>VONZ01000112.1:207500-1486170 GCA_012976165.1 Labeo catla
GCCGTGTCCTGGAAAGGCTGGGTGATTATATTGAACATTCACAATGATTTTGTTGGCTGTATTTGGTGTTTATAGACAAAAATTACATATAATTTTATTCATCTCGCTCAGCTCAGTTTTGATCTTTTTCCATGTCCCTTGCTGTCATGCAGCTTCAAGATCACCTGTGATCTTCTCCATACCTTTGCTCTTTCTCTCTTTGAACTGTTTCATCACCCTTTTATCTTTTCTACATCCCCACAGAACTTCCTTTTGAGAAATGCCAGCTTTTTTATTTGGTAAGGGACTTTTAGGGGCTTCTGAGATTGGTGCCAAGTGATTTATTTTCCCTCAGGTATTCTAACAAATGGAAAGGCAGCGGGTGGTCGGTGAGGACTTGTCACGTTCACGCAAAATCACAGCCATAGGGAACGGCAGAACGGTCATGTTGCATTAGACACATTACAGGCTTTACATGCTTGGCGGAAGGCCTAATACACAGTGACAAAGCATACCGCTAACTTTCTCTCATGCTGGCTGCTTTGCACTGAGGCAGTTGGAGAGATTGTGACCTGATGTAACCTTGAACCGAGAACAGGTTGTTTCTTTGCTTGTATTGAAGAAGTAAAAACGGAAATTATGCCATTTGCTCAACTCAAATTTGTATTTGGGATAATGGGACATGAGAACAAGTCAGTTATCCCTTGAGCTAATATTTTACCTTTAGCCTGGCTTGTAAGTTACTTGTCTGTTTAAATTAAATTAAACTTCTTTTGTGTTTATGAAGGGTCTCATGGTTTGACACCTTGGGAATTTTAAGTTTGCAGTGGAATTGGATTTTCTGGAGATTCCCGTCCAGCGTTTCCTGAAAGAAATGGATTTGTATGTCATCTGAGAGAAGTGGAAGTGAAAGTAGTCCCCTAAACCTTTAAACCTTTGAAGTCTTTAAACACGCTCTTATGTTGATCCTCAGATATGGGATTGGTTCATGAGGGCAGGTGCTTAGGAAAAAGATTACAACCCGTCACTAGTTTAGCCAAGATAAGGCTTGTAGATTGTCACGCTTTTCACATATAAATCGTCTTGTAAGCTTATCAGAATTCATGTTATCTCTTAATATAAAAATAACTTTTTCAGCTGCAAATATAGGCATATTATCTGTAACTAGAATTGGGTCTGATGCACGTGCAGAATGTTTCTTTCAGTATGTTTTTAATTTATTTGTTTTGTACATTAAAAAAAATATATATTTTATTTTATTTTATTTTCACTCTAGTCAGTCATTCAGGTTTCATGATTTACTCAGGTTTACTTTTAGTTATCCCACAGCAAAAATGTTTTTTGTTTTAGAGAAATTATGGAAGATTATTCTAAAATATTTTAAAAGAATGTAATCTTCTAATATTTTTTTCAGTATTTTTTTCGTTTTTTATTTTAATTTATTTTATTTTGTTTTGTTTTATTTTGTTCTGTTTTTTTTGTTTGTTTTGTTTTATTATGTTTTGTTTTATTTTGTTTTATTTTATGTCCAGTCTGGTCATTCGTTCAGGTTTACTTAATTACTAAGGTTTTATTTTATTTTATTTTATTTTATTTTATTTTATTTTATTTTATTTCATTTTATTTCATTTTATTTCATTTCATTTATTTATTTTGTTTTATTTTATGACCAGGCTGGTCAGTCATTCAGGTTTACTTATTTACTAAGGTTTTATTTTATTTTATTTTATTTTAAAATAGTTGCAAAATTATAATAGTTGCATCTATTCATGTGGAGATTTATTTAATTTTTTTTTTTTATTTATTTATCCTTATTGTTGAGCCCTGCTATTACTATCCATACCTTGATCACTTCTGTGGCTCTGAATATATGTTTCCCCTGCTTTTTCAAGCTTTGCCTGTTGTTGATGACAGATAGACACAGCCCCCCTACTAAACCCGGACCTCTAGAGCTTCTCACCCCTGATTAGGTTTGGGAATTAGCACAGATTACTGACCATTGTTCTGAGGCCAGAGCTAGACTAGTATGTAATCTCCTTTAATTCCCGCCCCTGATTAGCTCCAAATTACTCAGTTAGACAGCCCGCTGATTGACGCTTATTAGTGCATCAGAGCATCTCCGTGCAGCCATATGTTTGCTACACATCTTTACCAGGCAGATGGGTGCTGGAATGGAGCAATGTGTGTTGCCCTCAGTAGAGGACCTCTTGCTTTGCTGTTTGGGTTCGGTGAAATGTCCGGGCCACAGGGAAATCATGCCAGACCGCCTGCGGCGAGCTATAGGCACTGGCCCACGTTTGTGTGTTTCATCTGTGCCACAGTTGCCCTCTTCATCGCTCCGCACTGTGCTTTGGCATGCAGTTGGTCCGTGAGGAGCCCGAGCCCGTTTTCAACTTCAGATTGAGGTGATCTGTTCAATAGCTGAAAGTCCAGTACTGAGTCTCTAGAGAAATACATCCCACCATGCAGGAAGCATGACCCTAGTAGAAGGAAAAGAGCTGAATCACACCTTGCGCTTTTTGCAGATGTTTACAGCATTTGAGAACTTTTTTTATTTGACAAGCTGGTGTTGTCGAACACTAATCTGAGATATTTCATACTTATGTTCAAGGGTCAGATGTATGAAAGTCATCTGAAGGAAGAAGCTAAGAAATGTTTTAAATAAGAAGTTTGTAAGAATGTTGTTTTTGTCAAAACAACTTGCTGAACAAAAAAGGTCTTTCCTGCAGATTTTTGAAATAGCAGTTACACTTTGTTTGTTGCAAATGGCTTATTTAAAAAAAGTCATCCTAATTTTTTTTACAATGATTACTTTTGTTGCAAATGACTCATTTTTTTAAATGTACCATGTCTTTTAAACATTTAAGTCCTAACTTTAAGACATTATTTATGATGATTATTTTTGTTGTGATTAGCTTGATGAGAATTTGGCATGTGGTTGCACTTTTTCCCCATTTTTTTTTTTAATAGTTATTATAATGGTTATGTTAAAAACATCATTATTTGTAAACAACAACATTCTTAAAAAGAACAATCTTCTCAGATATTCAAATTTTTAGGTTTTTAAGAGCATTCTTTAAAACTGTTTTTGAAAATACAAAATATTCTTAACTTTAAATAGCAAAATAGCAGTTAAGAAAAAAATGGTTCTGTTTTGGTTCACTTTCATAATGAAGACCTATCTGCCTTTTTCTTCCTGCATAGATTTGTTTATGTACTGAAGTATGTTGAAATTTGGTTTATAGACATCTGATCTGTCATTGCATGCAAATACAAGAAAAACCTTTTTAGCACCTGTTTTCAGCCCAACACTTGATGTGGCCCGGATGCTCTCAAAGGCTGTGCAGTTGTTTTTCCAACGTAGCTGAGAAATTGAATCGCAGCTGAAATGTTCCCAAGGCTGTTTTGTTTTCAATCCGTGATGTATCATGTTAATAACTGTCCTTCAGCGTGAAGGATGTCATTTTGTTTGGTGCCGCTACTACAGAAATTACACGGTTCACCTTGAAGAACTAATTTGGGGTTTTTCTTCATTCTGCAACCAGCCTCAGATGGAGCTGTTAGTGGCCACTGCAAGGGTCATTGGGCACATTAGAGTCTTTCAGCGGCTCAGTAAATGGAAGCTGCTCGTCCATTTTGATGTCTCTGTTTGAGTGCTGTGTTCAGCTCTGTTCAGCCACCTTTGACACCGACTGCCTAAAGCCATTTATTGGCAAACAGTTGTGGCTTTGTCCACTGTAGGACCAGAATGAGATGTCTCCGCTGGGAACTGGAAGAGGACACTTGGAAATAGAGCCGTTTTAGATGGTTGAATCAAGATTGGGTTCTTTTGGAAATGGGTGGTTCTTGTGGTGTGATTGAGATGGTTAAATAAAGTCTTTGTTGAGTGCAACATTAAAGGATTAGTTCACTCCTGAATTAAAATTTCCTGATAATGTCATCCAAGATGTTAATGTCTGTCTGTCTTCATTCAAAAAGAAATTAAGGTTTTTGAGAAAAACATTCCAGGATTTTTCTCCATATAGTGGACTTAAATGGGGATCAGCAGGTTGAAGATCCAAATTGCAGTTTCAATACAGCTTCAAAAGGCTCTGCACGATCCCAGCCGAGGAATAAGGGTCTTGTCTAGCGAAACGAACAGTTATTTTCAAAAAAAAAAAAATGTATATACTTTTTATCCACAAATGCTGATCTTGCACTAGCTCTGGGATGCACATCTACAACTTCATGCATTATGTAATCGCGTTGGAAAGGTCATTCTCGGTTCATATGTGTACTCTGGTTCAAAAAGGTAGGGTAGGCAAAAAACTCCATCTCATTTTCTCCTCCAACTTCAAAATCGTCCAACATTGTTTTACCTTTTGTAAAGGGCGTTTGACTTTATTTGCACATTTACTTTGTAAACACCAGGTCTTGAAAATAAGTTTGTGAATCATTTTGAGGTTTGTGAATCATTTTGGGTTTGTGAATCAATTAAATGATTCAAATAAAATGATTCACGATGCACGATTTAACGATTCTTTTTTTTTTTCTTAAACATTAGAAAACCTCAAACCATTATGGCAGTACAGTTATAAAAACAAAACAGAAAAAGAAAGTATACACAAATACAAATCCCTTAAGAAAATGAACCATGGTTTTACTGTAGTAAAAGTGTAGATTACTTTGTAATAGAGTTTGAAATAGAAGACATAAGTGATACCTGATTGAAGTCCTTGAATATCCAAAAAGTAGTGCTTGAAAAGTCCTTGAAAGAATTTCATTTTACAGTATCTGTATGAACCCTGGACATGTAACAATAGCAGTGTTGCATTTTGTTTTTAATTTTCTTTAAATAATTTTGGATGCATAATGGCGATTTTTGTATATATATACAGACAATTGCATTGCTTCTTTTTAAACATGCAACACGCTGAGTATCAGAGGTTTTTATTTAATCCTAAGGCGCTTTTTTAAGATGACATGGTAAAATATTGGGTTTTGCAATAATCTCTCCAGTAAAGGATATTTTTAGTTTCAGTTTCATGCCGGCTTTTGTTGCTTTAAAGCAAATTCTCTGTTCATGGTTACTGAAGAAACAGTTGGGGTAAAAAAATTATGTATTTTGGCTGAAGTGCCATCAGTCTTACCCAAAATGAATAAACAAGAGATGTCTTCTTTATCTCAAGTAATGCTACTAAGTCATGTTGAGTGGACAGTTGAGTTTACATCCTCCTCAGCCAGTGTTTTCCAGTCCACTGCATCTCATCAGCCTCACTGGAGCCGACCTCCCCCCCTCTATCCTTGCACTTCCTGCCATCGGGATTGTGAAGGAAGCCTCTCCCCGTCCCTGTGGATTGCTGGGATGCATGTCTTAAAGTGAGGGCATGTTTGAGCAAACTACTTTAGATGATCTAATATAGATGGCATCTACTGTAGATGGCTAGATACCGTTTGACAGTACATCGTGCAGTGTTGCTTTAGGATGGGACACGTCGACATGCGGGTTGTTTGAAAGCCCTAGTGCTTTTGAATGGAGTCCTTAACTCCTGTGTCAGTTTTGCCTAATTTTCTGTTTCATTCCCTGCTCCCTGCACAACAAGTTCAAACAGCTTGGAGGTCTTTGTCTTTTTCTCACTCATAAAGGGCCTTCATGACTTCAACAAGTCCTTTTGGCAGCTTTCAGCAGAAGCAGCAGGCATTGCATGCAGTGCCTGCCAAAACCCAGGATTCTGCCTAATGTGGCAAATCAACAAGACTCCCCCCAAACCCACCATATTCAGTACTGTGTTTTTGTGGATGCAAGTAGGGGTGGCTGGTCTGAGGAATTTTTGGCATAATAATGTAGTTATACTACATAACTATATATATTGTTATATTTTTTATTTTATTTTTATATTTCAATTTATATAATATATAAATAAATGTATTTACTTGACAATGATTACCCTAAATGTGTAGACAGCCAGAGTACAATATATTGTAATTATATATATTAATATATTATATTTATTTATGTATTTATTATTAATATAAATATATATATATATATATATATATATATATATATATATATATATGTACACATTTAATGTAATAATTATCGAGTAATTGCATTTTTATAAATGCAATTTTTAAATATATATATATTTTTTATATAACATTTTATTTTATGAAATGGTTCACACGGTTTATCAACTGTTTATATTATTAATGATTAGATTAGAATTGTATTTTTTTTATTGTGGCTTTCTACACATTTAACTTAATAATTAAGTAAATAAATTAATTTTTTATTTTTATTTTTATTATATATATTATTAATTTTAATGATTATTTTTTCATTTTCTTTTTTTCATTTTTATTTATTTTAATTTTATATTAAAATGTTGTTGTTGTTATTATTATTATTATTATTATTATTATTATTTATATTTAACAAAATAATTGTCAAGGTATTACATTTTTATAAATATATAAATATTTATATTATATTATATTATCATATTGTCAACTGTTTGTATTATTAATGACTTTTATTTTTTAATTTTATTAATTTTAATTATTAATTAATTACTTTATTTAAATTTTTTATATTATTTTTTTTATTTGAATTTCAATCTTATGTTTTTATTTCTATATATATATATATATATATATATATATATATATATATATAATATATAATACTCTGGCTGTCTGCACATGTAACGTAATAAGTAAAAAAAAAAATTATGTATATATATTATCAATAAAAAAAGTTTTATTGCTTTTATTATACATTGACATCTACATATTTTAATTAGTATGTTTGTGTTTTACATTTTTTGTTTAATAGTTTATTAAATGGAAATGTATTTGTTTGTTTGTTTGTTTATACATTGGTCATCTACACGTTACGTTTTGTAACATGCAGCATCACAATTAAAAAATCTGGCATCAAGAAGAAAACTGTAATTTACTCTGCAAGCTACTGGAATTGCATTGCCCGTTGATGGAAGCTTGCAGAGTAGACTATAGTCTTCTGCTTGGTTGCATATTTTTTAAAATCGCTTCACGGTATACCATCATACCAGCATATCGTCTAAATCCTGCAAGGGCAAATCTTTGAAGAGCCACCATTCTTGATACTAGAGTGCTATTGCATATCCACTTTGTCATGGTACAGATTGAGGGCTGGAGTGTATTGTAGCTGGTTAAAGAGAGTTTGCATGCACCATGTTTAAACTCTGCGTCCTTGTAGAGGGTCGCTGGATTCATCATTTACATGACTTGTCCTACATTCTAACCTCTAGAGGAAACTCTGTTCGATACAACCCACTTTCCTCATTTGCATTTACCTTGCGTCATAGTTTGCTGAAGATTCTAAGCCGGATTCCTCAGCGCTGTTCATTCTCAACTATCATGACAGGAAAATAGGAAGAAAACATCTGCTCTTTTTTTTCAAGCCCACGGTTTACTCAATTCTGAGTCACTCATTTGCACGTGAGAGGAAATTTATAAGGTAGATATAAAACAGTGCAGAACACCAGCCTCCATCGAGCTGACAGTGACAGCATGTAATTGCTTCTGCACTGCCTGACTTCCTTTACGATGGTGTTTTTGTCCCAATTCAACAGATTTATTCATATTGCATATTGCAAACCATTTCTGTGTGGCTTTTGAAAGTCAAAGCCATTGAGGTTTGGTAATCTTGTTACAGTTGTGAAGTGGAAAACTTTGTGCTGCCAACTTTTCCTGGTGGCCTATTCTTTGATTCACAGAATTGACATCCATCAGTTAGAAACCTGCGGCATTCATCTTCCTGCATTGGACTGAGTGGATCAGCAGGATAAAAAAGGTCAGATTTGTCAGTTGTGAGCAGTCGCTTTGTTTGTTATCAGCATCTTACGCGTTGCATGAACCTTTTCAGGCTGGAAGTCATGACAGTGATAGACACCAACCGTACTGTCAATGTTTTGGCAATTGCAGCTTGGTTGTAAACAAAGTCGTTTTTTTTGTTTTGTTGTTGCTTTTGCATTGACTTTTTTTGCGCATGGCAGACCTATAACACAAAAGCATTTGAGGCAAGTCTTTTCAGGGCAGCACCAGGTGCAACCATACAACCTGTGCTTGCAACGAGGAACCAGTTGAATATATGTAAATCATGCAGACACATTCATTGTTGACCAGACCAGCATTTTTTTTCCCCCAGGATATTCAACCTTGTAATTAAATTAAAGAGAAGTGATAAAAAATAAAAATAAAAAATAATAATAATAATATTTTCATTTATTTTTTATATATTTATGTATTTATTTATGTATTTTTTATGTATTTATGTATTTATTTATGTATTTATTTATGTATTTATTTAATTTATTTATGTATTTAAGAACTTTGTCAGTATTATATATATATATCTTAACATCTTTGACCCATACACATTTAATTTATATATTTTTATAAATATAAATATGCGCATATATTTTTAATATAGATATTTTTATAATTTATTATGCATTGTCATCTACATATTTTAATTATTAATTACCTAGCATTTGGGACAGTTCTTTCCATGGCAGTACCAGGTGCAACCACAACCTGTGTTTGCAATCAGTGCACTCTTTTGAGAAACCAGTTGAATGTATGCAAACTCAGTTGAATGTATGCAGACTTATTCGTTGTCATCCAGACCTGAATCTTCACCCTGTTTGCTGTGTGAAAGCTGCAATGCATGCACTATAAATTGTCTGCATCTCAGCAGCATTATCATACTGCTGCAAGCTGTGTCAGTGTGCTGTGGCAAAGATGACGTGCTTAGACTGCAGGGTGCAGGCCCTCCCTCCCTTCACACAGGCTGTAGTCTCTGCTGATACCGGGAGAAAGGCAGCCATAAGCATTTGTGGCGCAGTTTGAGCACATTTTCATATGTAGAAAAGAGGATGAAATGCTTCGGTCTGACTCGCCAGCCCTTTTTTTTCCTCATATTTCCTCCGTTTTTATGTAGGTTGTGTTTAATGATTACTATAGAAGGATATTCATTATATCAGCTGGAAGGTTTTATTCCCCAGGTGAGCACAGCAGGGATGATCTTCCCTGAGATGTCACCATTACCGCAGTAATGGACAGCACAGAGGGCAAGAGCAGCTGAATCACTCGCTGATTGCATAATAAAAGCAACTAAGTTTGCAGAATTATAAACTGTGATACAGCAGTTTTACAAACAACAGAATGATTTAATGGAGCACCCACTCAAGTTGTTGAGTCAGAATCCTCTCAAATGCATCAGTGAGAGTAAATGATTATGGACCTTTTTCACACACTGTGACGATGCCTTTGCCGAGTTATTGCAAATCTAGCATTTTTAATATTTGTATTTTTGAAAAGATGTGCATTTAAAATACTTTTTGTTATATTACCTTGGCATATTGTTTCATGGATTTTATCTGTTGCCACTGGAGCAAGTGGTAACACAAACTTATATTTGTTGCAGTTTTAGTTCACCACTATAGAAACTGAAAATGTGCTGATCCTCAGGCCATCCAAGATGTAGATGAGTTTGTTTCTTCATAGGAACAGGTTTGGAAAAATGTAGCATTGCATCACCTGCTCACCAATGGATCCTCTGGAATGAATGGTTGCTGCCAGAATGAGAGTTGAAACAGCTGATAACAACATCACAATAATCCACAAGCAATCCACACCACTCCAGTCCATGAATTAACATCTTGTGAAACGAAAAACTGCATCTTTGTAAGAAACAAATCCATCATAAGGCATCTTAACTTTAAACCATTGCTTCAGGACAAAATTCCAGTCTATAATCTATAATTTGCTTCCTCCAAAGTCCATCCTGTTTTTGTCTTGTAAATGACATTTAATCTGTGCATATTTCTCTTCTGATTCAGACAGGTGACTTTCTCACTGAAGAAAGCCATATTATGGATAAAGGACTTGTATTTTAGCAGGAAGCAATGGTTTTAAGAAGTTTAAAACGTCTTGATGAATTTGTTTCTTACAAACACGCAGCTTTGCGTTTTGTTTTTGGGTGACCTATTGGTTTAAAGCTATTTGAATGACACAAGGGAAGCTGCTTTTGAACATGGAGCTGATTGTATTTGCATGTGCACATTTTGCATGCAATGATTAAATATAGCTTTCCTATGAACTTATCAGTCAAAAGATTTTTAATGTTTTTTTAAAGAAGTCTCTTCTGCTCACCAAGCCTGCATTTTTATTTGTTTCAAAGCACAGCAAAATGTACAATTTTGAAATATTTTTGCTATTTAAAATAACTGTTTTCTAATTGAATATATTTAAACATTTAATTTATTCCTGTGATTTCAAAGCTGAATCTTTTGCATCATTACTCCAGTCACATGATCCTTCAGAAATCATTCTAATATTCTGATTTGCTGCTCAAAAATAATAATAATTATTATTATTATGTTGAAAACAGCAGAGTAGAATTTTTTTTTTTTAGGTTTCTTTGAATAGAAGGTTCAGAAGAACAGCATTTATCTGAAATAGAAATATTTTGCAACATTATAAATATCTTTATCATCACTTTTGATCAATTTAAAGCATCCTTCCTGAATAAAAGTACTCATTTCTATCATTTCTTTCAAAAGTGTTTTATTTCAGATAAAAGCTGATCTTTGGATCTTTCTATTTATTAAAGAATCCTGAAAAAAATGTACTCAACAGTTTTAAATATTCATAATATGATAAATGTGTCTTGAACAGTAAATCAGCATATTAGAATAATTCTGAAGGATCAAGTGCCAAATTGGACAGAAATTGCAATGCTTTTACCAAATGTGACCCTGGACCACAAAACCAGTCATAAGTCGCACAGGTATATTTGTAGCAATAGCCAACAGTATATTGTATGGATCAAAATTATCATTAGGATATTAAGTAAAGATCATGTTGATATATTTACCTACCGTAAATATATCAAAACTTTTTATTAGTAATATGCATTGCTAAGAACTTAATTTGGACAACTTTAAAGGCATTTTTCTCAATATTTAGTTTTTTTTTTTGCACCCTCAGAATCCAGATTTTCAAATTGTTGTATCTCGGCCAAATATTGTCCTGTCCTAACAAATGTACATCAATAAAAAGCTATTTATTTTGCTTTCAGATCATGTATAAATCTTAGTTTAAAAAAAAAAATTGACCCTTATGACTGGTTTTGTGTTCCAGGGTCACAAATTTGGTGTTTGTTACACATAATCTGTTGTGTAAGAACATCCTACTTGGTAGTATAAAACTTCAGGACAATATACTCTATTTTAAGACTAAATTTGTTTTGGGGAATATTAGGTTAGTTTTGTCTGTACTTGTTTTTAATCTCCATTCGACATCAGAAGCAAATTGCAGTGATGTCTAGCAAACAGACATGTTGTGTCCTGACAAGTGATGCATGGAGATGGCCAAATGACTCACACGTGGCCTTATGATTCATGTTTGTTATATGTGGTTGAGTTGGTTTGATTGGATGCTGTTAAGGAAGAAGTGCAGATGACACATTTGCTGTCCTCTTCAGATGTGATTTACACAGAAGTCATAAATAGGGACGGCAGAATCGGCCTTGCGCACCCGGGCTGTTTATTACTTCGTATCCTGCTGCCTTGCAGAATTATGACACCGGCGCGTACAAGGTTATGCCAAAGTGTCCTTGATTGTCTACCCTTCAGGCTGATGAGAATGGTGTAGCCGGATTATTTCCTCGTGGCAACAAATTGTCATTGGTGAGCGAGAAATCTGCATTTTGTGTCATTTGAGTGATGATGTTTTCCAGGAATGAAAATATGTTCAACATCTGATGATTTCTGTGCAAGTTTCCTGGTTTTGACTCAAGGTTCATCAGGGACGCCAAACCGCATTTGATCTTGGGGGTTGAAGGGGTGCGTGAAGTATCTCGAATACGCCTGGTGCGTTTCATTATTTATGCACCCTTGATTATCTCCTTCACTCTCATCAGTGGCAGCAGTTAGAACGTATCTTTAGCCTCTAGGCAGGTGGCTGTTTAATGAACCCTTGAGGAAGTTCATAGGACATGCAATGTTGCTGATTCGAGCTTAATGGTAGGGAAGTAAAAATGGCAATAACAAGTCAACTTTTCAAGATGGATGTTATAAACTGAAACAGAAGTCTGCAAAACTACTCCACCCACAATCCTGAAGTAGTGTTGTCACGGTACCAAAATTTCAGTATTCGGTACCAATACCAGTTAAAATCCACGGTTCTCGGTACCAATTTCGGTACCAAATCAAAACACAAAAACATGAATTGAACAACACACTATTTTTATTAATAACAAACAAAAATAAAACAAAGTTTTGGCTTGGAAGCTGGTATTTTGGGTTGAGGTGATAAAGCATTTGCTAGAATCCCCGTTTTTCACTGTATAAACTGGCACTTGATCCATACATGTGAATTCAGCAACAGCTCGGTTCAGTTTTTTGTTGCTTCAGGTGAGTTTTTGTCGTACTTCTGCTGCTGAAAAGCATCTGGAACCGTCTGCTTAGGAGTTTGATTTGGTGGTTCGTGGTCTTCTTCAGCCTGCAGCTGTAAAAGGAAAATATAATATACTTAAGTAAAACAATGGGCTGAGTCTGACTAAATGCAACATTAGATTGACACCAGCTAAACAGAACTTTATATATAATATAACTTTTCAGTAAATAACAAACCTCAGCTTTTATAACAAATTTAGATAAGATTACTTATATTGAGTGTATATAAATGTTACACAGATGGAAAACTGTAGTATTAAAAACACTTTACAAAAAGATTCCATTTAACATGACTTAATAAACAAGTGTTACATAGCAATTATTCTTTTTAATTTCAAAATGTATTAATTTATTTTAACTTAAAAGTTGTATCTGTTGACATTATTTAACGCACAATGAACAAATATGAACGATCAAGTGTTTGTATAAAATAACATTCACACACATTAATTAATGTTCACTCACTGTAACTTGATGTTAGATAATATATTAAGTCATGTTAATGAATGGTATCTTTTACCTAACTATACAGGACTGTATTTGACTGTACTTTTATTTAATTAAAAAAAGCGCAAACTATATTTCATAGCCTAGAACTGCTTTTCTGATTGACCGATTTTAAGGCTATAAACATTAACCATACATTTGTACATTTGTTCTCTAACACATATATTTTAGCTACACAGGTCATTTAAAAGCCTCAGGCTTGCAAAAATAGTACACTATCATGTCCTTTTTTTTTTAAATATTTTTTTTATAAACGCTATAGGAGCATTAAACACGTAATAAAGAAGTTTATTCTAATACTCGCATTAGCATTAGCCGCACTTATGCTAACGATTAACTAAGCACATGGCGATGTTTATTTAGGGTATAATTCTTATAACAAAAGCTATACATATAAAATTAAATTAAAACTTACCTGCTTGAACTCTTTCATTAAATCTGGGCCTCAGTCAATGAGGTGTTTAATGAAGTTCGATGTATGTCCTCCTTTTAAGAGAAAACTTAGATCTATAGATCTATGATGTTGCCCTTGCTCCTGGCTCCTTCCTCACTTCTTTTCAACAAGCGGATTCAGAGCCGCCGCATCAGCAGCACCGCCGGTCGCCATGTCTCTGTGCTTTTATGAAGAAGACGCAACTGCGCAGTGCGCACCTTTCGGATAACGCAGCAAGAACCGGGTTGACCGGGTGCTCGGTACCACCGGTACTTAAAACCTGGTACCGTAACATTTAATTTTTTTTAGTACCGACTTGGTACCGAAGTACTGGGTCTTTTGACAACACTGTCCTGAAGATACCATTACAATAAAAACCAGAGTTTTTGCAGCGTAGGATAGCTTGGCAAGATAACATCTGATTTATGGGAAGAGTAGTTTGTTTATTCTTTCTTGAAGAGACAGAACACCCAAAAAGTATACAGTAAAAGTGGGTATGTCCAGATACAGCCATGATCACCAACCTAAACATCAACTTTAAATGATTACTTTTTTCCCAAATTTCATTTTATTTTTTTCAAATTCCGTTTTTTGTTTTACAACAACGTGCAAAGGTGTCAGAGCAAAGGTGGATAGTCACTGTTGAGCTCTTATCAAAACCTGCTTCCATTTTTCTTTTGATTTATGTTCCTCAAATGCAAACTCAAAGATGAGTCAAGCCAGAGTGAAATAAGTTGCGATTGGCCTTCAGTGACCTTCTTCCCCCTGCCGTGTGGGATCCCGGGGGAATGTCATGTCAAACTTCCTCTCGCCAGCTTAGATTGATATAAACGTGGGCCGCCTCTGACCTCCAGTGCTCTGTGCTCTCCACGAGCTAAAACCAGCACACTTGCTCCTTTGTTCAGACATTTTGAGCAACTTGATTCGCTGGAAAAATGATTCATTTGCAGGCCCTGTGCCACAACTTCGCAGACAGAATTTTTTTGTTTTAAGAAGTTGTTAGTTCTCTGGATACCCTTTTGAAAGGTGGAGGTAAATGGCACATAAAAAATGTATGGTTTATAATGATCCAGAAACCATTTGCGTTTTTATTCCCGAAGTGCTCCAGCTGGTTATGTTGCTTTTACTTGATGCATTAAAGACGGCTCTCATCTGTCAGGTATGCACACTGAAACCAGGCGTTTTGGATGCTGGGAAGGGCATTTAGCTGCTTGTAGAGCACAGACCGCATTTCCCTGAAGAAATGAGCTTTATAAAGAAAGCAATCGCTTTTTCTGCTCTTTGTCCTGGAAAAGGATATAGTTGAGAACTGTTTTAATGCTCACTTGTATTTTAGTCTCATTTCAGTCAGATAATACTGCTGGAAATATTGTGGTTGGGTTTTTTTAATGGGATAGGTCAACCAAAAATAAAAAAAATTGTCATTTACTCAACCTCATCTTGTTCCAAACCTGTATGATGATAGCCATTGAATTCCATGAATCCATAATAGTTTTTTTTTTTGTGCTTTTGACTTGTTTGTGTCTGTTTTTTTAATTATTCATATTTAGCTTTAATTTATTTTATTTCAGTTTTGGTTTTAGTAATTTTAGTATTTCGACTTAAACTTAAAATAAAAACTTAAATAAAAATTAAAGCTGCAAGCAGCGATGAACGGGCCCTCGCACCCGGGCTCACCGCCGACCGGTGGCTTTAGGGAAACAGCGAACGGTGGGCACTATGCTTTTAACATAGTAAATTTAGGAGGAATATATCAAAGTCCTTTAGATGTGCCAAACTTTCTGCTGCCAGCTGGTGGTGCTATGACTATAACTGAATATTGGCATGTAGACGTGTTCAGGTCAGCGCTTTTATCAAATATATGAAGTTTGGTGCAGATTGAACTTGGTATGCTTGAGTTAGTGTAAGACAAGTCATTTCCTGTTGCCAGCTGGTGGCGCTATAATTGTAATGGAATATTGGCCTTTAGATGTGTTTAGGCCAGGACTCTTATGGAACATATGAAGTTTGGGGCAGATAGGACATTGTATAGCTGAGTTACAACAACCTCCTGTTTCCTGGCATTAATAGCATGCATTAGCACATAGAAAGTTTTTCTAGCATGTTTAGCACAATATGGCATATTTTGCTGTGCCTTTAATAGACCATCACAGTGTTAAACATGTCACTTCTGGTTACCAGCAGGTGGCGCTATGACTTTAACTGAATATGAGCATGTAGATATCTTCAGGCCAGGACTCTCATCAAACATGTGAAGTTTGGGGCAGATTGGATATTGTTTGCAGGAATTGCAACAACTTCCTGTTTCGTGGCTTTAACAATATGCTTTAGCAATTGGTAAGTGTTGCTAGCATGTTTGAGTATGGTTTTAGCAAGTTTAGCACTCAGTGGCTTATTTTAATGTGTTGCTAATAGTGTATCACAGTGTTAAACGTCACTTCCTGTTGACAGTAGGTGGCGCTATGACTATAACTGAATATTGTTACGTAAATGTGTTCAGACCAGGACTCTTATCAAACCTGTTAAGTTTGGGTCAGATTGGACATTGCATGCCTGAGTTACAGTAGCTTCCTGTTTCATTGCATTAATAACATGCTTTAGCACTTAGCTAAGTGTTGCTAACATGTTTTAACATGTTTATAGCATGTTGCTACCTTATTTACCACTTGTTGATACTTTTTAAAATGTTGCTATGCATCCATAACAGTATTAAACATGTCACTTCCTGTTGCCAGTAGGTGGCGCTATGACTATAACTGAATATGGGCATGGGCATGTGTTCAGTCCAGGACTCTTATCAAACATGTTAAGTTTGGGGCAGTAACTTCCTGTTTCATTGTATTATTAACATGCTTTAGCATATTAGCTAAGTGTTGCTAGCATGCTTTACTATGTTTGTAACATGTTTAATATTAAGGTTGTGGCAGATTGGACATTGTATGCATTAGTTATAGCAATTTTTCTTTGTATAAATATCATGCTTTAGCTCTTAGCTAAGTGTCGCTAGCATGTTTTAACATGATTGTAACATGATGTTAGCCTATTTAAAACTGGCTAACGCTTTTTAATATGTTGCTAGGAGTCAGTAACACCGTTAAACATGTCACTTCCTGTTGCCAGCAGGTGGCGCTATGACTATAACTGAATATGGGCATGTATATATCTTCAGGCCAGGACTCTCATCAAACATGTGAAGTTTGGGGCAGATTGGACATTGTTTACATGAATTACAATAACTTCCTGTTTTATGTCTTTAACAACATGCTTTAGCACTATGTAAGTGTTGCTAGCATGTTTGAATGTGTTTTTAACTAGTTTAGCACTCAATGGCTTTTTAGTGTGTTGCTAATAGTGTATCACAGTGTTAAACATGTCACTTCCTGTTAACAGTAGGTGGCGCTATGACTATAACTGAATATTGGCACGTAAAAGTGTTCAGGCCAGGACTCTTATCAAACATGTTAAGTTTGGGTCAGATTGGACATTGTATGCCTGAGTTACAGTAACTTCCTGTTTCATTGCATTAATAACATGCTTTAGCACTTAGCTAAGTATCGCTAACATGTTATAGCATGTTTCTAGCATGTTGCTACCCTATTTAACATTTGTTGATATTTTTAAAATGTTGCTAGGCATCCACAACAGTATTAAACATGTGACTTCCTGTTGCCAGCAGGTGGCGCTATGACTATAACTGAATATGGACATGGACATGTGTTCAGATCAGGGCTCTTATCAAACATGTTAAGTTTGGGGCAGATTGGACATTGTATGCCTGAGTTAGAGTAACTTCCTGTTTCATTGTATTATTAGCATGCTTTAGCATATTAGCTAAGTGTTGCTAGCATGCTTTACTATGTTCGTAGCATGTTGAATATTAAATTTGGGTCAGATTGGACATTGTGTGCATGAGTTACAGCAATTTTCTTTTTCTTTGTATTCATAGCATGCATTAGCTCTTAGCTAAGTGTTGCTAGCATGTTGTAGCATGATTGTAGCATGTTGGTAGCCTATTTAAAACTTGCTAATGCTTTTTAATATGTTGCTAGGAGTCCGTAACAGTGTTAAACATGTCACTTCCTGTTGTCATCAGGTGGCGCTATGACTATAACTGAATATGGGCACTGACATGTGTTCAGGACCGGACTCTTATCACACCTGTGAAGTTTGAGGCAGATCGGACATTGTTTGCCTGAGTTACAGCCACTTCCTTTCTCATGGCGACACGTCAAATTTTGTCAGGCCGCCACGGACACGCCCCTCGACGAAAACTCAAAAGCTTCGCAATTTAACATCGCAAGGGCCTTATGATAACACTCAGCAAATTTGAAGATGATCGGATAAAAACTGTAGGAGGAGTTCGTTAAAGTACGAGGCCTGAAAATGGCAAAAACTGCACAAAAATCGTACAGGAAATTCAATATAACGGACTTCCTGTTGGGTTTAGGATGTTGTACCAGGAGACTTTTTTGTAGGTATTGGTGTGCTACACCTGTGTACCGAGTTTCGTACATGTACGTGAAACGCAGCTCGAGGCGCACTCCGTTGAAATTTTATAGGTGGCGCTATCGAGCCATTTTGCCACACCCACTTCTGAAAACCATATCAGATGTAAATTTTCGCCAGGACTGATGCGTGTGCAAAGTTTCATGAGTTTTCGAGCATGTTTAGGCCCTCAAAAAGACTTTTTACTTTGGAGAAGAAGAAGAAGAAGAAGAATAATAATAAACAGAGCAATTCCAATAGGGTCCTCGCACTGCAGTGCTCGGGCCCTAATTAGAAATATTTTGTTGAAATAAAAATGAGAAACATTGGCAGATAACTAAATTTTAAGTTTTTCATTTATTAAATATATTCTATTATATTTTAGCTTTATTTAAATAACCTAACATTATTTTTTATAGTTTTAGTTTCATTTAACAGCACTGGTCCAAACAGCATTTCATTGCCATGCCATTCATTTTCAATGAATCATCTCTGTTAAAATGCTGTTATGGTGGAATGTTGGATGCTTATATTTTTCAGGATTATCTTGTTTTATAAAAATGTGACCTGGCCTCATTGTTGCTCATTTGCATCTGGAACAACCAAAACATCAAGTTAGTTGTGTTTCCTAAGGCAAGCATCAAGTATTGCTCACACTTTAGCATTAGAGTTTTATTCATACCCCTAACCTTAGGTATTAAGTTTTATTGTGTGAATCGTCAATCACCATTTGCTACAGCTACAGCCACGATTAACACTTGAAATCATGCTGAAATCATATTGCTCAGAGGTGTGCTGTTATGTTAAAACAAACTTGAGAAAACAAATAAGTTCATTTATAATGCCTTAAAGGAGAACTCCACTTCCAGAACAACAATTCACAAATAATTTACTCACACCCTTGTCGTCCAAGATGTTCATGTCTTTCTGTCTTCAGTCATAAAGAAGTTATGGTTTTTGAGGAAAGCATTTCAAGCACAAAAGCTCATGTAGCACAGGCTCTGGGATGTGCGCCCATGATGCTACGAATTAGCAATGGGTCGTTCTTGAACGGTTCTTTCATTTTGAACGCATCTTTAATGTGACTCGGGAAGGACAAGTCGTCTCGGGAAGTGATTTGTTCAGTCGTGCATGCGCAACATCATTAAATTATTTGTGAATTGTTGTTCTGGAAGTGGAGTTCTCTAATGTGTTTATTTATTAGAAATGCATGATGCAAGCTGCAATTGAATTATGTAAATATATGCACTTTGTGTTTCAGAGTCTAGAATGACAAGCAATTATCAACAATAACAAAGGTGTAATAATAGTAATAATAATAATTATTATTTTTCTTATTGCCTTATTGATAAATGATCATACAGTTTTCTGAATTTTTTTACGTTGCATTTTAGATCTCAATTTTAAACAGAAATACAATTGCAATACATTTTCACCTCAATCAAATAGCTCTGTTATACATACATATATGTATATTATACAGATAAACTCTAGCTCTGGTGTATTGTAAAGGGGCTGGTGCTTTTTGCCTGTTCCTATTCCGCCTCCAGGCGTGCAAACATGGCCCGTCGTCCCGATTCTGCCACGTCCACTGCAGCAGAGACCCACTTTCCCTGACACAGACCTCTCTGGAGACTCGCTGTTTATTTATTAATTTCTGTTCTTTTTTTTGCCTGCAACTATAAAGCCACCTTTTTCTGCTCCTCTCTTGCAATTTAAAACTTGCAGGCTAGATCAAAACCGTGCATAAAAGGACTGAATTATAGTAATACAGCCTATTTCAGTCGTAAAAGGTTTTATCAGATATCAGCGCTCGGGAAGCTACGTAGAATTGGACCAAGGACATTAAATCAAAGTTGAAGCAAATTGAAATAATTCTCATTGTTAAGGTCCTAATGGAGACATTTTTAGTCTGACACAGCGTTTATGTCCTATATACTAAATGGGCTTTCCTATAACATCATGCTCGGTGTTTTTATTTTAGCCGTTCGTGCAGCTTCAGTAACATTGCATTTATTGCTGTCAGAGTTTTGGTATCTCTCTTAGAAAGGCTTTGGGAGAGGTTCAGACTAATTACTTTGGGTCAGAGGTTGCCAGATTAATGGGCAATAAATGACATGATCTGTTGTGCTGTGGTTTTCTTACAGAGGGAGATGAAGGAGCAGCTGGCGACTCTACAGGACAGTGAGAAGGGTCATACGGAGGCTTTGCAGCTACTGCAGAGACAGCTCACCGAAACCAAGGTACGCTTCTGTCAGTGCGTATTATTCTGAAGAGAAAAACCACCAATTTACCCTGGTGCTCTGTAAAACACACAATTTTCCTGTGGAATTCCATTAAGGGGCGGCCCGAGCCATATAACGGTTGAAGCGAATGCCGTTTGCTGCTGTCGTTTTAAATTATGCTCTACTCCCTTGTAATCAGAATCGTATTATGATGTGTAATAGTTTCAGTAGTCTTTATTTCTGAATGTTTTATGCCGGAGGGTCGATTCTAGATTGATGGACCGGCGGTGATTTATCGGCCAGTCCATGCATGCATTCAGCGCCCTGATTTAAATGACTCTGGCTTGATATAGAAACCACGTCTCCATTTCATCTCTGATGGGACTCTATTAAACCTCATCTGCAGTCAGGTTTTGTGGAAATCGAAATACAGCTGACAAACAGCTCATACTGCCTACCGCGGCCATTACAGATTCATGGCAGGTCTCTCACTCTGTCGCTTGCTCATTTCTTTTCCCCTCTCTCTCTGTTCTGTTGACATTGAATTTCCAACAAGCAAATTGGTTTATTGAGCAGGTCTTTAATCTTGACACCTTGTTTTAATGAGTGAAGAGAGACACTGCAGTCAATACTGCAACTTTGTCCATCTCCCTGTTTTCTTCATTCCCTTTTTTAATTATCCCTCCGTTTGGGATTGGAAACTATTGCAGAGGAAGTGTCTCCTGACACTGTGGACGTCTGGTGTTGGTCTAATTTGTCATTAGTTAGTCTTCAGCCTACATTTAAACCACACTGTCCGCAGTCTCACTGGTGTGTGTTTGTGAATTAGGGCGTTAACACAGGCGATTAATTTTTTCCAGTTTAACGCTGTTAAAACATGGCCTATATCATATTAAAGCCTGAATAAAACTGAGCATGCATTTTTCAGATTCGTGCCACTTTCAGCAGTGGCCGCTCTTAAAGTAATAGCAACCTAATAACCCAGCTGCTGTGATGTCTATTAATCAGAACTAGGGCTGGCAAACGATAAATCACGATTAATCGTGATTAATCGAATACAAAATAAAAGTAAGAGTTTGCCTAATATATGTGTGTGTACTGTGTGTATTTATTATGCATATATAAATGCAAACACATTCATGTATATATTTAAGAAATATTTACAAGTATATGTATTTATCATAATTTTTATAGAATTGACATTATATGTTAAAAAAATATTTTGTACATAAATAACATATTTCTCTTACATATACATAACTTATTAATCGCAATTAATCATTTGCCAGCCCTAATCAAAACAAAATAAAAAGAGGAAATCAATAACTTTTGTAGCTTTAAGGATTCATCTGTATTTAATTTAGTATTTAGGGTTTGATAACTTTATTCAGTTTCTGTATATTTCTTTCTTGCACCGCACAGGTAAATAATGGGTTCATGTGAAGATTGTTTTAAGTTCATTTAAATTAGGTGGTGTTATTTTCAAAATTCTAATAAATGTTAAAATTGATAGCTTAAAATGGATTACACTGTAATGTTGAATAGCTATAGTCAATGGTTAAATATTAGGGGAAAATGTTGTTTATGTAATGTAGAAATAATGTTGTTTCTACATTGAATTAAAGATTGAATGTGAAATTATTGCAATGTGAAATGTATATTTAAAAAATGTAATGTTAGGTAGGATGAATCGCAGTTAATTGTGATTAATTTTAGAAAAAATGTGTGATTTAATTAGTTATTTTGTAGTCGATTGACAGCACTATATATACACTACGAGTCAAAAGTTTTTGAACAGGAAGATTTTTTTTTTCTTTTTTTTTTTTTTAAAGAAGTATCTTCTGCTTACCAAGCCTGCATTTATTTGATCCAAGGTACAGCAAAAAAAACGTACAATTTAAAAAAAATTTTTTATAAGTTTTCTATTTTAATATATTTTATAATATGTAATTCATTCCTGTGATCAAAGCTACATTTTCAGCATCATTACTCCAGTCTTTAGTGTCACATGATCCTTCAGAAATCATTCTAGTATGCTTATTTGCTGTTCAATAAACATTTTTTTTTGTTTTTTTTTTAAATTGTTTTTGGAAAGAAATCATAGAAAGTAATTACTTTTATCAAAAGTGATGATAAAGACATTTATAAATTTACAAAAAATTTCAGATAAATGCTGTTCTTCTGAACTTTCTATTCATTAAAGAAACCTGAAAAAACTGTACTGTTTTCAACATAGTAATAAAAAAAAAAATAACAGCAAATCAGAATATTAAAATGATTTTTGAAGGATTATGTGATTATGTAATAATGCTAAAAATTCAGCTTTGAAATCACAGGAATAAATTGCATTTGAAAATATAATCAAACAGAAAACTCTTATTTTAAATATTATAAATATATTAAATGTTACTGTTTTTGCTGTACTTTGGATCAAATGTAGGCTTGGTTAACCAAAAAAAAAAACAATAAAAATCTTACTGTTCAAAAGTGTGTATATATAGAAATGTTGATCTCATTTATTTATTGTTGACATTTTTACATCATTTTAATCATCTTGTAGTTTCTTTTTTAGTTTTTCCTCCAGAAGAAATGAAAATGAACCCTGTGTACTCTCTTAATACAAATTGCTGTTTTATATTTTGAGTGATTCATCAGTACATGTTACTCTAGAAAGAAAAGAATGTTTGTCTTTGTAATCTTCCATCAAAATATAATAACTTGCTCCATGTCTGGAAGAACCAATGTCACCAAGCCCTCTTTTTTTCAACCTGTCCTCTCCGACTGGTCATATAGGCCTACTGTTGACAGTCCAATTCATTTCTAATGCACAAAAATCAGTATTTTTACAGCATTCATATTCCAGAGGTAAAATGGATTGCAGGCCACAATGAATATTACATAAATTTTCGAACAACAAATTCCTTGTAGTCTCTTAAGTCGATTAAACTCTACTTGTATCTCAGTGGCTGCATTTTCTGCAAGCAGGCCGTGGGTTCGTTTTATTGATCTCCCAGATTGCATATTTATCCTAAAAGCTGATTAAACTTCAGTATCTTTCAGTTCTTTCCCAGGCTGTCCGCTCAAAATGTAGATGTTTGCATTGACCAGCCAGTCGTATCCTGTCTGGATTTATTGATGCGGTGCTTTAAGATGCTTACGAAGAGCCAGACGCTTGACATTGACATTCAGAACCATCAATGCAAAATGCCTCCTGCAGCCCAGACTCTCCTGTAGAGATAAGACAACCGCCTCAAGAGAGCTGTCACAGCACAACCTTTTGAGAAGGAGATTTACTGAGTAAACTAACCGCAATAATAAAGCACCCTCATCATTTTGAAATGACAATGAAGTGATTAGATTATACATCATGTAAAGTTACTTTATCATATGATTAGTGGTTCTAAGGCAACGTCACTATTATTATTAAAAGTTTGAAGTCTGTAGGTGTCTGTAGATGTTTTGAAGGTTTTATATGGCATTTATACTCAACAAGGCTGCATTTATTTGAGCAAAAATACAGTAAAAGCAGTAATATTGTGAAATATTATTTAAATTTAAAATTACTTTTCTATGGAAGCTTGTTTCCACCACGATTAAAAAAAAATAAAAAAAGGTAATTGCGACTTATTTCACAATTCAGATGTTTTTATCTAAGTTTATCAGAGAAAAAAGTCCAAGTCTGAAATGTGGGGAAAGTTTTTATTTATTTATTTTTTTAAGAGTTTATACAACAATTTTGAGGAGGAAAAAAATGTTGTTTTACACTGCCATTCAAAAGGCTTTTTGTCTTTTCTGCTCATTAGGGCTGCATTTATTTGATTAAAAGTACAGAAAAAACTGTAATCTTATGAAATATTATTGCAATTTAAAATTGTGGTTTTCTATTTTAATATACTTTAAAATAGAATTTATTCCTTTGATGCAAAGCTGAATTTTTAACATCATTACTCCAGTCTTCAGTGCCACATCATCCTTCAGAAATTATTCTAATGTGCTAAATTTATTCATCTTGGAAACTGTGGAACTTTTTTCAGGATTCTTTGAATAAAATGTTAAAAAGAGCAGCATTTATTTAAATTAGAATTCTTTTGTAACAATATACACTACTGTTCAAAGTTTGGGGGCGGTTTTTTCTCTCTTTCTTTATTTGAGAGAAATTAATACTTTCATTTGGCACGAATGTGTTAAACTAATAAAAAGTAAAGATATATATTGTTAGAAAAGATTCTTTTCTGTTCTTTTTTTCATTTTTATTCATCAAATAATTCTGAAAAGGTTCCAAAATATAAACTGTTGCCAGCATAGATAATTCTAATAATAAATCTGTATATTAGAATGATTTCTGAAGGATCATGTGACATTTAAGACTGGAGTAATGGCTGATGAAAATTCAGCTTTGCATCACAGGAATAAATTATATTTTGAAGTATATTAAAGTAGAAACCATTGTTTTATATTGCAATAACATTTTGCAATATAAACATTTTTTCTGTATTTTTAATCAAATAAATGTAGCCTGTATGAGAATAAGACTACTGATCCCAAAGTTTTTAATGGTAGTGTACATATTTGCAACTTAATGTCTTTACTGTCACTTTGGATCAATGTATGCATTCTTACTATTAATTTCTTTCAAAACAGTTAACTAATGCCAAACGATTGGATGTACATTAAACATTCGTTGCTCATGTCAGTCATAGCTCTAGTTCATGTTTGCTCGTTTTTAACTTGTTGCCACCTCCCCGCTAGCATGCTCTAGATTTAGCTTGGCGGCAGGCTTGCTGACAGACCCTCTCGTCTGAAGTGCCGATTTCGAATCTGAATGGAAGACCCCAAGGAAAGATGTGTCTGATTAGCAGATGTCGCAACGAGCAGGCTGCTGGGAGGCTGAGTCTCTCTAGGCTCATGGGAAGTATTTACTGGCTTTAAATAGACCCCATCTGAGACGGCGCGACCCGTGGGGAGAACGGTTTCAAGAGACCAACACCACTTCAGAATCACTAAGTCCCAATCATCCATCAGGCGACACCAGGTGGGCTGACTCAGCCGACGCAAATGACGCCAGAGACAGACGTGATCTTAATAGGATTTCATCTTCCTGGTGGCATGGTGGAAATCACATTTCCCTTTCGGAAAGACAGAAGTGGAACAAGTTCTTTATTTTATTTGTTAGCAGGAGTAATCTTGTAATCGGTGAGGTCTGTGGTTTTCTTCCAGCTAGGCGAAGAAAGGATTGAAAATGTAGAGCTTGTCTTGTTTGTATGGATAGCCATCAGTGGAACGGCTTCTGTCCTGCATCGATTCGACCTTGAGGTTTTACGTCTTTGATCTGTCGACTGTAACTGATGTTCTTTACACTTTAATGGAGATGATCGGCTTCCTCAGAAACATCTCGTTTTATCTTTCCCGAATTGTTTTCCTCCTTTTCGATCAATGGCAAGGTTTGTTGACTAGTTTCACAATTCTCTTTTACGTTCCGCATCGACCCCCTGCTGCTTTTATCTCGATGCTCGTCTGCATGTGTAATCATGTCCTTCTCATGGAGGCTGTCCTACAATAACCCGAAAGATTGAGGGAGGAGCAACCTAATGCCATTTTCACTGACTGTTAGACTGTGTCCCTTGTCTCTAATGATGTAGGCTTGTTAGGCACTTTCCACTTGGTTGATAGTCCACTATGTTCCACTGGGACTCAAATATTGTTATAATAATAACTAAACCAAAAAATGACCAAAATAATGTTATAATAATAACTAAACATATACTATACATATACAAAATATACGTTTTATATGAATATGGAATGAATTTAATATGAATATAGAGAACTTAAATATAAGGTTTTTACTTTCCACTTTCATTGTCCACTTTGTCCCGACACTGCAGAAATAATAATAATAATAATAATAATAATAATAATAAACAGTTACTGTTATTATTAACATTTGTATGTATTTTTTATGTGTTTTATATAAATATACACATAATATAAACATTTATTTATTTTTACTTTCCACTTGGATTGTCCCATTTTGAGACTAAAACAACTAAAAATAGTTGTTGTTGTTGTTGGTGTTGTTATTATTAAAATCCATTTATTTATATATAATGTCATATATTTTTGTATACATATAAAAATACATTTTAATATGAGTATAGACCTTAAATATAAGTTTTTGTTTGACTTTCCACTCTGATTGTCCACTTTATCCTGAGATGGCAGAAAATGTTTTTTATTATTAAAATGCATTTATATTATATATAATATTTCTTATATTTGTTTCATATAATTATATAAAAATAGATAATTTAATATCAATATAGAAACCTTAAATATAAGTTTTTTTTATTCTTAAATGTCCACTTCGTCCTGAGACTGCAGAAATAATAATAATAATAATAATAATAATAGGTATTATTATTATTATTTATTAAAATATTTATTTTATATGTAACATTTCATATATTTGTGTTATATAAATATAAGAATAAATAATTTAATATGAATACAGAGACTTTAAGTACAAGTTTATTTTTTTACTTTCAATTCTTGCTTGTCCACTTCGTCCTGAGACTGCAAAAAATAAAAAATAAAAATATATTATTATTATTATTATTATTATTATTATTATTATTATTATTACAAAATGCATTTATTTTATATATAATGTTTTATATTTGTTTTATATAATTATATAGAAATAAATGACTGAATATGAATATAGAAACCTTAAATAAAAGTGTTTTTTATTTTTCTGAACTTCGTCCTGAGACAGCAGATATTCATATTAGTTTTATATAAATATAAGAATAAATAATTTAACATGAATAGAGAGACCTTTAATAGGAATAAACAGACCTTTAATATATATATTTTTTACTTTTCACTCTGCATGTCCACTTTGTCCTGAAAAAAAAATAATAATAATAATAATTTATTATTATTATTATTATTATTATTAAAAATTCATTTATTTTTGTCATATTTATTGTATTTGTTTTATATAAATATAAAATAAATACATTTTATATAAATAAAATAAATAATTTAAAATAAAAAAATATAAAAATATAGTACACTATATTAATATTCATGTTATATTTGTATGTAGACTTTGTCTAAAACAAACATGAAGGTTTGTTATTTGAAACTATATGTACTATTTTGAGTCTAGCTTAACAAAAGTCTTTCTTTTATCTACTTCAGTCATCAGCGAAGAGCCTTCGTGCCACAATCGGCGATGCATTCGAGCGACTACACCGCTTTCTGCGTGAACGGCAGAAGAGTATGCTGGAGGAGCTAGAGGCGGATACGGCGCGCACGCTCTCCGATATCGAACACAAGATCCAGCGCTACAGCCAGCAGCTCCGTGACGTCAAGGAAGGGATCCAGATCCTTCAGGAGCGACTCAGTGAGACCAGCCGTCACGAGTTCTTGGAAGGGATAGCCCTGACATCAGACAGGTACTGAAGAGGGCATGTGACTCGAAGAGGAGTGGATGAGCGTGTGTTGAGGGTGTTTTGTGTGGTAGTTTGAGATTCTCTGGTCTAAAACGTTTTGTCTTTTTTCTTGTAACTGCTGGTCAGGGAGCAAGTGATTCGTGGAGGGTATTGCTGGTGGAAGCTACCAAGGCAAGTCAGGTTATTTGACTTATGTATGTGACTATTGCCCTTTGCCGTATGTCACAGGCGCCCGATCAGACAAGAGATCACTGCAGAACAGACTAGGTTAAGGTTAGTTAGGAAGTAGAAAGGGTGAGATCACTGCATTTGTTTGATCGCGAATATAGAAAAAACTGTAGTATTGTAAAATATTATTGCAAAGTAAAATAGTGGTTTTCCACTTTAATATTTTTTAAAATGTAATGTATTTCTGTGATGCAAAGCTGAATTTTCAGCATCATTACTCCAGTCTTCAGTGTCACATGATCCTTCAGAAATCATTCTAATATGCCGATTTGATACTCGGTTATCATCAATGTTAGAAACAGTTGTAAGCCTTAATGTTTTTTTGGAACCTGTGATCCTTTTTTTAAGATTCTTTGAAGAATAAAAAGTTTACAAGAACAGCATTTATTCAAAATAGCAATCTTTTCTATCAATTCTTATCAAGTGAACACATCCTAGCTGAATAAAAGTATATTTGTGTGTGTGTGTGTGTGTGTGTATATATATATATATATATATATATATATATATATATATATATATATATACCATTCAGGTTAAGTCAAAACATTTTTTTAAAAAAAAAAAAAATACTAAAATAATAATTATATATATATATATATATATATAATGTTTTGACTTAACCTGAATGGTCGTGTTTTATTACAAAGGATTTTGAAGAAATACTGTTCTATTTAACTTTTTATTCATCAAAAAATTCTGAAAGTATCATAGGTTAAAAAAATAATAAAATAAAATAAATAAAGGAAAATAACGTTTTCAACACTGATAATAAATCAGCGTATTAGATTGACATCCAAAGGATCATGTGACACTGAAATTGGCGTAATGACTGATGAATATTTAGCTTTGATGACAGGAATACATTTTATTATAAAATATATTAGACAAGAACACACTATTATTTTAAATTGTAATAATATTTCACAATATTACTTTTTTTTAAATTAATTGAATGCAGCCTTGATTACCGTAGGAGACTTATTTAAAAAACATTAAAAATCTTACTGATCCCAAACTTTTGAATGACAGTGTACATTCTATTCTATTCTATTCTATTCTATTCTATTCTATTCTATTCTATTCTGTTCTGTTCTGTTCTATTCTCTATAGGCTTGCACAGAGGCAGACAGTTTCCCATAAAGTTCTGTATATATTCTGAATTTGCCTCTTTGCAACCTTTTTTTTTTTTTTGTAATATTTATTTTAATTGTAATTTTTTTTTTTTTTTAAATATTTATTTTAATTGTATTTTTTTGTAATATTTATTTTAATTGTAATTTTTTTTGTAATATTTATTTTAATTGTATTTTTTTTTTTTATTAAGTATAAACATTTTAAACGGTGCCTGTCATAACTGGTTCAATGACAGAATTATTCTTATACATTAAATATTGAAGAACAGGTTAGGTAAAATATGCAAGTAAAAAAAAAAATCATGAATGTGTAATATTTTAGGAAAATGCTCCCCTCTAGAGTTCATTGTTCTAGTTAACTATCGAGCTATCGTCATTAAATGGCATTTTTATGTAAATGTAACGTTATGTAACATTTACAATCTGTTTTATTGACGTCTTTCTTACATGAGAGGTGATACATTTCGGTAAGCTGTACTATTTCTTCCAACAGTCATGTTTATTTTGTGCTATAACTAGTAGTAAAGAGGCATAATTAATCTGTTCACGTTCTGCTTGAGTTGAAGCGTCCACAGCAATCTGTCACTCCACATTAAAGAGCATCAAAACAATGTTTGTTGTTTGATTTTCATAATAAAATTGACAGATTTTAACAGACAAGTCTTTGGTATCAAACGTAACAAAGCACAAATCTTGTTGCAGTTTATAGCTTCATATCTCAGCCAATTAATCAGCATAAATATTCAGAGTTTAATCCTGCATTTTGAGAAAACTGCACCTCTGAATGGATGTGTAGCAGTCGTTTTATTTAGAAATGACGAAAGGGGAATGAGTTAGCCATATGGGAAAGAAATAGCATGATTAATGTCAGGCTTGAACTAATGAAAGTGA
Source organism: Labeo catla (assembly GCA_012976165.1). NCBI lineage: Eukaryota > Metazoa > Chordata > Actinopteri > Cypriniformes > Cyprinidae > Labeo > Labeo catla. The sequence continues at coordinate 237,333 of VONZ01000112.1, forward strand.
TCTGCAGCGTTGCCCAGATTGACCTCACTCCCAACGGCGAATCTGAGCTGTTTGACTTTGCAGGGGCGGCACAGCTATGTAGAAAACACAGTACGACTCAAAAACGACTGTTTGGAAACAGGATCTAGCCTTTGAGGAGGAATCGGTTGCTTGGGGTTTGGTGGGTTGCCAATGTTGAATTTGAATAATGCAGTTGTTGTCCTCTGTCTCCGCAGAATAAAGGGAAAGATCCACGAAACCAACCTCACCTATGAAGACTTCCCGACGTCCAAATACATGGGGCCGCTACAGTATACCATCTGGAAGTCTCTTTTTCTGGATATATCGCCAGGTAATGCACAATAGAGCAACAGAATTACATTTTTATAACTGGCTATGTGCCACTAAGAAAACAAGTGCAAATACAGTAACATGCATCCCTCCTCTTTGGAAAACTTTGATCTGGTATGTTTGTGTTTAGCAAATACTTCCCAGCATCTCAACATTATCATGTGCTTATATTCCACGTGTAAGCATTTAGAACAGTGACAGATCCATTTTGCGGCATTTGCCAAGGCAGGCGTTACTGTTACACGTATTTGAGGTTCAGCCAAGCGCACACTACAGGACTGAAGCTCGTTGCCCTTTTCTGTTGAGCGCAGACACTAATTTCAGTCTTGTTTGCTGTCATGTTGGAGCTCATTTTACATCATTCATTGTACACTAGGCGGGTCAAGATTGTGGTCGCTTGGTTTCATACAAGAAACTTGTAAATTTGCACAGAGCCATTAGCTTTTGTCTTGTAGTTTGCAGATGAGATGTTTAAACAAACCCAACACTGTTTGTTCTGGCGACATGAAAAATACCTTAAATCATGTGGCTTATTGAGGGGTGGTGTGTTTATATGTGTTAGTTTAGTATTATTTATATTATTATAGTTAATATTTTGCTTATATTAAAATTATATTATGTATATTTGTTTTATTCTAGGTTTTTTTTAATTGTTGTTATTTGTAAGAGTTTTTCTTTTTTTTTTTTTTAATTTTTAAACTTTTTTTTTTTTAAATGTTTAAGTTGAATTTCTTTTTCTTATAGTTCAGTTTTATTTTTTTATTTCTTTCCAGTTAGTATTTTAGTAACTTATAGTAAGTTATTTGCCAAGGCAGTATTTCTTATCTTCTAATAGTTTAATTTAGTTTTTCATATAATATTCCTGTTTTATTTCGTTTTTTAAATACAATTATATATATTTTTATAATTATATTTTTTTTATATATTTGTTATTTGTTTTATTTTTTAAATATGTTAATTTATTTTTTCTTGTGGTTCAGTTTTATTTTTTCTTTATTTCCAATTAATATTTTCGTATCTTATTCAGTCAGTTATTTGCCAAGGCAACATTTCTAATAATTTTATTTATGTTTTCATATAATATTCCTATTTATATAAATTTAGATTTAAATAAAATAGTTTAAAAAAAAGTATAAGTTGATTTTATTTTTCTTATAGTTCAGTTTTATTTTTTATTTATTCCCAGTTAGTATTTCAGCAACTTGTTCAGTTATTTGTCAACGTAACATTTCTAATCGTTTCATTTAGTTTTTCGTATAATATTCCTATTTTATTTAGTTTTAAATAAAATGATTTATTTATTTATTTTTAATATAGTTACCTTTTTTTTACATATTTATGTTTTATTTTAGTTTTGTTGTTGCTGTCATTTTTGGTAGTTTTTCTTTTTTCAAATATTTAAATATTATTATTAATTTTTTTAAATATATAAGTTGAATTTATTTTTCTTATACTTCAGTTTTATTTATTATATATTTCCATTTAGTATTTTACTAACTTATTCAGTTATTCGCCAAGGCAACATTTTTTTAATTGTTTCTAGTTGTTTCGTTTCGTTTTTTTTTAAATATAATAATCCTATTTTATTTAGTTTTGAATAAAAATATTCATTCATTTTTTTTATAATTATGTTTTTTATATATTTCTATTTTTTTGTTTGTTTGTTTGTTTTGTTGTCGTTATTTTTAGAACATTTTTTTGTTTTTGTTTTATTTTTTATTTATTTCCAGTTAGTAGTAACATTTTCAGTAATTTGAAATATTTCTAATCATTTCTATTTGTTTAATTTAGTTTTTCATATAATATTCCTGTTTTATTTAATTTCAGCTATTTCTGATTTTTTTTTTTTGTTTTTGTTTCAGTTAGCAGTAATAACCCTGGATCAGATTGACTCTTTTTGCTCTGTGGCACAAAGACAGGGCAAAAAATAAATAAATAAAAAATCCCATTGACTTGCATTGCAAGAAGAACCTGAATCTTGCGACCAGTATATCATAACCTCCTAGAAACTGTCCGAAACACCATAGCAACCACTCAGGACACCTTAGCAACTGAATATCGGTGATTTGTGGCATTGAGTTTTAAACACTACTACATTTCGTTCAGAAGGAAATAGCATCTCTTTGAATAATCTGTTATTTGTGCTGTGCATCACTTGTACATTAATGTAATAATCATGTCCAAAGATCTAATACTAATCATTGTGTTTGTATTAGTGCATCCAATTAGAGCCGATCTAATCAACACAAACACAACCTGTGTTTACAGCCCTGTGAATGAGATAATACACGTCTGATTGAGCTCTGCACGACTGGCCCATTTTAATGACTGTGGTGAGAAGCGCTGAAGGCCTCCTCCATCTGTATTCCCCCTTAGTAGCCACCTGAGGCAGAGCATTATTTAAAATAATACAGCAGGGAATATCTTGTGGTCTCAATCAATTCTCCAATTTACCAGCGTCCTTTACACCGACAGGAATAGGCAGGGGGTGACGCTCAGCCTGTCACATGAAACAAATCCAGTTCAAATCCTTGCTTCCACACTGCTGCACTCGCTGCCTCTTATTCTGCACTGGCATGGTGTTTTTTTGAGTTTCTGTATAGACATTTTCAGTAGACTTTCCTTTTCCTGGTCAACCTGAACTGAAATATTTTTTGCAATTTTTGAAATCCACAGCCTGTTACTGAGCCTAAAAATATTGAAAGTTTTATAAACAGTCCTAAAAACTCCTATAAAATTATATTATTGTAATTTGGTAAAGTTCATATATGTTTGTTTATTTTATTTTTTATTTTATTATTTTTTTTAAACATACATAATTTATGTTTTATTTTTATTGTTATATTTATTTATTGTAAATAATATTAATATTTATTCATGTTTATTGTTAATAATTATTTTATATTTAGTTTTATTTTTGTAAACTTATTCCTGTTTATATTTTTTTTATTCTTTACTTTTATATATTTATTTATTAATTTATGTATAATTTCCTCCTAACCTGAACAGCAATATTTCACCACTTTATAAATCCGAAGGGTGTTACTGAGCCTTTTGTTATTGAAATTATTATTCACATTATTCAAGATGTATTGCAGTAATGCAGCTATGATTGTGAAGTAAATACATTCCATAGGTATTAAGTCATAAAAAGTTAAATAATTAATTTAGTAGTATTTTTTTATAGTTACTTACATATTTGTTTTATGTATTTATGTATTTATTAATTATAATTTATTCTTTAATATATATAAAATAAATTATTTATTCTTAATAAAGTAAAATTATTTAATTTATTATAATTTATTCACATATTTGTTTTATATATTTATTTATTCTTAATAAATTAAATAAAATTATTTATTTAATTATATTTTTTTAAATGTATATAAATAAAATAAATTATTTATTCTTGATACATAAATATAAATAAAATAACTTGTTTATACTTAATAAATTAAATAAAATAAAATTTGTATTTAATTGATTATAATTCTAATCAATAAATTTTATATATATATATATATATATATATATATATATATATATATATATATATATATATATATATATGTATGTGTATATATATATTTTATGTGTATGTATGTATATATATATGTATATATATATATATATATATATATATATATATATATATATATATATATATATATATATATATATATATATATACACATACATACATATACATACATATATACACACACACACACACACATTTTTATATATTTTTTTTTTTTTTTTCCTCTGAACAAATAATAATTTATTCTTAATAAATAAGTATAAATAAAATAAATTATTTATACTTAATAAATATTTGTATTTATTTATTATAATAATTAATATATAATACACACGCACAATTTTTATATCCAATTTTTAGAATTTTTTTTCCTCTCAACCCGGAAAAAAACATTTTTATTTTATTATATTTTCAGTTGTTATTAAAAGTCATATAATATTATTGTCATTTAGTATAAGTGTTTATTTATTTTTGTTTTGTTTATTTATTTGTACATTTTATTATATTAGATTTAGATTTTGTTGTATTTTTATATTTATTTATAATTTATAAAAAAGTATTATTATTTTTCACCCCCCTCAAGCTGAACGGCACTATTTTTCAGCATTTTCTTACGTGTGGTTGTTTTGTTTGCGTGACTCAGATAGAAAGAGAGGAGAAGCAGAGACAGATCGAAAGCAAGGCGACAGAGGTTAAATTATTTATAGGTTACCTGAAGCGCAAACTGCCAATGTCAAAGAGTGGAAATGTCGACATTCTATCCTCCGGACCGGCTTCTGGCTCTGCCGTTTGTGGCGAAGGTTTTAAATAACCAAGACAAAAATATTTTGCAAATTTCCCTCATCTTCTCTGGTCTCTGGCAGACATGCCCATTTATGGACCGCAGAAAAACAAGCCAGCGTTGTTTTACTATGAATGCTCACACAAACCCTAAAAATTCACTTGCGAAACGTCTGGTGCTTGATAATTGATTGCTTCAGATATGCATTCTTTACCCATGATACTCTCAGTGTAATTTTCTCCAAATATTTCCTCATCATGTTTCTTAATTTTCACGTAATTCATCATAGCTCATCTTTCCAGAATTATATCTTGGCATCTTGCATAAAATGTGTTGCAACTGCTTGGCTCAGGTCTCTTTTTTCCGGTCCAAGCAGTGGCATGAGTGTGTATGCAGCTTGTTTTCTTTCCAGGGTTTGCTCTTCTCTCAGTCCATTTCTTTGGCACACTTACTCACCACTGAACCCAAGGCAAGCTGGCACCATAATGGGCAGTGCAGACTGTCCTCTAAAGGCATTACCAGCCAGGCAGCGGTTGATGGATAGAGTTTATTTATCCATCTTTGACAAAGTGCTCAATGCCTGGCAGCTGCACTAAAACAATGGCCAGTGCTGCAAACCTAAGACACTCTTACTCTTATTCTGATGGATGCATCTTAATGCGTTTGAACACAGGATTGAATGCATTATCTGACCGATAATGAATTCGAGGGAGTGTGTTTGTGCGTTTCGGAGGAGTATTATTCCACCAGCTCAGGTAGTGATTGTGTCAGCGCTTTTGATTGACAAGAATGACCTCCCCAAACACCGTTTCCGGCTGCACATTTAGCCGTTTGACACTTTTCTTTTTGATAAGTGTAGAGGAAAGGAAGCAGTGAAAAGGTGGAACGGGATACTTAAGTAAAAGCCCACAAACCTGAGCACATGCACTAACCGCTAGACCACAGCTATGACCTTTATGTCTTTTATGGAGATTCACATATGGATGCCCAAACGCAAACCAAACCTGCCCATATTTCTACAATTCTAAGAAAGCCTCTTTAGGAAACGGATCAGATCAATACATCAGACCACTAACAAAAGAGCAGTCTGATATGTTAAGGAACAATTAGTAACTTGATGATGATAATTGAATTATTTAAATGTTTATATTTATTTATTTACTTGATGATTTTAAAATTAGGGTTTTTTTTGTTGTTTTTAGAAATGTATTTATTGTTAGTTTTTATTCATTTTTATTTTATTTTATTAATACATTTAATTTATTATTAATTCATGATTATATTTATTTATTTAATTATTTTTATTTAGATATATTTATTCGTATATATTTATTTTATGTATTTTATTTAATGAATGTTTATTTTATTTTTTATTTATTGTTTTTTAATTAATTCTTATTTTGCGAATTTATCCATTTACTTTTTATATTTATTGATCTTTTTATTTTTTTCTTATTTTTAAAATTGTAATATTTTTTTATTTATTTATTTGTTTTTATTTAGATATTTTTATGTATATTTATTTAATGTGTTTATGTATGGTTATATTTTATTTTGTATTGACCTTTTTTATTTTTATGTATTTTTTTATATTTGTAACGGAATTTGGCCTTACAATATAGGGTTCGGGCGCCAGGGGTATAAAAACCACCATAATAATTAATTCATTTTACAATGTCACAATGCAGATAGATTTGCTAATTTAGGTCAAGAACAACCAGACAATAGCTTGAAACTCATTCTATTTATCTCAGACAGTAACATTCCAATAGATAAACAAACAAACAACTAACAAAAAAAAACAATACTTCCAGGCCCAGGAACATTACCTTTTAATACCCTATACAAAACAACAACGGGTGAAATATTTCAAAATACATCAACACACAGTCCAGTCCACAAAACTCCAAAGAGAAATAAGATTTTAGTCCATTCAGTCCATTCACATTATGAAAAGTCTCTACACAAGCACATTTTAGTCGACTTCATCACATGCACTTATATTAGTCCTTAGCATATATGCACATTATAGTAAGCTTCAACATATGCACATTATAGTAGACTTCAACATACGTACTTTATAGTAAACTTCAACATGTGCACTTTATAGTAGACTTCAACATATGCACATTATAGTAGACTTCAACATATGCACATTATAGTAGACTTCAACATACGTACTTTATAGTAAACTTCAACATGTGCACTTTATAGTAGACTTCAACATATGCACATTATAGTAGACTTCAACATATGCACATTATAGTAGACTTCAACATACGTACTTTATAGTAAACTTCAACATATGCACATTAGAGCAGGTACATTTCACCCGTTGGACTACTGGGCCGGAAGAATAACCCACAATAGAGTAATCCCAATATTTACATTGCAACAAAAAAACAAACAAACAAACAAACAAACAAAATCTTTAACTGGAGCGCTCAGAAAAATAAAATAAATAAATAAATAAATAAATAAATAAATAAACAGTTGCCCGCCTGTAACACGCTACATTGACGCATTAACCACGCACTTTCTCAAGTTCAGCGAAAAGATCGCTCACATGCTGCTCTCTAATAGAACGATCCTCTCTTCAAACACGCTTTACATGACCCGCATAAAGGCAAAACTAGTTCTCTCCGAACTAAGAATCGGCATCCTCGATTCTATAAGTCCCGCATTAAACACCACCAACTTGTGCACGGTCACAAAGTGTAAAACTTAAGCGGGTTTCAGCAACCAAGCAATTGAATCATGCTTCCGACATACTCACGGCAGCGCAGCGCAGCGCAGCGCGCGCGTTTCGACAATGGGAAGAGAGAGCGAGCGAGAGAAAGCGAGAGAGAGAGCGCATCCTTACCAAACTTCCTTAAATAACTTCCTGTTACCCCGCAAATACACACAACAGCGCCCCCCCAAAACTAAACAGGAAAAAAAAATAAACAAAAACATTGACGACTGTCACATATTTATTGATTTTTTTTTTTTTAATTGATTTTTTTTTCTTATTTTTTTATATATATTATATTATATTTTTTAGTTATCCTTTTTATATAAATATTGTGTTCTTAATAAATGTTTTTGCTTTCATTTAGATATATTTATTCATTGTATGTGTTTATATTTTTATTTTTTATTTAGTTATTTTTATTCATTCTTATTTTTTAGATATTTTTATATATTTAATGTCTTTTATTTTATGTATGTTTGTTTTTTATTTTTTTTATTAATTCTTATTTTTATTCATTTCATTTTAATATTTATTTTAATTTTTGTGTCTTTTTAATTTTTTTGTTTTTAATTTAGATATATTTATTTTTATATATTTATTTATTGTATGTATTTATATTTTTCTTTTTTATATTTATAGATTTTTATTTTTATTTGTTTTTAATTGTTGTTTTTTATGTATTCATTTACATTTTATATTTATTGATCTTTTTAATTTTTCTTATTTTATATATATTTATTTGATATATTAACATATTTTTTTACTATTTTTTACTATTTTTACTTATTTTATTATTATTCTTTATATTTATTATTTTAGTTTTTTATATTTAATATCTACATAAAAATAAAAAAAGATAAGAAAAAAACTAAATGTATTTATTTAAATGTATTTATTTTTATGCATGTTTACCTGCTGTAATATAGCAGGTGTTAAGCTTTTATTTGACTGATTTTACATGCACTGATTTTCCATTTCCTCTATCCTTGTGTTCCCAGTGCCTGCTGCATTAACCATGGACCCCATCACTGCTCACCAGCGGCTCATATTGTCAGACGACTGCACCATAGTTGCGTACGGAAACCTGCACCCGCAGCCCCTCCAGGATTCTCCGCGCCGCTTCGACGTTGAAGTGTCAGTGCTAGGAGCCGAAGGCTTCTCCGCCGGCGTCCACTACTGGGAGGTGATGGTGTCCGAAAAAACCCAGTGGATGATCGGCGTGGCCAACGAGACAGTCAACCGCAAGGGCAGCATCCAGATCCAACCCAGTCGAGGCTTCTATTGCATCGTCATGCACGACGGTAACCAATACAGCGCTTGCACTGAACCCTGGACGCGGCTCAACGTAAAAAGCAAACTGGAGAAAGTGGGCGTCTACTTGGACTACCCCAAAGGTTTGCTGGTTTTCTACAACGCTGACGACATGTCCTGGCTCTACACTTACCGAGAGAAGTTTATAGCTAAACTTTACCCGTACTTCAGCCCCGGTCAAAGTCACGCCAATGGAAAAAACGTGCAGCCCTTGCGAATTAACACTGTGCGTTTATAGGAACCGAGTCAGCAGAAGTTTCGGGGATGAAAAAGAAGAAACTGAAACTAGGCTGTATAATAAAGTTTCTTTCCGCTTACCTTAGGGCGCCCGGCGGGTAGCCGACATGTTACTGAATAAAGCGATCTGACTGATGGATTGTGACGTAAGGCTCCTTGGACGCCTGGAGTTGGTAAATAAAATGGAGAGCCTTGCACTTTTCTGAGAGGTGCCTATGGGCGTTTTGTACATTTTATTCTTGCCGGTCATTTGTAATCTTGCCGTGGCCGGTCTGCTTGCCCAAGATTTCCCAGCTGCTTGTACACAATACCCCGACTTATGTCCCTTCAGCCCCTGCAGGGTCCAAATGCTCCTTTCATGACTCGAGTCTGGGAAAAAGAGCTTATCTGTTGTGCAGACACAAATAAGAAATGTGTTGCCTGTTTCGTTTCGTGCAATTGGCTTTGGCGTGTTTGTGGAGTGCGTCTACTTGACACCGAGGTAGTGCCGTACAAACGTCTCGCTATATTTTTTTTCTGCATGAATGGTGAGTGGAATATTGTGTCCCTCAGGTCATGTTTATTTAGGATGGCGTATTTCTGAATGATCGTATACGTGTTTTTAGTCGAGATTCAGGGCTGCTGCTATTATGAAAAAGGGGCCGTGGCTTTGCGCATTTGTACATATCGCAAGACAGGTGATAGCTTTGGCTTTGCTATATTGGTGAAAAATGCGCCCTCCCGCGCCTTCCCTTTCCCTTTAGCTAGATTTCGCTTTTATTCATTCATCCTGTGCTTACTTTGTAGAACATTCCAGTGTTTAGGGTCCCGGGACGTCTCATTAGGATGGTCCAAGTGTTAAAGAGGACGCTGGGTCATCTAGTGAAAGACATTTCTGTTTCAAAGAGACTGCATCCGTTGTTTTTTAGAAAGGTGTTAAAAAAAAGTGTTTTTTTTTTTAATAATAATACATTTAAATCAATTTCCCTTTGTAAATAAGGACCTGATCCAATTTCAATGACTTCAATAACAAACTATATATGCCGTTCAAAAGTTTGGGATCAGTAAGATTTTTTGTTTGTTTTATTAAAAATTAAAAGAAAAATACAAAAAAACAGTAATATTGTGAAATATTATTACAGTTTAAAATAATAGTTTTCTATTTTAATATGTTTTAAAATGTAATTTATTCCTGTTATGCAAAGCTGAATTTACTGCATCATTACTCCAGTCTTCAGTGTCACATGAACCTTCAAAAATCATTCTAATATGCTGATTTATTACTTTTTACTTTAATTATCAATTTTGGAAACAGTTGTGCTGCTTAATATTTTTTTTGGAACTTGTAATTTTTTTTTTTTTCAGGATTCTTTTATGAATAAAAGAACAGCATTTATTCAGAATAAAATCTTTTCTAGCAATATAAGTTTTTGCCGATCACTTTTTTTAATCAATTTAACACATTCTTGGTGAAAAGTATTAATTTCTTAAAAAAAAAAGAATAAAAATGTACTGATCACAAACTTTTAAATGGTCATTTATATTGTTACAAAATATTTATATTTTAAATAAATGCTGTTCTTTTTATTTATTAGAGAATCCTGAAAAAAAGTATCACAGGTTCCAACATATATATGAAGCAGCATAACTGTTTGCAATATTGATAATAAAAGTAATAAATCAGCATATTAGAATGATTTCTGAAGGATCATGTGACACTGAAGACTGGAGTAATGATGCTGAAAATTCAGCTTTGCATCACAGGAATAAATTACATTTTAAAAAATATTTATGTAGAAAACAGTTATTTTACACTGAAATAATATTTCAAAATTTTTGTTTGTTTGTTTTTTCCCCCAGGATTTTTGATCAAATAAATCAAATGCAGACTTGATGAGTATAAAAACTTCTTTAAAAAAAAAAAACATTAAAAATCTTACTGATCCACTGATCCCAAACATATATATATATATTATATACACTGTATTTGAATTGTAAAAATTATATATATATATATATATATAATTGTGTATGTATATTAATATATAAATATATATATATATATATATATATAAATATATATATATATATATATATATATATATAATTTTTACAATGCATATATAATTTTAAATGGAAACACTACAGTCTCGGAATGCACTCGTCAGTTTTCCTTAATTTCTCCGATGTGGCCACTATTTCAGTTCCAGTGCGTTGATGTTTTCAGAGGCTCGGTTGTATATTGTGAACCCTGACTTTTAATACTAGTGCTTTTTTCATGAATTCTTGGAAAAAACTTTACCTGGAATGACGGACTGGTTCGGAATCCATTCCATGTTTTCTTCTGTACTTGAACTTCTCCACTCCTGTTTGGTTCTGATGTGCCTGTGTGTTCTGTCGTGTTTGGTGTTTAAGGGTAAAAGCGATGGATGTTTATGACGTGGACCTCAATGGGGTTGGTATCGCACAAGGTTGTTGCTTGTGTTTTGAAGCGGTCCGAAGATGATTATTATTAATGTTAGGTGATGGTGATGGGTTCTTCATGATATATAGTTATATACTGCTGAGGATTGATGTTGTTGGTGATGATGATGATGATGATTTGTGTGTTTGGATGAGAGCTGCTTTATACCCATCATTGTCTAAATGCACTCTGATGAGCTCTTGGTTCATGGAAAACAAATGTTTTAGTGTTCAATTAAAAGAAATGGTAAAAACCAGAAGCATTTCTGACTCTTCATTATTAGTCCAAACCTTGACAAGTGCCAAATGTGACGGATGCACAAATTAAACGAATAAACAAGGCACTAGCCAGAGATCCAGATTGTCTACTGAAAAAAATATTAACAACTGTTTAGGAAACAGTTCTTAAATTAACATGTTACCTTCAGGGGTTTAACTAGTAGTTTTTATTTTTTTTAATTATTATCCAGAATTGTGGCCATTGAACCACACAAACATAAATATGTCAAACATTGCTATTTTAGCATTATTCATAATTTTATTTATTCATATTTTTAATTTTGTAAGTTGATATTTCCATTTTCTATTTCAGTTTTAGTAATTTTATGTGCTACCCAGAGATCCAGATTGTCTACTGAAGAAAATATTAACGACTGTTTAGAAAACAGTTCTTAAATTAACTTTAATTTTACCTTCAGGGGTTTAACCAGTGGGTAAAACTGTTTAATGGTTCTCAGGAACTAGAATTATTCATGTGCTATTTTAATATTTATTCATATTTTGAATTTTGTATGTTGATATTTTCGATTTTCTATTTGAAGTAAGTTTATGTGCTTTTGCAATTTTATTGCTTTTTTATATTTACATTTTTGTTTTTAATTTTAATTTTATTTTTTTCAACATTTACCTTTTTTCTTAAGGTTTTTTTTAATTGTTTTCCAAAACTGTGGCCGTTAAACCAAACAAACATAAATATGTTAAGCATTGTTATTTTAGTGTTATTTATATACCATTATAATAATTATTCATATTTAGAAATTTGCATGTTGATATTTTCCTTTTTTTTTAAATTTAAGTAATTTTATGTGCTCTTGCATTTTTTTTTTTTTTTTAATATTTACCTTTAGCTTTTTTTTTTTTTTCCAACATTTAACTTTTTTCTGTGCTTTTTCAGAACTGTGGCTGTTAAACCAAACAATATTCACATTTTGAATTTTGTATGTTGATATTTTCCATTTTCTATTTTAATTCAAGTAATTTGATTCAAGTAATGTGCTTTTGCATTTTTATTGTTTTTTATATTTACCTTTAGCTTTATTTATTTATTTTATTTATTTATTTTAATTTTTTCAACATTTAACTTTTTCTGTTTTGTTTTTTTTTAAATTATTCTCCAGAACTGTGGCCATTAAACCAAACAAACATAAATATGTCGAGCATTATTATTTATATTCTATTATAGTATTAATTCATATTTTTATGTTGCTATAGCATGCTCTTGCATTTATATATATATATATATATATATATTTACCTTTAGCTCTATAGCGTTTAGTTTGTTTTAAAGATTTAACTTTTTTTCTACGCTTTTTCTCAAAAAAATTTTTTTTGTTCTCCAAACTGTGGTCGTTAAACCAGAAAAACATTAATATGTTGAGCATTGTTATTTTAGTAGTATTTATGTACTATTATAATATTTATTCATATTTTGCATTTTGTATGTTGATATTTTCCATTTTCTATATTAATCTGTTAATCTATATAATCTATATTAATCTCTGTATATATGTATGTATGTTTGTGTGTATATATATATATATATATATATATATTATTATTATTATTATTATTATTATTATTATTATTATTATTATTATTATTATTATTATATTTGTTCATATTTATAATTGTGTATGTTGATATTTTACATTTTCTGTTTTAATTCAAGTAACTTTATGTGCTTTTCCATTTTTATTGTTTTTTTTTTTACCTTTAGCTTTATTTTTGCATTTTTTTTCAGCATTTTTTTAATATAAATATTTATTATAGGTTTTATTATTAAAAATTACTGTTATAAATGTATTATATATTTTATGTTTATATATTATATATATATTTTATTTATATATTATATTTTATGTTTATTATATATATATATCTTTTTATATATTATATTTTTTCTAAATGTTCTAACAAATATGTCGAGCCCTGTTATTTTAGTATTATATGTGTTGAATTTTGAATGTTGATATTTTCCATTTTCTATTTTAAGTGATTTTACGTGCTTTTGCATTTTTGGTGTTTTTTAAAAAAAAAAAATATATATATATATATATATATATATATATATATATATATATATATATAAAAAATTTTTATGTTTTTTTTTTTTTTTTAGATTTAACAAAATGTTTTTTACAATTTGTTTCAGCATTTTCACATATTTATTTTTAATAATTTAATTCAATAATTTTCTTTAAGCTAACAATAACAGCATTGATGTTGAGCAAAATTGTTGATTTGACATCACTTTATGTACCCTCTTCTAGTGTGGTCAATATTTGAAATTATTTGCATTATGACTGTTGCAATATTGAGATTCCTCCCAAAAATATCATCTTTAACTATTTCCAACTCCTTTATTCCTTCTACATGCTCTTCTGTTTTCCAGACAGCTGTTTATGACGCATCACAAGACAATGCGATCGACTGACAAATCGCTTTTGCCATCTCCAAACAATGTATCGCGATTTGGCACTTACTCCTCCAGACTGCAGAAAAATGTCTTGTGTGAGTAGACGAATTGATTTTCCTTGCATTTTTAATGAAATCATTGCATCAACCTGTGTTCAACAAGAGCCAGTGAGACTCTGGAGACTTAGGACATGGTTTATGGATTGTACATTGCACAAGTGTTTTGTTATTAAATGAAAGCTTCTTTTACACAATCACTGGATTCCAAGCAAAGGAGGCGAAGAAACGCATTCTCAAGTCGTGTGTAATTGTGTAAGTATCCCTCGGGACGAGTGTCCTGTCAAACCTATAGACTTTCTGTACAATGAAAAGATGCTGTCATACCCATATAACTAGGTGTGGGTGGTGTGAGGTTTCAGCTCAGAGAGAAGCTTTAAAATGTGACAAAAGACTGAAAGAATGCCGTCATAATGTCTTAAAGACGCCTCGCCATCATTATAATCAAATGCTCAGTTTCTCGCACCTATAAATGCGAGGATGCTTCCGCTTCAAGGAATGGATTACACTTTGTGGATGTGTCTGTGTACCCATAATGAATTGTCCATCCTATTGAAACTACTGTTTTTTTCACAAGTCAAACTGTTATTGCTAACTAGTATTATTTTAGCATAATTGAGATACTATTATAGTTTTTATTCATGTTTTGAGTTAAATTTAAGTTTGTCATTTTGTTGTGTTCTTGTATTTTTTTTTGTAAGGTTTTTTTTTTTAAACACTATTTATTTATTTATTTATTTATTTTATTTTTATTTATATTTTTTAAATATAAATAAAATAGAATGCCAAAACTTAAGTAGTATCTGAAATAAAATATATACAATATATACAAAATATATACAATATATATATATATATATATATTATTTTATTTTATTTTTTTTTTTTAATAATTTTAGACATAATGGTAATTATGTAACTTATTTTTGTAATTTAATATTTTATTTTATAGTTTTAGTTTTAGTTTCAGTTAACCATATTCCTAACCAGTGTTGTTACTGATAACTAAAACTATTAAAAATAAATTTAATTAATAACAAAATAAAATAAATATAATATTAAAAAATATTTAAAAAAAAAAGTAAATGTTTTTTTGGCAGCTAAAATGTAAAAATAAAATTATTATTATTATTATTATTAATAAATAATAATAATAATAATAAATTATTTTTTAAATGATAAAAGCACAGTATATAAAAAAGAAAAATATTTAAAATAAATATTTACAATTTTAAAATATTAATAAATACTATAGTAAATTTATCCTAAAATATCACTGGTAAATATAAAATATAATATTAGATGACAACTTCAAAATAAAAAAAAGAAAATGTTTTCTTGGCAACTAACTGAAATAAAATTTAAAATGTAGAAGTCAGAGTATTAAAAGTGCATAAACTGAAAACAAAAATTATAAAAGCATGATTAAAACTTAAACTAAAAATGAAAACTAGAAATATAAAACTAAAAGCAAATTTTATAATATTAATAAAAACTAAAATAATTATAAAATATAATATAATATTAGATAATAACTTTATCTAATAATGTTTTCTTTGCAACTAACTGAAATAAAATGTAAAAATAATAGTTCAAGTATTCAAATTATTTAAACTAAAATAAAAATAAGAAATATTTAAAAAGTGCATAGTTAAAACTTAAACTAAAATTAAAATGAAAACTGAAAATATAAAACAATGCAAATTTTGAATTATTTTAAACACTATGATAATTAATACTAAAAACACTTAAATATAAAATAATAAAACATCAGATGAAAACTTTAAACTAAAAACCAATAAAAACTAAAAATAAAAAAAATTGGAGTATCAAAATGACTTGAACTGAGAAATTAGATTTTTTTCAAGCACAGAAATTAGCACAGTTGCTTGAGAAATGGAAATCCAAAAATAAATGCAAATGTTAAAATATGAATAAATACTAAAATAAATAATACAAAAATATCACTGTTAAATATAAAACATAATAAAATATATTATAATATAACTAACTGAAATATATATATATATATATATATATATATATATATTTTAAATGCACTAAAATTACTAAAACTTAAACTGAAATAAAAAAGAGAAATATTTAAAAAAAGATAAGCATGTAGTTAAAAACTGAAAATATAAAAATAAAATCAAATTTAAAGTGCTATAATAATACTAAAACAACACTCTTGCATACTAATTTGTGTCGAAAGTGTTCAGCTAATTTGCATACTCATCAGAGTTGTTTGCTTTGCTTTGTTTACAGAGATTCACCTGCCTGTCACGTGTGCATGTGTCTGTGCAAGTCTCAGTTCTTTGGTAGGATGCATTTATGGGCTGTCAGTTGTAGCGTTTACCCTGTGGTGCTTTTCCAAAGAGCTGAACTAAAAAGGAAGATGGGCCAAGTAACAAAGGCTTCTTCAGTTTCAGCGTACGGTTTCACACACAGATTTCCTCAAGACAGAGCAGGGAGACCTCTGGTGTTGAAAGGTATACTTTAAGGTATTCTTGTAACCCCATCCAAAAGGTTTATTTTCCCCTTCAACTTCAGGATTGCTCTTATTTTAACTTGTTGGATCATGAATGTGCTCTTCATAAAACTCATTCCACAACCAAGTGTGCGGAAAGCTTCAGAGTTTGATGAATGTGCTCATGACAAATAGCCAATGCCTTCAAGCACTTCTGTATGCATAAATACTTTATTGCACATCTTTATTTTTTTATGTTAACTCTAAATGCCACTGCTCATATGTCACTATTGTTCTGTGAAGCACGGCATCCCTCGGGCCCTGTTCCTTTTTTAGGGAATCGTAAACTGGTTTTGGGTTTAAAAATAACGCAACAATCTCACATGAAACCAGCTGGTGCTCTCAAACCGGACAGATTATTTACTTTGCGAGGGAAATGCACCTCATTCTTAACATCTGTTTTGGCAGCCTTAATTTGTCTTCCTCTGTCAGATTTTGCACGCGTAGACGATCCATCAAATGTGTTTGTCTTTCATTGCACAGATATTGATGGATCGGCCATCTCCTTTAGTGGTTTTCAGCTTTACAAACCTTTACACCTCAGTCAGAGGTAGCTCAGTTTATGCATTTGCAGTCAAGTTTGTTCCTTTTTTTTTCTCCCAGGGTCATTTGACATGACATGGTGTTATAAAAGTGCTAATAGAGATGTGTATAAATATACTCTTTTTACGTTAAAATATATATTTATAATATTTAGTAAGCTAATAAAAAATAAATATATTACTTGTAATATTTAATATATACATACATTTATTAAATGTTAATGTATTAATATATATATATGTGTATATATACATGTGTGTGTGTATAACATATTTCAATAATTAACAGTAATAATAATAATAATTAAATTAAAAGTTATATATATAATTTAATTATAACACTTGTATATATTATTTCAATAATAATTCATAGCAATAGTTAAAAGTTAAAACTTCAAAAAAAGTATATATATATTAAAAGTTCTATAAAAATGTATATTTAAATAATTAATAGTAATAATTAAAAGTTAAATTAAAAGTAATGATTATTTAACTAACTAAAACTTAAAGGTAATAATAGTAATAAAATGAATAATTATAATTAAAAATAGTCATATATAATAAAATAAAATAATAAATGATAAAGAAAATAATAACAAAAGAAAAGAAATATATGTATATATATATATGTGTGTGTGTTATATTAAATTATGCATGTATGTATATATTTCAATAATTGGAATTGCAATAAATGTAATTAAAATTAAGTAATAATTATTTATATATGTGTGTGTGTGTATATGTATAATTGTATTTTATATATATATATATATATATATATAATTAATACTTCATAATAATCAAAGTTAAATGAAAAGTTTATATATATTTTATATATATAAGTTTATATATTTATTTATATATATATATAGTTAGAAGTATTTACTTATATATATTTAAAGGTTCATTGTGTATATATATATTTTCAATTATTAACAATATTATATAAATTATTTCATTAATAATTAATAGTAATAGTTAAAAGTAAAATGTAAAGTTAAATAAAAAGAGATATGGTACAAAATATATATATATATATATATATATATATATATATATATATTATTTTTTATTTATTTATTTTTTTTCTATATCTTAGTTCAATATTTTTTTTTGCTTTTAGTAGTTTGTATTTTTAGAATATATGGTACTAAATTGTATATTATGCAGTAGCTATAATCCATTATTGCCTGTCAACCACAAATTCATAGCATGAAATTTCCAACTTAAAACTGCTGTTGTACAGTTTGTAGCACAGTAGAAGTACAAGTTTATTGTTATGAAAAATGCACACAAATACTCTTCAGATTTTATATGAAATGCATATTTTCCAAAAACAAAAAAGTATTTACTCTAAAACTGCGAGAAAATCAAATCCATAAATCTAAAATTATGTTCCAAATTTGAGGTTGATATCTTAAAAAAAAAAAAAAAAAGCTTTCAGTAAGATTTTCTTTGGGCGCAGTACCAAATGTTTCCACTAGAAGAAATTAGTTCTCCATTCGTTTCCAGTGATTTTAGTTGTTATGACTGCAAACAGTAATGTTGCTGTTATTTTTCAGCACCATTTAACAACGCCAGTAGGATCACTTTGCAGGTGTCAAAATCTTTACCAAGTTCAGTACTATTCAACTCAAGTGAAAAAAAAACAAACAAAAAAAATCAGTCAAAATTTCCCAAAGAGAACATGACGGTTAAATATATACATTTTTATTTATTTATACACACGCACATGTATCTTCGCTTTAGCACTTACAAATCCGGCGCTCTGTTGGCTGAAAGAGATAAGAGTTTCAAGCTATACGCCACCAAATTCTCCAGGTTAAAGATTAAGAGAATATTACTGCTGACGACTGTGGGAAAAATGCAGACCATAACCACGCATGCCAATCCTGTGAAGATTTCTCGCCCCAAGCAGGGACTTTCCCTTTTGGGAAACCAACAGTGTCTGCTTTGAGACTTTAGGTCTGTCCTGTTAAAAACACATTGGCCTGTTTTGACCTCCACTAACGTGACATCCAGAAGAAGATCAGTTTTGGACTGTGCAAATGTTGCATGGCTGGGTGATTGCTTTTGTTTCTCGATATTATCTACCAAACCGGTTTGGTGAGCGCACAGGACACCACCATTCCCAGGACAGAGCCATCGTGGCTCATCGTACACAAACCCAGCCATGTGAACGTCACAGCTGTCAGGTGTTTTTTCTGAGTCAACGAGAGTTGATGACATATGCATTAGCCCGGGGCCAATCTGTGTGTTTTCAAATGAGTCAGATTGTCTTCGGGACGCCTTCATCCTGAATAGCCCTAGGCTCCCTGTCAAGCTCAACAGGACCACCATAGCAGGAAGAACCAAGGAAAACTCATCAGCGTGAGGAAGGCAGGCGAGAAGATGGCCACCTTTTTCCCGACAGGTTTCCACTGCGATCTGCTCCAGCGTCCAGTCGTGGCTGCTGTAGATCCCGCTCAAGCTCCATACTAGAAGACATCCGAAATAGCCAATTGAACTAGAAAGGGATTTGCTCGCATCTTGTTCTCTTGCATCTCGTCTCTTTGTTTGTCCGTCTTGAGCACGCAGGAGATCAACCAACAACTCCACAGCAATCAAAGGCGGCATCAGCAGCAACACAACTCCGTAGGCCTGGCAAAGGAAAAGCAGGAATCGAAGGGCGATGACGTCCGAAGACACATAAAAAGGCATCAGCCAGGACTCCATGAACCAGATGTAGAGAAGAAACACTTGAGGAACAAAAAAAGAGGGAAAAGTTTGCTGTTACTTTACTCACCCTGAGGCCATCCAAGATGTAGATGAGTGTTTTTTTCCTGAATAGAACAGTAAAGACGATTTTTAGATTAAAACATGGTGATTCAAAAAAAAAAAAAAAAGGCAAGTCAGCGGCTGCCTATTTTTTGGGAATAAAAAAGCATAACAAAGAACACAAAATTAACACCCATGGCTCCTGATGATATATTGAGGTCTTGTGAAGCGAAATGATCAGTCTGTGCAAGAAACTGAACATTATTTACAACATTATTATCTGTAATCCACAGCCTCAGGCAATTGGGGAAATCTGATTCTTTTCTAAATCTTTTGGACTGGTTCGGTTTATTAAAGCACCCAATAATGATGTGAAATGTCTTTATCAGCTCACATTTTTACATGAACAATGAGAAACAATAAAAATGTTAATTTCGTCCCTTCATTCAAGTGCTTGGTTCACACACATGCACATCACCTGCTCATCAGCCTTCAGGCCCGAGTCAAAGCTGTTTCCTCAGTTCAGTGTGTATTGGAGAAACTAGAATGCTGAATCAGTTCATTCATCATAGGGTCAGATATGTTGGTATTTTGGCTCATTTTGAGTCAGAGTGACTGTCAGGTGTCCAAAAGTGAGTTTTGATTAAGTATCTTGTAGATCTGTGGTGATCGATTCAGTCTGATTTGGTGAACTGATTCATCTAGTTCAATAAAAAGAACCGGTTCAAAAAAATGATTCACAAAACATTCACGAAACGGACCACTTGCCTGAGGCTCTGGATTACAGGTAATAATGTTGCAAAAACTCTTGCACAAACTGATTGTTTCACTTCACAAGACCTAAATATATCGTCAGGAGCCATGGGTGTATAAATTTAGTGTTTTAGACGATTCAGTCCAATTTGGTGAACCGATTCATGGCGCTCACTTAAAAAGAACCGGTTCAAAAGAATGATTCGTTCACCAACCGGACATCACTCCAGACCGTCCACCTAAAGCTTTGGATTGCAGGTAATAATGTTGTAAATACTGTTCAGTTTCTTGCACAGACTGATTGTTTCCCTTCATAAAACCTTAATATATTGTCAGGAGCCATGGGTATTAATTTTGAGTTTTAGATGATTCAGTCAGATTTGGTGAACTATTCATCTAGTTCACTAAAAAGAACCGGTTCAAAAAAATTTGTTCACGAAACAGATCGCTTGCCTGAGGCTCTGGATTACATGTAATAATGTTGCAAATACTGTTCAGTTTCTTGCACAGACTGATCGTTTCACTTCATAAGACCTCAATATTTCGTCAGGAGCCATGAGTATTCATTTGTGTTTCAGACGATTCGGTGCAATTTGGTGAACTGATTCATCTAGTACACTAAAAAGAACCGGTTCAAAAGAATGATTCATTCGCCAACCGGACATCACTCCAGACCGTTCACCTGAGGCTTTGGATTGCAGGTAATAATGTTGTAAATACTGTTCAGTTTCTTGCACAGACTGATCGTTTCACGTCATAAGACCCCTGTATATATCGTCAGGAGCCATGGGTATTTTGTGTTTCAGATGATTCAGTCTGATTTGGGGAACGTTTCTTCTAGTTCACTAAAAAGAACCGTATCAAAAGAATGATTTGTTCACGAAATGGACCGTTTGCGTGAGGCTTTGGATTACAGGTAACAATGTTGCAAATACTGTTTAGTTTATTGCACAAACTGATCATTTCACTTTATAAGACCTCAATATATATCTTCAGGAGCCACGGGTATTCATTTTGTGAAATGCTTTTAATTCTCAGTAATGGGAAACCACTGACTTGCATTTTATGAATCTGACTTGCATTTTCTTTACTGTTCTACTGAAGAAGGAAGTCACCAACATCTTCGATGGCCTGATAGTGCGTAAATTAGTACCTTTCCATTTTTGGTTGAACTATCACTTCAAACTGATTGATTAGGTAGAAAATGTTGGTAAGTTTGTGGTTGTGCTTACAGGTGACCGCAAGGTCTGTAAATAACAGCAGGCAGCTACAGCACAGACTGACCGCAGTGATGGTGTGCGTGACTACAGATGAATACAGCACCACGCTGCTCATCAGTTTGCACACACACAGACGTAGCACAACATCCAGGACACCCTCCATCTTCACACTTAGAAGAGACATTAAAAATACAGTGTCACTTGATGTTTCATTTAAAAGTTGTAGTGCACCGTCTCTGCGGGGAACCTGATGATAAAAGCAAAAGATGTGAAAGTCAGATGGTGTATGACTATGTTCCAACACTTACGATTTATTTAAAGCCAATATGAAATCAAAATTGACCCTATTTATTTTCTTAAAACACGTTCCTGGTCTTACTGATTCATAAGTACTACGAATTGATTCATAAGTCCACTTATACACTCTAAAAATGCTGGCTTCTTTTTCAACCCAAATGTTGGGTTCAGCCTCTTAGGTCATTTTATTGAGTTGTTTTTAATATTTTACCCAGGTACTGGATAGTTTTCTGCACTCTAAAAATGCTGGGTTATTATTATTATTATTTTTTATGTTGGGACATTTTTTTTTTGTTTTTTAAATATTTTTTTTTACCCAGGTGCTGGGTAGTTTTTCTGCACTCTAAAAATGCTGGGTAATTTTTAACCCAAATGCTGGGTTCAGCTTGTTGGCCTATTTTAATATTTTTACCCAGGTGCTGGGTAGTTTGTCTGCACTCTAAAAAATGTTAAACCCAAATGCTGGGTCCAGCTTGTTGGGTCATTTTATTGGGTTATTTTTTTTTTTTACCCAGGTGCTGGGTAGTTTTTCTGCACCTGAAAAATGCTGGGTTATTTTTTCAATCCAGGTGCTCAATAGTTTTTGTTTAACTAAGCTGCTGGGCCATTTTTAATGCTGGGTCTTTTTTTTTTTAACCCAAATGCTGGGATCAGCTGACTGGGTCATGCTGGGTAGTTTTTCTGCACTCTAAAAATACTGGGTTATGTTTTTTTTACCCAAATGCTGTAAACTATGCTGTATTCATCCAAATAAATTCAATTTGTCTTATTTTTTGCTTTATAATACACATTCATCTTTTGATTATTGCGATTTTTAAGCCAGCAATATAACAATTTTTATACAACAATTGACTTAAATAAAACAACCCAGCAAGATGGGTAAAAACATTTAACTCAACCAGCTGGGTCAAAATAACCCAGCATGTGTTCTGTCGAATATTTACCCAGTGCTGGTTTGCCAAATAACCCAAGTTGGGTTGTTTTTAACCCAGCATTTTTTAAAATATGTAATGTCTTCCCATTTTGGCTGATGTCACCAAAGCTGCCAACAATTTTGAATTTGAGCGCCCATTTTTCACAATTACATCAGTTTCCATTTGCTAAACTCAAAACCTGTCTTTATTTGTTTATATATAAAAATCACTTTTTAGTCAAAGTGTTATGAATTGCCAAGTGTAAACTGTTTATGTTCGAGAAACTCATACTAATAAAGGTATAAAAAGACAGATGGACAGATTCCACTCTAAAATACAACATCTGACAGTGTGTATATGTATATAGGGACTAGTTGATTAAACATATTGATTATTATATAAAATACTGATTAATTTACTAAATAACAAAAACTCAAATGCAGACTATGGTGTCTAAACGGCTAAGGTGTCTGCTGACCTAAAACGTTCAGCACTTCTACTGTTTTTACACCATTGTTGTCAGTTTGTTGATTTTATCATGTCTCGCACCTTTTGTATTTGTTATGAGTTTTCTGGTTTGTTTTGCACTGAGCAATTTGAATTAGTTATTTTTGGTTTAAACCCAAGAGACACAATTTATTTCTGACTTAGGTAATGATAATACACACACACACACACACACACACACATACATATACATATATATATATATATATATATAAGCCTTTTCAACACTGATTTCTCAACCTGAGCCTTTCACTAGTTTATCGACACTTCTCACATATATTCTTATGAACATCAGCAATTGCATTTGGTTATTTACACAGCCATGTCATAATTACAGGGCCAGTACAACCTGATTGACTCACCAGAAACTAGAGAAGACAGGATGTGGCCTCAGACATCTGAGGAGCTTCCAGTGATGCAAGGGCTGCAGGTCCACAGACAGAAGCCGGATGAACATGAGGAGAGACTGAACCCTACCTGAACACACCAGTAGTCAGTCTGCCAGTCAGCGTCTGTTCACTCTGAGTTTTCAAAGTAGCCCATGTGTTGTATGCATATCTCCTCACCCTCCCCCAGTGGGACGTGTCTAAACATTGTCTTTTTTTTTTTAGTGTTACCTAAACTCCAAGCACGTGTCTGTGTAGAGGGAGTGTCAGTGTTTGACTAGATAGATCTCTCACAGACAAACCAGTCCATCTGCTTCCTGCACGACCACAAGTTTTCAGATGTGCGCATGCGACTTCCTAATGTCGTTCTCGAGTGGCTGTCAGCACGCTTCAGTGAGCTTTGTTTGACTGACAGAGTGGCAAACTCTTGAGTGCTACTGCACAAACAGCGAAGGATGTTTGTAGATCCGTGCATTCGTTTTAAATCCTGAAACAGACTGAAGAGAACCGGGCGAGTGCTGCCATCTACTGTTCATGTGAGAGAATCTAGTAGTATTACTGTATTAGCTTTTATTAATATTTTAAATTAGTTTTTGGTAGTATTTTATGTTTTTTTTTAGCAATTTATAAAAAAGTTTATATAGGGTTTATTAATTCTTACTTTTAGTTATTTAATACAGTTTTTATTTTGTAAAATGGTGCCTGACAGGTGGATATTTCTTAATTTATTTCAGTTCAAGGTTGTTATTTCAAGTAACAAGTTTGTTACTTGAATATATATATATGAAAATGGACCATAAAACCAGTCATAAGGGTCAACTTTTTAATACAACTATTAAAAAATCTAAATATTGAGAAAATCGCCTTTAAAGTTGTCCAAATGAAGTTCTTAGCAATGCATATTACTAATAAAAAATTAAATCAAAAAGTTTTTATATATTTACGGTAGGAAATTTACTAAATATCTTCATGGAACTTGCTCTTTACTTAATATCCTAATGATTTTTTGCATAAAAGAAAAATAAATAATTTTCACCCATACAGTGTATTGTTGGCTATTGCTACAAATTTACCCATGCTATTTACTATATATATATATATATATATATATATATATATATATAGTTGTTTTTTCCCCCATTTAAAGTCCATTTTATTTCAAGTAACAAAAAAAGTTTTTATTGCACTATAGTAGTCCTGATCAATAATTATTTACTTTATGTAATTAACTAGGTTGTATATTTGAACAATTAGACAAACATAATATAATATTTATAACATTGCACTTCAAGTCATTCATCAAGATTTGTTTTGTAAACCCTTACAGAAGTTCACACACTATAAATGCTAAAAGAAAAAGGACTATTCTTGATTATGCATGTAAAAGACAGTTTAAATGCATCCCAAGATAATGTCAAAGCTGAAATGTAGACATAAAAAAAGCTCAGAAGCATAAATTATGGATCCCCTTTCAGTCTTTTAGGTCACTGATGACTTAATTTAGAGGTTGAAAATGGTAAATAATAACTAGCAAATGTGTCCAAACGTTTGATTCTTAGTATATTTTGTATTGTATTGTTTTTGTTTGCACAAAGTATCACTAGTCTAGTCTATTCTGTTCCTAATAAATTCAATCTACATTCTATAAGACATACATGTATTAATAGATGCAATAATGCAATTTTTCAATGCTGCTATCGTATTTCAATAGGCTTATTAATAGAAAACGCTTTTTAGGTTCTTTATGACTGTGATGTGTTCTGAACCTCTCCATATCTCAGGGGTCTACTCTTCTGAGAAACATATCGTCGCCTTTCTGACATCTCATAGGACGTTACAGTAACCCAGAATGTTAATAAGTCGTGGTTTTAAATGATTATTTTAATGTCGAAGGCTCTGATGTATATTTGATCATATATGGTTTCGCTGTTACAGCGCTGTGCCTGCAGCACCCAGAAGTGAACGGCAGGCGACCCGGAAGGTCTGAACTCCCTCTGAAGGCAAAGCCGAAAGAACATCTGAACCTTTCATTAAATCTAATAAATCCACCGTCGAGGTGTGCAAGGTACGTCTGTCGCGCTCTTTTCATTTTCACGATTGCATAAAAATTTTTGACAATTGCATGATGCATTGAAGCGACGCTAGCAGTCATTCGAGTGAGCAAAAAAAGTTCAAATAAAAGAAAAAAAATCAAAAGCAGACGCGTGTTGCAACAATGTTGCATCTGCACGCTTGTGCATAATTGCGTCATGATATAAATGTTACATTTTCGCGGGAGAGATGCGCGTCCGTTTCCATCTGCGTGATTTGTTCTCATCGCATGATTGTTGTAGGAAGTCTCTCGTTTTTTTTTTCCTCTCTTTTTTTTTTCTCCTCCAGCCGGGCTATTCAAACCTGCAGATCTAAGTAAACAATCATTCGCGCACTTAATGCAAATAATGCGGCGTTTCACACGTAGCTCCTTTGATCTGATTTCACGGGCTTTATTTTGTTCGCTAAAAAATTTGGGATCTGCAGAATATGGCGCCCTGTCCTTATAAAAATAAGACAGGCTGCCATTTTTGTTTTCCTTTTGTCTGAAATTTTTAATAAAACTGTCTGAGAATGTGGGAGAGGCAGACACCGGGGACCAGGACTTTCAGAAGCCACGAAACGCGTCCGTTCGCCTTATTTTGCGACTGTTTTTAATTTGATGTTTGATCAAAGGCGACGCGCTTTAATTGAGAATGATTTCAAGGATGCCGATAGAATAAAAGAAAAAGTTGAGTAAGTTTTATTTCAGTTTATATCGAAGACTCAGAGTCGTGTCATTCTTCACCAAAATGTTTGTTTGATATTTACATGTCGTTTAAAACTGCTGGGTGCTTTTATTAGCGCATTAAATTGTTTTAAATGTTGTTGGGTAGCTTGTTTCTCACAGACTTCACCTCAGCGTCATTTAAATGAAGAAACTTACACTATTACAGCGTCAAACTGTATTTGTAATGCACATTTATATCAAATGAATGTACACCTAAATAGTACTTGCATGTTTATTTTGAGACATTTATTATGGTAATACCATGGTATTTTTGGAGTACTATGGAAATACCATTGTACGTGACTTTCAGTGCTATGCAAGTATTTTCATACTAATTTAATACAGTTAAAGTCAAACATACACCTTGCAGAATCTGCTAAATGTTAATTATTTTACCAAAATTAAAGGGAAATGCATGCTATTTTTTCATTTAGTACTGATCTGAATAATATATTTTACATAAAAGACATTTACATATAGTCCACAAGAAAAAATAATAGTTGAATTTATAAAAATAACCCTGTTCAAAAGTTTCCATACGCTTGATTCTTAATACTGTTAAGAGCCGGGGGTGTAAACTTTTGAACAGGATGAAGATGTGTACATTTTTCTTATTTTGCCTAAATATTATATTGTTTTTCATTTAGAATTGCCCTATCAGAAGCTACAGAAGATACTTGCATGTATCCCAGAAGATAAAATAAGAAGATAAAATTTACCCTGATCCTCAAACTCCAAAAGTTTTCACCCCCCGGCTCTTAATGCATTGTGTTTCCTTCTGAAGCATCAGTGAGCGTTTGAACCTTTTGTAATAATTCTTTGGTTTTCCAGCATTTTTGTGTATTTTAACCCTTTCCAACGACTGTATGATTTTGAAATCCATCTTTTCACACCGAGGGACTCATATGCAACTATTACAGAAGGTTCAAATGCTCACTGATGCTTCAGAAGGAAACACAATGCATTAAGAGCTGGGGGGTAAAAACTTTTGGAATTTGAGGATCAGGGTAAATATAACTTGTTTTGTCTTCTGGGAAACATGTAAATATCTTCTGTAGCTTCTGAAGGGCAGTACTAAATGAAAATGTACACATCTTCATCCTGTTTAAAAGTTTACACCCCCAGCTCTTAGTGCATCATTTGCACAACACAGTATTAAGAATCAAGTGCATGGAAACTTTTGAACAGGGTCATTTTTATAAATTCAGCTATTATTTTTTCTATTATTGGACTACATGTAAATGTCTTTTATTCAGGTCAGTATTAAATAAAAAAATAACATGCATTTTGTTTAATCCCTGTTATTTTGGTCAAATTAACATTTTGCAGATTCTACAAGGTGTATGTAAACTTTCTTTGAACTGCTATTCAGAAAGCTATGTTGCATTTGAAAATGTGATTTTCCTGACTTTTTTTTTTTAATTTTGTAAGTCTCTCATTATACTGTACTGTCAACAAATCTTGGATTCAATCTTTTTGTCAACTTGTTTTATTTTAATAATCACAGGTTTTGCTTTTTTCTTTTTGGAACTAATTGATTGTAGGCATCAGTGATGAGCTTATGCATCTATGCAGCCTTTTGAGTGCAAAAAGCATAATTTGTGGATATTTTGGCAATATTTGCTAAAAAACTGAGGTGCATTAAGGCCTATGATAAATCAGTTTTAAAAAGAAACACAAAACCTGTGCTAAGTGAAGTTGATAAAAAGATTAAATCCAGTATTTAGTGATAATATAGCATAACAAAATATTTCTAAGCAATTTCTTTGCAGGCCAGTCATTTATTGACTGAGAACACCACCACAACAAAAATTATTTAAAAAAAGGGGAAGTTGTTATACTTTGTGGCTTCGTTCAAATGTGATAACAATAATTAGCATTTACAGGAAAAAGAAAATTATTTCCGGGTCAGAATGACCAGAACGCAGCAGGACAGAATTCCTTGAAGTGGTTGTATTGAACAAACAGGACAATGACGTTCATCTTTCCGCCCATCTAATCTTTACCTGCATGTTTTTTTATGCCTGTTGGGAACTCTGGACCTTTAGAAACGTTTCCATACGGCGTGATTACTTTAGGCGTATCGTTTTCTTGCATTATGTCTATGACACTGTGCTGTGAATGTTTTGGCAGTGCTTATGGGTCTTGAGAGTGTTTGACTAAGGGGCCTTGCAGAGAAATTCATTTAGCGCAGCCAAAAATAATAAAAGCGATATGTCCAAATATATGAGCCCAGACCCTGCTGAATATTTCCTTAATGATGCTGAAAGGGTGTCTGTTTCACTTCCTGCTCAAACTGCGGGGTAGAGTTTTCACTTTTCCATACGAATCAGACACATTTACATATGCATTTGATATTTTTAGCTTTTAACATTCAAATAGCTTTGTTTTTAAATCGGGCTTTCTGCTTAGTGTGATAAGGCCAACATAATTTGAAGAAGTTTGCATCATCACAGCAAATGCATTTTTATGTTGCTATCATGATGCAAGCAATGCAACAAACAATATTCAAATGGTCTTACTTTAGGAAGGTATAATTTGTTTGATTTTCCCAACGAGCTTCATGTTGAGTTTGGCAGCTTTGAGTAATCTGCTGTGGGTGTGTGAACTGTGTGTGAACAAACAGTGAGTTTGCTCGCTTGTTCTGTGTTTTATCATATTCATATCACTGTCATGAATAATACTAAGTAATGTGCCAATGCTTTTAAAGGCACATTCTGCACTTAAGAAGAGTATTAGGGTTAGTCTTATTAATGATTATTAATGATTCATCAGTGTATGCCATTTTAAAGAAAACTAAACATTTGCTGTAAACGTATTCACCCTCAGGCCATCCAAGATGTAGATGCGTTTGTTTCTTCATCAGATTTGGAGAAATGTAGCATTGCATCACTTGCTCACCAATGGATCCACTGCAGTAAATGGGTGCCGAGTCTAAAACAGCTGATAAAAACATTACAGTAATCCACAAGTAATCCACACCACTCCAGTCCATCAATTAACATCTCGAGAAGCCAAAAGCTGCATGTTTGAGAGAAACAAATCCATTACCAAGACGTTTTTAACTTCAAACCGAGTCCATAATCCGTAATAATGCTTCATCCAGTCAAAATGTACCCGCATATTTGTTTCGAATGGTTTTGGACTTGTTTTTGCTTGTAAGCAAAGCTTGATCTGTGCCTATTTCTCTCTTAAATTAGGAAGAGATAAGTTTTACACTTGAGAATGCAATTTTTTGAATTATAGAAGATTAATTTTGTAGCGAATAAGCAATGGTTTAAAGTAAAAAGTCTTAATGATGGATTTATTTCTTACAAACACATTAAAGGTAATTGATTTCTGGAGTAGTGTGGATTGCTTGTGGATTATTGTGATGTTTTTATCAGCTGTTTGGACTCTCATTCTGATGGCACCCATTCACTGCAGAGGATCTGTTGGTGAGCAAGTGATGCAATGCTACATTTCTCCAAATCTGATAAATCTGAAGAAACAAACTCATCTACATCTTGGATGTTCTACATATGAGTAAATGTGTAATAAATTTTTGTTTTTTGAGTGAACTATTTCTTTAAATCCCAGCATTTTGTTTTTCAGTATCCTTGAGGATTTCCTTGAACATCCTGTTTTATATCAGTTTATGGAAGTTAGATGAGTTGTGAATGTAATGCACTGAGTTTCAATTTAATTTACGCCATCTTCATGGATTAGATCTGCATTTCTAATCAATAAATAATCATGGGAGGTCAGACTTAATCTATGCAGCATCTTTTTCCAACTGTGAGCCTTCACTGAGAAATTGTAAAAAAAAAAAAAATTTTTTTTTTACATGCACAGCAGCCGTAATGGGATTTTTAAAGGCTGTTACCTCCATGTGGTGTGTGTTTTTGGCCCAGTCTATCATTGTGACCTTCAGATCCTGCTGCATCATTTTCCCCCCAAAAAACATTATTATCAGTCATCATTGCCTTTATCTCTGAATTTAAATTAATTATGCAATCCCGAAAGGATCCATTTAGATTGTTCTCAGCCTGGGGTTGGTCAAATAAAAGTCACTTAACAATGCACGATGTAAAAATAAAGCATCATTAATCAAGCGTGACTGTGTGTGTTTCAGAATGGCAGAACCTCGATTTAATAATCCATACTTCTGGCCTCCTCCGCCATCTATTCCTGGTCAGGTAAGAAAAACTAACACGCATCAATGGACAGATTTCATTAATCCTTGTCTTTTATCTAAAAAGTTTACGTAGTGACAGAATCAATAATTTACTTTAGTTGAGCACTAGGCTTAATCTTTGTCTAGACAATTAAATCTTTATTGTTTACTAGTTGTCTTAAGTAGCAGATAAGAATGCCAACATTCTAAAGTTTAGAGTTTACAAGTCTTATCTTTTTCTAGACCATAAAAACTTTAACCCTAGAAACCCTACTGTATCATATCAAAGTTATCAAAACTGCTGAAAAACCTGTTGTACACAATCTACTACATGCTTTCTGTCATCTGATTAGTAGTTTATACTTATAATTAGCTTGTGCTTTACTTGCTGTGAATCCTTTACTGATTTTTATAAAGTAAACATAAAAATAATTTTAATTTTGTTAGTAATTGTTTTAAATGAGCACTTAATGGACTGAAGCGACATAGATTGTCCATATATCATTTTTAGAAAATTTTGAGGAATGTTTATTTGTTCATCCTTCAGTTAGGAGTGGTCGATATGACCAAAATTTTATATCATGATATGAGTAATTTTATTTCACAGTAACGATTTATATCATGAATCACGATATAGTTATATATAAGCAAAAGAAATTTCATAATTCTTGTCACCAGTGTCAATATCACAAAAGAACGAATACTACCTTAAATAAAAAAAAAACTCAGGCTTACTGAAGACAGTCAGCGATTTAAAAAAAAAAACAAAAAACAAAAAAGAATAAGAAACTAATTAAAAGCAATAGGACAAAAAATACAGTAGAACAAATTAAAAGTAATTTAGTCGAGCAGTGAGAGATTTTTCTCTCTTTTTTTGTTTGATTTACATGAATGACAGACAGCAGGAATATTAGACTGCTGTCACTTTAAGAGCTGCCTGGATACAATATATTGTTACACGTGTGTTTTCTTTCTCAGCTGTTTGCTTTCACTTAAGACCTAAATTACTTGTGTTTACAAGGATACTTGCAAACACGGGCATTTTGACACATAAAAGTGTGTGTACTTGACCATACAAGGTCTATAAAGTGGCAAAAATAACTCTTTTCAATACTTCCGTGCTCTATGAGCACCAGTGTTGCCAAATCTGTGGTTTTCCTGCAGGATTGGGCTACTTTAACACTGTTGCCACGGGTTGTTTTTCATGTCCGTGGGTTGAAGCGACCCCAATAAGGAGATATTTAACCCCCGCAGAATGCAGTTTACCCCCTCAAAGTGCAATTGGGCAGGTTTTGTTGTGAAAACCTGGCAACCCTGATAAGCACCCATATAGTGAAATAAGTTCATTTCAACAGCCTAAAATCACTCTTTTTAAACCGTAATGCTTAAAAATGACTGTATGCGATAAGTTTTCGTGACCGTGTAGCACAGAAATGTCACGTGAGCGTGTAACTGCGATAGAGGCCATAGTCCAAAATTTCTGCGGGTTAATCGTGTCTACCGGTATATCGCCCACCCCTCTCGATCATCATTATATTGCATTGCATTATATGTTTAGAAGCTACAGAGCTTTGATCATAAACCTAAACATTTAAATGCCATATTATTAGATATATGCACTACCAGTCAAAAGTTTTTGAACAGTAAGATTTTTAATGTTTTTTAAAGAAGCCTCCTCTGCTCACCAAGCCTGCATTTATTTGATTAAAAAAACAGTAAAAGCAGTAATATTGTGAAATATTTTTAATATTTAAAATAACTGCTTTCTATTTGAATATATTTTAAAATGTGATTTATTTCTGTGATCAAAGCTAAATTTTCAGCATCATTACTCCAGTCTTCAGTGTCACATGATCCTTCAGAAATCATTGTAATATTCTGATTTGCTGATCAAGAAACATTTTTTATTATTATTATCAATATTTAAAACAGCTGAGTTTTTTTTCAGGATTCTTTGAATAGAAAAATCCAAATATCTGCATTTATCTAAAATGTATTACATTTATCTTTTGTAACATTATACACTATAACATTTAAAAGCTTGGAAAAATTATAATTTATTTTTTTTAATTAGCAAGGATGCTTTAAATTGATCAGAAGTGATGATCAAGACATTTATAATGCTACAAAATATTTCTATTTCAGGTAAATGCTGTTCTTCCGAACTTTCTATTCATCAGAGAAACCTGTAAAAAATCTACTCAGCTGTTTTCAACATAATAATAATAATAATAATAATAATAATAATAATAATAAATGTTTTTTGAGCA
Source organism: Labeo catla (assembly GCA_012976165.1). Lineage (NCBI taxonomy): Eukaryota > Metazoa > Chordata > Actinopteri > Cypriniformes > Cyprinidae > Labeo > Labeo catla. The sequence continues at coordinate 270,595 of VONZ01000112.1, forward strand.
GCAAATCGTCATATTAGAATGATTTCTGAAGGATCATGTGACACTGAAGACTGGAGTAATGATGCTGAAAATTCAGCTTTCATCACAGGAATAAATTACATTTTAAAATATATTTAAATAGAAAGCAGTTATTTTAAATATTAAAAATATTTCACAATATTACTGCTTTTGCTGTTTTTTTTTTTGGATCAAATAAATGCAGGCTTAGTGAGCAGAAGAGAACTCTTTAAAAAAAAAACATTAAAAATCTTACTGTTCAAAAACTTTTGACTGGTAGTGTAGAGTGACAACTATATATATACATGCACTTTATGTAAGTAGTCTGTTATACTATAATAAGATCATGTTGATTTACATTATAAGCAGAACTTCATATAAATATCAGCATTTGCACCTAATTGCATATTATTGCTTAGTTTAAGCCTTTGAGCTCCATATTCTCACTATATTATACCATATGAGCCATAAAAGCCTAATGTATCTAATATGATGTTTCATCTCAAAGTTTCCATTTCACAAAATCTGATTTGTTTTATATCTCAGTCTTTACAAGATTAAACACTTGTTCCTCTCCTCATGTCAGAAGTTCAGATCCAGTAGGATTTGTACCATCTGCTTGTTCTAATCTCACCTTCCTCTTTTTCCCCCCAGTTGGATAACCTCGTGCTGATCAACAAGATCAAAGAACAGCTCATGGCGGAGAAAATCAGACCTCCACACCTGCCGCCCACTTCTGTCCCTTCCCAGCAGCCCTTGCTGGTGCCGCCCACAGTCACAGAAGGCGGGCAGCACAATATATCGACGCCCAAGCTGCAGCAGATGCCGGGGCTCCACGCTCACAGCACCACCCAGCCCGACATCGCCCTACACGCACGACCCGCCTCCAGCACTGTCGCAGGTACGTTTTCCTCTGCATAGCACAAATCTGCTCAATTAGATACATGCTTAATGATAATTATGTGCATAATGTGGGCAGGACGTATTCTGGGTGACGTAAACTTGAATCTGGATGATAAAACGGCTATCAAAGCAAGAGGATTGTGGGAAGACTGGCATTTGCGGCAAATCATAGAGCAGCCGTCTAGAGCGAATCATCTGTCAGGTATGTGAATGCAAATATGTTTTTGCGGCGATATTCATTGAAGACGTAGATGAGTTTGTATGTAGCATCACTTGCTCACCAATAGATCATTTGCAGTGAATGGGTGCCGTCAAAATGAGAGTCCAAACAGCTGATAAAAACATCACAATAATCCACAAGTATCCACACCACTCCAGTCCATCAGTTCACATCTTGTGCTGTGGGTTTGTGTGGATTGTGATGTTTTTATTAGCTCTCGTTCTGACGGCACCCATTCACTGCAAAGGATCCATTGGTGAGCAAGGATACATTAGTGATCAAAAACAAACTCATCTACATCTTGGATGGCCTGAAGGTGAGTGAAGGTGAGCTATTCTTTAAAGTGAGGTTTATTTTTAGGACTGTCACTGACGTCTTCTCGAACTGCCAATCACCACACATCAGAGAGCGGGACGCCGACCACCCCGACCACTCCAACCACCAGCAGTCAGACGCGTCAGGGTGGCGTTCCTTCCCCAAACCTCATCTCAGGACTGTCCGGCGGGCCGGGGATGGATGTTATTAAAAACAGCGGAGGGCTGGCAGGACTGCTGGGTCCTCCTCCGAAGAGCATAGGACGAGGTCGCAAAAAGATCAAAGCTGAAAACCCCTCTGGGCCGCTCTTAGTCGTTCCCTACCCAATCCTGGCCTCTGGAGCCGACCAATCGACTGTCAGCATCACTGCCAAAGAGGGCAAAACCTACAGGTACAACTTTACTATTATTATTCATTACTAAATAGAAAAAATCAAGCAGTTTAGCTCTTATATTTCAGTATGTTTACTGCATGCATTTCTTTTGCATAAAAATATGGTGTGTCAGGATATACCTCAAACAGTAGAGCATGCCGCTTGCAACACCAAAGTCATGGGTTCGACTCCCAGGGAATGAATTAACTGATAAATTTGGATTTGTATGCAACATAAATTTGAATGCAACATAAATCATTTTTTATAAAAGCATTTGCCAAATGCATAAATGTAAATAGGGCTGCATGATTTGGGGAAAATGGAGTTGCTATTTTTCTGTTAAAAACTGCAGCACAATTTGGCCAAAAATGTGATTTAGATATCAATTTGCTAATTAGATTTTTTTTTTTTATATCCTTATTTAGTAATAATTTATTACTATTACTGCTGATAAATATAAAAATATTAAACAAAATGTGAAATATTTCTGATATTATATTTTAGTGTAAAATAAAAATTGAAAAAAGCCATCAAGGAAAATCCATAATGCATTTTCCATATCATAATTTTGATTAATCGTATAGCCCTAAAAAATTATTTCTATTAATATTTTAGCTATTTTTCTGTTAAAAATTACAATCAAATAAATAAATAAATAAATAGTAGTTTGTTTGTTTGTTCTGGGAACAATTTTGCCAAAAATGTTGTGATTATACATCAATTTGATATTTTTCTGATATTTTTATTTAGTAATAATATTAATAATAATTAGTCGTAGTAGTAAAAAAAAAAAAATATATATATATATATATATATTAAACAAAATTTGAAATATTGCCATAAAAGAAAAGCTTTATTGCAATTTCTGTTGTATTATGATTACTCTTACAGCCCTAAATGTTTTTTCCATATTTTTTTTGTTATTTTTCTGTGAAAAATTGCTATTTATTTATTTATTTATTTGGCCGAAAATGTTTTGATTAAATTTGATAACTAAATTTTTTCCAGATTCCTTTATTTTGCAATAATAATAATAATAATTATTAATAATAATAATAATAATAATTTTTATTATTATTATTACTATTATTGGTAATATTACAATATTAAACAAAATATTTCATTGTAAAATCATTACTGAGATCAGGCATCAAAAAATTTTGCAATTTCTGTTTTATTATGATTAATCTTACAGCCCTAAATGTAAATATTTTTTTGTGCTATTTGTCTTTGAAAAATTGTTATATATATATATATTTATTTATTTGGCCAAAATGTTGATTTAATTTGATATTTTTCAGATATTTCTGTTTTGCAATAATAATAAATATTATTATTATTATTATTATTATTATTACTATAAAAATACTAAACAAAATGTAAAACATTGCTAATGTAATATTTCATTGTAAAATAAAAAACCGAGAACAGCCGTAAAGCTTTTATTGCAATTTCAGTTTTATTTCGATTAATTTTACAGCCCTAAATGTAAATATTTTTCTATCAATATTTTTGTTACTTTTCTGTTAAAAATTGCAATTTAAAATGTATGTATTTATTTATTTTGTGAAAATGTATTAATAAATTATTGTTATTATTGGTATTATTATTATATTATTATTATTATAACTATTACCATTTTTTTTAATAAAATGTGGAATATTGTTGATGTAATATTTCAATGTTAAAAAAAAAAAGAGAAAAGCCAACAAAGAAAAGCCATGTGGCAATTTCCATTTATTTTGATTAATCCTACAGCCCGAAATGTAAATATGGCAATATTGAATGTCATTGGTTTTCATGCGTCTCATCTTGGTTTGATCTCTTAATCCAAACACAAATCAAAGGCCCGTCCCCTACAAGTGTGTTTTCATAGTTTTATTTGGCTCCAGTCTGTGGTATATGTCATCTAAATTGCTTTCATACCATTTGCAGATTTTACTGACCGCATAACCTATACTCCAAACCCTGTGTTTTTGGAAAAAAATAACGATTATTTGCATTTCGTCTTGCAGATGTAAAGTGTGTCCGCTGACGTTCTTCTCCAAGTCGGACATGCAGATCCACTCCAAGTCCCACACGGAAGCAAAGCCACACAAGTGCCCTCACTGCACCAAGTCCTTCGCCAACGCGTCCTACCTGGCCCAACACCTGCGCATTCACCTGGGAGTGAAGCCGTATCACTGCTCCTACTGCGAGAAAACCTTCCGCCAGCTCTCACACTTACAGCAGCACACCAGGTAACTCTTCAGGCCGCAGCTTGTGCACATGTTTGATTTGATATTCATCATCACATTTTGCTTGCATTGTTTGCATTCTGCAGAATCCACACAGGTGATCGACCATATAAATGTCTCCAACCAGGCTGTGAAAAGGCCTTTACGCAGCTCTCCAATCTGCAAGTAAGACCCAAAGATCTATTCCTGTGCAATAGTTCACACACTTTATTAAATAGTCGTTTCCGTTTTCATAGTTTTGACATAACTAGACTTCTTCAAGCCAGATTTCTGAGCAGTCATCTTATCTGTCAGCTGTACTTGTGTTTGTGTTTGTGTGTAATGAGAGCTTGTGTTTCCTCACTGCAGTCTCACCAGAGATCACATAATAAAGACAAGCCTTACAAGTGCTCCAACTGTTACCGCGCTTACTCTGACTCCGCCTCTCTCCAAATTCACCTGTCGGCTCACGCAATCAAAAACGCCAAGGCATTTTGCTGCAGCATGTGCGGTCGAGCCTACACCTCAGTAAGTACTACAGCATTCATCACACTGACTTCTCCATCGTCTTGTGTTTAGTGGAATGGGCTGGGGTAGTTGTTTTCAGACTTTCAGACCAAGAACTTTGTGATTTCAATCTTTTACAATTTATATGCATGCAGTATTGATGATCTTTGACTGAGGGTATGTTTACACAACAAGGATGTGCTAAAAATTGAAAAAAAAAAAAATTTTCACATATGGAACATTGACAAAAATGACCAATTCACATGGTTCCAACTTAAAACAGTATAATTACAAATTTGTGTTTTTGTAGTTTGTAGACAATAATGGTATAATTTTCAAAACTTTTACTTTGAAACCAATTTTCAAAGGTTTTTAGGCCCTCAAACACAGAAAAATAAAGAAAATAAATCCAAATTTTTTAAGTAAAAAGTTTTCCTTTTTGATTAAAAGGAGTTGTAAAAACAGCAGAAATGTATAAATTGACACACTGTAAGACCATTTTAAAAATAAATAAATAAAAATTAACCTGGGTAAGAAAGTTTAGCCTTTATGTTGTCTGTTTTTGTTGTTGTTTTAACGTGTGTAGTTTTTATTTATTTATAATTATTTTTTTTGAAATACAGCTATGTAAAATAAAATTACCATTTAAATTTTTTAATTCAATTTTTTTTTTGTTATACTATAGTTATATATATAATTTGATTCAGAATAGTACATGTATAATAGTAATGTTATTTTAGTATGACTAAGGTACTGTACTACAGAAATAATATAGTTTTTATTAATGGTTTAAACATTTGAATTTGAATTTTTTTATATTTTTCATTTTAATTTTCATTTTTATTAAAATCTTAAGTTTTTTGTCTGTTTTTATTATTTTAATTAGGTTTTGTTTTTTTGATGTCTATATAGATTTTATTTTTTCAGTTTTAGTACATCAAGTTTAATATAAAATAACAAATGTTGTCTTGGCAACTAGCTGAAATAAAATACGCTTGAGGTTTTTAATATTTTCAGTTAATTTTTTTGTTTGTTCAATTAACACTTACATAATAAGTGATATAAGTGATATAAAATTTTTTATTTTAAATATTTTAAAATAATTAATTTAAATATTTATTTATAGTTTAACAAAAAGTGTATAGTAGTACCACATTCTGATGATCTTTTCTGACATGCCCTAAAAACAAAAGAAAGAAAAAAGTCAATTGTGTTGATTTTAATCCACGTTTTTGCAGTTTATAGTCTTTTAGAGTTCATTTTCTCCTTGATTCATGAACTCACCTGATATGTTATATAATGTGTTTTTCCAGGAGACCTACCTTATGAAACACATGTCTAAGCACACGGTGGTAGAACATCTGGTGAGTCAACACTCGCCGCAAAGGACCGAATCACCCAGCGTTCCCGTTCGCATTTCCCTCATCTGAGACCCTGGTCCTGGACCAGCCCGCACTCGCTCGCTCGCTCGCTCGATCGGTCAGTCTTTCCCAATCTTGGCATAAGCAAGCGAAATCGCCTGTTCTCGGTGGTTTGCCATTTATTTTTTTTGTGTGTTTGTTAGTTTGTTTTAGTTTTTGAGAACATTCCGACATGTATTAGACTGTGTGGATAGAGGCTCAAAACACAGCAACAGCGCTTTAGAAAGTTTCTATTACACACATTCCTCGTCTCCAACTCGTTGTTGAGTTGAGAGGGAGCAATCGGGAAATCCAAAGATGGTTTCACAGCACTTTCAGGCCACACAGTTTTGGCTTTAAACGTTTCTGGTCTGTTATGACAATAAAGGCATTGCTCTTGGCAGCTAAACGTTTGGGACTGTAGGTATTATGCATTATGAAATCAGAAGACATACGTTGTATGTTTGAAGCTTGGACCAAGTCCAGTACCTCCTCTCATATTTTTCTATGCTGTCTGGGAAAAAAAAAAAAATCCCCTTCTTCTGGGCAACTCAAAGTTGGGTTAGAGACCAATGGTCTTGTGTTTTGATAATGTCAATCATTCTTATTAAAACATTTCCTCGCTTGTAGGGAAATCGGATTGAAAATAGCTTTAGCATTAAAGTTGACTTCTCAAGAGGACTGTTATAGACAAATCAACACATTTAGATGTTTTACAAGATGAATCCCTTAGTGCTTTACGAATTTTTGTGGTCTGGTGCCAAAAATGGAATATGAAAATGGCAAAAGATTTTGGTCATTCGGAATAGACACGTAAAGCATTTAAAATGTACACTTTAAAAAGTGTAAACTTGCAACGATTCATGTTACGAATGTCAGCATGCATTTGACATTAAAATGTCCAGACTATTATATTTTGCATAAAAGAAAATGAAGATTATTATTATTATTTTGCCTAAGAGGCAGTATTTTCATCCTGCCCTTTAATATTTCAGTTGAAAAAATGTCTCATAAATTATATGAACGCTTTAATTTGTTTTATTTTAATATTAGTATTAATATATATATGGGTTATTGACGTATAAGGATTTTCAGCAGGCCAAATTTAAAATACAAAAAATAATATCTGTTGTAATTGTTCTGACATTAAGAATGTTGTGTACACATAAATTCATATTAAAATTTAAAATTAAATAATTTTAGTGTTTTTTTCGTCTTGATGGAAAAATAATGTCAGGTGGTGCGACCATGATTTATATTAAAATTAATGAATTTCCTTAACATGCTTAACATTTTTTGTAGATGTTCTCAGTAAGTGTTTACAAACAAAGCATTGCATTTATTTTGAGTTTTTGTAAATAATGATCTCATATTTTTGTTTTATAAATTTCAAAGTTGCCTTCTTAAATGTAGCAGACTTATTTTTCCTGTAAATTGCATAAAACTGATAAAAATGTTTTAAAAATACCTTTCACTTAAGCATGCTGTAGCAGTGATTCATATTTTAACTACAGAAATGAGATATTTTATTTTTATTTTAATACAGTTATTCCTATTATTGGTCGCACCACATGAGTGGTCGCTCCAAATAATGCAAAGGCCTTACATCATTAAAAATAAATTTAAAGACAAGTGCAGAAAAAATGAAAAGTGCAGCACTTAATATTCACTGTTTTTTTGAGGTCATACCACATGATATCCAAATGTGGTAACTACATACCAGCCGTTAAAAAGTTGTTTTTTTCCAAATTTGAAAGAGAATATGAGAGACCATATGGTATATGATGCAAAGTCCCATCTTTGAATGAATTTCAACATAAAAGTCCCAAAATGGTAGTTTCTTAATGGTCGCACCACATGATATTTCATAAAATGGAAATCATCAGACAAAGCTTGTTTGTATATTATGATGGAAATATAAATACAAAAGCTTTGCAATTTTATACAATATTACAAAACACTTTGGAAATCATGCAAAATAGTGTAGAAAATAATCGGAGTAAATTTAGGGTAATTTCAATCATGATTCCAAAGCAACAGTTATGGCCGGACGGTCGCACCACATGATATTTTGACATTTTGAATAACTGAAATATTGCAAATAAGTACTCTTTTTTTTTTTTTTGAAAAGTTAAAGTGGGTCCATACATAGGAGAGGTACTTCTTTATATATGGTATCTCTTTAATGCATTTAAACAAATTTTTAAATAAAAAAAAATGCAATTTAGGTGTCACAACATTGACCCATATATATATATATATAAATATATATATATATATATATATATATATATATATGAAAATGCAAAAAAAAAAAAAAATCGTACCAGTCCTACAAATAGTCTTCATTTTCTTTTGTTTAAAATATTATATTTAGCATTTTTTTCTTTTTTGTAATTGGGATGAAATATATGACCTGGACATATTCTTGAGAGGATTTTACACAGGAGAAACAATATTGGGAAAAAAAGCTGTAGAGTTGCCCATGAGATTTGTGTAGCTGTATTGATGTCTAGAATACCTCCTTGGCTTATTATACATGTTTATACTTATTATCATGTTAAAATATTAACGACTAACATGTTAATTTTACACATTTTAAGCCTTAACCATTTTATCACTAGTTGTTTACCATCACATTTTCTATATATTTTATACCATATTGGTGTTTACTTGTGTACTCAGTACTTTTATGTAATTTTATTTCCTAGCATGAACATGCTGTAAATAAACTATACAGTACTTAAGTGTTAACCAGTTTATATAAAAATGACTACATGTCTAGTTATTATAAAATATACCTTTTTAATTGTCTTGAATTGTGGTACTCTATAAGATTTGCCTTGGCTGCTACATGCAAAGTCAAGACACGGAGAGGGAACGGACTTTGTAAAAGTAAGCAAATAAATAAATGAGAAAATTCTGTATCCATCTGTGTGCTTATTATAGGTTTATACTTTACCAAAAAATTAAAATTTGCTGAAAATTTACTCAAGATATAGATGAGTTTGTTTCTTCATCAGATTTAATGCAGCATTCCATCACTTGCTCACCAACGGATCCTTTGCAGTGAATGGGTGCCGTCAGAATTGAGTCCAAACAGCTGATTAAAAACATCACAATAATCCACAAGTAATCCACTTGACTCCAGTCCATCGGTTCACATCTTGTGGAGTGAAAAACTATGTGGTTTCTAAGACAAAAAATGGATCGTTAAGACGCTTTTAACTTCAAACCATTGTTTCCGGATAAAATATAAAAAAAGTCTTTCAGGAGAGAAATCGCATTGTTTACAAGAAAAAAACAGTCTAAAACAGTTCTAAAGTCATGTGAATTATTGTGATTGTTTTATCAGCTGTTTAGACTCTCATTCTGACGGCACCCATTCACTGCAGAGCATGAGCATTTCTTCAAATCTGTTTTGGTGAAACTCATCTACATCTTAGAGATGAAAAGACTGAGGGTGAATAAATTCTAAGCAAATTATCACATTTGGGTGAACTGTCCCTTTAAGTGAAGCCGCCTGCATTATGACAAGTAACCAAAGAGGAGAACTTCTTCCATTTGTGCTCATATAGTTTCAGGTAAGCTGATGACTTGAACTGTTTCACCTGTTTTTTCCTCCCCTTTTTGTTTAAAAATGACTAATAGTATAATTAATAATGCTAAATGATATTATAATGCTATCCAGAGTTAAAAGCAGCACATTTCTGGTTTGGTGTTGGTGAAAGGGGGTTTAAACCTTAGACCAAAAAATGTCTGTGAGAACCTGGACTGGAAGACGGCACATAAGGGAGCGTTTTCAGACTTGTTATTGACTCGCTGCCCTGTCATTATGTCAATTATGTTTTCACAGGAGGGAAAGGAAAGTTTTTTTTAAGATTACGTAGACATAAAAAATGGGATGAAATGTTTATTTAGAAATATTTATGTTTACAAAAATAATTTACACTGAAAAAAGAAGATATTTATGTAGGAAGAGTAGTTTGGTCTTCGCCCTCTATGACACGACTCTCAGCAGTGACGTCCTGGAGTAAAGTGTGAACAGAGATCATTAGACTGATCATATACAATCTAAAATTAGATATAAAAGAACGTACTTGTTTATGGATTGTACTTACATCGCAGTTGGTCTCGGCTAATATCGTCAGGCATTCAATGTGCTCTGACATTTGTGCTGTTGTCTGTTGTAGCTGAATATTTTCTTTTTCAAGCAAGTTTATCCTGAGGAAGTTAAACAAGAAATGCAGTTTTGAAAGATTTTAGAAAGGAAACTACCATTCAGTCAGTAACATTTTTTTTAAATGTTTTTGAAAGTCTTTTATGCTTGTAAAGCTTGCATTTATTTGCTCAAAAAATACAGTAAAAATTGTGAAATATTATAATTTAAAATGTCTGTTTTCTATTTGAATCTGTTTTAAATGTAATTTATTCCTGTGATGCAAAGCTGAATTTTCAGCATCATTACTCCAGTCTTCAGTGTCACATGATCCTTCAGAAATCATTCTAATATGCTGATTTGCTGCTCAGGAAACATTTATTATCATCAGTGTTGAAAACAGTGCTTCTTCATATTTTTGTGGAAACAAATACCAATTTTCAGGATTCTTTGATGAATAGACAGTTCAAAAGAAGAGTGTTTATTTGAAATATAAATTGAAACACATAAATGTCTTTACTGTCACTTCTGATGAATAATCAGTATTTATTTCCTTTTTAAAAAACCATACTTACCCCGAACTTTACCGTACCTCATTTTCATGGTGGAAATGGTATCCAACGCATTTTTCTGTGCCTCTTCGAAGTCGTGCAGCTGTAAAAGCAGCTCTCTGTTCTTCTGAAGCAGACTTTCATTTTCAGATGTGACTATTTTCATCATGTGTGTTGCCTGATGAGGAGCAAGCATCATTATTTAAAGGTGACTTGTTTTTTTTGTTTTTTTTAATATTTTTTTACCCAGCCTCCCATGTGACCGTACCTTTTCCTCTTGTTTCCTTAGAATAAAAATCTCTTTCTCCAGGTCTTTTATTTTCTCGTCACGCCACCCCGTCTCTCTCAGGTAAACCCCTCTGGCCCGGCTCAGCTTGTTTTTGTAGTGGATTCGCTTGTCGTTGTATTTACTGGAAAAAAAAAAAGAAGAAATATTGAAGAATCTCTTTTGAACTCGTTACTTTTAATCACTCATCAAGTAAGCATTTTAAATGTAAAATTTTCAAAATCTTAAATTTAAATTCTTGAATGTTCAGACCTAATAGCAGTGTTATTTTAGTATCATTGAGATACTAATACAGTTTTTATTATTTTTTTTTTATACACAGCCGTTTAAAAGTTTGGGATTGGTACGATTTTTCTTTTTTTTTTAATGAGGACTCTTACGTTCATCAAAGTAGAATTTATTTAATCAAAGATAGAGAAAAGCAATATTATAAAAAAAAATTGCAATTTAAAATATGTTTGTTTGTTTGTTTTATTTTAATATACTATAAAAAATAATTTATTTCTGTGATGCAAAGCTGAATTTTCAGCATCATCACTCCAGTCCTCAGTGCCACATGATCCTAGAAATCATTCTAATATGCTGATTTATCAATGTTGAAAACAGTTCTTCTGCTTAATATTTTTTTGGAACTTGATACTTTTTTCAGGATTATTTGATGAATACAAAGTTAAAAAAAAGCATTTGTTCAAAATAGAAATCTTTTCTAACAAAATTATTCTTTACTATCACTTTTTATTAATTTACCACATCCTTGCTGAATAAAAGTATTAATTTCTTTCAAAAAAGGAAAGAAAAATGTACTGACCACAAACTTTAAACAGTAGTGTATATTGTTATAAATGATTTATATTTTAATAAATGCTTTCTTTTTAACTTTTTATTCATCAAAGAATCCTTAAAAAATATATTAAGCAGCACAACAATTTTCAACATTGATAATAAATGAGCATATCAGAATGATTTCTGAAGGATCGTTTGACACTGAAGACTGGAGTAATGATGCTGAAAATTCAGTTTTGCATCACAGGAATAAATTCTGTTTTAAAGTACATTAAAATAGAAAACCACTGCATTAAATTGCAATAATATTTGCCAATATTACCATTTTTTCTGTATTTTTAACACTTCTTTAAAAAACGTTAAAAATCTTACTGATCCCAAACTTCTGAACGGCAGTGTATTTTAGTTTTCAGTTTAGTTATTTAATAATGTTGCGCGTTATGTCATTTTTATGTTGTTTTTTTTTTTTTTTAAATATATGTCTATATATGTTTATTCATTTTAATTTCAGTTTTAGTTATTTTAGTACATTTAAGTATGTTTAAGGGGTTTTCAGTTAATGTTTTAACTGGAAAATATATATATATATATATATATATATATATATATATATATATATATCTCACTGGATCTTTGTACCTCCTCTCAGCATCCACGTTAACTAGAGCTATCTGAAGTTCTGTCCTCAGAGACTCGGTCTCCTGTTGACTGCTGGTTATTCTGTTCCTCAAGTCTTCAATGTTTTGTTGGAGCTGCTTGTACAGCAAACGAAAGTCATTTTGTGAAAAGTACATAATATTGCAATCTACCGACTAAAGAACATGTTCAGATCAGCATCAGATACCCTGAGGTTTTCCTGCTCTGCGTCAGTGACGTTGTTTTGCAGCTGTGTGTTGATTTTCCTCTGGGACAGCAGCTCTTGTTTGGTGTCGATGAGGATGTTCTGGATGTCCTGCAGCTCCTCAAACATCCTCTTCTGCTCTTCTGCATCCCGCTGAAGCTGGACGTCCTGCGACTGATGTGAAGGTGTGTGGTCAGTGTCACTTATTAGGTCAAAGTGAGCAGCCCCATTTATTTGTGTTAGTTTTAACTATTGATTTTATTACTTTTCAAACCCTAAACCTCTCCCCCATTTGGGAAACCTTGTGTTCTTCACCTGGACCAAAGCTCTGGCCTGATCAATTTCCATCTGCATGTTCATGGACAGCTTTCTGGTCTTCTGCTGCTCCTCCTGAAGGACAAACTTCAGCTGGCAAACCTCATCCTCCAGAGATGACACCTAAAAAATCAATCATTTAGTCCCTTAGCATAACTAACGACCAAATCAACTTGCAAATAAGAGTCAAATGCTGACCTGCTTCAGGTGTTTGTCGCATTGCCTTTCCACATCGTGCGCCTCAAGCTCTCGTACCTTAGTTATTAAATCTCTGATCTGTAAAGACATGGAGACATGAATGCTTTTGCTACATTATGTAACTTTGCTTTTTTGTATGTCGTCTCAGTCCTCACCTCCACCTGAAGGCTGCCGACGGTGTTCCTGTAATCGTCCGCCTGCTTCTCGCAGAGGTTCTGGAAGTCTCGCACTAACTGCTCCGCCTCCGTCCTCTTCCTCTTCTGCTCTTCACATTCGTCCGCTGCCCTCCTGCGCAGGTCGGCCTCCGTCTCGAACTCCATCCGCAGCTTCAGCGTGACCTGCGTCAGGTCTTGCAGCATGTGTAACCTCTCCTGCATCTCATCCAGACAGCTGTAAGAACAGCTTCAGGTTGTTTATGTTTATGTTTATGTTCCTTTAAGAACCTTAACCATCCATGGAACCTTTCAAATGCAGAAAAGGTTCTATATGGTTGAAAAAGGTTCTTTAGATTTTTCAAATGCCCTTCAAAATGGTTCTTTTAAGAACTGTTCACTGAAAGGTTCTTCGGGGAACCAAAAATGGTTCTCCTATGGTATCACTATAAAAACACCGTTTTGGAACCTTTATTTTTGAGTGTAATGTCTTCATTTTAACAGCTTAAGCTTTCTTCAGCGGTCAGTTTTCAATGTTTTCTTAGCTGAATTAAATATAAATAAGGTCCATTAGCATGAATATGTATGTGTATATATAAGCTTTATAGGATATCAGTCAAACTGAGGCCGAACCGTTTATGGATATCCTCTTCCTGTGGGTTTTTGCCTTTGGATGAAGTGCCAGTGCTGTCAGGGGCTTCTTTCTGTTAGAGTAAAATAATATTAATAGTGTTTCTATATAGATAATTTACTGATTGATTGATATTTAGGGATGCAAACTTGTCATAATATACATACATAACTGTCCAAAAGCTTGGGGTTGGTACAATTATTTCATGTTTTTTTAAAAAAAGTCTGTTAGACTCATCAGGGCAGCATTTATTTGATTAAAAATGCAGTAAAAACAGTAATATTATGAAATATTATTACAATTTAAAATAACAGTTTGCTGTTGTAATATTTTGTAAAATGTAATTTATTTCTGTGATGCAAAGCTGAATTTTCAGCATCATTACTCCAGTCTTCAGTGTCACATGATCCTTCAGAAATCATTTTAATGTGTTAATTTGCGGCTCAAAACATTTATTATTATTATCAGTGTTGAAAATCTCATATTTTATATGCCTTATATATATTTTTAAAACAATAATAAATTTTTCAGGATTATTTGATGAATAGAAACTTCAAAAGAACAGCATTTATTATTTTTTTTTTTTAATTTATAAATGTCTTTATTGTCATTTTCAGTCAATTTAGTACATCCTCGCTGAATAAAAGTTCCTTTAAAATTCACATTATTATTTTTAATCTTACTGACCCCAAACTTTTGAACATCACTTTTCTAGGATAATTAATTAGTTATATTTTTCCTTGATTATCTTACCATTTCAATCAAATGCACATGCTCTGCTTGTAGCCTCTTTACAGTCTCCCTGAGGCGGCACAACTCTACTTCCTGTTTCTCGTTCATCTCTTTTGTTTTCCGCAATTCAGCAACTTCTAAAAGGAAAACAAAATCGTCTAACTAAAATAAACTCAAACTATAAAAAAAATTAAAAGCAATGGCGAATAAATTATACCACAGCGTTTCAGTTTCTCCACTTCGTGTCGGAGGTGCTCCACTTCCATTTGAGCTTCTTGCAGCTCTGGTTCTAAGAAAAAAAAGCATGATTTTGATCTCAGGATGTTCATGCGTGTGTCCCAACTTGTCATGCCAAATGTAAATGAGTTACCATAAGCCTTTTGGGTCAGGTGAGCCGACTCCAGCTCATCCGTGAGTCTGCGAATCTCCTTGTGGGCCATGGCGAGTCGAGCCGAGGCCTCTTCCACATCTCGCTCCAGTTCCTGCAACGTCCGTCCCTTCAGCTTGTCGTCCCCACTGCACTGCAGGTCAACCACCTGCTACAAATACAGAAGCTTTTATGTGTTTCATAAACCAATGCATGCTTTGTAGACACTGTGCATGACATCAAGCATGTCACTTTAAAAAAATCCTCAACTTGCATGCTTGGAAAATGAAACATTTAGAAGACAACTAAATCAAAGGTTAGTAGAAATGGTCCTTGTGTAAATTAAACAAGCAGGATTGTGGGAATCCATCTAAAATTAGACGTGATACTTTTCTCCTTTTGCTTTTTGTTGTGCATTTCAATGACATGCATCAGGTTAATTGTCTTAAACATACAGGCTGTAATTTCTGTTTACTCTGAGCAGCTTTTCTGAGTCCTAGAAGTCTCTTCCAAGGGCTTTGAACATGTGGTGGTACCACCTTGAGGAAAGACAAGGAGGTATATTTATTAAGTCTTTAATCTGAAGTTTCATACAGAAAACAAGAATTAGGCCTATCACGCAGCTCTAATATGCTAAATGCGACTATAAGGCATACATACAAACATATTAACATGTAAACATTAATATGTATTGTGAAAAGCTTGGAGTCAGTTTTTTTAATAGAAATTAATACTTTTTTATTTAGCAAGCTTTAAATTGATCAAAACTGATGATAAAGACATTTATAATGTCACAAAAAAATTATATTACAGATAAATGCTGTTCTGAATTTCTGTTCATCAAAGAAAAATGAAAAAGATCTACTCAGCTGTTTTTAACATAATAATGATGATAATAAATGTTTTTTGAGCAGCAAATCAAAATATTAGAATGATTTCTGAAGAATCATGTGCCTAGAGTAATGATGCTAAAAATTCAGCTTTGAAATCATAGGAATAAATTACATTTTAAAATGTATTCAAATAGAAAACAGTTATTTTAAATGGTAAAATATTTCAAAATTCCACTGAATTTGCTGTACTTTGGATCAAATGAATGCAGGCTTGGAGAGACTTTAAAAAACATTACAAATCTTTTGACTGGTAGTGTATATAAATACATGTGACTTGACATGTAGTAAGACAAAACCTGAGAACTGATTCTCTTACTCTGACCACATTTCCTCTACAATCCTCTTTATGAACATCAGGATCCTGTGTGATCTTCACATCCACGTTCTCCTGGCTTTGCATTTTCTCCAACAGGGAGGCTCTGTCTGCGAGGAGGTAAGCCACCTGTTCACTCAGGCTGATGGTAATAATATCAGCCAGACCTTCCTGGAGTAACATCTCAGAGATTTCGCTCCTCTGCGCCTCTGTATACATACATTTAGATATCATGAGAGGTCAGGAGTGAGTCTTATGAAGAAAAGAACAGACTGAAACACACCTTGTTGTCGGCGGATGTCATCCAGGGCAGCATGGAGTGTTTTGTTTTCTTGCTCCAGATGTAAAGCCACAGAGTCTCGGGTCTTTGTGAGACTTTTAATGTGATTGACATATTGCTGAACCTGACATATGTACATACAGACAACTTTTACCTATCTGAACATCTCCTTTTGTGTTCCACAGACAAAAAGACACTCATATGGATCTGAAATGCAATGCAGTCTCCAGGTTTTTTCTTTGGCCGTGCTCACCTTTTCAATCTCAGCAACACGTTCCTTCTGCAGATCTTGGATCTGCTGGTTGAGGGATCTCACGGTACTTTCACTGCTCTTGTAAAGCTGCCACAGCACAGACAGACGCTCATCGCTGGAAGCCGAGGAGCTCAACCCTTCTTCCTGCAGCCGCTGATCCATGTCCTGCAACATCTGTCCATCGCAAACAGATATGGAGATATCATACATGTTCTATCTATCTATCTATCTGTCTTAGGGTTTGGTGTGTTTTAGGTGTTGTTCACACCTAACACGTGATCTGCTCATGTTGTTTAAACATCTTTTGACAGCTGTTGTTGCAGCTCCGTAGCGCACATGCGCACATCCCTTTTTTCCTTTAACGACTTAGCGGTTTTCAAGCATGAAAACATTCCAACTTTCTGTTACTTTTGCTTTTCGGCAAAACAAATAACGCGAATGACGCACAAAATGGTACATGGTTTATTAACAGAACCTCACATTGATGTTTACCACACTTCGTGATGTGTTCCCTTTAAGGAAATCAGTAAAACGAGCAATTTGCCATGTATAGCTTTTTTAAAAACAGACCTTACCTGTGCTGTGCACATCTCTTCGCGTTTAAAACCATTTAATTATCTATTAGTTATTGTTCTAAGTTCTAGGAAACACATACACGCGCGTTCCAAAAGTATCCAAACTCTGCCGTTGTGAACTCAATCGAACCGTTTTCTTTCATGTAACAGTCGCGTTCTAATGGAACTTCTAAACTTTCACGGTCGCCTAGAAACGGATGTTACAATGTATCATCTTCAGTTTTTTTCAGAATCTGTGTGAAATTCACGTTCATCAGCGTACAGGCTGTCTGTATTGTGTCTGTGTGTGTCTGTGTGGGACGTCCTGCAAAAGAACCCCACAAAGCCCGTAATAAGAAACGCGGTTCCATAACAAGTAGCCTATATAAGGTTCATTACACGAAGCGGGCGTCTTTTGCAATTTGAAAAGTGATTTAAAGTACATTTTAAACATTCCGTCAGAGTTAAATTTTTAGATCAGTCTGTTAAGTGTTAAATTTCATTCTGCTTTTCATAATTAAATACATTGTTTTAGAAATATTCACTAGGGACACAAACGTCACCCTTTTCATGGAATGACCTAGATAAGATAAAAGCACATAGCCTACATGTACATAAAATACTATATTAAACTAGGTCTACTTTAGATCCCCTTCCTCATACACTCAGAAAAAAAGGTACAAATGCTGGGGCGGTACTTTTTTAAAAGAAACTTTTTACCTAAATGCACCATATTGGTACTTTAAGGGTATATCTTAGTATCTAAAATATTCATATATGACCTTGGACCACAAAACCAGTCATACCGGTAAATTTTTCAAAATTGAGATTTATACATAATCTGAAAGCTGAATAATTAGGCTTTCCATTGATGTATGGTTTGTTAGGATAGGACAATATTTGGTTGAGATACAACTATTTGAATATATGGAATCTGAGGGTGCTAAAAAATTAAAATACTGAGAAAATCGGCTTAAAAGTTGTCCAAATAAAGTTCTTAATAATGAATATTACTAATCAAAAATTAAGTTTTGATATATTTACAGTGGGAATTTTACAAAATATCTTCATGGAACATGATCTTTACTTAATTTCCTAATGATTTTTGGCATAAAAGAAAAATCAATAATTTTGACCCATACAATGTATTTTTGGCTATTGCTACAAATATACCCCAGCGACTTAAGACTGGTTTTGTGGTCCAGGGTCACATATTAGCACTTAAAAGGTACAAAAAAATGCAACTTTTGAAAATGTACCGCCCTCATGACAGCTACATAACCTTTTTTCCTAAGAATCATAGAACTTTTTCTTTATCATAGTAGGCTATTCACACTGAAGCTAACTAACCATTTGAATGAACCAAATTAGATCAAAATTGTTCATTTTTGTAAGCGGAAAGGTTTGTTTCTGGAGCGGAAAGATTGAAACACTTCACGGGGGATTTATGCGTGTGAACTGATGTATCTTTGGGTGGTCTGTGTTTCCTCCAACAGGAAATAATCGTCCAGATTGCTCCATGTAGGACTTTTATAATTGCTTGAACTGCAGCATGTGACTATCCATGAACAGAAGGCATGAATATAATCATCAGACTGAAAAATCTATGAAAAAGACAGAATAAAGATACAGGACACAGAATAGGCCACATTTATTTGATAACTCTTTTATTTCCTATTTAGGTTTGTGTATATGCTTTATTTTTTAAATGAATGTTTTGTGTGTGTGTGTGTGTGTGTGTGTTTGACGCCAGTGTTTCCTGTCATAGCTATGCAAAGATGCAAAACAGCTATTGTTTTAAAATCAGCTTATTTTAAATCTGTTTTTAACCTTAGAATGATCTCAGACTGCTAAAGTCTGATTTTTTTGGTGGCTGTGCCTTAAAATTAAATGTGACCCTGGGCCACAAGGGTCAGTTTTCTTAAATTGAGATTTATACATAATCTAAAAGCTGAATACATAAGCTTTCCATTGATGCATGGTTATTAGGATAGGACAATATTTGTCTGAGACACATCTATTTGAAAATCTGGGAAAAAAAAATAAAAATAAATATTGAGAAAATCATCTTTAAGGATGTCCAAATGTTAGCAATGCATAGTACTAATCAAAAAATAAGTTTTCATATACTTATGGTAGGAAATTTACAAAATATCTTCATGGAACATGATCTTTACTTAATATCCTAATGATTTTAGGCATAAAAGAAAAATGGATAATTTTGACCCATACAATGTATTGTTGGCTATTGCTACAAATATACCCGTGCTACTTAAGAGTTAAGGTTTTGTGGTCCAGGGTCACAAATTATTATAATCCTAATTCAAGATATGAGGGATTTTGTCTGATAATAATAAGTGTTAAGTACTACTGTAAGGTCAGCCCTGCCTGTTTTAAATGTTTGAAAATGATAAACAGTTTAGAAACATTTCAAAATTTTAATTTAAAAAAGTAATCAAATGTAATTAGTTACATTACTTTAATAAGGTAATTAAAATAGTTACATCACTTATTACATTTTAAAAAGGGTAACTTGTAATCTGTAACCCATTACATTTCCAAAATAACCTTCCCAACACTGTACACACATATACACCGGGGGTTTTTTTATTGCCGAATGTACCGTATCAGAACATCAATGCATTGACTGTTGTGTAATTATGTAACTGACTCTCTCTGGGTTTGGGTGGACACAAACCCATTTTTAGTTTGTAGAAACTAACCCAGAGTTTTTCTGGAGCTGTGAAGGAAACTCCTCCTCTAACCGAGCCTGCATTCCTTCCTGGACCGTTTTTTCCCAAACGTGGGAGACTGTGGAGAGAGTGAGTGAGTGAGTGTGTGTGGAGGAGAGAAGTGGGGAAGAGAGGGGAGGAGACCTGCTGAAGACAGAGAACAACACAGAACTTCAGACCAAAGTTTTCAGAAGATCTGTTGGTACAAATACACAAGGTAAGCTGCATTTCGACTTCTTGTTTTCAACTTCTTTTAGACGTGTGTAATGTGCAAGAACCTTTAAAATGCCTAAAAGTTCTTTAGAAAGCTGTACTAGTGCATGAAGAACCCAGAGGGTCTTTACATTTACTTTATTAATGCCTGAGTATAACAATATGCTCATCTTCAGAACCTAAAAAATTTTTTAACTTCAAAAGAAGCCTATGCAAAAAGCGCTGAACCTAAGAACCACTGAAGAACCTTTCATTATTATTATTATTATTAAAAGTTCTCTGAGATATCCATGTTTGTTTTTTGTACATAAGTACAATCCTTAGATAAAAGCAGAAATAAAATGCAACCAAACAGACTAGAACATTATGTAATCCTTCGCACAAATCCGTCCAAAATTTCTTAATTGATTTCATGTGATAGGCAGAACAGACTGAGACATTGCTGTAAGATCATACAGCTCATGTGTTTACACTGCATCTTACTAAAGTCTTAAATGGCACACAGAGCAACTAAACAGAAATAACTGTCCGAATGTGTGCCAGGAACGCGTAACGAGCAGCTCCTGCATGTAAACATTGAGAGGAGGGGATAGATTTAATGAAAACCAGAGTTGGGCAATGTTGACTAAATACGTAATCTTACAGCCACCACAAAAGGCCTCTTGGTCTGGTTTGGAAAGAGATCCACGCATGCATCGAGAGTTATTTTCACTGCGCTGTCGTGACAGAGAGGGTGTGGAATCTCGGGACCTGCTTGTGTCATTCTCAATCTTCCTTCCCTATATCCAGATCCGTCACACAGTCCTTATTTATGAATGGACGTTTTGTTTATCTCAACTAGAACTCTCCGTTCACCTTGTGGACGGAAAAGTCATGGAGGGTTTGTGGTATAGCCATGTTTTGCGTCTTGGAAACGTGATAATGGAAAATCGTCTAGCGGTGAGGTGAAAACACATTTATAGGTATGATGCCAGTGAAGTATTATTGCAGCGCTTGAATCGAAGTTCACACATAAGTTCGACATTTTTCCCTGGAAAAGATGTTGGTCAGCAAATGACATCATTTTGATGAAGTAAACCCTCTATACTATTTAAGTTTGGATTCAGTGAGATTTTACTTCAAGATTATGAAAGTTTATTTAAACAGTGCTTTCTGAAGGATCATGTGACACTGAAGACTGAAGTAATGATGATGAAAATTCGGTTTTGATCACAGGAATAAATTGCATTTTTAAAATATATTCACATAGAAAACATTTATTTGAAATTGTAATACATTTACTTTATTTTTTGATCAAACAAATGCAGACTTGGTCAGACTTCTTAAGAACTTTGAACTATATGAATGGGATGCATATTGACATCAGATAGAAACAGGAGACCTTTCATTCTGTTTAGCTTCATTCAAATCTGGAGATCAGATAAAAACTACTGCTGTTTACACAGAGCTCCTTAAAGTCGGCCCCATCAGAGGCTTCTCAGACACACTGATTAAATCCCAAGTGATTCCTCAGTTTTTCTTTGTAAGATTAAATTTCTCATCGAGAACCTTTTCTTCTGCCTGCAGAATCCACCAAAATGGCCTTCCTGTTAATGTTTGTGACCGTCCTGCATTTGGTCACCCTGGCCATGCTTTTCATCGCCACCATGGAGAAGGTTAGTCATCATCAGTGTTGCCAAGTCAGCAGTTTTCCTGTGGAATTGGGATACTTTTACACTGTTGCCACGGATCGTTTTTGATGTCCGCGGGTTGAAGCAACCCCAGTAACATCATATTTAGACACTGAAATGGGAATTTACCAGGAGAACCCTGACACAAAAATGTGTATTTTTAATGGGGAACCCCTCTCGAAACACAATTTGGGTTGGTTTCAAGTAGCAGTTGGGCGGGTTGTGTTGTGAAAGTCTGGCAACCCTGGTTGTCATTCATTTGCACAAACACCACTGCTGTAATACCTTTTGCAATAAAGAAAAATCCCTAAGAGCAAATGCATAGAGTTCAGAGGTCATGCATTTTTGTCTATCAAAATATCTTCAGAATTGTAAGTCTTTTACTAAATATTTTTCATGCATATATTAGGTAAAGCTGAAACCTTTTTAAAAAGCATCTTTTGTTCGTTACATCATTTGTTTCTAAGCTGCATTATTATTGTGTTTTATTACTGTTCTTACAGTTTCTTATTCTTATTCTCTTTTTCTAGTCCTGGTGGTCTTGGGCAGACATAGAGAACAGAGATCTCTGGTATAAGTGCACCTATGAAAACGCCACAGAATCTTGGTTATGTGCATCTGCCAGCGAGAGCGGTGGGTAACATGTTATAGCCTAAAAATCAATATAAATGGATTATTAGAATCACTGGATTTAATGATCAGAAGTCCAGGAGAACAGTCTGCACAAAAATGTTATGATTTGCACAAAGGCCTAAAATGATTTGATGATGCCAAATGGAAAAAAAAATACCAATTAGGGATTTTTCAAATTATTTATATGTATCATCTTTAATGCACTAATCAGATTAACAAAAGCAGTCAAATGTCACAAGTTTTAATGACCAAAATAAGTATTCAAAATGTATCATTTCACTTGCAATCTGCAAAGAAGTGGAAATGATTCAGAATCATTTATGCAAGTGAAAACCTGCACAGAATTGAACAAATAGTTGGCTCAGATAAAGACAGAAATTGTGTCCCTATGCCATTTTTTGGGTCGTAAAAGCAAAAATGTTATGAAATGCATCACATTTTGTAAAAAACGTTTGATGTTCTTGAGCAAAACAGGCCCTATTTTTTCTATATCAGCACCCAAAATTAGTATGAAACAAGTACTAGAGTTCTTTCAGCCAATATGATGCACAGCGGTGTTATCAAACTATTCAAACTGTTTGTATTTGTGTGTGATTTTCTCTCAGAATGGCTGCATTCAGTCCAGGCCCTTATGATTTTGTCCGTGGTGCTCTCTTCCATCTCCTTCATGGTGTTCCTCGGACAGCTCTTCACCATGTCTAAAGGAGGGCTTTTCTATTTCACTGGCCTGTGTCAACTATTTGCAGGTATATTTTGTGTTTATTTGATAGGGAGGTTGGTATACAAAGTCCTTATACAGTACCATATGTGCTGCCCCCTTGTGGTCACTTTTTAATTCCACCCCATTTACACAGGTTTTGCAGCGTTTGCCGCTATTCTTATCTACACCTTTCAAAGGAGGGAGATTCTTCAAGATGCTCATGTACTGGAAAAGGGTCATTTTGGCTACTGTTACATTTTGGCCTGGGTGTGTGTGCCTCTTTTACTCATTAGCGGAGCACTTTATGTGCATCTGCGCAAACGGGCCTGATTGTTTTTGCTTAACACCACACATGCTTCAGTAGTTTAGTTTGCTATTTAATTATATATGCTAATGGCTGTTTTTAGGTAAGTCAAGTTTATGATATGCCTTATTATTATTTATTATCATTGTGTTAGTTTTTAGGACCAAACTTCCAACACCTGCTTTGCTGCTTTTGCTGAGTTGCAACAAAACTTGCTGTATTTTCCCATCGTTGGGAAACTGCTGCTTTAAGTTTGCTGTTAATCAAATGGGATTTTAATGCAAACTTCTTTTTTTTTTTAATAAAAAAATGAAAATTTGCTGAAAGTTTACTCACCCTCAGGACATCCAAAATGTTAAGAGTTTTCTTCATCAGAACAGTTTTCGAGAAATTTAGCATTACATCACTTGCTCATCTTTGCAGTGAATGGGTGCCGTCAGCATGAGAGTCCAAACAGCTGATAAAAACATCACGATACTCCACAAGCAAACCACAAAACAAAAACTGTCCTGAGTCCTCTATCCATAATATTGCTTTCTTTAGTGAAAAATTAATCTACGCACAGAGTAAGCACATTTTACAATTAAAAACAGTTCAAAACAAATATGTGATTGGATTTTGATGTAAGAGGACAACAGGAGATGGACTTTTCCTCTGGAAGAAGTGTTGTTATGGATTATGGACTGATATTTTGTTCAGATGTGACAGTTTTAAAACCTGAAATATGCATTTGTATCTTGCAAACATGCAACTTTTCACTTCACAAGATGTTAAAGATGGACTGGAGTGGTGGGGATTATTTGTGAATTACTGTAATGTTTTTATCAGCCGTTTGGACTCTCATTCTGACGGCACCCATTCACTGCAGAGGATCCATTGGTGAGCGAGTGATGTAATGTTACATTATTCCAAATCTGATGAGAAAAATACTTTTAAGCTAATTTTCATTTTTGGATGAACTATTCCTTTAAACCATGTTTTAAGAAAACTGGAGTGTGAAATACACAGCAAAGTTTCTTTCTGAGCAATCTGTTGGAATTCCCAAAACTGGAAACCTTAAACTCCAATAATGAATAAGTGCACATTGTGTCTTTGTAGTATTATGTGTTTTCATGTATGCAAACTCTAATAAAAGATTTTTTTAAAAATCACAACCGTCATATGTTTTAGGTAAGAGTAAAGTCCTCTAATAAACATTTTAGCGTAACTATGAATAAACAGAAAAAAAAATGCTGCAGTTCAAGTAGGATCAACAAGTGTCCACCAGGAGCTTGTTTGGTATCGAGTGAGTCACGGTGTTCTTTAAGTGGTTTACATAGTAATGAGATTGAATCAGTGAAAAGAGTTGTTAGTAACAATCTGAATTTAAATACTTAAATATTCGATTCAAACTACTCAAATAAATCTGTATCATTGTGTTTGCTTGACTTAACATGACAACCTCCCATCGTAACACACAAACTCTGCTTTGAAAAGCAATGTTAATTCTGTGTAAGAACCAAATAAACATCAGCATGACTCTCACAGATAGACAAGGTGATTAAAGAGGAATGTGAGCATTAATGAGTTGCATGGAATTCCAGTTGCTTGTTCATGCAAGGCCCAAAGGTGAGCAAAGGTGAGCACAGCATACTTTCTTCAGCGGATTAAAACACTCCTACGCACATGTAGCTTCTCTGCACGTGTCTAAGAACCTAGTATGTTTACTGCAATCTCACGTCCAAGGTATATGACGTGAAAAGGGACCACTAGGCAGGTGTTGAGTTCCAGCCTCGCCCCCTTCTAGCTGGGAGGGAAGGAAGGTCTCAATCTCTGCTTCCCGAAGAAGACCTGCTCGGCTGGTAGAACCAGTCACGACAGCGAGGCCGGCGACACAGATGTGTTTACTAAAGACACAATAAGGAGAGAAATCTAATATTGGCCTTGCAATGTGAGAGGACGCAGGCTGAGGGACGGCTAAACATGTTTTCGGGATGGTTTGCTGATGATGTGCTGACTCAAGAAGCGGATTTGGGCGAAAATTAAAAATGGGCAGATCGCAGTGATGACTTGCTGCTCACATTGGTTGGCGACACGGAGTAATTTAACACCAGATAGAGAGAGGTCATTTAGAATGGGAGGAGATTGCAGCGATATGTCAGAACTTGACGGAAAGACTCAATGGATTGAGGGTGTGTGAGTCGGACGCGCACCGACGGGTAAGTCTAAATCTTTTAGAACTTTTAGTTCTTCTGAAGTATCTTTTAAAAAAGATAAACAAAAATAGATTTTAACATCAAAATGCAAAAAGTACACAGCATACTTTTAAAAAGAGAACTTATTAAGTGTGAACTGAGAGTCTCAGACACGTTCATGCATGTTACATGCAATTTAAAAAAAAAAAAAAAAGTATAATAGTTTAAATTTAGATTAAATCCAATTGCCTGAACTTTAGAGTGCTTCTGACCCACTTAAGACTGCATTTTTATATTAAAAATGCAGGACTACTTAAAATATGGTTAAAGCGTACTGCCGATAGTACTGACAAAGTGAACTAGAGTATACATGCCATTTAATTTCATAATGGCCCGTGTGATAAAGTATACTTTAGTATTCTTTTAAAAAAAAAAAAAAAAAAAGAGTACTTATTACTTTTAAAGAATATACTGAACGTAATGTTCTTGTCAACTTAATTGCATGTTATCTGCAATTAAATGAAAACGTATAATAGTTTAAATGTATATTAAATGCAGTTGGATGAACTTTACAGTGCTTTTGGACACATCTTTATATATAATGTCACGATTACTTGTGTTGTCTTTTGATTTATGGTAAACTGAAATATACTTAAATATAACTTCTATTAAAACTTGTTTGTCATGTTCAGTAAGCATTTGAACTTTCCATGTGCTTTATTTAGTATGTTAGTCATCACTTCAAAGTAAGCGTACTTCTTTAGAGGACGACAAGATTATTAAAAGAATGATTTGAAATGTACTTTAAAGTAAAACTTTTTGATATTTTAAATCATATATTTTTAAACTCTCTGAAAGCTTAAATGGCCTTTTATTTCAGTGATATTAAATGTGACCCTGGACCACAAAACCAGTCTTAAGTAGCACTACCCGTAAAATAACTGTAGCAATAGCCAAAAATACATTGTATTAGTCAAAATTATCAAACTTTCTTTTGTGCCAAAAATCATTAGGATATTAAGTTAAGATCATGTTGCATAAAGATATTTTGTAAATTTACTATCATAAATACATCAAAACATAATTTCTGATTAGTAATATGCATTGCTAAGAACTTCATTTGGACAACTTTTAAGGCGATTTTCTCAATATTTAGATTTTTTTGCACCCTCAGATTCCAGATTTTGTATCTTGGCCAAATATTGTCCTATCCTAACAAACCATACATCGATGGAAAGATGTAGTATAAATCTCAATTTCAAAATACTGAACTGGTTTTGTGGTCCAGGGTCACATATTACCTGCAAGTACAGTTGACATTTGAAGTACACTACACATTCCATACAACTAGGCCTGGCTCTTTTCTTTTCTTTTCTTTTCTTATCTTTTCTTTTATTTTAACGAGGGTGTTCACCAGGGCAAATTTAAAAAAAAAACTCTAACGATGTTGTTGTTTTCCCTCAAGTCTGTATTCCAGGACATCCTCTAAATCTTCGAGGGACTACAACAGTGATTCCACCATGAAGTATCCTGCTTTTCTGTTGACTCCTGCTGCTTAAAAAGGGTTAAATATCTTCAACTCATAAAGAAGAACCTCAACTATTTGAATAATTCACCAACCACCTCCTCCAAGTAACTTAGAGCAGATGCCAGTTATTGTTTTTGTATCAACATGTAATTTTCCACAGTCATTTTCCTTGTAGAAGAAGGATATCTCCATCTCCAATCATGTCGGACTCTCAAGAGCAAAGCCTCAATGAGAACATCATCTTCACTACGTTGACAGAGTCTAGTCCAAACTTCCTGCACTGCGAGGAGGAGCGTTATTGTGTGGAAAGCCTGGTGAGCTCCGGTAGTGAGGCGTTCTACACCAAACTCCACCATGAACAAATCAAATCTTTCCTGTCCCCCGGTGAGGTGAACCAGATCGCCAAATGGACTGAGGACTATCATCAAAGCGATGCGGCTGTGGAGGATGGAAATGGCGAGGTGGAGGTCGGTTCTGATGGGGAGGACTTCTCTGGACATTATTTTCCCACAGAGTCTGACATTCCAGCGCCATGCTTGGAATTGGGATGGCCGGAAAGGACCATCTGGATGGACAAGGGACAGATTGACATCTACACCAACCCTCCTGCAGAGCATGCACCATCTATACGGGAAGTCCTCAGGAGACTCCTACAAGGAGCCACTAAGGTAAGACCACATTCTTGAAGCTAAAACAAAGGATGATAACTATAACGACAACAATAAAAAAAAAAAGCTGCTCTACATAATAAAAATAACACAGTTCAAACCACAACTATGATGACAGCAGCACTGAGAAATAATATCATCGGAATCATTTTTAAAACATTTTTTTCTTCAGCTGATGAACCTTAAAAACATTCAAGTCATTCAAACTATACAAACTCATATAGTTATCATCACAGTTATCTTTAAAGTTATCATTCTTGGTGTGGACAGGCCTTTACTCTGTAAGTAATTATAATTTTAATGGTAAAATAATGTAAATGTTAATTGGCTAATGTTAAGTTCCCTTGGTGAAAAACTGTACTAAATCTATTGGTACATTTTATTTTTGGAAGTGAAACAGAACAACTGATTACATAAATTTATTTATTTATTTATTTATTTACTGGTATGGTATATTTTGAAATTATGTTTTTAATTGAATGATTATTGCTTTATTTTAGTGTCGTGTGTTACCAGTGTGTTTTATATTTGGTCTATATAATATATATATATATATATATATATATATATATATATATATATATATATAATAAACTTTGTTTCATCATGCAGTGTTTTTATGGTGGTTGTCAGTATATTATAAAAACAGATTTTAGTATTTCAGTAGGTTGGTATATTAACATTTTATTAGTTAATGAAATATACTTATTTATGTACTTATTTTTTACTGTCAATTTAAGTTCAAACTGTAAAACCTAAGTAAAATAATTTTGCTACTGTATTTTTACTGTACTTTTCTGGTAACCACAGCTGCCATTGTTTTCTTTTTCTTTTTGAAAGACATTTTTTTTTTACAGTGCAGTTGGTTGAATGCAAAAAGGAAACTATTTTAAAAGCATGGTATCTTTAAATGTTTCATATGAAGATTAATCTGCAGGAAGTCTGCTAGAACATTTCTTGTAAGCATAGTTTTTTGCATTTGTGCTGGACAGCTGATTGCCATCGTAACAGATAAATTGTCGGACAACGCCGTGATTAGTGACCTCCAAAATGCTGCATCACGGGGCGTTCCTGTGTACATCATCCTCAATGAAAGATCCGTGGAAAAGAACTGCTTTGTGCACCGGCTTCAACATCCAGTGAGTGGATATAATAAACTAATACTATATCTATATTTAAATTTAAAAAAATAAAACTTATCTTATTTGCCAAGAGTCTTAAAAATAAAGCTTTTTACAATGATGCCACTGAAAAACCATTTTAGGTTCCCAAAAGAACTTTACAGTTCTTAAAAAGAACATTTTTTCACTCCGTTTTTTCAAAAATCATGTTTTTTATTATGTTTTATATTGTTTTATTGTGCTAGCTAGCTGTATCTTTTTTTTTTTTTTTGGTTAATCAAAATAACCTAATTGCAGTTTGATTAAGATTAATTGGAATGCACAATGAAAATTGTTTGAAAATTGTTAAAAACAGAGTTATCTGTTTTTGCAAATGAGCTCTTCATATATTGATAAAAACTATAAAAGTACGCCAATAAGATACAATACAGCGATTTATGACTCAGTGTCCTCCATGATTTTGTCCTGGTTTTCACGCTAATATTTTAAGCCAGTTGTGCAACCTTTAAACTACAAAACCTCCATGCACACCTTAACAGACTGAACTTTAGGTTGTTCCTCTAAACAAAAGACTCAGACACACCTTAGTAGATAAGTCTGCATCTGTTAGCAAATATTGCTCTTCATCACAGCGTGTATTCCTCTTTCTGTGTCTGTAAGTATGAATGAGAAGAACTCAGAAAGCAGTCATGAACAGGTTCAGCCACATTCATCCGGTGCAAACGATTGGTGCGTGGTTGTGGAATGTCTATAGTTTAAATCACACATCTCTGAAACTTAACAGGAACTGACCTTTCGTTTAAAAGCTGAAAATGCTAAAGTTTTTAATTCATTGGAAATCAACCGAACAGTCAGTTGAGGTATGCATTGAAGAGAAAAGGTTCTGAAACATTCAATTTTGCCATGTACGTCATGTGAATCTCTTCCACATATTCCAGAATATCAAGGTGCGTGTTCTTGGAGGTAAAACGTATCTCACGCGTGACACCAAGATGGTGGTCGGAGAACTGAAGGACAACTTTGTGTTGGTGGATCTGGAGACGGTGATGTTTGGAAGCTACAGGTAAAGGACGGTTTCATAAAAGAGCTCATAAGTAAGCCAAGAAATGCATTAGCTGCAGTTAAAGACTTGCTCAAAGGAACAAGGGTGGGAACCTTCTGGGATCTGAACCAACTTTTGGGTTGCCAGCTCATACCTTTAAAGACTATAAGCCACACCACCCCTAC
Organism: Labeo catla; assembly: GCA_012976165.1. Classification (NCBI taxonomy): domain Eukaryota; kingdom Metazoa; phylum Chordata; class Actinopteri; order Cypriniformes; family Cyprinidae; genus Labeo; species Labeo catla. The sequence continues at coordinate 300,804 of VONZ01000112.1, forward strand.
ATTACACAGACAATTAGAGAAATTAACAGTTTGTGGGAACAATTCGTTTGTGCCTTTCACAGTTGTTGAGGTATACTAGTATTTTTTTTTTTTTTGTTTTTGAAAGAAGTCTCTCACCAAGGTTAACTTTTTAAAAACCGCAATAAAAGTGGTAACATTATGAGATATTTTGGCAAATTTAATTTAATGGTTTTTATTTGAATGTATCTTAAAATATAATTTATTCCTGTGATGCAAAGCTGAATTTTCAGCATTATTATTCGTCTTCACTGTCACATGATCCTTCAGAAATCATTCTAATATGTTTATTTGCTGCTCAAAAAAATGCTTTGATGCTTTTTTTCAGGATTCTTTGATAATTCAAAAGAACAGTATTTGAAATGAAAATATTATGTAATATCATAATCAAATGATTTAATGCATCCTTTCTGAATAAAAGTTTTTCTTTTTTTATCTGACTGAATGGTAGCATAAATAAAGAGTGACTGTTGTTTCAAATCCATGATTTCACACAGAAACAGTGGATTCACACTGTCAAGCACCAATAGTGCATATCACTTTGAGGCAAAGATATTGGATTCAAAGCATGTCGTTGTCTGTTACAAGACACTATGAAACGTAGGCTAATGTTTGAAATATGTGGAAAGAGATTTGCTTTATGCACGCGTCATATACATTTTTTACATCAAATACAGTTTTTTTAGACTATTATTTGGCTACTTTGTCCTTTTTGGGAGTTGTACATGTTCTACATCCTTTCTAATCTCTTGATTTGTTTTCTTTGTCTTGGTCAGTCTTAGCTGGACCGATGCTCACCTTCATCGTCAGCTCGTCACCGTTTTGAGTGGCCGGGTTGTTGAATCTTTCGATCGGGAGTTTCGGATCCTCTACGCTGCCTCGCTCCCAATCCCGGACACGTGGGAAGCTGGAATACCAGCTTCCGAGCCCAAAGAATATAAAAAACTACCGCCCTTAAAAATGAACTGCAACAAAGTTAAACTCACCGAGTTTGTCTCCAGTCCTCCACCTCCACCTACCAATAACTTCCTGGACTGGGAAGAGATGGGGGTCATCCAGAGATTCCCGGATAGTCCTTTTACTCCACCTGATGCCGCTGGGCTGCCGTTTCAACACCGACCCTTCTTGGAGAGAATTCCAGGAAGATGGGAACCTCCCTACGACTTTAACAGCAGACTTCTGCCTGGGCATCAAGAGGACACCAAGTAAGTAAATCATACAGTTTTTTGACCTCAAACTTTATATGTGACGGTCTCACAATTAAGGATTACTTAAGGTTTATCTAGCACATAGCATTCGAACCGATCAATTAGCATTAAACGGATAACGTTAGATCACTTACTCACTCTCCAAAACGATTCCAAAAATTCCAAACGACTTTCGTTTATCTTCAGAACACAAATTAAGGTATATTTAATGAAATCTTAAAGATGTCTGTCTTAAGAAACTTTCGGTTTACACACACATTTACATTGATCAGCGAACGTAAACAGAAGCTCAACCATACCTGTTTGAGGTGCGAGGACAAAACTCATTGGTTCTTGCCGAAATTTAAACAGACGAGAATGACCCTCATTGGTTCTCACACTTAAAGCAAGCATGCTTGAGCTTCCTTTCGCCATAATTGATGTGTTCGTTGATTGATTAATGTTTTATAGGTGAATAAAAGGCTAAACCAAATCTTTCATTGTATAAAGCGATCGAGTCTCTTTAAAATTGTTTTGCTAAAATTCTCAGTAGTTTTACTATCTCTATATGAACTTTTTAAAGTGCCAAAAGAGTGTCAACAGAGGGTTCGCACTTACGACTTGGCCAGTTACCCGGATGCGCGGCCATATTGGTGATACTCGGATGTAAACAATAGCATGAATTCCACAGTTAATGTACTACTGATTACATTATTCTGTTAATTTATGATGTCTAAACATTGGTAATCTGTGTGGAAGCTGCTAAATCATATAGAGAAGGACTAGTAAGCAGGAAGGGGTGCAGTATTTTGATACTAACTAATGTTAACAGATGGTAAAGTTATGAACGAGCAGTATTAATTAAGATATTAGCCTAATATTTAACCTACCTGACTGGAAATGATAAGAACAAACACAAATGTTGTCATTATTCTTGCCTGGAAATCCTGGTTTAATTTGACCACAAAGGCCTTTAGTTCCTAGTTTTTTTTGCACTCTTCTTGGCAGTCTATAATACGCAAAATGTTTTTCCTGGTTTGACAGATTAGTACATCCCAAGACATGACATAATTGATCACTTTCAGCAGCAATAATCAGCAAAATATGCAAGTTTTGTTCGGTTCAGTGGCATTGTTTGTGTTTAGTGCCGCCAATATGGCCGGTTGGTGACGTGTTGTGAAAACACTTATCTATAGATGGACATAAATCTCTCAGAAATTATTAAAAATATCTTTATTTGTGTTGCGAAGATGAATGAAAATCTTACAGGTTTGGAAAGACATGAGAGTGAGTCATAATTATGTACGTTAACTGACCTCTGAGAATGAACTGAGAATTTAACTAAATGTTATATTTGTGATATCATTTTGCCACAAAAAAGACAATGCAGTACATACGTCATTGTGCAATACATACGTCATTGTCTAAAACTGTATGTTAGCTTTGTAAAACAAATATTTTAGATGTGTAAATTTAGGCTTATGTATGTGAAGAAAATACGGTAAAAGGCATTTTCTGTACAATCTTGTTTACTTTGTCTTATCGCTTTACGTTTTAGGTTTAATTCAATGTTTCTGTCAGATCTAAGGCATCCTGAATATCAAAGACCAAGGTCAGTATTTCTCAAAAAGCTTTTTAGGTAATCTCCTACGTATGGATGTATTGTTAGGTGTGTTTGCGCTTAACATACACTGTATTTTTCTGTTGCAGGCGACATTACTCTCCAGGAGAGATGCATTGCAATGAGGTGGTGAACAGGTAAATATTAAAACCGGTCCAAAAAGACATTCAGAAGGACCAGTAGAGTGAAAGACAAATAGGTAGGCAAATATTTGGATAGATGTTAACAAAAGATGTGCTAATCTCTTTCATCCAAAGGCCTCTACAGATTCCCGACAGAATCACGTATCCTCTACTGAATGCTGAAAACGAGGAGAGGTTTCCTGTGTACAAATCTCGCACCCACCGAATGGACATGACACCAGAGGATGATCTCAGACCCCCTGCCAGACGAGAGCCTTTCCTGAGGAGGGACAGAGTTTTAGGAGATACGATGAACCCTGAAGGAACCACAAAAACTAATTTTAAGGTATATGCTGCAGGTATATATAAGGTATATTTAGACCTGATTTCCTTCTTCCTGCTCTCATTTCTGCTTTCTCTCACAGAAGCCGTCTGAACTATCACGAAGCAAGACTTTCAGCACTTTGAGCGACATTCTTAAACGGGTCAATGCACGTGCGAATCCTTCAGGACAGAAGTGGGCAGACAACCAGGCAGCCGTCAGCAAATCCACACTGGACCTCAACTTACAACGTTCAGACGCACCATCAAATGCTCGAACCACTGTAAGAGAGATTGAGATTTCTCATTTAAATGGACTTTCTGTGCCAGCTTTTGGGATAAAAAAAGATAAACACAAAAGCTGTCGTGTTACTACTGATATTTTAGGCACATATCAGGTCGTTATTAATGGAACATCTGTGGCATGTTGTGAGTTATAACTAACTAATTCCTCAGTAAACAGTAAACATGTTTACAGTAAATACTTGTACAACAGAATCATAGAAGAGATGTATTATAGATTTAAAATATACAACATTCGTTGTCTCAAAAGTACACACGAAAGTTTAGGGTCAGTTCTAAAAAGAAATAAATACTTAGAGAAGGGTGCAATAAAATGATAAAAATGACATTAAATACTACACTGTTATTTTAATATAAACTTCTTTACATTTATCACCATTTCAAAAAAACAAACTAACAAACCAATAAATAAAATAACACAATTATTTTAAATATTGCTAATAATAAGAAATATTATTTCTTGAGGAGCAAACTGGCATATTAAAATGATTTCTGAAGGATCATGTGACACTGAAGACTGGAGAAATGATGCTAAAAATTAAGCTTTCATCACAGAAATAAATAATATTTTAATATATATTCAATCAGTAAGCAGGTTGTTGAAATTGTAATAATATTTTACAATATTAATCTGTATTTTTTATTAATACAAGAATGTTGACTTCTTTCAAAAAGATTAAAAAAATCTTACCAACCCCAAACATTTGATTGGTAGTGTGTAACTCATAAATATTACATGAAACATTACATTACTGTGATTGTTTCTTAAAAACTGTTATTGTAGGATTGGTCATGTACATTTTTAAAGCATTAACATTAATTACGTTGTTAATGGATAATTAGAAACCCATCCTCCTAGAATTTAAATTAATATAATTTAAATGTAATTTAATGTTTTAGCTTATTTTAGGCTGGTGCAGTCAAAGTGATCAAATGGCTAGATATTCATTTAGAACTAGAAATGATTCTATTCTATTGTCTTTCAGAACGCTGATAATATGCCCCTGACTCCAGCTCTTGCACTTATGAAAAAGCGAAACGACGAGATCAAATCGGGACTGTTGAGGAGCATGCCGAGTGTGTTTACGCCTGGTTTCAGAGCTCCCAACTTCGGCCTGCAGAGGGAGACATGGAGGGCTCCATTCAGAAGCCATAGAACTGAGGAGGAGCACTGATGTTATGCAGGAAACCCCAGACAATGACATCACCAGTGTTACAATAATTCCCACATATTTAAATATGTAAATGTTACTGTAATAAACAGGGCTGCAGGTAACAAGGGGTTTTCCTGCTTACAGAAAATAAATATTCATCAGCAATGAAGTTACACTTGAAAAATAAGACTATTAATATATGCCTGATTTAAATGTGTTGTTGAAAGATGTGATCAACTGTCACTGAATTTAAGGGCCAGTTGTGTTTATACTGCCTATACACTACCAGTCAAAAGTTTTTGAACAGTAAGATTTTTTAAAGAATTCTCTTCTGCTCACCAAGCTTGCATTTATTTGGTCCAAAATACAGCAAAAACAGTAATATTGTGAAATATTTTTTACTATTTAAAATAACTGCTTTCTAAATGAATATATTTTAAAATGTTTTTTTTTTCCTTTGATCAAAGCTGAATTATCAGCATCATTACTCCAGTCTTCAGTGTCACATGATCCTTCAGAAATCATTCTAAAGTGATGATAAATATGTTTCTAATGTTACAAAAGATTTCCATTTCAGATAAATGCTGTTTTTCTTTTGAACTTTCAAAAATTCATGTGACTGGAGTAATGATGCTAAAAGTTCACCTTGGAAATCACAGAAATAAATTACATCTGAAAAAAAATATTCAAATAGAGAGCAGTTATTTTATTATATTTTATTATTTTATTATTTTACAATTTTATAATTGTAAAAATATTTCACATATTTCCACTGTTTTTGCTGTACTTTGGATCAAATAAATGCAGGTTTGGTGAGCAGAAGATACATCTTTAAAAAACATTTGACAAACAAACGTTTGACTGGTACACTGTAAAAAATAAAAAACACAATTTCTTGAGTCAGCTTGAAATAATTTGTTACCCTGCTGCCTTAAAATTTTAAGTTCAGTCAACTAAAATAAGTTTAGTCAACCTGAAATGTTAAGTTGTACTAAGTAACAACTTAGATATTTGTGTTTGCTAAACTTAATAGATGGGTAAGTAACCCAGCTGCCTTAAAATTTTAAGTTGATTCAACTCAAATATCTAAGTTGTCACTTAGTATAATTTAACATTTTAAGTTGAATAAACTTTTTTTGAGTTGACTGAACTTAAAATTTTAAGGCAGCTGGTTTACAAATTATTTTAAGTTGACTCAACAAATTGTTTTTTACAGTGCAGTGTACCTTCATTTGAACTAGATTTATAAAATCGAATACCATTTTTAGAAGCTGGCTCTTTCTATTCAAATAAGTCAACATGAAATCGCAGGTCATTTTACTTTTGTACATCCATTGGTTGAAATGGAAAGTTGTTTTAGAGGTTATTCATTTTGCTGATTATTTTAGGAATAATATGCACTGATGAATCATTTAAAATAAGATTAGGAATAATAATAAAAAAAATCCAAATTGTAAATAAAATAAAAATATCTGGAGTAAGTCTTTCTACTTCATCATGTTATGTTTACTGTAATTCAGTGTTTTACTTCATGTTTCAACTAGCAGTTTTTTTTTTTTTTTTAAATAGTATAGAGTCAATTTTAATTTCATGTTGACTTTAACTCATTAGACCTGTCTGGATGGGCTGCTAAGATTGTTATGTGACAATAGAAAATGTTATTTAAATATTGAAAAATACAGTGGATTGAAATGGTAACTGTGTGATCTTATTTACCCTGACATAAAATATATTTAAATGGCATAGAATGCACGGTGGTTGTGGTTCCCCTTTAAAAAAAAAGTGAAGACATTATTTAACTACTAAAGGCCAAGAAAGGAATATCCCTGATCTTCTGAACTGGCTCGTCAGCCTTTATTTAAAAAAAGAAAAAAGAAAGTTGATGAGTCACAATCAAGCACGCTTTATGCGTCTATGTGTGTGTGTGTGCGTGTGTGTGCGTGTGTGTACATGTGGGTGTTTGTGACGTTTAGGAACTTACAAATGTGGTTTCACATGTGAGAGCATCAGTCTTTGTATAGATGCAGCTCACTAGAGAAGATCTTTATTCTCATTATCTGTTAGAGAAGCGTGTGTGAAGTTTGTTAACAGACGGACGTGTCTTGGAGGATGAAGCTGCTCCATGGACTGATCCTGGCTGCGGCTATCCTGCTTCTGGGTGCAGGACACAGTGTGGAATCTGGATGTGACGACTACAGCCTCAGTAAAAACAATAATGTGTGCTGCAAAAAGTGTAATCCAGGTGAGTTTTGAAAAGGAATGGGTAGCTTTGGGATAAACTGACTGTTAAAAGCCTGAATATGTAATAATGTTTCCAAAGATCTCTCTGTTGACTCTTATGGCAAGCAATATATATATATATATATGCTTTTAAACTACATATCTTTTTCTACAGTATATAGAAGCTATAGAAATTAAAATTATACAGATTTTTTTTTGTTTGTTTGTTTGTTGTCAGTCCCAAGTTGGGGGCTTATGAAAAAGAGACATTGATTCAAAGAAGTATAAGAAAGCTTATTGTTTGTTGCTAAATATTAATGTTGTGAACTGAAAACCTGAAAAAGGAATAATTGCATGGGTAAAAAGAGAAGGAAAAGGGAAGAAATAGAGAAATGGTACCAAGATATTCTAATATTTGGTATTTTAGTAAGCTTGAATATTCAAAATAAATAAATAAATATAAAAAATGGTCACATAAGAAAGGAAGTGTTTAATGTAGAAAGATGCCAGGGTTTTATATCAGTGGAAATCATAAGTTAATTACTACAATGCTATTAACAGCAATTAGCTAATAACTAATATCAGTGTAAATGGAAAACAAATTACAATTTTTATCTATTTAATTTCTAGCATGCATCATTTTGAATGTATTTTATATTTTCCTGAGGCTCAAATGTAAAAAATGAAAACACTGTTATTGATTTGTGATCAAAAAGTTCACAAACAAAGTTGTTTGAAATGACTGAACCCCAAAACTCCCTGGAGAAAAAACCAGCATATGCTGGTAGGTATGTTTTGATGCTGGTTTATGCTGGTCCTTTGCTGGTTTTTGCTGGTCCTTTGCTGGTTTATGCTGGTCATGTTGCTGGTCAAGGACCAGCATCAACCAGCAAAGGACCAGCAAAAACCAGCAAAGGACCAGCATAAACCAGCATCAAAACATACCTAACCAGCATCCCAGCATCAAAACATACCAACCAGCATATGCTGGGTTTTTTTCACCAGGGCTGGAAATAGAATTACAATACATTTAATTACATTTAATTACATAATGTAAATGTCGTTCATAGTATTTGGCCTGTATTTAAATACACATGAACACTGTGATATAAAATGTGTTTGGTTCCCCTCGTGATAATGTGTGATCATGTGATAAAAAAAACCACATCTGACAGCCTCATTCATCCTCAGTACGCATAACACGGTTTACTTTCGAAATGATTATCGTGCATCAGAGAGGCATAATCTTCACCGGAAGGAAACTAAGTCAGATGTAGGATGTAGAGCGAGGTTCAAAAGTCCACTTGTGAAATGTTTCTATAACCTTTTCACAAGTTACCGGAACAATTATAGCGATAAATACAAAAATGCGCTGTTCGCACAAGCAACAGCGTTCCATAATTTTACCGGTAAAGTGTAATTTAAACATATGACATACACTCGGTGTTGTGTTTATAAACATGGGGCAGTATACGCAGTCTTTTGGCCTAGAGACATCATAAGACGACTTCAAACCGCAAAACTACTGAGCTATCCACTTTTTTCCTGAAAGCAAAAGTCTCGCCTGACTGAAACGATGCTACATTTTCAATATAATATAATTATATTCTGATAATATAATGTTAAACCTGTGAAAATGGTTCTAAAAAGACTGTCTGTTTTGCAGTAGCGTTAACTCACAGTTTAGGACTGTCACTAAGGATTAATGTGTCGATTATTCTGACGATTAATCGAATAATTATGAATTTTTTTGTGGTAATAAAAATAGACCCAAGTGAACAATAACCTTTAAAATTACTCTAAATACATATCAATGAGGCAATGACAATCAGTTAAAATAAAGTATCAAAAGCAAGTAATCATATGCTTTTATTGAACAAACTGCTAAAATACCTAATGTATTATAAACAATAGATCTAATGTACATTACGCATGACAACAAATGGACTGCAGAAGGCGCCAATCGCCTAACAATTGTTTTTATACTTCACTGCGCGTATAAAAACGACAACAACATTTAATTCAAATGTCCACTTAATCTTTAATATTTGGCTATTTCTTTATGATAGAAAAATTACAGACACTGTAATTTCTTGAATATGTGGACATCAAAAAGTGTGAGCTCGGAGTGAGGGTTTAAAGTTTTATTTCGAATTTGCAATGAACAGTTAGCATATTGAGAAAAATAATTATGTATTCTCCTGTGTTTGCATAGGTTTACAAATCTGATGAAATGGTGTTTGTTGAGATGGTGTTTGACGTCATGTAAGATGATAAGAGTTTGTGTAGCAGCATTTACTGTGAACGGAGCCGCTCTGAGACGCGCATAACCTATACGCATGTAAATAAGTTGCATATATTAAACCTGCATTGCATATACTTATCTAATTAAATCATAGCATTCGTGAATTCTTAATAGGATTATTCTTCATTATGATTTTTAAATGGGTTTAATATGTGTAAATCGTCACATCCGGTATTTTGCATATTATTGACATAGGCAAAATGCAATCGAGGATTTTTAAAAATCAAGTACTCGTAAAACAAGTACTTTACAAGAATTCCTTAAACTTCTTGCTCTTTCTGTATACATTTCTATATTTAGTTTGTTTATCGGTATCGGTAATCTCGTTCTTCGCACATTAACAGGATGTCAATCCCATGGCAGAAACAGAGAACAAATAGGAACATAATTAGCGTAGCTGCTGTCCAAACCAAGCAAAGAAAGATTTGTTCAACCAGAGCTAAAAGATTAATAATGTGCATTTGATCAGATATAACTGCAAAAGTTTATGAGATGCATTTTTTGAATGCTTGGCTAAAAAGATGAGTCTTTAATCTAGATTTAAAAAGAGAGTGTGTCTCTTTGAACCCAGATCAATTTACTGGTAATGTTACAACAACTTTACCAGTACTTTTAAAAAGGTCCTGTGCACACATTATCTCTTAACAGTAATTTACCAGTAAAGACTGTATGTGAAATATACGAGTGCATAATATTAAATAATATTAAAAGGTTTATTCACTTCCAGATGTTTAAAATGTATGTTGTTTGTAAATGTTTGTTGCAGGAAACCGTCTTGTCACTCAGTGTGGTCCAGATCCAAAAACTTTGTGTACTCCCTGTGAAAAAGACAACTTTGTCACAGAAACGTTATCACCGAGTTGTCAGAGATGTACTCAATGTACAGGTAAAGCATTTAAAGTATATATTTTTCTTTATAACTGATGTCCAGCCCATCCTTACATCCAGGATGTCCAGTATACTGCCACATGCATGTCCATATGTTCTGTCCATCACCTTACAAATGCCAAAAGCACCCTTTACTGACAAACTCAGATGATGCTTACATGTGTGTGTGGGTCTTCGAGAAAGGGACCAATCAGGTTGCAACTACACTGTAAACTGTACACTGTTTCATCTTAAAAACTTAAGTTTAGCATTTGACTTAAAATTTTAAGTGAATCAACTTAAAAGTACAAGTCATTTTAACTCATTATATTGTAATGCATTGTAATGCATTATATTGTAAGTTAAAATTACTTGTAGTTTTAAGTTGATTTTACTTAAAATGTTAAGGCATCTGCTAAACTTTTAACAGATATGTAAATAAGTACTGAACATATCATAATTTTTCCCAGTAAATATATTTCTTTTTTTTTTCAAGGGACAAGGGACAGGATTGCTTTCTAATTACTGACGGATTTCAGCTGGTTTCTTTGCTTTCCATGCCTTTTTGCACCTTCTTTTCTTCATGTGTTCAATACTTTTTCCCCATGTCATTCCATAACTTAATTTCTGAACTTATTTTTTTTTTCTTTGTGTGTATGGATTACTTGGGTTGTTACCAACATCTGGTGAAAATTTCAAGTCAACAGCACCTCTAAAAATATATTTACTGAGAAAAATGGTGATGTGTTCAATACGCTGTATATATCTTAAATATATACATGTGTGTGCATTCATATATACAAATAAATATACACAGTACACACACATATGTTGTGTAAACACCAACTTTTATTTTGGATGCGATTAATCGATTTGACAGCACTAATTTGAATACAACGTGTGTTTTAATGAAGTTTCGCTCCTCTCCTCTGCTCCAGGTAACATGCAGGTGAAGGTGAACTGCACCGCCAGCAGCGACACAGTTTGTGAGTGTAAACCGGGACATCAGCCCTTTGGAAAAGGTGAATCTGAATAGAGATAACTGATCGGCCTTTTGATATTAATAACTAATATGCATCTAACTGCAACATCTTTCTTGTATGAATTCATAAGGTTGTGAGCCGTGTCCTCCAGGGACGTACAATGACAAGAGCCATCAATACTGTGTGAAATGGAGCAAGTATGATTCACCTATTTCATACACCTATTCATCAATTGCTGATGAAGCTACACATCACAAAAGCTTTATCTCTCAATCCACAGATGTACGGGGCCAGGTGATAAAATAATTGCTCCAGGAAATGCATACAGAGATGTAACCTGTGCCCATAAGACAGACACCAAACCAAATGACCTAGAAACCAGTATGTATGACGGAAATAAATATATATTTATAGATTATATATAAAGGTTACTTTTAACAAATATAAAGCAATGAATAGTTTCCACTGGCATCTTTAAAGATCATTTCAAGCGACTGACTTACTGTTGCTGTTTGCTACAGAGTTCATTGCTATTTTCATCGTCTTTGCGCTCATCTGCATAGCGGTACCTGCTGCTACAGTCCTCTTCTTAGAGTGGAGGAAAGGAAAAGCCACTCGTAAATCCCATGTTGAAAAGGAAACTCTTGCAGGTAAATATATTTGTGTGTTTTCTTGAGTTATTCAGCTTATAGGTTTCCTGGAGAGCTCTTGTGTCTTCATACACCTATCCATGAATGTGTTTTTCTGTTTTTTGCTCAGAAGGAGGACAGACTCAAGTGTCTCTTCTTAATGAGCCCAGCTTCTGTTTTCCTCAGCAAGAACACGGCGGCAGCAGTCAGAGTTCGACGGCCTCGCTGGTCTCGCAAGATATCGGGCCTTTGGTGGCATGAAGTTGTGTTGTGTAGCAAGCTGAACATAAATGAGCATTCATTTGTAGTTATATGCAGATTTGTATAATGTCTATGTAATGTGTAATTTATTTACTGTATTCTACTGGAATCCTGTCCTTAAAACTGTATTCATGACATTTGTGACATTTTGTTGCCATTAAAGCAGCTGAAGTATTTAATAATGTATTTTGTATTCATATTACAGCCATGTTCCGAAACAATGCATTTTGTACTTAAATTGTTTACTGCTAAGAATCAGCTTGCCCAAAATGTGCTCATGTGACTTTTATTTTAAAAGCATGTAAGATGTTAATACTTATTACAAAAAGAGAAAAATAAATCTAAAATATGAGACTTTTAAACTTCATAAGTTCAGTTGTCCTTTTGCCTTTTAAGAAAAGGGGCATTCATGCTCGAAAATGTGCTCTGATGACTTTTATTTTGAAAACATGTAAGATGTTAACATATGTTACAAAAAAGAAAAAAACTCAGTATGAGTTTAGTAGCTGTTTAACTTTTGAGAAAATAACTTTTCAATCTTAAAATGTGCTGTTTTGAAAACACAAAATAAACAAAAATCCTTCATTGTGTTAAATCATATTACAAAAGAGGATAAAAATAAAAACTTAAGGCCTTTGAACTTTATACAAGTTCAGTTGCCCTCTTGCCATTTAAGAACATGGGCGTTTATGTTTGAAATGTGCTCTGGTGACTTTTATTTTGAAAACATATAAGATGTTAACACGTTACAAAAAAGAAAAAGATCCTCAAATATGAGACTTTAAACTCAGTATGAGTTCAATAGCTCTTTAGTCTTTCAAAACAGAAGAGGTTCATTGCTCAGAATGTTCCCAGATTACTTTTATTATGAAAACACAGGCCTGTAAGATGTTAACATAAAAAGAAAAATAAATCCTCAATTATGTGACCTTTAATCTCCATACAAGTTCTTTTGCTCTCTTGCTATTTAAGAAAAGAGGCATTCATGTTCAAAATGTGCTCTGATGACTTTTATTTTAAAAACACGTAAGATGTTAACACGTTACAAAAAAGAAAAAACTCAGTACGAGTTCAGTAGCTGTTTAGCCTTTGTCCCATCTCAAAATGTGCTCAAGTGACTTTTATTTTGAAAAAAAAAAACTAAGACGTTAAACATATCACAAAAAAGACAAAGAAAAAAACTTGAGACCTTTAAACTTTATACAAGTTAAGTTGCCCTCTTGCCATTTAAAAAATAGTCGTTCATGCGTAAAACGTGCTCAGATGACTTTTATTATGAAAACACGTATGATGTTAATACGTTACAAAATGACAAAAAAAATCCTCAAATGAGACCGTTCAACTCAGTATGAGTTCAGTAGCTCTTTAGCCTTTCAAAACAGAGGACATTCATTGGTCAGAATGTGCCCAAATGACTTTTATTATGAAAACACAGGCCTATGAGATGTTAACACATATTTGAACTTCATACATGCCCTCTTGCTATTTAAAAAATAGTCATTCATGCGTAAAATGTGCTTTGACATAAGATACTAACATGTTACAAAAAAGAAAATAGAACTTCTCAAATATGAGATCTCTAAGCTCAGTACGAGCTCATTTGCTTTCAGTCTTTCAGAACAGAGGCGTTCATGTGGCTGATGTAATGCACATGCACAAAAGGTTAGAGTATGTGTGGGGGGATGCAGAGACCTCTGCACTGAAATATTGTGGGCTGTCAGGATGTGACAGCGTTTGATATTTTATTTCAACACCATCAGAATTCCCCTGCATAGCATTAATTCAAATCCACTGAATTTCCAACTGCAAAACCCCTGAATTTTCACCATGCTGGTAAAAGACTCAGGGTCTTTTTTGACCTCTGACCTTCAGATGAATGTTTCCCAATAACATAAGCAAACACAGCTCATTTGCTGCTGTTTTTGTAGAACTGAAAATGAGGAACACGAATTTCCAAAACCAATGTGCACTAAAACCCTTGGAAAATGCAGAAATAAGGCGATTTGTGTGGCACAACACAAAGATGGCAGAAATGAGGCATTATATCCACTATACCAACATAAAAGATCTTAATGTCTTCTCTTTCCCTCCCATTTTTTAAAAACGTGTTTTAGAAACGTGTTTTAAAAACGTAATCCACTGTTATTCCACTCCATGTACATTTAATGACTAAACAAATATTTAAAGATGAAAAAACTATTATTCATTCTTGCATCACAATTTCACCTTGACAGTCATGTTTATAATCACAGCCTATGCTGCCTTCTATTCAAATTCAGATGTGGGATATTCCCAGATCTTGCCAGATCATGTTAAAAAGGTCACCACTATGTTTCTCTTAGCAGGTGTTTGATTGTCAACAAAGATGCCTCCATATTGTGAGAATATTAAGAAACCATATTAAGAAACAATATTGTGAAGCATCGCTATACGCAATAGAGTGCTGCAGTGATGATTTATTATTGTAGGCCAACCTGAAAATCAGTATCATATGGAAGCCTGTTTCTGCCACAGAATAAAAAACTTAAGAAAGGTAAATGCTACTTTTTTATCTTGCAGTTCTGACTTTTTTTCTTTTAACTGCAAGTTTATATCACAGAAGTTTATATCTCACAATTCTGACTTTAAAACATTAAGAATTGCAAGTTATTAAGTCAAAACTGTGAGATATAAACTTGTAATTCTAAAAACAGATCAGTCTTTTTTCCCCTAAAAATTTGACCTAACTCGCAATTGCGTGTTATAAAATCAGAATTGTGAGATATAAACTCAGTTGGATTTTGGAAAACAAGCTCTGAACAAAAGCAACAAAGGCTGATTATTGCACGTTTTGTTCATCAATATAATCTTCACAACTGAACATAGCTTGCATTTTAAAGCCTACATGCAATCGCCAGAAGTAAAAAGCAAAACATATCCACCTTTTTCTTCCCGGAAGAGTGGGCGTGAGCCATTTGTACATTTTATGGGTGTGGCTTCAGCTATTTTTTAGCTGTACAAAACAACTAATTTTGCTGCTTGATATTGCAAATTGGTGTGTTTTACAATATTATTTTAATGTATTATCCTAACTATGAACACACTTGTTTGTGGTGCAAACAGTTTTACCACTGCACATTGTTATTCTTCTTGTTATTTCCCTATAGCGGTTAATAAACAGGAAGTCTCACCCATAGGCTTACTTCCGCGTTAAAGAATAAGGTGGATATGAGTGCTGCAGTGATTATGTATTTTTTGTAAGCTAACCTGAAAGTAAGCATCACACTGATTCCCTCGACCCAATAATAATAATAAAAAAATGCTATTGTTTTTTTGGGAGGGGATCAAATAACACAAAATTAATACCCGTGGCTCCTGAAATGATTCCGTAAATTTTTCTTTTCTGCGAACCGGTTCTTTCGGACAGTAACGCAATGACATTACGTGATTAATTATTGAAGCTATGAGCACCCAATAATGATGTGAAACGTAGATGTTTTACGTCTAAAGCATATAAAGTGAATAAACATGGCTTCTTTAGATCACCTTTTTACAAAAAAACAATGAGAAATCATAAAAAAAATTTGATTTCGCCCTTTCAGGTGCTCAGTTCGCACATGCGCAGATCAGCGGCTCATAGGCCTTAGTGTTGCCAAGTACGCGGTTTTCCCGCGGGTTGAAGCGACCCAAATAACATCATATTTAGCCCACTGAATACGAATTTACCAGGGGAACCCCGACAGAAAAACGTATCCCCCAGAACGCGACTTTTAACAGGGGAACTCCCTCGAAACGCGATTGGGCGATTTTTCTTGTGAAAATCTGGCAACCCTGCCCTCGGTCCGAGTCGGAATCGTTTCCTCAGTTCACCGATTGTTGACGAAATGGAGCGGCAAAAACCAGCATCACAGGATCAAATTCGACTGTATTTTGGATAATTTCGAGTTGGAGTGACAGTCAGGCGTCCGAAAGTGAGTTTTTATGGAGTAACTTGTAGATTCTGTGCTGTTCAAGCCGCGAATTGTTTGAGACGGTTCAGTGCGATTTTATAAACTGGTTCAAATTAATCAAAAATAAAAGCCACCTTTATTCCACCTGAAGAAATAAAGCCACCTACATCTTCGATGGTCTGAGGGTGAGTAAATCAACAGTATATTTTAATTTTTGGGTGAACTATAACGTTCAACGTCACGTCCATTAAGCTTCCGCTTTCTGAATTAATTTAAAAAGCCACTTGTTAGCAACCGTCTAGCAAAGTAAAAGCTTAAACAATCACAATGTGGAGGTAGTAACCTTACTGATGTATTTGATGTTGTATAAGACCATTTCGCTAGATGTAAACATACTGGTCCCGATACACTTCCTGTTTCTTTTCTTTTTTTTTTTTTACTTTACACAAACATCACAAAAAAATACAACCAACATAACATTTGACTGGATGAAAATGTTACATTAGCACCTTTAAGATGTATTTGTATATGTGAAATTAAAAAAATAAAAAACAAAAAAACAGGAAGCGCTTCTGGACCAGTGTTGTTTACATCTAGCGAAATGGTCCTTATTTAACCAAAACCCCATTGACGTAAGAACGATGGAACCGTAAGTGTTAAAATGCTAACTCATTTCTAAACTTTGACCTACAACAAATGTGTCATCCCTTCAGCACTCTATGCTAGTGTTTGTTGTGCATATGTACAATTAGCAACAGAGACATTAAAAAAATGATCATGTTGTACAGACCTGTCACTGCATGCATTTGAAAAACAGGTTTTTACTCATCATATAATGAAGGAGCTTTGACTCAGTATGTTTTTTGACAAATTAAAAGTGAGTGTTTATCTTTAATTATGTACATCTCCCTTCCTGCTGTCATGTTGTGTGATCCTTTTACAACATCATTTTGAAGTCATGTTAGATTAATCTGTCTGTAAATTGGATTATACAATACTTATTTAGACACTCAAAAGACAATGCTGAGTTAGTCACATGTTCACTGTTGTTTGCAGTTCTCTTTCTTGTCTTTGGCTCTGTGACGTCCTGCTTTGTCGCTCTGCCGTTTGGTTGGTGGTATGAAGGTGGGTTCTGGTAAATAGTCATAAAAGATACTGTGCGGGTTTCGAGGGGCCAAACATAGACCTGCTGAAAAAAACAGGAAACGGCTGCTGATTTGGCACAAATACAGTTATTGAACTTTCCTATTATATAACAATGTGTTCGAACCTGACGGGGGGCTGGTGGAAATTTGGCTCTCGCGTTTCCTCGCCTTGAACGTTGGGTCCAGTTCCTCTGCAATGTTGTGTATGTGTTGGTTTCGGCTGAAAAAAGAAAAGTGCTAAGATACAGCAAGTGTTGAAAGGCATTGAATGTGTGTGATAAAGAACATGTGACTCACAGCGCAGTGCATGATGGGCTTGCTAGATGGTTTTCAATGGTGTAATCTTCCTCTTCCACAGGTGAATGCAGTCCGTCTGAGTTTAGCCTCTCTCGCAACATCTGAAGAGCCTGAAATTGAAGACAACAAGGTGCGAAAGGTAAAACAAAATTGCAAAATCTCCATTCACACCAAAACAGAAATGTGAAAAAAATTAAATGTCTATCCACCTTAACTAAATAAAAAGTAAAATATATATTTATGGAAGCCCATTTCTGCCATGGAATAAAAAATTAAAAAGGTAATTGCAACTTTTTATCTCACAATTCTAAATGCTGCCAGATATGAACTCAGAACTGAGGGGAAAAGTCAGGATTGTAAGATTCAGACCTTCCTGGTTGTGGTGTTTCCTTCATCTCTTGGTTCAGCAGGTCTGGGCTGGATCTCTAGGTCTTGAGGCCTGTTTTTGACTTTTCTCGGATGGCGTTGCATGTAGTGGGCGATCTCCTGATGAGCATTGATGTTACAAAGGAGTTATAGAGTTTTGTGGCATATATTTGAGAATCAAGAAATAGTAGTTTAAACTTTTTATGTACTTAAGTTGTAATCTTCATTACAAGGAGATATGGAGCTGTATATTACAATAGTTATAAATCAGTTTATCAGCTCTAATATCCTAATGATTTTTCTACCTCATCTTGGGCTACTTGAGCCGCAATGAAGTCCACCTCTGATCCAGAGCTCTGAGGAAACTGCTGAACAAAAAGACATGATAATGATAATTATGTGTGATTATCATTATGTGTGATGATTTACATACTATTATAGTAATTTTATGTGTTTTTGTAATTATTATTAGTTTATTTTACACTATTATTTAAATTTAACTATTTGTTTTAGTAATTTTAGTACTTAAGCGAAAATTAGAAATTAAAAAATGAGTTTAAGTAAGAAAAAGAATACTGTGTGTAAATAATATTTTTTAAGTATCATTTTAGCTTTTATTTTTATTTTTCAGTTTAATTTTTAAGTCTTATTCTTTTATTTTTTTAAATAGGTCTGTTTAACTTTAATTTACTTTTAATTTTAATAATTTATACAATTAGAAAAAAATAATATTAAAAATAATATAACTAATAATAATTATTAAAAATAATAAACACTATGCATGTAAAAATATCTGTTATAAATAATAAGTAGTAGTAAATAAGTATTATTAGTAGTATAAATATTATTTAAGTATCATTTACATTAATATACTATTATAGTATTTATTAAGATTTTTAAGTAGCATTTATTTTTATATTTTCATTTTAATGTTTAAGTTTTAGTTTTTTTAAATGTCTATTTAACTTTTAATTTCAGTTTTAACTTTTGTCAGTTATTTGCCAAGACAATTCTAATTTTTGTTTAAGTTTAATATTTAATTAAATTCATTTATTTGTTCGTTTATCATTAATAATTTCAGGGTTATTTTAATTAACACATTTATAATAGTTTTAGTTGGTAATAACAACACTGGTATATTAGAGGACTACATTTCCATTACATTTTTTTTATTTAATTTAAAATTAAATTTCCTTCAGATATTGTCAAATTTAAAGACTGAGGCTGACCCAAACCTAAAGCCACCAATGTACTTTATTTTTATTTCCTTTCCAGTAGACACAGGCTCACAGATAGTCAAAACAAATTAATACTGGTCCCTAACCCTACACAAACATTAAGTTATACATAAAAAAAAAAACTTAGCCCTGGTCCAAAATTAGGCTAGATTTGGGTAGTTGACCTCAAGTGTCTGTGTAAGCACAAAATGTGTTCAATGAAATGTACCTCTCTGTGAGGCAGCATATCCTCTTCCTCTTGAAGTCTACGGGCCAGCTCAGCATCCTGAAGCACCTGCTCCCAGATTCCCAAACCTGACGGAGGGAGACCAAAACCGTGCTGCAGTTAGGCGACATGTGATGCATTATATCATTATATTTGCATGCATTTATGACCAAAAAAAAAAAAAACGGTTACCTTCGCAGAGTGGAGAAACACAGTCGTTGCCATCGTAACCAGCGGCAGCCCTCATCCTTCTCATCTCCATTTCTTCTTCTTCCTGTAGCTGTTTTGCGATTTCCTGTTCAGAAATCAATTTACACATGTTAAAACCAATTGATGCATGATGTGTTTAAACAGTCCAGTATAACTGTTAATATCAACTAAAAACATGCAGCATGTCCATAATGTGATATTTCCATGCGTTTCGGTATATTTTAGTCTGAAACGCATGAGCTGGATCTCATTCACTGGGAATTGATTGGATTGTAAAAAGTTGGCATCAGCTAAAACCGAAAGTGGTTACTTTTTCCATTTATTTCTTTAAAATAATGTTCACAGATCATTCACAATAAAACTAGGAATATATATAAAGAAAACAATATTGTACACTGATTTCTATAAAAGCTAGTTTTTGCCTGAGGATAAAAAATAATAAGGTATTTGCACATTTTTATTTCACGATTCAATAGAACCCCATTTCCATCACTAAATAAAAAAAAAAGAGGTCATTCCAACTTCTTGCGAATCTCACAATTCTGACTTTCTTGCAATTGCGAGTTTACATCTCACTTTTTTTCTCAGTTGCAAAGTTATATCTTGCAAAAGTGACTTTATAATATGCGATTGAGTTAGTAAGTCAGAATTGTGAGATATAAACTCAGTCTTTTTTCCCCTCAAAATTGTTCTTTATAACTTGCAATTGAGAGTTTATATCTCACAATTCTGAGAAAAAAAGTCAGAATTGCGAGATACAAACTCGCATTTGCGAAAGAAAGTCAAAATTGCATTATTTTTATCGCACAATTGTGAAAAGTCAGAATTGCAAATTTATATCTTATAATTCTTACTTTATAGTTCATAACTATCTCACAATTCTAAGAAAAAAGTGAGAACTGCAAGTTTGTATCATGCAATTCCGAGAAAAAAGTCAGTTGACTTTTTCTCAGAATTGCAAGAAGCCAGAATTGTGAGATAAAGTCACATCTACCTATTTATTTTTATCCCATGGCGGAAACAAGCTTTACAAATATCAAAACTGAAACTGGAAAAAGGTAGTTTCGACTTTTTATCTCACAATTTTTATATTTTTCGCAGAATTACGAGTTTTGGACCAATTCTAAGTTTAATTTAGCCTTCTCTAAATTTTGAGATATAAACTTGCAATTATCTTTTTGAAAGTTTTTATTCCATTCATAGATTTCATCAGATCAAATGAAGTTTATTTATAAAATACTTTAAAAACCATATACACATCATACTTAAAAATAAATATATAAAATGCTACTACTACTACTAATAAATATAAGTAAAAAGTAATAAAAATATAGAATAGAATAGAATAAAATAAAGGAAAACCTAATAACCTAATATTTTATTTATACAATTAATAAATATTAAAAATATTATAAATATTATAAACAATAAAATATATTACAATTTATATTGACTTGTGCTGTAATGCACAACTGAAGGTCCTGAGGTGGCTTAACAATAGCCAGACTGATTATATCTCCAGAGCATTATGACTGTGATATTCATAGTGTGACCAGTTTAGAGAGACACACATCTTGTTCTGAGTTTAAGATCATGCAGCAGAGGTGTCAAAGTGGGCCGTGAATCTTCCATCACGAAGTTTTTGAACAAAAGCTCACCATCTTATAGCACAAAAAACCAGGCTGACACCCACCAGAGTAGCTGAAGGCCAGACCAGCGGAAAGTACAGCTCACATACAGACACACACCTACACACACACTATATGTGTGACGCCCACAGAGACGCTTCTCAGGACACCTCGCTTGAGATCTGCTGAGTCCTTCAGACCTCAATAAACACTCTGACATCACGGAATAAAACTGCACAGCGCACATGAGCACTAACGCATTTATTATACGGCCGTCATACTGAGCAGCAGCAGTCTGACTCTCATCTTGCCGTGTGATCTAAACCAGTTTCCGCCAAAATACCACAGTAACCACAAGTAGACTTACTACTGTAATCATCCTGGATCATTTAAACAGCTTTCAGAAGTTGAGAATTTGTTAATGTGAAATCTAAACTGGAGAAACATTAACTAGTATTATGAAAGAAAGTATGATTACCATGCATTATTATACAGATCTGACACGTAAAGTGACACAATACATTGTTGTCCTGGTTTTGTGACCCTTTATAAATGAAACAGAATAGGAAACATAAAATAGTTCTTTTTTTTTGTTTGTTTTTGTTTTTTTGTTTTTACACACCAATGTCTTAAGCAACAAAAAACGGGAAGCTAAATATGGGAAATAAAAACGGGATGCGAGTTCACACATTAAAAATAATCAACATTATAAATGTTATTACAATTTAAACAATTATAAACAATTTAAATGTTATTTAATTTTAATATATGATTATTTTCAGGGGGTTTTGAAGTTTTGAAGTTTTAAAAACAACAGACTAAAAGCACACACTATGAAGTATATACTTCATTTGTCCACTAGAGGACAGTAATGTAGAAAATGAGGTTTGTCCTTTAAATGTCACACTATAAAAAGGCCAGTTCATCCAGAAATATTTTGTCATCGCTTAATCACCCTCGTGTGTCTAAATAAAAAAAGCAGAACCAAAAAGCTGAAATTTATAAACAACATGAGGACAAAAAAAGGTGAGCATGTCAACAGAGCACCTTAAAAGTAGTATTTATTCAACATATTCTAAGTCTTCTGAAGACATTGAATAGGTTTGTGAGCCAATACGTCTCCAAAAGGGTTTTTTTTTTTGCCCACACTGTAAAGCGTCTACTGTATTTCTTGTAAATAAACAGAAAATTCCCCATGGGAAAGTCAATGCAATTACTACACAAACATATACAAGATCAGAGGATGTAGTTGTGTGGGCTCATGGGTATTCCAGTCTTGAAGCTGTTGGGTTTATTTGGGCAAACCGGCGCACTACACACTGAAGAGTTAACGCATGGCTGGTTCAGCTACAGCAGTCAGCGTGTCCTCAGCAGCACGGTGAGGCATTTCTCATTGTGCGGCACCATGGTGAAAGAGTTTCCATTCTGGTGGCTGAGCGGCCCACCCTCAGTGATACAGGCCTGGAGAACTCAAGCGGGAATGTGTGTGTCTAACACACACTCCTGTACGATTATAACCATTCTCCATACAGAAACATTATAAGCGACTCTTTTACACACACACAAAATAATTTATTGTTGTAATAATCAATCAATCTATCTCTCTCTCTCTCTCTCTCTCTCTCTATATATATATATATATACTGTATATGTGTGTGTGTGTGTGTATATGTATATGTGTATATATACATACATACATATATATACACACACGTTTACATGTACCATTAAAAAGAGAGAACGAATATTTTTTTATTTTAGTGAAATTGTCAATTGAAAATGTAATTTTATACAACAGTTCCGTAAATAAGAAGTTATTGTGTTATATTTTAAACACAATATTGTGTAATTTTACTCCATTGTGCTCCATTGCTCCAAATTATCTTCTTTTTGTTCCATAGTTTACAGTGCAGTCTAAATATTTATGTCTAATACATTCTATGTTGAATCAAATAAAAATTAATTTGATTAATCAAAATATCATGTAATTAATTAGATTAAAATTTTGAATCAACTGACAGTCCTTATATATATATATATATATGTATATATAAAATTCTAAGTTATTATTTTCATACCTTTTTAATTAATTTAACTCAAGTAATTGAATTTTCTATTATTAATTTTTCATTAATTCTTTAGACCATTTTAATGTAATGTTGACTTACTGTTGACTTAATATTTTCTAATTACATTATTAGAACATATATAATTGTGTGTGTGTGTGTGTATATATATATATATATATATATAATTTATATTTATATGTATGTATATGTGTGTATGTAAATCAATTACAAAAAAATGTATATACTATATATACTTTTATATTGCAGTAATTTCACATTCAGTCTTCAAATTAATGTAGAAACAACGTAAAGACAGTATATTTCTAATTTTTTTTTCAGTGTTATGTAATGATATCAATGTTACTCGTTAGGGCTGTAACGATAATCGCACGATGTCGTGAGGCGCGTTTAGTCAGTGAAGCCGGTACTTTGATTAGTAGTAAAGCTCCATGACGTGCGTTCAGCTGGAGCGGCAAGTAATACACAGAGCCGTAAAGAACTGACAAGCTACGCCAAAATTGCGATTCGATTTTGCGCGCGATTTTGGCGTAGCTTGTCAGTGCTTTACGGCTCTGTGTATTACTTGCCGCTCCAGCTGAACGCACGTCATGGAGCTTTACTACTAATCAAAGTACCGGCTTCATTGACTAAACGCGCCTCACGACATCGTGCGATTATCGTTACAGCCCTATTACTCGTGTCTGTAGGAAACTACAGAACTACATTTTTTTTCCTAATATTTAACCATTGAGTAAAGCCTTTCAACATTACAGTATAATCAAGAGCTATCAATTTTGACATTTATTATAATTTAAAAAAATATCTTGTAATTTAAGTAGGGGTGCACGATTATGACAAAAATCATAATTGTTGATTATTCCCTTGAAATTGTAATTGCGATCATTAATTACGATTATCACAGTTTACACTGAATGATGTTTTGAAAAGCTTTATACCATTGTTTGAAGCAACTGCATGCCACATTTTTATAGTTTCTTCTTTAAATATAAAACAAGTACAAATTTAAAAATTAAAACTATGAGAAAAAAAAACATTAAGATAAACTGTAGGAAAAATACACACACGCTCTCTCTCTCTCTCTCTCTCACACACACACACACACACACACATCTTAAGAAAGCAGAATAATATATTTAAGTGAACTTAAAACAATCTTCATATAAACCCATTATTTACCTGTGCCCTTCTGCAAGTAGGAAATATACAGAAATTGAATAAATTTATCAAGCATATTTATGTTTGAATGTGATGCAGATGTGACACGCATGCTTATAGTTTACCGGCTACAGCACAGGTAAATTAGTTTTTACTGACATATTGCCTGACAACATCTCATTTGACCGCAGTTCACTGTTGTTCTACTGGAGCTCTCTCATCACCTGTACCTTTCCCACGCTTGTTTGTCTAGCACCTAGTTGAATTGTTGAAACTAATTGCGTCATGAGATATCTAAGAGATGAGCTATGCCTTGCCAATAGTGGTCCTCTCTTGTATGCTATGGGCTTTCTGACTAGGCTTTGTGGTAAAATAGTTGACAAAGTGTTGACAGAACCCACACAGATAAAGATAGCATTCTAGGAAAATATCACCATCAGTTACCAGAACACCAATAAACTGACAAGATAGAGATGACTACATTTAGCCATTACTAGAAAGCTAATGTTACACACAGAATAAGAAAGTGCTGTTACAGCTTCACTGGACTTACACAGATAGACTTTGTTCACAGTCAATTACCAGGACAAATCGCTTCTACTCCACTACACCACTGCATCTGTAGTCTAATACTGTCACTGCTAGGCAGAGAGGACAGTCAACAGCAGGTGTTCAAGCACAACTACAGCCCACATCGAACAAAAACACCCTCAGCTAACATATAAAGCAGGTGCTGATGGACATCCTCTTCTGCTGAAACACACAGGCTGCAAAGTGTTAAAAGAAAAACAAAAACCTCTAAAGTACCTGATGTAAAATAGGATGACCAGACATCCCTAGTTTAAATTTTTAGTGTCCTGTCCCTGGAAATATCGTTCAAAACAGAACTGCAAATCAACCAGAAAATGTTAAAAAAAAAAAAAAAGAGAGAGAGAGAGAGAGAGAAAATAAATAATAATAATAAAAAAAATTGTTTAATGAGCTTACATGAAAAATAAGCTGAAATTAAAGTCTTATTTAAAATAAAAATATAAAAATAAATAAAATCTTCATAAGAATATAACATTTCCAAATGCACAACCATTAAAAACTTTTTTTTTTTAATTACTGTATACAATATATTCAGTTTTAGAAAATATACAATTAGCAATTTTAAAAAATATTTTAAAATATTTTTTGAAAAATTTAAAAAATACTTGTTAAATTCAGTTTTGCCATTTCTTCTCATGTTTATTTTTGCAATGCATTTTTGTAGTCAATTTACTAATAATATTGTTGATATTTTCACTGTTTGCAATGGTTTATTATTTACTATTTTCATAATGTGATTAATTAAAATTTGTGCTGTCAAACGATTAATTGCAATGAATCGCGTCCTAAATAAGTTTTTGTTTACATATTATATGTATACAGTGTATATTTATTATGTATATATACGTATAGTATATATTGTGAAAAACTTTAAGTGTATTTACATGTATACATTTATATTCATATAATTGATGTTCTATATTCATATTTTTAATATATAAACCAACCATAATTTTCTTAAATATATCATGCATATATGAATAAAATGTGTGTGTATTTATATAAGCATGTCAGATCTGCATCACATTCAGCAGAGGCAGCTCTTAAAGTAATAGCAGCACAAAATAAAAACAAAATTGTTTATTTTGGATGCGATTAATCATGATTAATTGCTTAACAGCACTAATTAAAATCAAAACCAGTTGTATTAAAACCAGTTAGGGTCATTCTGACCTGCAAGTATAACAAATATTAATTAATTATAATAACAGTTTATGGAATCCACACCAATTTAAAAAAACAAAAATATCCAATAATGTGATGTCCCTGTTTAATAGACAATAATAGTATGCGACTCTGGACCACAAAACCTAAGAGTCAATTTTTAATTCAGGTTAATTAAGGTTATATCCCAATGATTTTTGGCATAAAAGAAAAAATGATATTTTTGACCCATACAATGTATTGTTGGCTATTGCTACAAATATACCCGTGCTACTTATGACTGGTTTTGTGGTCCAGGGTCACATGTTTTTATGATATTTTGACTACTGAACTAGGACATTTTCCATTTCTCCAATCTGATCACCTTAATGTAAAAATAATAATGTCTTAATAGTGCAACAAGAGCGATTTAAAGGCAGCAGTAAGCAATAATATTTCATTGCATTAAATACAAAATATCGAAGCCGAACACATTTCCGGTCATGTGTGTCTCTTTAAGTGAATCAGAGTACTATAGACCATACTTCCTCAAGACGTCTTTCTAAAGAATGGAATAAAGGGCTCCAGACAGACTGCCTCAGAAAGCCTCTTGTAAGTAGTCTTTCCACAAATACAGAACCTCACTGTTTCACCACTGAAGCATCTGCCAGGACGCGGCCTCCCAGATGACGTCCACCTCCTCAACAACAAACCACTCGTCACCCCGGACACGCCATGGGAACACTTTCAAAAACCACTCCTGACAACAAAGATGACAAAGCTGCTCCTTTAAGTGACGGAAATGTCGCCCAACAGCTAAATAAAGGACATAATGGAATACTTGAAGCCAGTGGGTATCAGA
This sequence comes from Labeo catla, assembly GCA_012976165.1. Classification (NCBI taxonomy): domain Eukaryota; kingdom Metazoa; phylum Chordata; class Actinopteri; order Cypriniformes; family Cyprinidae; genus Labeo; species Labeo catla. The sequence goes on from VONZ01000112.1 coordinate 327,654, forward strand.
GTGCGAGATCCGACTCGGGCCTCAGCCTTCTCACTCTCTTCTATCTTTTATGCTCTTTCTCTTCTTTATTCTTCACTGCAAAAGCATCTCTACATAACCACCACTCTTCTCATAGGTGTTTTAATCAGCTTAACGTGAGAGAACAGATAATAAACAACAGATAGTGCTACAAATTGTAGTCTGTTACTGATTACAAATTGGATTACGCATATTAGATAAGGTATTCTGACTACTTGATTAATTTTGCACTAAAATACATTCAATTCTGTGTTGCAAATACATTCAAATAGAAAGCAGTTATTTTAAATAGTACAATTTTTTTTTAGAATATTACTGCTTTTGCTGTATTTTGGATCAAATAAATGAAGGCTTGGTGAGCAGTAAAGTCTTCTTTGAAAACAAAAATTCTTAATGTCCAAAAACTCTTGATTGGTAGTGTATAATCATAGATCTAAATACAAAGTAACATCAACATGCAATATCAGATATTTATAGAAATAAAGCAAAGCTACTATGGCTATTTTTGTAACAGTGAGCAACGACTTAGAACATCACTCACGTTTACTTTGGAAAATGTAAGTGCCTCGTTTCATCAGTTTTTCCATGTTTAGCTTTGTCATGTTTTGATGAAACATACCTCATCCTCTTTCTCTCGCCTCCTGGTCTCTTCCGCACACCTCTGAAGCTCCTCCTGGATCATCTGTGCGTATCTGCAGTCCTCTTCCTCCCTGTAAACAAGATGGAAAGTTTTCATTTATTACATGTTGTTTATAATATATGCTATTTGCTTTCCTCTTTTGTGCCAATTGCAATTTCTGAAGGATAATGTGCTACGAACTGGAGTAATGTTGCTGAAATTTCAGCTTTGATCACAGGAGTAAATTACATCTTAAAATATATTAAAATAGAAAACAATTATTTTAAATTGTAATAATATTTCAAAATTTTACTGTATTTTTTGTATGCATAAAAATTTAAATTCTTTAAAAAAAAAAAATATATATATATATATATATATATATATATCTTACAGCCATTGAAATTCTAAACAGTAAGCGTCCATACACCATATAAGCATTAAAAAACAGTGGAAACAGCAAACTCTAGTGAATCACATCAGGCTAATTTTACTCTAAAGCTCCAAACAATTTTCCTTGTGGTTTTTCATCTTACACTTCAAAATATACAAACAAATTAAGTTTGCAACACGAATGAGTCAATGCGCATCTGTTTCCACAAAGCAATTTGAATATCCTTAATGTCTGTGGTTTTGCGATGTTGCTAACTGAGTAATGCTGGGCACGTGTCAAGGCCTGATGATGCTTACACTTGCCGCAGGTCCCGTTGAAGATCCGCTCGCTGTTCCTCTTCCTCCTGCAGCCTCCGGGCTAAACGAACATCGCTCTGCACCGCCTGGTTCTTCTGGATGTTGGTGCTGTAGAACTGCTCAACTGACACGGTAAAGATGAATCACGTCTATTTTAACCCAGTCAAAAGGAAGGATGAGCGAGATTACAGGAAGAAGATGTTTATACTCACTTTCCTGCTCTTGAAGACTGTGAGCCAAAGCACCGTCCTCTAACACAGAGAAACATTGGCACACTGGGGAAAACCACAAAAATACAGACAAGAGTGTTAAAAAAAGACATTATTAAAATAGTAAGTCATTAAATGCTACATTATAGTATTTTTACCACAATTGAAAGAAAGCAGTAAGGGCTGGTAAAGAGTTGGTAATTTGCAGGATTCTCACTGGACAGCTTGCGTAAATAAACAACGCTATCAACGTGTGCAATTCATTCTAGGACTGGTTTATGTTTGGGCCCATCTCTGTCTTCGCTCTGCAAATAATGCCACACTGGGGCCCAAACAGGAAAACTACTGCCAAGCCAACTGGGTCAACAATTTAAACACAATGACTCAGAGGAAAATCACATTACGCCCAGTAAGATTACAGAGGTGTTTGAGTGTGATCGGCCAAAACGGCTGCTCATATCAAATGCCATGTCTGACAGGAGTCTACTGAACGGCCATTAAACAATATCAACCTGAATAAAGATCTTAAAGCAAACACTTTGTCACACAAAAGACTGCTGAAGGTCAAACATGCACAGCTAAAGTTCTCTCAAAGCTATGAACAAATGTTCTAACATTAATAGAACATTTATTAAAAGTTCACTGTTGGAAAAACGTTTTTTTAAATGGTATTACTTGATTCCGAACGTTCAGAGAACATTTAAAAATAACGTTTGCAAAAATGGAACGTTTTCCTCTTTTACCGTCATTGACGGACTTTTGTCACTTGTGGAACAACGCGCTTTCCTGCATGGACAGAATTTTCTGGCTTTTCGTGTTTTTTACTGTTTTACAGTAGGAGGTGCTATTACACATCTTCTTGAGTAACGTCTGGATCAAAACATGGTAAAGAATCAGAAGAATCATATGTAAAATAGCATGATCATCAAGCATTAAACAGCATATAAATCAAAACTGCCTAACGATACCGACTGAAACATGGACCCAGGTAGCCTCGGGGTGTTAATGTAAGTGATTTACCACATCTATGTTTTGATATTTGTAATCGACTGATTATTGCGTCAAAACTGCACGTCAAAACCATCTTTTTTACTATGGAGGCGACGATTCGCGCCAATTCGCACCGGAAACTGTTAGCAAGATTCCTGAGGTAAGCTTTACTTGAAATCATATTTTGCTTACATTAATTAACAAAAGCAATGTTTCTTGCTGTTGTTTTATACTGGTTTAGTTTGCAAAAAACGTTCATTGTCAATAGTGTAGTAGTTAAAGCATATATTAGTCACTTGGAGTAAATAAAAGCTTTCTGTTGCTCAGCGCAGCGAAAACTCAATGAAAACTGATTTAAAATCAGTTAAACAATATTTTTACACTTTACACTACAATTCCATAAAGTAAAGATACCTTTACAAATGACTGAATCTGACCTGGAAATACTGTTTTTCACGACGAGTCATCACTTGAAGTAAACAATGCCACTAAGCCAAACGAAACTCGCATATTTTGCTGATTATTGTTGCCGGAAATTGTCAATTATTGTCATGTTTTAAGCTGTACGTATCGGTCGAACTGGGAAAAACATTTGGAGTACTATAGACTGCCAAAAGTTATAACAAATCAAGGAAAAGTGTGCGGAAAAAAGGTGTTTGTGGTTGGCCAAACTGAACCAGGACTTCCAGGGCAAGATTCTTGACAACATTCCTGTTTATACTTATCATTTCCGGTCATGTGGGTGAAATATTAGGTTAATATCTTAACTGATGCTGCTTGTACATATCTTTATCCTGTTGAAAAAAACCGCATATGCTGGTTTATGATGGTCCTTTGCTGGCTTATGCTGGCTCTTTGCTGGTCCAGCAAAGGACAAAGGACCAGCATAAACCAGCTAAAACCAGCATCCCAGCATCAAAACCTACCTAACCAGCATATGCTGTTTTTTTTCAACAGGGTACCACCTATTAACTTTAGTTTGTCAAAATATTGAGCCCTTTCCTGCTTACTAAGTTCTTCTCTATATGTGACCCTGGACCACAAAACCAGTCTTAAGTCGCTGGGGTTTATTTGTAGCAATAGCCAAAAATACGCTGTATGGGTCAAAATTATTGATTTTTGTTTTATGCCAAAAATCATTAGGAAATTAAGTAAAGATCATGTTCCATTAAGATATTTTGTAAAATTCCTACTGTAAATATATAAAAACTTAATTTTTAATTAGTAATATGCATTAAGAACTTCATTTGGACAACTTTAAAGGTGATTTTCTCAATATTTTGATTTTTTTGCACCCTCAGATTACAGATTTTCAAATAGTTGTATCTCAGTCAAATATTGTCCTAACCATACATCAATGGAAAGATTATTTATTCAGCTTTCAGATGATGTATTGATCTCAATTTGGAAAAATTGACCCTTATGACTGGTTTTGTGGTCCACGGTCACATATGATTCAGCAGCTTTCACACATTTTCTGTGGTTAAGACAGTATAAATTAGCAGAACAACGCATTCAGTAGTACATTAACCATGCAATCCATGCTGTTGTTTATATCCGAGTACTGCCAATATGGCTGTGCATCCAGGTAACTGACCAAATCGTGGCGTTAGTGCAAACCCTCTATTGTTTTCATAACTTAATGGGAATATTAGCAATGTTCTTAGAACATATCTATGTCAGCTGGGTACTTGATTCAGAACATTCAGAGAACATTCGAAAGTAACTTTCTCATGTTTGCAAAATAAAATGGAACGTTTTGAACATTAAGAGAACTTTTAGAATTTTAGAGTAAACATTCAGTTAACAAAACATATCTTTGTTAGCTGGGTATATAAAACAACAATCCTTCTTTACCCTCCCTGTCACATGCTCTCTGTAAGTAAGTGTGGAAAAATCAGTGAGCTAATAAAAGCTCATGAACTATCGCACAAGCATGTTAAACATCAGAGTCATAAAAGCTGACACTCCATTATAAAAGACAGCTTGTCTAATTACAGATCTGTCAGTGCCTTAGGAAATTTTAAAGACATATTAAGGAAGCATATATCACTATAAGACAAGTTTCTATTGAAACAAACAATCAGACATATGCAAGTTTATATAACCATCTCAGAATAGTATTTAAAACTTATTCTGCAATGGATTTTACCGTTTTCCAAGATGCGTCTGCGTCCATGAATCAAACTCTGTCTACTGTCATGCAGTATATACACGCACGCATGCGAGCTCATCCTATATGGTGATGGTCGGTCTGTCGTGCTCTTCTGTTAGTAAACAGCACTGGTGCTCGAGTAGATGGATTTAAAAAAAAAAGGCTAGGGGGAAAAAAAACCCTGCCGGCACCTCCACCCTGATCCAGGATGGAAAAGCTGACATGGGCCCTCTCAGGACAGAAGCCTGTTTCATAAAGGTTGGCACACTCACTAAATGCCATGAAAAGGGTTTTTTTGTGCATAATAAGAGTGTTGTGCACCTTAAAATTAGAATCAGCCTTTAACTAGAAATAGTGACGTGCAAACCAAAGGAAATACCTTTTATGCATTTGAAGATAGATATGTGAACATGAATGATCAACTCGAATACTTTGGTTGGTGCTAGATTTCCCACAGCTTTGATTTGGAGGGGAAAAGTAACAATAGTTATGAAAATAAAACATCTTTTGAATTCTAAAAAACAACCTAAACTAGTTACACATTCACACTCAAGATGTTCCAAAGCAGAAAGACTTTTTGACTTTTAATTATTTTACCAAAATAGGAGGGATCATACAAAATGCATGTTATTTTTTATTTAGGACTGACCTGAATAAGATATTTCACATAAAAGGCGTTTACATATATATATATTTTTTGTTCACGAGTCCCTAGTTTTTGTCCTGAACAGTTAAACTGCACACTGTTCTTCAGAAAAATCATTCAGGTCCCACAAATTCTTTGGTGTTTCAGAATTTTTGTGTATTCCAGCTATGACTGTATGATTTTGAGATCCATCTTTTCACACTGAGGACAACTGAGGGACTCATACGCAACTATTACAGAAGGTTCAAATGCTCACTGATGCTCCAGAAGGAAAAAAACATGCATTAAAAGTCGGGGGGTGAAAACTTTTAAACAGAATGAAGATGTGTACATTTTTCTTATTTTGCCTAAATATCTTCTTTCCATTTAGTACTGCCCTTCAGAAGCTACAGAAGATGTTTCCCAGAAGATACCCTGATCTTTAATTCAAAAAGTTTTCACCCCCTGGCTCTTAATGCATGGCTTTTTTTCTTCTGGAGCATCAGTGAGCGTTTGAACCTTCTGTAATAGTTGCATATGAGTCCCTCAGTTGTCCTCAGTGTGAAAAGATGGATCACAAAATCATAGAGCCACTATTGGAAAGGGTTCAAATACAACAAAAATGCTGAAAAACCAAAGAATTTGTGAGATGTAAAGGATTTTTCTGAAGAACAGCAGGTAGTTTAACTGTTCAGGACAAAGTAGGGACTCGTGAACAAATAAAAATATATGTAAACGCCTTTTATGTGAAATATCTTATTCAGGTTAGTCCTAAATAAAAAATAACATGCATTTTGTATGATCCCTCCTATTTTGGTAAAATAATAAACATTTTGCAGATTCTGCAAGGTGTATGTAAACTTTTGACCTCATCTGTATTTGATAGAAAATACAATAAAAACTGCTTTCGCCAGTGAAAAAGTCATCTGGTCTGAATCAGAAGAGAAATATGCACAGATCAAGCACCATTTACAAGCCAAAACAGTTCAAAAACAAATACGTGTGTGGATTTTAATGTGAGAAGACAACAGGGGATGGACTTTTTTACTGGAGGAACCATTATTATGGACTATTTTGGCGTTAATTATAGTTTTTTTTTTTTCTTACAGACACACAGCTTTTCACTTCACGAGACATTGACTGATGGCCTGGAGTCGTGCTGATTACTTGTGGATTAATGTGATGTTTGTATCAGCTGTTTGGACTCTCATTCTGACGGCACCCATTCACTGTAGAGGATCCTTGGGTGAGCAAATGATGACATTAAGAAACAAACTCATCTGGGATGACTTGAGGGTAAGTACTGGTGAGTTCGGATGAACTATTCCTTTAAAGAGACCAAAGACAATGAAGGGCAGTTAAGTTTGCATTTTTGTAGTAATAAGACCGTGGTCTTTCACAGTCGTTTGACCCCCCTCAGCTGAGCGGAGGCCCCCGGGCCAAACAGATGGTGCTATTCAGAGTCCGAGAAACAAAGAAAAGCAAGAAAAGACAGTAATCGGGACCCCTGCATGAAACTATCGTGCTTTATCCCTCATCTTTTCCTGTACGCTGCTCTCCTCTCCCAATCTCTCGCTTTCTCCTGCAGTTCTTTGTCTATATTTGGCACGAGAAGCAGAAGCTATAAATATCCGGCAGTGAAGTTAAAGGGGGGGGTCATGCATGAACTCAAAGAAACAGGTCAGAAGCACTGATCTGAAACCAAGTGAGCGCATACGATGCCTTGAAATGCATTATGGGTAGGCGGATCACTGAGTAGGTGTTTATGTAGTGTCCAGTTTCACATACAGACAGTCTGTCTGCTTTCTAGGTACAACCACAGCTGTGCATAAGTTTATATGTACAATCCAAACAGTACTTCCCCCTTTCCACATGCATTCTTCTTGTTTACAGATTTGTGATGTAAACTGACATTCTAAACGATCTAAACGAACATTCTAATCATCTAAAGAACTTTTTCCAGTATAGAAGATCTGGAAATGCTAATAAAGAACCTTTATTTTTAAGAGGTATGCCTTTGTCTGTCTAAATTCTCCTGCACTTGAACTCCTCACACCACTTTCCTGCCTCCAGCTTTTAGGCCAAAACGGGAGAAGATTGGAATCTCGACCCAAATCCTGTTTAAGAAACAGGAACGCCGGGAAGCTGTTGAGCTCATCCAGGGCAGATAAGAGCACGAGTGTGCGGACGGTGTCCAGCTCTTATCTGCCCCACACAACGCTATTCTCCTTGATCTGTCCTGGGCTCACATCACATTCCTGAACACTGATCTCATCTCCTACAACACACAGCGGCAGCTCTGCCAAATAACATCTCAGACAACACAACTCAGCTGGAAAACCTGCACTGGGATATTAACCAGGTGCTGATCAAGCATTCAACAAGTTTTTAGCAAGATGTTTTTTATTGAATGCTTTCTCTTTCAGAGAACTGATAGATTATGGATAATTACAAGTAGGTTTGCTGTAAATAAATACATTTTTGCAAGTGCACTTGTTTCCTGCATGCACTAACAGGGATGAGGAGCACTTAATTTTACACAGTTTTTTAAAAGTATATTTATATGATGCATTTACCCAAAGCGACATACATCCGGTGTTATTTTAGTATTATTTATCTAATATTCAGTGTTTATTTTAGCATTATTGATATAATAGTATAGTTTTAATATGTTTTCATTTTAATTTCAGAAAAGCTACTGTAATGTTGTTTTTCTTTTTTTCCCCTTTTTTTTCATGCCATTTTATACTTTATAATTATTTATCATTTAGCTTATTTTTTTTAATTTATTGTAATTTTAGTATTTTAATTTAAACTGAATTTTTAAAAATAATTTAATTTTATTTCAACTGTTTATTTCAATTAATGGATTTTTTTCTTTGTTTTTATTAACAATAATCACCCTCATACTCTTGTAGTATTTATTAATATTTTGTTTTTAATTTTTATTTCTATATTTTCTAAGTTCTATTGATTTTTGTATGGGCAATTTTATAAGTTTTTGGTTTTAATTGATACGTTTTTAAAAATATTCATATTAAGCTTTAAGTTTTTCACTTGTGTTTTAGTTTCAATAATTTTAATAATTATACTTTCACTTGCTTAAGTTTAAGTTGTTCTAATTTATCTAATATTTATATTTTATTTTAGCTTCAATAAATGAAAACATTTTCATTTTAATTTCAGAAAAGCTACTGTGATGCTGTTTCACATCATTTTTATTTATTTATCATTTAGCTCATTTTTTAGTTTTTAATTTATTGTTATTTTAATATTTTTTTAATTTAAACTGAATTTTTAAAAATAGTTTTATTTTATTTCAACTAATGTTTATTTAATTTTTTTTGGTTTTTGTTTATAGTAAAATATAGAAATAAAAAATATAGAAATAAAAATTTAAAACAAAATATTAATAAATACTACAAGAGTATGAGGGTTCATACTCTTGTAGTATTTATTAATATTTTGTTTTCAATTTTTATTTCTATATTTTCACTTTTAATTTTAATTTTAGAGTAAGTACTACTGATTTTTGTATGGTCAATTTGATAAGTTTTCAGTTTAAAGTTATAGGTTTTTAATATTTCTTTTAAGCTTTAGGTTTTTTACTTGTGTTTTAGTTTCAGTAATTTTAATAATTATACTTTCACTTATTTTCATACAATATAATTCATTTTATTTCAGTTTTTTGCCAAGACAACATTTCAAATTTTTGCTTAAGTGTTTTAAGTTTAGGTTTTTCTAATTTATCTAACATTTATATTTTAGTTTTTTAAATTTACATTTTTCTAATTTATCTAATATTTAATTTTTTTTATTTTAGCTTTACTTCAATAAATAAAAACTGTCTTTTCATAGTTTTAGTTACCTAATTCCAACACTGCAACATTTTAAAAACCTTTTGTATGAAAAGTGGGTTCATTAAAAGAATTAAAGATGCAAAACAGAAAAACCCAGGCACATACCGTCATAAACACCGGGCAGATGAGATTTGTCAATGTCGGTTTCTGCCATGGCTGAATCCACACTGACCTCACAGTCTCATGATGTTCTGAAGAAACCTGCAGCATCACACACAGGAGAAACAACAAACTTGTCATTAACAGTTTTTACAGGTTACTAGTATAACTAGAACAATTTCTTATCAGTGTCAACCACTAGAAGCAATCCGTATGACTTCTGTAACGTGCCAGCCGTAATCTAATCTCCATAAATCCTGGAACAATAACACACATTGTGTCAAGGATGAAGACGCTGGCAAAGTTCTTATTTCCTTCGGAATTTATTTCCTGTTTATGAGCCATTAATCTAATTTTGATAAGCTTAGGAAATTATTTTTGTGTATCAATAACAAGAAAGCACAAATATAATCCAATCAACATAATTACCATCAAGTATAATGCTGAAATAAATGTACCTATGAATGACAGCATGGCTGTGGTAAAGTTTAGCGGTCAGGTTAGATTGACCTTGCAAAAAATATTGCAATGCAAATCACAGCCAACACTAAAATCAATGCAGTATAATATAAAGACAACATGCAAAATGACTGTAATGCATGAGTAAAAAGTGTAAAATACATTGCAGTGTAGTAATACCAGTGAAATGTTTAAGTGCATGTCTGATTTGTGAAGCTGAATTATTCATATTTTATCCAAACACATGAATAAGTAGGTTAACAGCTTTAAACAAAATGCTAATTGTTCTAGTTTAACAATATCCATTACAGTAACACATGGAAAACTAGGTCACACTGTCAGTTTCAGTGTTGCTGTTTCTACTTTAACTAAGAACACTAATGAACCACATACTTTATATATAAACTTACGTAAACTTTTAATGTCAATGCTCTACTTTTTTTTTAAAGTTAATTTCTTTAGTTGCACGTAAATAGACTTTGTAATGAATGTAAAAGCAACATAAACACGCTAATAGAGATTTGCTTCAGAAAACAATGAAAACATGATAAAAACAAACTTACTCTCTTCTGTCACTGCAGACGCGCAGATCCGTGAAAGTCCCGTCGCATCCACACGCGCGCACACGCACACACTTGAATCAGGGGTGACACACAATAAAACACAAACACTCGTGTGTCGTCTGACTGACTGTAGTCTATCACAGTATCATCTTCTCTCCAGCATGAGCTCTGTGTCCTCCGTTTTTCGTGTTTGGGGGATTTTTCCTTACACACAATGACAGTTTGAGTTCGGCCGCTACTTTTGTTCTCAGTCAAAACAAAGAGAATCATGTGGAGTTTCACACGCGTCTTTCACGCCACCTGCTGCTTATTTTGAGGAATTGTTTCAAGACTTTGTTCAACTTAACTCTTGTTATGATATTTTCGGGGCATGTCTACATAAACGTTTTATGCCTGACTGCTGTATTGACCAGTTTTTAAATATTTTTTACCTTTTGTCCCACTCAAAAGGTCATTAGCAAAAAGTATATTTGAACACTCTCAGAATAACGGGTACAAAAGCTGTCGCTGGGACAGTGCTCTTTCAAGGGTAGTGCCCTTTTAGGGTAACTTATTTACCCTAAAAGGGTGCATATTAGTACCATTTGAAAGTGTACTGACCCAATGACAATTTTTGCTTTTCAGATTTACAAAAAGAAGCTTTGGGTTGTTTGTTTGTTTGTTTGTTTGCTTGAGAGATAGATAGATAGATAGATAGATAGATAGTTAGACAGATAGACAGACGGACAGATAGATGGATGGAAGAATGGACGGACTGAGATAGACAGATGGATGGAAGAATGGATGGATGGATGGGTGGACGGATGGACAAAAGGACAGACAGATTCATGGAAGAATGGACAGACGGATGGATGGATGGATGGATGGATGAATGGACACATGGATGGACGAACTGACAGACAGATGGAGGGACGGATAGATGTTTAGCTAGCTAGATAGATGGATGGATGAAAGGATAGATGGACAAACAGACAGAAATGGATATACAGTGCTGATGCTTCACTTCCTGTCAGTTCTGATCTGTCTTGTTGTAATAAAAGGCAAAAATGCCCAAAAAAAATCAATCTTAAAAAAAAAAAAAGAAAAGAGATGGCCGGAAGGATGGACGGACAGATGGACAGACAGACAGACATATAGATGGACAGCTAGATAGATGGATGAATAGAGGGACAGAAAAAAAGACAGAAGAATGGACAGACAGATGGAGGGACAGATAGACGGATGGATGGACATACAGACAGGCAGAAAGATGGACAGAAGGATGGATGAAAGGATTGATGGATAGACGGACAAACAGACAGATAGATGGACAGACAGATAGACGGAAGAATGGACACAGATATATAGATAAGTAGATGAATGAAAGGATGGATGGACAGACAGACATATAGACGGACAGACAGACAGATGGACAGAGAGATAGATGGACGGAAGAACAGATGGATATGTGGATGGATGGACACAGACAACAGATAGACGAAAGGATGGACGGACAGATGGAAAGACAGACAGAGATAGATGTGCAAGCAGTGTGTCTATCACTCAGACTAATAAATGTGATTGACACACAGCTCTGCTGCCAGAATAACTCTCACCTTTTTTCTTTGCACCATTAAGAAAATTGGTCACACTTTCTGTTTGCCATTTCCAGTCTCTTAAAATAGCAGTCGTGGGGGTCGTAAGGAGGACACACTTGAGTAAGCGCAGCGGGCATCATGGGAAATAAATCTCAGCAGCCTCTTAAATAAATGAATTAAGTGGGCAATTTGCCTGACTGACTCTATCCCGCAAGCTTTAACGCAAAGTGTCGGTTTCCCACCTGCGTTCGGGGCGGATTTACGAACTCGGCTGGATTACATCCCGAACTGGTAAAATAACGTGTCTCATCCCTGACGCACAGACTCCGCGTCTGTCTTTCAGTTTTATTGATCCATTAATTCATCCTCTGTGAATTTACAAGCACAGAATATGCGAAGGGTAGGGAGGAGGTCAGAGATGGAGACGGGGAGATGACATGGCCAGCGATGGAGGGTATATAAGTCCAGGACAGGAACAGGACGGACACGTTGAGACGAGACCCTCCTGGCTAAAGTCGCGGAAGAAAGAGTTTGTGTGTGTCTGTACGTGTCGTCATGATGTGTAAACTCTTTGTGTTCTTTGCGTTGCTTCTCACCGTCCTTGAACCTCTGTTGGGGCATCCGCTGATCCATTCGGCAGAGATGACCTACGCCAGGCCTGGTAAGTGCTCCCTTTCGCTCTCATTCACACACACTCAAGTCTGCAGGTTCAAATCTAAAGTTGCTTCAGGAAATTGTGAATGTAACTCACTTAGGACAAAAGCATCTGATGCCAAGTTAAATGACAAGACAAAAAAAATTATTATTCATCAAAAATGCACTTTATGTGGACTTTGTATGTATATAAAATATATAATAAATGTGATAAAATATATTTTATTATATTAAAATATAATGCAATAGGTACTAATAATATAATTATAATATAATATAATATAATATAATATACAGTTCAAGTTTAGTCAGTGAGATTTATTTTTCAAAATAAATAAATAATTTTGTTAAGCAAAGACGCAATAAATTAATTAAAAGTGATAGTAAAGACATGTTTACAAAAAAATGCTACAAAAACAAATATTACAAAAAAATTCTAAAAAAATAAATGCTGTTCTTTTAAACTTTCTATTCATCAAATGATCCTGAAAAAAGTATAACAGTTTCCACAAAAATATTAAGTTGCATAACTGTTTTCAGCATTGATAATAAGATATATTTCTTGAACATTTCTTGAAAATGTAGGATTCTTTTATTTAAACCTAAAAAAAAATTCTATTTTTGATATACTAAATAAATGTTTAAATAAGACTGAATCAGCCTGATTACATTAAGATATACCAGTGACTACACCATCCATATAAATCAAAGTATCACATCAAAACTTCATAATTGAGCTGAGCATATCATAAATGTTCTTTAAGACTGATTGATGTTATTTGTTCACCTGTAGTTCTTGTAGAAGAGGAGCAGGTTGTCAGTCCAGAAGACCTGAGTTACTCGGAGCAAGCGTATCTGTCCAGGGGCGCCGCGGGATTCGGTTACCCATCTCTCATCACTGAAGACATCAGCAGTGATGGTGAGCTGTTCATTTCGATATTTCACTATGAACGTTTATTCATGGCAAAACAACGTTTTTTCTTACATTGTTCCAGCAATTACACTACCAGTCAAAAGTTTTTGAACAATAAGATTTTTAATGTTTTTTTTAAATAAGTCTCTTTTGCTCACCAAGCCTGCATTTATTTGATCTAAAGTACAGCAAAACAGTAAAATTTTGAAATATTTGTACTGTTTAAAATAACTGTTTTCTATTTTAATATATGTTCAAATGTAATTTATTCCTGTGATTTCAAGCTGAATTTTTAGCATCATTACTCCAGTCACATGATCCTTCAAAAATCATTCTAATATTTTGATTTGCGGCTTGAAAAAAGAGTGTTATTATTATTATTATGTTGAAAACAGTGGAGTAGAATTTTTTGTACCATACAGAAAGAATAGAAAGTTCAGATGAACAGCATTTATCTGAAATAGAAATCTTTTGCAACATAATAAATGTCTTTATCATCACTTTTGATCAATTTAAAGCATCCTTTCTAAATAAAATAAAAGTATTCATTTCTATATTTCTTTCCAAAAAAAAAAAAAAAATACAGATAAATGCTGATCTTTGGATCTTTCTATTCATCAAAGAATCCAGAAAAAAAATGTACTCAACTGTTTTAAATATTGATAATAAAAATAAAAAATGTTTCTTGCAAAGCAAATCAGCATATTAGAATGATTTCTGAAGGATCATGTATGCTGCTGAAAATTGAGATTTTCATCACAGGAATAAATTAAAAATTAAAATATGTTCAAATAGAAAACAGTTATTTTAAATAGTAAAAAGATTTAAAAATTGTAACTGTTTTTGCTGTACTTTGAATCAAATAACTGCAGGCTTGGTGAGCAAAAAAAACAAAAAAAAAACATTACAAATCTTACTGTTCAAAAACTTTTGACTGGTAGTGTATAGTACCTTAAATTATAAATTATTATAATGATAAATACATTTTTATAAATAATAACTCTTACCTTACTCTTGTTCTTCTTTGTCTCTTTCTCAGGTCTCAGAACAGCTGGATTTGTCCCAAGTCAAGCTGCAAAAGAAGTGAGTGATTTAGTGAAACCCTTGACAACATTTAATATTATATCAATTATATCAACAGCTATGAAGGTTTATTAAACATACTGACTCATGTTTGTCATTCAGGTCTTGCTGGAAAAGCCGTTGCTGAGTCGTTTCCTGGGCGGCAGGAAGCAGTATCGTAAACGAGGCAGCAACACAGACTGTTTCTGGAAATACTGTGTCTGAAACATCCAGCACTTACATTGTCCTCAATGCGCTTTATGTGTAATTTTCAACACTCATGCACAAACTTTGTGAGCCTAATGCACTAAAATTGCAAAAAATATATATTTATGTTTGTAGGATAAAATAGTGGATAATTTATTTGTACATACCCGTACAAGCTTCAAGCTTTGATGTAAATAAAGTAAATATGTTTAAAAAAAAATTATTGTGTGTTTATTACTTTAGACCATTAAAAGACTCAAAATACAAATGGATTGCATTTAAAAACAACAGTTTAAGTCATTGTGGTCTTTTATTCATAGTTATCATGTAGTGTCACAAAATATTTCCCTGAATTTGACACAAAATGGCTTTTTTCATACAGTTTGTCGTATTTTGCACCCTTTTTTTTTCGTAAAATACACTGGACTGATATTTACATTTCTTTCTTTCTAAAAACTGTACAAAATTGATCTTTCACAAAACTGTACAAATCATAGATTTTCTGTTGGGTGGGACTGACGCGTCAGTATTTGGGCCTCTGGCAGCTCTCTATCGCTGCCTCAAACTATAAAAACCTTTAAGGAACGACGTCTAACCTGACTTCAGGAACACCACAGGAAACGCTCACAATGACACACGTCAACTCTGACACACAACTTTCTGAACACGACAGAGCAATAAATAAAAAAAGACAAGATAACAAAAATAAAGTTGGATGAAAATTGTACAGTTTTTGGGTACTTTATGATAGATTTGAGAAGTTTTATATTTTTTAAACTCAGAAATAATGGTACAAACACTGTCTCTGGGGCAGTACTTTTTCAAAAGGTATTAATATGTACCATTTAGGTACTAATACATAACTAATATGGACCCTGTAGTGGTAAATAAGGTGCAGAGGTGTAGCTTTTAAAGGGTATTGCCCCAGTGACAGCTATTGGACTGTATTTTTTATTCTTCTTCAGGTCACAATTCACCAGAAATATCAGAAAATAAAAGACAAATATTAATATTTTTATATAAAATGCATTATTATTATTACTATTATTAATAATAAAAGTAATAATAAATACATTAAAATACAATTAAGAACCATTAAGATTGCATTGCTATGTCTGCATTTTGTCAATTTATCAGATTTTGAGACTGATAGCAAATTTCATCGCAAAATAATGAATAAAAAAAAAAATGTATACATATACAGGGTTCGTACAGACACTGTAAAATGAAATACCAGGATTTTCAAGGACTTTTCACGCACTATTTTGATTTTCAAACACTTCAATCAGAGATCTCACTTATCAAACAATGTCTTTTCTTTCTAATTAAAACCATGGTAATTTTTCGTAAGGGATTTGTAACTGCTTTGATGTTTTCTACTATGTAATAAATATAAAAAAAATAAAAAAAAAAATCAGAAAAAAAAATATATATATATATATATATATATATATATATATATATATATATATATATATATATATATATATATATATATATATATATATACATATATATATATACGAAACCACTCCAAAATCCTGATCTGAACTGAATCAAATGATTTGCGAACCTGTTCCTAAATTCCAATCTGAATAAAATGATTTGCTTTCCACTCTCCAAACTTACGATGGGAAGCAAAAGATTTGCGAACCTGCTCCAAAGTTCCAATCTAAATCAAATAATTCGCTATATGCGAAGTTTCGATCTAAATCAAATGATTTACGAACCCACTCCGAAGTCCCAAATTATTTATACGTGCTCTGAAGTCGAACTGAATCAAATGATTTGCAAACATGCGCTGAAGTCTCAATCGAATCAAATGATTTGCAACCCACTCCAAAGTTCTGATCTCAATCAAATGATTCGCGAATACTCCAAAGTTCCAATCTAAATCAAATAATTCGCTATATGCGAAGTTTCGATCTAAATCAAATGATTCGCGAACCCACTCCGAATGCCCAAATTATTCGCAATACGTGCTCTGAAGTCCCAAACTGAATCAAATGATTTGCGAACATGCACTGAAGTCTCAATCCAAATCAAATGATTTGCGAACCTGCTCCAACTTCTGATCTGAATCAAATGATTCGCGAATCTGCTCCAAAGTTCCAATCTAAATCAATTGATTCGCTATATGCGAAGTTCCGATCTAAATCAAATGATTCGCGAACCCACTCCGAAGTCCCAAATTATTTGCAATACGTGCTCTGAAGTCCCAATTTGAATCAAATGATTCGCAAACTTACTCCAAAGTTCGATGTGAAACAAAAGATTTGCAAACCTGCTTCAATGTTCCAATCTAAATCAAATGATTTGCGATATGCACTTTGAAGTCCAAATCTAGATCAAATGATTCATGATACACAATCTGAAGTCCCGATATGAAACAAATGATCCGTGATCCAATTGGAGTGCTCCACTTTGTGACACAATAGTTTATCTGATTCGGAGTTTCAAAAAACTCAGTTTACCCATCACTACATGCTTTTTAAAATTGTTACAAGCGATGTTAAAAATAACATAATAAAAAATAATTGGCTCTTTTAATTTGATCTGTTTTTTTGCTAGTGAATCACTTGAATGATCGAAGTCACAAGTTTGAATCAATCCAAGCGGTTCCAGCGTAAATGACTCTGTTTCATCTGTTCCTCTCTTCACGTCTTCAGCCATGTTTACACGACATTGTCAGTACTACTACTGGCTTAGCTAGTTTTGTTGAAAAAAGTATTTTATTTTTTTAACTGCCTGAATTTTGCATTAAAAGATATATAAAACAATTAAACACTTATTTCATAGATACATTGTCTTTCAATTCAAGCACTTTTCAAGTACTTCTTCAGGAATATTGCTATATTAAAGGTTTTCCAGCCTTAAATTTCAAAAAGTCAAATTCAAGTACTTCAAGAAGTATTTTAAGCACCTTGTACGAACCCTGTATATATATATATCTGTATATTATGAATACACCATTACTGTGAGTTTTATACCTTAGTAAGACATTGCTTGACATCTTTCAGTCACAGGTATAGTGGAAAAATACTTGAAATTGAGAACAGAAAAATGAAGAAACACACTGACGGAAAAACTACTTTAAGGCCTCATTCAACTTTGGATCATTTAGATTGGATGAACGCAATAACGAATGAAGATCTTTGTGCTCTGGACCAAACTTCATTCATTTCCAGTCATAGACACTGCTAGATTTTGGTGGTGAGTGCTAAGGTTATTTAGTAACTGCACAGGACGTTGCAGGATTGTGGGACATTTATACGCATTTATATCTGCGCAAGTGGTCAGGAAACTCATTACAGGATCATAAACCCTCCTGAGCCTGCAAGATTCAGTAGAGGACACATTATTCATTAACAAAAACTTAATTTAAAAAAAAAAAAAACAAACAAAAAAAAAACAACAACATTTGGGCAACAGTCTAAAAAAAAATACAAACTACACTGGTGACGTCACTACCAAACGATAGTCTGATATTCACAGTTTTCTGGGTCCATGGACTGTAACGTTCACTGTCCGTCTCCTGCGAGTGTCTGAAGTCACTCTGACGCGGTTTGATCGAGTGCAAAGGGCTCGCCTCGTTTCGTGATTCAGGAGCAATTATGAGAGGCCGGCGCACGGATGCGGGCGTCTCTCTCTTCCTGCGATTCCCAGCCGAAAGCAGAGGAATCACTGAGTCCCAGAAGGTCGGAGGTACGGCAGCGCCTGCGATCAGGTGTCTGTGTTGGGTCTGGCGTCCTGTGACGGACAGTCTTGCGGAGAGGAGCTGTCAAGATTTGGAGGGTTTGGAGAGTCAGTCTGGAGATTCAGTTCTTCACCCGGTTCCACGGTGTTACAACTCACACAACCCTAAAGAAGAAATAAATAGATTACATAGGGGTCAAAAGATGCAAATCAGCATATTAGAATGATTTTTGAAGGATCATGTGACACTGAAGACTGGAGTAATGATGCTGAAAATTCAGCTTTGATTCACAGAAATAAAATATATTTTAATTGGTTATTTTAAATTGGTGAGCATGGACCTTACCAACCACAAACTTAGTATAAACAACAGTGTCACAATTACTAATGATTCAAATCAAATCATATCTTCATAAAAAATTAATTATATCAAGTTAATTATAGTAAAATATTTGTAATTCTAAATTAATTTTTTATATTTTTTAGTATTTTATATATATTTTTATATATATTTGCAGGGTTGCAAACTGCGCATTAAATGTAAAATAAAATAAAAACCTTGTAAAATATTTAGCGTTAGCTCCTGATGAGCAAATTAAATCTTTTTATTTGCTATATAAATATACATATAAAATGTTTTAAAATTATTTAAAAAATAGAAAAAAGAATGACTTAAAAATATATCTATAATTATATATAATAATTATATTAAAACTACAATAAAAATTAATAAAATAAAATAAAATACAAATCATTTAAAAACACCCATAAAACATTTAGCCTTTTGAGCAGGGATATTATTGTTTTTGTTATATTAAAATAACACGATTATTATTTTATTATTATTTTATAATAGTAAAATATTTTGTTACTTGAAATAAAATAAACATTAACTGAAATAAAATAAAAAAAATAAAATAGAAATATAGTTTGACAATTTTTTATATATAAAATTAAATTAAATTAAATAAAAATATATGTAATTATGAATTATTTTTTTTAGATATACATAATTTTATATATTTTAGCAACACATTTGCATTCATTCATTATTTTGGACATTATATATTTTTAGCAGGGTTGCAAACCGCATATTAAATGTAAAAAAAAAAAAAAAAAAATTATTATAGTTATATTATAGTTAAGTAAAACTAAAACCATAAAAAATACTTTGTATATATAATATAATATAATATAATATATTATATTATATTATATATATATATATAAAAAATAAAATAAAAATGAAATAAAAACACTCAAAAAATATATAGCCTTACCTCCTAAAGAGTAGGGATATTATAGTTAACTAAAACTAAAATCATAAAAAAGTGTTACTTGAAATAAAAAAAAAAATATATATTTAAAAAATATATTAACTGAAATAAAATAAATATTTAAAAAATATATTAAAAAAAAAATATATATATATATATATATTTTGACAACTACCTGATTTTATATATATAAAAATTAACCAAAAATATACAAATAAAATATAAAAACAATTTTACAATTGTTTATAATAAAAAAATTCTTGAATTAACTGAATTAACTAAAATAAATATTTTTTGTTACTAGAAATAAAATAAATATTAACAAAAAAATAATAATAAAACAGAAAAATAGCTATATATCTATATATTCAGGTAGTTGTCAGAGCAACATTTAACTTGATGTACTAAAAAAACTAAACTAAAAAAACTACTCACACATTTAAGACTAATAAATCAATAATTAATAAAAATGTCAACAACACACAAAAACAATTACTACGCAGACCATCTCAAATAAAAGAATATAGCCGATATTGATGTAAATGGTAAGTTATAGACCTGTGTGTTGATCTCCTGTGGGACAGTGTGCTGATGGATCCAGGGATGAACCTCGGCCAGCTCCTTCTTCTGGTCCTGTGTGAACCAGGGCTGCATTGGCTGCATCAGAAGCAGCTTCTCCCGGTCTTCCTGAAGAACCTGCGCCTGATCCCTGCATGGATATCCACACACACACAAAATAAAACTCACTTACGCCGTTCGCTAGATGACACTCAACAGCACACTGCTTTCATTTCAACACTACTACTGTTAAAAACGTCTAGGCCTGGCCGATTCGCCCTCTCCTCCGTCCATATCTAGGTGCTTGCGTCACCTCACCAAGCTCATTAACATGTCTCTCATTGTGGACCGTCACCTGGAGTCACCTACCTCAGGGCTGACGGTGCAATGAGACATTTAGCCTGATCAGAACTACCTCAGCGAGAGAGCCTGGCAGCGCTATCTCTTTCTCCTGTGGAAAGAGATGCTCAAAATGTCACGTTTCTCTCAGCTTTCTCAGACGAATGAGCGGGAACCCGGGATTTAGAGAGAGAGGGGAGAGAAATGTTCCGGGTCTGGTACCTGGGGCCGATCTGATACGTCATCATGACGGGTTCCGGCGTCTGCTTGATCATGCTCCATAACGGGTTGTCCACGTGCTTTTTGAAGGCGGTACACTCCCTTTCCTGCGCCTCCGCCGTCTTGCGCGCTTTCCGCGACGTGTCCGACGAATCGTTGCTGGCGAAGTACTTGCTGCTGTTGCTGCTGCCTGTGAACGTGAAAGGTCAGGGGTCACGTAAAAGGGTCGCATTTCACGTTAAAAAAAAGGAAGACATACAGGAATAAAACGATTTTTGAATTTAATTTCCATTAAAATAATCTTCTGGAAGACTTTTATGTAGTAGAAAATAGATAATCAAAAGTCTATTAAAAAAATACCTAAAATACTAACATAAAAATACTATTTTGTGGTGGAAATGACATTTAAAAAAACAATAATTGCCTTTTTAAATGATTATTTTTATTGTATATTTTAGGTCTGCAGTTTTGTATGTGTATGGCAGATGTTAAAAAAATAAAATAAAAAAAATAAATAAATAAATAATAATAAAAAAATAATAATAAAATAAAATAAAATACAGACCTTGCCTGAATTTTATACATGGGAAAGGATCTATATTTATTTTATTTAGCCATGCACATTCAAAATAGCAGAAACATAATATAAAATAAATGAAATATTTATTTAAACAGTTAGTTGACCCAAAAATGAAAATTTAATATACATTTAATATAAAATAACATATGAGATAATATATAAAATAACTGGTCTCTTATAGCCCCTCCACATTTTTTTTTGTTACAAATATTTTAAATATTTATTGTAAATATATTTTAATATCTTACCATTTTAAATATTTAAATAATTTAAGTATTTTAATAATAATTAATGAAATGGCAATTGGTCTCTTCATGCCCTTTTAGGTGATTTTTAAATATTTTAAATAGTTGATTAATTATCAATTTATATAAATCTAAAATAATATTTATATAAAATAATAAATAAAACAACTGGTGTCTTATAGCCTGTCCACATGATATTTTACCAATATTTTAAATATGTATTGTAAATATATTTTGATAGTTTACCTACTTTTACTTTACTTTTTTTTTTTTTTTTAAGTATTTTATTATTTGCATTTTTTTACTTAAATATTTTAAGTATTTTATTAATTACTGATTTATTAAACATAAAATAATATAAAATAATATTTATATAAAATACATTTTACATTTATATTATATATATATATATATATATATATATATATGTATATAAATTATTGTTAAAATACTTAAATTATTTAAGCAAACTATTAAATATTTTACTTAAATATTTTAAGCATTTTAATAATTGGCCTCTTAATGCCCTTTTATATGATTTTTAATATCCACTTAAATATTACAAATATAAAATAAAATAAAATGCATACAGACCTTACCAGAATTTTATACATGGGGGAAGATCTATATCTATTTTATTTATTTATAATATATTTATATAGCAGAAGAATAGCAGAAATATAATATAAAATAAATGAATATATAAAATAAGTTAGTTCACCCCAAAATGATAATTCTGTCATTAATTACTCACCCTCAAGTCTATTCAAACCTGTAAGACTTTTATTCATCTTCAGATCTTCTACATCTTAAGATATTTTTTTATGAATCCGAGATCATTTTTGGGTGAACTAAATTAAATATACTTTTTAACACATTTTACACATTATATTTCACTCAAAACATTAAAGTAAAAATTAACCCGGTTAACTATTAATTTGGTTAATAGTTAACCAAAACTAAAACTAAAATAAAAAAACAAAACAAAAAAAAAACAAAACAATTTTTTGAAATGGAAATTCAATGCAAGAAAGACATGCATAATTCTCTCCACACAACATTCCATGTCATGGGTGAGTGATGTTGAACCGCACCTGTATGGCTGGTGGACGTCCTGTTAGAACCAAGTCCCGACCCGGAGCCCAGAGAGCCTCCAGACTCTCCGGAGCCACTGCCCGAGGCGTTGGAGCCTGTTCCTGAGCGGGCGTCCTCCTGTAGCAACTGGTCAAGCATTTCGCTGGAGGTAGAATGGGCGTCCTGGTTCCCCGACTCGCTGGGAGCGTCCTCCTGTGAGCAGAGAAATAGACAGCTGAAGTCATGCTGATCAATCCAGCAAACAAAAAGACAAACTACAAAAGAAACAAAAACTATATATAACTAATAACTGCTCAATTAAAGCACATTAACATGATTTTTTTTCATGTGATTTTAATATATTAAAAATACATATTTTATTTATTCAGTTCAGTATTTTAATAA
Source organism: Labeo catla (assembly GCA_012976165.1). NCBI lineage: Eukaryota > Metazoa > Chordata > Actinopteri > Cypriniformes > Cyprinidae > Labeo > Labeo catla. The sequence goes on from VONZ01000112.1 coordinate 350,747, forward strand.
TAATAGATAAAATAACATAAGGCCCTTTCACGAGAATTTTTTTCATGTGATTTTAATAATTTAAAAACACACAATATATATTTAAGTATTTTAATAGTAATAAAATAACAATTAGTCTTATTTGTAATACATTTTACCCACATATTTTAAGTATTTTAAAAATAATATAATAATGTTATTACATTAATAAAATAAAATAATAAACAAGAATGTTTTCCAAAACTGGACCCTTTAGCCACTTCAACATCAACTTTTTATATGTTAAATATATAATTTGAATACATTTTACCCAGATATTTAAGGCATTTTAATAATAATTAAAATAATAACAATGTTAATTCTTAAATATAACATTGTTAAATATAACAATGTTAAACACATTTTAATATTTTGCTTAAATATTTTTATTTTTATTATAGAAATATTCTATTCTAATACATTCTATTTCTAATACATTTTAATTACATATTTTAAGTATTTTAATAATACTTAATATAATAGCAATGTTATTCAATTAATATAATAACATAATAAACATGAATGTTTACAAATACTTTAAATCTTTTTTAATATTTTACTTAAATATTTGTATTATTATTATAGCAATATAGCTGGACTTAAACATCACCTTTTGAAATGTTAAATATATATTTCTAATACATTCTTCCTACATATTTTAAGTATTTTACAACAATGGTATTATATTAATATAATAACAAACATATATAATATTTTAAATGTACATTTTAAATATATTTTAATATTTAAAGAATTTGAATGACACATAATTAAATTGGTCTTCTAAGGCCCTGTGAAGTCATTTTCTAAAGTTATTTTAAGTATTTAATTTTTTTTTTACTTATTTACATTATTATTTTTGGGGGAAAAAGCATAACTGGTCTCTTACAGCCCTTCCACATTTTTTTATATTTTAAATATATTTTAGTATTTTACTTGATTTTTAAATAAGTATTTTAATAATTAATTTAAAAACAAACGCTCTCTCAAGGCCCTTTCATATAAATTTTGTAGACTATTAAATATATATTTTAATATTTTACTTTTAGGTTTTAAGTATTTTAATACTAAAAATTAAAGTCTTATGAAGTGTTGTTTTAATTCTTAAGTTATTATTTTTACCTAAACATTTTTAGTATTTAATAATAATTATTATTGAGAAGAAAAAACAACATAGCTGGTCTCTTACAGCCCTTCCGCAAATTTTTACTATTATTTTAATTATAATATTATTCATATAAATATAATTAATTTGATTATTTTACATAATTTTTCTCAGGGTATTTCAACTTCCCTGCAGTAGTCAAGTTTGATGTCAGTTGGTCTCACCGCTTTGGCGTGGTGCTCGTGCAGACTCTCTGGACCGGTGCTGTTCTGGGCTTCGCTGGGTTTGGTCAGCTCCTCCTGCAGTAAGTTCAGCTGGATGGGCGAACTGGAGCGAGAGCTGGAGAAGAGCGCCGTGGGTTGTGCAGCATCAAGGTCCTCCCCAAACCATGGCGTGGGTATCGAATCGACCTCCGTCGAGGCACCCGGTGGCATCGCAGCTCCTGTGACGTTGGGACCTGGAGGATGACCCTGCGGTGGAGACCCGTGTGGCATGCCAGGCGGGACGTAGCCACCCATATTGAAAGGAGGCTGGGGAACGACCCCGGGAGCCGGCATGGGCATCCCCTGCAGGTACATGCCATTGTTGTACATGGGGTAGCTAGGAAGCAGGACGACCATCATGGGAGTCATTGGATGCATGGGTTGGAGGTTCTGGGCACCTTGGTCAGGCTGGACCATCATGGGCTGCTGATCCGCACCGGCCACAGTGAAGTATGGGGCCGTTTGCACGGGCACCGCCATAGGCGGCACAAAGCCGATGTTGGATGGCGGAGGCTGAGAGGACTCCGAGGAAGGCCAGGAGGAATGAGGTGCTCCTGTGGGTCCGGGAAGCGACCAGTAGTTGCCCGGTTGGGAGCCGTAGCTGTCGGAGGAGTCTTCTGGTTTGGGACGCTTGTGTTTGTTCGGAGGACGCACGACGTCAGCTGAGAGTAGATGGGAAAGGAGTGTTAATGAGTCTCAACACACAGTTATACTGCTGTATGTGAAACATTCATGCTCACGGCTGACACATTTTATTTCTGTGAAACATGCCAGTTCATTTCCTATTTTGTGCAGTATAACATACTGTTAAAAACTGGCCAAATAACTTGTGTTAAATGTTGTAGTTCAGATTTTTACTGCTGATGCTGGACCTAATGCAATACATATAAATAATTACTGACTGACACAGAAATGAACTACCACTCCTGTTAAAAGTCTAAAGTAAATAAATAAATGAAAAAAAACAAAAAACAAAAATAAGGAAAGGGTTTCATTCAGTTTTACTTCAGTCAACTTTATGTACATAAAATAACTGAAACTGAAATAAAAACACAATTATATTTGGGGTCTGTCTTTATTTAATTTATTTTTATTATATATATATATATATATATATATATATATATATATATATTTATTTTTATTTTTTTTGTTTTTCCCACTTAAAATGTCAACGTAAAAATAACACAATATTATTTACATATTATTAATAATTGAATAAAATGTTTTAATTTTAATGAATAACTGACTGGCACAAAAATGAAAAATTAACTACCATTTCTGTTAATTGGCACATGTTAAAATTTTAAAATAAATAAATATATACATAAAAAAAATTATAATAAATAAAAAATACAAAAAATAAGGAAAGGGTTTCATTCAGTTTTCAGTCAACTTTATGTACAAAAATAACTGAACATTTTATATAAAAATTCAACTGTATTTGGGGTCTGTCTTTATTTAATTTATTTTTATTAGTATAGAGTATAAAAAATATTAGTATAAAATTAGTATAATTTAGTACATTAGTATAAACAAAAGTTTTTTTTTTATATATATTTCAGTAAATTGTTTCAAAGAATTACTGACTGACACAAAAATTAAAAATGAACTACCATTTCTGTTAATTGGCATATGTTAAAATTCTAACATAAATAAATATACACATTAAAAAGGAAAAGGTTTCATTCAGTTTTATGTACAAAATGTACAAAAATAACTGAAACTCAAATAAAAATGCTATTATATTTGGGGTCTGCCTTTATTTCTATTTTAATTATTATATTTTTATTTATTTGCTTTGGTGTCAGCTATATATGTATTATATATATACACATTCCAATATAAAATTAACAAAATATTATTTTCATATAAAAATTAATTTAATTTAATAAATAGCACAAAATAAAAACAGTGAAAATTTTATCTAAAATTAAAATGAAACCTGAAAATTCACATATTAAAACACTAATTATACCAACATATTATTACAAATTATATATAATATAATAATCATAAATATGTTGGATAATACTTATTTTAATACTTATAACAGGATAATACTTACATATTTAATTATAATAATTAAATATGTTCGAATTTTCTATTATATATATATATATATATATATATATATATATATATATATATATATATAAATAATAGAACTAGACATGATATAGATATTATGTTAGTATGTATTTTTATTTTACATTTTCAGAAAAAAGCTATAAAAATATTTAGTTATTATTATTATTTTTTTTTTTTTTAGAATCAAATAAATAATCCATTGATAGTTAGACACTTTGACAGCGTTAATCTTATGTTGCTCCAGAGTGCATGCACTTATCACAAGTTGCTCGAGACACTTTTAACCAAAGCAGTTAACAGATGAAGAACATTACAATCAATACACTGATAAATAACAAAAGTTAGCACATGCACACACACCTCTGTGATGAGAATGAGCCATGCTGCTGTTGTCTTGCTGGAGGTAGGAGCTGTAGGGACTCTGCAGGATACGATGTCGGAAGCGATCCACAAATTGCTGCTCCTCCTTCTGCGTGTGGGCCGACAGCACCTCTTTAGTAAGACCCACCACCAGTAACTCCTCCTGAGCCGCTGAGGAAGTGCTGGGGGCGGGGCGTGCAGGGGTGGGGGCGGAGTCTGTTGGCTCACTCCCCATTGGAGCATCTTCTAAAGCAGTGACCTCTGAAGGAAGACAAGCAGCAGATGCAGGTATTTAATGGTTAAGTCTGGTTTAATTGGCCAAACACATTTGGATCACTGTATGTGGCGGGCACTCACCCGACTCGGGCTGCGGTACGTGCACTATGGTGCTGCTGTAACTGCACTGACTGGTGACGGACACCACACTCATGGCTTCTGTGGAGATGGTGATGTCTGTGAGCGGCGCTCCTACCACCGCTGCCGTTGTGGCTGAACCCGCAGACACCTCTAGCACACCCTCTGCAGGAGAAACACGATCATTAGAATCTATGCAGGGTTTTAGGAGGATACAGAAAGGGTTGGAATGGACTTTTAGAGATCTTACCATCTGTGTTCACCGCGTCTTCATGTGTGGCCGCTGTGGGTTTGTCTTCCTCAGACATGGAGGAAGATGATGACGTAGCTATGGACAAAGACGCGCTCTTGCGTTTCAGAGCAGACGTCGCACAGCTTTCCAGATATCTAAAGAAGAGAAAACACAAAAACATTGGTAGATAGATCACAGGCTACACTGAAAATTAATAGTAATGTCAATTTTTTTTTTGTTTTTTTTAACAGAAAAATTGTCTCTTATGTCCGTTTCACATTATTTGTTTTTACAAATATTTTTAATATATTTTTAAAATATATTTTACTATTTTACTTGAATATTTTAAGTATTTTAATAATGAAAAAATTGGCCATTTTACATTATTAAAAAAAAGGTATTTCAATATTTAATTCTTTTACTTAAATATTTTAAGCATTTTATTAATTTACATAAATCTAAAATAGTATTTATATAAAATAATATATGAAATAACATATAAAATAACTGGTCTCTTATAGCCCTTTTTTAAGTATTTTAATAATAATTAATGAAATAACAACTGGTCTCTTAATGCCCTTGTAGGTGATTTTTAAGTATTTGAATTTAAATATTTTTACTTAAATATTTTATTAATTATTAATTTATATAAATCTAAAATAGTATTTATATAAAATGATATATAAAATAACTGGTGTCTTACAGCCCTTCCACATGTTTTTTTTTTTGTTTTACAAATATTTTAAACATGTGTTGTAAATATATTTAAATATTTTACTATTTCAATATTTAATTTTTTTACTTAAATATTTTATTAATTATCAATTATATAAATACAAAAAATATTAAGATAAATTAATATATAATAACTGGTCTCTTACAGCCCTGTCACATGAATTTTTACAAATATTTAAAATATATTTTAATATTTTACTTAACTTAAGTAGTTTTTATAATAATGAAATAACTGATCTCTGAAGTCTTATTAAAATGTACAATACTCAAAAAAAAACAACAACAACTAAATACTACATTTATATTCATAAATAATTACCATAGAAAAACATTACATTTGCTGAATTATCCAATAACAGATATGACTATGCAGTTATTTAAAAAAGTAAATACTTTAAAAATATAAATAAAAAAACAAACAAAAAAAAACTACTTGATATCAAACATCGATATATTTACATAATATAATTATTTTTACTGCATATTTAAATGAATATATTATGTTAATTATAACAAAAAAAATATTTAATTTGCTGGATTTTAAATGTAATTTTCTATCTTTAATTTAAAAGTTACAAATAATTTAAAATGTATAAAAAAAACATATATATATAATATAAAATAAAATTTTATGCACTGTACATTTAAAATAATTATCAAGCTTAATTATTATTAAACTTTTTTTTTGATTATCCAAAACCTAAACTATTTTATATATGTATATATATGTATGTATGTATGTGTGTATATATATATATATATATATATATATATATGTATGTATGCGTGTATATATGTATATGTATATGCATACACATATGTATATGTATATACATATATATAAAGAAAAAGGTTTAGGTTTTGGATAATCCAAAAAATGTTTTTAATAATAATTATATATATAATTTATCATATAAAATAATTACTATATATATTGTCTAACTTTATGGATTGCATATTTAAGTAAATTTTTAAATGTAATTATTATTGTGTGTTTGTAAGCCTCACCTGATGATGCTGTCCACACAGTTGATCTGCTGGTAGGAAGGAATGTGTGGTTGTTTCCGGGCTTCTTGTAGAGACTGCTTTAGATGATCTCTAATTCCCAAACCCTGACTGGTGTTTGGATGAACGCCTGCTGCCGCCACTGATGAGACACAAACAGTTCAGATGCGATTTCACCGTGATCAGCTCACGAGATGACTGTGGGCACATGCAGAAAAGACATATTCCTGACCTGCAGTGGCCGGTCCTAAAGGCGTGAGCTTCCTTCGGGAGTCCAGATACGCCTGCTGGCCCCAGTTCTTCACTTTATTGACATCAGCACAAAACTGCTGCAGTGTCATCTACAAGACAAGTGATCCAATGTAAGATCCAGTCAAACCCGCATTCATATGTGAATTTACATGTACAATGAGACGTACTGGTTCTCTGTGTGAATCCTCCCAGAGGTTTCCGTTACTGTCACTGGACGACGCCACACTGATGTAGTGCTCGTGAGAGCCGTTACTACCCAGACTGCCATAGCCGCTGGATCCATTATTATGAACAGGCTGAGAGAAAAACAAATACGATTAAACGCAAACCAGTAGCTCAAATATGCATTGCAACTGTAGCGATGACACATAAGAAGCATTGTTATTTTTATGTTTTATTTCAGACACCAGATATAATTTTTTTTTTGTTTTAACTAGTGGGTTAGAGTTCTTGTCATATTTTACTACCATTTTCTGAACTATAGCAAATAAACTGTCATAATGTTAGAAATGTTGAAGGTGTCTGAATAAATTATGGTTTTAGTTGTTTTTTTTCCCCCTCTAATTTTAATTAGGATTATAATAATTCTAATACAATTAGAATTCTAATTATATTTAACGAATTCTAATTAATGTAATTTCTGATAATTTTGTTGTACTTTTGTTCTTTTAAAATGTTACTGTTTAGGTTTGGATTGCATTTTTAAATGAATATATTATGTTAATTACAACAGATTTAATTTACTGGATTATCACATAATGGACATTAATTCACTGTTATTTTAAAATATAATCTATCTTTAATTTTCAAGTAAAAACAACTATATAAAACATATAGAAAAAATATTAATTGCATATTTAAAATAATTATCTAAGTATGTATAATAATTTCTATAATTATAATATTATAATAAGTCTAATTACTCCAATTAATTCTAATTAGTTTAATTTCTAATAATTTTGTTGTGCTTTTTTAATTTTTTTTTTTTTCCTTTTAAAATATTACGATTTAGGTTTAATTGATTTTTATTTCAGTTTTAGCTGTAATTTAAATACGTTTATTATGCAAGTTCTTTTATTATATTAACTTTCAGTCCGATGCCAAATTTTTGTTTAGTTTAAGTTTTTCATCTAACATTTACATTTTATTTTATTTCAGTTTTATTTATATAAAAAAAGAAACATTTATTTAAATAGTTTAAGTTCATACAGTTTTTATTATTTAACAACTTGTATAATTTAACTTTCTGTTAATTGGCTAATATTTTTTTTAGTTTAGGTTTTCACCCAATATTTATGTTATTTCAGCTTTATTTTATAGTTTATATAATATATTTTTTTATAGTTCACTGTTATATATTTTTAAATAATTCTTCAGCTGTATTTCAATTTACAAAAATGTTTTTTTTTTTTAAATAGTTTAAGTTTTAACAATAATAACCCTGTTATAAAGTTATTGAGAGTTATTCGCTGGTTTTAGTAGCTTTATCTACTATTTTTATATTTTATATTTTAGGCTGCTTATGACTCATCTTGCTCATCTTGTTTTTTTTTTTTTTTTTAACAGTTTTATATCTGTCTGTTTTATATTTATCATGAAGTGATAAATACAAAACAATTCAGTGGGATCATTTTTTGTTTTTGAAAGAAGTCTTTTATGCTCACCAAGGCTGCATTTATTTGATTAAAAATACAGCAAAAACAGCAAAATTGTGAAATATTATTACAATTTTAAAAAACTGTTTTCTATATCTATATGTTTTAAAATGCAATTTATTCCTTTGATGCAAAGCCGAATTTTAAGGAATGCATTTTCAGCAGCCATTACTCCAGTGTTCGTTGCTGCTTGATATTTTTGTGGAAATCATTATGTATTTTTTTCAGGATTCTTTCATGAATAGAAAGTTCAAAAGATTTTTTTGTAACATTATAAATGCCTTTACTGTCACTTTAGATCAACTAGTCTGCAAAAAGGCTTCTAATGTAGCGTGTCCTCTGTGGATTTAGTGACCTCTCACCTGTAGGAAGAGCTTGTAGATCATAGCTTGCAGCTCTTTAACATCCTCGCACATGACCGGCTGCTCAGCTTTACTCCGTGCAGCAAACACGTCCTCATTCAGAGGTCCACTACAGAGAGGACACACAAAAACAAGTGTTTCTGTATAAGCAAATGTCAATATTTGGACACACAACACAACTGGTGCGCTCATGAGTTGATGCTTACGTGCGAACTTTGTGCCTGCCGATGATGAAGGCCACCTTACGGCTCCAGGGGTTGATGAAGCTGGACCAGCTGGAGTCCAGGGTGACGTAGTCGCCGTTCTGACACCGAAACCGGATGGGCGAGTGTTCGAACGGAGGCTGGCCCGCATACTTCAGAACTGAAAGGATTGTGAGAAATTTTATTAAGATCTTATACAAGTCTGATAAAGACTTTACGATGTAGAAAAGTCATAACGGATGTAACATACTTTTGCGGTGCATGGCCAGCATGAGCAGGCGGTCGTCTGGATGGAGGCAGGTCAGAACTGAGGTACCGATCAGGTCCTGAGGGAGGTAGCCGAGCAAAGGCACCGCACTGCGGACACACACACAATACATGAGGAATCATTTCACAGTAATTCATTTACCGCAAGAAATTTTTTTATTTATTTCAAGTCTTTGCCACTGAAATCCTCATCTTACGCTACCGGTTACTGGTCATAACTGCAAAATAAATCCTGATGTAAAGCTGCTGACTGAACATTACATGTTTATTTGGTAGGTAGCCATGTAAGAGTCTCAAAGTTCTTACAGCTACTTACCAAATAAACAAATACATGGATTAAAATATTAATTAGAGTTTAAATTATTCATATTAAATGATTTAAAAAAAAAGAGCTGACAAGCCTCTGTGCAACATATTATTTTCAAATAATAATAATAATAATAATAATAATGCTCAGCTTTACTCCATGCAGCATATTATTTCAATAATAATAATAATAAATAATCTAATCAACTTTACTCTGTGCAACATATTGTTTTTAAATACTAATAATAATGCTACTCAGCTTTACTACATGCAGCATATTGTTTCAATAATAGTAATAATAATAATAATCATAAAAAAATATGCGGATCAACTTTACTTTACTATTATTTTCAAATAATAACAAAACAAATAATAATAATAATAATAATAATAATAATATGCTTATATATTACTATTTTGAAATAATAATAATAATAATAATAATAATAATGTTACTCGGCTGTACTCTATGCAACATATTATTTCAATAACAATAATAATAATAATAATAATAATAATAATAATAATATGCTGATCAACTTTACTCAATTATTTACTTTTATTTTATTTATTTACTATTATTTACCTTAATCAATTATATTATTTTTTTTCAAATAATAATAATAAGAATAAGAATAAGAATAATATGCTAATCAGCTTTACTCTTTAACATTTTTTCAAATAATAATAATAAACTAATCAACTTCAGTCTGTGCAACATATTATTTTCAAATAATAATAATAATAATAATAAGCTGATCAACTTTAATCAATTACTCAATTATTTATTTTTATTTATTTATTTACTATTTACCTTAATCAATTATATTATTTTTTCAAATAATAATATTTATTCTGTGCAACATTATTTTCAAATAATAATAATAATAATAATAATACTCAGCTTTACTCCATGCAGCATATTATTTCAATAATAATAATAATAATAATAATAATAATAATAATAATAATAATAATAAGCTAATCAACTTTTCTCTATGCAACATATTGTTTTTAAATACTAATACTAATAATAATGCTACTCCGCTTTACTACATGCAGCATATTATTTCAATAATAGTAATAAGAAGAAGAAGAAGAAGAAGAAAAATATGCTGATCAGCTTTACTCTATTCAATGTATTATAAAAATATATCAATAAATAATTAAATAAACAATAATAATGTATTTATTTAATTTAGTTCATTCTTATTTTATTTAAACACACAATCATTTCCCCAAGTGTTTACTTGGGTATTTTGACTAAAGGTTAGAATCACTCACCGGTCATCCACTTCTAAAAAGACACAGCCTGGTGAATGAGTTGTGCTGAATATGCGTTTGTCCATGGGAATCCGAGGAGCTGGAGACAAAGCAACAAGCAAACAAACACAAACACTGATCATTTAATTTACCAAAAATAAAAGCAAAAAGGCATTTCGCATAACACTAAATTAACAATGCAGAATAACTGTATTTATTTCCAGTAGAATTAAACAGGTAACATACTGAGGTCAATGTACAATACTACTGCTTCAGAAGATGGTGAGATGAAAGGTCAAAAGTTGTACCCTCATATCCTGAGATGATGCGTTCGGCGAGGGCCAGACAGCACGGCTCCTCTTCTGCGCTCAATCCCTGAACCTTCAGCAGGTACGGAGTGATCCGGAAAGGGCTATAACGCATTTCTCCATCTCTATCCTTCCCTCCTCTGAACACAGACACACACACATAAAACGTTTAAAAAGGCACATTCATTGTATTATCAGACTCCAACAGAAAAATCAAAGGAGAACAAAAACTGAATTAAACTGAGCTGGATAATCACACTTATCTTCTCTAGAGCTGCTTTAGACATGAAATAAGCTTGTGTCATAATTTGATGAATGTTGTACTATTATTGCGCTAAACTGAATCAACATTGAGCTGAATAATGGCATTATTGTTTTTTGTAGAGCTGCTTTACAGCTGAAACTCATTTAACTAAAGAACTATTCACTGAAGCTGCTTTAAAACAATCTGCACTCTATAAAGTGTCATATAAATACATGCAATGTGACTTGACATCTATTAATGAGACGAGAATGAGTAATAATGTTTCACAAAGGGCAATTGAAAAGTCATCAGGAAGCAAAAAAGAAGTCATTAATAACTGTTATCTGATAAGGTGAAACACACCAACCTGATTCGACAGAAGAAGGACTTGACCTGTGCACATTCGAACAGAACCGCCGCTACAAAGAGAGAAACACAAATAACATCTTTTATTCCTATAACGAACATTTTTGATTTTTGCATGACTCATAAATGGAGATTCGTTTTAGAGCGACTTACCGCTGTCTGTGCCCACGTTCCAAGGCGGCAGTCGCGGCTGCGCCGTGTGCGAGTAAAACACATTGACGTCCTGATGGTACAGCAGCTCCACGAACTTGGCAGATTCTAGAAACTTCCTCTTGCAGTGAAGCACGCTGGAGGCCTGTTCCGACGCGTAAACCACCTTCCCGGAGGCCAGAGAGAAGACCACCACAAACGTGTCCTGAAAACACCAGAGAACTGCTTGTGAACTACTTGTACACACAGTGACGGCGCTCATTAAAGGGACAGTTCACACAAAAATTGTGGAATACTGTAAAAGTCAATGACTACCAGCAACTATCTGAAGAAAAAAAACTCTGATTTGGAACAACTTGAGGATTAATAAATGATAACAGAATTTTCATTTTTGTGAGAACTATCCCTTTAAGGCAACACATTACAGGTGAACAGGGTAAAAAAAAGTTAACAGACATCACCCAGTTGATTGATTACAGTACGAATTGCAACATATTTTTTTATTTTTAGATTTTTGGAAATGTTGTGCTTAAATATAAAAAATAAGGCATTATTTAATTAAATACACACAAATTTGTACATTTGCAGAACGGAAATCTGAACACTGGATTGAGCCAGGATCAAAAATTTTGTTTCATTTTGCTGACATAGTATATTTAAAGATCTTTTATTTTAAATGTCTCTTGTTATCACTCCATAAATCAGAAAAAAAAGCAAATTTATTACCATGTTTAAAAATCAGGCAAATGATATCTGAACAAATTTTATTCATTTATTAATGTTATTATTATTAAGATACTATTATCATTATTATTATTATTGTTATTTTAAAGATTTAGTAATTTAGTTGAGTTTTTGTCATTTTTATAAGTTTTTTTTATTTCAGTTATTCTTTTAGTTTTTCATATTTTTAAATGTTTTAAGGCATACAATGTTGTATAAAAATCATGCAAATGTACTCAAATTGTACTCATTTATTAATTTCAGTATTATTACAGTACCATTACTGTTACTATTATTATTATTTTAGTTAAAGATTTAGTCATTTAATTGAGTGTTTTTGTCATTTTTTATTCGATTTTGCTTTTATTAGTTTAGGAATAAAATGTTGTATACAATCAGGCAAATGATAGTTGAACAAATTGTACTCATTTATTAATTTTAGTATTACTAAGATTACTACTACTACTATTACTATTATTACTATTATTATTTTAGTGAAAGATTTCAAAATTTTGTTTGAGTATGTGTCATTTTTATTAGTTTTTGATTAAATATGTCTTTAAATATAATTTTTAATCATTTTATTTCAGTTATTTTTTAGTTTTTCATATTTTAATGTTTTAAGTAATAAAATCTTGTATAAAATCAGGCAAATGATATTTCAACAAATTTTATTTAATTATTAATTTTAGTATTATTAAGATACTATTATTATTATTAGTTACAGATTCAGTAATTTAGTTGAGTTTTCTGTCATTTTTATTAGTTTTTGTTTGTGTGTACATCATTTTTATTCACTTTTTCAGTTATTTTTATTTTAGTTTTTCATATTTTAATTTTAGCTTTACTTATTTTAGCACATAAAGCACATAAAATAACTACCTGAAATAAAATAGAAATAAAAAATAAAATAATAAAAAAAATACAAGTTATATATATAGTAGTGAAAATGTTTCATCTTTTTAGTTTTAATTTTATTTTTAGTAACTCTAGAACAAACCCCAGTGTAAGAACCTTCAGACTATAGACAGAAATAAAAACCGTAAAGTTTTGTCTATATAATTGCTACTGAGGTGGACATTTTTGACTTCTGAAAGCTTGCATTTAAAGATATGTATTGTAATTAAAATCTACAGAAGCAAATAGATACAATACAAAAGTGTATTTTGCATGTTTTCTTTCCATAAGTCTGAATGAAAAGCCAAACAGCCCAAAATCTCAAAACTGAGCAGTGCATGATAAAACAACATTTTTCATAGGAGATGCATCAGGAGATGACATACTGTGTTTTTCAACGTGTGTTCTGATGTGATTCCCTCCAGCTCCTCCAGCGTGCACACGGTAGCGTCCCGTCTCTCCTCCAGTCCGCTGCTCATCAGTAAGTTGTAGTACTCGCTGTTTGCTGCAGGGGGCGGCAGAGGAAATGTAAAAATGAGCCGATCAAAGTTTAATCACTGTTTGGCTTAAACATCAGAGCAGGTGGCTCCCAGAGACCATGCCAGATATTACAACACCAGACAGCAGTACTACAGGGAAATTTCACATAGCATTACATCATGGACTGACTGCTGACATTTATTTCAACTGATGACAAACAAAATAAGCAGAAATCCAGGCACTGAAAAAGTTACATCATTACAATTAACATAATGACATCATTTCCACCTAAATATTAAGCTATAGTTACTGTTTCTACAAAAACTCAACAATTACCTTCGCCTACACTATTTATTTTGTTTGCACGATTTAAGTTTGCAGAACCTGTAACAACCTATAGCAACACAACAACAGTTATGTCACAAAACCTATACCGCAATCAGCTGATGTGCATGTGAAAATATGACCTTGCTGTAATTTGTGGCAAAATCAGCATATTTTGGTAAGGGTAACCACAGCAGATTTTTATGCATAAGCAACATACGTGGCAAGTCATAGCTGTAATCTATAGGACTCTCTTTAAGCATAACAGAAAATTAGTTGTTTGCACAACCATGCATTATTTCAGCTGACACTAAGAAACTACTGACAACAAATGAGTGCTAAAAATATATCAAGCATGAATGATTTAATAAAGTTTCCTGTGTTTTGGTGACTGGATCAGTATTGTAGCAACAGTGTCATCTGCGCATCTGTTGTGGTTCAGTGAGGACGACAACATAAACTTTGAAAGATATAAATATTTTATATTTACATATATTGCTATTACAAGCTCATAATCACATTTATTTGAAAATGTAAAATAAAATAAACAAAATAAAAGTAAATAAATAAAATAAACAGTTAATTAAAATAATAAACAGTTTTGGTTTTTGCAGCTTTGACCTGTTTTGTTTAGTTTAAAGTTTACAAACAGTCTAAAATAGCCTAAATGTTCAAAACTAGGGATGGGCGATATGGGCTTAAAAATGTATCACAATAATTTCTGTTATTTATTGCGACAACGACATTAATGACGATAATTTAGGGAAATCCTGTTTTTTTTTTTTAGAGAAACGTATTATAAAATAATAATCTAAACCACAGCTGCTGTTTTGATATCGTAGATACTTTTGATACCATCAAAATCTAAACATTTCTATAATTATGACTTTTTATCTTATTTCCACTTTTCGTCTACTTATCTCATTATTGACTTTTTTTTAATCTCACAATTTCAGCGTATGATTTTTTTAATAAAAAAATAAAATAAATAATCTTTTTTTTGTCTTTGTCTTGTTTTGATTACTTTATCGTTTAAAAAAAATAATAATAAAATAATATAATAAATAATAAAATAAAATTGTTTACCAAAAAGTTTAAAAATAGCCTTTCTGTCTATCTCATAATTTCAGTATTTGTCATAATTATGACTTTTTTTTAAAAATAAAACCATATAAAATAAAATAATTAAAATAAAATAAAATAATAATCTTTCCTATTTTTACCCAAAACAGGGTGTTGTGAGCATTACTGAGTACACACGTAATGTAATGACTGTTTAATTCACTGGAATGTGGATTAAATTGTTTGTACTTTCTGTACTGGAAGCTCCTATCATTAAGACGAATTCCTTGTGTGTGAAACACACTTGGCAATAAAGCTCTCTCTGATTCGAAAGCCAGAGGGCGCCCTTGCGCAGAAACGTCACATACGCGTTATAGCAGAAGCAATAGTATTGACGACACTTCAGGAATCTCTAATCCAGTTATTGCTGTAGCTGAATAAAACGCAGACAGAGGAATTTTAACTGAGGAAACTGAGACAATAAACATACGACTGATACAATATATGGTTTGTCTGTGTTCTTCAAGCTATCTTGGGTATTTTTATAAGGATAAAGTATATTTATAATGCAATGCTAATCGACACAGCCTTTATAATACTGTACAATAGTATGATTTCTGCTTCATTTTGTGATATGAAGCCACGTCTGATCGCAAAAGGTTATTTCAAACACCTGACTATGTTATGAAGTTAAAAGAAGGAAGTTAAAAAGGAGAACAAGCAGGTCAATAAATGATAACTTTGTTCGACGACAGGTTTGTAAACAGGCTTAAACACACGCAAAACTGCATGCACACTTGCTACTAGTACAGACAACGTTATTCAAGGCTCAAACCGATTTTTGTGGCACTGCACAGTTTTGACCAAACCAGTTCCAGATTGGCGCTCCTCGTTTAACGATATAATGTTACTAGTTTAACGTCCGCCTTCAGCATGTCACTATATACTGTCACACACAGAAACATGTCAACAACTAGACTTTATCGTTATTATCGCGGGAAGACTAATTCTTATCGTGGGGAAAATTTTTACCGGTATATCGCAAACGATAACATATCGCCCATCTTATTCAAAACAATGTTTGTAATGGCTGAACCACAGCAGATGTTTTGATACTGTTGTTACTATGAAAATCTAAACATTTCTATGATAAAAGTTTCCACTTCAACTTATCTTATATATGACTGCCATAATTCTGACTTTTTAAAAATAAAATACAATGCAAAAATAAACAATTTTGGTCTTTGACTTGCTTTGTTTAAAGCAGCCTAAAATAGCCCAAATGTTCAAAACATAATATTTGTAATGTTTAAACCACAGCAGCTGTTTTGATATTGTACTTTTGATACTATCAAAATCTAAACATTTCTATAATTATGACTTTTTTATCTTATTTCCACTTTTTGTCTACTTATCTCATTATTGACTTTTTTTTTTCCATCTCACGATTTTAGCGTATGATTTTTTTAAATAAAAATTAAAATAAAATTAAATTAATAATCTTTTTTTTGTCTGTCTTGTTTTGATTACTTTATTGTTAAAAAAATAATAATAATAATAAATAAAATAAAATAAAATAGTTTACCAAAAAGTTTAAAAATAGCCTTTTTGTCTTTTATCTCATACTTGATTTTTTAATCATATCATTTCAGCATTTGTCACAATTATGACTTTTTTTTTTTTTTAAATAAAACCAAACCAAATAAAATAATTTAAATGAAATAAAATAAAAATAAAGTAATTAAAATAAAATAAAATCATTTTTTGGTCTTTGACTTGTTTTAATTACTTTAAAATTTTACATTTAATAATACTTTTTAAGTAAAATAAAATAAAAATTCTGACTTTTTTTTAAATAAAATAAAATAAAATAATCGTTTTTTGGTGTTTGACTAGTTTTGTTTACTTTAAGATTTTAAACTTATGACTTTTTAAATAAAATAAAATAAAATAAAAAATAAAATAAAATAAAAGTTTTTGGTATTTGACTAGTTTTGTTTGCTAAAAGTTTAAAAATAGCCTAAAATAGCCCAAATGTTCAAAACATAATGTTTGTACTGTCTGTTTTGATACTGTTGCTACTATGAAAATCCAAACATTTTTATAATAATTATGACTTTTTATCTTGTAATTTACACTTTGTCAATTTATCTCATAACTGACTGTTTATCTAATCATTATTGCAACTTATGTCATAATTATGACTTTTTTTTTTATAAATAAATTAAAATTAATACAATAAAAATAAATAAAATAAAATAAAATAAAATAAAATAATCAGTTTTTGGTAGCATAAAACAGAAAAAATAAAATAAAATAAAATAAAAAAAATAAAATACAATTTTTGGTCTTTGACTTTGTCTTTGGTGTTTACTGAAAAGTTTAAAAATAGCACAAAATACCCCAAATGTTCAAAAAACAATGTCTGTAATGTCTGAACCACAGAAGATGTTTTGATACTGTTGCTACTATGAAAATCTATAACCTAAAAACAGGAAATACATCTCCGTCACATTCCAGTGGGTTGAGTTTCACAATTACTTAAATACATGACGCACGTGGTGACTTCAAGCAGAAACTATCAGCGTCTGCCCACATCATCTCAATACCGTCATTATCGCTATATCAGATATATTTTACAGTAACAAAACTGGGAAAGCTCTGATGAATGAATGCAGTACGTGCAGCAGGGCTTTACTGCCAGCGAACATTTAGGACCTGGACGCACCCTTCCTGCAGACACAGCTGAGGGGCTGTTACATAATCACAGACATTCTGCTGCGGATCTGCATGTGTGCTGCCGTTGCAACAACAACCGCTCTAGTGGCTTTGTGCTTCGAGATACTCGCCAGTACAAGTGCGTGTGTGTGTGTGTGTTTACCTTGTACTTGTTTGACACAGTTCAGTGCGTAGTTCAGTGCTTCCACAGTACTGGCCTTACTGCGGCTTTTCTTCTCAGACGGCAGCCGCTTCTTCATCTCCTGCACCGTCTGCATCATCTCTCGGTGCGTCTGCTCACGGCCGTGCTCTGTCTGTTCACTGCACATGCACACATTTGTTTTCGTTCACATTTGATTAGAAATCTCACCTAATATCAATTAATTAAATATGGAAGCCCATTTTTGTCACATTTGTTTTCAAAATCAAAATGATGAAAGAAATGTGAAATTGTGAGATAAAAGTCAGAATTATGCATAAAACATGACTTGTCATTTTAGCAAATAATTGTGACTTAATTTGAGTTTTTATCTCATAAAAAGTCATTACTGTGATAAAATGTGTCAATTATGAATTTAAGTCAACTTAGGCTATAATTATTATTTATCAAAGCATGATTTTGTCATGTGAAGGAAAGACTTCCATAATTTTAATAGGTTTATGAATGATAAAATTATTTAAAGAAATTATGACTTTTTATGTCTTCTATCTCATAATTTGAACTTTTTGTTGATTTCTCTAATTGATTTATGCCAATTTAGACTTTTATCTCATAAAAAGTCAAAATATTTATACAAAAACAACTTTTATGATTTATCTCATAATTGAACCTTTTCTGATCATGAATTATGATCATGATTTCTGATAATTACTTTGTAATTATGAGTTTTATCTCAATTTTTTATTTAGTATCCCACAATTTCAACTTTGTCATAAGCATAATTTGAGCATAATAAAATCATGATTTTGTTATGTTGTGATCATTTCTATAATAATTACGACTTCTCGTAATTATCTTAACTTTTTGTCAAATTATCTCATAATCAACTTGTCAATTTTGACTTTTAATCTCATAGAAAGTCATAATTATGATGAAAATTGTAACTTTTAATGTCATGATTGACTATTTCAGTAAAAATTATGACAATCAACTTTCAGTGTTATAATTACGACTTTTTCCCCTCATAATTTAGACTTTTTAGATCAGAATTGATTTAGCAAAGCATAGTTTTAATATGTGGCAAACATGTCTATCATAATTATGACTTATCTTGTAATTTCCACTTGATGTTGCAATTGATATCATAATTATGACTTTTTATTGTTTATTTTAACAAAGCATGATTTTGTTATGTGGCAAATATTTCTGATAATTAATCACTTTTATCTTGGAATTATAATTATGAATTTTATCTCAGAATTTTAATTTAGTATCTCACAATTTCAACATTTTATGTCAGAATTATGATTTAAAGTATGATTTTGTTATGTTGTGAAATTTTTATGACAATAAAGACCTTTTATCTTGTAATATCAACTTTTTGTCAATTTATCTTATTACTGGCTTGTTCATTTCAATTTATGCCAGAATTATGACTTTTTATTGTTTTTTTTATTATTGTTGTTTTAACAAAGCATGATTTTATGTGGTGAAAATTTCTATAATAATTATGATTTTTTTATCTTGTAATTTCAACTTTGTCAATTTATCTCATAATTGACTTGTCAGTTTTGACTTTTAATCAAATAAAACCTTTAATGTCACAACTGACTTCATTTCATAAAAAGTAATTATGACATAAAATATTAATATTTATAATTTATTTCAATATTATAATTATGACTTTTTCCTCTCATAATTTTGACTTACTATCTCATAATTTCTGATAATTTCATAATTATGATTTAACAAACATGATTTTGGTATGTGGTGAAAAATTGATTATTATGACCTTTTATCTTGTAATTAACTGTCAACTTATTTTAACTTTTACTCTTGATAAAGTCATAATCATGATGAAAATTGTGACTTTTAAATGTCATAACTGAATTTATTTTATAAAAAGTAATAATTATGACAAAATCAAGTTTTAATGTTGCAATTATGACTTTTTCTCTTATAATTTTGACTTGCTGTCTCATAATTGTGACTTTTTATATCAGAATTGATTTAACAAAGCATGGTTTTAATATGTGGCAAACATTTCTATTAAAAAATATGACTTTTTATCTTGTAATTTCCCATTTTTGTCAATGTATCTCATAATTATCTCATAATTTCCATTTATGCCATAATTGTGACTTTATATTGTTTTTTTAAAAAACATCTTATAGTTTTAACAAAGCATAATTTTATTATGTGGCAAATATTTCTGCTAATTATTTTTATCTTGTATCTTTTATCTTTATCTTTTATCTTTCTTATAATTTTGATCTAGTATCTCACAGTTTTGACATTTTATGTCAGAATTATGATTTAACAAAGCATGATTTTGCTTTTTTTATTTGTTAGACTATCTCATAATTTCAACTTTTGGTCAATTTATCTCAAAAATGACTTGTCAATTTCTACTTTTAATTTTATAAAAAGTAATAATTATGATGAAAATGTTAACTTTTAATGTCACAATTGACTTTATTTAATAAAAAGTAACTATGACATAAAATCAACATTCAATTCTGACTTGTCAAACATTTCCATTTATATTTTGTAATTTCCACTTTTTGTCAATTTATCTCATAACTGACTTTTTACCTCATTCATTCAACTTATGTTAAAATTTTTATTGTTTTTTATTCTTATTGTTTTAACAAAGCATGATTTTGTTTTCTTGAGAGATGGAATTGAGTTTTCATAATTTTAATAACTATATAGCTGATGGAACAGTATAAAAGGAAAGGGACTTTTATAAACATTATACCATAAATAGGTTGTCATATGAACACATTTCTTTTTGTGATGTTTTGCATGGAAGGTGTGCATGCATCTTTGTTTACAACAAATAAGACTATTTTATATCTATTGAATTATCGATCTATTTTGTATCTAATAGTGATATTCATTCAACATATTTATTGTCCAACTTGATCCTTGTATATATAGCATGATCTTTGATAATAATGCATATCTGGCAATTGCGTAACAGTATTGCACAGCTTATGTGCAAATATGTGGTTGTGATGGTTTGAGGTGGGATAGTTTACCTGCACTCCGTGTGATGAGCGCTGCGAAAGCTGGACGATGAGGAACCAGTGGCAGATTTTGAGCTGAAGACACAAAGAGATGAAGAACTTGATTTAACCAGAAGCCTAAAATTACACACAATCATGTGATCACAAATGGTTGCTCTATTAGACAGTTTTAAATAGAACAGGACAACAAGAAAACACTCAAATGGACTTGTCATGGTTAGGGGTTTGTTCAAATTCAAATAACGCTCAGCATGAAAATGAATAATAGTGTTTGTTGTACCTCTTGGTGCTTCCTGATCCGGTGGTGCTTCCAGGGCTGCAATTGGCTGAGGAATGATGATGTCGTGAGCGACCGACGCTGTCGTTTCCGCTGCTGGAGTCATGACCGCTGTTCATGTCCACGTCCTCGTGCGTCTGCTCTCCTCCGCTCTCCTCACACCCCGCTGAGCTCTCCCCTCTGCTGGTCCTTCCTCGCTGCTCCTCTGACTCCTCCTCCTCACCTGAACCCGATCCCGAGCCAGATCCAGACCCTGTTCCGCTGGTCCCGGGGTCCTGGCCGCTGTTAGTTTGGTCTGTCTGCCCAGCACATTTGCTGGAGTCTGGAGAAGAGTTTTCCTCTTCTCCATCGGGAAAGCCGTCTCCTCCCGGCATTACCCGCTGCAAGTTCTTCTCCGACCGCTGCCCACCTTTACTGAAGCTCTGATCCACAATCTAGATGCTCTGCTGCTTTTGTCCACATTAACAATGAAGGTCTATAGAGAAACCCATGAGGATTATGATTTACTAGATGATTACGTTGAGTCTTCCATTGAAGGAACTGCAAAAGAACAAAAGTACTCTATATATATGCATATGTATGTATATGTGTGTGAATATTTAGAAATATTTAGTATATTTGAATGATGTATTTTAATTCAAATACATACAAAAATGTACAATTACACACACACACACACACACACACACACATATATATATATAAAATAAAATATTACTTTCAATGTTAGAATTATTACTTTTTATCTGATAATTTTGACTTACTATCTCATAATTTCAACTTTTATATAATAATTTATTTAACAAACTATGATTTTAATATACGGCGAACATTTCTATGGTAATTATGATTTTTTAAATATATTTTTTAATTAAATAAAATATATTATTATTATTATTATTATTATTATTATATAAAAAATATATACTCAATATATTTTAATATTTTTAAAATAAAAATATTACAAAGTTTTTTTCATGTATTTTAATATATTTTGTCAAAATAAAAAATACAATATTTATGTATGTGTGTGTATGTATGTTTGTATATATTTTTTTGTTTCAAAATAAATAACATTGAAATTAATAAAATAAATACACATTTTCATTTAAAATAAAATAAAATATTAAAATTAAAACTTTCAATTTTATAGTTATGACTTTTTATCTCATAATTTCAACTTTTTTTTATCAGAATTGATTAAACAAACCATGATTTTAATAAATGGTGAGCATTTCTATGATAATTTTGAGTATATATATATATATATTTTTCTTCTTCATATATTTAATGTCAAAATACACAAAATACTATATATATATATATATAATTGTACATTTTTATGTATTTAATATATTTAATGTATTTAATAAATTTAAATTATATAATTTTCTGCATTTTTAAATACAATATATTATTTAAAAATACACACACAGATTTATTTACATTACCATATTTTATATACTTTAAAAATATATTTTATTTAAAAATACATAAAAATATACTAAATATATATATATATATATATATATAACTGTATTTACATTACATATATAATCATAGAATCATTTTGTGTATTTAAAAAAAATATATATTTTAAAAAAATACACACAAATTTTAACATATTTACATAAACATATTTTGTGGTTATTTTTGGGTTATATCTACATTTAGCACATTTTTAATATATAATTATTTATATTTCATTTTCCATTTGGAAAATATGTTTTCTTGAGTCGTGCTCAACACATATGAATTGAATATAATTCGACCACAATGCATCAATATGACGCATTATGCTTTTCAGAGCTCTGGATATGTTGTGGGAGGTTCGCCTACCTACACTGTCTAGGACAAAAAACAACCCAATCACCACATTACATCTTATTAACTACTAGAATTACTGTATCATGAATATGAGGTGTTGTTTTGAACATGCAGCATAAGACGGAAGAGTGTGGACATAATTATATTGGCTTTCATGCTCAAACAATGCACAAACACCCAATGGTGTCATCCATCCAAAACCAGGAAGATTTACAACACACATTATACAACTGTCTAGCTTTATTTTATATTCAGGAAGCTAATGTTACACACTCCTATCATAAACGACTCCTAACAGAAACAGCAGGGTTAGTCCAACAGTAAATGTTTTACATAAATACTTCATATATACCTCATAAGTACATTCATTAGAGGTGAAGACTTTTACACAGTAAGGACAGAAGATCTGTCTTAATGATATGTCAAATCTTTGAAACAATAACCTTCAGGCTAGATTTTTACAATTTAGACAGATCATTTTTATTATTTGTCAGGCATGGTATAAGTATGTACCTAAGTTTATGGAAAGGTTATGAATCACTAAATATATCTGTGTGCATATCTGTTAGTTTTGTCTGGACAAGCAGTGTTGACGTCTCACCTTCTATATTGCGGGGTCGTGACCTATCTGTGTAATGACTGCTGCTGTTTGTACAGCACTCTGACGCAGTCATTCTCAAAATAGGCTGTGTCAGAATAGGACTAGGCCAGTAATTAAAACTCAGGTTTTAAAAACTACAAAATAGACTTGCTGGACGTCATTTGTGCACAATTGTCAATGTCTCTGCTACAAAAAAAGCGATATGGGATCTTCTGCAGCGGGTGGTTCTCTTTATGTACACCAACAACGCCATGAATCATAAAACGCTGCACATATCTTTACTTTACTACTTTTCTACACAGTAAAAAGATAAGACAAGCACAGGTTACCAAGGCCAGACATAATTAAAGTACCTGAGTTCTAGGTCCACTGTATGGGATATAGCACTAGACAGACAGATAACTACTTTTAAAGCAGATACGTTATTTCTGCAAAAGTAAAGTTTTTAAACAGGTTTCACGGATAGACCCGCTCCAAACTCATGCCACTGGTTGAGCCAGTGCTGCTACTGGGCTGGTTGAGATGCTCAACTTAAAGCTATGGTATTAACAGTGATTTTACCATCTAAAAAATAAAATAAATAAATAAATAAATAAATAAATAAATAATATATATATATATTATATATATAAAGATTATTTTTTTAAACAAAAAAAAAATATTCTGCTTGTTTATGCATGTTTGTGCAAACCATATATATATATATATATATATATACACACATACATATAATTTAAATAATAACATACATAATTTTGAAGGCCAAATAATTGTCAAATATCAGCAAAAAAAATAATAAAATAAATAAATATATATATATATATATATATTTATATATTTTTTACAACCTTAACCTTGTTTTGGTTTGCACAAACATGCATAAGCAAGCAGAATTTTTTTAAAATTATATATAAATATAAATATATATATATATATATATATATATATATATTTTAAAGCAAAAATATCAGCAAAAAAAAAACATATATATATATATATATATATATATATATATAGAGTTCAGATACAAAACCAGCTAAATCCATCTGACGTCTTTCTTTAAAAAATGCATTTTTATCAGGCTCAGATATATAGGTTTCTATGTAAGTACCGGTACTTCTGATTGGGCTGAGGCTGGTATTTTAGTGAGTTTGAAGAAAAAGTATTTGATGGACGTATAATGTGTGTCGAGAGCATTCACTCAGTATCATTATCTCATTTTTGACCGAGATGGCTTTTAGCTGGTTTTGCATCTGAACTCTTCATATATATATATATATATATATATATATATATATATATATTTTTTTTTTTGCTTATATTTGACCATCATTAAGCCTTCTTTAAGGGATGATATTGCTGATATTTGGTCACATTTCACATTTTTCCTAACCAACGTCAGTTCTACACATATATTAATGTGCAGTCCCTTGCAATGTGAATTTTTAGTAAATATTGCATGAAATGTTCCAAATTACATTAGCCGGCATTTTCATCCACCCTGATTTCTAATTACCGGCATCATTCTGGGTAAAATCCATAACAGTTGACCAAACATTTCCATGACTGTGTAACACTGACTGATTCATAAAAAAACATCACTGGTTTGAACACAGGAGGACACAGGTGGATATTCACAACAAGTATCAAATTATTCAATAATTAACAATAACAACATACTTTCCTGGTTTATTTATAAAACACCCAAGTTCTGAACAACCACCTTAAGAATTTAAACACTAATCATGCATATGCACACAATGCTTATTTCACTATCACACTTCGCCTAATTAAACATCATTTAGGATGCACTTTAGGGGAAAAAAACCCTCTATAGTTTCCACACTCATAACAAAGCCACAAGACAGAATATTACTTTGTGATACAGATGCTTGCCTCCGCCATTGCACATGCACTGACACGAGTCTGCTTATAGAAAGATATTCACCTAATTCCCTCTGTCTGACCCTTAGAGTTTACACAGACCCTCTAAGATGTCAAAAACATAAACATTTCACTGAAATACAAGACGTATAATTCAGAATATAACAAGTCAGGGAGGCAGTGCGCATGCGCACATCTACATGCACAACCCAACGTGATATTTCACGAATAAACACAAACGGATTATTAAGTATTTCACGTATTAGAAGTGAATGCTGATAATTGTATGATGAAGATAACACACAACGTAAATATAATGTGGTATACCTCAAACTGTAGAAGTTAATCGTAGTCCGCTGCGTTTCTCGTCTTATTAAACGCTCTTGAACATCACAGCACTAGCATATCCGGAAATTTCATAAAATCTATTCCGCGCGTTTTCGATGCGTTAAACACAAGTACTTACTTGGTGTTTATGTTCAATAATCACTTGCTCCAGTTTCTCGTGTGTCCCTCCATTTCTGCTCCGGAACGCAACCCTTCAGACCCACGTGAATCTGACCGACCGGAGCCACGCCTGCTCGGCTCCCATTGGTGGGAATTTTTCCCTGTGACGGCCCGATTGGTCGATGGGCGTGGTCATGACGCCAGTCCAGCTGGGGATGAGGCTGGACTCACGTGTATGACCATGTTATACAACCGATGAAAACAATGGCGTAGCAGTGGAGATCTCGCGTGGTAACGAACAGTTATAACGCCGCCCCGGGTTAAATGAGGTCACACACTGTGCGGGTACGATTACCTTTGTTAAATAATTGAGTTAAAAAGGTGAAATATTGTAAACTGCTGTCACTACACGGGGACGTGATGCCATACATCACGTCGCTGGCTGGGAGTTGGCAGGAATAAAGTAGATTACATAGACTACCTCCTGATCTACTTTCCTGCCCGCTGTTAAGACTCAGGAATACTTTTATACGGTTGAGTGCGCCCGATTTACACAGCGCGCATGGATGGGTAGACATAGTGTACCTTACTTTTTGCACGGACAGAAATCGCATTGCGTGTGAATAGTATTTTTTGGCTGTGGCGCATAAACATACATTTAACATCAATAGAGCAATAGAGAATAGAGCATTCACTGTTTATATATAAATATTTCTTAACAGTTTTTTTTGTCACTTTTTATACGTATATTAATATATTTATAATAGTGGAAATACTGCCTAAAAGGTAACTTTTACAACTTTTTTGTCTCAGAATTGAATTCAGTATTTTTTCCAGACCTGCAAGGGAAAAAAAACTGAATTTGGAGATTAAATCTTGCAATTGCAAATGAATTTTGAGATAAAAAGTCACAATTTGCTTTTCATTTTTTATTTTTGTTTCCTGTCAAAAAAATAACAGCAAAATAAATCTTAGGTGCAAACTATAAACTATAACTATATATATATATATATATATATATATATATATATATACACACACAGTGCACAGAATAAATGAGTACATCCCCTCTGAATAAATATAAAATGTGTTTTCTTAATGATCACTAATATAATTCATGTACAGATGGCTAAATGTAAATGTATTAAACATATACTTAATGAAAACAACTAAATATATGTCAATATTTTCTGTAAATTAGCCAATTTTGTTTAAATAAAGGATTGCAGAAATAAGTACACCCTAGATTTAATTCAGCAAATGTATAATATTCTAGTACTTAGTATGTCCTCCAGAACCTTTACTACCATTGAACGTCACTGTGGGGACCAGGCACTTCTCACTGTACTCCTCCTCTAGCAACACCATAACATTTTGGGTGCTTTTGGATCCGAAATGATTGACTTGGTCACTTGAGAGTGAAGAGTATGTATTCTCAGAAGTCTATATTTTGTAAATATGGGCCTTAAAGGAGGCCCACTTCACACAATAATTTGGTATTCCTCTTGTACGACTGTCCTCTTTTATACTAAGAAATAAGTCACCTGGCAGTTCTCTGACAAAGTGGTTCCATTGCTGCCAGCATTAAGTGCATGTATGATTCAGTAGGCTATATAACACTTTTAATTGTCAGGAAATTACTTGTCTTTAAAAGTTTTGGTTCAGTATACTTACTGGTTGGTCAAATATAGCCTTAAAACGATACGCTTTTTTTTTTATTTAGTAACTTTCAGGAGGGTGTACTCATTTTTGCAACACAACATTTTATCACTTTGATTAAAAAAAATCTTATTTTGCAGAATAATTTTAACATTCGTCTTTAGTAATTGACCAAGCAGGCTTGTGGGAACATTATATCTTCAAAGAACCCTAACATGTCATCTAAGTAAAGAGATTTTTTTTTTTTTGCTGCAGCAGCAGCAGAAACAGACTTCCATCATATCTGGATTTTTTTTTTTTTTTTAAAAGCAAGCCTAACTACTATACATTGAAGAAGCAACTGTTTATGTAGCATTTCTGTGACTTCATCAAGAAATCACTCTAGTGTTTTAATTTGCTACTAGAAAAGCCTTTATCATCCTAGGAAAGTTTGGAGAAAAAAAAAAAAGAATCACAACACAATGTCTTTTTCTAAAGTTCAAGTTTGGTTTCAATAATAGCTCCAAAAAAAACAAACCCCTCAGTCTGTTGTTGTTTTGAGCAATAATGGCCGTTTCACAGGTACATGATGTGCGTGCTGTCTTGAAAGAAGATTGCAAACAAGATTAAACCAGCACAAAGGTAGTACTGCACGGTCAAGACACACGACAACAGGAGGACAAGTACATCAAAATGTCTCTTCTTCTTCTTGAACACAAAGTTTGAACACGGTATCAGAAATAAAGAGTGATTCGAGCATCACCAAGTGTAATGTATGCAAAAGGTGAATCCAAAATTATGTTAAATCTGTGTTTTATTAAGCCAACATAGGCAATTCAACAGGCTTAACAGTTTGCAAGGCCACAGTATAGACTTGCACTTGTTTACAACTTATACACATACAAAGAGATACATACAAAAAAAAAAGCTCCAATGTTTTGGCACCGTGAGTGAGAGGTGAAGAAACCACCAAAACTCAGTACTACTGAAATCTCGTTAAGCAAAGATAATTCCTAGCAAACTATTTCTACATAAGGCAATGCATATAATGTTGTTAAATAATTAGTGAATTAACACTTCAAAATTGAATCTTTCAATAATATCTTAAACTTGCATTTTTGTGCAGATATTCTGAGTAAAATCAGAGCACAGTCGTGTGCTGTTGTTACAGAATGGCAGTGGAGTTGTTTAAAGGCACGTCTGTGGTTGTTCAGGAAAGGCTCTTATGTTGGCACAGAAAGGCTCTGACACGGCCAAAACAAGAGTGTCTGATTACGGCCGTCCACTAAAAGAGTCCATGAGGGATTCATCAATGGGATCAGATGTTGGCAAATGGCTTTCACAACCAGAGTTTTGGTCAACACATGTTCTGGCCTCCAAATGATGCAGAAATCATAAACAGTTACAGTTTTGAACCATTTTGTAACCTGTACACTGTCAGTCAGGAGTGTGCTAGATGTATTTGGAAATGGCTTTCTGAAACATATTCAAATCCTAGTCATTAAAAACAAAAACCTATATATATAAAAAAAAAAAAAAACATTGAGAATAGTTTACAAGACAATGCTTTTGAAAATCAGCAGGTTAGAACATACTGGAAGAGCATTCGTTCATTCGTTCGTTTGTTATCTTTCTTCTTTCTGAAGTTGACACTCCTTCATTTCCTGAACTTCTCCTCCAATCATAACCAGATGTATGTCTTTATGACTGAGACCAGACTGAAAGAGAAAAAGAGCAGGGATTAAAATAGCTTAAAATGGATATACTTTCATAAAACTGCTAAATATTCAATTATAATCATATTAGGGCTGCCCCCTAATAGTCGACAAATCATTAGTTGACGAGAAGAGGCATGGTCGACCAAAATATTATTAGTCGCAGAAAAAAAAAAATTCCACAGAAAGTGTGGAGTGTGGAAGCTGAACAATAATGCGTATACTGCGGTCACTTGCTCTTAAAATACTCCGTCTTTTTTGCTCATACAGATAAGAGTAACACATCTTTTGAATCTGTAAAGACTCTACGTTTATTTGTGTGCACTCACAATAACAACAAAAGGTTGCACTTTTGTAAAATAAACCAAACATGGTGTGCTTTCTGCCGTCTCGTTCTCTGTGAACTTGAGCGCGAAACTTTAAAACTCTGTGTAAACCTGCCTTACAGACATGAAAAATATATCTATAGAGAGTGAAATGTCTACTTTCAAGCATTTCAAGCAATTCAAATAGAAAACAAATATTCTCGGATTATGTAATCCGCATGAAACATGCAAACAGACGCATCAAATCAAATAAATTCAGCTGGCGTAATTTGTCCAACTGCAACCCATGTGATGGAGTTATAGGATTAGTTCACTTCCAGAATAAAAATTTCCTGATAATTTAGTCACTTCCATGTCATCCGAGATGTTTATGTCTTTCTTTCTGTCAGTCCTGGTAAAAAAAATCCTGGAATGTTTTCCTCAAAAACCTTAATTTCTTTTCAAATGAAGAAAGAGAGACAGGAACATCTTGGATGACACTGGGTGAGTAAATTATCAGGAAATTTTATTCTGGAAGTGAACTTCTCCTATAATGAGGCTGTAAATACTTTGATACTTACTGATAATGATGACAATAATGATCACAACCACAGCTATCAAAATGGCCCACATCTGCAAAGACAACAAACAAGTTCACATTGTCAAATGCCTTATGTTTAAATTATGTCAAATGTATTTTTACAATAACAAGATTATCTGTTGCATATTAGTGTCTTTGTGTTTGCATATAAGCTTATGGGAAAAACAGGAAAAGTTATATTACAATCTTGTATTATAGTTATATATTATATTACAGATGCATGAAGAATTAAAGCGTTGAAAGGGCCCTCGCACACGGGCTCACAGCCACCTCTTGGCTTTAGGAAATCAGCGGCGAGGAATATGCATTTAAAATGGTAAATATAAGAGGAATATGTCAAAGTTATATGTGCCAAATTTCCTGGTGGCGCTATGCCCATAAATGAATATTGGCATGTAGATGTCTTCAAGCCAGGACTTTTATCAAACATATGAAGTGTAGATTGAACATGGTATGTTTCAGTTAGTGTAAAACATGACATGACATGACATGGCGCTATGATTATAACTGAATATTGGCCTTTAGATATCGTCAGGCTAGGACTCTTACCAAACATGTGAAGTGTAGTGCACACTGGACATTGCATGTTTAAGTTAGTGTAAAACAAGCCATTTCCTGTAGCAGTTGGGGGCAGATCAGACACTGTATGGCTGAGTTATAAAAACTTCCTTTTACACGGTGAACCACTGAACTTTGTCAGGCCGCCATGAACACACCCTTTAACAAAAAAGGTCTTCCCAATTTAACATTGCAAAGGCCTTTAGAGTAGCCTGACCAAACATAAGGTTGATTAAATCTCTTTGAGGAGTTTGTTACAGCGCAAAACGTGACAGTTCCTGTTGCCAGCAGGCTACGCTATGACTATAACTGAATGTGGTCATGGGCATGTGTTCAGGACAGGACTCTTATCAAACATGTGAATTTTGGTGCAGATTCTAACAACTTCTTGTTTCATGGCAAAACATCGAAGTTTGTCAGACTGCCATGGACAAGCCCTTCAACGAAACTCAAGATCTTCACAATTAAACGTCACAAAGGGCTTTAGATTACACTGAACAAATTTGGTGTTGATCTGTTCAAATCTCTAGGAAGAAACCCATCTGAAACCCATCAGACGTAAATTTTCACCACTTTTGGTGTGTGTGCAAAGTTTAATGAGTTTTTGAGCATGCTTAGGCCCTCAAAAATGCAATTCACTTTGGCGAAGAAGAAGAATCTGACCACCGATGCTCGAGTCATAATAAAACACATGAGAGCAAATCTTTTGGAAAACATCCAATTACCTCTAAAAACTTAATATATTTTATTAACGTATTTAAATCAGTGTCTGATATGTGCATCCTTGTGTTACCTTGCAGTTCTTCCACCAGTACTTCCTTTTGAGTTTGGCAGCGCTGGTCTCAAACTGGGAAGCACCAGCCTGCAGGGCGTCGGCACGATCGTCCAGCTCGGATAGCTTCTGGTCTCGTTCCAGGACTTTATCGACATTCACTCGCATGATGTCCACCACCTAGAGGAAGAGGATTCCTGTTAGGGGATTTTTAGTAAAACAGTAGAAAAGTGATCCCAAGGGCTGGAAAAGTAATCAAGGTCAGGGAATCTTGCCATGTGTGTAAACAAACAGCTGTCTGAACACTGCTGCAGATTTATTAATCAGTTTAACGATGTGTAACTTTTGGCAGGATGGCTGGAGATTTTTTAAAACCAGGCAAGCAGCAGGAACATGCAATTTAGCGGTCAGCGTTTCATACTAACAGCACTAAGAGAAACACACAGCAACCGGATAGAACTTGAAGTTTCCAGCATTTGCCTGTTCACAATGCTGTGGGATACAACAAAATCACACCAAATCTGACCATATTTGATATAAAAGTAGGATAAAGTGGGATTTTGGGCTAATGAGATTTCACAGAGCTACCTAGCACAATGTGAAAAATGACAAATGTTAACAACAACATCAAAAAAAAAAAATCAGGGCTGAAAAAAAAAAAAAAAAAAAAAAAAATAATAATACACTTACGTTCTTTGAGGCAATATTTGTCCAACTAGGTCAAGGCTAGATAAGCGTTTTCACAGAATTATCCAACATTTGGGAAACCAGTATGAGTCATAATTATAGTTGGTACATACAGCATCTGCAGCTTTGTGACTGTTAGTCCTTCTATTCTATTCTATTCTAAACTAAACTAAAAATCATTAAGTAATTAAAAAAAAAGAAAGATATTGATAAATTGTTTGAAAGTGCAATTTATCATGTTCAGCATATCAGCACATTAGAATGATTTCTGAAGGATCATGTGACACAGAAGGTAAAGATGTTAAGATGCTGAAAATTCAGCTTTACATCACAGGAATAAATTACATTTTAAAATACATTCAAATAGAAAACAGTTATTTAAACTGTAATAATATTTCACAATATTACAGTATGTTACTGTATTTTCCAAATAAATGCAGCCTTGTGAGCAGGAGAGACCTTTAAAAAAAATGCTTTAACATTTTCTTTCTGGAAAACCAACCAGGAACATTGATGATTCATCTAGTCCAATGCATTTTTCTTTCTTTCTTTTTTTCCATTATGAAGAGAACATCCCTCCCCGTAATACCACTCATCAACAATCTACACAAACAAAGTTTAAGAGCATTTCCTGATAAAGTCCAAAACATTCACTAAAAAACTCTTCATGAGAATCAACCAGTTTTCCTACCAGGATGAAGAGAATTTAAAGCTTTGAGACTAAATGCATGGTTACACTTTGAACTAGTCAAAATGGAGTTAAAGGTTCTGAGTTTATTATCTGACATCATATCCTGTTGCTTATATTCGATCTGAACAGTCCTTACATCTTCAGCAGATGTTTTAAGCAATGCAAAGCATGAAAAATCCCCTGTTATTATAATAGAATTGCATAACACAGTCAATGGCAACGGCACACAAACATTTCAGCCACCTCATATATGCTCTAGTGCTCCACAAACCCTGTTGCAGGATGATGTAGCTCCGCCCCCTTTCAGAGAGATCAGGGTGGGAGGAGAGTGAGCGTGTGCAGATCCATGTTTCACTTGCATAACTATAGTGACGGGGCGTTACATAACC
This sequence comes from Labeo catla, assembly GCA_012976165.1. Lineage (NCBI taxonomy): Eukaryota > Metazoa > Chordata > Actinopteri > Cypriniformes > Cyprinidae > Labeo > Labeo catla. Next base: position 384,074 of record VONZ01000112.1, read on the forward strand.
GCCCGGCAGCCTATGAGCTCGCGCCAGACTGAACGAAGACGTCTGACGGGAGAGGTCAACGGGCGTAAAGTGCGCAGAGACCTGCATATGTCCTGATAGAAAATTCCTTGAACAGAAATCATGAATATGACTGCGGTGAGCTACAGAAGAGATTTGGAACTGCTGACGGATTATGCCGTGCACTTTAGGGAGGAGTCAGACAAAGAAAGACAGTAGCACTTTTCTGCAACATTTAAATGGCATATGTATGTATGTATATACATGTATGTATGTATATATATATATATATATATATATATATATAAGCATACATACAAAGAGTTTAGGGTTGGTAGGATTTTTAAAAAAGGTCTCAACTGCTCACCAAAGCTGCATTTATTTGATTAAAAATATAGGCTTCTTCTTTGTTTGAATGTATTATAGTGAGGATATATAATAGATATGTAGTAGTGGGTAATTTTGCTCATCAACCACTGCGCTGGCGCCTTGTCGAATGTCAATCTGAGATGTCTTACGTGAAATAACATTGCTTAGACACAAAGATACGCGCTTGAAGCAAAATTTGATTACATAGACTGACAAACAGATGAGATAAAAGTTGTCCATCTGCATGTCTGGCTGTTTATGTGGATATTCAGCAGCGCTCTGCTGCTCATTTCACAAAACGCATGCATATAAAAAGCTCTCACATTTCCTTCATGTCAGCAGTCTCAGCACATTTGCACTAGTTTTGTCTTACATAACCATATAGTGACTAAATGATATATTTAAATAAAAAAATAATGATCTTCTAGCAGATTTTAAAAAAACTGGGAATTCTCATTATAGCTTGTATTGGCATCAGAATACAAAACAGAAGAGTACAGACTCGCGTTGTTTACAGTGAGAACACTTAAGTCATGTCTGGAATGGGTGGAGTCTAAAAACACATTTAAATATACAATGAGCACATTACTCATTGTACATTTAGTACACCATGTACTACTGTCATGAGTTGTCCTGTGCTTATATAACTGTTCTTATTACAAAGGAACCATCCCTGAGATGATCACATCACATTGAGAGACTGGGAGAAGTTGACTATTTACGGCCATCCTTGAAGAACACTAGGAAACGGTGTCAGGTGTGTCCTTTTACCTCATCCACCTGTGCCTGTGTCTGCTGCAGTCTGCGGTTACTCCCAGACCCTGCAGGACCAGAGCCATCTGCACCCGGTGCGGACCTATGACACAAAAAGCAAAAGCGACTTACATTTCACATTTCTTAGAAAGAAAAAGACATCATAGTCAGCTTAGCTGGAAAAGTCAACAAGAAAAATCTACTTGAACAGCCAGTATTTATTTTTTGTTAAGTGAATAAGGCCTAGCATAACATAGTCTTTAGTTGCTGCTAATGTGATTTGGGCTGTGTATTGTAAGTTGACTCAGTCAAAAAGTATCTGTTAAGCACATAAACGTCCTGTTATGTCATTTTAACAGAAATCTACTGTGGCCAACAGCATGTGATATTCTACTGCCACCTAGTGGCACACTGACTACATCAATGCACTTTTAAGCATGCAACAGAATCACCACTTTTGGTTCTTCAATGAACCTTTCAGTGAACAGTTCTTAAAATCTTTAACTTCAAAGAACCTTTTTCCACTACATAGCATCTTTTGTGGAATGGAAATGTATATAATAATGTTCTACATGGGACCACAGAGGCTAATAAAGAATCTTATTTTATTTAAAAGTGTGGAGTAATTCCAGGTTTGATTTAGCAGGGTGAGCTGCACAAAGGACACCTAAACAAACATGAAGTGCTTTTTTCAAACGAGGTTTATAAAAGAGGAAGTACAGGTAAGACCATGAAGTGATATGAAAACACATAACAGAAAAATATAACGAACACCGAAGGTGTAACATTTCAACAAGCTGAAACTGTAAACATCTGACAACACTTTGACCCCTTAACTGTCACCGTCCTGCTAGTGGGACGCCACTTTATTCAAAAATTAAAAAAAATAGTACAGTACTTTTTTTCTCTCTCTTTTTTTTACAGAAAATGTAAACTTTTATCATTTATCATTATCATAGTTCAATTTTTGAAAAATAATTTCACTAAATAATGTGCTGATTGAATAATGTGAGACCAACTTTATTATAACAATTTAAGTTTGGCTAGTGCACTTTCACGCCTATGTTCAAAATTGGGGGGTGACAGTTAGGGGGTTAAACAAGTTCATAATAAAAACCTTCATACATGCACAAACAGATTTCCACTGACTTCAGCTTGATTCTGATTTACAATGACCCTTAAAAGTATCTGAATGTCATTGCATTTAATATCAAAAACTCTTTAACACAATGTTGCACAACTGACTCAGCCTTTTAATCTGGTGTCTTAAGTGTAAGTTTATAGAAGAAAAAAAAACAATTTAAAACAATAAAAATCACAATTATGTGAAAGGCTTTGAGCCAGACTTCACTCGTCTAATGCTGCGGAAAAAATTTAAACCTTGTTAGAATAAAGAGGGACGACAGGAGCCTGAAAGAGAGAATCATCTGGAGCGAAGACAAACACACACATTCCGCACCCAGACGTGGAAGGTACCGTAATCCTTCGGATCATGTGATCGGGGCAGAAAATCCCCCAGCAGTACGACACAATGCATGCTTTTCGAAATGAAAATTACACAAACCGACCTCTGTTTGTTAAGGGTGTAAAGCGGACGTTTCATCATGATGTGACACTTTAGTTGTTGTTTTTTAAAATAATATAGATAAAAATCTATTTAAAAAAAGTAATATAAAAGAACAGACCCAAAAATCTAAATTTGTTAAATATGAGCTCACCCTCAGCCCATCAGAAATACAGATGAGATTTTTTTTCATCAGAAGAAATTTGTACAAATGTAGCATTACATAACTTGCTCACCAATGGATCTTCTGGAGTGAATGGGTGCCATTAGAATGGGATTCCAAACAGATGGTAAAAACTGGTGGTTTCAATCCACAAGTAATCAACACTCCAGCCCATCAAAGTAATGTTTTGTGAAGCAAAAATCAGCTTTTTTTTCTCCAAATAAATCCAAAGCCAAATCCATCAGGACATTTGAACTTTAAATGATCTGTTCTAGCCTAAATGCTAGTCCATAATTCATAATGCAGGGCTTTATTCTAACTTTTCTTTTGAAAAGTAATTTGAAAAAATTTAGGAGCACAGTCAAAAAATAAAGAAGCACCTTCTGATTAATAATCAAAAATTCTGATCAAAATTTAGCCTTCCCATTACGAGGTGATATTTGAATCCTAAAAGTGTTTTACAGGGGCCTTTTTTTATCTCTGTAATGGCATTTTGCTCATTTTATTAAAAGTATATTATCTTTTATGTAAAAATGTATATTTATGCGCTTTTTAAAATTTTAAAACAATATAATAAGAACAAGTAGAATAAGAAGAGTGTTTATTGGTAATAAATTCATGTTGAGATGTTGATTTAAAACTAAAAGTTTTGATATTAAAATATGAAATTATTTAAATGACCGTAATTATACTTTAAAAATAAAACTAAAATTGCCAGTAGGTGGTGGCAAGTCACTGATTTTATTACTGAATCATTCATTCGATTCATTCGAACAGCTGATTAATTCAGGAATGATGCAAGTGACTGTTGTTATAAAAAAGCATGTTCATTGACAAATGAAACACTGCTGTGTTTGCTTGGAGATGCGTGGCGGCTTAGCTGTGACTTTGCTGAAACTACTTTCGTTGACGAAATACAGCAAAACAAGGCAATAGTGTTATTGTCAGACAATGTAATCGCACTGTAGAGCCCTGTAATGCTTCCTCAGGTGAAAAGAGTTTCCTGCAACAATTTCCTGTTGTTCTCTCACATCAAAATCCACCCAAACATTTGTTTTAAACTGTTTTTGCTTATACACAGATACTCAATCTGTGCATATTTCTCTCCTGATTCAGACAGGGCAAGCTTTTCCCTGGAGAAGGCAATATTATGGATAGAGGACTTGTATCCTAGCCAGGATTTTTTTTTACAAACATGCAGCTTTTCATTTTACAAGATGGACTGGAGTCAAGTGGATTACTTGTGGATCATTGTCATGTTTTTATCAGCTGTTTTAACTCTCATTTTGACAGCACCCATTCACTGCAGAGGACTCATCAGTGAGCAAATGATGTAATGCTACACTTCTCCAAATCTGTTCCAATGAAGAAACAAACTCATCTACATCTCGGACATCTCGAGGGTGAGTAAATTCTCAGCAAATGTTCATTTTTGGGTGAACTATTCTTTAAACTCAATAGCTATCAGTCAAAAATCAATTCCACTTCTATTTCCTATTTTATTATTTTATGCAAAATTATGTTTTAAGCTGTAAATTGCATGCAGCATTAAATGTCAATAACATCCAGAGCACTGGTGAGTTTTGAGAGCTAAACTGACACTGCTCTGTGCTTTATCAGCATCACTTCCATTGCAGACAGACAGTCAGTGTTAGTATGTTCACACACGGCTGTTACAGTGAAATAAATTATGTACTGAGGTTATCAGTCTCTTAATAGGTATTATTATATATCAGCTTAGCATATATAACCTACATACACAGCACAATTTCCACTTGCAATATGACTACAAGATAAAGAGGTGGTTAACCGCCAAATGACTGTTTACATTTTTCCACTGACCTATATCTGTGATTCTGGAAGGAATTCAGAAGCAAAAAATATAAGTGATGTAAATAAAAATCAATGACATCCCAAATGTCTCAAAACATATGCATTTCCTCACTAGTACAATAAAAGGTAAATAGTTGATAAATAATGTTCAGAATAAACCAATAAACAATGTCATAAAGCATAACAAAACAACTGTGCATCTAATAGAAACATAACAAATCAAAAATAATTTCTGATTAATTGCATGTACATTTACTAACGATCTGTTAAACATCATATAATGTTTTATAGTCGATTGAAACTAAACATAGATGTTTACATTACGTGGGGAAGGAAAATATTTACACACAAACATCCTAAATCAGTCAACAGGCTAAATATATACATTAAAATATGTCTTATTGTGTTTTAAGTTAATGTTTATATTTACAGTTCAACATATGGTACCAAAAACACCAGTCTATAACATTGAATCAAAGCATATTAACTAAACCGCTATCAGGTTGTTGAAATTATGTTAAATAATTCTAAATCAGGCTAATTTAACTTTGTTACCTTTTATATTAAATCTTTAACGTTACGTTTTCGTCGCAACTTTGTTAACGGCGCACAACATCCCCAGTGCAGTCATAAAATACGATAAATGTATAACTAAGGCAAACCAAATGCATTATTATAATGATAAAATGTCTGTAGCCTGAGTATTTTTAAAGTTTAAACTTTTCACTAACTTTGTTATCAGTCAGAAACCACCCGCTAGCCGTTAGCATGTAGCGGATATAAAAACACAAAATCTCTTTAAAACCCTTGAATTAACACAAAATTTATTTGACAGCGTCATATGCGCTAATCCCAACTAAAAAGCACTTGAATTAAAAACCAATAGTGAATAAAAGTCGACATCAAGCCATGATGCTAATGCTAAGCTAACTTGTTGCTGTAGCCGTATTTACGCCCATTAGCCCAACACAAACTTTACAAACACACTCAATAAGACGGATATTCACTGGTATCCATTCAACAGATAAAACACATATGTGTTTGAACTTATTAAGCTCATGTGAGTGATGTTCAAGTACTTTTACTTACATGGTTGTTGTGTTGATGTGAAATTTGCAAAGGCCCCAATGACACTACAGCTGCTACTGTGAACGCGCGTGCGTGTATGAGGGAGGAAAAAAAAAATTCCAAACACAAGTTGCAAGCTGACAGTGACTTTTCATATCTGTAAGTGCATAAAATAATATGTCAATCAACATATTCTATACTATATATTTATATTACTAGTTTCTAACTTTCTGTATTTATAATATATATTTTTCTATGTTTTAAATTAATATTAAAATTAACATTTATAATATGTACTAGATTACTAATAATTAATATTATAATTTAAGTTTTATAATTTAAATGCTTATATTTTTAAAAATGAATTAAAATGTATATGATTATATAAATATACAATAGAAATTAATTATAAATATAAAATAAATGATAACAATTAATGATAAAAATGAATATGAATTAACAATTAGTTCATGTTAACTATAAATGACGTCATACTGAATGTTAGTAATGGGAAGTTCGGATCATTTTACCGACTCGGACCTTTGAGTCTTTTTCAGCAAAATGAACGAATCTTTTTTTTTCCGAGTCATTTCGTTCATTTTAGCAAAATATAATTAAAACGTTACGTGTTACCTCCCTAACACATCTACTGCTTACACAACCGTTGATTACACTACAAACAAGACAAAACTATAATGCTATAAGAAACTAAAAAAATATTAATTCATTGTTTACCTGGGTCTGTAGTTTATGATTAGCTCACCTCACCTCTTACTATTTTTGGGGTTTGAGGCGTACTTGACAGCCCTATATGCTTAACCAATGCAGTGAGTCTGAGTGTTTGTTTCCCGTTGAAGACAATTAGGGTATGTCGAAAAACTCCCAACTAATTTTTTCCTCCAACTTCAAAAACGTTCTAAATCGCTGCAGAAGTACAGACCCAGTGTTTACAAAGTGAACATGCAAAGAAGGTCAAACGCACTTTACAAAAAAAGGTAAAACAGCGATGTAGGACGATTTTGAAGTTGGAGAAGAAAATGAGATGGGAGTTTTTCGACATACCCTAACTGTATTGAAACGGAAAAACAGAGTTCACGCAGACCTAGACAAGACGAGCGTTGGACGTTAAAAAGTGTGTAAATTGTATATATATATATATATATATATATATATATATATATATATGAAAATAACCAATCGTTTCGCTAGATAAGACCCTTATTCCTCAGCTGGGATCCTTTAGAGTCCTCTGAAGCTGCATTTAAACTGCATTTTGGAAACTCAGGGCACCATATAAGTCCGTTATATGGAGAGGAATCCTGAAATGTTTTCATCAAAAAACAATTTCTTTACGACTGACAAGACAAGAGGGTGAGTAGGCCTACATTTTCTGTAAATGTTTGTTCTGGAAGTGAACTACTACTTTATAAAAAAAAGTTGCAGAAAAGACAACGCAGGCACCATTTCTCTTTTAAGATTTTATTTTACAGCAGAGAAATTATATAAAGCATTCAGAAAACATTTTCCATATTTTAAGGGCAATTCAAAATGTTTTGCATGGCTTCAGCAGCTGAATATTTATTTCTTTATTTTTTTAAAACATATCCAACAATTCAGTGATGCTCTCACATGCACAGTTACAAAACAAAAACGAAAAAAAGAATAAAAAAATAAACAAATCTAAGTAAATAAATAAAACTCACAAGAAGGACAGAAAGAGGGAGACGGCCGAGAAAACAGCACATGAGGCAAAACTCATCAGAGGAGGAAAAGGAGGAGGAGGATACGAGGAGCACAAAGCAGGTATGAAGGAGAAAGAGAGAGAGAGAGAGATAGAGGGGAAAACAGAGGTCTAATACTAGCTTCACATGCAGAGTGTTGAAAGCCCACTGCCCTGTAAGAAATATGGGCTCATATTTTATCTTTTTTTTTTTTCTATTCTTCATTTTAAAATGATGAAAACGTGCATTAGGGCTGGGAAATATGAAATCAATGTCCACAGACCACTGAACACCTCTCTCTGTGTACCTGTAATTGCATAAGAGGAAGTGAACTAAGCATGTCCCAATGTTATTTATTTATTCTTTTTTTACTTTTTCTATTTTTATGATTTTTTATTTTATGTTTGACTTATCCATATTCTTTCAACCTAAAGAGCTTGTCTAAAACAAAGTGTTTATTGCTCTGTACTTGTAAGTGAAAAGCTTATAATCGAGTGGTTTTTCGGTTCCGTTTAAGCCTAACCTGCATTTCCGGAGTTCCAAAGAGAGGAATTTAGGACATCGTACAAACTTCCAACTGCACCAGTAGTGTTTTCCCTCGCTCGGCTAAAACCCTCACATGTGCTCGTGTGGTCATCCGTGTTCATATGTCGAGATAAAGCACATACAGTAACGTACCAGGGCTCGGGGAGGGAATTCAACTCGGATGGTGAGCTGTACAAAGTGCATATTTCTCTTATCTGACACAAAAATACGCAAAGCATGATCCGGATGCACGTATACTGAGCTGTTTCATACGAGGACGGGATCTCCCACCTTATTCTGAAGGTATTTGGCGCTGAGGTATACTTATGCATTCCCAATCCCATGGGGATATGGCAATACTAAATGAGCGGTGATACCTGCACGAACGATGATACCTGCTCAGTTTTGGAAAAATGGTCTAAAAACTCTATAAACATACACGGTCTATCCTGTTACCCGAGTGACAGTCTGTCTCTGAAAGCAGTGAACGGTGTAGTGATGTACAGTACACATGGAAGTACATATTCCCAGTGGTTTCTCCTGTTGATTCTGAGCTGAACCTGGAGACTTAACCTAACCTAATCTAGTCTCCATGCGAAAACACCCTCTCCCTGTTTTAGCACCCTGAGTAAAACTACAAAAGGGAGGCAGATTTTTTATTTTTTATTTTTCCCCTTCCCTAAGATGAATGACCCAAACTGAGATACATATACCTGGTGATCCATAAACAGCTTTTCCTGGTGATTTCTGAGGACTTTCGCTTATGATTTCCTGAAGTTTCAAGTCGGAAGAATATTATTCGGATGAAAAGGGACGTAAAGGGCGGCCGCCTTCGCTTGGAGTTGTGCTCTGACTTGAATCTAACAACCGGATGAAATTATTATATAATGCGCCAACTTCACCGAGCGTGTCCTACTTTCCTGGCCCAGTTTAGATCCGACATGGAAAAAAAGAGAAAGCAAAGTACACAAAATGAAAGAAATAATGAAAGCATGCATAGTATGTTATTGGGTCACTCGAAAGCTTTAACAAAAGGGGGACGAAAAACCCAAAATGACAGGTGCCTTCACTCTGCGTCTGCGTTTGAGGAGTGAAAAGGGCGTGAGAGGAGGAAACAGACCTGGGAAAACCAGCCTTTAGCGTTGCATACCATAAAAAAAGATCAACTGGTTCTTCTTTAGGATCGACACACTCCTGATATCGGTTGAATGTTTTAGGCACTTTCTATAATAATACTGATATTGAGTCTCTGAGATCATGAGGAAACGTTAACTTCTAAAACGATGGATCTACATGTGGGGAGTAGAAAGAAAACTACACAGGTAATATATTTCAGCAGATAAGCACCACATTCTTTCCTCGTCCTTCTTTTTAAACAGGCAATATGTGCTGGTGTAGATTAAAATGATGCCTCTCGTCAGCTGAAGTCGCTTTGGAAATTCAGGGGGTCTCAAATTTCTTTCAGAGAAATTTGTCAACGCAGAAAAGAAGAACAAAATCAATATGATTTGATGTGACTCAACCATGGGGTTTTGAATGTCGGTAGCAGCCCCCCAAGAAATGACGAAATAATGAAAAACAAAACAGGAATATGAACACATGGCACTCGAAACGTATGTGTTTTTAGGCTACATTCACAATATTTATCCATGCCCTCTCAGTGTTTGATTCCTGTTCGAAAAATGACTTTTTTTTTCTCATATGTAAGCACGTGTATGGGCATCGCCTGCTTGAAAGAACCATTCACAACCCTCACGTCAACATCATTTTTAATTACATGGCCTACTTTTAACCTCCTGACTCCGTCAGGTATCATTGTTGAATGTGAGTACACTTTCTAGTCATGTTATACAAGACAAAACGTGGAGACATTTCATCCTCAAACCTCAGCTGTAACTGTTGGGTGTGTGAGTGAAGTTTGGTCATTCAGTACTAGTTCTCAATGGAATAGCTTATTTAAGTCCTGTAGCATTCACATGACTGGTCACCATCGGTTAAAAAAATCAAAACAAAACACTATTTTATTCCCGCTAACCCTGGAAAAGAAAGATCCAGTTGTGTCTGACGGATTCGTTTGGCTCTTCCGCTAAATCTACGGTTTTATCGTGATTCTTGTCATGCTTTAGAGAATGTTCTGTGCAAGAACATTTCCAAGTCTTATAGTGAAGTTGTTCAAATCGTATTACAGACCATTGCCACTACATTTTATCTTTACATTATGTTCAATGTCTTAAAGTTTCATGCACATGGCTCCTTCTTCGCAACCAGTATTTACAATATTTACAAACAATACAACCGTACATCTTGGGCGTTCAAAGAAAACTATACAATATATTTTTTTTTTGTTCGTCTCTTAATGCGTTATAATCCAATTTATGAATAAAATACTATATATTCTTAAATACAATCCTCTTCGGAAAAAGTTTCTGGCTATCAATGTTCCTTCACCCATCTTCATATGTACAGGGACCACTCAATAGTCAAAAATATGGATTTTTCTTTTTTTTTTTTTGTTTTTGAAGCTTCTGTATAGGGACCCTTCAAAAAGTCAAGAAGTCAAGGCAATGTTCAGTGAAACTCCACGGGAAAGCTTGTGGCGGCTTTCCGGAGCTCTTCGAAATCAGTAACAATGAAGAAACGTATCACAACACGCACACGCACACACAAAAATGGAAGATAACCTTTGCAAATATACGTTTGGCGCTGTGGCACGATTGATAGTACAGTTCACATTAAAAAAAGGTCCGTTTTTAAAACAAGGAGATCATTTAAAACCTTCACACAAAACCTTAAAAAAAAGGCAAAAAAAAAAATCAAATAAATCAATGAAGCTAATAAATAAATAACTGAACTATATAAAAATAATGGTCTTTATAACAATATACTCGGAAACAAACAAGCTTATACGGTTCAGTTTGATGGTGCCACAATATCACCAGTATGAATGAATGAAAATAAAACACAAAACATTTACATAGCATGCAGGAGCGTTTCGCTCAAACACATGCACTGTATCCAGATTCAATTCAACAAACACAGGACACACAAAGTCAGGCCAGCAAAAATGACATTAAGAAAAGGACCCATAAGAAAGTCAAAAACAGTGCACACGAAACAGTAACCCAGAGGGCTTCGCTTCAATCCCCCAAGTTGTCGTCAGAAGTCCCCGAACCCCCATAAAGACAAAGGTAAGACACTGATATTCAAACCCAGCATTTTTGCCCTGACCCCATCTACATTCATATGAAGGCTTCCCTTTGAATGAACGGACAGCATTTGTCAAAAACAAAGATTTGTGGAGATGAGAGACTGATTTCAAATACTCTGCATGCATATGGTCACTGAAATGAGGCCTTTTTTTGGTTTACATTTTCTAGGTTTTGTTCTTTTTTTTGTTCCCAAACTGATTGTTGTATTTTTTTTCCTTTCAAAATATAAAAATGTAATCTGAAGCGGCTTCCAGCATGACGTTCGATCTGTTCATGTCGCGTGATATTTTACAAGCGTCGTCGGAATAAAAAGCCTTTGCTCCTTGGTCTTCCTTCGTTTTTTTTCCTTTTTTGTAATCTAAAGAAAAAAAAATCTATGAAGAGTGCAAAAATGCCATGAAGATAATGTCATATTTCCCCAATAGTCTTGAGTTCCCCCGGAGCAAGAAAATACACAATGCAGGAGCAGAATCAGTCACAAACGCTGCTAGAGTTCGACCGTCGCATTTCCGATGATCTTCCGTCGTTTCCGCTTCCTGAATAATTTTTGCTTTTTTCGGAAATCGTTTGTCTCTTGTAAAAACGCAATGAAGAGGAAGAGAAAGAGTCTGCTCGGAGATGTTACATTGCGACGGGGCTCTTTGTGGCGCTCTCATGTTCCTTGGCCTTTCTCAATTCTTTCGCCCTGAAAATAGACCAAAAAACAAAGTATTGCACGGTTAGCCTGAGGGTTCACAAGCATTCTGGGCCCTCAGAGGAATCACAGACCATTAACCAATACACCTGCTAGTTTCATTACTGGAATCTGCCTCCTCACTGGAATCAGCAAGAACAACAAAAATACCCCACTATTAATGACAAAGACCTTTAAAGTCTCAAGAAACATGTAGGACACAAATGCAGCAACTCAAAAGCTAAGTCACACTTGAAAATATCAATGTCATTGCATTAGACTGCAAAACATCAAAGCATCAAATTTAAAATAAACATTTGGACACTTTGTGGTTGTCAAATGTTACACGTCCACAGTCCAGCTGCTCAAAAGTCAAAGCAAATATGGCTCGGAAAAGTTCCTGCTCGAGCACAGATGATACTTGGTTTGATATTTTGCATCTAATCCAATGACATTCACACATTTTTAAGTGTGATTTAAATGTCTGAATACTTTTTTGGCCGCTGTATAGCACAAATGTCTTTCGGTAAAAATGTGGCATTTTATAAATCTGACATCTAAGAGTCTACAATCAGGTTACAAAGCAAACACATTTTAATATATTAACAAAAAAAAATCCTCCGGATCCAAGTAAACCATCCAATCTTAATGCTAGAACCTTGAAAGAGTGACAATATATAACCCTACAATTCATGCACAATACATCACAGAAATTACATCAAATTCTTACTTAAATGTTTAGATTTGTCATCATGTTATACTTCTACATCTAAGAACTTAGCACCCAACATTTTGTACCCCCAAACACGTTGTTAGATCACAGTTTGACCCCCGTCCCGCCCTCAGCCCCCAAATCAAGCTTATAAAAGCTGAAAGAGATGTATAAAACAGGCAGCCAGGCATTCAAGACAGTTCCTCTTCCATAGAGAAAGGGATGTTATTTCAAGCATGCCCTGATAGAAGCAAGGCCTCCATATCTTTAGCCATCATGCAATTGCCAAATGCACTACCCAGCAGTCCTTAGTGTTGTCATAAGCATCCTCATAACAAGAGAGATGGAGGAGACTTAAGGGAGATAGAGGGATCGAGAGAGAGATTGAGAGAAAAAGAGACAGACAGAGAGAGAGAGACAGTGCTTTGTTAGTTTTGCAATTAATGCATCATCTGTATTTGATGGTTAGTAATCTATAGTCCTCTCTCTCTCATATAAGGCTCAGTCAACTCGGGCTCCAGTCGGCCGTCATGCATGCAGGCATAAAGCAATAGAGAAAATAAGATAAAAGAAAAGAGGGAAAGAAAGGACAGATAGAGTCATAGGGAACAGCAGAGATTCCGAAATCAAGGTACATAGACGTGGAGAACAAGATGAAAGAAAAGGGAGAGACAGGGAGATAAAAGAAGAGAAAATCGAGGGGTACGAACTGATTTACTGAGGCTGCACTCACCCGTTTGAATAGTCTATGGTCCATCAAGGGGCTTTGCATAAACAGCAAAACAACACCAGACAGCTATTAGTACACACTGAGGTTGGGTTGGGTTGGGGAAATGGGACCAAACACAATAGGGCTTTCTAACAGAGCCATGGAAACACCAAGGTTTGTCTGTTGCTCTCCTATGACTCCTGACAATCGTGTTGGTGTGCGATTATAAAGTGAGAGATTATAAAATGTGCCTCTAACCTTCAGGATATTAAAGATTCAGGTGCAAGTATACCATAGAGTGAGTGTGTGTGCATGCTAGAAGAACAGGGCCGTAGGAACACAATGCGCTTGGTGGAATTTCTCGTCTGTGACCTACCTGTGACGGCACCGCAGCAGAAACCGCATGATTTTTCTGGCAGCCTGGTCTTGTCTCTTGGTCAGTAAACTGCTTCTAAAACAAAATGATCAGCATGAGTGACTGCATGCTTTGGCAAGTAAAACCAGACATTTAGCATGTGCAAAAATTGACGCTTTGATGTGTGGAAGATTAAAAATTGCTATGTGCTATGCAGTTGCGAAGTGTCGAGGGTCAAAGGGTCATATCTATGATATGGCTAGTGTCTGTCCTTCAGTGCACACTTAGGATCACTTAGACAAAGAATTATTAATGCCCTGAGCGCAAATGTTGCATGCCAATACCTAATACTTGAGCTTAACTTGCGTTAAGTATATGCAAAACACCGGCAATTAAGGATCAAACTGCAACAGGTTGTTGCATGCAAAAGTAACGATGCTTCTATGTGTGCTTGGACTCAAACTGTTAGTGAAGTAAATAATTTCCTGGCGCTGTTTCAACAACAGATTGTCTCTTAAAGTAAACAGGAGGGTTTCGAATGCTGCCATTCTTTAGAAAGTCGACCTGGCAGTGTGTCACATTTGAAGTGTTGGCACATACTAATTCATCCAAACTGACAGTGCACTTTAGAGGAACAGTCTCCTGTAGTAACTTGGGGTGAAAGGACACTCAATTAACGCATGCAGCACTCCTTGTTAGTCTTAAACACACAAGGATGGATAGTAAAAGTATGTGTGCACACACAAATGGATTTCGGAACTCAATTTCTGTAATTCAGAACTAAACTCCAAAGTGACGGTGAGGTAGAAGTTCTTTGAAAGGCTTAAGTTTAGATCACTTGGAATTTAATGTTTTCTTTTTATAGCTTTGATTTAAATGCCTATTATACTTGGATTAAAGTGCCTAATTCTATACATGAGGGTGGCATTTTAATTCTTAATTCTTTATTTTCATTTATTAAGCAATTCCTAGCTTGGCCACTGGAGGTGCCAAAGCGCTCACACCAATAACAGTGTCTGGATGGCATGAGCATTTTACACAAACTTTTATCAAACCTGAGGTAACAGATTTTTAGACCTGAACTGAATGCCTATTCTTGTACCTGAGTTTGTGCTGCACCAGTGCAGCTGCAGTGGCTCGGCTGCGTGGGTTCGGCCGGCCGAGCTCTTTGTAGCTGCGGTAATATTGCTGGATCAGCACGGCTGCCCTGCGACTCTGCTGGAACTTCTTCTGTTCGTGGTAGCTGCGGAATTTACTCTGGATAAGGATGGCGGCCAGCGTCATCTTCTTATAAAGTGCATACTGCCAAGAGGACAAAAAAAGAAAGTTGTGTCAAATGGAAGAGAGAGAGAGATCTGTAGCAAACTACTCTATTAGCCAACAGAAAATAAATATCAACATTTTTTTTGGCAAAGAACACCATCAACATTGTAATGGATGTGTTTTGGATGACTGACAGTTGCTATGCAGTTGCAAGTTTTTTGGCACAATGGAAAGTTGAAACTAGGTCACCGCTACCCTGTTGAAAAAAAATCAGAATATGCTGGTTAGATATGTTTTGAAGCATGGCTGCTGGTTCGAGCTTGGTTAAACTGGTACTCAGCTGGTCATGAGCTGGTTTAAGCTGGTACCTTAGCTGGTCCTAAGCAGACCAGCTCATCACCAGCTAAGGACCAGGAGCAGCAATGCTTCAAAACATACCTAACCAGCATATGCTGTTTTTTCAACAGAGTAGGTTGATGCATACTGCCTCTATTCTTAAAATGTGGATTGAATCCCTCTTCCAGTGTAAAACTGTGGATATTTTTGTAAGTAGCTAAATAGCTAATCTTTTCTTATTAAACTGCACAATATGAACTTTGGTTCATATCCATAACCCTAAGTATAAGCAACAGTGATAAACAAGCACCACTAACAGACTTTCAGTTCAAAGCAGTAGTAGTACTTGTAGATGAAGTGGGAAGTGTTACCTTCAAGGCTATCCATGTCAGCTTGGGGAAGAGAGAGGAAGGAATTGAAGGCATTCTTGTAAAGCCTTTAATAATTGACCACTCAAAAGTGTACACACAGAGAATTCCGAGCATCTCTGCCTACCTGTTTGTACCTCTTATAACAGCGCTGAATGACAGCAGCTGCCAGTTCCTGCTGCTCCCGAAGTGGACGACCCTGCAGGATGGGGGAAGAGGGGGATAAGGTAGGGTGGAGAGGACAGGAGAGAGATTAGAGTTCACAAGGAGGCCTGCAAGGCCACAGAGATGATGGCATCTGATTCCTTTTGTGCCTGGCCAAGGTGTCCTCTTAGACTGGCAAAGTTGCGTTGATATGCCCTGGGAGAAGGTTATTCCTCAGAGCACTGCGCGCCAGCGGAACACTGGGAGAAATCTGCTCTGAACAACCAATGTGGTGTGGACTCAGGGATATCCGCGCATCCCGTTAAGACAGACAGATAGATAGAGGGAACAATGCAATCATTCCTTATAGCAAGGCCATGCTAAGCTCAAGCAAATTTCCCCATGCTTGTCAACAACAGTGACCCTATCTCTGCCTTTTGAGCGCACACCACAACAATCATACCACCTTTCACGACACAGGACTGCAAAGATCCAGATTCATATACCTTAAGTTTGGGAACACCATACAACACAACACAATACATCAAGACCTTTGAAACCGGACCATCACGAACACTGGCAACACACCACCGATAACCTGCATGGGTGACCCTGGCACCTGGGTGAAGCCCTGCCCTACCTTGTATTTGCGGAAGGTGTTCTGGACCTGGCGGGCTGCCTCGTAAAGTTCTCTCTGTTCAGGATCAGACAGGGCCAACTGGGTCAGGTCGCGCTCCTCCTTGTTGTGGGAGGCATTGAGGAGCGCGGTCCATTCAGCGGGGGTCTGGAGGCCGAGCTTCCCAAGAGGACCGTCGAGTTCCGGCTGTCCTCCACCGTGGACTGGGCCCAGGCCAGGAGAGGAAGTTAGGGGCTTGTTAAACAGGAACCTGGGAACAATTGGGAAAACAATCACATACAGGAACCCAAAGAGATTGGAACTAAGATTCTTGAGAACAGATCAACTTTACGATGAATCACCTTTCCGCATCTCCAAGGTAACTGGCCAACCAGCTCATGGTGTTGCTGACTCCAACACCATCTAGTGTAGTGTCTGATGCAACAAAGTTTTCCCTCTTGATGCGATCAGATGTTGCCTCAATGACTTCCTCCGCTAAAGTCATCATGTTCATGTTCTGAAACAAACAGTTGGGTACTTTCAGAATTGCACCAGTAACTACATGTTTATGAGCTCCAAAAAAAATCACCAGACAGAACATCTGACAGACTTTACTGTTATCTTACAGCACTACATTTTCGGCAGCCTACTCATGTCAAAGTACCTTTCTACGCCTCACCTGCAAGTCTCCTGTGTTTTCCAGATCCTCTTGGGTTGTCCGCAGATCAGAGATTGTTCCCGCACTAGCAATCTCTCTTAATCTCAGTCTGTTCGCGAGCCTTTCCTTGCCAAGTCCTGCAGTTGGCACTCTGCGTCCTGCAGCCTGTCTGGAGCCCCAGCATCCACCTCCACAATTTGAGCCCAGCTTAGTCTGAGACTGCTCACCATCTCCCTGCTCTTTCTCCCCAGTACCTTCCCTCGGTTTGGAAGGGCACGTTTTAGGCTTGTGGGCCTGTTCTTCTAGTCCGACAGGAGCAGAGCAGGGTTTGCTGGGCCGAGTTTGAAGGGTCTCGGGATTGGGTTTGTGTTTCTTGCTCAACGGGGCGTCCCCATGACTAACACTGCTGTAGAAGCTGGATGGTTCCGACCTGGGTCTCCTCAAGTCTGCAGAAGTACGAAGCAAGTGTCTTAGAAGAATGTTTGACCAAACTGTACACAACCTGATCCATCTCCTTACAAAGTACTAATTTGATCATGCAAGGTCTTTCTATGTTTTACAAGGTTATTCTTAACTCTGTGGAACTCAATACTGACACTCCAAACAGAATGAAAGATTGCAGTTCTCACCCGAGCTGGAGCTGGAAGCAGAACTAGTCATGTTGCTTTCTTTCAGCCCAACTGAAGATGTCTCCGTACCCCAAACATTCATCCATCCCTCTGCGGCTGAGGCCTCAGTAGATGGTGAAAAAGTCATGCTGGGAGTTGAAGTCAGTGCTCCTGACTGCTGCTCCTCCCTTTGAAGGCTTTCCAGACACTCAGCCAGCTTGGTGTGGCCACGGGACCGGGCAATGGCCAGCGGTAAGCGCCCCAAAGAATCTGGGATGGCCAAAGCTCGCCGATCCCATTTATACAGAACCACTGCTGCTTCCATATGACCCAAAGCGCAAGCCCACATCTGAAGAGAATAAAACTGAGTTGCATTTAATTTGTAGGCCACACTCTTCCCCTTTCTAACTCATGCAAATGACATTGTGAAACTGCACAGTATCATGATTGAGGTATCCAGTCCAAGTGTCAATACTCACCAGTGGTGTGCAAGAGAAATGATCCACATTTAGAGGATCAACCTCAAGTTCCAGGTCAATACTGTCTGCATGCTTAGTGCTGTAAAAAACAAACAGCACAGAGAACAATACAGAACAGGTGAATGATGTATATGCACTATAAACAGGCATTTAGTTCAGGTATGCGATCAGTATACTCACCGCCACTTGATAAGTGTTTGGATTAGGGTGGTGTAGCCCTGGGCGGCTGCCAGATGAAGAAGAGTCATGCCCCGGAATGTCTTGGAGTGGATCAGGTGCTTGGACTTGGCCCAGCAGGCGCGGTTCATCATCTTTTCGCAAACTACCACCACACGGCTTTCAAAGGAGTTGCCAGCCGGACCTTGACCCTGGCTCTGACCCTGACCTGGTGAGAACTTCAACAAGTAGAAGCAAGTCAATTAATATATCAATTGATATATCCATTTGTTTGAAGCAAGACAGTGTAGCTCAGAATGATACCTGTGCCTGTTCGGAATTGCTTCTTCCTCCTTCTCCTCCTCCTGTTCCGGTTCCTCCGCTCTCAGATGGTCCTCCACTGCTCTGTTGCTGCTGCTGCTGACCGGCCATCTCTGCCATCCTTCGCTCCATCTGCTCTAGGCGTTCCAGGATGGACATTCTGAACTGGTTATCTGCATAAAAATAAGGAGAATTTAGATTGTTATGCATACATATTAAATGGCTTTCAAATCAACATGAAATCAAACTCTGTTTACTTAACACATGTTCCCAATGTTATCGTGCATGATTCATCAGTGCATGTTATTCCAAAGAAAAAAAAATAGCATTTTATCCGAAGGTAATCTCTGAAACCAATTTCTTTATTAGCTGACATCACCAAGACCATTTATAGGGGCATTCACAATGGCAGCGAGTAGGCATTTTAAGGTGGAGTCACTGGTATGGATACAAAAAATTTAAGTTGCATCCAATATTTTTCTTGATGAATATCTTAACTTAGAATATATGTCATGTTACAGAGGTGAAATTATAAATTTCACTTCAATACTCTATATGGGTCAATTATATGATGCTCAGTTATTGTCCAGATCTACAGTGTTACATTTTTCTCCTATGAAAAATGAAAGAAAGTATATAATATGTATATAAAATATATATTTTTTTTAAATATAATTTATTAATGTAATATAATAAAAAATATTAAGAAAAATTAAAAATAATAATTATTAAATATAAAAATGTTATTAAACATTGATTATTAATAATAATTATTATTATTTAATATATTATAATATAAATGTTTTTGAGATTTACACAAATATATTTGATTTTGGGAAAAAAAAAAGTGTTAATTTTTTTAAAGGCATAAAACCAATTTAAATAAAAGATTACATTTCTACTCTTCGACATCGCAGACATTCATCATTATTTTTCATTGACCCATTTAGATTTGTCCATATCAAATAGTAGCTTGCATATCCTTTGTCCACTCAAAAAAAAAAAGAATAAAGTAAAAAAAAAACAAAAAAAAGGTTTCCAGCGACTTGCGAGTTGTTTTGTTACATTAACAGCTAACATCAAGACAAATTCCCTGCATATACCACACCAGTTCTGTTTCACACGCGGTGAATGAAAGTGACTCTAATTCTAATGAATGGACCTAGACGTAGGCATTGGATCCTGTGTTTTTCCACCACAAATATCCACCCTTGCGGACAAAAAGAGCCGCTCCGAACGGAGCTCCAGTGCAGCTTTGTTCAAACACTACTGCAGTGTTGGTGCAGTGCAGATGATGTCATTTCCACCTGCTGCTGGCTGGCTGTCTTTCTCTCTCTCTCTCTCGCTCCCTCCACTCAGAATGCGGCACACGTACTCTCATGTAGGCTGGGGGGGAGGGGAAAGGGGAGGAGGGACCAAATTGCTCTACAACGGGGCTGTGACATAATCAACGCTCTACTACACCTCCAGCAGCCTGGAGACGACCAATCAGACGCCAGCATTCCAGCCAGGCAACAGAACGCTTGAGAGCTTTGTGTCAAACCTGAAACTGTTGAGGGGCAGCGTTTCAAAACAGACAGACCTAACTCGTGTTTATTAACGGAGAATATGTTTAGAGGAAACGGATGAGGCAAGGTTATTTGCATCCGCTGTATTCAGGTGAATACTTAAGGTGAATTCAAGGTAATTGGACCACTTTTTCACAGTCATTTCAATGTCAAAAACTGGCCCAATTTATTGAATTCCTACAGAGAAATCAGCTCTTAAGATATGTCAACAAAAACGCATGCAAAAATCAAGCATCTCACAGCCTTGTCAGTTCCAATAGTTCATTTTAACTTTTAAAAAGACTAGAATTCTTTACAAATCTGCACATACATATGAGGCCTTCTTTTATAAGTATAAAAAAATGACATTTTCTTTTAACATGCATAAATCACACTTTTCCCAAGCACACAACAACAACCTTCAATAACAGACCAATGACGACGCACATGCATGAACTAGCCCAAAGGTGTCCAAAAAACCCCAACAGCACTAACCAGACTGTGCCAATGTGTGTTACCGTCTTTCAGGAGATGTTACATCAGCCTTGGTGCTGCTCCTTTTGGCCTGGGTAGCTCTCCTGGTCAAGCGGACCTCATATGGTTGAGCACAAGCCTTGAATGAGAGGACTAAACTCTCTATTCGCTGGATGTTTGAGTATCTCATGGTAATATCCTAATGCAGAGAGCCCAAGCCGGTTTCTCTATTTCATCACAGTTGCATCATGCTCTTGAGAGTGGGGGCTTCTGCACCACTTTACAGCTACAAGCGCAACAGGGGCTCAAAATCACTCACTTGTTGAAGATCTGTTGCGGTTTATTGTGCCTGAGATTGGTAATAAAGAGACTACGGGCTTTACAGTCGTCAGAAATTAAACAAGCATTTGACAATGCATCCATATGGCAAGAAATGATTATTGCACATTAAACTGCACTTGCTGACAGTGTTGTTTTGCATATTAGGTAAAGGTGCAAAATTGCAAGCCATATTGCGAGCTGAGGGTGTAAAGCAATCCAAAACATTTTTAAAGTACTGTCTGTGGATCAGCTATCAATTAAATCAATTAAACAGTAAATAAATGCATCTTAAATATGTATGTCAGATGTAATCTAAATACAAAGTCTAATGCAATAATGTGCAGGGAAAATAGGATGCATTTATAATGGTTTTAATTACTTATTGAATACTAGACGATTGCTATATAATTTTTCCCCTGAGCATATCCAATATTTGCCACATTTGAGCTCAGAAGGCATATTGACTCTTTCATTTTTATTTTTAGGGTTTAAAAGAGCTCATGCTCTGCTGGGCATTTCTACAGGATTTGCTTTAAATCTATAACAGACTAATATCCTGTTTAAGCCCATCACTATAAATGCATCGAACAGAAATGGAAAAAACTAAATCACACAAATGTCCCTTTCGACAGGATTTAGCTGATAACGTGCAATGATTTTGTCTTAAGGAGATTTAGCTCAACATGGACTCAAAGCTGGGATAACAGCTCCTAAAGCTGTGGACATTGGTAGATCTGCTAGATCATGACCCTGGAACAGGTGCTTGTTTTGGAGACAATTGGAAAGAGGCGAGGCTGCTGTGATAATAATGCCATTATTGCGCTGTCAGTCATAATCCCAGCACTGATCATTTGTATTAACTCTCCTCGTCTAACCGGAAACATCTCTTCTGCTTAAAAACAGTTCAAGAAACCACGTCGTATTAGCAACTCACATTCTCAGCCTCAGACCAGAACTTTGACTCAAACAGACAAACAAAAGCTTTCAGCACAGACTTGGTCTGCTGGAAACAAAAGCACACTTTCCATTATTTATTTTTGACTTTCTCGAGATTTTATGCATATATGTTTGCAACAATAGGCTTCAAAGTGTTTTACTTAAAAAACTGTAAATACTGTGGTCAGTATATCCAAACAAACGCTGTTTTGCACAGTTTAAAAGATATTACTGACAATAAAACTGACTGAAAAAGGAGAGAAAAAAAGCATCTTTGAATGACCCTTTAAAAAAACAAACAGTGCAAAATGAAAACACAGAATCTCCACAGAGAGTTGTGTACTCTAATTAAACATGAAACTACAAGCGAGTGCAACACGGTCCGGTCCTTGCTCAGATTATCTAATTTAGTTCATTCTGCATGGAGAGCAGACAAACAAACAAAAAACAGTTTAATCTCAACCGAGAGCAAAAACAGCACGGACGAGACACATCTGTGTGGGCGCTCCATTAGCGGACTCAAGCCCTGACCGCAATTCCTAGAATTCCAGAGGAAATCTCATCAAAGCAGAACAAGCAACTTTGAACTTCAGATTTAGGGTTGATTATAGTGACCTAGTTACAAGTTTCCTTGTAAGGGCATGTAGGCAGGCCAGCGTAATGAGAATACAGAAGTTACTCAGTTTGGGTTGAAATCCTCTTGACTTTTGTGATGCGATTTCAGTTTTAATTTAACACAGATTAGAAACTAGAACAAGTGTTGTACTTAAAAATAATAAAAAAGAAGGAAAAGACTAAATGAAAAGAGTAATGGCAAAAGCCTTAAGTTGTCAACAGGTTGGTAAAACAATTCAAATAGGTCTGCTAGCAAAACAACACCACATCTCACTATCACAATGTATAATTCTGAAAAAAGGGACAACTTCATGACACAGTATATTCGTCCTCTCGCTCTGGAGCGCTTAACACAAGAAGGGCAACAGTCTGATCCTCTCAGCATCACTGTCGCTGTCCACTGCCTGTGGTGCTGAAGACGCACTACACCTGACTGACTCATTGTAACCACATGCTTCACATAGGAGATCTGGAGGTCTGTGAGAACACCGGCTGGTAAAAGTTTGCAAGCCTTCGCGTACAACCTGACCTGATAATTCCACAACCGTTCATTCTAAGAAACTTCCATGCTGCACCTCAGAGTCTACATACTAGTCACAATAATTTCCACACCAGCATAAAAAATGCTCTCGCTGCTGTTAGGAAACATCACACAGAACAGACACCTGGAGCTCAGCTACAACCAATATTCATCTTTAAATAGCCTGTGCATGTGGATCAAGTTCATGTCAGAAAGACAACAAAAAAATCACGCATACTAACCCGAATCAGCCAGCGTGTTGTCTGTCACTCACACATGTTCTCCATCCAGCGTCAAACTAACCGCAGGAGCCGCTTGGCAGCGGAGCCAACAACAATAGAACAAAGTGTAAGTGCGGAGTGTGTAGGGAGAGAGATAAAGACCCCTCGTCCCCCTCCTCTACACCTCCTCCTGTTCCCTCCCCATCCCTGCTGCCGATGCTTTATCTTCTCCGTTCGCTCATGGAGACGCGGGGTTTCATCCGCCGCAGGTACGCGCTTTACGCACCGCTTTACGCGCAGTCGTGCGCCACCGGCTGGCTCTCCAAACACTCGCAGGCATCACAGTCCTCCTTTTCCAACGGAAAACGGTCGATTAGGTAAAAACAAATCTACGTTTTGCAGTATCTTTTATTTTGCGAATGCGCTGCGCGCACTAGCCGCACGTCTCGGAACTCGGAATCGGTTTTTGCGTATTTTGTTTATGTGTGTTTTTCAAACGTTCTTCTGTTTTATAGCGATTTACGACAGCACATGGAGTCTAAGCGTTTGTTTTCAATTCGCTTTTGACTAAAACCGAGCGTTTTGGCGCGAATCTGAAGTCGTGTGGTGGTTGGACGTGGATGTGTTTTTCTTTTGGGAGTGGCAGCGAAACACAATGGAGCCGCTGTGATCACCCATATAACCGCTTGGAACAATATGATGGTCGCTCACACGGGTGTTTTGCGACAAATCTGTGTCAACAGGAGGCAGGTTTACTGCTCCTGCCCCTCTCAGCCTCTGTCCTGTGGTTCAGTACCTGCAATGCTGCAGATAAACTGTTTTTCTCCTCTCTGCATTATGACAAATCAGGCCAGGCGGTGTGTCGTTCAGCGCCACGCACATAACGCGCTGGATGCACGCAGACAGCATGCTGGGAGAACTGAAGCTCGATTAGACGAATGAGATCTCATAACCTCACATCACTCTTTTTCAGCGTTTTTCCATTCTCACTGTTCAGTTAACATCTGTAACTGTAATATGCATAACAACTAGAGTCTAAAGTGTTGATGCAGGGCTGAATCTCACATAAAGAAATGTGAAAAAATACGTCTATTTTTAGAACCTGTAAGATCTGTTTAGATTATTTAGATAAATAAGCACATTCCTTAAGATGTAAATTATAATAAACATAAAACTTTATGCAAAATTTTAAATGTAAATAGTAAAACTATTGTGTCCAGACTGGGCTGATTGTAATTACTCATTACAGTAATGATAATTTAATGAGAACTGTCTTTGAGAATAATGCTAATTACAATCACTCTATGAAAATGGTAATGACGTTTTTTCACATTAAAGTTAAGGACATGGGGGATGTGCT
This sequence comes from Labeo catla, assembly GCA_012976165.1. Taxonomy (NCBI): domain Eukaryota; kingdom Metazoa; phylum Chordata; class Actinopteri; order Cypriniformes; family Cyprinidae; genus Labeo; species Labeo catla. The sequence goes on from VONZ01000112.1 coordinate 408,668, forward strand.
TAATTGTCACTGTTATGGAAAATATATGCATTTCCTGTTGGGAACTTTATTTATTTATTGCAGTTTAAAAGCACACAAAATATAAAGCAAAGTGATTTACTATTAAAATATATATATTTTTTAATTATTACTACCCTAGTAAAAAGTAATATATTTTAAAAAATACTGATGCTAAGTATAGTCTAAATCTATTAACATATTTACTAACATATCACTTGAGACGTCCTGATATAAAAAATATAATTAAACTTTATTTGGAGTACTACATGTGCACAATGCACATTTTTTTAATATTAAGCCTAAAATGTGTTTTAATGTCGCTATTGATGAGGATTTTATGATCTTTGAATACTATCGGTCTTTAAATGCAAGATATTTAAAGTGTATCTAAAGTATACTTGCAATAGCTCCACTTTAGCACAATCTAATGTACTTCAGTATATCTTTAGTTGTACTTCAGCACTTCTTCCGCACAATTAAATTGCATTAAGCATAAAATTAGTTGTTCCAATTTAGCAGACTTTAAGCATACCCATACTAAAAGTACAAATGCAAGGTACTTTTATTAAGTACATAAATATGTAAATGTACTTGTAGTAGGGCTTTCAAACGATTAATCGCGATTAATTGCATACAAAATAAAAGTTTGAGTTTGCCTTTATTTTGTATGCGATTAATCACAATTAATCATTTGACAGCCCTAATTTGTAGTATACTTAGATGAAAATAAATATATTTAAAATACATTTTAGTATATATTTTTTTCCACTAGGGTAAATATGACCTGCATACTACAGAACAAGTCCACATAGTCCTTATAACCTGACTAGTATATATGTCATAAAAAGTTGAAACACAAAAACACACACCATGAGTGCGAAAACAGACAAGACTTTCATCACCCGTTCTTTTTTACAAACATAACCTGGTTACACAGGGTACAAGGATTCTCCATTGTGCGGCATTCATCTTTGAAACACCTGAGAAAGTCTGTCAGCCCAGTTTAACCAACTTACTTATTCAGGCCAAAAAAAAGTCTCTGCAAGTTGTTTTTATTTTACTTTCAGACTCGACAAACACTACCTGGCCACCTTGTTTAAAATGCATGCAAGTATAGCATCCAACAGTTTAACAGCAACCAAGTCTTCGATTATTCACCTGCCAGTCATTTAATTCTTAAGAAACAAAGCTTGAAGAAATGTCTGCCATCAGCCATTCAGAGGAGTTTCAGACAAACAACATTTGGCAATACACAAATAAAATATTTAGTATTCAAAATGCATGAAAAGCACAAATTCAAATTAAACTTCCAAAGTTTCTTTACAGTGCAAAATGATGACAACCCCAAAAACACAACTGTGCAAACACATACCGTGTGGCTATTCTAGCACACAACTATAGCAGTTGAGATGCACTTTTTTAAAATGAAACCCTGTGGCCAGTTGTTCAAAAGTAATTGGATCGGATTTTGTCCATCGGATTGGATCAAATCTTGAAAATGTGTTGTTCAAAAGAAAAAACGTATTCTGAATTTGGATTAGATCACAAAATCCAATCTTGGTTTTAATCTTGATTAAATTCTCAGTTTGTGTTGTTCAAAACGTTTCAGTAAGATTTTCCATCACCATATCCCTTTAGGGGCTCTGTAGAGCACTAGTCATCCAAATTTGAAAATCTGAAAAAGTGTGTATCTGGATCAGGGTGATCCAATTCAATTTTGCTTTAAAAAATAAAATATTTAGCATTCAAAATGCACGAAAAGCACAAATTCAAATTAAACCCCCAAAGTTTCTTTACAGTGCAAAATGATGACAACCAAAAAAAAAAATAAAAAAAAAAACAACTGTGCAAACACATACTGTATGATGTAACACAAGATAAATGTCAAACGTACCGTCCAGTGAGAGCCAGTCGTGTTGAGAAGAGGGCAGGGCAGGCAGGGCACGGGCTTTATACTCAAACACCACTGAGTTGGAGATGATTTGACTGCTGGCTGCCACTTGCAGGGTCACCAGGCCTGTGTCATGAGCTTTGAAAAAAAGAGACATGAATTAAAAAAAAAATATATGCAAAGAAACAGCTTACGGTTTGAAGTCCACACGTATGCAAACCATTTGATGGCTCAGAGTATTTTTGTTTTTATTTATTTATTTAGTTACATAACAGTGGAATTTTAATGAGTTCTCTATGACAGCTGTTAAAGAACAGTCCTTTGTTTGTTCACAAAGACCACATGATATATTCATGGACTACAGTATGGAGACTTAACATATGAACTTCAAAATACTGTTTGTTAATTCTTTAAAAGACCCTTAAATAAGATGTTGGTTTGGCGTACTGACTGACCTAATGGCCCTTTTTTTGTCATTTAACTTTGTTTGATGATTTGATATACTGAAATGTAGCTGCATCACTCTTTCCCTTTAAAAGGACAGTTTTAAATATCTGTATGTACAGTTTGTGACTGATGAAATACCTGGGCAGTAACAACGTAGCACCCCGGGCTGGATGAGGGAAGCTGGAACTGTTATCTGATCAAACAGACAGGTATATTCACTGCTGGCCTCCTGCCATGGACCGGTGATCAGCACCTTCACACCACCCTGAGAAATATATACCAATATTATACATAAATGAGCGTATACATAAATGAACTGTTACAACTGGTTGGTTACACTTACTGTTGGATTTTACAATGTTTTTTTTTTTTTTACTAAATATGCAATTGTTTTAAATGTCAATGCACTATGAGAAACACTGAACTGATGTGCATCTCTGATGATATCTTTTTCCTACAAGGAAAATGTCAAGGAAAAATCACCAGGGTTTGTGAGAGCTGAACAGTTGTTGTGGAGAGGTCTAATATCCCTCTGTCTATATTTGTCCGACTGCTTCCTTGCCAATGGGCATGTTAATGACAGGCTGAGCATGTGTCTCATGTGGCCCAGGGGCTTCTGGGACAAATACATACGTCACTTGTTGTAGAGAAGACCCTGAGATTTGCATTCAGACCTCACAAGACTCAAATCTATTCCTGCATTTAACAGCTTGTGGCCAATTCCCGTGTGAATTGTATGCTTTCATTTGAGCATACTACAGAAGTCAATGGGGACCATCAACTGTTTGGTTACCAGTACTCTTTAAAATATCTTCTTTTGTGTACCAAACTGATACAGGTTTGGACCAACTTGAGGGTGAGTAAATGATCTACTTTAATATTAGCTGCTAATAAGACAGTATTAATCATTTTACTATGTTTAAAGCCATTCCACAAAATTCTGTAGATTTTCCCTTTAAATATGTTTGAAAATGCAAAAAAAAAAAAGCAGATTATATTTAGACCTGCACATTTGCTTTCACCTCTGCTGCCCCCTGGTGGCTATTCTACCACACAACTATAGCAGTCGAGATACAGTTTTTTTCTTTTTAATGAAACCCTGTGGCCAGTTGTTCAAAAGTAATTGGATTGGAATTTGTCCATCAGCTTGGATCAAATCTTGAAAATGGGTTGTTCAAAAGAAAAAAGTTTTCTGAATTTAGATTAGATCACAAAATCCAATCTTGGTTTTAATCTGGATTAAATTCTCAGTTTGTGTTGTTCAAAACGTTGCAGTAAGATTTTCCATCACCATATCCCTTTAGGGGCTCTTTAGAGCACTAGTCATCTAAATTTGGAAATCTGAAAAAGTGTGTATCTGGATCAGGGTGATCCAATCCAATTTTGCTTTGAAAAACTAGTACAAAAGTAAGATGGGTTACCTGATGCTGGATAGCAAAACATTAAAATATCCAGTAGAAAACTGGCTTCAGAACACTCTGAATGCAACACGACTTGTTTGTAATGTTTGTAATGTCTGCAATTTACGTTATTTGTAAAATCCACCTCTTTTTATACAGTTTTGGATGATGGGGGGCACCATTATAAAATTGCAACACAATATAAAATACTGATACGATGCCACATTGTGTGGCTTTTGATTGTAATTTTCAGTCGAAGGGCAACAAGAGAAGCAATGTAAGTCTTAACTGCTTTCCTAGCAATAAGAAGAGGGGGAAAGAATGTGAAAATGCCTGTGGATGAATAAAACTTCCTAAAGACCCATGTCTTTGTTCTCTCCACTTCAGCCCTGATACCTTTTAGGCTTTTAGTAGACCACAACTGCTCAAAGAGTTTACAAACGGTAGAGACAAGAAACGCTAGATGCCATCCTGGCAGGATGTAACATGCCGATGCTTGTCATAATGCTGCAGCCACTGAAGGACTTTCTCAGTGCGTATTTCATTCGATGTCCAGGGGGTTTAGACTGCTTATAGAGAAAAAAATTGATGGTACGGCATTTGGTTTAAGCCTACGCTTATATCACCACCTCTAAGCTCTTTCAGTAGCTGTGGCGTTGTATCAGTATTTTATTTTTCCGAGTTTTCTACTACATATTTCCATAAAAGACATAATTTACATTGATTTGGTGCAGTTGTGGCCTAATGGTTAGAGAGTCTGACTTGTAACCCAAAGGTCGCGTGTTCGAGTCTCAGGTCTGGCAGGGATTGTAGGTGGGGGGAGTGAATGTCCAGCACTCTCTTCCCCCCTAAATACCACAACTGAGGTGAGACCCTTGAGCAAGGCACCAGAACCCCAACTGCTCCCCGGGCACTGCAGCATTGGCTGCCCACTGCTCCAGGTGTGAGTTCACAGTGTGTGTGTATGTTCACTTCTCACTGTTACATGTGTGCACTTGGATGGGTGAAATGCAAATCACAAATTCCAAGTATGGGTCATCATACTTGGCCACACATCACATCATGTCCTTTCCTTCCCTTAGATTAAGCAATACCCAGGGTTTCCTTTAAATTCTACACAAGTGTCTCAAACTCACCTCAGGATAAGACCACTCTGGAGAATAGTCCGTCACCACGAACAGCCTTCCAGTAGCCTGTAACATTCCCATGTTTCCATGCGCCACAGCTGCAGACACAGCCTCGGCCACCTGCATGTATGCCAGCTGCCCAGCCTCGCCCGCCACCGCCCCAGCCTGTGTGGACTGTGGGCTGCAACAGGGCTGCAAGCAGAGGTCCGCAGAATTGTACCCCCTTGCCCCATGTGCTACTTCGTCGGCACCTTGCTGCGCAGCGGTTCCAGAGGAGACCTGCCCCTCTGTTCCCGAATGGGTCATCAGCTGATGGCTGTAGAGAGCATTGCTGCCTGCCACTACCGCCGTACCACTTCCACCCTCCACCGAAATGAAGTCATTGATGAGATCTGAGAACTGATTCCCAAAGGACACATCAAAATGATCCAGGTTGATCTCCATGGAGCCTCCTCCATTGGTTCCACTATTGGCCAGGCTCTGGTGGGTGCCTACGGTGCTAAAAAGCCCCTGCACCAAACCGGCTCCTTGCAGGAGCGGCTGGAGCTGTTGATGGGGGCTGTTGGTGGTTCCATTTCCCTCGGTGTCATTGCACATTGTTCCACTTTCAGCCCTTGCGCTTGTTCCTCCAGATCCTGGCCCCACTCCACCACCTTCCGTTGGGTTCTGGAGGTAGTGCTCTTCACCACCTACGCCTTCGGTTTCTCCTCCTTCACCAGGCTGCAAGTGGTCCCCTGGTTTCATCAGACCATCCGAGTCCTTTTCTTGAACACCTCCGTCTCCTTGCTCTGCTCCGATTGGCTGTTCCAAACCACCTACTTCTTCATGTTCCTGACCTGGGGTTGGAAAGCGATTCTGGTACTGCAGAAGCTGTAGTGAACCAGCCTGTCCATTCCGTTCGGTTGGAGAGCCGCCGTTGCAGTTCGAGGCAGTGTGCTGGCTGGGGTGGGTATGGTGATGGTGGTGGAGATGCCCGTTGGTTCCTGTTGAGTAGGCATTGGAGTCGTGAGAGTTCTGGGTTGAACTGGAGTTGTTTGGGTGTGTCTGGTTTTGGGACTGTGGTGAACCTTGCAGGAAGAAGCTGGGGGAGTGACTCTGGTGGGCCAGGTGAGAGCTGGAGATAGATTGGGTGTAGCCTGCCGCTGACATAACACTGGACGGATAGTCTTGCTTGGCATCAATTGCACTGAAATCCATCTGCTCAAGGGTAGTGCTGGGACTAAGTCCACCTCCAGATGGCAGGAGTGAACCAGTAGGAGTCAGAGCCAGGGAGTTCTGGCCAGAACCACCGTTTGAGGATCCAGAGATACCGACGGCACCGCTCACCACTTCTCCAACCTGATAGCCACCCTCTTTCGCCAACTGCTGCTCAAATGACGTGTCCTCCGTTTTGATGTTCTTCACCAGAGCGGTGTTGAAGCCATAACCATTGTCATTAAGTGGCGGGGAACATCGCAGCCCTCCATTACTGCAGCTGCTCCCATTGCTCTCCTCAGTTTTCATCCCATTTCCTCCATAGGTTTGACCTTGCTTGGGGTTGTTGAGGAAGCAGTCGGGGTCAAAATTCATATTGGTCTCTGGCAGCTTGATACTTCCAGATTCCAGGTTACTAGACAGCACCAGTTCTTCAGATACGCCGGCCGATGACAGCATAGCAAGTCCGTCGGTGGATCCCCCATCCGCTAACCCCACTCCAACTGCTCCAGCAAAGGCAAATTTGTGACTGTCGGCTGTCACTGCTAATACCAGACTGCTTGAGGCTGTGTCAGGACCCAACAGGTGAGCATTAGGGTCTACAGTGGGGGACATGCTATAGACAGGGTCTCCAGACACCTCTGACATGAATACAGTGGCGGATTGAGACAGGCTGCTCATTACCGAGGCTACATGGCCCATTCCTGTCACCACGGGACTGTCGGCCATGTCGGGGTCAGAGTTTAGCCCACTGCTAATGGAGACGGGGGAGCTCTGGGTGGTATCCGGCACTTCCACCTGGTTGGATGAGGACACCTCCATGCTGTTCTGGTGGAGCAGTGCTGGCTTGTGCACCTTGCCGTTCCTTTTCTCTCGGCCGCCCGTTCCGCCAGCACCGTCGTTCCCTGCCCTGCCATTTTTGCCCCCGCCGTGGCTGTGCTCCGTCTTTCCTTCTGACACGTCGTTGTTTTGAACCTCAGAGTGGGTGCTGCTGTAGGCACCACCGGTGCGTGGGTCTACTTTCGGAGAGATGATACGGTGTTTGGCACTGTTGCATTTGTGATGCAGGCTGCTTCCAGCACCTACAGAGACAGGGCAAACACGTTTTAAGTTATGTTAATATTAATGCAACCTAAAAATTACTTCACACATAAAGCTAAAACATGCATTTTGATATATTTGATTAGTTTGTGATTCATGAAAAAAGCTGCCCCTCTTTACTAGATATAAAAATTATGTAATCAAATTAAAACAAGTATAATGCCAACACGTTCTCACTTCCAACTCGTCACGTAATGACGCTTGGTCAGGACCCTTAGGCGTCACTTTTTTACGCACAGGATATTACTGGCAGATACAGCTACAGTCATTATTTTTTTTTTTTTTAAGTATTAATATTCCAAGTCTTCCAAGGTAAAACGATTGATTTGTGAGAAGAATAGACGCGGTCTCCGTCCGCTGTAAATCTCAGTCTGTTTGTTCGTAAATACATTCAAAAAATGCCTCCCGCCAGAAGCAGCATTACGTCAGCCTTGGTTGTGAAATGCCATTGGTTCTTGTGTGTCTCGTGACCGATTGCGCCATGCTTATGTCCGTTAGTATCTTTTTGAATGAGATGCGAGCGCGTTGACTGATCATTTTCAGCGATTAAAACGTTATGTTTTACAATCTTCTTCGCATAAAGATATCGTATGGCTTCAGAACACTCTGAAGGCAACACGACTTGTTTGTAATGTTTTTATTCTGCTTGTTTATGGTCAGTTTCTGCAATAAATAGCTGTGACTGTACTTATATTTGCCTGTTACATGTTTTATGTTTTTCAGAAGTGGGTAAGTTTAGGATAAGGGTGGGTTTAGGTGCTCCAATGAAAGTATAAATTTATATGAAATTATATTTTTTACAAATGCACGCAAACCATTAAAATAAGGCAAACAACTGAAATTAATGGAGGACGCTGCACGTCCAAAAGTGACGCTAAAGGGGTACCTTGAGCGTCAAAAAACTACGCCAAAGGGTCCTGACCAAGCGTCAATATGTGACCCTGGACAACAAAACCAGTCATAAGGGTCAAATTTTCGAAATTGAGATTTATATATCATCTGAAAGCTGAATAAATAAGCTTTCCATTGATGTATGTTTATTAGGATAGGACAATATGTGACAGAGAAACAACAATTTGAATATATGGAATCTGAGGGTGCAAAAAAAAAAGAAATATTAAGAAAATCGCCTTTAAAGTTGTCCAAATGAAGTTCCTAATAATGCATATTACTAATCAAAAATTACGTTTTGATATATTTACAGTAGGAATTTTACTAAATATCTTAATGGAACATGATCTTTACTTAATATCCTAATGATTTTTGGCATAAAAGAAAAATCTATAATTTTAAACCATACAATGTATTTTTGGCTATTGCTACAAATATACCCCAGCGACTTAAGACTGGTCCAGGGTCACATATGTGACGAGCTGGGAGTGAGAATGTGTTGATAATGCATGATAAAATATAACAAAATACAAAAAGGCAATAATTAAAAATGACATTCAGATAAAATATGTGCAAGATCATGAGTGATTTCACATCATTTTCTCTTATAAACCATCTGAAAATATTTGCAATATGCTAAAATTTATTTTCACTGTATGATTTCAGAGAAAATTAATGCATTGGTTTCATAATCTGTTTTGTTTGATGTAAACGCATTAATCAATATCTGACAGTAATTTGTGTTGGAGAAAGGTTTGTACGCAACTCTATCATTTTTACTTGATTCAATACTACCATCTACTGGCCATAATCTGAAAAGATGATGAAAAAGGCTCTCTCGAGTCTTTTATGTAAACATTTAAATCCAAATTAAATAATATATAGCCAGATTTATATTTGTGACCCTGGACCACAAAGTCTTAAGTAGCATAGGTATATTTGTAGCAATAGCCAAAAATACATTGTATGGTTCTTTTATGTAAAAAAATCAAGATCAGATCATGTTCCATGAAGATATTTTGTAAATTTACTACCATAAATATATAAAAACTTAATTTTTGATTAGTAATATGCATTGCTAAGAACTTCATTTGGACATATTTAAAAGTGATTTGATTTTTTTTGCACCTTCAGATTCAGTACAAATCTCAGTTTCAAAAAATTGACCCTTAAGACTGGTTTTGTGGTCCAGGGTCACATTTGTATAAAAATATACTATATTTTATACTACCTTACAGCGAAATCACTGTTAGATATGTGGATTATTGGCTCTAAATAAAACCCTCATGAAGGAGAATATAATGAATCAATAGTCATACAGTAAGAATGTTATTAGTGTTATTTGGTATTGGAAGAGTTCGTATTGAAAACTGACTTATTTGCACTGCTAAGATTGTTGAGACACCTTTACAAGGGTATAAAGTGTGAGAAGCAATGGAGATAATACAGAGATATCATTTCAGGCCCGTTCCCTTACCCAGGTTTCCCGTGCAGAGGCAGTTGTGAGTCCGGGGAGGTGGTTTGGTCTGGTGGCTGTCCAGAATTTGCTGCACGAGCTGCTCTGCTGAGAAGCCAGTGCTGCTATTCCCGTTGCTGCAAGTCCACTTGATGCCATGAACTGCCGGGAGAGAGGAGGAGACACAGACGTCAGCCAGACAGCCACACAGACCGGCACCTCGCCAGCGCCCCCCTACTGACACTGCAGGGGAGAGACGGCCTAACTGCGCCACCGCTGTCTACACGGCTGTCACTCATTATGGACCAAAACCATCAAATGCTTATGGAGAATGTTCCGGGTTGAAGCATCTGTGACATGCTTTTGATTACCATCATGTAATTTTGTCAAATTTCTAAGGGGGGCGATTATACGACACCGTTTTCAACTAAAAACCAAAAACTTTTATGCATTTTAAGTGTTCATTTAAACGGCCAGAGCATTTTGGGGGCCTGAAAACTTTTGAAGATAGATTTCAAACAATAGTTATTGTTATTTTATAGTTATTAAACTATAAAAATGCAAATTTGTGAAATTTTTCATGCTCATGTGCAATAAGTATTCACGTAATGTTTCTTTATAAAATGACATTGCCAACTACTAGCCTGGCATGCAATACAGCATTTTTAGCTGTTTTTGTGGATCCATGTGAATGGAGATCGTTTTGACAATGTTGTTTTCTGTACACGAAAAAAAAAGCAACTTTTTTTTTTTTTGCTTTGTCTTTCGTTTTCGCAGTAATGCACTTGCAATGAAAGTCTCTGAGGCGAAACATTCTAGTAGCAGGAAGAAATCTTTTCTCCTCATTAAGGCTGTGTTTATTTGATTAAAAATACAGAAAAAAACAGTAATATTGTAAAATATTATTACAATTTAAAACAGTGTTTTTCTATTTTAATATACTTTAAAATATAATTTATTTCTGTGATGCAAAGCTGAATTTTCAGCGTCATTACTCCAGTATTCAGTGTCACATGATCCTTCAAAATCATTCTAATATGCTGATTTATTATCAATGTTGGAAACAGTTGTGCCGCTTAATATTTTTTTTTGGAACATGTGATACTTTTTTCAGGATTCTTTGATAATTAAAACATTAAAAAGGACTGCATTTATTTAAAATAGAATTTTTTTGTAACAATATACGCAATATATTTTACTTTCTTTCTTACTTTCTTTTAAATAAATTAATACTTTCATTCAGCAAGGATATGTTAAATTGATAAAAAACATTTACATTTTTTATTAATCAAAGAATCCTGAAAAAATATCACAGTTTCCAAATAAATAAATAAATAAATAAATAAAATTAAGCAGCACAAAAATTGATATATATATTTTTTGCATTTTTTTTTATTAATCAAAGAATCCTGAAAAAATATCACAGTTTTCAAATAAATAAATAAATAAAATTAAGCAACACAAAAATTAATATATATATTTTTTGCATTTTTTTTTATTAATCAAAGCATCCTGAAAAAATATCACAGTTTCCACAAAAAAAAAAAAAAAAGTAAAAAATTAAGCAACACAACTGTTTCCAACATTGATAATAAATCAGCATATTTGCATATTCTAAAGAATTATGTGACACTGAAGACTGGAGTAATGATGTTGAAAATTCAGCTTTGCATCACAGGAATAAATTATATTTTAAAGTATATTAAAATAGAAAACCACAATTTTAAATTGCAATAATATATAGCAATATTAGTGTTTTTTCTGTATTTTTAACATTAAAATATCTTACTTATCCCAAACTTGATATACATACATATAGTATATACGTAAGTTATCAGGTTTACAGACTATAATAATAATTGGGAAATTTTAATTTGGAAATTTTAAATATAACCAGGCACAAATGAAATTTACCAACTTGCTTGCATTTTTTGAGCTTAACTACAGGATTTAAACATTGTATGCATTGTAAACATGCATTAAATTGAGTGTTAAAGCATTAAATGGTAAAAAAAAAAAGAACAACTTAGGTTGAAGATGTATAGAACTTGAATTCTGTGAAAATCTGTCAGTGTACATTTTATGTAAGCCTCCATATAACTTTGAACAACGTATTTTAAGCATTTATGCCGTAGCCCACAGACTTTCACTGCAAGTGCATTACTGTACACAAGCTTTTTTTCCCCTTCGAAATTATGTTCTCTGGTAATCAACTAAACGTCACAGATGCTGCCCATAGAGCATAAAATGTGTATCCAACTCTGAACATTTCCATAGTGCCACAAAAACCTGCTTTACTTCCTGTAACTCAGATAAACAGGTGCTGTTTCAGATCACTCAAATGTACAACAACAACCCCAAAACAATATTACAATGTAGCCCGATGTAGTAAAACAGCGCAACACTGACATCTGTTGGACATATTGAGGTACTACAGCTAATAATGTATGTAAGGAGCCTTTACCAGTCAAATACCTTTTTACTCTCTCTCTCTGCTGCTCATGTGCAGGATGTTTTAGTAATGAGGCCCTGGGTGCTGGTTTAATGAGATGAAAGCATCACAGATCTATTTGAGCAGAGTGACAGTGACTAAAGCCATCTTGTTTGCTTCTTCTAATGTTGATGGAAAACACTGCATGCAACTGTGCACTTCATCTACTGAGAGCAGCATTTTTCATCTTTCAGTCCAGAAATAAACATCACAGTCATCTGACACAATCCAATTAGAGACACTCAGAGAAAGAACTTCATGATTTTAGTCAATACAAATCAGTTTGTCTGAGCGAGTTGCATTACACAGTTGCTTAGATATTCATCATGCACATTCATATGTGTTTGTATGTATGTATGCATGCATGTATGTGTTTGTGTGTGTATACATATATATATATATATATATATATATATATATATATACACACACTCACACCCACCCACACAATTGTTTTTTTTTTGCATTGACTTTTTTTTTTTTTTTACAAAAAAAGCACATTTTGCTCTTACATTTTCATTTTGCAATAAAAAAATTAATGAATGAATTACTGTACTGAATTGATCAATTTATCAATTAAATTACTGTTTGTTAATTATTCCTAATTATTTTTTATTCATTATGATGATGATTATTATTATTACTTATAAGTATGTCTATATAGTTTATTTTTTATTTTAGTTACTGTTTCAGTTTCAGTTATTTTTTTATTTTATTTTATTAGATCTTATTTTATTTTATTTTTTCAGTTTTAGTTTTAAGTTTTGTTAAAGATTTAATAATTTTATTGTTGTGTGTTTTTGTAATTTTTCATTAATTATTATTATTATTATTATAATGTCTACATAATTTATATTTATTTTTATTTTAGTTATTGTTTCAGTGTCAGATATTTTAATAATAATCAAGTTAAACTAAATTTAAATGAATATTTTTGCAGCTTTGGTAGCTATCCAAATAAAAATAAATGTAATTTAATTTATTATTATTTTTTATTGTATTGTATTTTATTTTATATTTATTTTATTTTATTTTTCAGTTTTAGCTTTAATATTTGTTAAAGATTCAGCATTTTTTGTTGTGTGTTTTTGTCATTTTTTATTGATTATGATTCAGATTATTATTATTATTATTAGTATGTCTACATAGTTTATGTGTAATTTTATTTCAGCTATAGTTTCAGTTATTTTAGTAATAATCAAGTTAAACTAAATGTAAATGAAAATTCATGCAGCTTTGGTAGCTATCCAAATACATTTTTTTTTTTTTTTTTTTTTTCAGTTAACACTTATTTTGTTCCAAAACACATTTTTTTGAATGGTTTTAGTGCTAGTTAACTATAATAACCCTGTTGAGAATAATTGGAATTACACTTAAAAGCAAAATATTCAGAACAGTAAATATAATAAAATTAGCTTAAATTACATAAGAATATTATTTTCTTTATGCAATATGCAAAAGTGAAACAAAAGCATGCATATAACTAGAAACAAACCCCAAACAGGGTGCTAGGGCACACCTAGGCTCCAAAAGTACAATATACAGGCTTTTTATCAGTCCTTTATGCAACATGCATCAATGGTTTTGCTATTCTTTGGCTGATATTTTAGGATTTTTAGTTTGACCTGAACTACACACATCTAACCAGAATGCTCCTTTCATGCCCCAGTACATATATGGGCCACATCAGGACCACATTTTATCTGAACAGCCTGTGTCATTCAAAATACATGACTGGTAAGAGCAGTCAGCCACCTCCAAGATTTGACTCCAGCTCAAAAATCATCTGCGATTTGCTCCTGCCAGCAGAAGGTGGCAGTCCTGCACCGTCACCGAGTTTGACTCGTGGAAGGTCATTCAAAGAGATGATGATGATGTGAGAAGCGTTCTCCTGCCCTTTCAGCGCTGCACTACCACATCATGAAGTTAATGACTCATTGATGTGTGTTCAGATTTAAAAGTCACTCTAATATTACAAGAAAAATAACTGCTGTGAATGTACAGAGAGTGTCAATGTGTGAACATTGACGGTGTAAAATGCGGTCAGCTGCTTTTGCACAGTTAAAAGCACCAGAGAATGGGGATATTTTACTAACATGCACCTGCATCTCTAAATGTCACTGCCATAGATACAGAATATGAAAGCAAACGGCACGTTTTTATATTGTATTATCTAATGCAATGACATTTTTAAATGTGATTTAAGTGGACTTTTTTGGCCACTGTAGATATAGATTAATCTTCTCTGAAATAACCATGAATATATAGCTATATAAATAGAAGTTTTTGTTTACATAATATATGTGTGTGCACAGTGTATATTTATTATGTATATATGAATACACACACATGCATGTATATGTTTAAGAAAAATGTTTATATTAAAAATCTTTATCCAATTTTTTAATTTAATTTAATTTAATTTTTTAATTATTTTTTATGTTATTTTTCAGTTTTAGTTTTAGATTTAGTTTTTTGTTGTAAAAAAAACTAAAAAATTTTTTTTTTATTAATAATTGTATTAATTTTTTATTTATATAAAATATCAATTATATAAATATAAATATATACATGTAAATACACATAAATATTTTCAAAATATATACTGTATGTGTGTGCATTTATATATACATAATAAATATACTTAGTATACACATATATTATGTAAAAAAATTGCAAAAGTGCTGTCAAACAATTAACTGTATCCAAAATAAAAGTTTTTATTTACATAATATATGTGTGTGTACTGTGCATGTACATGCATGCATATATTTAAGAAAATGTATATATTAAATAAAATATATATTTCTATTTATTTATTTATTTAAAACTATTTATGCATAATATCAATTATATGAATATAAATATATACATGTAAATATTTTTTAAATATATACTAATGTGTGTGTATTTATATATACATAATAAATATACAACGTATATTTATATACACATATATTATGTAAACAAATTTCTTTTTTATTTTGAATGTGATTAATCGATTAATTGTTTAAAATTAAAAATATTAAAATTAAATATTTTGTTTATTAAATTACATTTTTATGTGAAATATTTTATTGCATTTTATTATATTTATTATTAATTATAATGATTAATTATAATATAAAATATGAATAATAATTACAAATACTAATTATAATTATAATATAAATACTGTAAGATAAATATACTATTTATAATATTTTAACATTTATTTTTAATATTTTAATATGTATACTTTTTAAAAACTATTTTACACAATTTCATTTTATCATAATTATTATTAACTATAATATTAATTAACTATAATTATAAAATTAATTATAAATTCTAATTATGATATAAAATATTGTAAGAAAATATTATAATATTTATGCCCAATTAAGATATAATCCGGTGAAATTATTTGAAAGTGTAAAAAAAAAGTATTTCATTGTACATATGTAGATTAAACAAAATACATAATCTGAGCTAATCATAAATTTAATGCTCGCTATGAAATTATGGAATTAATGGAATTATTATAGCAATAAATAAAATGTAATTTCTATGTCAAAAACACTGCAACAAACACAAAATATGAAAGCAAATGCCATGTTTTTCTAATGAAATAACATTAAGTTTCATATT
Organism: Labeo catla; assembly: GCA_012976165.1. Taxonomy (NCBI): domain Eukaryota; kingdom Metazoa; phylum Chordata; class Actinopteri; order Cypriniformes; family Cyprinidae; genus Labeo; species Labeo catla. The sequence goes on from VONZ01000112.1 coordinate 424,296, forward strand.
TTCATATTTTGAGTGTAATTAACTGTCCAAATACTTTTTGGGGCCACGGTAGATACAGATGAAGCATCTCTGAAATGACCATGAATATATAGCAAATGTATAAATAAATAATGGTCTCCACTCTGAACTAAACTTGCTGATCTTGAACCAACTGAATATTTTTTCTATATCAGGCATATCACACTAATACACAGTGTAGAAATGTAGTTCAACACTCACACATGGGTTTGAGCTGCCCGATGAGTTCTTCCTTGGTCCATTTGGCCCACTCTTTCTTATCCGTGTTGATGGAGCACAGGATGGGCCCGCACGGTTTCCCACAATCCTCTATGGCGGGCACGTTCAGGTAGTGGACCAGCACAATGTCAGGGTTCTGAAGTGAGAAAAAGAAAGAGAGAAAAGCTGATGAGATGAAAGCCTGCACGTAATGAGGGAAGAAGGAATTAAAGACAAAAGCAAGGGGAAATTGACACGGAAGGAGACCGGCGACAGGACGAAGCACCAGCTCAAAAGAAAATCCAAAATTTTGAGTTTATGGAGAAGAATTAGGAAACGTGTCTTGAATAAAACTTGCATGTCAGCTCTCCCCAAACAACAGACCCAGACTTATAATCTTACACTACAAAATCTTATCATAAAATATCAATTACTGCATTTATAAAACAATGCACATCTAGGAGCAAACAGCTATATATTCATTTTTACACAAAATGTGATTGTCAGTTAGTTGTGACCTTACTTTCAACACAACCGACAGTTTTAGAACTGTAGTATTATTTTTAGTGCACTTGTTTACCATGCAGACAAGAGTCAGGAAAGACTAAATAATACCTAGTCAGACAGAATGACAGCAGCTAAAGCAGCGGTTTGATTATTACAAGAATTCAGGGGCAGTTCACTGGTTTTTATTTCATCCGTGCACTTTTTAAACTGTTGGTCCATGTAAACATGCATTAGACAGATGGTTTTGGCTGTTCTGATACGTCTGAGGCTACAATAACACCAGCACACTGTACAAGAGTATTGACAAGCGTGCTTAGGCTGAAATATAGCAAAAAACAAGATAATATTTATATATACATAATAATTATACACAGTATACACACATATATTATGTAATAAAAACAAAAAACTTTTTATTTTGAATGTGATCAATCGATTAATCGTTTAAAAGCACTAATAGTTATTAAAAAAATAAATACATAAACAGTATTATTTACAAAAAAAATCAAGGTAAACAATGTCTTTTGCAATTAGAATATCTTTATTATATTTTATATTTATTTTATGTAACATTTTTTAGAAGACAAAAACAGTTCTATCTACAGAAGCAGATTATAATTCTAAGATGACGATATATATATATAAAATTGTCTTATTTATGAAATTATATTTTTTATAAAATGTATATTTTATTACATAATATAAAATACACATGATAAAATATATATGTTTTTTTTTTTTTTACAATATTTAATATTATGATATTTAATTAAAATACCCCCCCATACAAACAGTTCATGGTAGCCTTTCCACTGTATTTAAAAATAAATAAATAAATAAATAAACATATATTCCCCTATGCAGACAGTTGACGGTAGCTATTGACTTCCATTGTATGTAAAAAAGAAATAAAGGACCTCATACAAACAGTTGACGGTAGCCTTTGACTTCCACTGTACGTAAAAAAACAAAAAACAAAAAATTAAATAAATAAAAAATTGTTTGTGTGTGTGTGTATATATATATATATATATATAATAAAAATGTTAAATTCCCCCCATACAAACAGTTGACAGTAGCCATTGACTTCCATTGTATGTAAATAAATAAATAAATTAATTAAATAAATAAATATTTATTATCTACACAAACTATTTTACATGCTATCGACTTCCGCTGTATGTAAAAAAATAAACAAATAAAAAAAATAAATACAAACAGCTGATGGTAGTCATTGACTTCCATTGTATGTACAATAAAAAAAATAAAAAAATAAAATAAATAAATAAAGAAAGAAAATTCCCCTATACAAACAGTTGATGGTAGCCACTGACTTCCATTGTATGAAAAATAAATAAATAAATAAATAATTTTCCCCTATAAAAACAGCTGACAGTAGCCAATAGCATCCACTCTATTGTATGTAAAAAAAATAAATAAATAAATAAATAAAAAATAATTCCCCATACAAACAGCAGCCATTGATTTTCATGGTATTTGTCCATACTATGGCTATATAAATCAATGGCTACCATCAACTGTATGAAAAAAAAGTTATACAGCTGATGGTAGCCACTGACTTCCACCCCCATAACGGTAGCTATTGACTTCTACTGTACGTTTAAAGAAATAGAATCCCTCATACCAACACTGACAGTAGCCACTGACTTCCATTGTATGTATAAAAAAACCCTAATATATTATAATAATAATTTGAAATTTTCCCTCATACAAACAGCTGACGGGAGCCATTGATTTTCATGGTATTTTTTCCATGATATGGAAGTCAATGGCTACCGTCAACTGTTTGGTTGTCAACATTCTTCACAATATCTTCTTTTGTGTTCAACAGTGAAAAGAAACTCACACCAGTTTTAAACGACATGAGGGTGTGTAAATGATGACACAATTTTAATTTTTGGGTAAACTATAATTTCATTCATTCAGAATTAAAATGCATGAGCCAATCATTATTCCAAAACTGTTATATTGATAATTTCATAAAAAAAGTTACATTTTTGCAACTATTGATGTCCGGCTAGAATTTTTCTGTGATGCATGATTTGCGCTGATATATATTGGTAGCAGATTAAATTAGTGAACAAATGAACTCTAGTGTAGCATGAAAGTGTGCTATACGGGAGTCCACAGGGCCAAAAGTGCATCTAGTTAAAGCATTAATAGACAAAGTGAAATTAACCCATGCAATTACAACTCCATCTAAACACAAACACCCACCCCAGAGAATCTGAGCCACGGTGGAGGAGCAAATGCATTAAACGTCAGCTCTGCGAGTTGTTTTGCGTTGGGTGGCATGGAGGTGGGAGTCGTTAATTGGCAAGCACGCGTGAAAACACAACAGTCTCCCATTCTTCGCCCGAACTCCCCGGAGCAGATGCCCCCAATTAACTTCTAAGTATTTACCAACATCAAAACACCGCGATTCATGCCGGCTCAGAATTACGGCCATAAATTATCCTAATTGACAGCATAAGAGTAATAGGTGTTGTTTAAAGCTCAGCCGCTGTAAGCATGATTCGTGGGTGTGAAGGGGATACGTGGAGCTTTGGGGGCAGAAATCCGGCAGCTTGGAATGACTAATCAAACTGAAGCGCGCAGATATACACTCAAAGGACACGGCTGATACATGGAGCTATAGACTTAAACCAACAAGAAAAACAGCCAGGAGTGCTGTGCATTTTCTTTTGCTCTAGCCAAGAAAGTGGGAGAAATTTAGTCAAGAATCACACTTCATACACTGCACAAAATCATTTTCTTCCTCCGTATTTTTGTCTTTGTTTTCCAGTACAACGATCTTCAAATTTTGACATAAAGATACATTTAATTCAGAAGCAAAATGACTTAGATAAGTTTCGTTTTTCTCAAAAAATGAATCAAAAGTGAGTTTGTGCTTAAAAGAAGAAAATCTGCCAGTGTACTTAATTCAAAAGAAAAAAGTTAATTTCTGTCTAATTAGTAGTAAAAAACTCATCTACATCTAAAAGCCAACCTACATAGAGGGAAAGGGTGATATGGGAGCTCAGACAGAGAGAAATGTGGTGGCAGCGGCAGCTCGAGGCATTTTTGAAAAAAGTTTCTACAATTGTATTTTATATATACCAAATATTTACCATTATTTATACAATTATTTATATATGATATATACAATTAGAATTGTTTTTTATTTATACAATTATTTAAATAAAAGTTAAAATATAAATAACTGACAAAAAGAAATAAAATAACTAAAGAAAGTGAAAAATGCATAATTATATGGAATTTAATAAAATAGAAATAGTTTATATAATTCTATAATATACAAAAAATATTTTAATTTTTTAAAAAATGTACACACACACATACATCAGAAGTTATTATTATTTTATTTTTTATTAAGGATTTATTAAGGATGTTTTTATTAATTAGCAATTTATTTTTTTTTATTTGTACATTTAAATAAAAGTAAAAATATAAATAATTGACGAAAATTAACACATTTACAAAAGAAAGTGAAAAAAAAATTCTATATAGGACATTATTTACACAAAAGCATTAGCAGTTAACACTATTTATAAAATTATATATTTTATGTATAATATATTACAAATATTTCAAAATGATTAAAAATATTATTTCATTTTAAAAATTATTAAATATTTTTTATTTTATTTTATTTTATTTAGCAGTGTATTGCACATATTAGGGTTAGTTATTTACCATTCATTTTTTTTTTTTCTCCAAAAAGTTATCTAGTTTATAATTTTTGTAAAAGCATTTTATCCTTTTAGGCGAAAATAAATAAACTAAAGAAAGTGAAAAAATGAATAATTATATAGAATTAAATTTTATAATTATATTCTATATGGGAAATTATTTACATAAAATTATAAGCAGTTCACACTTTTTATATAATTGTATAATATATTATTCTATTTTAAAAGGAGAAAATTTAACTTAATTTAATAATTAAATTAAATTAAATTAAATTACATTAAATTGAACTGAATTGAATTTAATTGAATTGAATTTAGCAGTGTATTGCTCATATTTAGGGTTAGTAATTTACCATTCAATTTTTTTTCCTCCAAAAAGTTATCTAGCTTATAATTTTAGTAAATGCATTTTTAATAATAATTTAATAAAAGTTTTTATTTTTACATCCTGAACATGAATACATTTAGATTTGTATCCTTTTTGACTAAAATAAATAAATTAACTGAAGAAAGTGAAAAAATAAATATTATATAGAATTTAATTATATAATTATATTCTAATATAAATTATTTACATAAAAATATAGGTAGTTAACACTATTTATGTAATTGTATAATATATAAAAAATATTTTAAAATGATTACATGTTAAGAAAATGTTGTTACATTTGTATTATTTTATTTTAAAAATTATTAAAAATGTTATTTTATTTTAAATTATTTTATTTGGCAGTGTTTTGCTCATATTTAGGGTTAGTAATTTAGTTACTAATTTATTTAGTTTTTAATTTTAAATCCTAAATTCTATTTGGATTTTTATCCTTTTTATTCCTTTATTTAAATGACTGAATTTTGTCGCTCTTATTCTGTTTTTAGCTGCCGACAAGATTGAGCCACACAGGATTTAGTTTCAGTCACAATAAAGAAATCCTCATCTACATCTAAAAGCCAACCTACATAGAGGCAAAAGCTGACGTGGGAGCTCAGACAGAGAGAAATGTGGTGGCAGCGGCAGCTCGAGCCATTTTTGAAGCTTTGTCAATGTTAAACTGTCAATAAATTTCCCCTGCTGCCACTTACTTACCTTCTCTATCAATCCACCTCCACGCTTTCGCTCCCTCCCTGCCCAAACCAGTCACACCTTCTGAGTTAATCGATGAGATACAGGCCAGAACTCGACTTTAAAATCTGCTCCTTTTGTCTTTGCATCACCTTTGGCTTTTAAATAGAGCCAATCTTGCCCGAAAGAGTTAGCACGTCTCTCTCAGGCTCCGTGAAAGATGGAATCAACTTCTCCTTTCTCAGCGTCTGTCCGGCGGCCCCATTAGCATTTTAATATTGCAGCGTTAGCGACCAGATGGGAGACGGAAAAAAGCTAACACATTCAGGGATGCATATTTCAAGGTGTTTGCACAATACCTTTGGTAGATTTAAAGGGGAAAAAAGGCTGGCTGATTTCATCACAGTCTCAAACAAGAGAGAAATTGGATTGCGTTATTTGTTTGCCTTTTGAAGGCGAGATTTTACCGTTTCGTGCTAAAACTTCTACGCCAGCATATTCTCCACCCCTCGCCGTTTTGATGAGCGAGAATATTCTGGAAAGGGGATGCAGTTGCTCAAAGGTGTCAGATGTGATACGTGCAACAGAAGGGACTTGTGTAGTTTCCGTCTCGGGCCACCTGATGCATATTTCTGCAAAAATGACAAATTGATTGTCTGGTTATATGCTATTTCAGGGAGTTTTGTAAGATCTGTACTTCGACTTAGAAATTTGATGAAATATAATGAGAAACTGCACATTATTTAATCAAATATTTATAAACAAACACTAAATAGTTGAATGAGCATGAAGCTTACACTGCAAGTGTCATTTTTCTTATATTTTTAATCAGCTCTAAACTATATCAAAATGTGCATGCAAATCATTTTTCCAATCAGTATTTTGTCTTGTTTTTCAATAAAAAAAAATATCTAAACATACTAAAAGATGTATTTATGAGCTTCATTCAAGACAAGGAGAATAATTAATATTTGCCCATCTTGTTTGAAGGACACTTTTACTATTGTTGATTCAACTTAAAATAATTTGTAACCTGGCTGCCTTCAAATTTTAAGTTCAGTCAACTCAAAAATAGTTTATTCAACTTGAAATGTTAAATTATACTAAGTGAAAACTTAGATATTTGAGTCGAATCAACTTAAAATTTGAAGGCAGCTGGGTTACTTACCCATCTGTTAAGTTTAGCAAACACAAATATCTAAGTTGCTACTTAGTACAACTTAACATTTTAAATTGAATAAACTTATTTTAGTTGACTGAACTTAAAATTTTAAGGCAGCAGGGTAACAAATTATTTTAAGCTGACTCAACAAAATTGTGTTTTTTATTTTTTACAGTAGAAAACAAGACAAAAATATTGAAAAGGAAAACGATTTTTTTGCAATAGACAGAAATCATTTTAGTCTCTGATCACCTGATGCATAATGTACACAAAAATGACAATTTGATTGTCTGGTTATATGCAATTTTAAGAAGTCAGGGAGTTTTTGTGTGATCTGTACTTAATACTAGACATAAAATCTATGAGATTTGATGCAATCTAATGAGAATTTCACATTTTCGACACTGTTTGCTTCACTTAATCAAATGAGCTAAAATATTTCATAAACACTAAACAAATTTCAAAGTTGAATTTGTGAGCATGAAGCTTACACTGCAAATGTCTTTTTTGTACATTTGTAATCAGTGTGCATGCAAATAATTTTTCTAAACAGTATTTTCTTGTTTTTCAGTGAAAAATATCAAAACATCCCTAAAGATGTATTTACTTGAGAAGCAAAATAACAGCCTTAGTCAATTTATAAGCTTCATTCAAGACATGAAGAAAAAAAATGCCCATTTTGTTTGAAGGATGTTAAAATGCTTTTACTGGAAAACAAGAGAAAAATATTGATAAGGAAACAGAACAGACAGTCTTACAGTCTTGCATCACCACCTGATGCATACTGTACGCAAAAATGACAATTTGATTGTCTGGTTTTACGCAGTTTCAAGGAGTCAGGGAGTTTTTATGCGATCTGTATTTAATAGTACACCTAAAATCTATGAGATTTGATGAAATCTAATGAGAGTTTCACATTTTCTGCATTGTTTGCTTCATTTAATCAAATGAGCCAAAATATTTCATAAAGACAACACTGATTGGAAAAAGATAAAGACATAAAGAAACAGATAGACTTACAGTCTTACACTGTTTCAGTCTTTGACCACCTGATGCACACCGTCTGCAAAAATGACAATTTGATTGTCTGGTAATGCAATTTCAGGGAGTCAAGGAGCTTTGTAAGATCTTTCCTTAATACTAGACCTGAAATCTATGAGATCTGATGAAATCTAATGAGGGTTTTATGTTTTTTGCACCGCTTGTGGAAACTTCACATGACAACATGTCTTAATTTAATCAATGGAAACTGCACATGGACAAATGGCTTCGTTTAATCAAATATTTACTAAATAGATTTGAAAGTTGAATTTATGACCATGAAGCTTATACACTGCAGAAGTCATTTTTCTTACTTTTTTAATCAGTATTAAACTATATCAACATTTTTACAATCAGTATTTTGTCTGGTTTCTCATTAAAAAAAATCTAAACATCCTTAAAGATGCATTTACTGGAAAACAAGACAAAATATTGATTAGGAAAATTATTTTGTGCAACAGACAGTCTTACAGTCATAGTTTGAGTCTCAGACCACCTGATGCATATTATCTGCAAAAAAATAAAAAATAAAATAAAATTAAATAAAATAAATAAAATAAAATAAAATTGAATAAATATATAAATAATTTGATTGTCTGGTTTCATGCTATTTTAAAATCAGCTGTTTGAAATCTGCCAATATTCACACTTTCTGCACTGATAGTGGAAATGTCACATGGTAAAATATGTTGATTTAATCAAAGTGGCCAAAATGTTTAATAAACAACCACTAAATGAATCTGAAAGTAGAATTTATGATCTATAATTTTACACTGCAAAGAGATTTCTGCAAATGTTTAATCAGTATTAAACTCTATCAAAATGTGTGTGCAAATAATATTTTATAATCAGTATTTTATCTTGTTTTTAGTAAAAATAAAAACCTTAAAACAAGTTCTGTTTACTTCAGAAGCAAAATGACAGTCTTAAAAAATGTATAAACTTGTTTTTACTTTTTTATAAACTTTAAAAAATTGCCCATCTTGTTAGAAGGATGTTAAAATGTTTTTTTACTGAAAACAAGAATGACTTTTTGCAACAGAAGCACATACATAATTTCAGTTTTGCACCACCAGATGCATACTGTCTGAAAAAAATATCAGATTTGTTGTTATTTCAAAGAAGTCACATAACCTGTTTTTCCTCCACTCGTAATTGGCAATAAATTATAGCAATATGTGTGCTTTAAAGAACATAATTTTACAGTAGTATATTTATCTTGCTTCTCAGGAAAAACATTTTAACATCCTTAAGACATACTTAATATATACTTAAAGTATATACTAAAGATATACTAAAGAAGTAAACAAGTAAACAACAAAAATCAAAAGCTTTAAGCAAGACAACAAGAAAGGAAGAAAACATTTGCACATCTTGTTTGAAAGATGTTAAGATGTTTTTACTGAAAAACAAGTAAATTACAATTTATTTTCTCTCCACATTTTCCAAAAGTTTCACCTCTTCAGTCTGTTGAACATTCTGTTGCACATCTGTTGATCTATTATTGTTGTAATTTTGATTTATTTTTTTCAGTTTCACTGAAAAGTCATGTAAAAAGGCAAAATAAGTTAGTGCTATTATACAACAAAACAGCCTTTTCTTGTAGCAGTTTCTTTGTCTAGAATAAGTGCATGTCCCATAAAAGTCTACTTTTTATGTTTGAGATGGTTTTACTTTGTCAAAAGCTCAATTTGTTCCTCGATGTGCTGACTCACCTAAAAGTTTCCTTGTTTTTGAACTGAATTTTTACTCTAGTTCGCTTCCCAATGGTGCAATACTTGCTGTTGCTTATGGCAGTTTCAACACGGCTGTAACCTGGCAACAAGCCTTGATAAGATACACACATTACACACACACACACACACACACACACACAAATACGCATGTTTGCATGTGCGGCCAGTGTAGCTGAACCATAAACTGCTTCCCATCTCATCAAAGATAATGAAGGTAATAAATTAAGTGTATAAATACTCTCTCTCTCCCTTTCTCTTTCTCTCATCCACACAGGTGGATCTTGCATTGCAAGCACGTGTGTGTCGATAAGTGGAGTCGTCTCGCACCTGCTGTACTTCAGCTGTGTGTCTCGTCCAAAACACATTTGCAAACACACACAAATGCAGTAGGAATATAAGATCCGTGTGAGGAAAAAGACCGCAAGTGTTTATGGAGCGGAAATCTTCCTGTCTGATACTTTATGGTGCTTTTTTGAAGCTCGACAGCTGCAGTTCTGTTCCACTTTCACGATATGGAAAAATGATGACAGAATATTAATTCTTGCATGAACTATTCCCGTTCCGCTTGCTTTAAAAGCGAATCAGACGCACACAGCGGGGACAGAAACAGCGGCCGCAGAGTGTTTGACATTCTGGAGGCATGTCGCTGTGTTCATGCGTGACATCTATCGATCATATAGTCTGTCTGTGTGTGTGAGTAGCTGTATGCATTGCATATTGCGTGAGTGTAAATGTGTGTGTTGTACTCTAGGCTGTGTTTAATAGCTGCGCTGGATGCAGTGAACGTGATGATGAATGTTCCAGTGTGTCCATCATTAAGCTGCTCTTTGCCCAGGGCACATACACACACACACACACACACCATATCCATTTCAAGGGCAATTTCCCTTCACATGCGAGGGCTTTATGTGTGGACACAGAAGTGTGTGTTGAAACCCATTAGGTTTTCTGCATTTAAACCGCGAGTACGGCTCATCTTTACCAACCTGCCCAGAGGCTCCTGACACTGATATCTGCACTCAGCTCACTTCATCTACATGCTGGGGCATTTCTTTAGGTTGTCTATAGTGTTTAAGCCTGTTGCTGCTATAGATTATGACATTAAAAGAAATTTACAAGGACGTTTTGAGGGGGGAAAAAAGCTGTAAGTGCTGTATTAACCCTTTGTTGCAAGAATTAAATATCAGAAAATCATGGAAAAAATCATTTTGTTCTACTTTAATGCAATGATATGATCATTCAAATTAAATTACTATGACTACTACTACTAATTATTAATATTCAGAATTTTTTTTTTCAGAAAAAGAGCCTAAAATGCTGTATTAACCCTTTGTTGCATTAATTATTAAATTACAGAAAATCAGATCTGGGAAAAAGGAATTGTTTTGTTCTACTTTAATGCATTAATATGATCATTCAAATTTATTTACTATGACTACTACTACTAGTAATTATTAATATTCAAAATTATGCAAAAAAGGAGCCTAAAATGCTGTATTAACCCTTTGTTGCATGAATTACTAAATCATAGAAAATTATGGAAAAAGTGATTAGTTTGTTCTACTTTTATGCAATAATATGATCATTCAAATTTATTTACTTTGACTACTACTACTAATCATTAATGTTCAAAATTATGCTTTTTGTCCAAAAAAAGAGTCTGACGTGTGGTACTAACCCTTTGTTGCACGAATTACTAAATCACAGAAAATCAATGAATTAAGTATTTTTGTTCTACTTTAATGCCGTAATATGATCATTTAAATTGATTTACTACTACTACTACTACTAATTATTAATATTCAAAATGATGCATTTTATTCAGAAAAAGAGCCTAAAGTGTTGCATTAACCCTTTGTTGTATGAATTATTAAATCACAGAAAATCATGGAAAAAGTAATTTTGTTCTACTTCAGTGCAATGATATGATAATTCAAATGTATTTACTACTACTACTATTAATTATTAATATTGAAAATTATGCATTTTATCCAGAAAAAGAGCCTGACGTGCTGAATTAACTCCTTGTTGCATGCATTATTATATCACAGAAAATCATGGGAAAAGTCATTGTTTTGTTCTACTTCAATGCAATAATATGATCATTAAAATTTACTAACTACTACTAATTATTAATATTCAAAATTATGCTTTTTTTTTCAGAAAAAGAGCCTGAAGTGCAGTATTAACCCTTTGTTGCATGAATAATTAAAACACAGAAAATCAAATAAAGGAAAAAGTAATTGTTTTGTTCTACTTTAATGCAATAATATGATCATTCAAATATATTTACTATGATTACTACTACTACTACTAACTATTAATATTCAAAATTATGCAAAAAAGGAGCCTAAAATGCTGTATTAACCCTTTGTTGCATGAATTTTTAAATCAGAAAATTTAAAGAAAAAGTAATTGTTTTGTTCTACTTTAACGCAATGATTATTCAAATTGATTTACTGCTACTACTGATTACTAATATTCAAAATTATAATTTTTTTTCAAATAACCCCCTGTTGCATGACTTATTTAATCACATCAATTTTTGTTTTACTTTAATGCAATAATATGGTAATATTACAATGACTACTACTACTAATTATTAATATTCAAATTTAAGCATTTTGTACAGAAAAAGTCTAATTCTTTGTTGCATGAATTAATAATGGGGATTTTTTTTTCTTTTTACTTAAATGCAATAAAATAATGATTCCAATGTAATAACAATAATAACAATAATAATAATTATTATTATTATTTCTGCTGCATTAACTCTTTGTTGCATAAATTACTAAATCAAAGAAAAATAATGCAATAATGCAATCATTATTTTTATGCAATCATGCTTTCTTATCTATTGATTTATTTGTATAATTATTTTTATTATGCATTATGCATAATAAAAATTATGCATTTGACAAGTATATTAAGTTACATTATATTTATGAATTAAAAATGCAATGACATACAAAGTGGACAGTCAAAAAAATATTATAGGTATGGGTCAAAGGTCATCACTCATAGTGGTTTGGATATATTAATTTCTGAACAGTAAAAATGGCTCTTTTTAGAGATGACTTTAGAGGACATCAGCATCAGAGGGTTAATCATTGTTTGTCACTTGTATTTATACGCACAGACCTGCATGAATACAAATGAACAAACATGCAGCGTTACTGACAGGCATCTGCCACGGGGAATAGAGACGTCTCTTAAGCAAATGGAGATGTGCAAGAGAGCTGGGAAGGTCTACAGTGGCATAATAGCAAAATTAATTGAGGATATCAATACTGCATTAATCATTACAACGCGGATGATGAAAACGCACACAATACATTATTCAAACATGTGGGAAAAAAAGATACTTATATACATATATAAAATACATTTTCCTCACAGGTTCCCAAGAGTCTGATAAAAGAGGTGAGCAGAAGCGTCTGCGTTTGATGACATCACTCACCGCTGGACAGCACAGAGAAAAAATGATGCATGTTGGGTCTCAAACAATACTCGAAAATACATCTACACACACACACACACTCACATCTGTCTGCACGTAAGGTCTGAAATATTGAAAAGGCCGACAAGCAGACATCAATCCTTGTGTGTGTTTTGTATGCATGTGTGGCCAAAGAGTTCATTTATAACTGTCTGTAGTCTAGTTTGTGTACATCAATGAAACTGAGGTTAGGAGAGGAAAGAAAGACTGTTTTATATCTTTTAGGAAATTGATTTTTCATTTACTGCAAAAATGATATTCTTAACGAGTCTCTGTCTATCAAGACATATGTATATCAAAACAAGAAAAACTGTGCATCTTTAGAAAGAAATAAAAGAGAAATCAACCTGAGATATACGTTTGCATACTGTTTTATCACGATACGACCTCTGTTTGACCTTTCAGTTTGCAAATATCCTAATTCGGCTCATTACTTGCACTTCGTGTTTCACTAGATTAAAACAGTGTAAATTAAGGAGAAGAAACAGAGGAACGGGAAGAAAGTGTTCCGCATCTTCCTGCGCACAGACACCGGGGGAATGCTTGAGAAACAAAATGCTTACCGGCCTAAAAGAGAGGCTTGGTTGCGTGACAGCCCTTTAATTGCTTCATTAGCGTAATTAATTTGCTCTCTTTTCAATTAGCAGCTGGGCCTTTGTGATGTTTTTCAGCTGTTATTTTCTCTCCTTCTCTTGCTCCTCTGTTTTCTTTCATTTGCACTCTCTGGTCTCATGGGAAAGACCTGAAGCTGCACTCGTCCAAAGTGAAAGTCCAGAGAAGCTTCTAGAGCAGTGACTGTTCAGTCCTGCTTCAGTAATGCGTCGCTCATCCTCCAACACATCTGCCTCTCTCACTCCTTCTGTCAGTTTCAGTATTTTTTTTTTTTTTTTTGCCATAACCAGAAACAAAACCTGCATGAATCTGTGCACATAAAGCTCTACAGTTTTCACATTACATTTATTATTCCCAAGCATACCTGCTGACAATAGAGTACAATAATATTAAACTGACAAAAGTAAATAAATTAACAAAAGAAAATAAAAAGTATTGAGCTTTTTTTCTGTATTTATACCATATATAATAAGGGATTTATAAAATATATACAGATATTTATGTCTATAATTACATTATATGGTGTATATTGTTACAAAAGATTTCTATTTTAAATAAATCCTGTTCTTTTTAAGAAAATATTAAGTGGCACAACTGTTTCCAACACTGATAATAAATCAGCATATTAGGATGATTTCTGAAGGATCACGTGACACTGACAACTGGAGTAATGATGATGAAAATTCAGCTTTTCTTCACACGAATAAATTACATTTTAAAGTATATTACAATAGAAAACCACTATTTTAAATTGTAATAATATTTTACAATATTACTGTTTTTTTTCTGTATTTTTAATCAAATAAATGCAGTTTTGATTAGCACAAAAGTCTTCTTTAAAAATATTTTTATAACAAATTAATTATATAACAAATATACAATTTCAAAATAATTTATTTATTGTTTGATTTATACAATTATTTAAATAAAAGTAAAACAAAATGCTAAAATGAGAATGAAAGCTACAAGGTCTTTGTGTTATTTAACAAAAATAAATAAATTAAAGAAAGAGAGAGAATATATATATATATATATATATACAGATACATTTTATATGTATATTAAATATTGGAAAATACCTGTAAATGACATGAACATATTGTGTATACATACAAAAATAATATTTATGTGTGTATATATATATATATATATATATATATAATTATATATTTATAATAACTAAAATAAAAGTACCAAAACTTTACTTTTTTTTAATTCTTCTGCATAAAGCAGCTGTAATATATAATAATAAGATTATATAAGATTATCAAAATATTTATACAAATATTTATATTATATTTATAAAAAATAAAGCAATTATACAATGCTAAGTCCAAACTATACACCTATTTTTTCATAGTTTAATGATTTTAATGTTTGTTTATTTAAAGTATGAAATGTGTGTGTGTGTGTGTGTGTGTGTGTATATATATATGAATTTCATATAAATATTTCATATAAATATTACATAAAAATATAGGTAAATGATATAAAACACATGGTTTAAAAACAAATTGTTTATATCAAAATACATTTATTTTCAAATAATTTAAATACATGTACCAGATGTTCAAAAGGAAATATTGGCTAAAAGAATAAAAAAAAATCTAAAATGTAAAGCATAGGTTCAAGGTCAAAATAAAATAAGGAACTAAACAGTCCTGTACATTCTCAGAAAAAAAGCAGTGCAAAAGCTGAAAAGTACATTGTTATACTGTATTAATCCCTAAACAGTACATTTTTCCTTAAAAAATACACATTAGTACCTTTTGAAAGGGTAAAGCCACATGTTTTTCCTGAGAGTGTACAGCTACAGAACTCTTTGTGCTTCCTGATGCAGTACTTGAGCCTTTCATGGTTATGAAATCTGGACATTTTTACATCTTTTCACATTTTATTTAGCCTGCACGGTAGGCAAGAGGTTCATCTAGCGTCCACCGTGTCTTTCTATTTCTATAGCCTAGCAGTTGAGGGTGTTTGGGTCAGAGGCTGACAGCCGAACACGGCTCCTTCAGCTGCCTGTAATCAGCTCCAGACCCGCTCGGCTTCAGCGCTACCTTAAGGCCTTTTAGGAAGGATGTATTATTTAATGGGCCGTGAGCTCTTGCTCCCTGACTTATGCTGTTCTTTCTCTGTCGGTTTGTCTCTCAAACGCACACACACACGGACACGCAAACGCTCCCTTATGTTTTCAGAAACTACCTCTCCAGCGCTACTTGCAGTGGAAACCTGCCGGGCTTTGAAACACTGAACCCACCTTGAGGTTTTTGTTCGAACAACAGCATAATGGCTGTTCCTGTCTGAGAGGTCAAGGGGAAAACAGCACTAATGGCTCACTGGCTCCACAACACGCCACATTTGTCTCAAGCCCTCTTCTGAGTGAGGGTCACAAGCATCTCCTGAGGATCTGTGGATACGAACAAACGCCTGTGCGTGTGTGCTTTTCACTTCGCTCCGGTTGGCGGGCACAGGAAGTCCCAGTTCTCCTCAAGGACTTGACAAAAAGGCTTCGACGTGTCACGTAGCGTTCAGACGGAGGGCTTAGGGTGCTGAAGTCACGGCTTTCACTTTTCAAGTTAGTCTTTTTGGGAAAGAACAGCGCTGAACTTCAAAGGGAATCGAATAACGGCTAAAGTTTCCGAGGGTTTAAGTGTCATTGGCCGCTGCAAACTTTTGTTATGAAATACTTATTTTAAAGCTAGCTTGATATGAAATGTGCGGTTTTCTTTCGTATCGAAAGAGCGCTTGTCCTCTTTCCTTAAGTTAACTTGCTACTTTTCATCAGTCGCAGGTGCTTTCATTGGGAGGGACATTCTTATTCTAGAGAGCATCTGCAAAAATTAGCATATGTCCCCTGCAAACAAGTTGAGTCATCAATATTTTGGCCCAATTTCCCAGAAGGGAAAGACAGTCGGTTTTATATGCATATATCACCTAAAAGTTTTTGTCAACTTTAGGAGTACACCGGCATACAGATGTACTTAACACCAAGAGATGTGGACTAAAAACTACAATAACAGAATCTGCAGAATTCAGGTACTGTTCAAAAGCTCAGGGTTTGTAAGATTTAAACATTTTATTGAGAGAAATTTTAAAGGCTCACCCAAGTTGCATTTATTTGATTAGCAATACAGTAAAAACTGTAAAATTGTGAAATATTATTGCAATTTCAAATAACTCTTTTCTATTGGAATATAATTTAAAATGTAATTTATTTCTGTGATGCAATGCTGAATTTTCAGCATCATTACTCCAGTCTTCAGAGTCACATGATCCTTCAGAAATCATTCTAATATGCTGATTTGAAGAAACACTTTTTCTTTTTTTCTTTTTTTTTTATCATTATCACTGTTGAAAACAGTTGTGCTGCTTCATATTTTTTGGAACCAGAACCAGACACCAGACTTTTGAATGAATGAATGAATAAATAAATAAATACAATAAATAAAAAATAAAAATAAAATTAAATGAAATAAAATAAAATAAGTCCCACTGTTTATTATTTTCTATTAAATGTTCCACTTAAATGGAAATGCAAAACATTAATATAGAAACCTGTTTCCACTTCTAAACAAAAACAAAATTAGATATTTGTGATTTTTCTTGTAATTTTGACTTCGTATGTTACAGCTGCAGTAACTTTATTGTCATTTTATATTAAACATAAAATCATTTCTTTTTAAAATTTATCTTACTATAAGCTGTTGTATTTTTATAAATACTTTTATAAATAATTATTATAAATACTGTAATTTTTTGTAGCAATTTAATGCATCTTTGGTAAATAAAACTATTAGTTTCTAATAAACAAATAAATAAATAAATCTTACTAACCCCAGACTTTTAAATCACAACAGTAACATAAAAATAACTAATAAATAACTAATAAAATAAATAAATAAATGAATAAATAAAAATGAAATAAAATCAAAAATCAAAAATAAATAGAAATAACAAATAAAATTGGAATTGTAACTTTATTGTCATTTTATATTAAACAGAAGACCATTTCTTGTTTTAAAATTTATCTTACTATAACCTGTTGTATTTTTTTTGTGACAGATTATAAACACTGTAATTTTGTATCAATTTAATGCATCTTTGGTAAATAAAACTATTAGTTTCTGATAAATAAATAAATAAATAAATCTTAATAAACCCACACTTTTGAATTACAGTAACATCAAAAAAAAAAAAAAAATAAATAAATAAAAAAATAAAAAAATAACAAATAAAATAAAATTGGAATTGTAACTTTATTGTCATTTTATATTAAATATAAAATAATTTCTTGTTTTAAAATGTATCTCGCTATGACCTGTTGTATCTTTTGACGCATTATAAATACTGTAATTTTGATCAATTTAAAACTATTAATTTCTAAAAAAATAAAAACAAACAAACAAACAAATAAATAAAATAATAAAATGAAGCTTACACATCAATTTAAGGTTTTTAATGCATTTAACTTTGATAATGTATGGCAGTCCATTTCTACATCAGAGTCAAACAAAATACAACAGGTCATAGTGAGATACATTTTGAAACAAGAAAGGATTTTAAGTTTAATATAAAATGACAATAAAGTTACAATTCCGTTAAATAAATTAGCAAGTCAAAATTACAAGAAAAATGTTGTTTTTGTTCAGAAGTGGAAACAGGCTCCCACAATAATGTTATGCATTTCTTTTCTTTTCTTATTTATTTTATTTTCACCTTTCATCTGGATTCTTTCTGGATAGTTACAGCAGCAAAAACGTTTTAGAAACAAAAAGAAAATAAAGCAAAAAAAAAAGATGACAGTTATATTATTAAAGCTCTCTATACAAAGCATACAAACTTTATTCAAGACACAGAAAGGCAAACGTTTAGCTGAAAGATACACAATCAGCACAATACACAATCTTCTAGCCTAGGATGAAGTCATTATGTACATTAACAATAATGTGGCACAAATATAATGTATTTTTATGGAAAAGTATGTGAGTGGCGCTTTGCGGTGCAGCATGATTTTAAACAGCGCTCTGCGTACACTCATACAAAACAATCTGTTGGAATTTTAAAAACGTGTTGTCCGGTGTGCGACCCCCTTAAGTATGGAGGCGTGTGCTCTGAACGAGGCTGTATGTGTGCTTGTGGAGCTGAAGGTGAATGTTAACGCTGAATTGAGTGCAGTGCTGAAGTGTGTTGAGCAGAGTCCAGCAGAGACTCGCATCGCTCCCTAATGCCCGGCGGAAACAGCAAATGGCTTCGCTTTACTCAGCATGAAATGGAAGTGAATGGACGGGTCAACTGCAATACAAGAATGTGGTCACAATTTCAACAGGCTGTCAAAAGACATGAAATCAAAAAGAGGTGGTGAGGAAGAATGAAAAGAACACAGAAAAACGAGAACGTGTGGAAAAAGAAAACCAACTTCATGCATTTTTGTGCAATGCGTGATTTGCGTTTTGTGATTTGCACCGTATGACATTAAGAACATTCTCACGCATAAAGATTCAGATGACACTCACGATAAACAGCAATCATGTCACACGCCATACTGGGTTTCAGACGCCCCTGCAGACCGCTGGCAAAAAGCATGGCTGAATGAATAAATAAAAGGCTCTTTTGGGGCCGTCTGTAGCCTCCAGGACTGAGAGATGAAGGGGAGCTAGTCTAGACTCCTGACTGTCACAAGTCTGGTCCACACTGCAGCTTTTTCTGCCCATAAAAAGAGACCGTCTGACCAGCTCTGACAAGAAAGCATTTCAGAACATCAGAAAAATGATTGCATTATTTAATATATGCGCCATTTTTTAACAAACTGGAAAAAACTTTTTATTTTATTACATTATTTTTGAAATCTTTCTTTCTTTCTTTCTTTCTTTCTTTCTTTCTTTCTTTCTTTCTTTCTTTCTTTCCTTAATTTAATCTTATTGTTTATTTTAGCAATTCAAACAGCAGGAAAAATTTTTTTTTACCTTTCTGATTTTAATTTCTTTATCTATTTTGACATTTCAACAATGGAAAAACTACTTTTTCTATTTTTCTACCTTTTTATAACATGATTTATTTAAAAAATATCAGGTCTTATTAAATAATTTGATATTTATTTTAACATTTTTAAGTACAGAAAAATGTATACTTTTTAATCTAATTTATTTTCCGTTTATTTATTTATCTTTTTAAATTTTTTATTTTTATTGTTTTATTTTTATTTTCAGCATGGTCCCATTGGTTTTCAAGTTTCTGAAACCTTTAGTGTTTCAGTATTTTTGTTTACATATATACATATTTTTAACAATTTTTTTTTTTTTCAAAGAAAAAATTTCATTATTTTAACATTTTTTTATGAACAGAAAAAAAACCTGATTATTTTTTATTTATTTATTTTCCAGCTATAATAGGTTATATCATCTACAAATACTTCACCGTTCTGATTTCTGTTTTTCTTCATCTGTTTTGACATTTCAACAATGGAAAACGACAGCTTGTATTTTTTCTGCCTTTTTATATAAGTATTTATTTATTTATTTTCAGCAAAAAAAACATTCTTTTTTAGGCTTTTTATATTTTGATATTTATTTTTAACAACAGAAAAAAATACATACTTTATATTTTACGTTTAGTTTCATTTTTTAAATTTAATTATTTGTTTGTTTGTTTGTTTCAATTTATTTACCAGCCATAATATATATGTTAAATCATTTATATCAGAATCTAGCACGGCCCCAAGTTTTCAAGTTTCTAAAAGGCTTAGTGTTTCAATATATATATTTATTTATTTATTTATATATTTCCAGCTATATTAGGTTAAATCATTTATAAATACTTTACCTTTGTGTTTTTCTTTATCTATTTTCACATTTCAACAATGGAAAACAACAACTTTTATTTTTTCCGCCTTTTTATATAAGCATTTATTTATTTATTCATTAATTTTTTTAACAACAGAAAATTGGTAATGTTCATTATTTTTGATATTTTAATATTTATTTCAACATTTTTAACAATAGAAAAATACTTTAGACTAGAATAATACTAAATACTAGAATACTTTATTTTTTCTGTGTTTTAGTTTAATTTATTTTCCATTTATTTATTTATTTGTTTGCTTGTTTGTTTGTTTTATTATTATTTTTTTTACCAGCATAATATATACGTTAAATCATCTATCATTTAAATTTTGAGAACTTTTAGTGTTTCAGTATTTTTATTTCAATGTATTTTTAACAAAAGTTTTTTCTACTTTCTTTTTTTTTTAATAACAGAAAAACTATTTTTTTCTGCTTTTTTTTTCGAACAGAAAAAAAAAACATTTTTTTTATTTCATTATTTATTTATTTTCTAGCTATTATAGGTTAAACCATCTATACATACATCACCTTTGTGATTTGTATTTGTTTTTCAAGTTTTGTAAAACTTTTAGCGTTTAATTATTTTAATTTCATCATATTTTTAACAGCGGATTTTTTCTGCTTTCTTATTTTTTTAACACACTCCGGGTCAAATGCTCCTCTGCTTCCTCTTTACATGTGCAGCACAACACGACACTTCCTGTATTCGTTTTATACCCATTAATCACTATTGAATGACTCCTAACTGCCAACACAACCAAGATCTTTCATCTTATATAATTTAATTATAAACTGTAATAGTATTACAGTTTTTACTGTATTTTGAATTAAATAATTAGCCTCGGTGAGCATACAAGACTTCTTTCAAAAGCATTAAATCATAACAGAGGACATTTACATATATTTACATTCACAATGCTGCTCTTTTGCCATAGTAACAGCGACTTTTCTCTCATTGGTGGAGCTTTTCACACCTCTTCACTCTTAAATATGATTTTTTGAAGTCTGAAGTTTAGACCATCACTTAACAATCTCAGAGCTCACGGCAGGTCCGCGCTGAAGGGTTTATACATTATCACTAAAAATCAATTTTTCTATGGAGTAAATGAATGGGATTTTTACCTCAGAGCCCCACTGTTGCGCTCTATTTGTATGCAGACACCATCCCGCGTTATAACATTAATATGTAGCAAGCGCTGCTTCATAAATCAAACGCTGCTGATGATAATCTGCTTGTGATTGGGCAGGTGTGCCGGTGTAAAGATGAAAGTTTTAAGTGTTGTGAGTGTGTATGGGTTGGTTTACTCTCCGTGTGTGTAATGTGGGTGGACTCGCTCGCTCTGTAATCAATCATTCTTACCTGCCCAGCTGAGCTCAAGCCTCTGTAACTGTGAGAAATCCGACAGCTTAGATTCGCTTTATCACCACTGGGTTCTCGTGCTTATTTCACATGATTTCTTTCTCTTTTCTCCTCTTTTTCTTTTATGATTTAACATTATGTTTTCATCCCTTAACTCCCGCTACACCTCCATTCAGACTAGACCGAACACACACATATACACACACACTGTGTGAATTATAAAATGACTTTTGGGGGGATTCGACTTTTATAAAAGATATTTCATAGGTCATTTTCAAGGTGCAATTCGCTGAAGTTCATCTCGCACACCTAAAATGACTTTCATCTAAACATCGACCTGTTTTCTGATGTACTTGTGATTATAAATATATGATGCCATACATTTATTAATACGTCTCATACTGATCCTAATACACTCCCTTACTTTCTGATTTGTGATGACTCACTCGTAAAGAAATCCACTTTGTTGCTAAATAAATCAATGTTTTTGAAGAAATTTGTTGAGGGAATGATTCCAAAGATTCACTCAAAAGAAATCCACTTGTTTTGTTACTAAACAAATCAGTGTTTTATATGAATTTGCTGAGGGAAGGATTCAAAAGACTCACTCATAAAGGAATCCACTTGTTTTGTTACTAAATAAATCAGTGTTTTCGAATGAGTTTGTTATGGGAACGATTCAAAAGATTCACTCACAAAGAAATCCACTTGTTTTGTTACAGAACGAATCAGTGTTTTTAAATGAATCTGTTGAGGGAATGATTTAAAAGACTCACTTTTAAAGAAATCCACTTGTTTTGTTACTGAACGAATCAGTGTTTTTGAACGAATCTGTTGAGGGAATGACTCAAAAGACTCACTTATAAAGAAATCTACTTGTTTTGTTACTAAACAAATCAGTGTTTTTGAATGAATTTATTGAGGGAATGATTCAAAGACTCACTTCTAAAGAAATCTACTTGTTTTGTTACTGAACAAATCAGTGTTTTATATGAATTTGCTGAGGGAGGATTTAAAGACTCCTCATGGGAATCCACTTGTTTGTTACTAAATAAATCAGTGTTTTTGAATGAGTTTGTTATGATTCAAAGATTCACTCAAAGAAATCCACTTGTTTTGTTACTTAACTAATCAGTGTTTTTAAATGAATCTGTTGAGGGAATGATTTAAAAGACTCACTTTTAAAGAAATCCACTTGTTTTGTTACTGAACGAATCAGTGTTTTTGAACGAATCTGTTGAGGGAATGACTCAAAAGACTCACTTATAAAGAAATCTACTTGTTTTGTTACTAAACAAATCAGTGTTTTTGAATGAATTTATTGAGGGAATGATTCAAAAGACTCACTTCTAAAGAAATCTACTTGTTTTGTTACTAAACAGATCAGTGTTTTTGAACGAATTTGCTGAGGGAATGATTCAAAAGATTCACTCACAAAGAAATCCACTTGTTTTGTTACTGAACGAATCAGTGATTTTGAATGAATTTGTTGAGGGAATACTCAAAATGACTCCCTCAAAGAAATCCACTTGTTTAGTTATTGAACGAATCCGTGTTTCTGAAAGAATTTGTTGAGGGAATGATTCAAAAGATTAGTTCAAAAAATCCACTTGTTTTGTTACTTAACGAATCAGTGTTTTTGAAGTCAGAATGAATGAATGACAGTCACTTGTTTCATTACAGAATGAATCAGTGGTTCGGTTGAAGGAATGATTCAAAAGACTCAGTCGTAAAGAAATCCACTTGTTTTGTTA
The DNA here is from genome assembly GCA_012976165.1 of Labeo catla. NCBI lineage: Eukaryota > Metazoa > Chordata > Actinopteri > Cypriniformes > Cyprinidae > Labeo > Labeo catla. The sequence goes on from VONZ01000112.1 coordinate 447,795, forward strand.
CTGAATGAATCAGCGTTTTTGAATGAATTTGTTGAGGGAGATTCAGAAGACTCACACATAAAAATCAGACAGTCTCTCTTTTCAAAAACAGTGAAAAGTACCAGTGCTATCAAACTGTTATATCAGCACACCTAAAATGACTTGGAAAAGCAAATGTTCTGCACTTTTAGAATAAAAAAAAGAATAATATTATGTAGTTTTTATATTATTTCTCCTTGAAAGTCCCAAAGAACGGTTTTGTCAGATTTAGCTCACTTCTGGAGGCAATTTCATCTCCAAAGTACAAACTCACACACTCACACTTGCTTTTCCATCATGGTGGGGATTTTACATTGATTGTTTGTATACTAAGCTAATAATATTTTCTATCCCCTGCACCTAAAGCTAACTCATTGCATTTTTATATTTCCACAAAGACATTATTTAGTATGTTTATTAAGTCGTTTCCTCATGGGCGCCGTTGCTGCTCCACACAGTGCAGATGATTTCAGGTTTTACTATCCATGAGGGGACATTTGGTCTCAACAATGTGGGCAAAACAATCACACACACATGTACACATACTCAAACTCACACAAACTGCATGACTACTAATTTCACCAGTCAACTAGGGCCCCAAACAGAGCTCTACTAGTGGGCTAGTCACCGTTTAGCTCATGTAAATGAAGCGGCGTGCAGCATCAGCGGTCTGATGGCCAGCTGGAGACTGCGTCCCACACCGCTGAGATGATGAGGGTGAGAAATGAAAGCTTGCACATCTCGACTGATGCTGCTTGCGGTGCAAAAACCCTCACATCCCGCTCGCTTATAGTTTCTGTCAGTCTCCGGACAACACTCAGGTAGTTTCACGGGTCTCAGAGATCGATTTTGGCTATGTGTGAACACCCCAAACGAACGGTGTAGTTCACTTAGAAAAAGCCAAACAGGAGAATTTTATCTGTGACGTGTCAACAGGCTCAATGCATCATCTTCCAGCAGAACTGATTGACCTCTGGCTGCTAATATACTTCGACAAATGTGTTTATGACCCTCAATTACTGCCATCACTGTCAGGCTGTTCATGCATTTAACAGAGAGGGAGAGACACAGAGCGTAAGACGATAGAGTTATTAGCTACAGGATGGTGATGAAAGATGTTTCAGTTGTGTTTCTTGTTAGCCCAGCATCTGATGCATCATTTAGGGTTGGATAGTAAGGGAAGGGGCTGAACTCTTACCTGCAGCAGCCAGTAGCAGCGGCGGTGGAAAGTGGGAATGATGGAGGAGTGGACATAGCAGCCGTACAGACACTGAAATAAAACAAAAAAACTCAGTTAAACATTGAGAGTAAACACACAAACAGCAGATCAACCACATAAACATCAGCACAGCTGAATAAGCCACAAAAAATACACAACAACCATCAGTAAACTCACAAAAATAAAGGTTCTTTATTGGTATTGATGGTTCCATGAAGAACCTTTAACATCCATAGAACATTTCCAATGGACAAAAGCTTCTTTATAGTGGAAAAGGTACTTTAGATAAAAAAAGGGTTCTTTTAAAGAGGACATATCAAGAAAATCTGACTTTTTCCATGTTTAAAGGAGAAGTCCACTTCCAAAACAAAGATTTACATATAATATACTAACCCACTTGTCATTTATTATTGTATATTACGCTGCTGCCACACAGATCTAATACAAACGTGATTTCTTTCCCAGCAGTTTACCTGCACAGACATAACCGACTGTTTTTGTAACTCCTTTGTGTTTTTAACATAAACCTATGCTCAAAACAGGCATTGTCAAAATATATAATAAAATATCTGTTGGGTATTTTGAGCTGAAATTTCATAGACATTCTGGGGACATCTGGGATAATAGGCCACCTTTAAGAACTGTTTACTGAAGGGTTCTTTGTTAATGTGATTTTGGAACCTTTATGTTTAAGAGCGTAGAGTTAAAGGGACAGTTCATCCAAAAATGACAATTTGCTGTTAATTTAAAGAAGATTTTAGTTGAGACCTTGGTTGCTGGTGATTCAAAAAAATGCCAGTCAATGGCTAAAGTCACTTTGAGAGTGAAAAGGAATATACAGGCAATATAAAATGAGCATTTGTAGCTTTTGCATGATATACTGAGGTCTTATGAAGCGGAATGTTCAGCCTGTGCAAGAACCTAGATCAACAAACTGATTCTTTTCCACAAACTGGTTCTTTTGGACAGTCTGTTTCAATGAACTGATTCACCAGTTTGTTTGTGTAATCATGCAATGATATCATGTATACACAATAATAATAAAGCACCAGTAACGACGTAAAACATAAATGTTTTACATGTCTAAGTATATGAAGTGAATAAACTTACCTGAATCAATCCACATTTTTACATAAACTGTGAGAAACTGGTAAACTGTTTTATCTAAGAACCGGTTTAAAAGAATGATTCGTTTGTGAATCGGGCATCACTTTGGACTGTTTGTCTGAGGCTCTGGATTACAGGTAATAATATTGTAAATAATGTTCAGTTTCTTGCACAGACTGATCGTTTCGCTTCATAAGACCTCAATATATCATCAGGAATCACAAGTATTAATTTTGTCTTGCCTGTTTATGCGTTTTTTTACTGTTTCATGTGTTTCTCAGCTGCTGACTTGCAGTTAATGAATCACCAAGGACCACACTTTCAGCTAACTTTTCTACTGAAGAAAAAAGTCATCTTGAATTGCCTGAGGGTGATTAAATTAACAGCAAACTTTAATTTTTGGGGAAAATACACAAAGCAAACCATCAGCACAATAACACAATGAACCCAAATGCGTATTGCAGCTCCGTATGGCCACAAATCTGAACAATGAGACAAATAAAGGTTGTTAATTATAATATTAGTCTCATAAAGACACACTCTTTTTTGGTTTCCTCATTCTATCACATAAAAACAACACAATCCTTCCTTGTGTGATTGTCTTTATGACTGGATAAAAATATCCAGAGGGACGTGATCTTTAGACACTCGCTGTGTGTGTGTGTAACTGGTGTCCTTCATATCGGGTCAATAACAGGAGGACTGTAAGTCTATTTACAGCACTGGATTACGAGACCTGTCTCAGATCTTATTGTACATTCGGCTGGATGAATTTTACAGGAATGAAGCTTATCTCGGTGTATCATTCCCACACACACACACACACACACACACAGAAACATGCATTAAAACCAGTGTTAGAGAAGCTACAAGCTGTTCATAATTTCAAGTAATTCAATTTACAGTCAAGCTATGATTCAAAATAATAAAATGAAGGATGATATCTTGATTAGTGTAATTTGTGCCAATATTGTCTGTAATAAAACTAGAAAAAACACTTCATTACAGTTAACAGAACCATTTTTGTTGCAGAAAATGACATAAAGTGCACTAAAAATTACTTTGAAACAATTTTCATTATAATTTTTAGTAAAATTCACAAAGAATGACAAAATATGTCTATAATACAACTAGAAAAATCACTTCATTACAGTCAAAGGAACCATTTTTTTGTTGCAGAAAATGATAGAAAGTGCACTAAAAATTACTTTGAAACAATTTTCACTATAATTTTTAGCAAAATTCACAAAGAATGACAAAAAATGTCTATAATAAAACTAGGAAAATCACTTCATTACAGTTAAAGGAACCATTTTTGTTGCAGAAAATGATAGAAAATTAACTAAAAAATTGCTTTGAAACAATTTTCACTGTAAGTTTTTAGTAAAATTCACAAAGAATGACAAAAAATGTATATAATAAAACTAGAATAATCACTTCATTACAGTTAAAGGAACCATTTTTGTTGCAAAAAATGATAGAAAATGCACTAAAAAATTATTTTGAAACAATTTTCACTATAATTTTTAGTAAAATTCACAAAGAATGACAAATAAAAAAAAATTGGCTATAGTAAAACTAGGAAAATCACTTCATTACTGTTGAAGGAACCATTTTTGTTGCAGAAAATGATAGAAAATGCACTAAAAAATATTTAAAAACAATTTTCACTATAATTTTTGTAAAATTCACAAAGAAAAAAAAGTAGTCTTTGTTTTATTTACATCTTTGAAAAATCTATTTTTACATCGTGGAAACAAAATCCCTTTCAATTTTTCTACTCTAAAAAAAAAAAAGAAAATAAAAATATATAATAAATATATATATAAATACATATTACACTGATCATGTAACAATGTTATTTTTTAAATCTAATATTTAATAAGATGTATTTTATAATAATAATAATAATAATAATTTATTTTAATTTTTTATTTTTACTTTGATTTTTTGGTGTACATTTTTACAGTATGTTTTTATAAGAAAATGCAATTTCAGTCATTTTACTTTAAATTTCATGCTGAATTCAGTGTTCTTTTCCATTTCTTTGTAATTATTTGTAATGTAAAAGCAATTTCTGAGTAAAACAGTAAATTCTACTCTTTTTTTTCAGTGTATTAAAGAACGTTTCACAAACTTTGAGAATGACATCACTTCCTGTTGTCCAAAGTGCACAAACATTCATCTGCCCAATATTAACAAAAGCTATAGATGTATATTTTGCCAATACATAAATACTGATGCAATTAAAAACAACAACAACAACAACAACAAAAAACCAGCTATGATTGATTATCATTGTTATTTTATTTCAAAGCTTATTAGCACAATGTACTCTCATTACTGATCATTTTATTTCATTCTAACATGTTAGTATGTAAAAAAGAGGATTGGTTAGTTAGTTACGATATACGTTCCAAATGAAGTACAGTGCAAGGCGTGTCGTCATCCTCCCATCAGCGGCACGGAGGTGTTTGGTTTCAGTGGGAGTTGTGTGGAGGTGTTTGGTAACAGTGAGATTAGGAGATGACAGCGTCAGAGGGCATTATTTGCCGTCTGGGGCCCAGACAGATGCCAGAGGCCCACACGCTGAGCAATTAAAGCCTAATTACATTCACACGATTAGATCAGCGCCATCGTCGTGTCTGAGACACGCTCCTACGCACAGTAACGTGTTCACACACACACACACACAGGCGCCAAGGTGCCTTTCAGTTGGGTATATCGGCGCTAAATTGGATGCTAATATCTAAATATCTCCTACAGGGGAAATGTGAGTCTTTTCCTCATATGATTCTGCCATACAAGGTTTTCTCGGGACACTGATATGTTGTTTTCATAAGATAAGACAATGAAGGCCTGCTGCTCTTTTTTTTTTTGTTGCACTACACAGCTATTTTAGTATCATTGAGATACTATTGTTTTAAAGTAATGTCCGTTTATTAATAAGACAGTTTGTGTAAATATTTTGTAGATGTTTTTATTTTTGTATTTTCTGTTTTTTATTAGTTTAGTTTTTATTTAAATTTAGTTTTTATTTTTATATTTTCTCTTTTAATTTTGAAGTTTTACCAATTTTGTTGGTTGGTTTAGTCTATACAGTTTTTATTCATTTTTATTTCAGGTTTAGTTTTTTTTTTTAGATTTTCTTTTTAATTTTTAATTTTAAAGTTTTAGTAATTTTGGTGTGTTTTCGTCTACACAGTTTTCGTTAATCTGTCCTTGGCAGATTAATAACATAACATAAACTAAAATAAAATAAAAATGTTTTCATTTCAATTTTAAAGTTTTAGTATCAAAATAAAATAAAATAAAATACAATGTTTTTATTTCAATTTAAAAGTTTTAGTAATTTTGTTGGGTGTATTAGTCTACATAGTTTTTGTTCATTTTTGTTTCAGTTTTAGGTTTAGTTTTTATTTGAATATTTTCTTTCCATTTTAATTTTATTTAAAGTTTTAATTTTGTTGGGTGTATTAGTCTACATAGTTGTTGTTAATTTTTGTTTCAGTTTTTTTTTAAAATATATATATATAAATATATTCTATCCCTGGCCGTTGGCTAAGGCTAAACAATATATATATATATATATATATATATATATTTTTTTAGCCTTAGCTAAAAAGCCTTTTAGCCTTAGCCTTTTTTTTTTATCCCTGGCCGTTGGCTAAGGCTAAACAATATATATATATCCAGCTCTACAGGATGATTTAATCTCTGGAGTCAATTTTTACTGCGTGAACTTTTAGTAATTATGAACCTCAAACCTTCAAAAACATTGAAATATCATACACTGACATTTCCAGTGATGCTGTATGTCAAGGACACCAAGGTCACAGCAAAACTAAAACGGACTCTCACACCAGCTCATTATGGACAATAGGATTTTCTGAATTTGATGTACTTTCTAGACAAACTACATCGCAAATCTCCCTCAAGACCATTTATTAATACTAACTTAAAAAAAAAAAAAACACGAATCTTGATAATGATATCAGAATATAGAGCACATTTCCATATGTCCGGCTGCATTTACATATTAACAGCTATTTAGCATTCAGCAGCCTGGTGTGGGCGTCGTTAGTTACCCATTACACATGTGAAGAGGTCAGCCAATCACAACAGAGGTCATTTACACTCATAAAAACAGCAGCAAAAACAGTCTGTTTAATTCTTAAGGGTCAGAGAAGGTGGAGAACAGTCATGAAATACTAAATTACGACTTTTTACTGGTGAAAGAAACCTGACATTATTGGGGGAAAAAATCTAATGCTACAAAAGTGTTGAATACAAGCGCTTTAAATGATGCAAAAATGCCTTTGATATTCATTTTCCACATGCTGGGTAAAAAAATGACATCAAACAGTAAATTTAGGCTGAAATCTGTAACACAACTCGGGAACCATGGTGTGAAATAAAGTCAGAGAAGCACAGATGAATCTTTCCGACTCTGATCATTCTGGGCAGAACATGTTTGTGTTTAATGCTCCGACTCTGTTGGAAAACTCATTCTGTCTCTCAGAGGATCGGGTATCATCAGGGATTTGAGCTGCCAGTCTCATTCAGAAAATGAAAACCAGTACTGCTGGATGTGGCAAAGCAGATAGCGCAAACCTGATAGGGAACGTTCTAAAAAAAAAAAAAAAAGTGTCTGATGCTATTTAAACTTTTTTATGCTATTACTAGTATTTGATACATTCTCACAATTGTAGGAAGAAACATTATTTGCAACATTGCAACATTGTTTGTAAGGTAATAGAAAATAATATGAATCTAAATGAGCTAAAAATTGATATTTCTAATGAAAATAGGTGTACATGATTATATATATATATATATATATATATATAAATATATATATATATATATATATATACATGACTCATTAATGTCAATGGGATAGTTCACGCAAAAATAAAATTTACCCTCCTTTTGTTCCAAACCAGAATGGGCTTCTTTTTTCTGTCAAACACAAATGAGGATATTTCGAAGAATGTTGGGAACCAATCAGTCATTGACTTCCATAGTATGAAAAAAAAAAAACATGGAAGTTAATGGCTACTAGTTTTCATTGTAATTTTACAATGAAAGTTTGAAGTTTAAGTAATTTTTTCTGTGTTTTAGTCTATATAGTTTTTATGAATTTTTAAATCTTTATATTTTCTGTTTTCATTTTCATTTTGAATTTTTTAGTAATTTTGTTGTGTGTTTCAGTCTATACAGGTTTTGTTAATTTTTATTTCATTTGTAGGTTTAGTTTTTATTTTTATATTTTCCGTTTTCATAGGTTTTTTTTGTCTATACGGTTTTTAATAAATTTATTTTATTTATTTTTAGTACATCAAGTTAAACTAAATGAAAATTAAAAGTCATTGACGGTAGCCACTGACTTCCATGGTATGAAAAAAAAACATTGAAGTCAATGGCTGCCATTTTTCATTTTAATTTTAGTTAAATTTTAGTCATTTTGTGTCATTTTAGTAATTTTGTTTAGTCATACAGTTTTTATTAATTTTTATTTCAGCTTTAGATATTTTTAAATATTTTCTGTTTACATTTTATTTTTAATTTAATTTAATTTAATTTAATTTAATTTAATTTAATTTAATTTAATTTCATTTCATTATTTAATTTTAGTACATCAAGTTAAACTAAATGAAAATGAAAAGTCATTGACGGTAGCCATTGACTTTCATAATATGGTAAAACAATATACCATGTTAGTCAATGGCTACCAGTTTTTAGTTAAAATTTTAGTCATTTTGTTATACAGTTTTTATAAATTTTTTTTTAGCTTTAATTATTTTTTTTATTGTTCCTGTTTTCATTTTAATTTTAAAGTTTGTATACAACTTTATTACATAATTTTTTTAAATTAACTTTTATTTCAGTTTCAGGTTTAATTTTTATTCTTATATTTTTGTTTTCATAGTTTCAGTATTTTTTTTTTTTTATCTATACAGTTTTTATTAATTTAATATAATGAAATTTAATTTTAGTACATTAAAAGTTACACATTAATTTTAGTACATTAAATGAAAATCAGAAGTCATTGATGGTAGCCATTCCATTGACTTCCATAGTATGGAAAAAATACTATAAATATACTAAAGTCAATGGCTACCAGTTATTATGTTAATTTTATTTTAATTAATTCAGCTTTAATTATTTTTTATTTGTCCTGTTTTCATAGTACTTTTAATTTTATTAAATTAAATTAAATTAAATTAAATTTAATTTAATTTATTAATTTTAGTACTTCAAGTTAAACTGCATGAAAATTAGCAGTCACTGATGGTAGCCATTGACTTCCATAGTATGAAAACAACACTATGGAAGTCAATGGCTACCAGCAATTCTTTGGTTACACATATTCTTCAAAATATCTATCTATCGCATTATTTAGTACATACTATTTCTTCACAGTGTGTGCTAAATTTGTCTACAGTCTCATCCAGGCTGCTGTCTAAAGCGGATGACAGAGTGTTCAAATGTTTTGTACAGAAACGGGTGAACAGGTCAGTGTGTTTGAGAAAACAAGCGTTTATCTACAACCTGCTTTATCACACTGAACTTTAACCCAAAGCCCCAAAGAAATCAACCATCAAACTGTCCTCATATCAGCAGCGAATGACCACAGATAACCGCAGGACAGAGTATGCTGCGTCTGCAGAAACACGGCACGGGCGGCTCGCAGGAAACACCAGTGCTGCGGTTTGATGCTGATCAACAGAGACAGATCAGAATGAGAGTGATGGGGACGAGCCGCGCCGGACACACACGTGTGAGTGTCTGTGTGCCGGTCACGTCTCCGCCTGAGTGAAGACATGCTGTCCGTTGATGTTAATGGCGATCCGTCGTCAGGGCTGGGCGGAGGGCCAAAGGCATTAAGCGGAATCGAATTCCTCCAAACTAGCTTTAATCAGCAGGTTTTTAAGGTTAGAATTACTCTCGCTCGCTCTCTCTGAGCCAAGGTTAAAGCACACAAGAGTCAGTGGCTGGGAAAAGGGATGACGTCAGGGCCGTGTGTGTGTGTCTGTGCTCCATTTAGAATTAAATAGCCTTTCAATTTCTAATTCAGTTCCAGAATTTGAAGTGAGGTAGCAAACAGAATGTTGAATTCTATTTTATACTGCTGTTCAAAAGTTTGGAGTCAGTAGGATTTTGTAATGCTTTTTTAAGAAAGATTCCTATTTTCTTCAAGGCTGGATACATTTAATCAAAAATAGAGTAATATTGTGAAATATTACCAAAATTTAAAAAACATATATATTTTTAAATATACTTTATTTTTAATCAAATAAATGCAGCCCTGAAGATTAAAAACATTAAAAATCTTACTGATCCCAAACATTTGAATAGCAGTGTATGTATATAAATAAGTCTCTTCTGCTCACCAAGCCTGCATTTATTTGATTCAAAGTACCGCAAAAACAGCATAATTCTGAAATAGTTTTACTATTTGAAATAACTGTTTTCTTTTTTGTTGGAATATATTTTAAAATGTAATTTATTGCTGTGATTTCAACGCTGAATTTTTAGCATCATTACTCCAGTCACATGATCCTTTAGAAATCATTCTAATATTCTGATTTGCTGTTAAAAAAACATTTATTATTATTATTATTATTATGTTGAAAACAGCTGAGTAGACTTTTTTTCAGGTTTCTTTGATGCATAGAAAGTTCATAAGAACAGCATTTATATGCAATAGAAATTTTTTGTAACTTTGTAACAATATAAATGTCTTTATCATCACTTTTGTTCAATTTAAAGCATCCTTGCAAAAAAAAAAATATATATATATATATATATATATATATTATATTATTATATATAATATATAATAATATATATATTTCAGATAAATGCTGATATTTGGATCTTTCTATTGATCAAAGAATCCTGAAAAAAATGTACTCTTATAATAATAATGTATATATAATAATAATAAAAATAATAACAATAATAATAAATAATAAGCAAATCAGCATATTAGCATGATTTCTGAAGGATTATGTGACACTGAAGACTGGAGTAATGATGCTGAAAATTTAGCTTTGATCACAAGATTAAATTACATTTTGAAAAATATTCTTTTGGAAAACAGTTATTTGAAATCGTAAGAATATTTCAAAATTTTACTGTTTTTTACTGCGTCAAAAGAGGCAGTCAAAAACATTAAAAATCTTACTGTTCAGAAACTTTTGACTGGTAGTGTACAATACAAAAAAAAAAAATTGTTACTTATAAATTGCTAATAAACAATTAGAAGTAGAAATAAAATACCTAAAATACCTATTTTTTTGTAAAATGCACTCCAGTAATCTAAAAGTCTAAAAGTCTAGTGTGAATACAATAAATGTAAATGTAGCCCCGCCCCCAAATGATGCTATTGGTCAAGCCAAAAGCCAATATTGTGCAACTGAACTCAAAGAAAAAGACTGCACTTCCATTTTATGCAACAATAACACACTTTAAATCAAACTTATTCTGTTTTTTCCCTTAAAACCAGCACATGTGCTAAAAGTCTAGAGATGCCATCTGTGTGTGTGAGTTACTGATGCATATTGACATGTTTGTGTTTTTGTATCGCTGGACCTTTCATGCATCCTGCGTGGACACGCACAGCACTATATGTACTATTTTCACAAAAAGCATCGCCTGGAGAAAGACAGAACAGAGAGAGCGCTGGAAAGAGAGAAAGCCAGAGGCGCTGTACTCATGTAAACACTTGTGCGATTAGAAAGGGGAACTGTCCATTTCTTAAGGACGACAGTCGGAAAAACCTCGGCTTACAACAATCATTTTATCCTGGGGAAATTGCATTGGAGCCTGGAGCGCTGAATACTCGCATTCAAAACATCCTCTGGCTAAAAATCCTTCAGTCTGTCAAGAGCGCCTCTCCTTTATCTAATCGTACAGATGCACTCTTCTCTTTCCTTTTCCTCCCTCTTTCTCTTATCGCCCCGCCGAGGGTGGATTTTTATCGGCCGGCGATAAGGGTCATCCTGAGGCGGCTGCGATTGGAGGCAGTGGAATGGGCGAGGCAGAGCCATTGAGAGTCTGAAGAGGCACCAAACCGAATCCCCGCTGATTGTGCTGACATACAGTTAGCACCTGAGGGGGCCGCGACTCAGAGGAGACTACTGATGAAGAAGGACAGATACACCCGTCTTTCTCCACTCTCTTCACGGCCGCTGCCGATTCAAGCGTCCCCAGGACAGTTAGCCGCAGCACAGGCTTTGTAAAGCAATGCGCAGATCTCCTCTCGGGACACATGGGCTCATTTAAAGTGTCTGAACAGACTATTAACCTTTGATAAGAATGACGATGAGCTAAAAGCATGGAAACATACAGCACAAGAGCCATAACAGCTTGTTTATCAGACAGTATTAAAGGATTATAACACTCAAATATGTATTTTTTTTCAGTCAAACACTAATTACTACGAACTGTCAAGTTCCAAATAAATAAATAAATAATTTAAAATAAGTCAATGCAAAATAAATAAATAGATATCCAAATAAATAAATAAATAAATAATTTTAAAATGCAATAGATTTCCATTATTTGTAAATATATATATATATATAATTTCTACTACCAGTACTACAATAATATTGTATTTTTAATAGTTTTATATTATATGTAAATATATGATATGCTGTATTATGTTACAAAATATGTAAATAATTATACATTACATAATTTTTTTTTTACATATATACACACACACACACACACACACACATATATATATATATATATATATATATGTTTTAGAATTTTTGAATTATATATATATTATATATATAAATATTTGACAATGGGCTCAGAAAAATCTATTTCATTCAGAGCAAAAACAAGTTTTTATACTTCATTGATAGCATAATAAATAAATATATGAATAAATAGTTTTTAATTTCAATAGATTTTTCAATAGATTTCATTTCAGTACTACAATAATATTTAATATTGTATTATATATATAATGCTGTAGTATGTTAAAGTATATGTACAAAAATATACATTCTAAAATGTATTAACCAATTTTTTTTTTACAAATATTTCTATAAATATTCTGCTAAATGAATACACGTAAAATGTTTTATATTAAACATATTAATGATTTACTACTACTACTGCTATAATGTTTAATATTGTATAAATAAACGTGATTGGTTGTATTTTTAATAGTATATATATATATATATATATATATATATTTCTACTTTCTAATTCTATTTCTACTTATATACTACAATTATATATATAAATGTATTTATATTTTACATATATTTTTATGTTTTTTTACTTTTTTATATGTTTTTTTTTTTATAAAATAAGAAGTCTTGTTTTTTTTTTTTTTCAAACTGATCAAAATGTACTGAGTTTAAAATTAAAATGAACAAATAATTGGCAATGGGCTCAGAAAAATCTACTTGATTCAGAGAATAAACAAGTTTTCATACCTCACTGACAGATATTTGTACATGTTCTAAGTCTAAACTCAATTTTTGTTCAGTTTCTCCCCAAAAAAGGCTTAATATCTTCATTTTGCATCTCAATTATATGTATTTATACTGATATTTGAACTGAAAAATGACAAAATACTGAAGGAGATATTCATTTTTAGCAATGCATGCATCATTTAATGCCATGACTTCATGAATTAAAGATATTTTGCCCTGATTTAAAGACCTTTTAAGGCCGAACTTTATTATTTTTTAATTTTTGGAATTACAGAAACTCTCATATATACAGTATAAAGTATATATTCTATGTTGGATACTACTGCTTATAATATTAAAATGTAACTGCATGTAATGAGATATGATTGTTTTTGCAGTCTAGTGCTAAAAAGTCACCGCACAAGTCCTTACAAATGTGTTCGGTGTCTTTATGAAGCCACCTAGCTTCGCTCCTGACCCCCACATGTCCCTGCAGCCATTAATAATGGAGATGTACCTAGATGAGGACGTCGTCAGCAGTGTAGGAGCATTACTTATAGATGGACATTAGCACAGGAAATAGAGCAGAGGACGAGGAAGAATCGTCTTTACGCTAAAGGTCAGTGGTCTTCCTCATTCTGTCACTTCCTGTGAGATCGTGCCCTGCTCACCTCACAGACCTCGCCCTCCAGGATCATCATCGGCGGAATTGAATCTGCCTTCGTTTGCGGTAGCGCTAATGTGCTTCATCCTAAAATTGTATGAGTATCTGGGGCTGACAGAACCCTTGAGAGCGCCGTACGCCGTTAAGGAGAAAGAAATGGTGCAAACTTTTTCTTTTTTTCCCAGGGTCTCAGCTTCAGGTGGTCAATAAGGAAAAGCTCTTCTTAAATTCAGTTCAGCTATAAATCACAATTAACACATTCACAGGTCTGACCCCTAAATGATCTGTCTGCCGGCTAATATTCCCACCGCTGCAGCTGAAGGAAGGGACGGGACAAAAGTGCGGCCTGGAAAAAGAACAACAGAGCAAGAAAAGTAGGACGAGGGAATGATGAAGGGTGGAAACGGTGGAAAAGGGCAACAGAGGAAGAAAAACGAAAAAAGAGAGAGGTGAAAAACGAAAAAGCGAGTAAAACAAACCACAGCAAGATAGTCCTGCATTTTTCCTGTTCGTTATGTTGCATCTTTGGCTGTTGCATCACGTCTTGCTGTTGTTTCAGCATCTCGTGGTTCTGGTGTTGTGTTTTTAACACACTAACACAGACCAATCAGTAGTGAGCATGACAAAAACTCTTTTTTATAGTGCTATTTCATTACAAAGTAGCACTATAAAAAAGCACAATAACATTAAATTTGACTTTAGATACATAATAAAATATGAATATGTAATATCATAATTCTGCTACATTAATAATAATAATAATGTAAATGAAATACATACTGTATTACATTAAAAATATAACAAAGTATATGTAGATACACAGTGTGTACATATGATATTATATTCTAAATAAATCTTAATATATAATCTTTAGTCTATTTTATCGACAAATGTATATTTTATTTTATATACAATTAATTTTTATCATTTAATAGATAACTTTTATTTGTATTATTTGTATTATTTATTATACATTATTATATATTATATTTATAAAAAATATATATTTTTTTGTTTATTTTGAAATGTAAATTTGACTAGTAAATCTTAGAACATTCTATTCTATTCTATTCTATTCTATTCATGACCTAAAATCTTCTGGTTAATCTTGTATTCTGCTCTATTCTATTCTATTCTATTCTATTCTATTCTATACATAACCTAAATATTCTGATTAATTCCATTCTAATTCTATTCTAATTCTATTCTATTCTATTCATGACCTAAAATCTGGTTAATCTTCTATTCTATTCTATTCTATTCTATTCTATTCATGACCTAAAATCTTCTGGTTAATTCTATACTAATTCTATTCTATTCTTTTCTATAGAAAAATAAAAATACACACAAATGACATATTGTTTTTTATAAAAAACTATAGAAATGTTTAAAAAGCTATAAAATGAATAATACAATTAGTTAATTAGTTATAAAATTATTGTGGATATTATATATCAGATAATTTATTTTTGGAAGAATTTAAAGAGAAATTTTTGAGTTTGTTTTTTAAAGTTTAGTCAGTTGTATTTAAATCTTGTTGGTTGACATTCTATTCTATTCTATTCTATTCATGATTAAATCTTTTGGTTAATTCTATTCTATTCTATTCTTTTCTATTCTATTCTATTCTATTCATGACCTAACATTTGGTTAATCTTCTATTCTATTCTATTCTATTCTATTCTATTCTATTCTATTCATGATCTAAAATTGTCTGGTTATTATTCCATTCTATTCTATTCTATTCTATTCTATTCTATTCTATTCTATTCGAGTTATGACCTAACATTTGGTTCATCTTCTATTCTATTCTATTCTATTCTATTCTATTCTATTCTATTCTATTCATGACCTAAAATCTTCTGTTCTATTCTATTCTATTCATGATCTAAAATACTCTGGTTAATATTCTGTTCTATTCTATTCTATTCTATTCTATTCTATTCTATTCTATTCTATTCATGACCTAAAATTTCTGAGGAAAAATAAAAATACACACAAATGACACAAATGTTATAAAATGCTATAAAAATGTTAAAAAAGCTATAAAATTAATAATAAATTCAGTTAATTTTTTTATTTATATTTATATATATTTAATACTTTTATATTATATTTATTTTTTGTAAATAACATCATTTTATAACTAATTCTTTTCTCTGCTGCATGTGTAAATATAAATAAATAAATAATTAATTAAATAAATAAATAAAATGAAAACAGAAAACAGACGACCTGACCAGTGAGGACCGCTTTATTGATTATAAATGGAGTGATTTCGTTTTGATGGGTTATGTTATGCGTCGCACACATCTGCTTTAGTATCTGTACATGTGTATATGAAAAAGTGTAGGGTGAACACTAACAGCTTCCTGCCAGATTTGGGATATATATAGAGAGAGAGCGGAAAATAAAGCTTCATATTTCATTGGCGTAAGAGGAAAGGATGGAAAACACAATTTCTTTGGGCAGGGGCTCAGCGCTGATAAAAAAGCTATTTGTATTCCACAGTCATTCGGAGGCTTTGGCCTGTTTGGCGGCTGCATATTTGTAAACACGGGCCCTTCGGAGCTACTTAATCTTTCAGTACACAAACACCGAGCACGGCATGAAAGAGAGAGCGAGAGAGAGACGCGGCGGAGGAGGTTTTATACGTGTCGCGCGGTAAAACTGCTTATATTTTCTCTTCGGTTTTGATGTACAGCAGTGGAGGACCACGCTGTGATGACCGCGCTTCAGACAAACACAACACGCGACGTGCTGAAATACAAAGCTGCGGGTGAACTGCGGCGGGAGGATGATGCTGTTTGTGTGACTGAAATGGTCTTTCATGACGCGTCTGGGATCAGTAAGTCACACACACTGAAAAGATTGTATGCCTATTCCTACATGAATGCACACATGCAGAGGTCAGCGAGGTGTGTGTTTGTGTGCTTGGTTAGTGGGCCATGATCGAGCCAATCAGAGCACCACCTGCTCACTTACACACAGTTAAAACAAATACACAAACACACATAAGCAAGACTACAGCACTCATAGATATGGAGCATTATGCAACATGATGAATGAACATGCTATAATGATTTTTATAGTGTATGCATGTAGAAAAAAAGCGTTTCTTCTAGATACATCTGAATAATTAATAAGTGTTCGCTACATCTGGACCTACAGGGAGATTTTATTGCTCAGATGTTGCTCTTTTGTAGCTCAGAAGACATAATGGCGTTTCATTAAAGAATCAACAATTTCTCTAATGGAGTTTAACTGTAAAATATAGAGGTTCAGTGTCACTGTATAATTACAATAGTTTATTCGCTAAATCTTTACAGTAATCTTCCTTAGTTAACTGCATTAGTTGTCATGAACTAACAATAAAAAATCTTCTAAAGCATTAATTAATCATAGTTCATGTTCATTTCCACATGTACCAATACATTTTTTAAATCTACTATGAACTAACAGTGAACAGTTGTATTTTTATTAACTAACATTAACAAAGATTTATAAATACTCTAACAAATATATTGCTCATTGTTAGTTAATCCTAGTTAATGCATTAACCAAGAATAACTAAAAAATTTTTTTGTAAAATATTACCAATATTCTATTCTATTCTATTCTATGCTATTCTATTCTATTCTATTCTATTCTATTCTATTCTATTCTGTTCCTAAAATAAAAAAATAAATAAAATAAAATACACACAAAAAACAATTACTGTTTTTGTAAAATGCTATAAAAATGTTATAAAAGGCCATAAAATTAATAATAAAATTAGTTACAAAATGAATGTGGATATTATATATCAGAATATTTGATGGAAGAATTGGTGGAAGAATTTGACGAGAAATTTCGAGTTTTGAAATATTTTGACTTAAGACATACTAGCAAATCTCTTTAATATTCTATTCTGTTCTATTCTTGTTACCACGGCGGCCTCTGTGGCTCCCTCTAACCGCCGTCAGCGGGAACCTTCACCGGACTTTTAACATGACATTACCCATCCACCCCGTACCTGGGACCCCCTCTTCCGGTTCTGGGTCTCCCGGGTCACTTCCTCTAGTCGGCCATTTATACCCCGGCTTCGCGGGCGTTTTCCCGCGAAGTTTTGTATAGTTATCTATCAATCCTGAGCGTTTTTCCTTGTTTGTGTATCTCGTTGCCGACCGGACTGTTTATTCACTCTGCCCTTGTTTTCTGCCTGCCTATTGAACATTCTGCCTGGACTATCGTTTACGCTGTGGATTATCTTGGTTGTTACCGTTTGCTGTTGTTTGACCCTCGCCTGTTTGACTACGCTAATAAACATTCGCACATGGATCCTACGACTCCGCCTCCGTCTGTGAGTGCGTTACAATTCTATTCATGACCTAAAATTTCTGAGGAAAAATAAAAATACACAGAAATGACAATGTTTTTATTAAATGCTATACAAATGTTATAAAATAGTATAAAATAATACAATTAGTTATAAAATTAATGTGGATATTATTTATCAGATTATTTCATTTCAGAAGAATTTAAAGACAATTCTATTCATGACCTAATATTTCTGAGAAAAAAATAAAACTGCAGACAAATGACAATTACTGTTTTTATAAAATGCAAAAAAAAAAAAATTTAAAAAGCTATAAAATTAATAATAAAATTTGTTATAAAATAAATGTGGATATTATATATCAGATTAGTTGATTCTGGAAACATTTGTAGAAAAATTTTTGAGTTTGTTTTGAAATCTTTTAAATAAAAACATGCTAGTAAATCTCATTGGTGAATTTCTATTCTATTCTATTCTATTCTATTCTATTCTATTCATGACCTAAAAAAAAATCCACAGTAGTTGTTTTCATTGCACACAATGGAAAACTTTCAGAGAACCAGCTTCTTCAACAACACAACAACACATCGCAAACTTTTTCTCTGAGACGTTCTGAACTTCAGCATCAAACAAAGCACAGAAAACCCAGCATACTCATCTAAATAAAAGAGTACAAATCAAAGCGGCTCCACCAGTGTTATTTTCTCGGACAATACAGGAAGAAAGTGTAATTAAAAACAAACACGAGTCTGATGGCGGACGATGCGCGTGAATGGGGCTTCATCAATCTACGTTGATGCCAAGCTTCAGCGAGGCCGCTGGAAAGCAGACACCAGGAAATGTAAGAATGACAGTAAGAGAAAGGAAAAAATAAAACGCGGCGAGAAAAAGTACCCTCTTTCCGCTCGGTGACACAAGGGATTACATCCAAGCCCTTTCAGACGAGCCGCATAGGAAATTCTCTTGTATTCTAGGCTTCCTCGCGCTTTGCATGACAATGTGGTGGCTATCTAATCAAAACCAAACAGCGGCAGGGAAGGAGAGAGAGAGAGAGAAACCACTTTAGAAAGAAAGGACGATGTGAGGAGGCAAAAGTGAGGAGGAACAAAAAATAACAGGTATGAGAGGAAAACAAAAAGGAAGAGGCATCGCTGGAGTCCCTGTAGGACCAAACACACACACACACTAAGTGGATGTTGCTGGCAGCTCGGTGAGCTCAGTTTTCAGCTGAAAACCACAGTTAGCGCTTCACTGCTGTAGTTTTCTTCAGGAGCGATTCTCTGTTGCCCTATCTAATTCTCCTCCAAAACACTGAAACACCATGTAGTTACCCATAATTCTACATGCTGGGCGTATTTCATTCTCCTCTGCCGTGTCTCAGCCTGGGGTTTGGGGAAAGCTGGCTCTGGTCTTGCTTTTTCACTCGCTAAAATGCTGATGTGCGTGATTTTTCATCCCCAATGTTAAAGTGCTTTTTCTCAACTTAACCTTTCTAATACTAACCTCTGGCTTAACCAATGGTGTGTATTGGGGGCGGGGCTAACTGCTTGGCTAGAATGGGTGTAAGGAGTGTTTGAATGAATATTATTTAATTATTTTACATATATACTACACTATTTTTTACACTATTTTTATACTAGTTTATACCCTTATTCTGATTTAAATAAATAAATAAATAAATAAATGAATAAATGTGCTTTTGCTGACTGAAGTAAGGCTGTACAGAAAATATTAGGGACTTTATTGTAATTATTCTGATATATATACAACAAATCTGTTAAGTGAACGATTCAGTGATTCACATGAATGAGCTTCTTTGAACAACTCATAAAGAGTCATTTGTTTAGTTCTGAATAAATCACTTATCGTTATCAAATACTGGTGTATATGTAAAATGCAGAAATCCTATGCAGAAAGATATATAAAATAATATAAAAATAATATAAATTATAATAAAATAATATAAAAATACAACAATAATATAAAATATACAATCAGTCCTTTAGTTTGTGAATTAATAAGTGTTTTTTAACAAATCTGTTAAGTGAACAATTCAATGACTGAATTTGAAATGGCATACAACTTTTACTATTTGTACTGTATTAAAATAGAAAAATAGAAATGTCTTGGAGAAAGTAGTATGCTCGTATGCTATTATGAATTTGGCCAATCACAGAATGAACCAGTGTTTTGAACAAATCCTTTGAGTGAACGACTCAACAACTCACTCATAAAGAGTCTCTGTTATTGAATTAAGGGTTTTTTAACAAATCTGTTAAGTGAATGATTCAGTGACATGAATTTGGAATGGCATACCACGTTTACTATTTCTACTGTATTAAATAAAAAGTAGAACTGTCTTAGAGAAAGTACTATGCAAATATGCTATTATGAATTTGGCCAATCACTTTTTTTACAGAATGAACCAGAGTTTTGAACGAATCCTTTAAGTGAACGACTCAACAACTCACTCATAGAGTGTCATTTGTTTAGTTCTGAACGAATCACTTGTCGTTACCTACTGGTGTAACTATGTGAAATGCAGAAATCCCATGCAGAGAGAGTCACTAATGTTATGTACATATTATACATAAACAGTCCTTTAGTTTATGGAACTGTTTTTCAAGTGAACAACTCAATGACTTACAGCAATTTAAAATGGCAAACAACTTGTACTATTTCTACAGAATAAAAATAGAAATTTCTTAGAGAAAGAATGTTAGTATGCTATTTTGAATCCAGCAAGCCACTTGTTTACTGAATGAACCAGTGTTTTGAATGAATCCTTTGAGTGAATGACTCAACTCACTCATAAAGAATCATTTGTTTTGTTCTTATATAATATTTATATAAACAGTCTCTCAGTTTCCCATGATTGAAATTACATACTTTACTATATATTATATATACTATACATATATATACTATAGTATACTATATAAATAAACAGTCCTTTAATTTATGGAAGTGTTTTTCAACAAATATGTTAAGTGAACATTTCAATGAATTTGAAAAGGAATACAACTTTTACTATTTCTACTGTATAAAAATAGAATTTCTTAGAGAATGAACCTGGTTTTCTTATGAACCAGTGTTTTGAATGAATCCTTTGAGTGAACGACTCAACAACTCTATAAAGAATCATTTGTTTCGTTCTGAATGAATCACTTGTCGTCAGCCACTGGTGTAACTGTAAAAATCCCATGCAGAAAGATTCGCTAATATATATATATATTTAATATAATACCTCTTTTAAGTCACACTGAATCTGTTTTTAGTGTAAAAGGCAGGCGGTTAATGGCACAATGCCAACAAATGTCTTTAAATGACAAAAAAACTGCTGTGCACTTCTTTACTCGTTCAAAGCGCTCATTCAAGCAAATTTGCTGAGATTTGAATTAGCTCCTGCTAATTCCTGAGGCAATGGTGCTGTTGTTTAAATAATTAAAGATAATAACGTTAAGATTGCGACTGGGTTAGCACGCGCTGCTCATTGCATTGATGGCTTGATTTCGCCTTCAGCTGCACCTTACTCTGATTCCGTTAAAGACAAAATCCACTGATGTGGAACAAGCGTTGAGAAAATCCAAAGTCATTTTATTTGAGAGTGATAGTCTCTGGATGGCTAATACATCTGTCTCAAAGGCCGGTGGGCAGAGCCGCGCACGCATGTGTGTGTAATTACACAAAATGTGTTCATTAAGAGCGCCGTAGGAATTAAAAAACGAACAAAAGCAGCTTTTGACCGTTAACCTCACGCAAGCGCGCTCACGACGCCACCTCGAGTTGGCGTATGTGGGTCATAATTGAGCAGCGACACCTCTGCCAGAACAAACAGATGGAGGGAGAAGGACAGCCAGAGGTGGAGAGCGACAGGAGGGGCAAAAACACGTACAGATTGGAGTAACTTGTAGAACAGTGGAGAGAGAGAACGAGAGGAAAGGTTGCTGTTGGTCAGCAGACAGATCCGTAATAATGAAATCTAATGGGAGCACTAATGAAGTTTCTCTCTCTCATCAGCCGTGAGATGATGCTGTCAGATAATCACGAGCGCAAATCTGTTCGTCTCACTTACAAATCCACCGAGGCTGATGGGAATCTGCAAGAATGAGAGTGACTGAATGAGAAACAAGGTTTTCAATGGAATGTGTGTTGCATGAGTGGATTTGCACATTTCTATGTTGTGCTTACTGGTGAAAAGTCAAAAGAGGCCACGCCCACATATAGAGTCGTTGCTAGGTGGCTCCTAGATGGTTGCTAGGGTGTATATTTTTTTTTGCACATTGCTATGCAGTGTTTTGGGTGAAATATAACAGAAAGAATTCCAGTTTTTCTAGTAAGAGTGCAGTTTTTTTATATAAGGTCAGTGGAAAAAACATTAAATAAATTAAAAATATATAATAGAAGGGAAAAAATGGAATAAATAAATAAAATAATAAAGAAAAAATATATCATTGAAGAAAATAAATTGAATAAATAAAAACAATAAAATAAAATAACAGAATAGAATAGATATTTATTAATTAAATAAATACACAACAATAACCAATAAATACAATAAATAAATAAAAAATAGAAAAAAAATAAATACAAATAAAATATAAATTATCTAAAAATAATTACACTGTATCAGAGACACTGTAACCAAATAAAAATAAAATAAAATAAATATTATAATAAAACAAACAAACAAACAAACAAAAAAGAAAGAAATACATCAAATACACATAAAAATAGAATAGAAATTAAAAAAATAGAAAATAAATCATCTAAAAATAATTACACTTTATTAAAGATACAGTATTCCACTTTTACTAAATCTATTTGCCAAACAAAATAAATAAAATGAAAAAATAAATACATTAATAAAATAAAAATTAAATACCAAAAGCTATTACTGAAATTAAACGGTCATAACAAAATAACGAAAAATTTGAACCAATACACCCCATTGCATTTCACCAGGTTTTAATGAATTTCTTTTAATTAATATTATTTTCTTACATTCAAATTTAAATTACATTTCAGAAACTGGTTAATAAACAACCCTCAAATATCTGCTGTCTAGATGATTCGAGTTTCTCATTTAAAGCAATTATTACTATTTTTTGTCTGTCAAGCACAAATCTAACAGCATACTTCTTTGCAAGGATATTTTAATCTAAATCACGACTGTGCTCATTCCGCATCTGAATACTCGTTTTTTTAACAGTCCCTTGACCCTAAGCATGAGCTTTAGTAATAGCAAGAACTAAATGCATATATATACTAAATGCAAGTCTGATATGCGTGTGCGCAGAAAGCTCGCGTTCCATTCGCTCAATCTAGAGTTTGGTGTGTGACCTTGAACAAAGACACCCTCAGCATTCTCTCTTTGTGCCAGCCTCTCCCGTTGGGTAACAAATGGGCCAATTCCCAGAGGATTCAGCCGTCCGTCTCATGTCACCTAACGCCCGTCTCTACTTTGGCCCCCTGCCATTCGGCTCTTTTATTACCCCCACAGGGAAAAGAAAAGAGTCGCTGAGAGCCGCTCTGCTCTCAGGCCAGGAAGGACGACAGCCAGAGGCGATCCGACCACCCTCCGAGACACCTGTCAGAAAGATCCACTCACAATCAAATCCCAAGTACAGCAGGATCCAGGCCAGACGCAGACTGTTTTTAAAGCTAGCTATACTAGGACATTACACATGCTGCAGTGATCACATGGCTCTATAGAAACCATACGGTTCGCTCACCACGAATCAGTACGCATGCTTGAACTGAAATACATACAGTAATTATGCTAACGTTTTGTAATTTAAACAGTGGAGCATGTTGTGAGCACCTCCAAGGTCATGGGTTTGATTCCCAGGGAACTGAAAACACATACAGTATACTGTAGCTGGAATGAAATTTGTTTTTTAAAATCGCTTGGATAAAAGTGACTGCCAGTTACATTGCACTTAAAATAAAATAAAATTAAATAATAAAATTAAATAAAATACAAATAAAATAAATACCTATAAAAATAGAAAAGGATACAATACAAAAAATAAATGATTAAATACAAATATAAAAATAAAACTAAAACTAAAACTAAATACAAACATAAAAAATAAAAAATAAATACACAGAAAATACAATAAATACACAGAAAATAGAATAGAATACAATAACATAAAAAATATAAACATTAAAAATAAAAAAAATATTAAAATAAAAACATATAAATATATATAATATCTATAATAAAATAAAATAAAATAAAACACAAACATTAAAAATAAAAAATGAATACAAATAAAAATATATAAATGATCTAAAAATAATTACACTGTATCAAAGACATGGTAACAAAATAAAATAAAATAAATACACATAAAATACAATAAAAACACATAAAATAAAACAGAATACAATAACAGAAAAAATACAAACATTAAAACATAAAAAATTATGCAAATAAAAATATATAAATTATCTTAAAATACTAAATCCATACTAAAATAAAATAAAATAAAATAAATTAAAATACAAAATTGAAACCAAACCATCATCCCAATCCTGACCATATAGTAAGTACATGTAGTTAATTAATATATCTTAGTACCTAAATGTATAATTACACTGCATCGAAGACACAGTAATAAAATAAAATAAAATAAAATAATAAAATAAACATTAAAAATGAAAAATAAGTACAAATACAATATATAAAGTGTCTAAAAATAATTACACTTGAATACATAATTGAATACATAAATTGTTTAAAAATAAACAAAATACAATAAAATAAAAAATACAAACATTAAAAAATATATATAAATAAAAATATATAAATGATCTAAAAATAATCACACTGTATCAAAGAACTAAATAAAAAGCAATAAAATAAAATAAATACACTCAATAAAAAATAAATACGCAAATATATATAAATCTAAAATAAAATATATATATATACACAGAACCGTAATATAAATCACATAATGTAAAATTCGAACCACTGCATCTCTGTTGTATTTCTCTATGATTGCTCTTGTTTACATGCTAGTGTTAATCAGCTCTATTGATATATTTGATAAAAGGCTGAGGGTTTGGATTATAAGAGGGCCGGCAGGACAACCTGCATCAGTACCATAAGTCTCTAGTTTATGAGAGGTCTTAGACGTGACACTTACGACTTGTTATATCACCATGAGAAATATTCCCTGGCCTACTTTTCAGTGCCAGCGACACTGCGAGGACGAACAAGGGCATATTTACAAATACACAAACATACAACTGTCCTATATATGTCAAGAAAGCATAGAGAAAAAATAGTGTGAGCTGTACACGCTAATATTGCTGTAACTTACAGACACTCACAGAGCATTTTGAGTTTTATGAGTAGCAATTGTGTAAGTCACACACACACACACATTGTCAGTAGCAGGGGACAGGGACATTAATTGGACTGGGCCTGGCGGGTCCTCAGGCTGGTGTCCAGGGTCTCGGTCTGTCTTAGCACTGATCCGTAATGAGCCAATTATCCGGCTCTGGCCCGGCCCGGCCCGGCCCCCTTTATAAACCATTGTTTACTCCAATTAATTATTAACACACCTGCACTTCTGGTGTGAATCAAATCAGAATAGACTCCAGGTTAAGGGGTCCCTGAGGTGAGACCCTTATTAAAATGTTGTGCTCTGTTTTTCTTGTCAGGGGAAACTCGTTCTTCAGGAGATAAAGAGGCCAGATGTTTCTCCTTCTCTTTCGCTTTCACTCGGTCCACAGACAATCTGCAGGATGGAGTGTGTGCGGTGACTTACACGCACAATAAGCAGAGTTTTCTCCCTGATTGAGACTAATACTGAACAAATCTTTCAGACTGAATCATGAATTAATCGTTTTACTGACTCACTATAGCCAAGAGGCTCAATCTTCTTTTAATTTGCTACTGTATGCGTGCACTTCAAAAAATGAGAATCTTGTTTTTTCAGTAGAAATATCTAAACATTCTTAAATCAAGATAAATTTACTCGAGAAGCAAAATGACATAAGATATTTTGTTTTCTGAAAAGTGTATTAAAATTAAGCGAGTTTTTGCTTAAGACGAGTAAAGAACTCTGCCGATGGTGTGAGAAAAATAACTAGTTTTCTGGTTGAATTAGGTTTATTTTTTCTTACCCCACAGATATTTTTTTAGTTTTAGCTTCCCAGCTAACAGGAAACATTCTCACAACTTTTTTTTTTACATTTTTAAAAAGTTGTATAAATTTAAGACAAAACATTTAAGTAATGTTTATCGAAGGTTCTTATAACTTTATTAATATTTGATTAATATTATCATATAAAAACACTTTTTTTTTGATAAAAATAAAGAGATTTTTCTATAGTTCTGTTTTTTTTAAATACATTTCAGCATCGCCTTTTATCATCAACAATATGGCATGTTGATGCAGTCACAGTTATTTTTGCTAAATCGTGCGAGTTCGTACGAGTGAGGTTGTACAAATTGATACAAATAAGCCACCTCGTAAAATACGCACAAATTGCCATGAGATTGGGTTGCCATTTCCCCAATAAAGAGCGATCCCATTCATTTAGTTGCCAGATTGCAAAAATTAAGCAAACACCGGGAAGAAAAATGACCTGTTCTTATAAACAGAGAAGCTCTAATTTGGGGATTTAAACTCTTGATATCTGGCAACCAAACACATAGAAGCTTGTGTAAAGTAAATAAAAAGATTTTTCTACAGTTTAACAATTTTAAATGAATAGTCACAATTATTAATGCTAAAATATGTACGAATTGCCACGAGATCAGGTTGCTGCTTTGCAATGAAGTGTGAGCGTGTGCGTATAGTTGCCAGGTTGCCAAAAATTAAGCAAGACACCGAGCAGAAAATGTATCCTTTTAACAGAGCAGCTCTAATTTGGGGATTTGAACTCTTGATATCTGGCAACCGCACACTTATATTTTTGCTGAAAAAACGAGAATTTTGTATAGTTTTTGTTTTTAAATACATTTTCGTCAAAGATATTTGTTGATATAGTCAGTTATTTTTGCTAAATCGCATGAATTAGCCACATCGTAAAATATGCACGAATTGCCATGAGATCAGGTTGACGCTTCCACAGTGAAGAGCGAACGTGTGCGTATGGTTGCCAGACTGCAAATATTAAGCAAAATACCGGACAGAAAACCTATCAAGCTCTGATTTGGGGATTTAATATCTGGCAACCACAGACATGTAAGCATGCGTAGTAGAGGCATGTACAGCAGTCCACAATAATATTTTGTCGCCTTTTTTATAGTTTTTATTTTTTTAAATACATTTTAGTCTTATCTTTTATCGCCAACAGTATTACATGTCGACAGTTATCGCTTTTTGACCTTATTGTCATCTCGTCATCGTCTCATTTTAATCATGGGTAAAAAGCTCATTAATGTGTGTGTAAGCTTGCCAGATTGCAAAAAATTAAGCAAGACATTTGTGCAGAAAATGTATCCTCTAAAGTTCCAATTTGGGGATTTGAACTCTTGATATCTGGCAACCGCACACATGAAAGTTCACGTAGTAGATGCGTGTACAGCAGTCCAAAATAATATTTTGCCTCCTTTTTTCAATGAAATTGCATGTTAAAAATAGTCAGAGTTATCGTTTACTGACCGTATTGTTTTCTCGCCATCCAATCATTTTAGTCATGAGAAAAAGGCTTGTTAACGTCTTTTTTGACTTCAGAAAAGCATGTCTTAACCCATTTTGCACAATGCTGTTGGTAGACTACACAAGCCTGCTTTTTTGTTTATCTTACGTTAATTTGCGCAGAATGTATCTTTACTTAAGAATGTTTATATATCTGTAGGAAAACAAAACAGACACAGTAAAGTAAGTAAAATCATTTTTTTTGCAGCGTGTTTGTGTATATATGTGTCTGCATGTGAGCCCGACAGAAAGTAGAGGTGATGACGGCGTAAACACAGGCGTTGTGCAAGCTAAGTTTTTATTCGGAAGAAAAGTGCTTGTGTTCAGAGAGCTGCAAACGCATTTCTGTCTTAGATAACGTCTCTTCCTGCTGGAAATCTACTTTTCTTCTCTGTTTTCACACTCTCTGTTTACCCTGCCTTCCTTTCGCTCTATAAACACACGTCTTCCTCTCTCCTTTATCTGTCTCTCTCTTTCTCTTTCTCTCTACCTCAGGCTCTTGTTCTTTAATGGCAAATTGAGACTCTGAGTCTGTGGTAATTACTCTCACAACAGAGAAAAGGTGCAAAAGAGACAGAAAGAGAGAGACTGAGAGAGAGAGAGAGAGAGAGAGAGAGAGAGCTGCTGTGGAATGCTGATATGACACACAATGTCACCTTGCCCCTCTCGAGCGATACACTGAGCCAGCAAGACGGAGAACGAGCGGGAGAGATGGGAATGATGAGGAGAAAGTGGAAGGTAATGGGTTCTGAGAGTGCGGAGGGGCCGTGTGTGTGTTCAGATATTTGTGTGCACGTGTGTGTGTTTGTGTTCTTGATGGGAGTGTTTGCGGAAATGTGTGTCACACCGGTTTCCGTTTAAAGAATATGAACCTCCTGCTGAATTAGACAGATGAGGGAGAGAAGACAGGAGGAGAGGAACCCGAAGGGATTATTATACATGAAAACATTAAAAATAAAAGTTTATTAAAATTTACTAAATTAATTTAAATAAAAATAAATATTAAAATGTTTTAAATAAAAATACAATTTATTTTTATTATATATATATTATGTATATATAATTATTGTGTAATATTAAAAATTATTTTGATAAAATTTAATATATTTTAATATAATACTGTAAAGGTAATCAAATATATTTACGAATATATAATAATAATAATAAATTATATATATATATATATATATATATAGTTCAGATGCAACTCTTCATATATATATATATATATTTAAAATATTAGTTGAAAAAATATATACACATAAAATGATTTATATTATTATTAATATAAATGACTAAGATAATTTTGTTGTATAGTATGTCAATGTAACAAAAACAGTCTTAAGCATTTGTTGCATATATCAAATCTATCCAAATACAACTATTTTAAATAATACATTTATTTAGATGTTAATTATTTTATTTGATATATGCAACAAAATATTTTATCATATCATATCATTTAAAAGAACATTTAAAATAACATAATTTTGTAAATAGTAACGCATATTATATATACAAATATATAAAATATATAAATATTAAAAATATTATTTGAAAAAATACACACACATATTAAAATCATTATTATTATTATTATTATAAATTACTAGATTTATAAGATAAGATAATTATTTTGTTTTATAGTAAGTCAAAGTAACAAAAACTGTTAAAACGTTTGTTGCATGAAATCTATCAAAATAAAACTGTTTTAAATAACAGATTTATCTAGATGTGTTAATTATTTTATTTGATATATGCAACAAAAATATTTTTAAAGCAACATATTTAAAACAACATTTAAATAACAAAATTTTGCAAATAATAACACAAATATATTACAATTATTATTAAAAAATAAACCAGTTCTGTTTTATTGAGTAAGTGTAATGCTAATTAATCTCTCTGTGATTCATTGAGTTAATAAATCATTAGAACAATTTGAGGTGTTTTAAGAACCATGGGAGTCATTTATTTATGAATCATTTTACATTTGTCACACTGTACGTTTGATGTTATGTGCAATACCAAAATGTGTTTTGTCTTTATTATGTTGACTTGACAAAGACAAAAATTGTTTCCAACTCCTAATGTTGTAAAGAACTTTAAGTGCATTAGGCCTGCAAACCTCAAGGCTTTTTCATTTTTCAGACACAGCTTTGTCAATCTAATGCTGAACGTTTGCTAGCTGTCTTTTTATTGTTTCATGGAGCCGAATCTTTCTGTCTCATCACACTCAATTTTGTTCACAACTTTGCTAAAATATCATTTCTTTTCGCTGTGGCGCTGTAGATTTGGTTCAGGAAACACTGAGTCTGCCAGCTGCTGATTTGAATCTGGTTTTGTGATAATGCCAAACACTTGGGTTTAATCCTCAAAACCTGCTCCCAGATCAGTGCTGTCTAGCACTTCTGCTTTGATTTCCATCTCACCTTCTTCCTTTCTGCTCTCAAGGTCACAGCGTAGCATATAAGTCAATATAAAACGCATTCACAAGCCATTTTACTTCCATAATGTGACATATTGCAGAGAGAAACAGAATATTCAACAAGAAGAAAACATATAGCAGGACTTGTTATACACTGGGACTGAATGAACTGTGACAAGTGGCAATTTCATAAAATAATGGGGCCATATCATGGCAACAAAACAACACCTACTTGAAAATATAACAAACATAGTAAACAAACATTATGTGGTCTTTTCAAAAACAAAAAGTAAGACCGGGGTAGTGAAATTCACATACAAATCAGTATTTGTCAAAAATGCTCATGTAAATCATTCATTTGAATTACTCATTTAAGAATTGGACGTTTAGGGTAGTGACAATCTGTAGTTAAAAATACAATCACAAAACAGTTTAGATGCAGTTAATAAATAAATCAATCAATAAATAAAGTATAAACAAATAAGTGTTTAAGATGGAAGCTTGTTTCAGTCTCCAAGTAAAAAAAAAACCTTTAATTGTGAGTTTATGTGGTGGTGATGATACATAGACGAAAGCATGTTTCTTTTTCACTGTTAAAAAAAAAGGTCATTGTGACTAAATAAATAAATAAAAATACTAATAAAAACTAGTATGGAAGCCTGTTTCTAATGCAAAGTTAAATAAATAAATAAATTAATTAATTAATACATTTTAGTAATTGTGACTGTCTAATAAATAAATAAATAAATAAATAAATAAAAACTCAGCATGGAAGCCTGTTTCTAATGCGGAGTTACATAAATAAATAAATAAACACATTTTAGTAATTGTGACTGTCTAAAAAATAAATAAATAAATAAATAAAAACTCTTAGTATAGAAGCCTGTTTCTGATGCTAAGAAAGTAAGTTACTAAATAAATAAATAAAAGCTCTTAGTATAAATAAATAAAAGTTTGATATGGAAACTGTTTCTGTTTGTGTTTCTTTATCAGAGTAAAAAAAGTAATTGTGACCGTCTAAATAAATAAATAAATAAATAAATAAATAGAAGCTCTTAGTATGGAAGCCTGTTTTTGATGCAAAGTTAATAAATAAATAAATAAATAAACAATAGCTCTTAGTATGGAAGCCTGTTTCTGATGCATAAATAAATAAAGAAATGTTTGATATGGAAGCCTGTTTCATCTTCAGAGATAAAAAAAAGTAATTTTGAGTGTATAAATAAATAAATAAATAAATAAATAAATGATCTTAGCATGGAAGCCTGTTTCTAATGAAAAGTTAAACAAACAAATAAATAAATAGATTTGACTGTCAAATAAATAAATAAACAAATAAATATAAATGCTCTTAGCATGGAAACCTGTTTCAAATGAAAAGTTAAATAAATAAATAAATAAACTTCACTTCACAATTATCTGTTATTTTGTACTCTGAAGCAGGCTTCTATAGTTTAGTGTGGACTAATTACAGTGGGCTTCCCTAATGCAAAAACTACTAAACACTACAATAAAGCACATAAAACTAATGTCCTGTGTTACTGTGGGCGATTCCAGACCTCTGTCACGTGACCGAAAGATGAAATGCATGATCTGAGGAGTGCGTGTGTGTGTGTGTTAGTGACCCGGTCAGAGTGTTTTATCTGTTGCCCTGGGTGATCTGTGACACATATGAGATGCTTTCAATTTTCTGCTTTGTGCCCCTCTGTTTTATGAGCCACTCTACAGGAACAGAAAACCCTCACACACACACACTGGTGAAGTCATGATCAGTTCCCAAACACACAGCTGATCATAAAGACTGTGTGTGTGTGATCAGGTCTTCATCCTTTCATTTATTTCCTCACATAAATGTCAAGAGGGGAGTAACAGGGCACAGCTGTTTTTCTATCTTTCCTATCGTTCAACAACTGAGATTTATCTTTTTTTTCTCTTGTGTGTGTGTGTGTTGTTTGATGAGGCTGGATGTTGAGATCAGGTCTTCATAATCCCTGTGTTTATCTCCTCACATAAATGTCAGGAAAAGAGCAAGAGTGTTGTCGCTGCTCTTGATGTGACGAGGTTGTGTAAACGATACACTACATATAAAACAGCATCAGGGGCTCGAGGAGCTCTCGTCTAATTGCCTGTTTTTCTTTTTGACCTACAAGCCACTCGGTCTGTCCTTGAACCACTACAACATGCAATATCTTAACCACCCAGAGAGAAATTATTATTTCTCAGAGGTTGCCCGTTTACGCCTCTGGGAATTCTGTTGTGTTTTATCATGTACAACTCATTTTGTTGTGACATTTTACCTAAAAATCCATAGGAGAAATAAAAACAAACTAACTAGATAGTTTGACATAAAATAAAGTACAGGAGAAAAAAAAGGATGCCACTTATTTATTTTACGTAATAAATAATATAAATAATACTTACAATAATGAATAAATTCATTCGTTATTTATTAATAAATAATTTTTATTAAAATAGTATATTATTTATCTAGTAAATATATAGTGTTATATTTATTTTAAATATAGTTATATTTAAATATATAGTTTGTATATTTATTATTTTGAAACTATATTTTAATTCTCATTTTAGCCCTCTCTCTATATATACATTTTATAATTTGTAATATTTTATAATATAGGCTACCTAGAGAAAATATAAAGAAAAACAAAATAAATAATGCTTCTAGATCATCAGAAAATCATTTATAATTGTAAACCATTTATTTATTTAGTTTGACAGTCAAATTTTTTTTTAACTCTGAAGAAGAAACAGGCTTCCATATTAAACATTTATTTATTTATTTATTTATTTTAC
Source organism: Labeo catla (assembly GCA_012976165.1). NCBI lineage: Eukaryota > Metazoa > Chordata > Actinopteri > Cypriniformes > Cyprinidae > Labeo > Labeo catla. The sequence continues at coordinate 480,485 of VONZ01000112.1, forward strand.
TATGCATCAGAAACAGACTTCCATACCAAGAACTTTTATTTATTTATTTATTTTCAGAGTTACAATTACCTTTTTTGTTTACAGGCTTTCATATTAAATATTTATTTATTTATTAATTATTTATTTATTTTACAGAATCAGGCTTTCATACAAAGAGCTACTATTTATATATTTATGTATTTATGTATTTTGACAGTCAGAAGTACCTTTTTTTGTTTGTTTGTTTGTTTTTTAACTGAAGAAAACAGGCTTCCATATTAAACAATTATTTATTTATTTATTTATCTTTGCATAAGAAACATGCTTCTATACCAAGAGCTATTATTTATTTATTTATTTATTTATTTTGACAGTCACAATTACTTAGTTTAAACTCTGAAGAAACAGGCGTCCGTATGAAACATTTATTAATTCATTAATTAATTTATTTAACTTTGCATCAGAAACTTCGATACCAAGAGCTATTATCTATTGATTTATTTTGACTTTTTTTACTGAAGAAGACAGGCTTCCATATTAAACATTATTATGGAAAAGGGATATGGTTTAAAACTATATATATAAGAGGTCCGCTGTGTGCCGTTTACACCGCCACCATCATTGTAAGATATCCTCGACCGAAGAAGCATAAATCCAGCCGCGCTGACAGACAGAGAAAGGGAATGAAAGAAAGACGGTGAGTGAAAGAGGTAGATATATAAAAAGTGAAGGAAATAAAAGAGAATTAGAGAGCTATAAATCCTGCAGATGAAATAATAACCTGCGCACAAAAAGCCTAACTGCTCTCTGAGGAGCGCGAGAACGAGGCCTGCGAGTGAACGTCGTACCTCCAACCGTCCCTTCATTCCCATTCATCCGTCCGCCCCTCCACGGGGCTAAAAGAGATCTGTGGTATAAAAGCGGGGGCAGATCTCCAGGTGTTGGCTGACTCTGGGTGGTTTATTAGCCCCTGAGGCAGCAGCGGGCCTGTCTTCGGAGAGATAAGCCTCCTATCCTTTTCATTGCACCTCTCAGGGGCGTCTTCCACCACCACGTCCCGGCCCTGCTGATCCTAAACCCGGGCTCTTCGCGCAGGTCTGTCATTATCTAACTTAATGGCCCCCTTATCGGTGCTTGATTAATCATGCCTGAAAGCGGACCGGCTCTGGAGGTCTACGGGAGAGCAATGGAAGGGGCGGAGCCCGACGGCCCACGGGCAGGTGCTGAGAGCCGAGCGAAGATAAATGCGCTTGAGAGGGAAGGCCAGAGTGGTCAGTGGGATACGGAGGCGCGATTGATGTTTGGACTGGGGAAGCACGAAGGGTTTAATGATGCTTGGAAGGGTCCGGGCTCCAGAGAACACTGGCAGCGGCGCACGCGCTTGGCAAGCTCTGGGGCATAAACAGCACTAGCGCGCTGGTCACTAAATCTAAGCAAGCGGCTGCATCGGTGGGCCAAGTAACACCTGTTTGGAGCCGCTCGCATCATTTGCTGTCCGAGCTGCATGTAAATTCTAGAGGCTGGAGTCAAACGGCCCTCTTTGTGATTCTGCGTCCAACAGGAAGCATCTGTGGAGAGCAGAGGTGTCGTCACCTCTCGGCCGTTCCCTCGAAACCACGTTTACAAAACCGTCACGTTGACAGCCTCCATCTCTCATCCAGAAACCTAGGCACTGCACCTCTAACCTAAAAATAGTAAGGTTCAAAGTAATGCTTTCAGTCAAACTAAACTCCTACTGGCATCTAGTCCAGACTTTTGATCATGAGTTTAAAGTCTAATTCACAAGGCAGCTTATTTTGGCAAAGAACTGCACAATCTGACAGGAAAAGTGAGGGATTTTTAAATGTTTTGATGCCAACAATGCTCAAATATGATGATGTCATTGCAACCCATATTATATGTGTATAAACAGTTGAGGTCAAAAGTTTAAATACACCTTTGCAGAATCTGCAAAATGTTAATTATCTTACCAAAATAAGAGGGATTATACAAAATGCATGTTATTATTTATTTGGTACTGACCTGAATAAGCTATTTCACATAAAAGACATTTACTTATAGCCCACAAGAGAAAATAATAGCTAAATTAATAAAAATGACCCTGTTCAAAAGTTTATATACACTTGATTTTGAGCCCCTTGTTTGTTTTGAACAGTTAAACTGTCTGCTGTTCTTCAGAAAAATCCTTCAGGTCCCACAAATTCTTTGGTTTTTCAGCTTGTTTGTGTATTTGAACTCTTCCATCAATGACTGTATGATTTTGAGATCCATCTTTTCACACTGAGGACAACTGAGGGACTCATATGCAACTATTACAGAAGGTTCAAACACTCACTGATGCTCCAGAAGGAAAAAACAAAAACAAAAACAAAAAAAAACAATGCATTCAGAGCCGGGGGTTGAAAACTTTTGAAAAGAATGAATGTGTACATTTTTCTTATTTTGCCTAAATAAAATATTTTTTTAATTTAGTACTGCCCATCTAGAAGCTACAGAAGATACACACATATTTTTAACTTGTTACCTTATGTAATTTTGTTTAAGCGTGACGGATACTACTAAGAACCCAGATAATACTACTTCCTCAGAAGCACTCGTTTTATTATCCTGGCACTTTGCAAACACAAGTTTGTTTTTAAGCAAACTAATAAAAAACCTGTGCATCTGCTAGTCCTAAAAATATCATGGAAAGTCTGCCAGTAAAAGCGAAACCACTACTTTAAACCAGCCTTGTCGTTTTCGTGTGTTGTATGCATCAGACGAGTCTGTGGGTGTGACGTCTGAGATCGACACTACTATGTCTCTCTCTCTTGCTGTCGCTTTCATACATAATTTTGTATGGATTGCATGGCTGAGCATATCCTTGAGGCCTGTCCTTTCTTTCAGACACATGCTGTTCTGCCAAAAATACTGTGATCTTCTTTAACAGATTCACCAGATGCTTCTAATCGAAGCAAAAAATGCTCATTCTCGGTAACGGTTGCCTTTTATTGTTCTGCGTCCAGAAACACCGTCTGCATTAATTCCCGACGTCTCCTTTTCAAAGGAAGTGTATCTAGAGGAGGGTGACTGACACGCTGTGTTTGGCTGCATGTGAGTGTGTGTGTGTAGGTTATGAACAAGGTGATGTTTTTGCTTTCTGCGACCTCTTCTAATTAGAGTGATTATGCGCTTTACTGGGCCGACGCAAGCTGCCTGCCTGTTAGAGGTCAGGAGAAGAGATATTTACTTAGAAAAATGGCAGTGCTATAAACAGACTTGGGCTCCGTATTTACCGTTTAACCTCTATAAACCTCAGCACTCACTGACACAGACTCTCAAGATATGATCAGTGCGTTTGAACACATGTAGCCTGTGTGTATGTGTGTGTGTTAGCTGGAAGAAACTATTTCGAGAGGCTATAATTTTTATTTTGATGACTCACATGCTTCAACCAGAATTTGAACTTCTTCCTCCAGGGTGGTGATGTAGACTTTGGTTCATTTAAATTGATGTGAATGAAAAATGAGGTTGTAGGGATAGATGTTACACTGTGAAAAAGAACTCGGGAACACATGAGTTGTGAAAATGTGATGTAACCCACCCAGGAAACTTTCTCACAACTTTCACCAACAATTTTTTAAAGTTCTAGAAATGTTAGGGCAAAATGTTCTTAAAGTAATGTTTATGGAACATGTTATTAATATTTAATATTAAACATAAATATAAACATTCTCGGAACATCCTTATGATGTCATAAATGTTATTGTAACCTTTAAATAACATTCTAATCAAAATAATAAAACTGGACTTTTCAACATTTTGGAAACATTTTAAAAAATGTTCCTTTTTTCTGACCTAAATTTGTTGCCTGGACATATTCAGAAATGTGTGATTTCGTAAGTGATCAATTGAATGAAAATCACTGTTTGAATGAGATGGAAAAAGTAATAGAGGTTGAAAGTACTGCAGTATGGTTTAAGTGATAATATAATTTTATAAAGCACCAACGCTTTCCAGAAAAACTAACATAGTTCTTCAGAGAGGCTAAATATATTCTCTTTCACTCTGTGCCTCTCTCTTCCTCACACACTCACACAGGCTGTCACAAATAATTAGTGGTGTTTGTTAAGACTAGCATCTATATTAGTACTGCTCACATTTGGGTGAAGTGATCTGAACAAACCTCAAACCCTGAGTATTAAACTTATGTATAAAACCCTAGCACCCTTCTGAATCATCTGATTTAGTGAGTTGTTGACTGGATACTCGCTCTGACTGGATCATTTGAATCTGAGAGTTGGTAACTGAATACTCGCCCTGACCAGATTATTTGAATCAATGAGTTGTTGATTGGTGACTCGGTCTGACCGAATCATTTGAATCAGTGAGCTGTTGACTGGAGACTCAAATCAGTGAGTGGTTGACTGGATACCTGCTCTGATCGAATAATATGAATCAGTGAGTTGTTGACTGGACACTCGCTCTGACCGGATCATTAGAATCAGTGAGTTGTTAAACGGATACACGAATCAGTGAGCTGTTGATTGGAGACTTACTCTGACCAAATAATTTGAATCAGTGAGTTGCAGTAAGCTGTTAAATGGATACTCGAATCAGTGAGTGGTTGACTGTATACTCACTCTGACTGAATCATTTTGAATCATTTGAATCATTTAACTGAAAACTTGCTCTGACTGGATTATTTGAATCCAGTTGTTGACTGGATACTTGCTCTGACTGAATCAATTGAATCAGTGAGTTGTTGACCAGATACTCACTCTGATCGAATCAACTGAATCAGTGAGTTGCTGACTGGAGACTCGCTTTGGCCAGATCATTTGAATTAGTGAGTTGTTGACTGGAGACTCACTCTGATCAGGTCTGTTCAGGTAACTAAATACTGCTCTGATCGGATCATTTGAATCAGTGAGTTGTTAACTGAAGAAGACTTACTCTGACTCACCGAATCATTTGAATCAGTGAGTTGCTGACTGGAGACTCAGTCTGACCAGATCATTTTAATCAGTGAGTTGTTAAATGAATTCTCAAATCAGTGTGTAGTTGACCAGAGACTCTGACCGAATCATTTAAATCAATAAGTTGTTGACTGAAGACTCGCTCTGACTGAATAATTTGAATCAGTGAGTTGTTGACTGAAGACTCGCTCTGACCTGATCATTTGAGTCACTGAGTTGTTGACTGAAGACTCTTTTTGACCAAATCATTTGAATCAGTGAGTTGTTGTCTGGAGACTCACTCTGACCTGTTCATTTGAGTCACTGAGTTGTTGACTGGAGCCTCGCTCAGACCGAATCATTTGAATCAGTGAGTCGTTGTCTGGAGACTCGTTCTGACCTGATCATTTGATTCACAAAGTTGTTAACTGGATACTTGCTATGACTAAATCATTTGAATCAGTGAGTTGTTGACTAAAGACTCACTCTGACTGAATCATTTGAATCAGTGAGTTGTTGACTGGAGACTCTGGAATGGAATGCAGTGAAGTAATTATTTTAAAAGAGCGTTGAAGAGCTTATTTTAAATATGCAGATAAAAAGATAGTTGTAAAATGTACTTAAGTAAAACACTTTGTTAGTGTCCACCAATTAGTGTAAATAAATATGAATTCATGTCAGTATGTGCTCTTATTAGTGTTGAGGTTCCTGTGCTGCACTATCACACCAAAAGCTCATGCTCCCCCATTACAGATTTTGGCCTAAATCCTTTGTGAACCTATAATGCCACTTCAAAGAGGCGCGCGGGGCGAGAACAGCGTCTGCCACACGATACTGACGGCTAGATGAAGGATGAGAGAGGAACCGCGAGCAGAGGCGGCCCTTGTTTGATCTGCTCCTCTTCTTCTCTATTTCTGTCTCTCTTTCTGTCTGTTCCCGAACACTCCTCAGCCGGTCCCAGAGAGAGAAGGAAGAGGAGGGGAAACACAGACGCGCACATGCTGTACCCAGCATCCCTTACAATATTAATGACACTATCCTGATGTGAACTCCACCTCTTAAAAGAAAAGATGACTGAAGGTCACGACATCTCCACTCTGCACTGATATTTGTCTGAGTGGATCTGACATGCTCACACGGCACACTGAACTCAAACGGCTTCGGCCGCTGGATTGAAAAAAGGGACAGAAGCCTCCAAAACAATGACTTTGGACTTATCAAACCTTAAATGTAGTATAGAAACATTCCTCTGGATATCAGACATAAACACAGTCTTCAGCTTTTTCTGACCAATAACCACCTATTTAGAGCTGACCTAGTTGGTCATTCATGATTATTTCCAAAAATTTGCTAAATATATAAATGTAACTAGAAAGGCAATTTGCACTATAGTCAAATATTGACAAAATTATACATCAGGATTTAAATTCAGTTTGAAAAACTGAATCTTAGACAAAATGTAATGATAAACAGAAGACGACTGAGGAATATGTGGAAAATTTCCTGATTCAAGAAATAATATACTGTATACATGTCTGTCAAGTACAGGGGAATAATAAACATCTTTATCTAATAATTGTTAATAAAGCACAATTAAAAGTAAATAAAATAAATAAATAGTTTGAAAGCTTGGGTTTGGTAAGATTAAATGTTTTTCAGTCTCTTATGCTCACTAAAGTGGCATTTTTTGATTAAAAAAAAAAGTAAAAGCAACAACAAAAATACAGTAAAAACAATAATATTGTGAAAGAAATTTTATACTTTAAAATAACTGTTCTCTAGTTAAATACACAGTTAATTAAAAATAAAATAAAATAAAATAATAACTATTTGCTTGATTAAATCAAATGTGTAAATTCCAAGTGCAAAATTAAATGAAAAATAAAATACCATAGAAAAATAAAATAAAAATTAAATTAAGCATGTAAAATATGTAAGGTCCATGGGGCAGAATAAAATAAAATAAAATAAAATACAATTAAATAAAAATTTTGCCTGATTAAATTAAATATGTTAACTCTATGTGTAAAATTAAATAAAAAAATTAAATAAAATAGAAAAATAAAATTAAAAATAAATTAAGTGTGTAAAATATGTAAGGTCCACAGGGAAGAATAAAAAAAAATTAAAAATAAAATAAATAAATAAATAAATTAATTAATTAATTAAATAAAATAAAATAAAATAAAACAAAAAATAAAATAAAAATTTTGCCGGATTAAATTAAATGTTAAATCCACGTGTAAAATGAAATGAAAAATAAAATAAAATTAAAAAATAAAATTAAAAATAAATTAAGTATGTAAAATATGTAAGGTCCATGGGGAAGAATAAAAAATAAAATAAAATAAAATAAAAAAATAAATCTTAATAAATGTTAAAATATGATTTATTCCTGTGATGCAAAGCTAAATTTCCATTACTACAGTCTCCAGTGTCACATGATCCTTCATAAATTTATTATTATTATTATCAATGATGAAAACAGTTGTGCTGCTTCATATTTTTTTTTTTGAAAACTGCAATACATTTTTTTTTCAGGATTCTCTAATGAAAAAGTTCAAAAGAACAGCATTTATTAAAAAAAAATTCAACTCTTTACTAAGTCACTCTGCAACTTTACTGAATAAAAAAAAAAATAAATAAAATGTTTTTTACTGATCCCAAACTTCTGAATATGCATATAATAAATACTAACTTTATTCCAAAGAATGTACACAATTATGAATATAATATAACATAATATTCATAAAGCAAGCGTGTGATGTTTTAACAAAAATCTGAGGCTGCTGGCAATCTTTGCGTGTTAATAATCAAATTCTGCAATCAATGCATTGAATTTTCATTGTCAGATCAATGTATCACACATTACACCTTTACTAAAATGTACGAGGGTAGGCAAGATGTGTTCAAAAACATCTAGACAGAGCATGAGAGAACAAAGCCCAGACACAGCCGTCTGTGCTTTCTCAACCGTTTTTAACTCAACATGCCATCCTATAAACGCATAGTGCAAGACACTGCAAAGATTCAATTTCCAACCCTACAAAACATCCATTTGAAGCATCAGTAAACAGACAAATAATTACAAAATAGCGTAGGTGTGAATGAACAACTGTAGCAGGTGGAGTTCAAAGGTCAACTAGCTCTCCAATCAAACAATCAGCCTCTTCTTCCTCATTTCAAGCTGTTGCATGCAAGGTGAAGCAGAGCTCTGTCATTTCATCACCTGCGCATCTCATTCCCCAAACACGTCACTTTTCACACATCTTTTATTATCGCATCCCCCTCGGGGGGATTTCTTTCGCATCGGTTTTCGTTTCCATTCCCACCTCAAGTTAATTTAATCTGTTGCCTGTAACACAAGGTCTGTTTTGTGTGGAGCTCTGGGATAATGCGCTGGTGGGTGTCAGACACTTATGGAGGAAAAGCCGGGTGAATCAACCGACTATCTATATGACGCAGCCCGCGAGACGTACTGTGAACCGCGTGGTTAAATATAGCGTGACCCGAGGAACTAGAATGATGGGTAATTACCAACACATCAAATAAATAAGGAGACTGGAGACTTTGAGTCACTCAGTCAAAGTTCCATTCCAACTGCATATGACGCACTTTGGCAGATCTAACGGAGCTCAGGCGCTTTTTGGGAAACACCGTCTTCACACCCATGAGATGGAAACGTTCCTCGTCTCTCACGCCCCCTTTTCTATTTTCTGCTGGAATGCAGGAAGAAATGGATAGATCTGTTCTGGTGTGGGCAGCGCAGCTCTTCCTGACATAGATTAAAAAAAGTTCCGGAATCTCAGAGAATCACAACGTGTTTTATCTGGAGTCTGAAGCTCCTTCATCAATAACTTAGTGTTCATTCTTCTACTATGCTATAAACTACGCTACAGGTACTGTACTTATCCACATACTTCTGTCATGGTAGATGATATTTAACATGAATGAAAATGAGGCAGTGAAGGATGGAAGCCTGTTCAAGAGTTGTATACATAAATGAAAATAAATATTTGAAAAAAATTTAAGTGGAGAAAAAACATCTATCCTTCAAAGACTTGTTTACGTTCAAGTCAAATTAAATATGATGTCTAGCCTGACCAAGAACTACCACTGATTAAATTAAATATGTAAACTCTGAAGAAGGTCCATGGGGAAGAATAAAATAAAATAAAATAAAATAATGTTTAAAAAATAAAAAATAAAATAAAATAAAACGGAGAGGATTTTTTTCCTGTTTCTATTTTTTTTGCCTGATTAAATTACATGTGTAAACTAAACTAAACTCAACCAAACTCAACTCAACTAAACTCAACTAAAATAAAATAAATGTTTAAAAAATACAATAAAATGAAAAAAAAAAAAAATGGAGATAATTTTTCCTGCTTTCTGAATAAATTAAATGTGTAAACTGACCAAGGTCCATGGCGAAGAATAAAATAAAATAAAAAAAAAAAAATAAAAAATAAAACAAAACAAAATAAAATAAAATAAAATAAAATATTTCTCCTAAAGAAAAAGGAGATTAAATGGAAAGAAAAACATTTTTTGCTTCTATTTTTTCTGCCTGATTAAATTAAATATGTAAGCTCTGACCAAGGTCCATTGTAAAGAATAAAAATAATAAAAATAAAAATAAAACCATGGCGAAGAATAAAAAAAAATAAATAAATAAAAATAAAATAAAATAATTTCTCCTAAAGATATGTAAACTCTGACCAAGGTCAATTGTGAATAATAATAATAATAATAATAAAAATATTTCTCCTAAAGAAAAAGGTGATTAAATGCAGATAATTTGTTTCTTGCTTCTATTTTTTTTTTTATATAAAAATTACATGTGTAAAATCTGACCAAGGTCCATGGGGAGGAATAAAATAAAATAAAGAGATTTTTTTGCCGCCTGATTAAATTCAGTGTGTAAACTCTGAGCAAGGTTCATTGTGAAGAATAAAATAAATAAATAAAAAAAATAAAAAATTCAGAAGAGATCTTAACAATATCTTAAACTAATTCAAACTTGCCAAAAATGCTGCAAAAGTCTCCAATCAAAAGTCTCAACACAATCTCTTTGATTTCCTACAAAATTCTTCCAAGACCAAATGAGCTGAGCAATTACATCACCATTAATTACAGCTCTATATTTCAATAATCATCTCTGCTTTCACTGTAATTTATTCTAGGGAATTTTAGGAGAATCCTCGAAACACTGAGGTTAATGCTTGAACGAAACTGAACAGAGAACTTCACCAAGTTCTCCTGATCCATGAAACTCTACAACATCCTCTGATCTCGACTGCCCCCGTCCCGCTGTGATCATGAGGTCCTGATTGGGTCCAGTCTGATTACAAACAAATCCACACAGCTTGTTAAACGCTCATGGCGTTGAGCCAGAGCCGAACGGCCCCATTCCCTCCTCGACAGGCCCCAGCCGGCACAGAGATGACAGCCGCCCAGTCAGGCCGACCGGACAACATGTGTCTTCATTAATTTAATTAGACTGCAGCGGCCGTCTGCCACCACGGCTGGCCGTCCTACTCCCTCTCATTCCATCTCTATCTGTGCGTCTGTCTTAATGCCAAACGCTGGAGAAAAGCCTGATCATTTAGCAGGATGTGTATTTATTAACACATGTAAGTAGTGTCTGAAGTGTGATGGAGTGCTTTAAAGGGAAAAAATGTCTTCATCGAGAGGCTTTTAGTTGTGTTTGTGAGCTGAGATTATAATTAACCTTTTCTGAGATGTCAAATCTATACATTTGTTAAAAATGTATACACAAAATTCACAGACAATTTTAAGACAAATTGATCAAACTTTAAATTGTCTGCTGCGAGTTCCCAATATTAGTAAAGGACTTTTGTGAGGACTATGATAATTTTGCCCCCAAAAAATAAAAAAATAAAAATAAAAATTGGTTCTTAAAATCGTTAATGGCTTATTATATACAAATAGTCAAATAAATAAATGACAAATTATTATTTGTTTAACATTCCACAGTTACTTGATGCTGCAATAAACAAACAAACAAACAAATAAATAAATAATCTTCTCAGTATTTGAATCCTGTTTCCAGTAAAAATATCGAACTATCTTTAGATTTTGATAATATTTAGACAACATAATTTGGTGACATTAAGGTTTACTCTTTAAACAAACAATAAAACAAACAAACAAATCAATCAATAAAGTACTTACTGTTGAATCCTGTTTTCAGCAATTATTCTGATGATATTAGGGTTTATTAAACAGACAAACAGACAAATGCTGTACTTTGTTTCCAGTAAAATTATCTGTATAATATGATATTTGATTATATTTAGATGACATAATTTGGTGATATTAAGGTTTATTCCTAAATAAATAAATAAATAAATAATGTACTTACTATTTGAATCCTGTTTCCACCAAAAATAATTATCTTTAGATTTTGATGATATTTAGAAAATATAATTTGACTATGTTAATGCAAACAAACAAACAAACAACTAAATATTTCTATTTGAATACTGTTTTCAGTAAACAGTCCATAAATAAATAAATAAATAAATAATTAATGTACTATTTGAATCCTGTTTCCAGCAAAAATATCCATATCCAGATTACGATGATATTTAGACAATATAATTTCATGACATTAATGTTTATTAAGTAAAAAAATAAAAATATAAATAAATAAAAAAAAATAAATAAAAAGTATTTAGTATATGAATCCTGTTTGATATTTGATCACATTTAGACAAATAATATAATGTCTTTAGTATGTGAATCCTGTTTCCATTAGAAATATCTGATGATATTTGATTATATTTAGACAATATATTTTGGTGATATTAAGGTTAAATTAATTAATTAATTAATTAGTATTTGAATCATGATTCTAGTAAGAATATATGTTGATATTTGATGACATTTAGACAATATAATTTGGTGACATTAAGGTTTATTCCATAAACAAGCAAACAAATAAATAAATAAATAAAGTACTTAGTACTTGAATCCTGTTTCTATACAGGATTATATAATTTGATGATATTAAGGTTTACAACTTAACTAAAACAAACAAACACACAAACAAACAAAAATAATTAAAAGGTAAAAAACTGTATTGTTTAGGAATATAAAGTATTTTAAGATTCATTTACTTGAGATGCAAAACAACATAGGATATTTATATAAGATATTGAGATTTATTTTTTTAAAAAGTAAAAATAAAATAAAAAAGTAAAAAGGTAAAATAATAATAATAACAACAACAACAATAATAAAAATACTACTACTATTAATTCCAATTATTTTTTCTAATAAAAATAAACATAATTCCAATGCAAAACTGATATACTGTAGCACTTTTTTTCTTGTTTTTACCATAAATTGTAATACATTTCATTACATTTTGCCAATATTAAAAAAAAAAAAAAAATCTTGTTCTAAATATTTTTAGGAATTTTTCATGGAAAACTATACAAAAATACTGAATAAGAAAAGTTATTCAGTTATTGCTCATCTGATTGATAGGACCAAATGAGTTATTATGCACTGATGTTTGGGAAAAATGTTCAGATTTAAATATAGCAAAGTGTGTTAAGTTGAAATGACAGTATTGTATTCTTAGTGGTAACAACATGAATCAGTTCCAGCTAAATACTTCATAAACAAACAAGCCGGAGGATGTGAAGAACACAGGGCCTGCTGATCGCTGTCAGAAACTAATTATACAGGACTTCTTTAATTTCTGCAAATCATTAATTTACACACATTCAAAAATACAGAGCATGTGCACTCTCATCTCTCTTACAAACACAAACACAAACACACACACAAACACAAACGCGCACACACACCTAGGCGGCTGATATGTGTGTCCCGGCTCTCTCAAAGGGATTAGCGCTAAGCGTCGGCGCTCTTTCCATCGGTCGTGCCCGTGAGCTGCAGGCTTGTTCTACGACCTGTTAGAGGGCCACAAAATCCCAGACATCACGGAAACTTATCAGAAAATAAGATCTGCACACTAGCCTGCAGCCTTACACAGATCCGCAGAGCTGGGGAAAGTTTTTAAAGGGCGTCACACAAACACGCACACACAAACACAACCTCCAGCCACCTTCAGCTAACAAACTGTCCGAAAATCTGAAAAGACCTTCGCTGTGACTTCCTTCCGTCACTCTTTCTGTAGGATCAAGAGGTCCGGGAGGAAGCAGACGGCTTTGGAAGCCATGCTGAATACAGCGCCGGTCAATCAAACTCGCTGGTGCAACAGTTTTTAGAGGTATTTGCTAAGGTAAGCATCATGCTTACAATTGCAGGGCACTATGAAATCAGTCTTATTTTTTTCCCTCCCAAATTCCATGTTTTTGCTTCAATTTTTCTTGATTTTGTTTTATTGATTAAATTAAATTTTAATTAGTAATTAAATTAAATTTATTAAAACCGTAACAATAATAGTGGCCTGTGACATGGGTTTTATTTTTTTATTCAAAACTTTTCTGGGCTCTGTGTTTTATAATTAAATACAAAATGTATCAGCGGTGGTAATCAAATAAATAAATAAATAAATAATGATTTTTTTTAAGATGTTATCAAATTAAATTTTAATAATTCATTAAAATTTTTGAACTAATTTAAATTGCTGCACAACATAGGTTTATGGTTTAAATTAAAACATTCATTAAAATTTGTGATATGTGTGTGATATTCCTTAAAAAATATTATTAAAAAAATTATTTATTTATTCACTTACTTACTTGCTTATTTATTTTAATTAATCTTTTCTAGATTTAGATTGTTTTATGATTTAATACAAATTTATTCAAATTAAATGAATGGCAAAAAAAGGAGTTATCAAATTAAATTGCATTAATTCATTTAATTTCTTTGGCAAAAAAGTGCTGCACAACAGAGGTTTTTGGTTTTAAAACATTGACTAAAATTTGTGATATTTGTGTGATATTCCTAAAAAATAATAATAATTAATAATAATTATAAAATATGTATATGATAGACTTATGCAATAAATAAAATAATAACCAATATTAATAAACTGCATTATTATTACTTTGAGAATTAAATTGCTACAATAGTCTTGTATATCTGTCATAATTTTTTTTACTTTTATTTTGACAGTTTGTTTTTGTGTTTAATAATTACATAAAGTTTACTGGTTTTATTACATTTAAACTATTGATTTAATTCATGAAATTGTAACCACGTTATTAAATTTTAACAAGAATACTGGCCTGTGAAATGGGTGTTTATTTATTTATTTCCTTTTATGGATTCTGTGTTTTATGATTTAATAAAAATGCATTAAAATTAAATGCATGGCAAAAAAAAAAACAAAAAAAAACTGATGTCATCAAATGTAATTGTATTTCTTTGGCAAAAAAAAGAAAGAAAAAAAAAACGCTGCAAAACGTTTATGGTTTAAATAAAAACACTGACTAAAACCTACTTTGAGAATTTAATTACTTTTGATTTATTCATTAAACATTTGCCAAATTCCTTGCCATTCCATGTTATACAGTAATTTCCATTTTTTATGACTGAATTCCACAATTCCATTCACATTTTTTTTGCATCATGGAAATCACAGAGCTCTATTATTGCTTATATTTAAGGTTGTGGAGTTAAATAAACCACGAATCTCAAGTATTAAACAAACTCATATCGCCTTTTAAAGACCAGTATACATGTTTAAACGTGTTAGATGGAGTTTAAAATGTTTAAACCCGATAAAGTATTTATGTCTGCCAATCGTTTATCTGTGACAGGAGAAGAAAGGTCACCCAGTGGGCAGTAACGAGTTAGTCCACAGTAAGTACCACCTGCACACGCCTGCGTCTGGGTGGTTGTTTGTGTTTGAAGGCCGAAACATCCGTCGTCTGTAATTAGTTCGTCATTTTTCCTCCTTCTCCTGGGAGTTTGTCTCCTTGAGAGTTTCTGGATCAGTCTGTCTGGCCTGTCTCTCTGACGGACTCCTCTCCCACCTGTCTGTCTGTCAGCGGTGAGTGAGTGAGTGAGTGAGTGAACGCGCCGCTGATGAGCTCTCCGTGTCAGGGAGAGTGATGGGCAAAAATATATTGCTGAAGAAGTTTAGCGACCTTCATGAATATTCATGGAGAACGTACGATGAATATCATTGAATAAAAACTTCTACACTCAAGTAAAGTTTTCCCCGAAGCCCACTTACAATGTTAGTCAAGGTTTCCCAGCACTTGAAACAGTCGTAATTGAGTTCATTCTTTGACCCTGAGAATTAAACAGGCTGTTTTTGCAACTGTTCCTTTAAGATTTCTGTACTGTATGCAAATGAGCTTAGCTTTGATTGGCTAACCTCCCTGCGTGTTAAATGAGTAGCAGTGTCTAAACTGTGTTTACACTTCTAACAATCTTACAATTCTTACAATTCTAGACTGACTGACAAATACAACCTAAGAAATTAGTTTGAACCACAAAAGTTGGGGTTGTTTTATTTATTTATTTATTTATTTTGAAAGAAATAATTTTATTTTGCAAAGACGCATTAAATTGATTAAAAGTCACCGTAAAGACATTTATAATGTTATATAATATATAATATTAAGCAGCACAGCTCTTTTCATCATTGATAAGCAGAAATGTTTCTTAAGCAGCATATTAGAATAATTTCTGAAGGATTATGTGACACTCAAAACTGGAGTAATGATGCTGAAAATTCGGCTTTGCATCACAGGAATAAATTTTTTTTTAAAATTTATTGAAATAGAAAGCATGTATTTTAAATTGTAATAATATTTCATTGTTTTTACCGTATTTTTGATCAAATAAATGCAGTCTTTGTGACTATGAGACTTTCAAAAGCAAATTTTGAATAAACTTACTTACAAAGAAACCCATAATAAAGAAAATACATAAGACAACCTCTTAAAGATATTAAATGTCAACACAAATGAGATTTGTGACCATTTTAAGTACACAACAACAAAAGTGCAAACATAAAGCACACATATATCCAGTGAAAGTTACTTTTAAAAGTAATGCATTACAATATTTCATTACCCTAAAAAAGTAACTAACTATGCTACTTAGTTACTTTTTATGGAAAGTAATGCGCTAAGTTACTTCTGCGTTACTTTTTAAATCTGGACTGGGCTTCCTTGTTTATTTTAAATATAAAAAGTTCTGTTTTTAGCAAATGTAAAAGCTCTTTCACACCAAAAATTAATATGCCTCAGGCTGCAGAAAAAGTAAATTCACGTCTACACAGTAGAATGCAGGAGAAGAAGGTTCAGCAATAAAAGAAAAAAATGAAGCACAAATGTTTCTTTATCTAAAGTCTTTTTGCTTATTAGTGCAGTTCAAAGCTCAGCAGCATAGACATGGGTTAATAAAACTGGATTAAACACATAAAGGATATTTGTGTTATTTAACATTTAATAATTGCAGGTTTGCATCATATTCTGAGTCTGCATTTTACTGTTTTAATTCATTTTGATGAATACTGAATACTGTTTTTTTTTTTGCATGTTCACATTTGATCTAGAACTACAGTATCATCATGTTCACAAAATGCCTCTGTACTTCCATTTTCAAAGGCAATAAATGGCGTTACTTATTTCAAAAAGTAACTAGATATTTTCTTGTAAATTCAAAATCAGCGTGTTACTTTACTAGTTACTTGAAAAAAGTAATCCAATTACGTATCTCACGTTACTTGTAATATGTTACCCCCAACACGTCTTCAGAAGATTTAGCATATAGCAAGTTGGAAGAACTACTTTCATCGTACTTTTATGCATTTTTTTTTTGTCATTTTGGAGTCTCAGTTCTCATTTTTGGTTTCATGTAAAAAAGTCACGCGGATTTAAGATGCGAGGGTGAGTAAATGATGAATTATTCTTTTAAATAAGGTAGCAGGAACTTCACAGTGCAGCAGACAGACTAATACAGCACGGACGCTTTTGTAGGACTCGTCTGATAGTATGCTACAACAATCCATCTACGATGACCAGAGCCCGGCGTCCATAAGGACAATCTATCCCGTGAGCCCTCGCTTCGAGTCCCAGCGCACCAGAAGCGCAGGCGCGCACACATCACGAGAACAAAATGGGACAACAGAACTAAACTCCTGCGCGCTGCCTTTCTGGGCCAGACGGCTAAGATTCAATTACCGCCAAGCCAATTGGATGGGTTTCAAGAGAGCGAGAGACAGAAGGGGGAGGGAGAGGAAGAAAAACTACACGCATTACATATTCCACCCTTTATGAGCTTTCCAAATGCCTTTTCAACTGCCATTTCTTCCGAAGGCGATAGAAAGCACTTTAGATCTGAATGCGAAACTTGTGCGTTCGCTAAAACGGGGCCGACGCAAAACAAATGCCAACGTCAGAGCTAAAATAGACTGTGACAAGTGCATTAGCATAAAAAGGGACGGCGAAACATGACACGGTAAATGAATCGCACTGGAAATACAAACAGCGAGACACTCGCTCTTGTTTGGCGACCGGAGATACATCAAGTGCAGTTTCAATCGAAGCATGTTCAAAACGAGATTGAATTTCTACGGCGGGCGGGTGTGATGTTAGCAGAGCGAGAGAGAGAGAGAGAGAGAAAACATGAGAGAGAACCAGTGCGAAAATGGAGAGAAAAGGGAAACAGGTATCGTCTTTCCGAAAGGTCAGGCACTCTCTCTTTCCTAACACAAATGTGCTGGCCTTTTCAAAATTTCGGCAGACGCAGCTGAAGCTCGCAGTCGCTCGGCCAGTGGCCGGAAGTTGTAGACAAACCTGTAGGCCAACGGTGAAGAGTTTTGGTTAAATACCATCCTTAAATCACTGATGTCCAAAACTTTGACAATAGGTCCATGCGATGCACAGATTGTGTAAATGCAATTTAATTGTTTTATCAATGATTGGCACTCCAATAAACACAAAAGTTCCGCAGCTACCATGAAAGCATCAATCTATGCAATTCTTACTTTTCTTCTGCATGTGTTTCAAGAATGAAGTCCAGTGGTTATGCTACTGTAACAATTTAAATGCCTTATAAACAGTGAGCAATAAGAGTAAATGGCACTGATGCAACAGTAAGACGAATGATCACTCATAGAAGGGCTGTGCATCATTCAGAACTGAAGAACTGCCTTCCTTTCAGTTCACAAGTGCAAATTTGAACTGAATTGGCCACACCCTCCACAGGAAGTTGAATTGAAATTTGAAGTGTAATTGCAGGAAGAGGAATGTACTGAATTCACCCTTTGTTGAGATTTTTTTTCCAGTCAAAACACTGAATCTGACATTTTGTCTGACAAACAAACCAGACAGGAGAGTAGATTAATGTCGGTAGACTTCACAAAAAAAATTTTCAAAAAGTTGTTTCAACTTAATATAATTTTTTACCCCGCTGCCTTAAAATTTTGCGTTTAGTCTTTTTTGAAATTTTAAGTTACTTAACGTTAATTTAACTGACAACTGGAATATTTTACTTGACTAAACTTAAAATTTTAAGGCAGTGGGGTAACAAATTATTTTAAGTTGAAACAACTATTTTTTTTTAGTGTTAAACTGGAAAATTGGTTTGTACTGAAAAAAGATATCTTAATTCATGTTCATTCACATTAATTTCATGCTATGCCATAACGAGGAAGACATGGTCAATTCATGTGCTACAACGATCTGTCACAACACATTAAAGAGCCACAAAATACTATTTATAATTTGAATTTCTTAAAAAATAACAAAATTTGAAAGACTTTGTTGCATCTCAAAAGGAACCTGTTCTGTCTTGTCTGTTATTAACGACATAAATCTAGTTTTTTTAAAAATATATTTTCATTTCTTAAAAAATTATGTACATTTATAACTCTATACTTTGGTTTATTCTTATTACCTTGGCATTAAATTGCAGATTGCTTTCTCTCTTCTGACAACTTTAATCAAGCTCTCAATATATATATATACTTCTTTTGGAAAGGCATAGAAGTGACACCATAGATTTTATTTTATTTTGCATTTTATTGTTCCTATCGGGGCAAATGAAAACATAAAAATGATATTTGTTGCAGTTTCCATTTACAACTATAGTTTACCTAAAGTTTACCCAAATATGACAATTTATGATTCTTAATTTCCATCCAAAGAAACACAGCTACTTTTGGGAAATGAAGTGTTCTTCCATCCTGCTAATTCAATAAATAAATAAATGCACACTTCTGCACATTAAAGAGCCACAAAATATTATTTATTGTTTGATTTTTTTTTGTTACATCTCAAAAGTAACCTGCTCTGTCTTGTCTGTTATTAACGACAAAAATATAGTTTTTAAAAAAAATATATTTTCATTATTTCTTAAAAGATAATGTAGATTTATATCTCTATACTTTGGTTTATTTATATTACCTTGGCATCAAATTGCAGAAAACTATTTAACACAGCTGTATGACTACAGCGCCTGAGGGAGTGGTGGCAAATTTGACATCTTTCTCTCTTCTGACAACTTTAATCACGCTCTCAATATTTTTTTTATTTTCCTTCTTTTGAAAAGGCATAGAAGTGCCACCATAGATTTTATGTGTTCCTATCGGGGCAAATGGAAAGATAAAAATTATATTTGTTGCAGTTTCCATTCACAGCTATAGAAGTTTACCCAACTATGAGAACCTTGGAAATTTCCCAATTTCCATCCAAAGAAATTCAACACAGCTACTTCTGGGAAATGAAGTGTACTTCCAAACTGCTAGTTCGTTAAATATGATGAAATATATAAAATAAATGCACACTTCTGCACATTAAAGAGCCGCAAAATATTTATTGTTTGAATTTCTTACGTAAAATGACAAAAATTTGAAAGATGAGACTATGTTTCATCTCAAAAGTAACCTGCTCTGTCTTGTCTTGTCTTTATACTTTGTGGTTTATTCATATTACCTTGGCATTAAATTGCAGAAAGCTATTTAACACAGCTGTATGACTGTTTTAAATACAACACCTGAGGGAGTGGTGACAAATTTGACATCTTTCTCTATTCTGACAACTTTAATCAAGCTCTCAATATTTTTTTTCTTCTTTTGGAAAGACAGAAGCGCCACCATAGATTTACTGTGTTCCTATCGAGGCAAATGTAAACATAAAACTTATATTTGTTGTAGTTTCTATTCATAACTATAGAAGTGTACTCAACTATGACAATTTATGATTCTGAGAACCTTGGAAATTTCCCAATTTCTATCCAAAGAAATTCAACACAGGTACTTCTGGGAAATGAAGTGCTCTTCCATCCTGCTAATTCATTAAATACGATGAAATACATCAAATAAATCCACACTTCTGTAGGTAGATTTTTAAACATCCTCCCATGAGGCCTATAAACCTTCAAACTTCAGAACTTTTAGCAAGGAGTTGTCAGGCTAACATTTAAACTTTGTTTTGACAATACCTACAAAAACACAATTTGTTGAGTCATTTTAAAATAATTTGTTACCCTGCTTCCTTAAAATTTTAAGTTCAGTCAACTAAAATAAGTTTAGTCAACTTGAAATGTTAAGTTGTACTAACTTAGATATCTGTGTTTGCTAAACTTATGGGTAAGTAACCCAGCTGCCTTAAAGTTTTAAGTTGATTCAAATCAAATATCTAAGTTGTCACTTAGTATAATTTAACATTTCAAGTTGAATAAACTTTTTTTGAGTTGACTGAACTTAAAATTTTAAGGCAGCCAGGTTACAAATTATTTTAAGTTGACTCAACAAATTGTTTTTTTTTTTTACAGTGTAGACTTTTCTAGATAATGATGTGAATTTTGAACCATTTTACTTATAAATTCCAATTCGCATTACAGTTTTGCACTGGAACTTTAATGCCAGTCTTAACTTAATTAAATGGTGGAATTTAGTATCATAATTCGAACATTCGAACCGCTGCACTCAAATACAAACGAACCTGCTCAAGGATGCACCAGTCTGCCTTTTACCAATGATTTACACCAATTTCCTCAGCTTGCATTTAATGACGCTTTCATTTTGGCTTGCAGGATGATCCGAGCACAGCCAAACTGCACCTCAAATAAACCTGCACGTTTGCCCCAAACGGCTCCAAATCCTCACCTTTGCGTTCCACATGACAACCCGCTGCCAGACGTGCTGGCTGAGGCAGTTTTTGCCTATTCGTCTCAGCTCGGGAATCAATTCAGCAGGGAGGATTTCCTCTCATTACCCCCGCAGGGCTCTGGGAGTGCAGCCGTCCTCCGCAAAAACCTGGTCACGGCGGAACCGAGACGGTTAGCGAGGATGAACCTCGGCGGACCCGCTGATGTGTGTGAATGTGGATGAGCATTACACGTTAAAAGCAGAGGGCTATATTTGTGCTCGTGTGCAATAAGGATGCAAACTGGCCTCGCTGAGGGAATTCAAGCCTGTGCGTCTCTTTCACCAGCAGATGCTGCTGTGCCACAACCAGACAGCAGCGATTCTCCAGACGCCGAGAGCTTGCGTGTGTCCGTCGCCTCCTGTGTGTATCGGCGGGATGTAACGAGCAGCTGGGGAGATGTGGGCTCTCTCAGATTACGCCTCACTCTATAATTCTGTCGGATGTTGCAAACGAATCAGCAGCAGTTAATAGGAGTAACGACCTTGATGGTGAATTCCTGCGTCCTTCGCCGCGTTCCTGCCTATATGTGTGCCGTCCTATTAGTTTGGCCATAAACCACATGTTTCATGTAAATCTACTGAAGCGCAAGTCATGAATAAGCGAAAGCTCATTCAATTATACAGCGGATGCTGCTCTGTAGGTTCAACGTTTGTGCAAATGCAGGCAGGAAACTTCTTTGTGTGTTGATGCACAATGTGTGTCAAGGCTGCTGTGTAGGAGGCGTTTGCGTTGTTTGCGATGTAGATGTGAAGAACGCAAGGACAACCTCAAGGTGTTAGTCCATCTGGACTGTTAAGAGTCATGAGAACTTCATGATCCTCTGTAACTGTTTCTTATATTCTATTTACACTACTGTACTTTTTTTCAGCAAGGATGTATTCAGTTATTCAAAAGTGACAGTAAAGATTTTTAGAATGTTACAAAAGATTTCTGTTACAAAATAACTGATGTTGTTCATCAAAGCATTCTAAAAAAAAAGTAACAACTTTTTTCAAAATTGCAGATAATAAATAAATGCTTCTTAAGCAGCAAATCAGCATATTAGAATGATTTCTGAAAGATCATGTGACCCTGAAGACTGGATCATGATGAAAATTCAGCTTTGCATCCCAAAAATAAATTACATTTTAAAATAATATTCATTTTACTGTATTTTTGATCAATTAAATGCAGCCTTTGTGAGCATAACATACAAAAATATTTTATTATGTGAACCTTAAAGTCAACATTTTATTTTAAAATCTTATTGAATATCCCATTTCACAACAAAATGCATCATGTGTGACTCTGGACCACAAAACCAGTCATATAAGTAGCACAGGTATATTTGTAGCAATAGCCAACAATACATTGTATGGATCAAAATTAATGATTTTTCTTTTAAAACATTTAGTACATTTCCTACCATAAATATATCAAAACTTAATTTTTGACTAGTAATATGCATTGCTAAGAATTGCTTGATTTGGATAAATTTAAAGGCGATTTTCTCAATATTTAGATTTTTTTGCACCCTCAGATTCCAGATTTTCCAACAGATGTATCTCAGCCAAATAATCCTACACTCTTAAAAATAAAGGTGCTTCATGATGCCATAGAACAACCTTTTTATGTCTAAATGGTTCCATAAAGAACCTTTAACCTTCAGGAGGTTCTTCAGATTATAAAAAGGTAAGAAAGAGATGGTTCTTTAAAAGAACTTTGACTGAATGGTTCTTCTGTGGCATTGCTTTGAAGAACCTTTTAAAGCACCTTTATTTTTAAGAGTGTATCCTAACAAACCATACATCAACGGAAAGCTTATTTATTCAACTTTCAGATGATTTCAGCTTTCTTATGACTAGTTTTGTGGTCCAGGAACACATATTATACAAGTAAAATGGCTTGCGAATGCCATTTCATAAGTAAATAAAACCCACTAATGTAAAAATACACATTTTATGGCTAAACAGGAAATAAAAGGCCAAAGGTTCTCGCATAGAAACAACACGAGAGTGAGTAAATGATGACAGAACCCTAATTTTGCTGCACTGCCCCTTTAAGAAGAAGTGTTTCTAACCTGCAGGTTTTAAAGCAGCCCAGTCTATTAAACAGAATGAATAATACACCAGGCTTTAACCAAATACTCTCTTCTCGTCTGCAGCCTCACAGCAAGAGAAAAAGAGCGACAGACAGTGAGAGAGAAACAAAGGCTGACACCTCGTTTTCTCCCCTGGAGACAGACATGATCTCTCTTCTCTTCTCACTCGGCGTCTCAGTCACGCACTTCTTTGTCTTTTGTTTATTTACTTCTCTTATGCTTTCTTTAACTTTTCCTTCCTTCTGCATTCCCAACTTCCTCTTCTTTCGTTCCTGCCTTTTTTTTTCTGACTGCGGGCAGAGTGCATTTCCATACATTTCCATTCATAACGAAGGGGTAAACGTCCCTCGGGCGGCCAACTTTCTCTTCTCTTTCTTTATAAAGCATCTTTCCCTCTCTCCTCATCTCTCTCCTCACGCAGGTTTGATTCCAGCTGTTGATAAAACAATGCTGGCGCGTCTTGGGAGCAGGTGACGCCGCCAATTACTCCGCAATTACCTGGGTAATTATGCAAACTCGGAGCTCAGAGGAGGGAAGTCTGCGCGTCTGCGAGCTGTTCGAGGGAACGCGGAGAACGCCACACTCTGCCTGCCTGCGTGCCGCCACAAGGCCAGCGTCCTGCTAAAATGTGCTTAATTAGAGCGCAGAGAGACACTTTGTTACGTTCAAACTCTCAAGTCATCAGATAACAAACAGATGTTGAACTGGAGGAAGAGGAGGAGGCAGTTAAAGTCCACAGTTGAAGTCTGTGGATGGTGACATTGGGAATTAAACAGAGTGCTTCATTTTCTTCATTTTTCATAGTGATAATTCTAATTGCCCTTTTGCTATATTTTTAGTGGTACAAGTAAAACAAGCAAAATCTTAAACTGTAACCAGCATCAATGCAAAAAAAAATCTATATATATATAAAAGTAAAATAAAATTAAAATAAAAAATAATATATTTTACATATCTATTTGTATTTATATCATTTGTTATATTTATTTCAGATTGATACATTTTTGTATAAATTTACATAATTATATTTCACATTACAGTAATGGGCATAGCACTTAGAATTATGATGAGGTGCTTTTTTTTTTACAATAAAATACATTTCTAAAATTAAAATTTTTTTACCATTTTGTGAGATTTAGTCATCTAATAAAACATGAATCCACTAGTAAGTGAACGCAGTGTAGCACTTTTGTTTTGTTTGATTGTCTTTACATTAAAGCATGTTTGATGATGATGATGATGATAATATATACTAGCATGGCCATATTTCCCAGCAGGCTTTTGGTCTGGTGTCATTTTTTGTTCCTAATCATTTTTGGCAGTGTGCGACCCTGGAACAGCAGTCTGGACTATTGGACTAGTTGCTTCATCTCACTCCGGGCAGAAATTCAAGACAGGCTCCTTGGATATATATTGAGCTTATTGAATTTAGACAAAAATGACACTTACATGTGCCACAGCAATCCCATATTAATTAACAGAAGAATATAAATTTGATGGAAATGTCGGTAATGGCCAGTAATAACATTTTCTTTAAATTGATCTGATTAGACAAATATTGGAAGCTATACTATACTATGTTAACACTTCTAGAATGAAGTATCAGTATAAATGATTCACCAAAAAAAAACAAAAAACAACAAAAAAAAAAAAAAAAATTATAATTAAATAAATAGACTTTATTTAAGACTAATGATTTATAATATCACCCATAATTAAATTTACTATTTTATTTTAAAATTTATTTATTTATTTAAAATTTATTTACCATTTAAAAACTAAATAACAACATTAATAATAATAATAATTATTAATAATATTAATATTAATTATGCATTATTAAATTATAAGTCATGCTATTATTAGAAGCTGAATGTTAGTTATATAATTATTATGCCAACATTTAAAATAATAATACAAAATATTTTTCTTAATTATTTTAATATGAACTTTTTATATATAAAAATGTAATATTAAACCATTTAGATTAAAAAGTATATAAATATAAATATTTGTATAAACTTAAATCTATCTTAGACAAGGGCAGACACAATGATGTTCTGTTTACTGCATATAGATGCATCTAAACCATATTCTGGGTCCCTAAATGAGCATCCTGGGCTCTAAACTGCAAGAACATAAAAACAGCCCACTGTCATGATGACTGGACACTGACGAATAAAAGAACAGCGGGTGATGAGTCACTGGCCGCCAGTGAATCACTTGTCCGTGCTCATCTCGGGACAATTTTCTCTTCCATATTGTGTCAGAAGACAGTAGGAGTTCAGCTGGGAAAACCTGCTTGCGGATAATCACACGTCTGCTCTACCTGGAGCATCACCGTTACCATAACGACAGAGATTGATGAGAGGTCGCCGAGTGGGCTGCCCGCAGTTGACCTCTTGACCCCTGAATCAGAGGACTAGCAGAGCAGCACAACCCAGTGACTCATAGAGCAGGACGGGTCAACGGAATGAGATTCGGCATTCCTTCTAACAGCACAGGTTTGTCATTAGTCCTGCAGTCAATCAGCGAAAAGCATATTTAAGCAGCAAAAACAATCTCTGACAAGCAGACGCTGCAGACGCTCGTATGCAAATGTGAACGCGTGTTTCTCGTCATGGCTTTTTGGGTGTCAACTTCTGTTGTCTGTGGATTTGAAAGATGCAAATGAATGTGTTTATCCAGGAGGCAGAGGGTGGAGTGGGAGACAGCGAGAACGAGAGAGCGGATAAGTTTTAGATTTGCTTTCGTATGGATGTATGTGAATCTGTTCTGTGTGTTTGAATGGCTTCCCGAGATACTATATGAAGAGAATTCACTAAGAACAGATTGCACATGCTGTCTGTGCTGTTTTGCTGTCTGATTAACTAATATATGGAAGCCTGTTTCTGCCATTGAATAAAAATTTAAAAAGGTAATTGCATCTTCTATCTCACAATTCTGACATTTTTCTTGCACTTGTGAGTTTACATCTCCCAATTCAGACTTTCTCAGAATTGAGATAAAAACCTGCAATTGCGAGTCATAAAGTCAGAATTGCAAGAATTGCGTAATTCTGGCTTTTCTCGCAACTGCAAGTTTACATCATGCAATTCTGACTTTTTTTCACAAAATTGCATGATACAAACTCAGAACTGCAAGATATGAACTAGTTTACATCTCCCCATTCTGACTTTGTAACTTGCAATTCTGACTTCTTTTTTCAGAAATAAATTCGCAATTGCAAAGTCCAATTCTGAGGAAAAAAGAGACTATTTTCTTCCAATCCAAGTTTATATCTCACTGACTTTTTTCACTTTTTTCTCACAACTGTGAGCTTACATTGTGCAATTCTGACATTTTATTAGAATTGTGTGATTAAAAACTTATGATTCTGACGTTCACAGAACTGTGAGAAAAACCTGCAATTGCACATCATAAACTCAGAATTGCAAGAATTATGCAGCTCTGACTTCCTTTCTCATAACTGCAAATTTACATCTTGCAGTTCGGACTTACAGAATTTTCAGAATTGTGAGATATAACCCCTCAATTATGTAAAACATTTTCTTGAACTTGAGACTTTACATGTTGCAATTCTGACTTTGCAACCTGCAATTCAAGAATTTTGAGATATAACTTTGCAATTGCGAGTTATAAAGTCAAATAAAAAAAAGACTAATTTCTTACAATTCGTGTTTACATCTCAGAACTCTGACTTTCACAATCGTGAGCTTACATCTTGCAATTCAGATTCAAATTAACCAGAATTGTTAGATAAAAACCTGCAATTGCAAGTCATAAACTCGCAACTTGTTTTGTTTTCTCGCAACCGCAACTTTGCATCTCACAATTCTGTTTTTTTTTTCTTTTCACAGAATTGCATGACATAAACTCACAATTAGAAAGTCAGAACTGTGAGATATAAACTATGAAATCAAAATTGCAGGAAACAAACTGTGTGATTTTTTTTTCTTTCAGTTGCAGGTTTACATCTCACAATTCTGACTTTGTAACTCACAATTCTGAATTGTGAGTTATAAAGTCCAACTCTGAGGAAAAAAGAGACTATTTTCTTACAACTGCAAGTTTATATCTCACAATTCTGACTATATAACACATAACTGCAAGATATAAACTTGCTATTGACTTTTTTTTCTCAGAATTGCTAGTTTATCTCACAATTCTGACTTTTTTTTCTATTCAGTGGTGAAAACAGGCTTCCACACTAAATATAAATTATACATACTGGCTCTTTAACATGTCAAAAAACCTCCTCATGTCAGATCTGGACAGATGCCCAGTTTTAACATTCTTCTCCACCATTTGATTGTTTAGTAAATCCGCCCCCATGTGTTTTCAATGTGTGAAGCCCACAAGTCCTCATAACAGAAGAGAATAAAAAACAAACAATGGTATGTAAACAAAACCAGAGGAGAAAAACAAAGAGTGAGAAAAATTCTGAAATAAAAGGCGGATTTTCTACAGCACTCCACAGCCAATGTGCAGAAATTAATTGAGTGAAAGAGATCTGCTGTTTAAAGGTGAAATAGGTTACGGGTGGAAGTGAAACAATTGTTTTCTGTTTGCCTGAGGCTGTGTATCTTCCACTTGAGTTCTCTCGTTCCGTTTTTCTCTTTTTCTTCCTGACTGCCCTTACATCGTGTTTAAACACATAAAACGGATAGTTTTGGTCCTAGAAGCTGATTGGACAATACCTCAGTCTTAAAATACACACTATATAGTTCTGAATTATTATCTGTATTATTACTACTACTACTACTACTACTACTAGGGATGTCACAATACTCAATACAATATCGAACCGTTCGGCACGACATCCACGGTTCAATATGCGCTTGTGAATTGCGTTTTTTTGGTTTTGCATTTAAATAATTTTCTTGTTTTCCTCGAAATTTGCTGTGTGCGCCCATGATTTCACGTGCTGAGATGAGAAAACACCTCCCCGTTTATATTTAAAAAAGCAACACTTGCAGAGCATCTTCCCTTCTAATGAAATGCAATGATAAGCCTTTCTAAACTTGTTGTCCAACAAAAGAGAACATCAAAACTTATTTTTTACTGTGTTTGAAATAACTTCCTTTTGTGATCTGATGTGGCTTCTTATCATAGAATGAGGCAGACAATATATTCTATACTGTATGTCGATTAGCAACGGCTTACAAATATCATTATGAAAATACCCGAGAAAGCTTGAAGAACACAGATAAACCATATATTATTGCAGACGAGTGTTTATTGTCCATTTCATCATTCAAAACGTTTAATGTTATATCTTGTTTTCATTAAGTTACAGCAATAGCTACAGCCTTTATCAATATTAGAGATTTCCTGGCTGGAACGTCATCAGTGTTATCTCTTTCACACATATGTGGATTTCCTGCACGAGGGCGCCCTCTGGCGTCCAGTATGAATGAAACCCATCCTATTTTGCGTAGAAAATGGAAAAATAATATCTCTCTCAAAAGAAATATTAAGCAGACATATAATAATCCACGCTTTTTCCAGTGTACAGAGGTTTAAAGGAGTATTTTGTTGTTAATTAGATGCAACTGAACTGAAAACCGTGGTTAAAAACCGAGGTACATATTGAACCGTGGACTAACTGTATTGGTGCATCCCTGTGTAACCATGACTAAAGCGCTATTCCTATTCTATTATAAATATACATTCATATACATTAATTTGATTGACAAAAGAACTCAATAAAATGTTCCATCTTACCTAACATTTTTTTTGCACTGTGTATCTGTATGCTTATTAAAGCATCACACCATTAGCTTAGCAACATGTTAAGCTAGTATGTGTGTTTGTAGAGTGTTTCAAATCTGTCACTAAGATGCTCCCTTAAAAGACAGCAAGGCAGCTCACTAGGTTTTGGAACAGAGCTTAAAATCCCAACACAGCACAACCCTGAATAAGCCTTATAGCTTAATACCTCTGGCTCGCTCTCTGTTTTCTTGTTCTGTCCTCTGGAGACTTTATTTTGCACACTTGCGTGAGCTGCGTGTTTCTCCTCTGTGGTTTACGCATTGAAAGGCCACTCCGGATTGAGAACGTAATTCTGTTTTTGTGTTTCACGTCAGATGTCTGCCTGAACGAGTCAGTATGGCGTGTGTTTATGAGCGTTTAGTGTGTTTACTCGGACGGGGCTTTTGAGCTCCACGGATCAACCGTACATGTTCGGGAGGGTATTAGCGGCCGCATGCAAGCGTAACCTGCCTGTCATGCCACAAAAAACACAAAGTGAAAAGCCTGAAAAGCGACTCAATTTGCCGCTCTGTAGGAAAGGCTTGTTAGACGCTCTGAATCAAAGAGTCACGTGTTTGTCTAGGAGACAAACTCTATGGGAAACGTATGGACATAAAATCAAGAATGATGTGTGCTGTGAAATAGTAGTTCTTAACTAGATTTTTTATAAATGTGAGCAGTGCTTTTCATGCTAAAGTTGGTTCTTGTGTGTAATCCAATTCACAAACAAATGATTCTTATGAGGCAGTTCTTTAAATGAATCAACAACATATTGGACAGTGTGACCAGTCTAATGCAATTCACAAATAACTTCCATGTGCTTCCAAGTTCTTTTAATTCAAAAAACCTCATTCATTTGAATCAGCCTGTCAAATCATTCACTGAATGAAATCAGTAAATCATTCAAAAAGGTTACTGAACCAAAATCTGACTCAGATTCTAAAAAAGCTTTGTGGACTTAAGGATATAAAATATTCAGCAAAATGTACCTTTTTTAAAACATTTTTTTTAATATATGAAAAACTAAAAACAAAAAAATAAAAAAATAAAAAAATATTGGTATATATAAATATTTGTTAAAAACATAAAACTTATTTAAAATGAAGTGACGTCTGTTTTTATAAAAAAAAAAACATGTAAATATTTTATAT
Organism: Labeo catla; assembly: GCA_012976165.1. NCBI lineage: Eukaryota > Metazoa > Chordata > Actinopteri > Cypriniformes > Cyprinidae > Labeo > Labeo catla. The sequence continues at coordinate 510,507 of VONZ01000112.1, forward strand.
AATATAATATAATATTTAATATAGTAACAAATAAATATTTATATTTAATTAATTAACACAACAAATTAAAAAATGATAAATATTACATTAAATTATTTGACACCTTACAATTAAATGATATACAGTATATAGTATACAGTGCAATAACAAATATAAATATTTGTAAAAACATAGATATAATTTAAAATGAAGTGATGTCTATTTTATAAAAAACATGTTTTGTGGACCTAAGAACAATTTTAAACAATTTTAATTAAAGTATTTGGACTTAAAATATTTAATTACATGAAAAACTAAATAAAAAAAGGAGAAAAGAAAAAGCATTAAAAAAAAAACAAACAGAAAAATATTTGTATATATAAATAGTAAAAAAAAAAAAAAACAACAGAGAAATTATTATTTAAAATTAAGTGATGTTTGTTTTATCAAAACACATGTTTTGTGGACTTAAAATAATTACAATAAAATAAATAATAAATATTTAATTATATTTAATTAATTAATAAAACAAATTAAAAAATGATAAATGTTTAAATTATTTGACATCTTACAATTAAATGATACACAGTGTACAACACAAAAACAAATATAAACATTTGCATATATAAATATCTGTAAAAACATATATCTTACTTAAAATTAAGTGATGTCTGTTTAATTTAAAGAGGACCTAAGAATACAAATATTTAACTAAAATATTAATACAATGAAATAAATAATAAATTAATTATATTTAATTAATTAATTAAATCTAAATTAAAAAATCTAAATATTTAATTAAATTATATGACATCTTACAATTAAATTATATACAGTATATAGAGTACAACACAAAAAAACAAACTGAAACGTGTATATATAAATATGTGTGAAAACGGATATTATTTAAAATTAAATGTCTGTTTTATAAAAAAACACGTTTTGTGGATTTGAAAATACAAAATATTTAACTGAAATATTTGTACTTAAAATATACAGTATATAGTGTACAACACAAAAAATATTTATTTAAAATTATTTAAAATGAGGCTCATGCTTTATATATATATATATATATATATATATATATATATATATTATGTTGTAAATAAAAATGATACTAACAGAACACAACCACTGCTTCGTTAACCCCTGTAAAGTAGAAACGATGCTCATGGTATAAAGTTTAAAGGAGAAATGACTGTACCAGTTGCTCTTTTAGAGGATACGACAATAACGTATACGGGTTCTCTCTCCATTTCATACATTGAGTCATAGACACACACAACATTCACAACACACAGTACACAAACTCAATAAAACACAGACATGGCACACACCACAACATCAATACTGGAAGGCCACACACACACATTGAAGGATAAAAGAGCTTGTGGCCACGAGCCAAGAATGATCTCAATGGCTCCTTCAGCCTTTGCAGGAAAGAGAGGCGTATCGATTGGGACTCAAGGCATCGCCTGTATCAGTGTGTGAGCACACATATATATTTATGTATAGGTGTGTGTGTGTCTGTGTGGGGAGATTGCATGCATGTAAACCCATCCTCCATGTGGCTCTAAAATGGATTATTCAGCAAGAATATTATATGTAGTCTGAGGAAACAAAGTAAGCAGACTCAAAGGAGAACGGAAGAGAGAAACATGACGGGGAGATCACAACAGTCCATCACAGAACACCGACCCTCATTGATTGAATAAAATATTATTTCCCCACCCTCGATTATCCCGGGTGAGTCTGTCGTGATTGCATCTTTTTGCTCGGGAAACCACGCTGGCTGCCGTCCGTCTTATCAGACTTACAGCCGGAGATAGGAGCAGAAAGCACACAAGGCAACTTTATACGTCTCCGACCTCCTCCGCTGCCCGCACCGGAGCCCCGCGTCACGGCTGGGGATTGATGCTATGCTTATTGAACATAACGCCGGACCAAATTGCCTCTCTTGCTTTTACACTGTGAATAATGCAGGAGCCACGTAGTCCTTCGAGCACAGATAAATAATCTATGGAAGCTTCCTGTTGGGCTGAAGCAGGGAGGAATGTGGACGGCCATCAAGCAGACCTCACATGGCTTTAGATCAATTGTTAGTCAGTAGGGCTGCAACAATCGATTATGTTGATGATCGATTAATCTGACGGCCATAATAACGATTAATCGATTAATCGTTGATTATTTCAGCAATTAATCAGTAAGCTTTGGTTGATTATTCAGCTTTTTCAATTTGTTAAAACACTGAGTTATACATATTCTATAGATAGCTACTTTATAGCAGAATATGAAATTGTAATTGTAAATTAAAGCAATACTCACACTGTTTTGTGTATGTTTAATACTGTAAGGTTGCTTGCTTTAAAGGTGACATCGGATGCTCATTTTCCAAGTTGGTATGATTCTTTAGGGTCTTCATAAAATATCTGCAACATACTTTGGTTAAAATTCCACAATGGTCGTCAGTGATGGGAATAACGGATGTTACTAACGGCATTACTTGTTTCAGTAAGAGTAATTAAAGAAATTACTGTTTTCCCATTTCAATGCCATTACCAGTACTGGCAATAAAACACGGTAAATTCTGGCTTATTCCTCTCAGCACATCTTTTTCCAGAAACGAAAGAGATGAATGATGAATGTTCACGTCTGTTTACGGAGGTGATGTGGGTGTTTACCTACACGGTAAAAAACAATTTGTTGAGTCAACTTAAAATAATTTGTAACCTGGCTGCCTTAAAATTTTTAGTTCAGTCAACTCAAAAAAAGTTTATTTAACTTGAAATGTTAAATTATACTAAGTGACAGCTTAGATATTTTAGTTGAATCAACTTAAAATTTTAAGGTAGCTGGGTTACTTGCCAATCTGTTAAGTTTAGCAAACACAAATATCTAAGTTGTTACTTACAACTTAACATTTCAAGTTGACTAAACTTATTTTAGTTGACTGAACTTTTATACGGTAAAAACAGAAGCTTGCCTTGGTATCATATGGATTACTTCATCAGAGAATATTTGTTTTCGACATGACTTCATTTAAAAGTAGACATTTCAAGCTTTCTATACACATATTTCCCATATCTGTGAGGCACGTATTTGCGGAGATTCAGGTTGTTTTATTAACATGTCTGTGAAGAGAGGTGACGGAGACCGAGATGGCAAGAGCACACCCTGTTTATTTTATTTTACAAAAGCACATTGTTTTCTTGTTATTATGATGTTTTTCATGTCCGCGGGTTGCAGCGACCCCAATAACGTGATATTTAGCCCTTGGAAGGCGTCTCTCACATTATCCAACAGCAACATTAAAATAGTGTAGATTAGTGTACAATGTTTTATTCATTTACCATACTTAATATTGGCGGCATCCAAGTTATTTGAACATTTTTTAAAAAAAAGTAACACAACAGTTACTTTCCCTGGTAATTGGTTACTTTTACTTTGTGAGAAGTAACTAGTAACTAATTACTTTTTTAAAGTAAAGTGATGATGGTTGTGCAAAACAACAGGTTTTTACCTTTAAAAGCAGCTCTGTTTACGGCATCCTGGTGCATGTTTCTTTAAATGCTAATGAGCTACTGCTCACTCCATCAATCTGTTTTCTGCATTATGTCTATTTTGTGGCGCATTACCATCAAAAACAAAATGAATCCACTGCGCCCTCAGTGGCTCTGATGTTGGGATAAAATGAAGACTCTAAGGTTCAGTTTTACATCCAAATACAAAACACCTGAATCGCTTATGAAACATTGTCGCTACAGGTGCTTAAGTTTGGCGAAAACAACAGACGGCATATAACTGGCTGAGGGCGGAAATATGATAATATGGGACAGTCAGGCAAGGTGGAGCTCTACTGGTTTGGCTTCACTTTCTTGGATTGCATGCTGGAGGGCTATAGTACAGTCTTGCGCTACAGCGCCACACTGGTTAAACTGCGCTATTGCAGGACCTTACATTAGATCATATGAGATCAAACGACTATTTGACAACTAAAATATTTGTCCATTTTTTTTTTGTCAGCGCTGTCAATAATTTCGACTTACTGTTTCAGCCCCAGAATTTCACATTCAGATTGAATCACTCTTTTGCACAATATGGATTGTGGTGAATGAGCGCAATTAATATTTATCATTATTTGCTACAGCACTGTTGATCAAAACTAGGGATTTACTTTAGTGCACAAATTGTGACATGGACATGAATGATATGTGAAGCTGAGACACTAAACTGTGCATTTTCTAAAAGATCAGGCTTATAATTATCACCTGGTAGACAATAAAGTCCAAGTCTGCCCAAGTCCATTCATAATTGCAATCTGTCTGAGTGCTGGGGCCAAGTACCACAACTCTATTAACGGCTAAAGTGCTGAGTAAGACGTGAAGTCTAATCTCTTGGGAACTATTGACAGCTATCTGAACCCAAGAGCTACATCTCGTCTTAGGCGAAAGATTTCATCTTAAAAAAAGAAACAGCAGTGTTTGTGCAATCACAGAAAGCCGTTTCATGATTAAATAGTTTAGGTTTACAGTAAGTAGCAGAGAAACATTCCTTCAAATTAGTGTCTGCTTTTAGCCCAATCAAATTAAAGTTTGTGTAGAATTTAATGCGTTTATGGCAATGCTGCACTCTAACACTGCAAAAAAAAAAACAAGATGTGAAGCAGCACATTAGCTTGAGCTGATACCGGCTGGGATAATTTGGGGAAAATGGTTTCTCTTTTCAAGAAACTTTGGCTCCCTGAGCTGGGTGAGATTAGCTTTGACAAATGTACAATGCTGTTTCATGTCCACAAAAAGCATATGAAAGTCAGCAAGACAGAGTTAGCGAGCGATGGAACTCGATGACAAACACAAGTTGACAGCTTCCAGCACCATTGGCAGCCATCTTTTCTTTTCCCGCTCCGGGAATTCCCAGAAGCTCTAGCAATAATCCATACGCTTTTATTTTTCTGCTCTGTACCTCACAAGCTCTCTCGGTGTTCTCCTCAGAGGCTCCCCCATGATCGTCTTACTCATTCACAAAGTTTCTTTTTGGATTTCTGCCTCTATTTCTTCTCCAGCCTCCACACCAGGGACTCAGGGTTCGATACACCTACCTGCTGTGAGTTCCAAATTCATTTGAGCGGATCGCAAGGACGAGGAGGAGGGGTGTGGAGAGAATCATTGAGAGGAGAGATCAGTGCTATCACAAACACACCTGCTGAGTCACTCCACTCAAACTTCACCCTCAGCGGGCCTGGACAACAGCTTCTGCTGGACTCTGGCTAGTCTAGCTCATGCTGGAATGATTTGGATTTATGTCATCGGCACTGTTAGATGCTCTCCATTTACTTCAGAGCAATTTTTGACTCAATTAAACAATCAGGGGGAGGTACAATAAATTGGAACTGTAAACATTGACTGAACAATTTCATTTCTATGTGTTTTTGTACTGTAGATAAACAAAAGTGATTATCAAAAGCATCTTAGCAATCGCTCAGAACACAAAACGCCTTAACAACCACATAGCAACTACAAAGAACATCTTAAAAACTGCATAGCAACACCCTGGCAAGCAATCACTCAGAACATTTTAAAACCCACGTAGTAACTATCAAGAACATCTTTAAAAAAAGAACAGTAATTCTAAAACACCCTGGCAACCAATCATAACACTACAGCAACAGCATAGCAACACCCTGACAACCACTCAGAACACTACAGCAACTGCATAGCAACACTGGCAACAATCCACTCAGAACACCACAAAAAAACATAGCAACTACTAAGAGTATCTTAGAAACTACACAGCAACACCCTGGCAACCACTCAGAACACAATAGTAACTGCATAGCAACACCATGGCGACAAACAGCTCAGAGCACTTTAAAAACAACACAGCAACTACCAAGAACATCTTAGAAACTGTGCAGCAACACCATGGCAACAAATCAGAACACTACAGCAACTGCATAGCAACACCCTGACAACCACTCAGAACACTATAGCAACTGCATAGCAACAATCTAGCAATGAACCACTCAGAACACGTTAAAACAACACAAACTACCAAGACCATTTTAGAAACTGTACAGCACCACTCAGAACACTACAGCAACTGCATAGACTAGCAACCAACTATTCAGAACACCTTAAAAACCACATAGCAACCACCAAGAACATTTTAGAAACTGCATGGAAACATCCTGGAAAACACTCAGAACACTTCAAAAACAACACAGCAACTACCAAGAAAATCTTTGAAACTGATTAGTAACACCCTGGCAATCACTCAGAACACATTAAAAACAACAGAAACAACCAAGAAAATCTTAGAAACTGAATAGCAACACCCTGGCAACCACTCAGAACACTACAGCAACTGCATAGTAAGACACTGGCAACCAACCACTCAGAACACCTTAAAACCACATAGCAAACCACCAGAGCATTTTTAAACATCCCAGCAACACCCTGGCAACCACTCAGTATACTGTAGCAACTGCATAGTGACACCCTAGCAACAAACCACCCAGAACACCTTTAAAAACAACATAGCAACTACCAAGAACATTTTAGAAACTGTACAACAACACCCTGGCAAAACCATTCAGAATTCTGCAGCAACTGCATGACAACACCCTGGCAACCACTCAGAACACTATAGTAACTGCACGGCAATGCCCTGGCAACAAACAGCTCAAATCACTTTAAAAACAACACAGTAACTACCAAGAACATCCTAGAAACTGTGCAGCAACATCCTGGCAACCACTTGGAATACTATAGCAACATCCTAGCAACAAACCACTCATAACACCTTAAAACAACATAGCAATTGCCAAGAACATTTTAGAAACTGTACAGCAACACCCTGGCAACCACTCAGAACATTATAGTAACTGCATAGCAACACCCTGGCAACAAACAGCTCAGAACACCTTAAAAACACTACAGCAACTGCCAAGGACATCTTAGAAACTACATAGCAACACCCTGGCAACCACTCAGAACACTACAGCAACTGCATAGTAACAACCTCTCAGAACACCTTAAAAACCACATGGCAACCACCAAGAACATCTTTAAAACTGCACAGCAACACCCTGGCAACCAGCCACGCAGAAAACCGTGTCAACTACATAGCAACCACTCTGACAATGTTTGCAACTGCATAGCAACACAGACACTCTCCATTTACACTCTACATTTCACTAAAGTAAACAATCACGGAAAAGTCGTAACTGTAATATTGACCAAACAGTACACATTTGGTTTACTTCAGATGAATGATAGTGATAGAATTTGCTAGAAAATACAACTTATTTAGCTGGTTTATGAGGCTCCAGACTAAACTACATTCCCATTACTTTTTATGGCCACACAACAATGATGAAATACAGATAAAGCACCAATTACATCCCTAATGTAAAACCTTTATTGTTTACTGTATTTTGTTGCATTAGAGCTAAAAACTTCCTGTCTGAAAAAGTGAGAAAAAAATTAAATTGCTCAGCGAGTCCAGCCAAAATCACTTGAAGCCACATCACAGCATAATTACGACTTCTGAACTTGCAAGTAGGAACGTCCCAGGGGGATGTGAATCTGGGAGGTTTTACTGCATGAATGCATTTAGCAGATTTTGGCTTTAAGAAATGCTGGCAAAACATTGTGCATGTGTGCGAAATGAGTTTAAATCACAGGCTTGCTAGTAAATACAGCTTGTTGATTTGTTTAGAAGCATTATACTGCATACAAAAATTCTGCTTGTGCACCAAAATTCTACAAAATTATGAAGCAGCACAACTGGTTTTAACATTGATAGTAATAAGAAATGCTGATAAAAATCAGCATATTAGAATGATTTCTGAAGGATCATGTGACACTGAAGCCTGGAGTAAAATACGTTCGCTTACAGCGATCAGTTCTCTCTCTCCCCCTACTGGTACGGAGGTCAAAAAAGACACACGATGTGCCAGTTCTGTTGGCTGTTTCTTGGTCAGTCTCCCTCCCTTAATCAAGCAGCATTAGCCTGTGTGTTTCTCCACTTTTCTCTAGGCATTAGCAGCCATTCTAATAGCTTTGATTTATTCCTGTTGGTTTAATCTGCGAGTCTCCAGGCGAATGGAACAACTCAGACGACGGATGCACATCTGTTACGTCTTCGGTCTTATGCTGTTCAAATGGGGGTGTGTGTGTGTGTGTCTACGCACGACAGATGTGTGTGTACGTTCAATCATAATGCGCACAACAGAGGCTTTATTTGCTAGACAGTTTGGGCCGGTGGAATTGGTTTCCACGACAGTACACACGCTACGTCACACGGAGCCTGTCAAAACAAGACAAACTGAAATAAACTAAATAATAGGCTTAAATATCACAACTGATGAAAAAACAAAAGCAAATGGCACAAAGCAAATCGGATTAAACAGAGCTATGGGTACAACAGTTTGCCTCACTGCAGGAGAATTCCACGAGACTGGGATACTAAAATATTCCTTTTCCTTTCCTCACAAGAAACAATGGAGGGGCAAATAAAATAAAATAAAATAAAATAAAATATTCTTTCATTTAATTTTGGGATAATATATGACCTGTTCATGTTCTAGGTTTGGTGAAACTTGGTGACACACAAACACACACACACACACACACACACACACACATCACATCCCCACTGACTTCAGTCACTGCTCCATCATCTTAGTTTCTTTTAATAGTGAAACTACCTAACTACTGCAATTATCCTTTCTGTCGCTGTGACTACCGCTCCCATGGCTACTGCCGCCATCGCTAGGTAACCAGGGACTCCGGTGGATGCTGGTAAATGGCTTAGTTCTTTATCAGAGCAAACAGAGCGAGTGTGGGGATCTAGAGAGTGCTTTAATGTGTTTGGTGTCCAGAGGGCAGGAATGGCTTATGATGGAGAGCTCAGGGGCAAGTTTGGGGTTGATTTCTGTCCCTTTATAAGTGCTCTGGTGAGCTGGCTCCCGACACTGCTGTTCAAGCACCTAAGTGCATGTTGCGAGTTTGCAGTCTGAATTAAATGTGATAAGATAAAGAGACAAATAATACAAAGACAACAAATGAAAGAGTGAATGAATAATAAAAGGTCAATGAGTGTAGTCTGAGAATATTTGTACAAACATTTGAACAAATTACACTTGAGCTAGTTATCTGCATGGATCAGTGAATCTTTTGGAGTGATTCATTAAAAGAACCAGCTAATACTGTAAGAGTCATTTGTTTGTGCAAACATTCAAACAAATGACTCTTGGGAGCTGGTTCTTTAAATGAGTATGTGAATCTTTTTGACTGATTCCTTAAAAGAACAGCTCATATAGTGCTAGTCATTTGTTGCGAACTGGTTATTTTAACAAGTCAGTTAATATTTTTGACTGATTCATTAAAAGAACCAGCTAACACAGTAAGATTCATTTGTATAAACATTCTAACAAATGACTCTTGTGAGTTGGTCTTTTTAAATGAGTGAGTGAATCTTTTGGAGTGATTCATTAAAAGAACTAGCTAATACTATAAGAGTCATTTGTTTGTACAAATATTTGAACAAGTGACTCTTTTGAGCTGGTACTATTAATAGGACCAGCTCACATGAGTCATTTGCTTTTAAGAAATTAGTCAAAAAATTAATTGATTCTTTAGAGATTCCAGCTCATATGATTCCTTTTTTTTTAATATACTTTTTTTTATTATTTTGCTTATACAAACAAATTACTCGTTGGTTTCTGCCAATGAGTCATTCAAAACAAGTTGTATGGACTTCTTTTATGGTACATTTTGGAGCTTGAATGCCCCTGGTTGCTTTATACTTTTGTTGTAATGAACAGAGCATCACCTTTCTTGATTCTTGATTCAAGAGTCATTGATTCATTAATAGAACCAGCTCATGAGTCAGTTGCTTTTAATATATTAGTCAAAATGATTCAACGATTCACTAAAAGTTTCCAACTCATATGAGTCGCTTGTTTAAATGCTTGTACAAACAAATGACTCTTATCAGTTAGTTCTTTTAATGAATAATTTGAAACTAGATGTATGAACTTCTTTTACGGTACTTTTTTGTCAGTTTTGGAGCTTGAATGCTCCTGCTCACTATATACTTTTGTTGTAATGAAAAGAGCATCACTTTCTTGATTTAAGAGTCATTGATTCATTAATAGAACCAGCTCACATGAGTCATTTGCTTTTAGTATAATTAGTCAAAATGATTCAGTGATTCTCTAAATGATTTTTTGAATGCTTGTACAAACAAATGACTCTTATTAGTTGGTTTATGGTAATGAATCATTCAAAACAAGTTGTATGGACTTCTTTTATGGTATTTTGGAGCTTGAATGCCCTTGGTCACTATATACTTTTGTTGTACTTTTTGTTATATATGATTCTTGATTCAAGAGTCATTGATTCATTAATAGAACCTTCTCACAAGAGTTATTTGCTTTTAATAAATTAGACAAAATGATTCAATGATTCACGGTTCCAGCTCATGTAAGTCCCTTGTTTGAATGCTTGTACAAACCAAATGACTCTTATCAGTTGGTTCTTTTAATGAATCCTTTGAAACAAGATAAATGTACTTCCTTTATGTTTTTTTGTCAGTTTTGGAGCTTGAATGCTCCTAGTCACTATATACTATACACTATATGTTGTAATGAAAAGAGAATTACTTTCTTGATTCTTTATTCAAGAGTTATTTATTCACTAATATAACCAGCTCACAGGAGTCACAAGAGGTTCTTTTTAATGAATCTGACAAAATGATTCACTGACAGAACCAGCTCATAGGAGTCAGTTGTTCATCTGTTTGTGGCTCCTTTAATGAACCTTAAAAAAAAGACTTTTATAGTGTTTTTTTGTTGTTCATTTCTGAGCTTGTCTCTGGTTAGTGTATGCAGTGTGAAAATATCCCAGCTTAAACATTTACGGAGATAAGTAAATAAAGACAAAATATTCTTATTAGCAAACAATCCCCTTAAAACATAATTTTCGGGCAGATGTAATGCTTGTAACATATAACACAATTCTACCATTTAGTACAGCACAAGCTAAGGGAATATGACAGGCATGAAATGTGTATTTGTCCGTCTGTGAAAAGCATTATGTGTGGTGCCGATCGCAGACTCCACTATAGAACATCCCTCGAGGCATTTTTCAATGCGGATCATTCCTCCAAATTTGTTTGACACGTTGAAAACAGGGTAGAAAATGGGTGGACAGCTGATGTTGAATCAATAATCATACAAGATGTTTCTGTCTGGAGGAATGAACAACGACATTCTGACTGATGATCGTTTCACCTGCACTGGGCTGAAAGGGCAATGGTGGCGAGTCTTTTGGTTTGTTTTCCAGTTTGCTGCTCACATAATTATATGTATTAGGATGTAAAATCATAACCCAGAGATTTGTCCCTTTGGGATTCTGCATTTTACTTTATATTGAAATATAGATAGTTCAGGCCATTTGTGTGTGTGTTCAACCAGTAAGCACATTTCTCATTTCTGAATCCAATCAAGCGAAGTAGGATACATTAGTGTACATTAGGACTTAAAATCAAATGTGTTTCTTTTTAGCTTTGTGAGACACAAAGGGGGATTTTGGCACAATGACACAAATACTGAAAAGGCTTTAGAGAGAGCTAGGGTTAAAATGAAAAAGCTCTGCAGGGCACCTCTGCGGTTTCTAAATGGGAAATATTATTCAATTTGTAGCACATTTCCCTCCTTGTGTTAGTCAAGCTTTTCTTGCACAAAAAAAAAAACATAATGTACCTTTGTACATCCTTTTTACAACCGCTTTCTGACCTTTAGATTTAAACAGTATTTTATTACAGATGATTTAAGCCTATATACAGATGACAAACAAACAAATTACTTGTATGGGCTTATTTTAATGACTCAAAAAGTCTGACTAATTTATTAAGAGAACCAGCTCATGAGAGCAATTTCAGTTTGTTTATACAGACAAATTACTAGCAATGTATGAGTGGTTCTTTTAATGAATCATTCAAAAAGATTCACAGAACCAGCTCACAAGAGTCATTTGTTTGTACAAACATTCGAACAGATGACTCTTAGTGTGTTAGCTGGTTCTTTTAAAGAATCAGTCAAAAAGATTCACGGACTCATTTAAAGAACCAGCTCACAAGAGTCATTTGTTCGAATGTTTGTACAAATAAATGACTCACTGTGTTAGCTGGTTCTCTTAATGAATCAGTCAAAAAGATTTACTCTATATTTAAAGAACCAGCTCACAAGAGTGATTTGTACAAATGTTTGTGCAAACAAATGACTGTTACTTTGTTAGCTGGTTCTTTTCATAAATCAGTCAACAATATTAACTAACTTGTTAAAAGAACCAGCTCACAAGAGTCATTTGTTTGAATGTTTGTACAAACAGATGACTCTTATTGTGTTAACTAATTCTTTTAATGAATTGGTCAAAAAGATTCACTGACTCATTTAAAGAACTAGCTCACAAGAGTCATTTGTTTGAATGTTTGTACAAATGAACCTTACTGTGTTTGCTGGTTCTATTAATGAATCAGTCAAAAAGATTCACTGACTTGTTAATGAATCAATGACTCAAGAATCAAGAAAGTGCTGCTTATTTTATTACAACAAAAGTATATAGTATATAGGAGCATTAAAACGCTCCAAAAAAAGTACCAAAAAAGAAGTTCATACATCTCGTTTCAAATGATTAATTAAAAGAACCAACTGATAAGAGTCATTTGTTTGTACAAGCATTCAAAAAAGGACTCATATGAGCTGGAACCTTTAGAGAATCATTTAATCATTTTGGCTAATTTATTAATAGCAAATGACTCATGTGAGCTGGTTCTATTAATGACTCAATGACTCTTGAACCAAGATTCAAGAAAGTGCTTCTCTTTCCATTACAACAAAAGTACATAGTGACCAGGAGCATTCAAACTCCAAAACTGAAAAGAAGTTTATACATGTCGTTTCAAATGATTCATTAAAAGAACCAACTGATAAGAGTCATTTGTTTGTACAAGCATTCAAAAAAGGGACTCACATGAGCTAGAATCTTTAGTGAATCACTGAATCATTTTTATTTATTTATTTATTAAAAGCAAATGACTCATGTGATTTGGTTCTACTAATGAATCAATGACTCTGGAATCAAGAAAGGTGCTGCTTTTTTCAATACAACAAAAGCATATAGCGACAGGGTCATTAAAGCTCCAAAATGTACAAAAAGTACCATAAAAGTAGTCCATATACAACTTTATGACTGATTCATTAAAAAAACAATTCTTAAGAGTAATTTATTCCTACAAGCATTTAAACAAATGACTTCTGTGAACTGGTTCTATTAAAGGATCAATGAGTCGTTTTAATGACTCTTTAAAAAGAACTAGTTCATTTTTTAATCTATTTTATAAGCATCATATCTGCCTGAAAATGACATTTTAAAGGGATTGTTAATTTAAAATGATATTTCTGTCATGTTCACCCACCCTCAACAATTAAAGGTTCTTTCTTCAATAAAACAAAGAGCATTTAAGCTCCAAAAAAGTACCATAGTACAACTTGTTTGCTGTATAGAGACTCATATTTAATCTAATTTGCACACAGTCAAGCTTGCTATGTGAAGACAAACATCAATGGTTCTTGCATCATTTTAAGACTATATAAAAAAAAATCTGAATATAACAGACATTTGATCCATAATATGTCAAATGAACAAGATGTATGATACTTCCATGCTGCTTTTTTGTCATTTTTGACTTTGTCAGCCCCAGATGCCATTAACTTTAGCAGTATAGAAAAGAACAGGTCGAACATTATGCTAAACATCCCATTTTGTGTTTTATAGAAGAAATAAAAGTTGCATGGGTTTGGAATGACATAATTGTTAATAAACAGCGATCTTTGCATAATCTATCCCCGTAAAGGCTACACATGCCAGCATGTTTTATGCTAAATGTTGTCGCCGTCTCTAACTGGCCTCATAAAGCTCAGTTAGATCAGGGCGCGTGGCTCAGGTGAGCGACTCGGGTAGAGCTTCGGAGGAGACTGGCGTAGCCCGCATTCATCCGTGCGTTCGTTCTATCACGCCGCTAAATCGGCAATGTGCTGACATTTCTCTTCATTAGAGGCAGTGAGCGGGAACGCGGGGACCGGAGACATGCTTCATTACGGTTCTTCATTTAAAGGGGCCACGCCTGAGCTGACACATTAGAGTCATCCGCACAGGGACGAGCCACGCCGCGCCACGGCCGGCGCTACGAGGGGGGGTTCACATCTCAGAAAGGTCATGTGCAATGGACATACACACACAAACACATCCTCGCTCGCAGAAGTTAACGTGACGAATGCACTTGAACCATCAAAGGATTTCCGTAGAATAGACACCAGCTTTCTCTTCAGTAGCATGTTTGAGAAAACACAAAACACTAAAGCCAGATGTACACAAAGGTTTGCATCCGTGAGGTGGAGGGATCGCGATCGTACCACGTTACTAATAGTAAACAGCCTCTTACCTCGACTCCCTGCACTTTGAGCTTCATGTGATCCTCCCGCGTGGTTTTCCCATCTTTCCTCTTCTTCCAGCAGTAGCCATCCTTTCTGTACTTCACCTTCTTCCTGTTGTAAAGGATCATAGACCCATTCTGCGGCCTGAGACACAGAGAAAGAGAGCGTTTCAATGACACGGCTATTAGGAGGTGAATTTGTTTGAGCACACAAAAGGTCTGAGGGAAAACAAACACTTAAATGTGGATGAAAAGTACTGATTAAGAAACGTCTTTTTTAAACCAAAGCTAAATAAAGTGAAGTATACGGTAACAATGCTCATTTCAAAGCTCTTTATTTACACAGCATTTACTAAAAATGTAAATAAAATAACAAAAATAATACAAAATTATAAATAATTTTTTAAAATATTTTATTCAGTCCTTAAAGGCAAAATAAAATATTTAAAATATAAAAATATAATAATAATAATATATATAATGTGTTTTATTTTTAAATTATTATTTTTACAATCTGTCTTGGAAAAAAACATTTCCTTTAGTTTTGCTATCTGATATATATGGTAGAAATTAGTTTTTTTTTTTTTTTAAATAAAATAAAATTAAATAAAATACATCCAAAAATAATACAAAATTATAAATTATTTTTTAAATAGTTTATTCTGCCATTAAAGATAAACATAATTACAATTCTGTGTTTTTTTTCTGAAAAACAATTTCCTTTAGTTTTTCTCAAATAATACATATGGCAGAATTTTATTTTTTTTTTTAAAGGCACGGACTGTAACAATCCTCATTTCAAAGATGGCTGCTTATCTACACAGTATTTACTAAAAATAAAATATAAAATAAAATAGAATAACATAATATAATAAAAATCAAAAAATAATACAAAATTATACATTATTTTTTAAGTCTTTCTGTTCTGCCATTAAAGGCAAAATAAAATATTTAAAATATAATAAAACTTTTGTGTGTGGGTTTTTTTTTTACAGTCTGTCTTAAAAAAATTCCTTTAGTTGTGCTCGTATAACATATATGGTAGAAATTATGTTTTTTTTTTTTTTTTTAAAGGCACAGACTATAACAATCCTCATTTCAAAGATAAAATAGAATAAAATAAAATAATACAGATTCTTTTTTTAATATATATTTTTTCTGCCTTTAAGGCTTTTTGTTTTTTTTTATTTTTTTATTTTTTTTTTTTACACATAGTATAATACATAGTGTAATAATCCTCATTTCAAAGATAGCTCTTTATCTACACAATATTTACTACAAACAAAAAAAAAAATAAATAAAATAAAATCCAAAAATAATAAAATTTAAAAGATAAATAACAATTTTGTATTATTTTTAAATTCTATGGTCTGTCTTAAATAACAGGTTTTATATATATATATATATATATATATATAAATAAAGTTAGTAGCACAGGAATATTTTACAGCATACAGCATTCGGAGTAAACCAACCTCCTTCATTTCATACCCTCATGAGTGTATGAAAAGGATTTCCCCCAAAATAATTCATAATTCCAGTAA
Organism: Labeo catla; assembly: GCA_012976165.1. Classification (NCBI taxonomy): domain Eukaryota; kingdom Metazoa; phylum Chordata; class Actinopteri; order Cypriniformes; family Cyprinidae; genus Labeo; species Labeo catla. Next base: position 526,535 of record VONZ01000112.1, read on the forward strand.
TAATAAAACACTTTAACACACCAGTGACTCGAGCCTCTATCGCTCAGAGCTGATGTGAGGAACGTACAGCTCATTATTATCATAACCATACTGGAGATTGAGTAAAACACGTTAGCTTGACGGAGTGCCTTCCAGACCGCAGCGGTAGCAGGATTAATATCACATTGAGGCCCTTTATGTGGCCCGTCCGTTCCCATTTATACCGGAGGTTTATTGCTGGCTCTGCGTTTGTAGAGAATTCTTCTCTGTCCACTTCTTGGTTTGACACAGAAACAATCGGTCTTGGGACTGTATTTAATGGGAACTGGTTCGATGACTGTTAATAGGTTCTGTCATGTGCATTGGCCGCTTCTGCTCATTTTTCACCGGTGACGACCGATGCCACGGGAATGTTTCCTGGGTGCCGTTTGCCAAAACAAATGTGGAAAGGAGAAGCGCCCTGCCAGCACATGCCATGCCGTGTAGGCTGAGGCCAGCCTCCGAAACCATCAGAATAAATGTGTGGGAGAGACGCGCGTGATCTTTGGTTTGTAGTTGGTTTGGGACTTTTTGACACTTCTTATTCATAAAATAGTACAACAGGGACACAACTTCAAAATATGTCAGAATCCAAACCACATTTTTTGTTTTTCTCCAGCATATAAAAATAAAAAAAGCACAAAAGCAAATAAATAAATAAATAAAAAAGAAAATTACTTTTTGCTTATTGCATTGTATAATTTTGTGCTTTTTCAATAATTATTATAATTTGCAATAATCACATTTTTTAAAATGATATATTATATTTTTTATTATTAAAATAAATTATTATTATTATTATTTACTTATAATAATTATAATTTTTTTTAAAGACACAGACTGTAACAATCCTTATTTCAAAGATGGAAAATGAAACAATAAAAATCCAAAAATAATACAAAATTATAAATTATTCTTAAAATATTTTACTCTGCCATTAAAAGCAAAATAAAATATTTAAAAAATAATAACATTTTTTAAAATATTTGTAAAAAATCTTCTTTTTTTTTTTTTAAATCCTTTTGTTTTGCTCATATAACATATAGTAGAATTTTTTTTTTTTTTTTTAAGGCACAGACTGTAACAATTCTCATTTAAAGATGGCTCTTTATCTACACAGTATTTACTAAAAATCAAATTAAATCAAATCAAAAAATACAAATACAAAATTATAAATTATTTTTTAAGGCAAAATAAAATATTAATAAAATATCAGCAGATAATAATAAATTATTATAAATGACTATAATGTGTAATAATCATATTTTATTTTTTAAATGGCATATTATTTTTTTATTATTAAAAGAAATTATTAATTATTATATATATTATACTTTGATATTAATTATTATATAATTTGCTATGATGTTTATGATTATAAATTATGTTTTTTTTTTTCTGAAGACACAGACTGTAACAATCCTCATTTCAAAGATGGCTCTTTATCTACACCGTATTTACTAAAAAATAATTTAAATAAATAAAATAATAAAAAACCCAAAAATAATAAATAAAAAATTATGAATGATTTTTTATATCTTTTATTCCACCATTAAAAGGCAAAATAAAATATAATTTTAATTATTTTATAATATTTACAATAAAATATGGCAGAAATTATGCCTTAACAATTCTGTAACAATCCTCATTTCAAAGAGTAATACACAGCATTTACTAAATATAAAAATAAAAATAAAAAATAAACATTTTTTAAAGGCAAAATAAAATATTTAAAACATACTAACAATTGTGTGTGTGTGTGTTTTATAAATTAATTTAAAAAAAAAAATTATTATTATTATTGTTATTATTATAATTTATTTTGTTGTTCTTTGGAATTTGCTATGAAATTTGACTTCACCCACAGCATGTGATTCTAATTTCTCTTAGCAGTGGAAATTCAAAGAAAAATGTTTCCCCATTAAGACACAGGTGAGCATTTTGTATCGAACACTTCTTAAAATGCTTAATATTTTAACAGGCCTATTTATCGTGAGTGTGTTCAAGCCATTTGCTCGGCTCCTTTTCCTCGGGACCTTTGGGTAAGCCATTTTCTTTTTTAATTGAAGGCAGTTTGTTCCAGAAAAAAAATGAAGCACTTTAGCAGGGGAATGTGAGGTGGGCCCGGAGCACATTTCCGAAAAGCAGCCGGAACAAGAGCTCTCTTCTGCGTCCTCTTTCTCTGTGTACTTAGGCGATCCAATTAATCTTATCAGAATTATACATATTTATACATGGAGAGCAGGGCGAAAGGAACGCTAACCGTTTTGTTATCGCGCTCGGATGACAGGACGCCTCTTCTGTTTCAGCGACTTAATGTACCAGACAGAAATGGAAAATACGAGCAGGAAAGAAATGCTCTTAAAGGGATGTGGTTGGAAACACTGTCTTATTCAAAGGGCGGTATATGTTTGATTAAACGCAGGCAGTCGATATGACCGTGTAGGACTCGAGCAGAGCTTTAGATATCTGTATAATGAATAATAAATGGGATTGTAATGCTTTAGAATGTATTCATAATACATCAAATCTGTAGTAGTCGCACTTGAGTGCTGTCGCGTTATAGAAGGATATTATAATGCAATCACGGAATAACTTTGCGGGCCACCCTAATTCACAGCAGGTGTATTTTTTTAAAGACACCAATTACAGCACAATATCAAAGGGCGAAATTGCACAGCTGCACACACAGACACGGCGTTCTGGCAATGTGTTGGATCTTCCTCGTGGCAACCTGGGAGACGTTCAGGAAAGCTAGAAAGCGTCTTCTCGCCACAGGTTTCTAAATTATTCATTTTTATTCAGTTCGTTTTACACATAAATAAAGCGTCTGCGCTGTGGCGGTGAGAGAGCCTTCTGATGAAGCTCGTGTACACCCGAAAGACACTCTTGTACTAGCGGCATAATTATAACAGTGAAAGCAAAAAGCGAGACACAATGCTTCAGTTGTGAATAAGCCAAATTTGGGATGTTCCAACATTTGCGCAAGGGATCTTCTGTGAAAACAGATCATAAACGGATCAAAATGTGTAGGTCTCAGTGCCACAGTGGAGCGATTATCGCATAATGCAAAAAAAAAAAAAACTAAAGACTGTGCAGTACATATTGAATACTGCCCCTTTTTTGTTTGTTTGTTTTTTTGAAATACTAAGCAAAAATGATTTATTTAAAATTAATTATTCAAATTATTTGGTGTCCAGCTCTCATCTTAGATACAAATATGGGTAGTGATTTGTGTTTTAATCATTTTGTGTAAAAATGTCTGAAGTCTTGGCAACCAAATCAAATATTAAGTCAAAAAACTTAAGGGCGATGTCAAGCATAATTCATAGTAGAAATACTACAAGTACTTTAGTTCTAGCATTAATAGTACTATTTTTGTTTTATTTATTGGCTTTTAACATATAATTGATCATGTTCGGAACAGCATTAACCATATGAACGTGAACCAATACTGTATACTTCCTAATTTTTTAGAAATAGCATGTGAAAAAATTCTTATTATACAACGAAAGCATATAAACAGTAGTATGCCAAGTAGTAGTAGTATTTAATCCAATTTAGCATAAAAATGTCTCATGTCTTGGCAACCCAATCAAATATTAAGTAAAAAAACCTTAATTTTAAAAACAGCACACTAGAAATGAAGGGCCATGTCAAGCATAATCATAACATGTACTACGGAAATACTACAAGTACTTTAGTTCTAGTATTAATATTACTATTTTTGTTTTATTCGCTTTTAACATAATTGATCATGTTCAGGACAGCATCAACCATCTGAAAATCAACAAATACTGTATACTGCCTAATGTTTTAAAAGTAGCATGTGAAAAAAAATCTTATAATACTACAAAAAAAAATTATAACTGTAGTATGCCAAGTAGTATTACTATTTAATCCAATTTAGTGTAAAAATGTCTCATGTCTTGGCAACCCAATCAAATATTAAGTAAAAAAAAACTTGATTTTAAAAACAGCACATTAGAAATGAAGGGCCATGTCAAGCATAATCATAGTATATACTACAGAAATACTACAAGTACTTTAGTTCTAGCATTAATAGTACTATATTTGTTTTATTTATTGGCTTTTAACATATATATATATATAAATATATCAAACATATGAACATGAACTAATACTGTACACTGCCTACGTTTTTTGAAATAGCATGTGAAAAAATTCTTATTATACAAAGGAAAACATTTAAAACAGTTGTAGCCAAGTAGTAGTAGTATTTATTCCAAATTTGTGTAAAAATGTCTCATGTTTTGGCAACCCGATCAAGTAAAAAAAAACTTGATTTTAAAAACAGGACACTAGAAATTAAAGGCCATATCAAGCATAATCATAGTATATACTACAGAAATACTACTTTAGTTCTAGCAAGAATAGTACTATTTTTGTTTTATTTATCTGCCTTTTAGTATATAATTGATCATGTTTGGAACAGCATCAGCCATATAAACATCAACAAATACTGCTTAATAAATACTGAATACTGTGTAGCAAACTACTTAATTTTTTAAAAATAGCATGTGAAAAAAATCTTATACAACGCCAAAAATTTTAAACAGTAGCATGCCAAGTAAAAGTAGTATTTAATCCAATTTTGTGTAAAAATGTCATGGCAACCCAATCAAATAATAAGTCCAAAAAACTTGATTTTTAAAAATGCCACACTAGAAATTAAGGGCCATGTAAAGCATAATCATAGTACATGCTACAAAAATACTACAAGTACTTTAGTTCTAGCATTAATAGTACTATTTTTGTTTTATTTATTGGTCTCTTAACCTATGTTGATCATGTTCGGAACAGCATACAACCATATGAACATGAAGAAACACTTAATAAATACTGAATACTGTGTAGTACACTGTACATTTTTTTAGAAATAGCATGTTAAAAAAATGTTATTATACAATGATAATCATTTATAACAGTAGTATGCAAAGTAGTAGTATTTAAGCCAAATTTGTGTAAAAATGTATCATGTCTTGGCAACCCATTTAAATATTAAGTCAAAAAAAGAAATTAAGAGCCATGTGAAGAATAATCATAGTACATACTCCAGAAACACCAAATGCTGTGTAGTATATACTGAATACTGCCTTTTTTTTAGAAATAGCATGTAAAGAAAAACTCACATAACCAATAACAAATTCAATTAATTTGACATTCAGCTCTTGAATGTAAGTATGAGTATTTTGTATCCAATTTTGTGTAAGAAGGTCTTACGTTTTGGCAACCCAATCAAATAAAAGAACACTTAAACAATAAAACCAATTTAATTTAACAAGGTTCTCATAACAAAAATGAACTTGGCTATTTTGTATTTTAAATATAAATTCTGTATGTCTCAATATTTAATTATTTTCTCATCCAAAACATCATACTAGAAAGTAAATAGCCTATGTCAAGCACACTGCACTGTAGGATTTATTAAATGCTGCACATTTTGGCAAATCATACCATGTACACTAGAGAAAAAATACTTTAGAGCTAGTACAAATAATACTATTTCTGTTTTATAACTAAATTTGGGTATGTTTGGAATGATATACCACCATATAAACATGGTCAAACATAGGTTAAAAGATCCATAAATAAAATAAAGAAATGCATGTTGCATGGCACACACACATACACAAAACAGACTCCAGTCGAGTCTTATCTGAACATCACAATGCTTAACTCGACCACCAGAGCATCTGATGCCTGTTAACAGACAGAGGCTCCTGGTGTGTGTACAGTCACGCTGGCATTTAGCCACCTAAAGGACTGGTATTCCATATGGCACAGGAGCTGATCTGTTTATCCTTGCAGGAGTCCTGTCTCTCTCCGCCTGTTTTCATATCTCCTCACCTTCCCTGTTGATTTAATAAGCGATAACAGAGGTGGCAGGCGGTAACAAATCACCCCCCATGTATTCTCCCACCTGCCCACCCCTCAATGTCAGCAATCACACTCATCAATCAATCACCTCATTACCATGGTGACAGGACCGCGAACGCCAAAACACACGCGGACGAGCACATGCGCCGCTATCCGATGCGATCTAATGTAATTGTGGGTCTGATTGAACAGAATTTGATTTCTGCTGTCTGAGGGGGTGTTGAGGGTGTTTCTGGAGACAAGATTCCATCAGTGTTCAAGCGTCTTATCGAGATGCGTCGCTAATCGCCGCTTCTGATGGGAGCGAAGGTGGTGCCGCATTCAGAAGTGAACCGAGAATGGGTTTTAAAAACCAATTGACACTCAGGGTCAATTTTAAATTTCATGTTGATGGTAAACATTGGGAACCAAGACCAGTTCGTGGCACTCCATCTGTAGTCTCCACTACATCTTATCGGACCTGAGTTTGATCCTTTTGTCACGCTCAGCATTACAGAACACTGATCCCATCCACACGCTGCGCGTCGGTCGGTTCGGCTCCTTCTTCGGTCGGCTAAAACAGACGGGGTCGGGACAGTGATGGGTGGAGGGCTCCGTCTATGTCTGATTGCCTCCAAACAAGAAAACTGATGTCCCTACACGGCTTATCGGAACGGCGGACCCCGAGGACGGCTTGAAAGGGTATAAATAAACGCCTGTCTGTCTTCAGCAGCCCACAAGTGGATTAGAAATTGGGTGTTTGTGTTTGTAAGTCTGGCGGGGCCAGTGGGATAAGGAGGGGGTCGAGTCTGTTGCCTTATCTCCAAAAAGCAGAGAGCACCAGGCTGCCCGGGATCAATAAGGCGACCACAGGCAACAAGCGCTAACCTTAAAATGCACAACGCCCCCAGACTGAGCAACCCCAGTGTGCATTTGGTCAGGGTGAGTTTTCCAAAGGGCATGGAAAGGCCACAGCATTCATGGCTGAATAATTGCATACAGGAGTTGCGGCATACGATGGGCTTCCCGATCGTCTCGTTTTCAGGCTTTCCCTCTGGGGGCTGGAGGTTATCAATGGTGGTGGCATTTGGAGCTGTGGTGTGAACAGTAATGGAAAGACGGCACTGAGTTTCGGCCCTCGGGGAAAATCGCATTGAGGCTTCTGCATTGTGTTAACTGGATGAGTGTGAAAAGGGTAAAGCCACGGAAGCTATTAGACCTAATTAAATCATTACTAGAAACATTACACCGCTTATGTAGGAGATGTTTTTAAACTGTTTTCTTTGCCCTCGGGTTCCAACGTATAGGGAATAAAAAACTGTCCAACATTGATGTAAACAAGATTTGCATTTCCAGAAGGGAAAAAAAAGGAAAAAGAAGCAAGTTAAAGTTTTAGCTGCTTTGCTGTTGACAGCAGGGTTGTGCAAAATTCTGAACTGAAGAACTGGCAGTTCATGAGTGTGAATGTGTATTGACCACAAACACGGGAAGATAAATTGGAATTTTAATTGAAATGACAGGAAGAGACAGAAAAAACAATGGATGGATAGATGGATGTGGACTGGATGATAGATGGATGATGGATGGATGAACAGAACGATGGATGGATGGATGGTTGGACAGAGAGATAGAAAGATAGATGGATGGATGGATGAATGGATGGACGCATGAAGGGATAGGCAGAAAGATGGACCGATGATGGATGGATGGTTGGATGGATAGATGGATGTATGCGAATGGATAAGTAGAAAGATGGATGGATGTATGGATGGATGAATGGATGGATGAATGAATGGATAGGCAGAAAAGATGGATGGATGGATGGATAAATAGAACGATGGATGAATGGATAGATGGATGAATGGATAGGTAGAAAGATGGATGAATGAATGAACAGAACAATGGATGGATGGATGATGAATGATACATAGATGGATTGATGGATGGATGGACAGACAATGATTGATGGATGGATAGAACAATATATGGATGGATGGGTTGATGGATGATAGAACAATGGATGGATGGATAGGAGATAGCAAGATGGATGGATGGATGGATGGAAGGATGGATGATGCATGAATGGATAGGAGAGATGGATGGAAGACAGAAAGATGGATGGATGGTTGGATGATAGACGATGGATGGTTGGATGGATGAATGATTGATGGATGGATGATAGAATGATGGATGAATGGATGGATAGATAGACAGAACGGCTGACTGATGGATAGAAAAATGGCTGGATGAATGATAGAACGATGGATGTATAGATGTATGTGGACTGGATGATAGAATGATGGATGGATGGGTGGATAGATGGATGAATGGATAGGTAGATAGAAAGATGGATGGGGGGATGATAGATGAAGGAAGGATGGATGGAACAACGGTTGGATGATAGAACAAATGGATGGATGTATGATGGATTGGATGATAAAACGATGGATGAATGGATAGAACGACGGATGGACGGGTGGATGGATGGATAGAACAATAGATGGGTGGATGATGGATAGGTAGATAGAAAGATGGATGGATGGATAGAATGATGGATGATAGATGATGGATTGTTGGATGGATCATAGATAGAATGATGGATGGAAGGATGGCTAGATGGATGATAGAATGATGGAAAAATGGATAGAACTATGGATGGGTGGACGGATGGATGTAAGAACGATGCATGGGTTGATGGATAGATTGAATGTTGGATGGATGGAGGGATGGAATGATGGATGAACGGATGATAGAATGATGGATGGATGGATGATGGATAGAACCATAGATAGAATGATGGATGCGTGGATGAATAGATAAAACGATGGATGGATGGAATTTGCAAAACATAAATACAGCAAAAACAACTAGCACTAAAATACATTGTTGGGACTGTCAGTCTGTAATATGATGTAAACTAATTTAATTTAACTTTAAACTTAACTGTGCTAGAAGTATAAAAACGAAGCTAGAATTACAAAAACGAAGCAAAAAAACAAACACACACACACAAAAAAAACAAACCAGCATGAAATGATCTACAGTACAAAAGAAATGTTCAATGAAACCAAAATAAACACACATGAACTGGCCAATCAAAGTCTTACTAGGCATACAAGAAACTTTCAGGCAGGTGTGTTGAGGCAAATTGGAGCTAAACTCTCCAGGACCGAGTTTGAGACCCCTGGTTTATATCTATTAAGCTAAAAAAAAAAATGTTCCTCACAAACATCTCACAGAGTTGACACTGCCATTGTTGTGCGAGACACAAGACACCTGGAACATTTTCACAATCTCGCCACACATTCCTGCACAGGACGGTGAGATACGAGAGAGAGCGAGGAAGACGCATGATGTGTTTTCCTGCATGGTGTCTTGAGTGTTATCTGCTGTGGAAGGGACAGTATGCGGTGGGCTGCTACGTGGGGTTAATTAAGTTATTGGAGGTGCAGGACTCCTCATGAATACATCAGCATGAGGCTGTGGACTATCTGTGTTTGTCAGAGGCCGGGGCTGCTACCTGTCCATGATTCCACACACAGGACGCTTCACACTCCTTCCCTCCCTCCTCAATCTCTCAGCCAACTCCACACCCACAGGGAGTCAAATTAATTTTCCCCAGACCGCAGGGTATTACAAAAAGGCAGCGTGGGAAGCACGCCGTCTTTGAGGAGCAGCAGATCTCCGCTCTGTTGTTATGTAGCGGCAGCTTCCTCATTGCGTCCTGACGGAGTTGTGTCCTTGCTCCGTGCTGCACGACTGGAACGAAGAGGGACGTGCCTTCAAAAATCAATCAAAATCAACACATGCTTCAAAGCAGCTCAATCAAGTGCTTCCTGGCAGAACCACTGCGTTAGAGGTGGGAGATACACTACACCCACTTAAAACAATAACCCATTTTCGATTATCGTTTCTATCACAGCTGTGACAAATGCAGCCAAATAACACGGGCATTACAATAACTGTAGAATAAATAAGAGACCAAAAAATACGGTTTGCAATTAACTGTTCACCAAGCCCCTTCTGCCTTAGTAACTACTGGTAACTATGTCAAACTTTCTTAATAAAACTTACTGCTACCGTAAATCACAGAGAAAAGCCATCAGATTGAGTGAATTATCTTAGCAAATAATTAAATAAAAATCTCGATCAACAGTGCATTTCTATCTAGAATTTTGGGAAGAAATGACTTATAATCCGAGCAAACACTTGTGTTTTAAAAATAAATAAAATAAAATAAAATAAAATATTATAAATTATAAAATTATATTCTAATTATATTAAGTCCTAAGACCTTAAATTAAATCAAATGAAATTAAATTAGATACAAGTATATTTGTTAAGTGTTTTATATATATATATATATATATATATATATATATATTATTTGTTATATTTGTTAAATCAAATAAAGTGACTAATTATTTTAAAGAAAATAAATATTAAAAATAAATATATAATACTGAGGTAGTCCAGGCTGATATTAAAGAATGAAGGGTACTTTACTTTTTTTCAGTAAATTTTGAATTAATTTTGCGTTACAAAGATAGATAGATAGATAGATAAATAAATAAATAAATACATAAAAATTACATTCTAATTACATTACGTCCTAAGACCATAAAATAAATTAAATTAGATTAAAGTATATTTGTTAAACCAATTTTAAAGTATATATTATCAGAAAATAAACTGATGATAAGTTAAAATATAGTTTTAAGAAAATAAATATAAAAAATAAATATAATAATGAGGTAGGCCAGGCTTACATTAAAGAATGAAGGATACTTTTTTTTTTACATTTTGAATTAATTTTGTGTTAAAAAAAATAGATAAATAAATAAATAAAAAAAATTACATTCTAATTACATTACATCCTAAGACCTTAAAACAAATTAAATTAAATTAGATTAAAGTATATTTGTTAAGCCAATTTTAAAGTATATATTATCAGAAAATAAACTGATAATAACTGAAAATAAACTTTAAGTGACTATATATATATAATATTGAGGTAGTCTAGGATTATATTAAAAAATGAAGGGTACTACTCTTATTTCAGTACATAAATAAATAAGTGTGTGTGTGTGTGTGTGTGTGTGTGTGTACATATATAATCACTTACTTATATCATCAACATTTATACTGCATTATCTGTCAAAACAGCCATGTTTACCATAATGTTTCTCAAGACCTGTCTACACCAGTTGGCGCCAACCGCATAACTAGCTTTTTATCCGGCTTTGACCCTTTTTAAACCCGGTCTAAATAAAGTCCAGTACACTCGCTGCTGGTTAGCGCCCATGTCTCTCTTTGCCTTGTCTCTGTCCATTCTCATTCCCGTCTCATCTCAGTCTCACACCTCTGTAATTTCATATCCATCATTAAAAGGCTGTGGGAGAGCAAGGCTCCGCCGGTGGGCCCGGCTATAAAAAGCATTCCACAGACGAGTACCTTGCCTTCCATTTCCATCTCTGTTGTAAATTGCCAATTTCTGGAGGCTTGACAACATTGTTCTCCCGACAAAGAGTGAGGTGAAGACAGCAGCTTATTAACCTAGACTCAGATGCGCCCACTGTTCAGGTTAATAACCGCAAAGCGAAGCGTCCGTGGCCTGTGGGGAGGGGATGGGAGCGTGCCGAGAGACCGCCGCTGACGATCATGCGAGAGACGGGCGCTAGAGCGAGAGAGCTGATTGCAGTGAGATTAGATTCATCTTTTGAAATGATATGAGAGGCGTTGGATGTTTTTTTTTGGTTTCATCCCTCTTAGCTTGCTCTCTCTCTCTCTCTCTCTCTCTCTCTCTCTCTCTCTCTCTCTCCGTGGCTGTGTCTCAATATATCTGTAGTGTGACATACAGATTGTACAGCAGCCTCAAAATGCATTCAGACACTTAAAGTCAACGCAAAACAGCGTTCATAGGCCATTTCACTTCTGTAATGTGACGCATTTCAGTTAAAGATATGCAACAAGAGGAATAACATAGAAAGAGATTTCATTTTATTTATCAGAACCTGATTAAATTGTGAAAAATGGGCATTATATATATATAAGAATAGTCTTACAATACCTGTAGAAATCTAAAGCAATGAGATTCAGACATTTTTAAGTGTCCAAATACATTTGGGGCTGGTCTATGTACTTTCCACTCTTCTTCATAATACTCTTTTAATATTCTTTCTGTCCATCCTCTTGACACTGATGGTTCTCCAGTGAGAGAAACCGAAATAAAAAGAAAATCAGAGCGAGAGAAAGAGAGAGAAAGAGAGAGAGGAGGGTGTGCTCTGTGGTTTCAGTCATTCTAGTGTCTCATATTGTTCCCATCAATAAATGGGAATGGATCAGCTCTTATTCAGTCATGTGGAGATGTGGAGAATGACACTGTTCTGTCACTGCAGCCTATTGACCCATACTGTACACTCTATAACACACACACACACACACACACACACACACACACTCAAACACCTCATACACCAGCATCTGGGAACTGACGCTGACCCGACAGTTAAGGAGAAATACTTGAAAAAATGATACAGACAAAAAAAGGGCAAGATAAAAAGACAGAGAAAAGGAGAGAAATGACAAAAACAGGGGAAATACTGATTACTATTATTTTTATTATTATTATTATTATTATTATTTTAATAAAAAAATGTGATTATACAATAATAACTTTAGGTAGAAATAGGTGGACATTTTTTACTGTGTGGAGATTAACAAATATTTTTATGACATCAACTATCTGATTAATAATAATAATAATAATAATAATAAAAATAACAACAACACCTGGCATTATTATCATTTAATGAATTACTATTTAATAAAAATAATTTGAATTTACATTAAAAATTTAAGGCAGCAAATTAATTAAGTTTTTAGGATGAAATAGGTGGACACTTTCACTGAGTGGAGATCAACAAATATTTTTATGACATTAACTATCTGATTATTATTATTATTAATATTAAAATTAATAAAACGTGATTATACAATAATAACTTTAGGTAGAAATAGGTGAACATTCTTTACTGTGTGGAGATCAACAAATATTTTATGTCATCACCAACTATCTGATTAATAATAATAATAATAATAATAATAATAATAATTATTATTATTATTATTATAAAAAGAATTTGATTATACATAAAAACTTTAGGGAGCAAATACATTTTTTAGTTTTACTTTTTTTAGATTTAAATAGATTTTTTACGGTGTGGAGATTTATTTTTATGACATCCACTATGTGATTATTATTGTTGTTGTTGTTGTTGTTGTTATTGTTGTTAATAATAATAATAATAATAATAATTATTATTATTATTATTATTATGCAATTGCTTTATTATGCAACTAATTGCTTTCATGCAAGCTACATCTAATTGCTTATATAAATAAAATACAGCAACTAAAATTGTTACATAATTAAAAAAAAAAATAATAAAAATGTTACATAATTTGTATTTTAACAAACAAAAACTCTCAACTAGTGAGTCACAATACAAAACTCTACATGTTAGTCCCTGGTAAAAGCTAGTCAAATTAGGCAGATGGAAACCTGGATGGATTGTATGACATGTTGTCCTGAAAAACCATACACAAAATTACACAAGATAAAGCTATGCTGAATACAGCTTCTCCTGCACTGAGGATACACAAACAGCAGACTGTACGCCACAACTTGTTTTGTGCAGATAATTATTGACCGTAATAATGAATCAAATTTAATAATAAAGTATTTGCCTAAATAAATGCACTTTTTTTAAATGTCAGATCTCTGTTGGGTTGCCACTTTATAGCCACTGTAAAATCTGAGTCCACTGACTTAAGTAAATTATTCTGCCTGTGAATTCATTGTTTCCTGAACGGATTAAGATATTAAATGAAAACCAATTAGGTAGAAACATGTGAATTTAATTACAAAATATCAGTTAAACCAATTATTCTCTAGAAATGCTAGTAGGAGATGATCGTGAGTGTGTCTGCATATACTCAGAAGACTGACTGGGCAAAATCTATGTGCATTTGTGAGACGGGCCCATCAGATGAACAGCTGACGAGGATAAACAGGAGCTTTAGGGTGACATGTGTCTCTAAGACGGAGCACATCCAAACAAATCTCTTCTATCCCAAAACAAATCCCTCTCATACAACGATACATATTTCTCATATGCTACAGCCAGCTGTCAAGCAAAACTCTGGACATTAGCGCTTCTCCTCCTCAGGCAAACCGATAGACACTCGCAATTTAGTCCTGGAAATCTGGCATCCGAATTTTGGCGCAGCTGTCAGCGCACAAACCTTTTCCTTAAGGGTTTATCTAGATTTAACGGTGTTTGACGAGCACTTCATGAATAGTTTAGAGAGCGCTGTGGTGGAGCTGTAGAAAAGGCTGACGCAGCGAGACAACGAGAGCTACACCAATGAATGAGGTACATACAGATCCGCCATTTATCAGAGACCAGCGAGATAAATAGCGCTCGCAGTGGAAGAGAGAGAGCGAGTACTTCCTCTTTGTCCAAATGCTCATTTGGGGAGGCTCTGACTTATAAATACTGCATCAGTCGAGGGCTGGATCATCTGCTCTCGCCTCATTCCAAACCCTCACCACAAATACCAGCAGAGGCATGCATATCAATGACCGCTGCATCATCCCGGCAGTCACTCATGGTTCACATGCTTTTGACCCCCATTTCCTGGATTCATCTCCCCAGTCGGCGGGAGGCCACTTTCAGGGAGCCTCTTCTCTCCTCAGCCCCCTTAATACGCACCTAGGCTCACAGAACCAGACTTGTGACGTATGAGATGTTTATTCTAGCCAAGGACGTGCACTTAAACAGAAAGAAATGGGCATGTAAAGCATTTTTAAGAGCAGTTTAGCAGTAAGATTTAACTGAAACTGATGATAGCGTGAGAAGACTTGTGCGGAAACGATTCATTTCAATTACGGCGCGGCATCTCGGTGAACATTTGTATAAGTATACGGAAGAAATCATTAGAAATTGTGCGTAGACTTATAAATACTAGAACGGGTTCTGCCACTGTTAATGACAAATGCAAAATAAAATAAAATAAAATAAAATAAAATAAAATAAAATAAAATAAAATAAATTCATCACAATATTTTTTACCCAATTTACCAGTTCTTTTTTTATTATTATTATTGTATTAAACTCAAGTTTTTAAGCCAGTTTATTATGCAACTGTTTATTATGTATATGCAAGTTAAAATGACAATGTATTTTATTTTATATATAGTAAAAAGAATTTAATTATACATACAAATTTAAGGCAGCAAAAGAAGTTTAAGTTTAGGATGAAATAGGTGGTCATTTTTGTGGAGATCAACAGATATTTTTAAAACAAACTATCTGATTAATAATAATAATAATAAAAATAATAATGATACCTGGCAATATTATTAGCTATTTATAAAATAAAATAAAATAAAATAAAATACAATTTCTGTCAGTGCTGATTAGTTGATGGACAGACTGAGATTATATAGTACTATTCAAACATTTGGGGTCAGAATTAAAAAAAAAAAACAAAAAAAACAAAACAAAACAAAACAAGGATGCATTAAATTTATCAAGTGACAGCAAATAGTAAAGCAAAATAATAAATAAATGCTGTTCTTTTGAAAAAAAATCCATAAAAATACTTATATATTACTTATATTTTAAAAAATATTACTTATACTAATATAAATTTTACTGTATTTTGGATCAAATAAATGCAATGTTGGTGAGCAAAAAAAAAAAAAAATATTACACTGAACCCAAACTTTTGAACGGCAATATATATCAAATTTACTTGTAAACCAAAATTAAATCTTAAAGTTTTACGAAGATTTTAATCTATAAACTTGACAAACATGTTTATGCTGTGAATTAACTGAATTAACAGAGATTAATACTGTTTTTAATAAATACAAAACATTTAAATATTAAAAAGTAAAATAAAAATAGTAATAAATATTAACTAAAAATAAAAATTACATAATTTCATACAATTACATTATTTAATAATATTATTTAAAATTTTGTCAAAATAATATGTATTACATTGTAAAATGCCAAACAAAAACTGAAAAAAAAAAAAAGTAAATTAAATCTTAATTCAAGGAAAAATATCTGTGTTTTTCTGTAAAATCTGTAATGAAAATTTCTGTAAAATTATTGTTTTTTGCACTTTATTTGAATTAAGATATTTTACTTTAACTTTATGTTTTTTGTTTGGCAGCTGCTGCTGCCAGTGATTTGACTTTTTTTTTTTTACAGTGTATTATTAATAAACTGATTTTGACATTAAGAAATAAAAACCTGTGGCTTATGCTTCAGAAATCTGCTTAGTAATTGTTTGGTCGGACGCGAGTGCTCCGTGGGTGGGACCGGCTCACCTGCAACAGTCCAAGTCTAAACTTTCACACTTCTGCCACAGCTATAACTTATCGTACCTCGGCGTCATAAATCAAGCCTGAATTTGCGTGCAGGTGGGCACCACAGGTGGGAGAGCAGTTCCGGCGTCTGAGAGCGCCGCGTGGGGCCTCTCCGGTGGAGGACACGGCCAAATCCGCTGAATGTCTCATTGCGTTTACAGCTGTCACGGCCCCGCAGCTGGGCGAGACGCAAGCCCAGACACAAGAGGCTCTTTCACTTGAGGCAGTTTTAAACTTTCCCTCTCTTTGTCTCTGGGCTCCTCTTCTATGAAAGAGTGTGTGTGTCGCCACGGGCCGATAAAGCACCTTTTTTGGTCCCGCTGTGTCAGATTTACGCCCCTCGTTAAGCCAATGACACCTTCCACCCGTGTCAGCCCGTCAGAATGGCACGGCGCCCGTCTCATAGGGGGCGACACGCTATTAAGATTACGCCTCATTAGTGAAGACGAGGCGGCTGTTGATGAAAGCCACAAAAAAGGTTGCGAGACGCGCCGACGCTCAGCTGGCCCTGTCCAAACAAACAGCGTGTTCTCTACAACTCTCCTCTAGACGTACAAATAATTTGTTTGTGACTTCCGGACACCTGTTACCCACAATTCAAAGGCTATTTGTGTCTCGGGCGATAATAGGGAATCCCGTGGAGACGGAAGCAGATTCTGGAGTGTTCTTCTGCCGTCAGAAACATGCCTACCTCTCACACACCTGGTGGAGCCACACACACACACACACACACACACACCTGTGCGGTTCAGTATAGATGCTGCCGCTGTCTAGCTCTGCTAAACTTCTACATTTGCCCTTGAGAAAAAGTTGTTTGCTCCAGTGGAGTCTCATGGGTGTGTGCGTGCTGGTGCGTTCGAGGGGTGTGTGTGAATACTGGATGAGTGAAAATGTTTCAAATAAACTCATTAGTATGGCTAGATGACGAGCAGCATAAGGAAGTGACCGCAATATGTTTGTGTGTGTGTGTCTTTACCGCTCTGTTTATGAGAGGGACAGTGAAGCTGAAGGACATAAGGATATTAGATCAACATACTACCAAGTTACAAACTGCAGATATAATACTATGAATACTGTGAACAGTGCATACTAGGACTGTTTCTTCCACTGCCAGTGACAAATGCAAAATAAAATAAAATAAAATAAAATGGGAATAAATTAAATTAAATTAAATTAAAGTACAACTGTTCAGTCAATAAAATATAATAAAATAAAATAAAGGCAAATGCTCAATAAAATAAAAATAAAATAAAACAAAAAAAAAAATGGAAAAAAGGCAAATGGTCAACAAAATAAACTAAACTGAAAATAATAAAATAAATATTAAATAAAATAAAAAAGGGGAAATTCTCAATAAAATAAATTAAATTAAATTGAAATAAAACGTAAAAAGGGCAAATGCTCAATAAAATAAACTAAAATTAAAATAAAATAAAAAGACAAATGGTCAACAAAATGAACTAAAATGACATTTAAATTAAAACAAAACAAAATAAAATAAAACAAAAGGGCAAATGCTCAAAATAAAATAAAGAGACAAATGGCCATCAAATAAACTACAATGACATCTAAAATAAAATAAAATAAAAAAATAATAAAAGGACAAATGTTCAATAAAATAAAATAAAAATACAAATGGTCAACAAAATAAACTAAACTGAAAAAATCAAATGTTCAATAAAAATACAAATAAAATCTAAAAAGTAACTGCTTATTAAAAGAATAAATAAACAAACAAACAAACAAATAAAAAGTGCAAGCCAGAAGCAAACATTTAATTCGAGTTGACAGCAGAGCAGTGCACAATACTACTAATATTACAAATACTTCAAAATATTTATTGCGGCACAAGTGCTTCACATACTATTTTAAATGTATAAATAATTAATAAATGCATTTCCAACTTTGGGAAAATCTCGAAATATGCATACTGGCATCAGAGATCGACCATTAGACATCAACAGCTTAAGATCACTTCATTAGATTTAATAGAGTCTATTCATAGTGCACTACAGTAAGTGAACTGACATCTTGCTCTTTCTCTCTCTGCTGTTGCAGATTTCAGATGCGAGTGGTTATTCTCTGTATGCACAAACTCTTTGCACGTTTGTCGGTGGAATATGTTTGCGCTCTATGATTGAGTATTATAAAGCAGAGCAGTAGGGGTGTCATATATTATTAGGCGCTGAGTGCACACAGAACAACCCCGGGCGTCTCTCTCCGTTCGGCTCTGGTGAGAATACCTGGGGATTTGTCTAATGCAAGTGTGCTTTTACCTGCGGATGGGATTATCTCTGCTGCCGCTGCAGGTGACTGGATTCAGGTAGAGCCATTATACGTTCTGTCAGCGACTGAGACTTTTATTAGACAGGAACGGTTGGTGCTTGTGTCCTACTGCGACACAAAAGTTCAGTGCGGGTCAGGAATAATAGATTCCCTCATATGAATTTGATTTATGGGCCTTACGTATGCATATAGTATATATATATATATATATATATATATACACATATATACAGACCACCACTCAGAAGTTTGGGTTTGACAGGATTATTAAAATAATTGAAATTATATGTTTAATTAGAAATTTGGGGTTGACCAATATGTATTTTTCAGAGCAGATGCCGATTACTACAGATCAAGTAGACCGATAACCGATATTTTGAACCGATATATATGTCTGGTATAAAAAAAATTATGTCAAAATTAAGAATAGCAAAACTTTCTTTAAATGCTTTTAAATTATTTTATCAGCAAATTGGTTTTGAAAACGACGATACTGATAACCATAAAAATTATGTAAAAATTTATATTGGTGCCGATAATCAATCAGGCTGATAATCGGTTGACCCCTATTAGAAATATTGTGAAATATTATTTCAATTTGAACTGTTTTCTATTGTAATTTTTTATATGTATATGCAAATGTGAAGGTGATTCAATGAATTAATGTCAAAATTAAGAATAACAAAACTCTCTTTAAATGCTTTTAAATTATTTATCAGCAAATCAGTATTGAAAATGACCGATAACCATAAAAGTGCTTAATATCGGTGCCGATAATCGGTCAGGCTGATAATCGATTGACCCCTATTAGAAATATGTATTACCAATTATTACAGATCAAGCAGACAAATAACCGATATTTTGAACCGATATATATGTCTGTTGTAAAAATGAAAATTAAGGTCAAAATTAAGAATAACGAAACTTTCTTTAAATGCTTTAAAATTATTTTATCAGCAAATCAGTTAAAAAAAAAAACGATACTGATAACCATAAAAATTATGTAAAAATTTATACTGGTGCCAATAATCAATCAGGCTGATAATCAGTTGACCCCTATTAGAAATATTGTAAAATATTATTTCAACTTTAATTGTTTTCTATTTACATTTTTTTTTTAAATCCTATAGTATATGCAAATGTGAAGGTGATTCGATGAATTAATGTCAAAATTAAGAATAACAAAACTTTCCTTAAATGCTTTTAAATGAATTTATCAGCAAATCAGTATAGAAAATGACCGATAACCATAAAAATGCTTAATATTGGTGCCAATAATCGGTCAGGCTGACAATCGCTGGACCCCTATTAAAATATATATATTACTGATTATTACAGTATGAAGTAGAACAATAACCAATATTTTTAGCCGATATATATGTCTGGTGTAAAAAAGAAAATTAAGGTCAAAATTAAGAATAACACAACTTTCTTTAAATGCTTTTAAATTATTTTAAAACGACTGGTTTTAAAAACAACCAATACTGATAACCATCAAATTGTATTATTATTTTAATTGAACTGTTTTCTATTTTTATTTTTTTAAATATAATTTATTTCTGCGATGCAAAGCTGAATTTTTAGCATTGTTACCCCAGACTTTAGTGTCACATGATCCTTCAGAAATCATTCTAAGAAACATTTCTTATTAGTAGCAAAACCGTTGTGCTGTCATATGGATAAAATAATGAGACTTTTGTGTTTTTAACTTAACTTTATTCAAGTTTGCAACAAATGTGTAACTCATTTTTGAACTGGATCATGTCCTGACCCAAAATGAGCTGTTTTTGCTACTGTAGCTTTAAGACTCCTATAGTATATGCAAATGTGAAGGTGATTCAGTGAAGCACTCTCTAGTGAAGATCCATCTTTCTTTCTTTAATGAGTTAAGGAGAGGAGGAGAAAGGAACTTTCTAGCCAACTTTCTCTGCTGTCTTCCACTGAAGCTGGATGCGATTCAGAAACATCTCTCTCTCTCCGGTCTCTGAACACATTTCTATTCCACCTGTGTGAGGTCTCGCAGATAGAGTCACAGAAGCAGAAACCATTGTAATTACTCTTTAATTTATTGACTAATGGCCACAGCCTCCCCTGACAGCAGCAATTGTTCTAATGTCCTGGCCACCACGACACTGCTCAAGTCCTCTTCGGGCAGCGTAACTAAAATAATTTATCATTACAAGCACATTAAATTGAAACATATAGACCATAACTGCTGTAATTTATATTATTTTGTCTGTGTGTTTTTCATTCTCTGGTTCTTCCGGCTCCGTGTGGCTGCGGTTGCGCACGCAGGTGGAGCTGAGCGCATCCGTTTCAGCGCGGAAGACGTGGATGAACGCTGCTTGAGAATTTTAGGATGTGCCAAGATGTGTTTGGAAGGCTGCGCTGCACTGATAGTTCTCATTTTCACAATTAATTTCACAATTTTGTTTCATAATTAATGTTTTTCTAACTCTCTCTCCACCACTTGGAATGAACCAGCCTGTTTTCCCCTGTACTGTATGTTGAGCTTAGTTTCAAAACTTTCAGCTTCCAAAACTTTCTCCTCCTGTTTCTGGAGATAATTTTTCATTGTAGGTGTGCTAATTTTTGTGCCGAATTTGCCAGGTGTGCAAATCAGTTCTTGGTCTTCAAAAACTTTATAATCTTCACTTTTTAAAATTTAAGAACAACGTTTAAGTAAAGTTTAAGATCTCCCACTCACTGTTAGTGTTCACACTGAATGACTTGCTGAAAGAGATTTTAAGTTTCACCATAAAATGAAAAATGTGGCATTGTTTTTCCAAACATTTATGATTTTCTTTCTTCTGTGAAATATAAAAAATATACATTACCATGTAAAAGTTTGGGTCCAAAATGGATAAAAAATACATGACAATTCAAGTCGGTTGAGATGTTAAATGAATTGCAATACAGTTGCAGGTGGGAGCTGATATGAATGTATCTTTGAGGGGTTTGACAGTCTTCAGAAAAGTTTACATGGCACTTTCTTTTCATCTTACCTAACACGTGCCAAAAGATTAGTTCACTTTCAGAATAAAAAGTCTTTCTTTCTTTAGTCTAAAAGAAATTAAGGTTTCTGAAGAAAACATTGTAGGATTTTTCTCTATATAGTGGACTTTAATGGGGATCAGCGAGTTGAAGGTCCAAATTGCAGTTTCAATGCAACTTCAAAGGACTCAACACAATCTCAGATGAGGAATAAGGATCTTATCTAGCAAAAAGATTAGTCATTTTCTAAAAAAAAGTATATACTTTTCAACCACAAATGCTCATCTTGCACTAGCTCTGTGGTGCACTAGCTCTATGACTACACACATTACATAATCATGTTGGAAAGGTCACACAAGGTTAGTTCTTTGCCTATGTACTTTGGAACCCTAATTTCATTTTCTCCTCTAACTTCAAAAGGAAGAAGGGTCTTATCTAGCAAAACGATTGGTCATTTGAAAAAAAAAAAAATTTCTATACTTTTTAAGCGCAAAAGCTCGTGTAGCACAGGCTCTGGGATGCGCGTCCACGATGCTACAAATTAGTAGCATGGGTTGTTCTTTAAGGATTCGTTCATTTTGAACGAATCTTTCATGTGATTTGGGAAGAACGAGTTGTCTCGGAGAGTGAGTCGTTCAGTCGTGCATGCACAACATCCTATTAGGTTCTGTACTGGAAATTAGTTCACCTGTTTCGAGTCTTCGGGATTTTTGAGTCATTCATTCACCTTATGGGGCTGTCACGTGATGAACAAACGTCTCAAACCCGAAAACTTGTCAGATAAGAGGTGAGCTAATCATAGACTAAAGACCCAGGTAAATAATGAATTAATCTTTTCTGTTTCTTACAGCATTATAGTTTTGTCTTGTTTGTAGTGTAATCAACATTTGTGTAAGCAGTAGATGTGTTATGGAAGTAACACGTAACATTTTAATTATGTTTTCCTAAAATGAACAAAATGACTCAAAAAAAGATTCGTTCATTTTGCTGAACGAGACTCAAAGGTCCTATGAACCACGACCTACGAAGTTCATTGTCTTTGTACTCCAGCTCAAAAAAGGTAGAGTATGGCAGAGTATCTTATTTTCTCCTACAACTTCAGAATCGTCCGACATCGTTGTACCTTTTTGTTTGTAAGCTGCATTTGACTTACATGCACTTTCGTAGTCTTTGCGCGTTCGCTTTGTAAACACTGGGTCTGTAGTTCCCCGTGACCTTTCGACGTGATTCAATAGTACGTAGCGTAGTGGACGCACATCCCAGAGCCTGTGCTACAGGAGCTTTTGTGCTTAAAAAGTATACAAATTTTTATTTTCCGAAAAAAACTGACCAATGGTTTCGCTAGATTAGACCCTTCTTCCTCGGCTGGGTTCGCTTAGAGCCCTTTGAAGCTGCATTTAAACTTTTGGACGTTCAAAATCAGGGCACCAGTGAAGTCCATTATATGGATAAAAAATCCTGAAATGCTTTCCTCAAAAACCACAATTTCTTCACGACTGAAGACAGAAAGACATGAACATCCTGGACGACATAGGGGTGAGTAAATTATTTGTGAATTATTGTTCTGGAAGTGGAGTTCTCCTTTAATTAGCACGGGTGTATTTGTAGCAATAGCCAAAAACACAATGTATGAGTCAAAATGATCAATTTTTCTTTTATGCTAAAAGGATATTAAGTAAAGATCATGTTCCATGAAGGTATTTTATAAATTTCCTACCTTGAATGTAACAAAACTTAATTTTTTATTAGTAATATGCATTGCTATGAACTTCATTTGGACTACTTTAAAGGTGATTTTCTCAATATTTTGATATTTTTGCACCCTCGGAGCCCAGATTTTCAAATAGTTGTATCTTGGCCTAATATTGTCCAATCCTAACAAACCATACATCAATTATGTATGGAAATTATTTATTCAGCTTTCAGCTGATGTATAAATCTCAATTTAAAAAAATTGGGTTGTCACTGGTTTTGTGGTCCAGGGTCACATTTATGACACAGCTTGCCATTTTTCCCTAACATGCCACGTTTTGTAAATGAATGACAAGTTTAAAGCATGACACCTCCATTGTGTTCAATTCTGTTGCATTTTGCTGATCTTGAATGCATTTGTGCAAACGCTTTCAAAGTCTAACTTTCATTCTCTCAATATGTGCGTAAAGAATTGCAATTTTTCTACTTTGCAAGCACTGGTGTTTCCTGCAGAAAAAAAAAAGCATGTAGTCAATGGCTTTGAGAGGAGGCCAAGTTCACAAACATCATGTACAGGTTAATCATTCTGAACATATGCGTATGACTTTTCTTTATCATACTGTGAGCTGCTGGAAATTAAAGGCTGCTTTAGCGATAACAGCCTGCTGTGTTTGGAGACACGTCGTCTATCCACAGCGTGCGTAAATCAAGGACGACCGAGAGTCGAGTTCATTCAGCCTAACGTCTCTGAACAAGACAAACAATTCCCAGCATCCCCGCTCTTCTCTCTTTTTTTTTACAGGCATTCTATATCCCTCAGCTTCTGTCTTTTTGTCTTTTTTTTTTTTCGCCTCTGCCCTCCGATTTGTGGAGCTGATCGATAGAGTGATGCAGACGTTGCCGCTGAGGATGACAGAAGTGGCTTGTCCCCAGAGAGGAACAATAAGGACGAGCGCATCCCCCCACTCAGAGCTACAAATACGCCTCGGAAGAAAGCCAAACATTATTTCAACACGATTCTATCTGCGCTCGTGCGATATCGCGTGCGGGTTCGGATGAGAAATGTCGACGCATAAGTGCAACCCTAAAGAAAGAAAGAACGATGCGTCGGTTTTGTACGCAATAATTCAAAACGCTGAATATTACCACATGCTGCCGGCTTTGTCACGTCCTAAAAAGATATTGCGGCAGAATAAAACAGCTAGGAAATCTAAGTCTTTGAAAAGCACTTTCAAGCTACATAAAGTTTAACATGAGCGCTACAGCTGCCAAGCCCCAAGGTTTTACGCCACTGCAAAACTTCGATTGGGTAACAACAGATGTAAAGAGTGAGGGAGACAGAAGGGAGGCCGAGACCGAAAGAAACAGACAGAACTCAGACTCTTCCAGGACTGGTCATCTAAGAAAGACACTTCCTGCACTCCATTGCATTTCAGGCTCACTGTGTGTTTCCTGATCCTCAGGTCAAACTCATTCTGCCCTTGTGCAGTGCCTCCTGCTCACTGCAGGGGGCAGCCCAACACTGAATCTCTATCCCAGCATCCCCTTCATAAGCATCTGATAATGCCTAACGCTAGACACAAATATAAAGCATGTTTTCAGCTTCCAAATAGGGTTTGTATGACTGAATCACATCACCTATGAAATATAACTGTAAAGGTAGGCATACCACTTTTTTCAAAAAGAAAGCTTTACATTGTGATTTAGAAGAGAAAATATATAAAGGCTTATCCATAAAACAACTTAAAAATGAGAATAATACACCCATATATGTCCAAAATATTTTTAAAATATATGCTAAATATGTTGTAAAAAATGAACCTCAATTATTTTTGAAATAGAAAATATATTTAGTTTCAACCCTAATATACTAAAATATAATTCAAAATGTATTTCAGTAAAAATGTATTTGCCATGAAAATACATTTCCAGTCTTAGAGTGGCCTACATTTATGAGTTTTTCTTCAAATATGACACAATCAGTGTTACCGTTTGAGATGCTATTATAGTTTTTGTTAATATTTTAGACTTTATTTTTATATTTTCTGCTTTCATGGTAATTTTCGTTAAAGTTTTAGTCTTTTTATTGTGCGTTTTGCCATTTTTTACTTGTTTCTGTTCTTTGTCTATATAGTTTTTTTTTCATTTCCATTAGGTTTATTTATTTATTTATTTTTTTCTTCCTCAAATGTATTACTGACAAGTTAGTAAAACTGAAATAAGGTAGTAAACTAAACGCAATTGAGAAACTTTGCCTTGGAAACTACCTAATATTTTTTATTTTATTTTATTTTATTTATGTGATTTCAGTTAACATTATTTTACTATATAACAGAAATTGTTTTTTTATTGTTTTATTTTTATTTTTAGGTAACTATAATAACTTGTGAATATATTTTTTCTGTTCTTTTTAAACGTCTATATATATATTTTTACATTAATTGTTTTTATTATTTTTATTTATTTTCCACATTTGCTACCAACAAGGTAGTAAAATTTAAATAAAGTAGTAAACTAAATGCAGTTGAGAAACTTTGCCTTGGAAACCAGCTAAAATAAAGTGTTTTTGAATAAAATTATTTATTTATTTAATTAATTAATTCAGTTAACATTATTTTATTATTATTATTTAAATAATGGGATTTTTTTTAATGGTTTTAGTTTTAGTTAACTATAATAACTTGTGAATATATATATTTTTAATTTATTTATATTTATATTTTACAAAAATATATTACAAATGCCCCAAAATATTGTTAAAAAATACATTTATGCAAAAAAAAATTCAAAATCTATTTAAAATATATATATATATATATATATATACACATTTAAAAAAAAAAAAAAAATACAGAAAACAGGGCATGTACACTGATGCAAATTAAACAAAGATTATTGGAGTATGTGTTACAAGAAAATACTCTTTTTACTTCAAAATTTCACAATTTTATAAATAAATTTACTGGCATTTTCGGTTTGTTTGTGTATTACTTCCATAACAAATTTCAGCTGGGTGGAAAAAGTAAAAAAGTGCAAATATCACATATCAGAATCAAACTCACGCCAGCCCAGTACGTTGAAGTACATGCACATAGGTAGCATATCCCATAGGTTCGGCAATGACCCCCTTCCTGCAGCTGGCTGTGCTGATGGATGTGAAGCATATGGCGTACGGTACGTAACTCTGCATGTGCAGGGTGGAGCGGCCCGAGACGAACAGCTCAGCAGAGGGCATGAAATGTGCCGGACGTGAACAGAATGAGAGTGCTCATCTTCTCTCTTCCAAACCTGCAGAGTCGCTCTCTCAGCTCCTGCTCACTAAAGCCTCTAAATCATCTGATTTCTTCTCCTTTCTATCATATCATGGAAAACAGTTGTTCTTGCTCTTTTGAGCTTGAAGAATTTGAGGTACTATGTAGACGGTGTTGCAACAATGCAAATCTCCCACTCTAGACCACCCACACTAGTGAAACTAAATTACAAAATGCCTTAAAATCATAACAGTACAATGAGCACATCAGCATAGATTAATGTTTAAAAGTTTGGGGTGAGCAAGCTTGAAAGAATGAATTACTTTTACTCAGAAAGGATGCATTAAATTGATCAAAGATGGCAGTAAAGACAAAATAAAGTGTTGTAGTATACACAAAAATATTAAACAGCCCAACTGTTTTCAACACTGAAAATAAGAAATGATTCTTGAGCATATTATTCAGCAAATTACAATGATTTCTGAAGGATCATGTGACACTGTAGACTGGAGTAATGATGCTGTAAATTCAGCTTCGCAACACAGGAATAAATTACATTTTACAGTCAATTCAGATTGAAAACAGTTATTTTTAATTGTAATAATATTTCACACTATTACTGTTTTTTTTTTTTTTTGGTCAAATAAATGCAGTATTATATAGACATTTATATACTGTCAACCAGAAAATGTGCCAATTTTACTGTAAATATTAGAGAGAGGGTGGAAAAGTTCAAGATTCTATGACTAGCATTTTAAAATAAAATAAAATACATTAAAATAAATTAATAAAATAAAATGTAAAAAATCAAAATTAATGATACAACCTCTTTACGGTCAAACAGAATTTATGACAATTTTATTCTCAAGGTTAAAGAAAGAGGGTGGAAAAAGTTCAGGATTTTATGACTAACATTTTAAATTGAATAAAATTGAATAAAATAAAATAAAAAATAATTCCATGACTAACATTTTAAATTGACTTTAAAATAAAATAAAACAAAACAAAATAAAATAAAAAATAATCCCACAACTAACATTTTAAATTGACTTAATAAAAAAAAAAATTAAATTAAATTAAATTAAAAATATTAAAATAATGACACAACCTCTTTACAGTCAAACAGAAATTGTGACAGTTTTATTCTAAAGGTTAGAGAGAAGATGGAAAAGGTTCAGGATTCTATGACTAACATTTTAAATTGAATAAAATAAAATAATAATAATAAAATAAAAA
This sequence comes from Labeo catla, assembly GCA_012976165.1. Classification (NCBI taxonomy): domain Eukaryota; kingdom Metazoa; phylum Chordata; class Actinopteri; order Cypriniformes; family Cyprinidae; genus Labeo; species Labeo catla. Next base: position 554,339 of record VONZ01000112.1, read on the forward strand.
ATAATTCCACGACTAACATTTTAAATGGACTTTTAAATAAAATAAAACAAAATAAAACAAAACAAAATAAAATACAACAAAACAAAATAAAATAGAAAATAATTCCACAACTAACATTTTGAACTGACTTATAAAATAAAATAAAATAAAATAAAATAAAATAAAATAAAATAAAATAAAATAAAATAAAATAAAATAAAATAAAATAAAATAAAGTTAAGTTAAGTTAAGTTAAGTTAAGTTAAGTTAAGTTAAGTTAAGTTAAATTAAATTAAAAATATCAAAATAATGATACAACCTCTTTACGGTCAAACAGAAATTGTGACAATTTTATTCTAAAGGTTAGAGAGAGGGTGGAAAAAGCTCAAGGTTCTATGACCAACATTTTAAATTGAATTCAAAATAAAATAAAATAATTCAATGACTAACATTTTAAACAAATATGACTTCAAAATAACATAAAATAAAATATAAAATAAAATAAAAACATGAAAAAATAATACAATTAAATTAAAAAAAAAATCAAGATTAATGATATGACCACAGAAATTGACAATTTTATTCTAAAGGTTAGAGAGAGGGTGGAAAAAGTTCAAAATTCTATGACCAACATTTATGTTGACTTCAACATAATATAAAATAAAATAAAATTAAATTAAATTAAAATTCTATCACTAACATTTTAAATTGACTTGAAAATAAAATAAAATAAAATAACATTAAATTAAATTCAATAATGTGAAATAAAAAAAATGACATGATATCAAAAGGTTTGAGATTCTAACATTTTAAATTGACTTCAAAATAAAATAATAAAATAACAAAAATAGTAAAATGATTTTTTTTTCACAAATTAATAATAATTTAGAATGTGAGATTTTCTAGTTTTGCTCCTTCATACTCTGTCCTCTTCCTTTCCTCTCGCTCTTTTTGTCTCCTGTGCCTTCATCTCTCATTCTCATGGCTCTGGCAGTCAGGAGTCACGATGGCAGCTCCAGAGAGAGCCGTGTGTGTGACTAGCAGTGCAGCAGGTGAAGGGGATGTGGGACATAGTGTGTGTGTGTGTGTGTGTGTGTGTGTGGCTCTGGAGCGCACAGCTGCGCACATGTGGGACCGAGTCTGCTTGTCAAACATCGTTAACACTTCCTGGCTAGAGGCCGCTCTTCTTTTTGCTTATTTCCTCTGGTATTTGAAGGAGAAGTCGTCGAGCTGGTGTCTTTGGGGTGATGACCGAAAACAAAGAACGACAAAACCGGGGCTCGGCTGCTGCGAGGCACCCCGGGAGCAGGAGGGCTGCAGCTGTGAGCGCAGTCACAGTCGCTGTGAAAGCGCGTGAGCCAGCGTGGGGTCGCCCGCAGCAGCATGTGTGCTGAGACAGCAGACACAGAGAGAGACCATATGATCCCATCATCCCCTCCTGCAGAGAGGCCCATAGAGAACACAGACACACTTCCTCTCTGTTCTCTGGCTTGCACTAAAGCCGCTTGAGCACTGCCCGTTTTACGCAGCGTTTGAGCGTTACTGTGCCTGTAATAAACTCCAGGACTCAAGGGGGCGGTAAAGTGTCCTGTGCCATTAAACCAGATGTGGTACTATTTGCTACACTGTAAACATGACTTCTTAATTGCTTTTTAATGATCCTTTTTTTAATCTAATTTCTAGTAAAAATATCTAAAGTTTCTTTAAAAAAAATACATTTACTTGTCAAACGAAACTATATGAGAAGACTAGTTTTCAGAATATATTTCTTTAACAACTATTTTAAGTAAAAACAAGTTTGATGCAACTGAAAATACTGAATTGCAATTCAGAGAAAATCAACAGTGGCAATGCATTCTGGGAAATGACATGTTCTTCCACCCTGCTAAACTAAAGCTCATTTATTAAATATGATGAAAACTATTAGTCTATATGTATTATACATTCATCTCTTTAAAACAATTACAACTTTAAACAGTGCTATTTTAGTATTATTCACATACTATTACAGTTTTTATTCATATTTTGAATGTTTTTATTTAATATTTTACATTATCATTTTAATTTCAGTTCATGTTTTAAATATATTTAATATTTTTCATTATATATATATATATATATATATATATATATTAATCATATAAATTAATTAAAATTAAAATTAATAATATGTTACACAATAAATAAATAAACAAAAATGACCAGGATAAAAAATGGTCATTAAAACATATGTTTACTTACATTTAATATATATATATATATATATATATAAAATTTTTATTTCAGTGTTAGTTTTAGTTGATTTTTGTATATTAAGATTTTTAAAAATTAAGATTTTTGTTTAGCTTTAATTTATCTAAATATTTTAGATATTTAAAATGAAAATATTATAGATATTTTAAATGAAATTCAGGACAAGAATGGTTATTTTAACTTTTTTAAAACTTGTATGTAATATATAATTTTTATTTTAGCGTTAGTTTTAGTTGATTTTTGTATATTAAGTTCAACTAAATGAAAATGAGAAATTTGACCTTGGCAACAAGTTGAAATTTTAAAATTAAAATTAAAACTAAAATTAAAATGAATAATATTTTATTAAATAAATAAATGTTTTATGCTTTATTTTAGTACATTTTTCCCCCAAGGATTTTTTTTTTAATGGTTTTAGTTTCTGATAATAACCCTGCATCAAAATGCAATTTATTCCATTTTCTACCTCAGTTTCAAATTCAGTAACAGAATGGGAATTTAAAAAGCTTTCTCAACTAATTTTATTTAACTGCGTTTAAGACAAAATACAAACCTTAATATATTATGCAGTGTTTCTTTAAGTCATCTATAGATATTTTTAATGAAAATCTGGATAAAAAAATAGTCATTACAACAGGAAATTAAAACAGATTCTTTGCTTTAAACTAAATGACCTGAAATATAAAATTGACCGTAGAAGTTTTTATAGTAATAGCAGTTGTAGCACCCCTTGTGGAAACCCTGAAAATGCCTCACGTTATCATTTTCTAACAGATTTCATAACTCAATTACGCATGGAATTGTGCTACAAACACTTGTATAGAGTATCTCTTAAAACACAATATTAATTTTGAGTGAACTGTCGCTTTAAAATGCCTGAAAAAGTAAAAACGAGCCTTTCCGTTTTCCTCCCCGATGCCCTTCTCTCCTCAATGTGAGCAGCAGGCTAATCATTCTCTCTGCGTTCATCTCACACACACTCTCGCTGAGGGCGGTTTGTGGCAGACGAGCGGTCAGCACCTTTAAAACACACCGGTGCTGATATGATTCATCTCTCTCCCGAGGGTTTCGCAGAGCGGCGCCTCGCTTTTCCATGATCAGGGAGGCGGGTTCCGCCTGCTTACTGATGTTCATCTCCACCAATCCGAGCACGAGGCCTTCTCCAGACGCCATGATTTGGAACGAAGCGGCGTAATCGCCGTCTCCGACTCGCACGAGAGTCTGACTTACGCCGCAATCAAAGCCGGAGTAGAGGAGAGAGATTACGAGGAAGATGTGATCAAAGCACACGGGGAGCTCTCAGCGGCAGACTTGGTAAAAGCCGATTTACCTGTTTATTTGTTTACCCTGATCCCTGCTGGAGATTTAATGTGCTCCGGAGCCCAAATCTGCTGCAGGAGGATAATGGGGTTCGTGCCGTTGCCGGCCGGGATGGGTGGATACGTGCATGGGTTTCGCAGAGTTGAGAAGAGATGTAGATGAGAACCGAAGCTTAGTGGAGATAACGGAACCACAGTGGGTTTGCAACACGCCGCTCAAGGCATTACACCACGGTATGGATGAGAAGTATGCTTTGCAGAGAGGATACTGTGCACAAATGCAGGCCTGAAAGTGTTGTAGGCATTTAGATGCTTAAACTGCAACCTAAAAACCCTTAAAAATACAGAAGATATTCCAGCAGCAGGAGGAAGATAAAACAAAACCACATGCACGGTGGGATTCAACTGGGTTTTACATCAGCAATCTGGTGTATTTCTAAGTGAAACCAGATATTTGATTAAAGTGAGAAAGAATAGAGCAAGCAAATCGAGTTTATCCATCTAAAATAGATGGATCACGAAAAGTGCATGTTTCAATATTAGAGTTAGTAGTCAAATCTCATTCTGAAACATTGCAGACATCACATTTAGGCAAAATTCTACATTGAAGAATTGGCTCTGGGAACATTCAAACAATTCAAAGAATTTCAATGCAGGCAATGCATTCTGGGAATCAATCAATCAATCAATCAATCAATTTACCAATCTATCCATCCATCGTTCTATCCATTCATAAAGTCATTGTTCATCCATCATTCATTCTGTCTATCATTCCATGCATCCATCATTCTATCGATCTATCCACCCATCTATCCATCCATCCATCATTCTATCATCCGTCCATCATCCATTGTCTATAATCCATCCATCCATCCTTTTATTTACCTATTCATTAATGCATCCATCCATTGTTCTATCATCCATCCATCCATCCATCGTCTTTCTATCCGTTATTCATCCATCAAACCATTTATCTATCCATCGTCTATCATTCATATCCATCCACCAATCCATTCATTCATCCATCCATTGTCTATTATCCATCCATCCATTCTATCCTTCTATCTACCTATTCATTAATGCATCCATCCATTGTTCTATCCATTCATCTATCCATTGTCTATCATCCATCCATTTATCCATCCAAACCATTTATCTATCCATCGTCTAACATCCATCCATCCATCGTTCTATCCATCCATCCATCTACCAATTCATGCATCCATCCATATATATATATATATATATATATATATACACACACTTTAAATGTTGACTTGAAAGTTTGAAAGCTAAAAATAAAAATTATAAATATTTTTATAATTTCTTTGAATTTCTATGTCCTTGCATTAATTTTTTAATCTTGTTACTGTAGCTTGTAACTTCAATTAAAATTCTGTTTTAGTTTCATCTTTCAAATTTTCTAATTTCTTAAAAAAACAAAAAATACTGTTTTGTGGCTCTTTAATGTGTCGTGACAGATTGCTGTAGTGCCTCTATTAAAGCGACACATGAAACAATCATCTTTTCGTCATTACTAGTTACAGCATGAAATAAACATGAATGAACATCAGAAGGTATCTTGTTTCAACCGCGGAACGACCATCCGCGGAAAGGCATTTTTCAAATTCAAGTCCACTGACATTGATCTACTCTCCTGTCCGACAAAATTGGCAGATTCGGCATTATGATTGGCCAGATCACATGTCAGTCAAACTTCCTGCGAAGGGTCAATTGTCAGTTCAGTTGTGAATAATGGTCAACACCTGTTAATTGAAATCTATGCGGCCAGAAAGGTACGATGTTACCAAAAAAGTAGACTGAACAGCGTACAAGAAATGCAAATAGGTTAACTTTGAACATGGATCAAGCAGTGCTAGTAATACAACCTCATTTCCAAAACCCTCAACACTGCTTTAAACTGTCAACACACACAAATAGTAAGTGAGCGGTCAGCCCAGCTCCTCTCAGCATGCACCACGCTGATCTAAATGACATGAAGTGGATGAAATCAGAGACTGTAAATCATGCCTAATGATGCCTGCGGGCGGTAGCCTTAGGGGGAGGCCTAACACACACCACACACACACACACACACACACACACACACGCACGCACGAATCTCACATGCACACATACAAAGACAGCAAACGAGAGAAAAGGACGTTTTACTTTGCCCTCGCCCACATTTAAAACACAAAGAACAGGAAGTGTTGAGGAGCGACACCATCCTCAACCTCCTTTCAACCCCAGACGATCAAGGCCTCGAATTCAGTCCATCTCAAGTGATTTGAAACGCTTTTTTTCTGCATGTGTAATATAATCTTTCTGATGGCTTCGACGCTCACATTTTATCCGCAGTTCGTTAGTAGTGCTTACCAATTACTTCTACTAATTAACGGCCGACAGAGCTTCATGTGTGCATAAATAAAGCGCTGCTGTCGTCATCAGTGCCGGCTCCATACTCCCGGCAGTCCGACGGCTTAAATCATTGAAAAGAAAGAAGGCTGAAGGGGAGGAGGATGTGAGACCAAAGAAACGGGTAACGAGTGGGTTTCAATATCAATGAGAAGCTCAGACGGAACCTGCTGATTTTTTTCACATTTTATGTTCTGATTTGTAAATGATGAACGTTCAAAATTCGACATCGAGTTCTACAAGTCGAACAGAGGATCTGCTGATTTTCAGATCAGATTCATTCCAGTCAAAGCAACACCATCACCAGGATCACTATGACTGATACTAATCATACAAATGGCGTGCTGTTACTTTACTAAGTGATCAGACTTGCGATTTGCGCCCTGGTGACTTCCTGCAATTTAATTGCTATCAGTGTGAACACGCTTTTAGAGGAAACATATGGACCACTAAACACTGTCCATTTCCAGGGACCCCTGCTTTATGCTAAGTGCCATTCTGCCCCACTTTCTCTATTTCTATGTTATTGTACTGAGAACATGACTCTCATTCATTCCTCTATGAATAGAGAGACAGGAAATGGAGCCGTTTTCATTTCTGTCTGGGCCAGTCAGAAGGAGACCGAGTTTCTCCTCCCCATCTATTGATTTCAATTGCTATACTTCTATCAACTGTAGCAAGAGATTCTATGCTCTAATTTAAGGCGAGCATTACTGTCTTTATGAACATGAAATCATTTGCAAAAACACACAAAATGCTTTGTGCATTGGAAGAAAGACTTAAAGAAACAGATAAAAATTCAATACCCCTCATGTTGGTCAAAACCTGACTTCCACAGAGCACATAACAAGATGTTTTAAAATCATACTCAACAAAAGTGGATGGTGGCTGGTCAAGCTCAAAAAAAAAAAGTTGTCCAGAATGAGAAGTTCTACTGTATGATACAAATATCATGCATATGTGCGAAAAACCATGCAACATACAACCGTCTACACCCTTGAAAAATGTGATATCGCCCCCAAGTGGCAGATTTCTTTCAAATTTCTCTCAGAAAGTCAAACAGGCCCACCGAGTTTCGTTCTGATTGGCCTCCATTAACCTGGTCTAACAGGTGCTCAAATGGCAGCCAATGGCAGCCATGTTTTTTGAGATATGCAGATATCCTTATTGACACAGGTGTACACAGATTTTCAAGTTGACAGGACAAATGGTTGCGTAGTTATAGCCGTTTTTATGTTTTGTTTTGTTTTTTTCCTCTAATAGTGCCACCAAGTGGCCAAGCTCTGTGATTTTTTTCCTGTTGCCTCAAATTGAGCTCTGAAATTGAGTTTGGTGATGATATCTCATTCCGTTCAGTTAGGTAACTAACAGTGGCCCTGCCCCTTTTGAACGCTTTGGCGTCCCTTTGCAATGGTGAGTCGCAAATTAAACTTTTTTGGATAATTATTGATATTCACTCTCCAGAGAATCTTTCTGCACTGGTTTGGCTCAGATTGGGCGAAAAACCCAGGACTAGTTTGTGAAAGTAGGTTTTGCAAAATATCCTAAATACCCAACAATTTCGCAAATCTGGCATGCGTTTTGTCTGCCATAAGCCAAGGATTCTAACAACATAAGACACTTGAGCCTGTGACTGACGGTTTAGGAGTTATGAGAGATTTCATACTTTTGTTCGCTGTAGTGCCCTCATCAGGCAGACTGGGGCGGGCCTTGGCCATGTTGTAGGCGGTGTGAGTACTGCCATCCCTCCAAGTTTCAAGTCTCTACGACTTACGGTTTGGTCTGCACGATCAGTTTTACGTGGAGATCGCTCATCCGTGACCAATCTAACAATTACAATAGGGTTTAAGCGCTACATGCTTGAACCCCTAAACATCAATACTAATAATACCTAGGTCTTTATTTCTTTATTTTCAAACATTAAAACTAACTTTTTCGGTGGAAAACTGCCAGAAATCTTTAAACCTTCTCTTTTGTTGATAACAGCAACAAAATTTATAAGCATTTCTCAAATTTCCAAACACATGACTATAACCTGTTCACTACAGCTCTGGAAAAAATTGAGAAACCACTCCAAACTGTGTACAAATTTGCCATGCCAAAAGAGTTGAAAAGAAAAGTTTTGAATGATGAAAAGAAGGGTTCAATTCTGGCGTCAAGGTTGCTTCCATACTTCAAATTTCAAAGACAGCGGTTCATAAGAACAAGGTCAAGCTGCAGACACTGGGGACAACAAAGTTATAACCAGGTGAAAACGACTCTCCACTGACCTCATTCGAATGTCACTCAACAACCATAGGATGACATCTAGTGACCTACAAAAAGAATGGCAAACGGCAGCTGGTGTGAAGTGCACGGCGAGGATGGTTCAAAACAAGCTACTAGTGTCAGGCTAAAGTTGTGCAAAACTAGAAATGAACTATTTATCAGTGAGAAGCAAAGAAGAGCCAAAAGCTGAGGTTTGCAAAAACCGTAAGGATTGGATCTTTGATGAGTCCAATTTTCAGCTTTGCCCAACACCTGGAGAGGTCTGCGAGCCACAGTGTCTTGCACCTACTGTCAAATTTGTTGGAGGATCAGTGATGATTTGGGGGTGCTCAGCAAGGGCACATTCGTCATTTTGAAGGGTGCATGAATCAAGCCAACAAGGTTGTCAGAGAAGAAGGTACAAGGTTGTCCTCCATGCTACACAGTTAGGCCAATCAAGGTGTGGATGGAGGACCACCAGATCAAGACTCTGTCATGCCAGTCCAATCTCCAGATCTGATCTCCATTGAAAACTTGAATGTGATCAAGAGGAAGATGGATGGTCACAAGCCATCTAGTTTCAGCCTCAGACGTCATGGACTACTGGCTGAATGTCTGATGCATATGGCACGCGAAACTGGAAACAATTCATGTGGTTGGTTGAATTCCACAGTATTTCCAGAAGACGCGCGTCTTGTTCGTTAACATTTCGTCTGGAAACAAAGATTCTGTGATGCCAAACACCCTCATGGAAGAACAAAGCTGTCATGTTTACAACTATGACAATGATCATCAGGATCAACTAAACGCTGGATTTTCAAAAGTATGTGAAATATGTAAAGTTCACTGCATAGACTCTTTAAAATATGTCCAAGTTTTTTACACACTAGTCTGTTATTATGGGGACATTTCCAGGCCCCCAAACATGACGCGGTACAAAACGAGTGTGATTGGTTGCTTTACCTGTCAATCATATGGCCTCTTGGGCAGACCTTGGCCACTCAAAGCAGCCAAGATTCCCAGACCTTCTGCCATCAGTCTGAAGCAAGACGCGGCACACTTCAGGAGTTTCGAAGTTGTCAACTGATTGGTTGAATTCTAGAATATTTCCAGGAGACGTGTATGTTGCGTTTCTTAACGTCTTGCCTGGAAACATGTTGTGATGCCAAATCCCCTCATGGAAGAAGAAAGCCGTTGTGTTTGCACTTGAGACAATGAGCATTTATCAGGATGAATTACACTAGGAATTATTAAAAGTATGTGAAATATGTAGTGTGTGGCATAGACATTTAAAATACATACAAGAGTTTTACACACTGTTATTGTGGGGACATTTCCACACTATTAAACATGATGGTTGCTTTACCTGTCAATCATATGGCCCCTGGGCAGTCCCAGACCTTCTGCCGTTAGTCTGAAGGTCTGGCTACGCGAGGCTACAAGCCATCAAACAAAGCAGATCTGCTTGAATTTTTGCACCAGGAGTGGCAAAAAGCCACCCAACGGCAATGTGAAAGACTGGTGTAGAGCATGTCAAGATACATGAAAGCTGTGATTGAAAATCAGGGTTATTCAACCAATAATATATATATACCATATTGATTTCTGAACTCTTCCTAAGTTAAAACATTAATGTTTGGTGTTCAAAAATGAATAAGAACTTGTTTTCTTTGCACTACTTGAGGTGCAAACAAACAAATGTTTTTTTTTGACCAGTTGGTTTTCTGCAAATAAATGCTCTAAAAAAATATTTATTTGGAATTTGGGAGAAATGTTGTCAGTAGTTTATACAGAAGAACAAAACAAAAATGTTCGTCTTACTGAAACACATACCTACGAATACCAAAGCCAGAGCAACGGATAATTTTGCAGTGGTCTCTTAATTTTTCTCTTAAAGTCTTCTGAAGATCATACAATCGCTTAGTGTTGGAAATAAAAAATAATGACTAAAAATCCCACTCAGCAGCTGTGGTTTCCAGTCACTTTCGTTGTATGAAAAAGAACAGCTTGGACAGTGCTTTAAATATCTCCTTTTGAGATATATAAGACATGAGGGTGAGCGAACAATAACACAATATGTGAGGAAGAAAGAGAGAGAGATTCAGAAAGAGATGAGTTGGAAGTGCTTTCGTAATGGGCTGCCCAGCTCGTCTCTGATGTGTGTGTGATTTACTTTGTCAGCAGACACTGTGGCACTAGGTGGTTTACTGATCCACAACACTCTCCGCTTCCTCTTTCCATCTCTCCCCCTCTCTCTCTGGAACGTGGAGGCGAATGTAATCACAAAAATGTGTTTGATTAAATGGAGTGGATGCCCCTGACAGTCAAGTCTGGAGACAGACGGAGGGATGCAGCCTCCACCAGAGCAGGAAGAACGGCAGACTGGGGAAATCACTCGTCTCTTTTAGAAAGCACCAGATCCTTTCTGTGTTTTCCCCCTCGGATCACATCACAACAACCTCTCCCTCCACGCTTTCCTTCGTACAATCTCCCGCTCGTTCTCAGTCGCGCCAGCATCATCGCAGGAGTTCTCGCTAGCAGCGGGAAGTACAGAAAATCACAGGCTGTCGCCAAAGACTCATAAAGTGCTGCGTCAAACGAGGTCAGCAATTAATTACCTTAAATTAAAAAGCCCCTCAGCGTGGCGATGGAAAAGACCCCTGCGCCCGTCAACGGCTCCATCCGAGAAAACTGACGGCGGGAAGGGAAGGGCCTCGCGGAGCCTGGGTAGGGGTGAGGAACGGGGGACCGGCGGGAGAAGGTTGATTTGGAGAGATGGCGGGCGCTGATTAATGAAACATGGCCGCTGCCTACTGAGAGAGAACACTGTGATCTTGTCGACTGAACGTGGAATAGCAAACGCTGAGGGCAACGCCGACACGCCGCACACTCGCAGGATTATAGGGGAGTGTTTGCTGTCTTTTTTGGAGTGGTTTTCAGACAACACTCATAGCAAAAGTACTGTCAGGGTTGACGACGAACAGAAGATCCTGCCTTAGGGACAGTCTTGCATTCAATCTGGACAGTTTGTTACTGTTAGGGGGCGCTTACACAAAACATTTTTGCATGTAAATTAAAGACGCAAGATGAAGTTCTTTTAACCTGAGCGTTGCATTTTTAGAAATGCTCCAAAAGATGCAAGGCAATGGTCAAACACATCCAATTATGATGCAAATGTACATCGAAAACAATGGAGAAGCAGTGTAGTGGAATGCAGAAACTCATTCTGTGTAAACGGCCCTTAGTAAATATACGCAAATGGCCAAAATGTAACCATACTAATATTTATTCATTTGCAAGACACTTTCATCAAAAGCAACTTAAAGTGCATTTATTGCATACATTTTTTAATCAGTATATGCATTCCTAGGGATCTTTGGCTTTGGCGTCACTACAGTGAAAACTGTAATATTGTGAAATATTACTACAATTCAAAAGAATGGTTTAATTTTTAATTTAATATATTTAATTTATTTATTCTTATTTGGGCTTTGGTGTCACCAGCACCAGATGGTTGTAAGGTGAAAATATTAATATTGTGAAATAATATTACAATTCAAAAGAACTGTTTTACTTTAATTTAACACTTCTAATTATTTAATTAATTTATTTTTTATTTTGGCTTTGGTGTTGCCAGCACCAGATGGTTGTAGAGGGAAAACATTAATAATGTGAAATAATATTATAATTCAAAAGAACTGTTTTGCTTAATATTTCTAATATATTGAATTTACTTTTTATTTTGCCATCACCAGCACCAGATGGTTGTACAGTGAACACTGTAATTGTAAAATAATATTCAAATTTAAAAGAGCTGTTTTAATTTTATTTAATATATTTAATATAATACATTATTTTTTTTTTTGGCTTCGCCAGCACCAGATATTTGTACAGTAAAAACTGTAATATTGTGAAATATTATTACAATTGAAAAGAACTGTAAATTATTTTAATTTAAAATATTTAATATATTTAATTTATTTATTTGTAATTTAATATATTTACTTTCAGCAGCCATTTTTCCAGTCTTCAGTATCACATGATCCTTCAGAAATCATTCTAATATTCTGATTTTCTCTCTCTCTCTCTCTCTTTATATATATTAATTAATATTTTTATTTAGCAAGTACCCATTAAACTGATCAAAAGTGACAAAAACTATTTTAAACTCTGCATCAAGCTGAAAATTCAGGTTGGCATCACAGGAATAAATTATATTTTAAAATTTATTAATGAGCAAAACTGTTTAAACATAAAATTAGGTTGTTACTGTAATACTGAAATTTTAATCATTTTAGATCATAAATTGTGTTTAAAAAAAAAAAAAAAAAAAAAAAAAAACTTACAAAATCCTAATTATTCCAAACTTTTGACCAGTAGTGTGTTTATATATATTGACTAGAGATCAGAATTATCCGAGCTTCTTATACAAGCTTCATCTAACGTACTGTTGGCCTGTGTTGACTCAGGGTCAAGCGAGGGGTCATAAAGGTCATCGTGTGGACTGATTGCAGTGATGGGTTAATCACTGGAGGACGCCGAGGTCATGCAGAGTTCACACACACAAGTGCTGATGTGAACATAACTCGATCAGTCGGGAGATGACGCGTCTGTGGAGTCTGTGGGCTTTCAGGTCGACAGACAGTGTCACTGAGAGCACACGTGCACACTAACAATATGTGTTCCTACAAACAAAGACACCTAAACTGGTTAAAAGGCCACATAGATGTACACTCAAGGCCCAGAATATCAGACTTGAGGTGAAAAAGAAAATATATGAAGAAGTCCACACAAGCAAATAAAACAATAATGTGCACAAATAAATAAAAAAATGTGTAATAAATCTCCCACTCTATAGTAATGTGATTAATTTAGCTGCCGGTCGATGTCTGGCATCAATATCACGGTTTGAGGGTTAAACTTTTATGACAGGACGGCAATTATTGAAAATTCTACGGGGTCTATAAATGTTGCTGCAAATTTTCCTCTGACCTTGGATCAGATGCCCGAGTCCTAATATATTCATTACTGCTCAGTCTTGCATGACATTATTTTCACACTTAAGCAGTTTTACTCCTAATGTTTGCCAGGATAATTTGTGAATGGCATATTATGAGATGTCTGTGTCTTTGAGGATCTTAAGAGAGCTCGGCGTTCGCCAGATATTAATGTTTGTATGTTTTATCGTGTTCGAACAATAAGTCACTCCAACACGGCTCGATTATGCCACCCATTCTGTCAAAGGTGTTGGCTGCCAGGATTGTTAATTAAATCTCAGTAAAGCCACGAATCGAGGGTCATTCTAGAAACTTCATTAGGAGTTATGAATATTAATTTTCCAATTTAAAACATCATCCAACAACCCTTTTGACTTTTTAAACATGCACAAGAAAAAATATACTGCATAATTAATTAACTATAGATTTAGATTAATTAATGTAATGATGAAGAATTAATTGAAGTCAAAACTCTCCATCATTCCTTGTTGAACGAGGCCTACACGTGCATTATCAGAAGCGCCTATAACCGCATGCACTTGGGAAAGTCTGGTTTCCACAAGACTGGGACGGCTTTGTGGTTTCCGGGCTCATTCAATCACACCCAGAGCGCTGATGGAATCATTTAAAGGGATAGTTCACCCAAAATCATAACTCTGCCTCTTGTCGTTCTGAATCCATTTGACTTTATTTCTTATATGGAACACCAAAAGAGATTCTGTAGACGTTTATGTCAATAAAATTAAAATGAACAGGCCCTAAAGCTTTCAACCTTCAAAATAAGGTTGCAAAAGCAACAACAGCATTACAGATGCTGACTATAAGCATGCTGTAATTCACTAATAATTTTCCCTTCCACTGAGTCATTAACTACTGCAACTGAATCAATGAGTTAATGAGTTGAACTCAAGAACTGGATCGCTCATGAACGAATAACTCACATCAGTTTTGTAAACCAAAATAATTTTTAACAAATTACCTGAAAAGATGTTTTTGAGAGCTGGAGCTAATTGTACTCATGTACTCACCTCAAGTTGATCCAAACCTGTATGAGTTTCTTTTGTCTGTTGAACATTAAACATGATATTTTGCAACATTTGGATAACCTAAACTTGATCGTACCCATTGATTTCCATAGTATTGGGAAAAAATATTAGTGCTGGGCAACGATTAATCGTGATTAATCGCATCCAAAACAAAAGTTTTTGTGTACATATTATATATGTGTGTGCTGTGTATCTTTATTATGTATAAAATACACACACACACGCACAGTAAATATTTTTAAAATACTTACATGTATATATTTAGATTCATATAATTTATATTATACATAAATTAGGGCTGTCAAACGATTAATCGCTATTAATCGCATACAAAAAAAAGATTGAGTTTGCCTTATATATGCGTGTGTACTGTGTGTATTTATTATGTTTATATAAATACAAACACATTCATGTATTATTTAAAAAATATTTCCAAGTATATGTATTATAATTTTTATATCATTTATATTATATATAAATAAAAATATTTTGTACATAAATAACATTTCTCTTAATTATATACATTAATTTGTTGTATTTATATATAAATAATTATTACACACAGTACACACACATATATTAGGCAAACTCAAACCTTTATTTTTTATGCGATTAATTGCGATTAATCATTTGACAGCCCTAATATAAATATATGTGATATATAAATACAACATTTTTCTTAAATATTTGCATGCATGTGTCTGTATTTATGCATACATATACACAGTACACACATACATATTACGTACACAAAAACTTATTTTGGATGAGATTAATCACGACTAATCATTGCCCAGCACTAAAAAAATACTATGGGCATCAGTGGGGACCATCAACTGTTTTGTTACTCATATACTTCAGACGTTTAAAGACAGGTTTGGAACAACATGAGGGTGAGTAAATGCTGCCAATTTTCATTTTTGGGTGAACTATTCTTTTAATGTGAATGACAACTTCCATCTGTCTCTCATACGGTTTTTAATGCGTTTTGAATTGTGTTTTGAATCATGTGTTTTGAACATTTCAATCAGTGTCCATTGTAATTGCAGAGAAAAAAAAACATCACATTTTCTCCATCTGTATGACAAAAAAAAATCAGGTTTAGAATGTCATGAAGATGAGTAAATGACTAAATCGAATACACGCAGGAGTTATAAACCCCAATGCAAAGAACGCTGTCTACCTGCTATTTTAGGCTCAAAATCTCCAAGAAGCTTCTTCGTTTCCGTTTACCGTTAGATGCTAATTACTCTGGTATTTCATTACCGCTATTTGAGTCATAAATTCAGCTTTTTCTAAGCAGATGTATTCTGGCAGACACGCACTTCATCCCTAGAGGAGGAACAGTGAGCTGCTGTCTGTTCTGCAAGTGTTGCTAAATAATTGAATTCAGCCTTTATCGTCAAGAGACGCCGAGCCTCACGAGGGTGATCTGCCCGTGAGGTTTACCTCTCGTCTCTCCTTTCTGACACATACATACATACATACACACACACACACACAGAAATGCATTATCTCACAGACTGTGTGACCAAAACCTAATTCGGTCGTTCAGACAGTCAATGATTTTTGTATGAAGACACCTCCTAAGGCTTCCAAGGCACCATAATGTCACGTCTAATGATCTAGAACAAATTCAAGTGAGCTTTAGAAATAACCAAGTGAATATTTAATGACCACAATAGTTATTTCTTGCTAGAAATGGAATCATAAGTTTAAAAATGAAAAAAGGACATTTGTAAATTAATTTACCTCAAGCTGCTTCGTCAAACGTGATTTTATGTTCTGTCAGCTGGCCACTGAACCACACACAGGATTGTGGGAATTATAGCAAAAACAAATAAATCTTTTTTAGAAAAGCCTTTCTAGGGACATGAGATGCAAATTAGTTTCTGCTATGTGCAGTGCATTTTTCGTCTTTGACTGGAATCATGTTTATTGTATCATCCCTATTCAAATAAACATATAAAATAAAAATAAATACATTAATAAATACATACTAACTATACATTAACTCAAAAGCAAAAATGAAAAAAATATTCTTGTGAAAAAAAAAATAGGGCACATATACTGCATTATTATATATTAATTTTCTGTATACATTTTTTTACAGTATTTTTTTTGTATTTTGACTTCAGCACTTCATTGGATTGTGTTTTAGTTTTATCAAAAAATTATAATGTCCTGGCAGAAAATTACAGATACATTCGGTTTTTCAGTGTTGATTAGAAGTGAATTCTGAATTTACAATCTTGCAAACTTAATTTGTGCCATTAAACCATAAATATTTTTGTTTATTTATTTATTTGAATCCCTCTGACATAAAATATATATTTAAATGTCCTCCTAAAATTTAATATTTCAGCAATTTAACAACACATTTAAACGTTCACTGTTTTTTAGATGGTCACAGTTGTCACATGACATGCAGGTAAACAAATTAAATATAATTTTTTTTTAATGCATAAGCGTACAGTTGTGTGTTTTTATTAGTGCTGTCAAACAGTAAATCGCATCCAAAAAAAAGTTTTTGTGTGCATAATAAATGAGTGAGTACTGTGTATATTATATATATATATAAATACACACACACACACGTAAACACACGAAAAATGTTGTGTTTATATATCAAAAATATTTATATATAATATAAATTATATGAATATAAATATATACATGTAAATAATTTAAAAATATACACTGTATGTTTGTGTGTATTTATATATACATAATATACACAGTACACACACACACATATATTATGTAAACAAAAAATATTTTGGATGTGATTAATCAGCATTAGTTTTATTTAAACATTTTTAATTTAAGTTTACATTTTTATATTTAAATCACTAATTAGCTTTTTTATCAATGCCCGAAAACACCCTGCAATTCTCTTACAAACCCCAATTTGGGAAACTGTGCATTAAACCAAATTTGTTATTATTCAAGTAGACGCATTTTAAACAGTATCGAACTAACCCGTTTAGCAAAATTCACTTAAAACTGTTGCTCATAATGGCTGTACTTCAAATTAAAGGAGTAAAAGACTGGAAAAGAGGGCCATTCATGCTAAATCTTACTACAGCACTTCTTCTGACAATGCTTAGAATGCAACAAATAATTGGGTTGCATTTTAAATTGTGTTCTGACACATTTTAGAATGCAAAAACACAAAACTAGAAGTTAAATACTTGTTTTTTTAAGAATGCATGTTTTTTAAGAATGCAAAAAATGTCTTTGAAAACTCTTATACACTGACCAATCTGATCTGTGACTCACAACACAACAACACAACAACACAACACAAGTTAAGATGACGGACACATTGAAGGCCGTGTACCGTGCATGGCAGAATGCATTAATGTGTTTGTATATGATTGTTTGTTTTGGATTATTCATAAGCTCGGGGCCGACAGAATCAGGTCACCCGGCGCTCAAATCAAAAGATGAACTATGACCAACCACTGTCAAAAAACACACGTCAACCCAAGGCGCGCAACTTCAAAGCCGCGACACGCTGTTCTGCGCGAGCTCCGCGTGTTGTATGTTTTATAGAGGCGGGAATCTCTCGCTGTTACGCTTGATGGTCAATAGCCTCTTCCCGGACCACACGGACGTATCGCCGCTCTCGTCAGCGCCCGCTCATCCTTCACGTATTTTCAGCTCGCTGTGTTTTCTCTTTTCCAATTCCGTCAGATTTCTTCCTCTGCTCTTCCCGTATGGTTCAGTGGATCCTACACGGCGTCGCTCATCCATCATCTCTCGCAGCTCTCCTCCGGCTCCTGTCTCTTTCTCTCTCTCTCTATTTCATATTGACATGTTGCCACTTCCCAGACCCTTCTCGTTTCATCTTGCTCAACTACCTCTCGGACGGGTCGCTTTGCTCAGGACCACCACCCTCCCAATACACACGTCTCACTCATGTCTGTGAACAAACAATAAATGGACTTCACTCACAAAGCGCAAGAGGACTACAGGAGTATTGTAAATGGAGAAATACACACAGCAGAGTGCATGCACAAACCAAAGCCCACATCCACACAGAATACATTCATATACATCAAAAAGCATGCACACAAACAAAAGCACACATAAATGCAAAAAAGCACACACACAAATTTACACACATATAAAAGAGCATGCATGAATAAAAGCGCACACACACAAACGTCCCAGGAACATTCTTATCATTCTAAAAAAATGTTTTCTAATGTTTTTGCAAGGTTCTCTTAAAGTTATTTCTGAAATGTCTTAGTTGGATGTTTATCTAATGTTGTAAAACACACAGCTCTGTCTCTCTCTCTCTCTCTCTCTCTCAAAAAACATAAAAAAGCACATGCACAAAAACAACAACAATTGCAAATAAAAAATTGAAAATGAAATGAAATAAATGTATTAAAAATAAATGTATTATTAAATGTATATAAATAAATGAATTAAAAATAAAAACAAGAAACCCTATACAAAATACATACAAAAAAAATAAATTCAATAAAAAATAATAATAATAATAAATTAATTTATTAAAAATAAAATATGAAAACCTGTACAAAAAAGCGCATACATACAAAAAAAAAAACACATGCACAAAAGCGCACAGAAAAACAACAAATGCACATACAGTATATAAACACAGAAGAAAACCTATATAAAAAGCACAAACATACAAAAGCTCTCTCAAAAAAAAAAAAACATGCACAAAGCACACACACACACACACACACACACACCACAAACAAGAAAACCTACATAAAAAGGCACAAACATACAAAAGCCCTCAAAATAAAATAAAACATCATAAAAAGCACATGCACAAACATAAACATAAACACAAACACAAAAAGCATGCGTGCACAAAAGCATACGGAAACACACACAAATGCATACCTATTTCAGCATATAAACACAGAAAAAAAGACTGCACAAACACAAAAGCATACATAAAAAGACAAATATTTATAAAAAGGCGAATGCACACTCACACACACACACGCACACACACATAGATGCACACTTGGGACGTCCACTAAGTAATGGTATCAGTCTTTCTACATTATTGGCTGTACTGAGCACTAACTTCGGATTGCTGTCTGACTGCTTTTAAACGTGCACATGCTGTGCGTGTATGTGCAAAGATGCTCACATTCGCTTCATAATCCAAACACCCATCATGGCAGGGTGTTAACGTAAACACAGCCCATTTGTCATCAGAAAATGTAAGAAAAATCAGCTAACTACAAAATATCTGATATATGCATGAGATTTAGCAGTGAAATGCAGCTTGGAACTGTCGATTTTTAGCATATCCTATTAATCAAACAACAATATTGACCAGATAAAAAGGGGAAATCAATCACTCTTGGGCCGGTAATTAATCTGTCATTTTCTCAACATTTTTGCATGCAAAAAAATTAAAAATGTCTGAATTCAGGGTTAAGTGCTACACATCACACATTTAGTGTTTTATTGTCGAATTAAAATTGGCATCAAGAACCTGCTATTGATGTCGACTCAATTTTGGGTTTTCGTGCACTAATGCAAACATTCACACATGCATACACATGCAATTTACTTCCCTGCACTAATAAATGCCCAATGTCTTGCCAGAAAGCATTAGTGCAGAGCAGAGAGTCTGTCTGCCGCTGCACCGCGCCAACACATGCAGCACTAGCGGGAAGAGCCAGAGAAGCTGACGTACCGTCTGAGAGACAGCCCATCGCACAATTCATTATGGCAGGCACGCGATACACACACACACACAGTCTGCAACGGCCATTGCCTGCATCTCTACGACCTCCTCTCACGCACACACGCACACACACACACTTACTGTTTGCTGTGTGAAAAGCGGTTGTTTATTTCCTGGAGGAATAGAGCGCTATGTTCGATGAAACCTTCAAAGCTCTCTGTTGTTATTTTGGTGTTTTAATAAAAGGCATGTCCGACAAACTGCTCATTCGGGATTATGGGAGGGCGCTCAAACAAGAGGTGGGCATCAAAGAGAAACTGATGTGTGTGTGAGTGTGTGTGTTCACACTGAAGGAGCTACTTTAGTCAGTGGATGTGTGATGAAAATAACTGGACCATATCAGTATTATTTCATTATGCAGCATGTCAAAATGTCTCAGGATGCTTTGTTGTGTTCGTGAATTACAAGTACAAGTGTTTCCGCGTCGATCACAGATAATTCCTGACAGTCATATATATAAAACAATACGCTTTCCCAATAAAACAACTACTGGTGTTCGCCAAGCCTAATCACCATTTTGATATTGCAAAGAAAAAAAAAAGAGTGGTGAATTTGTCAAATATGTTACGGACTGTATTGATTAAGAAGTTGACAGTTTCACAATTTTTTAGTCATAATTTCAATAGTAGGCCTTGTCTGGCTGTCCAAACGTTATTTTATTAATCAGATTAACCTCAAATTTTAATTTTTAGTTTGAATTGAAGTCACAAAAATATTGCAAACCGTAACAAATGTTTATAGAGAATTAGTATTCTCCTTGAGGTCACTGGAGATCAAATATTGAAAAAAATTACCATAATGTGTTCAAAATATCTGAATAAAATCAAATCAAATCAAATCAAATAAAATAGTTTTCCCTTTTGAATTAAAATCCCACATTTTACCCAAATAGCAAATACTGAAAAAAATTAAGAAGACATTTACTATAACATGTTCAAAATATCTGAATAAAATGAAATAAAACAATAAAATAAAATAAAATAAAATAAAATAAAATAAAATAGTTTTCTCTTTTGAATTAAAACCCGTATTTACCCAAATGGCAGATATAGAAAAAAAATTAAGAAGACATTTACCATAATGTGTTCAAAATATCTGAATAAAATAAAATACAATTTTAAAATTATATTTTGAAATGCAAATTATTATTATTATTATTATTATTATTATTTTATAATTATAATGTACATAACTTTAGATCTTTGTATAATAATAATTATACAAAATTCATAATAATTATTATCATCTTATGAAGTAAACACATCATAGTTCATGTCATGTAACAGACCAAAAGTTAAATGTTAAAAAGTTAAAAGAAAATTAAATTCAATTTAAGAAAATTAAACTCAATCTATTTTTCTAGGTATTTATATTGTAAAAATAAATTCAACATGGATAATCTTGATTTTTTTTTTTTTTTTTGTTTGGTCATTTTGAACTCAAGACTCAAAAAGCTCAACAAAAAAGCAAACACTGTAAAAATTGTAATTTAAGGGACAAATTTCAAGCAAATTGAAAAACATGATACACATAATATGTGTTTAAGATAGTAAGTACTGTCTTAATGGATAAAATATGATATTTCTAAAGAAAACTGTTTAAAAAAAAAAAGAAAGAAAATCCATATTGCAGGTAGAAAAATGCCAGCATTACTTCCAAAAGCCCAAAATGTGCATGTTTCGTTAACCTGGTAACAAATCTACATGCATGATAATATTAATGATGCGATTTAAGCTCTGAAACTACCTTTACATCACAACGACTGTCTGCAAGATGTTTCTCGTCTACCGTCTGCGTGAAGTTTAGCACTTCACGACTTTCTAACACTCTCACCGCTCGCCCGGCAGCGCCGTCAATCCCACAATCCCCTGCTGCTCAGCTCCCATAGAGAACGAATGGAAAACGGCCGCTCAACTCGTCTGACTTTGCACTGGTGGACACGTGTGATAAAAACAAAGCAGAAGATGAAGTGTAAAGCAGTCTTTAGACTATCATCACAGTCAAGTACAGTGTGTCGGTGTATTGAATATATTCTGTTTGTGTCTGGAGCTGCCAGTAGGTGTGTACATCACAAAGACAGAGCAGATCAATCTCTCTTTCGCGGTCTCTCCTAGCTGAAAGTCAGATAAAACACATGCTGACTCACAATATATGTGAGTGTGTGTGTTGTGTGATGTGTTTGCGTGTCCCTCCAACCAATCAAACGTCTGTTATGGATCAATTAACTCGACTTTCATGTTTGTCAACTCTGATGATAAACCGGTACGGATCATTAGCGCTTTAATTGGTCGATTACGTACCTTTAAGAACAACAGGGGAGAATTTACGAAGGAAGGTCCGTTCGGCGCAAACGGTTTCTATGCTAGTCGTGTTTAAAATTCACCGCGGTACAGACGGGTCTTCTCGGTTCACTGGCCTACAAAGTCCACTACAACTCGAGCAGGAAACATGAACTCCAGGAGACGAGCAGACACTTTCTCCTCCTTGCCCTCCCGCTTTCCTTCACTCTGTTTGTTATCAATTTTCTCCTCATTCTATCCTCCATCGGTTCGCTTTCAAAGAGCCCTGGGTGCATTTGCACATGAATGAGCGTGTGGTGTTTAATTACGACCTCAGATGCACTCCCCTTGTGGAGGAGAGGAGAGACGCACGACACAAAGCAGATCAGCCAAATTAAACTTTGACAAAACGGCAGCGGGCAGGCATTGGTATTCCTCAGATGTCATTGTTTTGATGGGAGAGGGCGCTTCTTTAGAGAGAGACCGGAGGAATCTGGGAGCTGCTGGACGGCGGACTAGGGAGGAGAGAGACCACACAAATCCAACTAAATTCAATGAGGTTTATGCTTAAGGCAGGAAAAAAAATTTTGCCAGTGGGATAGGAAAAACAAATTTGTCTTCCCTTTTGAATTAAATACCCGTATTTACCCCAATGGCAAATAGTTGTTTTTTCTTTCTTGTTTTAAGGATAAACATCACTCAATTTCTCTGAAAGCAAGACTGAACAGATTTATATCACTTTGCTTCAAACTAAATTAAAAGTACAAATATTCCATCCATTCTCTCAGTTAATATAAGTTCACAAAAACTACGTAACTATTATAACATCAACAATAATAAAAATGCTTAATATCCCTATTATTATTCATGATTGTTACTATTAAATGCACATAACTTTATATCTTTGCATAATAATATTGAATAAATAATAATAATGATAATGAATAATGAAATCATTTTTCATATCAAGTAAAAATATCATATTATTACTATTATTATTATTATTATTATATTGCATACCTAAAAAATTGCTGCTGTGATGCTGCACATATTGTCTAAAAATAAAAGACAATAAGAAATTCTTTCTTTTTTTTTAAATCCTGTTCAGGTTCAGATTTGTACTTGGGTTGTCTAAAAATAATAATAAAAAAATAAATAAATTAAATTAAATTAAATAAAAATGCTAGAAAGGAATTTAATTATATTTTACACAGGAACAATTAGCTTTATTTAAAAATAAAATGTACTGCATTAAGCTTCTACATAACACAATTACTTTAACAACTTAAAAAATATAATTAGGTGGTTTATTTTTCATTCTGACATCAAGATGCTAATAAAATGTCAACTAATCAACTGTATGTTTTAAAATAACAAAAATGAAATATCAGAACTCAACAATAAGGTTTTTTTTATATCCTGGTCAGGTTCTGATTTGTACTTGCTTTTCAGGTGGGTGTTTGTAGCTGACAGATTTTTTTTGACAGGAGTAAAAATTTAATATTTTCTTATTTGAAACAAAACTAAATCCAATTTAACAAAATGAAACTTAATCTATTAAATCAATTCTGAATAAATAATCCAGATTTTTTAAAAATTATTATTTATTTACTTGCCTATTTTGAACACGACTTACTCAATTAAGAGCAAATTAAAAAACAGGATACGCAAAATAATTGTGTGATATAATAAGCATTCGCTTAATTTATTAAAATATGATATTTCTTAAGAAAGTTGTTGTTAGAAAAAAATAATCAATAGACATGAAATATCCATATATTGCAGGTAGAAAAATGCTAACATTACCTCCGAAAGCCCAAACTACAAATGTGTTGTCAATTTTGTCAACTTGGTCACAAATCTATATGCATGCTAATATTTAACATTGTGTTAAATAATATTTAAGCTCTGAAACTACCTTTACATCACAACGACAGACTGCAGGATGTTTTTCGTCGCTTGTTTGTCTTTTCCATCTATTTTTTTCCATGTGTGTGTAAGCATACTGTGCAATAAATCTAATACTGATTAAATAGATGGCTGTTTCTTATTTTAATACAACAACATATATATAACATATAGCAAATATTTCCAATAATTAAAGGTCAAAAAGTGTGGTGGGGTCACAGGTCTTTTATAGACACTTCAAGCATCATGAACAGAAAATGGGCACACACAAAACACACTGATAATACCAAGATCTGCCAGGCATATCAAGGTTAGCATGTACACATATGCACACACCAGAACAGATTAACATATAAAAACACACAAAGCCAGAACACCTGGCAGATAAACTCACACAATGCACAGCAACATATGTGCATACAACTCAAAGCACTGAACTCAAATTCACCAATCAGTGCTATAAAAGCAACTTAATATCCAGAGATGATGATATCATGCGTAAATTACCCAACCTATCGTTTCATAAAGAGTCACTACTCAGATACAAGCACTCTTTTAACTTCAAATTAATACGACGACACAATCATCTCAGTGCTTTCATTGCTTTAATTATATTAGGAGATGAATGTGTGTGTGTGTGCGTGTGTGTATGAGTAAGCGTTTAGGGGGTGATGTCGGCTGCGTATCGCCAGTCGTCGCTTGCAGTGTGAACTCACACTGGTTGTGACCCCTGAAGACAGCCTGGAGTCACGCAGGCTTCATTAAGAGCAGGAAAGCACTCGCTGCACTAAACAGCCATGGCAAATTGCAGACTGAAATCAGTGCCATTATGTAAAGGCAGGCCGGAGGCGGAGAGGGGCTGTGTGTGTGTGTGTGTGTGTCTGTGTGCGTGCATGCGTGTGTGGAGACTCAGTGGGAATGCTTGTGTTTACATGTTTGTTTGTGTGTGTGTGTGTGTGTACGTGTGTGTGTGTGTAGAGGACAGTTGCCCGGCAGTCTCTTCCCTGCTGCTCCGCGTCCTGGCGCTGTCACACACTGCGATCGTATCGTTAACGCTTCATCGTTAAGCTCTTATTTGGATGCACTTTTCTCATGTGACCCACATAATGGGAGCACACAGATTCTCTCTAAAAGCAAATCTTTTTTAAAAAAAAAGATGCACCACCTTTTAAAAGTTTGAAGTCAGTAAGATTTTGCTTTTTTGAATCGAATTCAAACTTTTATTTAGCAAGGACACTGATTAAATTGATCAAAAGTAAATACACTTTAAAATGCAAAAGATTTCAGTTTGAAATAATTGTTTTATATTCATCAAAGAATTCAGAAGAAAAAGTATTACATATTTTGCTCTTCAAGTGCAAATCAGCATATTAGAATGATTTCTGAAGGATCGTGTAACACTGAAGACTGGAGTAACGATGCTGAAAATTCAGCTTTGATCACAGGAATAAATTACATTTTAAAACGTATTAAAATACAACACAGTCCTTTTAAATTTTAATAATATTTCACAATTTTACAGTTTTTACTGTATTTTTAATCAAATAAATACTGCCGAAATAAATACATATTCATTCATTCATTCATTCATTCATTCATTCAAAAAAAAAAAAGAAATCTCCAGGGACCAATTCTTACTATTAACTAGTTGTTTATTACCCTGCAAAGCATATTGGCTGTTTATTAGTACTTATAAAGCACATATGTGACCCTGGACCACAAAACCAGTCTTAAGTATGGGTCAAAATTATCGATTTTTCTTTTATGCCAAAAATCATTAGGATATTAATTAAAGATAATGTTTCATGAAGATATTTTATAAATTTCCTACCATGAATTTATCAAAACTTAAATTTTGATAATAATATGATTATTTTGAAAAAAAAAGTAATTTTTAAAATAATCATTTTTTAAAAATTTTTTTTTTTACATTTTGATAGTAATATGCTTTGCTAAGAACTTCATTTGGACAACTTTAAAGGCGATTTTCTCAATATTTAGGTTTTTTTTGCCCCCTCAGATGCCAGATATTCAAATAGTTGTATCTCGACCAAATATGGTATACATTTCAATTGTATTAAATCTCATATTATTGTTTTGTGGTCCAGGGTCACATATTAATGCCTTATTCTCCATGACTATAAGATTCCTTAATGCTAAATCATACCTAAACTTAACAGCTACCTTGCTAACTGTTAAAAGGCAAAAATTTAGAAGTTTATTGACGCAGTTAATAGTAAGAACTGCTCCTCAAACTAAAGTGACTCCAAACTTTTAAATGGCAGTGCATATACTTTTAGTATTCCATTAAGACACATTTTAATTCATTGTGCAATTTCTTTTATTATATATATATATATATATATATAAATAAATAAATATATATATATATATATATATATATATACACACACACACACTTAAAAATGTCTAAATATCATTGCATTATAAATTATCTGTCATAGTTTTTATAAATTGATATATGGAAATGTTTCTATTAAAGCATCCTTTGTAATATGTTAGTGGTGATTTGCTGTAGAAAAGTCTTATGCAATTTAAAAACTCACAAATTCAGTCGGGCTAAAACATATCCACATATCTGGATACAAAATGCATGTTTCCTAAGTGTATAAATAGAATACATTTATCATTTAAATTTGTAATTTAAAACCAATAAACTTAGTTCTACTTAAAAAAGTGTGCTTGTGCTTCTTCAAAATAAATGACACTTGATATCCTGTTATCTAATGCGATGACAGCGAGATCTTTTTATGCACGGCTTAATTCTTAAAATATGTTTTGGGGGCATAGCATATGTGTCTGTGAGCCTACGTAAAACACAACAAATAAGAAAAAAAAAACATATCATGAGTCATTTTGTATCTGATGTCAGAGCTGAATCACTAAATGTTGTTACACAACAAATCAAGGTTGTTTCTAAAAGACTGGAGCAGTCGTGTGCTCAGTAAAGCGCCTCTTATTTGCCTCGTCTGCTCGCTGTACTTACAAATGTGTGCATATACGTTTGGTGAATGACAGGTCCAGATGCTGGCCAGGTAACCTCTGTCTGTGTAAACAGCTCTTGAACCCAAACCCCGTGGTGATTTGTCTGCCCACATGTTTAGTTTCCCTTGATTTGCCTCCCATGCAAACCCTTGCCCTTTCCACAGCTTTCTGTTTATGAATAAATCCAAACTTATCTTTCTGGCCCGCCACAGATAAGCATGCAAAATTGCTCTTTTTGAGACCGTTGGATATTCTCGTCTATACTCACAAGTTCCTTATGTTACGATTACATTTAATTGCGTGGCCTTCTATAGAAATACACTGCACTGAAAACATTCGGATCGTCAAAGTTTAGAATTAATCTGCGTGCCATTTGGTCGCTCTTGACGTGCGCTTCATATATAACCACATATTATCTTAATTTGCATTCATCATCATATCACAGCTGTTATCTCTCAGGACAGATATAGAAACTGGCATTAAAAGTAAAAAGCTTTTTCATTATCACTGCTCGGTAAATCAAGTAACACTGTAAATTTTGTGCTGAGCCCTTATCACCGTAGGGTGATGTTCTACGATCTCACCACATTACCACCCACGTTAATGGCTTTGGTGAGCAAAGACAGCATTAAGCTAATAGACCTGGCCACATCTTGCATTATAAATAGTCATTAATATTCCATTATCTGTCTGCACATGCCCACGAAATGTGCAGGAACTGGCAGCTGTGCTAATACGTACCTTTCTGCTTTTCAGGTAACACTATGCACTCGAAATGAGGAAACACTGCCACACTTGACATCTTACCTGGTTTTGGGGGACGTTGTCAGCCACTCCTCATGTTTTTCAAACGTAATCAGGTAGGCCGCAATCTCCTGCAACAGAACAAATTAAGTAACGTTATGAATTGTGCTCGTTTTACTCTCTAAGATGTTTTAAAAATGTTAGTCTCGTATATCCGTTTAGATACTGGATGGAAAAATTTTCTATTTTAAGGAAAAAAAAAAAATCATAGGTAGCACATTACAACATTCCCCAATCCCAGTAGCCACAGTAAAGGAAGCACCAAAAAAGGTACTACCATTGTATTTTGGAAACACCTTGAGGTATCATGCAAACCCCAGGGTTGTGTGCAATTCAGAATGTTTTAAAAGTCCAATTCAATTCTTAAAACTGAACTGAGAGAGAAACAAACACAACTAGGTTGCCAAAAAAAAAAACCCTCAAAAGTTAAAGTTTATAGGCCTAGTTTAAAACTATATGGATGGAATGATAGATAGATGATAGATAGATAGATAGACGGACAGATAGATAGATAGATAGATAGATAGATAGATAGATAGATAGATAGATAGAACAACCTATAGATAAAACAATAGAACGATCGATAGAACGATAGAACGATAGATAGATAGATAGATAGATAGATAGACTGATGGAATGATAGATAGATATATAGACAGAACGACAGAATGATCTATTGATAGAACAATAGATAGAACGATAGATAGAATTATAGATAGATGACAGATAGATAGAACAATCTATAGATAAAACAATAGAACAATGAGAATGAATAGAAAGTAAGATAGATAGATGAATGAGAAGATAGATGAATAGAATAAGATAGATAGATAGATAGATAGAGATGACAGATAGATAGATAGATAGAAGATCGTACATCTATAATAAACCAATGAAACGATAGAACAATAGATAAGATAGATAGAACAATAGATATAGACAGATATAGAATGAATAGATAGATGATAGATGAATAGATGAATGATGAGCTGATGGAATGATAGATATATAGACAGAGCGATAGAATGATCTATTGATAGACGACGATAGAATGATAGAATGATAGATAGATAGATAGATAGATAGATAGATAGACTGATGGAATGATAGATATATAGACAGAATGATAGAATGATCTATTGATAGAACGATAGAACGATAGAATGATAGATAGATAGATAGAGAGAGAGAGAGAGAGAGAGAACAATCTATAGATAGAACGATAGACAGAACAATAGATAGATAGATAGATAGATAGATAGATAGATAGAACAATCTATAGATAAAACAATAGAATGATCGATAGAACAATAGAACGATAGATAGATAGATAGATAGATAGATAGATAGATAGATGGATAGATAAACAGGTTACATGTTGCCTTTGATGTAATCAGACTACTGAAAGTACTAAAACAAATCTAGCCAAGTATCCAAGTCGAGTGAGTTTGACTCTCTCTCAGGTGCTGTAAAATTGACCAGCTTTCTTCTGCAGTTCTTATAAACCTAGAGCAGTCCATTTAAACACCACAAAACACTGTCATATAAACTTAGTGAGTGTTTTCCAACAACGCAAACTTGTGAAACAAGGTTTGAGCATTAGCATGAGCAACCCGTCCATCTCCGAGCCAAGGTACAAGAGTCGTGGATCTTTCTAGATGACCTGAGGATGACCATCGTTCATCCGTCGCTCCGGGGTATTCCTAAAGTGTTCAGACTGCCCGCTGAGCAGCTGTCAAGAGCCAGATTACACAGCCCTGAGGGGTGAATCGCATCTCCAGTCCAACAGCCAATCAGCATGCCATATCGACTATCAATTCGTCTGACAAGTGGCAGATCCTGCATTGTATCGCTGTGCAACAACCACCTCAAAGCTTAAGACAACATTCACGTGCACATGAGTTACTTGTGCCTGAATTCTGAGATCAGTTGAAAGACCGATCTCATTTTATGCACCAGTGGGCTCATTTGAGCAAAGCGTGAGGAGAATCAGTGTCCGAGCTTCTAGAATCCAGAGACAGCGTACGTCGCATATATGTTAACAGCTCTATCGCAGCTGTTCATGCTTTATACGAAGCAGAATGTGGCTAAAGAGAGGGGATTCGGGTAACAAGTGGCGCACGTCTACAGGACAGACACATCAGGACGCTCTTCACAAGGGTAGAGTGTTCGGCTGACAGTCACGCGAAAGATTCGCTGTGTATCTACATGCGGCCATATGCTCTCTTGGCTCGGCTCTGAGAACAGGCAGAAGGCCCAGGGAAGTGTATGGGAACACAACTGGCAATGTTCTCTCTTGGTTTCAATTTAGAGATGCCAACTTGCGCAGTGCCAATTTAACCCTGCTGCCCTCATTATTGAAGGCAAAGAGGGAGGGGATGGGTCTAACAGAGGAGAAATGAGTAGTGCATTAAAAAGCCAAGAGGAAAGAGGAAGTGTTCATAAACACAAGTGCCTAGAGTAGAGTTGTGAGCCATTCAGAAAAGAATCAAGAGTGCTTTTTAATTCCGAGTTAATTCTTGAATTGGAATAGAATCTATTTTAATCTAGGAATTTAATCAATGCACACAGGATGCCAAATTGAGGTAAATGTAAATTTAAGAAGGTTGACTTAAAATGAACTAAGTGTCAATTTTAAAAAGATCGCTCACCCAGAATGAACATTTTATCATAATAACATTTTGTTCTAAACCTGTATGACTTTGTTACATCTGTGGAACTCAAAGATATTGTAAAGAAAGATATGATTAGACCAAACTACACTGAACCTCACCGACTTTCATTTTTTCCTTATGTATATACTGTATATTTTTTGTTCCTTAGAATAAGGAGATGCATACATGTTGATGTGAAAGCAAGTAAATGCTGACAGAATATGACATATTTGGGTGAACTATCTATTCATGAAGAAAGATTAATGAAGGAAATGTTTAAATGTTGGCTTGACAAAGTCTTATCTGAAAGTTTAAAAAGTCATTACATTTTCAAAAAGCCTTTAAGTTGGTAGATAAAGCGATAGAACCAATAAAGAATGTTGGATCAAAGTAATAATTAATGGATGGATGGATGGATGAATGGATAGAGCAATAGAACCCATGCACAAATGATGGATGGATGGATAGAGTGATAGAACCCATGCACAAATGATGGATGGATGGATGGATAGAGTGATAGAACCATGCACAAATGATGGATGGATGGATAGAGTGATAGAACCATGCACAATGATGGATGGATGGAGTAATAGAACCCATGCACAATGGATGGATGGATGGATGGATGGATGGACAGATAGAGCAAATAGAATCCCATGCGAATGATGGATGATGGATGGATGGCAATAGAACCCATGTACAATGGATGGACATAGAGAAACAGAACTCATGCACAAAATGATGGATGGATGATGGATGGATGGAGATAGTAGTAAACCACTCGGCATGGAAGGATGGATGGATGAGGGAGAACCGAATAATGGATGGATGGATGATCTGAACAATAGAAGAGCGATAGGACACATTGATGAATGATGGACCAAAAGAATTTGTTGGTGGATGGATGGATAGATGGAACCATAGACAGAGAAATAGAACCAATGAATGAATGATGGATGGATGGATGGATGGAAGAAAAGAACAATAGACAGAGCGATAGGACCAACGAATGAATGATGGATCACAGGAACAATTTATAGATGGATGGATGGAACAATAGAGCGACACAACTAATGAATGAATGATGGTTTGAAAGAACAGTGGATAGATAGATGGATGGATGGATGGAAGGATGGATGGATAGACGAACAACAGAGCAATAGAAACCAATGAATGACTGATAGTTTGAAAGAACAATGGATGGATGGAAGGATGAAAATAATGATAGAGCGATAGAACCAATGAATGAATTGGTTCTAAATAGAAAAAATGAACTAATGATGGATCGAAGGAACAATGGAAGGCTGGATGGATGGATGGATGGAACAACAGTGTGATAGAATCAATGAATGAATGATGGTTCGAAAGAACAATGGATAGATGGATGTTTTTTAAAAAATGATAGTGCGACAGAACCAATTAACAAATGGTAGATCAAAGAAACAATTAACTGATGGAAGGATGGATGGATGGATAGACAGATGGAACAATAAAGCAATAGAATCAATGAATGAATGATGGTTCGAAAGAACAATGGATGGATGGATGGATGGATGAATAGAAAGAATGACAGAGCAATAGAACCAATGAACAAATGATGGATCAAAGGATGGATGGATGGAAAGAAAGAATGATGACCAATTGAACAACAGAAACACAGAACAATGGATCGATAGCTGTGGTGCTGGAGATCCATCTAAAGAAATGATATTTTGCTACAATCGTCTGCACCAGACCAAATGGAGAAGCATTTCAAATGCTTATCGAAATTAACAGCATTTTTTGTGCACCCAAAAACTCATAGACAGACATGCTGGTTGCCAAACAAGAGGTCACAACACCTACACCAGTTAGCCAAAAGCGAGACAAGAACACTGAACAAATGATGAAAAAATCCAGCTAGTATTATGGAGTGTGAGACTGGATAATCTGCTAGTTTTATCTTTTGAAAGTTATCAGATATGGCTTCTGACGGCAGGGTATGTGTGCCAACTCAACCGACGGCCTCTTTGTTGTATTCTGTTTTATGTGACCGCAACACACACTTCTTTGTTGTCCTGTTCACCGTCGGGCGGTGCCTGCATTTTCACCATCTGATTGTTTGTTACACTGGGACCCCGGGAATGTCCTGGCACTGGCGCTGACGAACTGAATGAAAAACAATGACCCGCTGTAATTTGGAAGACAAGCATCAAGACAGATACCGAGCATCGGGGAGCCGTGCCTTTGTCAAATTCTGTTTATTCAGGAGTCGATTCTCAGCGGCCCGCTCATCTTTACTGTCCCCACTCACCCTAGTTTTCTTCATTTTCCGATAAGCTTGCTTTTTTGTGCTTCCTACACTTTCCCAGCACTCCTCCCCTCCTCTTTGCTCTCATTGCCTTATTATTCCTCTGTTCCGTGCTCCTAACTCAGAGCTGTAGTCACCAAAGAGATTATATGACAAAGTCATTTTGCATTGAAATGAAGATGAAGGCCTCGGGGCTTCAGTGTTCTGCCAGAGAACATCCCTTCCCCGTTCCCTCGTTTCTCCCGTTCCCCCTCCCTCCGACTTCCCATGAACCCCGGGGGCCAGTCGTTCGGCTTCTAGCGAACCTGCTCCAGGCGGCTCTTTCCCTAACCTACAGTTAACCTGAAGGGCGGCACGACGCCTCGCTCTGACTACCAATGAGCGCCTCCAAGTTTGCCACTCAGGAGCCGACAAATGTGAAACTCCTCAAAGCGCTCTTTAAACTATAGTAGGGGGTAAACGGGAGTCAAGAGAGGCGTGTGAGAACGCGCCAACGTTCCAGACGAACTGAAGTGTCTTCTTCCTTCCAGACAATGCCTCTCTCTCCCCCTCTCTCTCTCTCTCTGGCTTACGTCTTGAATGCTTGTTGCTAAACTTTATGAAATGCAAATCGGCCTCCTGTGAAAATGATCTTTGAAACACTTCTAACAATTCAACACCAAAGGAAGACATGAGCAAATCCTGCTACCTGTTTCAAAAGGCCAGGCCTGCCATCCGTCTCCCTCTGTTGTTCCCAATATGAAAGAGAAGAAGTCGTGAACAATATGACTCCCTGACAGGTTTATTTAAAGGGAAGCGTTCGAGCTGCAAAACAGACGCGGTGAAAAACGTGTGGATTTCGCGTCGCCGTCGAGCTTGTGAAAAAGCAGAACGACTATCGAGTTCAATTACTCCAGCTATTAATTCAAAGTGTCAGTCGCTCTTTGATGAAGCACTTTGTCGAAGTGATCAAGCCGGCCCGCTGGAGCTCAGGGGAGTCTTTTGTTGCTTGACCATGGGTAACACTCTAGAATTAGTTAAAGCAAAAAAGGCAATTACATAAAAAATGAAAATCAAAGTCTTTTGCTACAAGATCCGTGGTGCGCTAAAGCAATGAACTAACATGACAAATAATTTTAAAATGTTAGGAATAGGCGTCGGAAGTGACAGCAATGAGCAATCATGATGCATCACATGACTTTTACTGAATTTTAAAATGAGCAACACCTACTGTACACAAATGTATCAAAAAGGGGATCGTGAGATTGGTTAAAACTTGACTTTCGGCAATGCCTTGTGGTTTGATTAATTACATGTATGCA
Source organism: Labeo catla (assembly GCA_012976165.1). Lineage (NCBI taxonomy): Eukaryota > Metazoa > Chordata > Actinopteri > Cypriniformes > Cyprinidae > Labeo > Labeo catla. The sequence continues at coordinate 588,592 of VONZ01000112.1, forward strand.
AAACTGCACAAGATTTTAATGAGTTTTTTTTTTTTTTTTAAAAAGTAGACATATTTTTATGGATCTATGCTCTATTAAAACTTGATGTTTCCAATGGTTTAAAAATGCTAATGCCGCTTATTAAGATAAATACAGTAAATGGCAAGAAAAGCTGAGACTTTGAGCATTTGTACATGGAGTTGATCAGTCTTGGCAAACATGCAAAAAAAATTGTATGTAAAAAAAAAAAAATAAATTATAAATTAAATTTCATTTAACATAATAATGATAAGAAGAATAATGAAATCGAATGAGATGTAATGAGATGCACCTCCCCATGCCCATCCCTAATACAAATCTTGTAAAATGTGATCTTACATCGCTGAATGATTTCTGCATAATTCATATTAAGCTCCTAATTTAGGCCAAGATGGAGGCCTGGTAGTTCTGCTGAGGGTCATCCTAAAACCGACTCTCATTTGACCGAACTCGAACGCACTTTAAACCCGAACTGCTCCCCGAGGCGCCGTGAAGAAAGCCGGAGAGAGTCTTCATTCTGCTGAAAATACTCTCCTCCACAATTTGCTGCAGGCTGAAGAAAATTTTGCACGACAGATCCTTTTTGAATACGTGCCCTGATTCATTAGCGCAGGACTCCATCACACTCGGTTCCTGCCATGGTCCCCACAGGTACCCTTAAATCCTGAGTTACATAGATGGCTGGCAGTTTCCGAAATGAGTATTAGTCAGAGCGCACCCCGCTGAACTGCGCTGAACGCACTTAAACCAACACTCACACGTTATCAAGCGGCAGACGTTATAAAGCGGTACGGTCAGCTCCGGTGTGAGCACACCATCACTTCTAATCTGTGTAACCGTGGGGTTCCTTAAGGGCAGCCTGGTCCACCAGCTGGGAAAGACTACGGTGTGAAGAAACATACAGTACTGGTCGAAAGTTGGGAATAATTTTGATTTTTGAATGTTTCAGAAAGTCTCTAACCCTTACCAAGGCTGCATTTATTGGCCCAAAAATACAGCAAAAACAGTAATATTGTAAAATATAATTACAAATTAAAATAACTGTTTTATATTTACATTTTTTTGTAAAATGTAGTTTATTTCTGTGGTGCAAAGCTAAATTTTCAGCATTATTACTCCAGATCCTTCAGAAATCATTCTATTATGCTGATTTGCTCAAGAAACATTTCTTAATAATAAAATAATAATAATAATAAAATAATATAACAAAATAAATAAATAAATAAAATATAATCATTTTATTCAGCAAGAACACATTATAATGATCAAAAGTAAATACATTTTAATGTTTTTTTTTATAAAGAAATTTACAATATAATGTCACATGATCCTTCAGAAATCATTCTAATATGATGATTTGCTGCTCAAGAAACATTTCTTATTATTATCAATGTTAAAAACAGCTTTTGTTGCTTAATATTTAAGTAAAACCACCATTAAAAATCTTGGGATAAGCAAGATTTAAAAAAAATAAATAAATAAAAATAAATAAATAAATAAATAATAAAATAAAATCATTTTATTCAGCAAGGAAACATTATAATGATCAAAAGTGAAAAATACATTTTAATGTATTTCAATAATGTTTATCATTTTAATGTAATCATTTTATAATATAATGTCACATGATTCTTCAGAAATTATTCTAATATGCTGATTTGCTGCTCGAGAAACATTTCTTATTATTATCAAAGTTAAAAACAGCCTTTGTTGCTTATATATTTAAGTGAAAACCGTTGTACACAACCATTAAAATCTTGATAAGCAAGATTTAAAATAATAATAATAATAAAAAAATAAAATTATAAAAAAAATTATAAAATAAAATAAAATCATTTTATTCAGCAAGGACACATCATAATGATCAAAAGTGAAAGCAAATACATTTTAATGTCATTTTATAATATAGTTTTACAGTATAATGTAATTTAATCAAAGAATTCTAAAAAAAAAAAAACTAATAATAACTCTAATAATGATTTCTGAAGGATCATGTGATACTGAAGACTGGAGTAATCATGCTGAAAATTCAGCTTCTCATCAAAGGAATAAATTAGATTTGAAAATATATTCAAATAGAAAACAGTTATTTTAAAACAGTAATAATATTCCACAATATTGCTGCTTTTACTGTATTTTTAATTAAATAAAGGCAGCCCTGGAGAGCATAAGAGACTATAACAAAAATAAAAAACCCTAATTATTCCAAACTTTTGACTTGTAGTCTAAGGGAAATAAGGAAGTACTAAAAAAAACTTTAAAACTGACGTCATGAACTTGCTCTACTGGGCCTGTATGTCAGCAAGATGTGCTTCCATATGTGTCAGTGCTTCGTACTGAAGTGTCTTTCTCTTTCCCTCCCAAGGACAGCAGCAAAAAAACGATGAAGTCCCTCCTAGAGTCCCGCTGTCATCTCAATAATCATAATCAAACCGCTCATCCACAATCTTTTACATTGTCTCCCCACCCACTCAGTAGATGAGACGTCACCAAATCACAGAGAGCAAATTGACAATCCACTTTAAAAAGTGGGAGAGGAAATTGAGCCATTAATCATAGCGCTCGCGTCCGCCACACCGGTCCTCGTACTGTCCGCACGCGCACACACAAGCCGAGACCGACACGACGCTCCGGAGTCTCCGTAGCCTATTGCAGAGAAAAGATAAATGCTTCCTTTAACTGTCATTTGCCAATGTCTCTCTTGCACTTTGTGGAGATGCCGCTCCAGAGCCCGCTTTGATTAGTGGATGTGTGCGGTTGGGCCGTCCAGACGCTGGCTCAAGGAGAACGACTCCGGCGAAGGTGCAGAGGACATCATCGTAGTGGTCGAAGATTGATGTTCGCTCAGGTTGGCAGAGGGCTGGAGAAATGTACTGTGGCATACTTTAAAAGAAGTCTGACTAGAAACGCTGCCAAAGAAGGGCAGGGAAGGTGAGAGGACCATTAATGGAGATCCAGGTCATGAAGTGGTCCTGAGTTCGGTCCTCAAGGAGCCTCCATCTGAAAGCTTTTGGACAAACGAAGAACTAAATCAAGTGGTTTAATTAATCAACTGCTAGTTGTGTCACTGCACCGTTGGGATACATTTAAGGAGATGAGAAGAACAGTAAGTGTGAACGAAACATTGTGCCTTAAAAAGAAACGCAGAAGATGAACACATGTCTCAACACAAAGACAGAATCATCTAACAGTCTAAAGGTCAACAGGAAATCAAACTTGCATTTACTTTCTTATATACCTGTTTCTCAGCAGTAAAGTGTATGTCATTGCACACTGTTTCAAAGAAAACTTTAAGGAAAAAAAATCAAATAGCTTGCACTGTCAATAAAACCACTTTCTTTTTCAGATAATGTTGTCGATACCTATTATTTTTCAGTCACTCCCTCCATCTCTTTTCTGGAATCACTAATTTTTTGAATACTCAGATTATACAAGGGGTTTGAATGGCATTTAATGATGCCTAAAAGAGTTTCAATTTTGCCTAAAATGCAACTCAAGGTGCTTGACAGATCACAATATAAAAACAGTGGAATGAATGAACGAATATATGAATATTACAAAAAAAGAAAGAAAGAAAAGAAATGAAATGAAAAGGAAATAAATATCACTAAAAGCAGCTAAAGTCAGAACATTAAAAAAAAGAAAACAGAAATTAATAGTAAATAATATAAAATACATTAAAAATGTATTTAACAAAGCAACACGATAAGAAGCTGTAAGAGCACAATGCATAAAAGCTAAATAATTAAAGTAAAAAAAGAAATCAGAAATAAAGAATCCGTTTTTGCCTTAAAAAATATGAATGCTATTGTAAATATTTATTTATTTTAGGTCAAAGGTAAATAAATAGATAAGCTGTAAGTGCAAAATGCACTATGCTAAATAAATAAATAATAAATAAAAAATAAGAAATCAGAAATAAAAAAATAGACATTTATTCACTTTTAAAAATTTGAATGCTATTATGAACGTATTTATTTTAAAAAAGGAAAATAAATATGCATTTGCTTTAAAAAAAACATATGAACGATATTGTGAATATCTTTTTAAAAAATAAAAAAAAATAAAAAAAAACAATAGATAAACTACGAGTCAAAAGTTTTTGAACAGTAAGACTTTTAATGTTTTTTTAAAGGTCTCTTCTGCTCACCATGACTGCATTCATTTCATCAAAAATACAGCAAAGGCAGTAATATGGTGAATATGCTTTCTATTTGAATATATTTTATAATGTAATTGATTCCTGTGATCAAAGCTAAATTTTCAGCATCATTACTCCAGTCTTTAGTGTCACAGAAATCCATCAGAAATCATTCTAATATGCTGCTTTTATTATAAATTTTTAAAATAGCTGATGAATAGAAATATCCAACCATCACCATTTATAAGATTATAAAAGATTTCTATTTTAGACAAATGCTGTTCTTCTGACCTTTAAATACATCAAAGAAACCTGAAAAAATCTACTTTGCTGTTTTCAACATAATAATAATAATAAATGTTTTTTTTGAGAAGCAAATCAGAATATTAGAATGATTTCTGAAGGATCAAGTAATGATGCTGAAAATTCAGCTTTGAAATGACTTGAATAAATTACCATTTAAAATATATTCAAATAGAAAACTGTTATTTTAAATAGTACAAATGTTTCAAACTTTTACAGTTTTTGCTGTACTTTGGATCAAATAAATGCAGGCTTTATTGAGCAGAAGAGACTTCTTTAAAAAAAAAAAAAAAAAAAAACCTTTAAAGTCTTACTGTTCAAAAACTTTTGACTGATAGTGTACATTTTTGCTTTTTAAATGAATGAAAAAAAATGAATGGTAACATAAATATCTATTTATTTTAAAAAGGAAAATAAATGTGTATTTGATCTAAAGTATGAACGCTATTGTGACTATGTATTTGTTTACTTTCAATTGTTTAAAAGCTCTGGATTTTCAGGGCATGATGACTAACAGAAGCTCCACCTGATCTCCTAACCTTTAGACCAACATCAGTAAACAGACCACAACAATTCAGGCTGTTTTAGCATTAGCCGCACGCACACATCTCCAGCTGTTTGATACAGAGAGCTGGCAGGCAAAGCTGTCACCTCAGCACAGAAAATAACTCTCGCTATGCGCTTTGAGAGACGTGGAGGGCCAGTAGGGCCAAACAGGCTAAAGTTCTGCTTCTGTTGTTTTTATATTTTTTGCAGGTGTGCATCCCAGCAGACCTCACAGCACAGCAGCTGTTTAAGGTTAACCTGCACCACTCAGTTGCAGCTGTTCAAAGAGATGTAAACATTTGTGTAGAGTGTGATCAGTCACGCTGGGCGATGATGTTTGTTTTGGATCATTAATATTAATATACGACAACAGGTTCCAGGACACATGGCTTTTATGAATTATGAAAGAATGCAGAGAGCGAGAAAATTGGATTCTGCGTTTGTAAAATGCAACCTTTGTGTTAAAAAAAATCATCTGCCGGGTGTCATACAGAGATCGATTTGTGAGCAATGCAGAAGTGAGAAAGATACTGGAGATTTTACATGTGATCCTGGACTGATCTGCGTTATGTACAACATGCCCACTGATACTGGTAACTAACAAGCTAAACGTAATAACCAGTGCTGGGTAGATTACTTACAAATTGTTGTCTATTACTGATTCCAAATTACATGGCAAGAATTGCAGTTTTGAATTTTGCATTTGTTGAGTCAACTTAAAATAATTTGTAACCTGGCTGCCTTAAAATTTTAAGTTCAGTCAACTCAAAAAAAGTTTATTCAACTTTAAATGTTAAATTATACTAAGTGACAAATTAGATATTTGAGTTGAATCAACTTAAAATTTTAAGGCAGCTGGGTTACTTACCCATCTGTTAAGTTTAGCAAACACAAATATCTAAGTTGTTACTTAGTACAACTTAACATTTCAAGTTGAATAAACGTATTTTAGTTGACTGAACTTAAAATTTTAAGGCAGCAGGGTAACAAATTATTTTAAGCTGACTGAACAAATTGTGTTTTTTTATTTTTTACAGTGCACGTCATTTTAAACCTGTTTTAAAGAATTTTGTTCATCTTCAGAACACAAATTAAAATATTTTTGATGAAATTCAAAAGCTTTCTGACCCTGCATAGACAGCAACACAACTACCACATTCACAAATCCAAGAAGAGACAGGGTCAGAATGCTGTCGAATTTAATTAAAAATATCTTAATTTGTGTTCTGGAGATGAACAAAGGTCTTACAGGTTTGAAATGACATGAGGGTGAGTAATTAATGACAGAATTTTCATTTTTTGGGTGAACTGTCCCTTTAAGTAACATAATCAGACTACTTTTGGATTACTTTTAGATTACTTTTGACTTAAATCGTTTATTACATAGATTTAAATAGGATAATCTTGTGCCATTTTGAGTTCACGAGTTTTATAAAAGCTACTAATGAATTAAATCATAAAAATGTCAAATAAAGCATTTTAAAATGACAACAATCAAAACAAAACACTACTAAAAAGATTAAATATTTCTACTGTTTACCTGTATATCATGTGAACATTAAGCATCAGAAAACTATGACCATGCAAATGCGTTAATCTAATAAATTATTACCTTAAAATCTCAAGGGGTACAAAAAAGTATGAGAATCCCTGAATTACATGTACACATTTATGAAACATGGCTGTGCAGCTTAGGCTACTTTAACACTGTTGCCGTGGGTTGTTTTTCATGTTTGCGGGTTGAAGCGACCCCAATAACGTAATATTTAGCCCCTGGAATGCTAATTTTACCAGGAGAACCCCACCAAAAATGTGTATTTCACCCCACGGAACGCGATTTTTAACGTGGACCCGCGTCGAAAGGCAATTGGGCTACTTTTGGCCTAGCTTTCAGCAGAAATTGGGAGGGTTTTGCTGTGAAAACCTGGCAACCCTGCAAACTATAGTGTCGAAGTATCTTTTAAACTAAACTGTTTGTGTAAATGAATGAATGTCTATTAATAATGTATGAATATACATCAGTTAAAGGAATGAAAAAGTATTCCTGTTGCTTAAAACAGGTAAAGGATTGTGCTAGCAATGCCAAGCTGGCTTGTATCACTAGGGTAAACTGCAGTTCAATTGCACTGTAAGTCACTTTGTTTAAAAGTGTCAGTCAAACGCATAAAACCTAAATGCAAAATGGTGGTGTAGAGCTTGAGTTGTCACTTCTCCCTTATTCATTCTTGTTCTTTCTCAGATTTCACAGTCTCTTCCATTATTTTGTCATCTTAAAGCCTTTTATTCTCCATTTGTCTATATCCTCCTATTCTCTCCCTTCATCTTCTCTTCTCTCTGTTGTTTTGCAGTGGCCTTGTGCCTCTCTCGGGTTATTTGTTTGTTTTGGTCAATTGTAAACCTCAGGCGGTGATAAGGAGAGGGCGTTATTGTGCTGGAGAGGCAGAAAAGAGAGAGAGAAAAAGAGCTGGAGAGAGAGGTGGGCTGAAACCTGGCACTTAGCAAGATTGTTTTTCCTTGTCCGAGTGCCAAGGCTGCTGACTTCCATGATAAAAATGAAACTATCATTTGCAAGGATGTTATCAGATAGTCAAGAGCGGTGGAGAGAGATAGAGAGAAACAGCCAGAAAGAGAGACAGAGAAGAGGGTCAGCCATTAATGAAAACAGCGGCCACGTTATTATAGGTGATGTGATTTTCCCATTACTGTGCGTGCCAGAATTATTCAGTTTAAGAGATGGAGTGTCGCCTACGAGCGACGTACTCATCTACATACTACACGCTCATCAAATATCAATCATGAAATTAATCTCAGCTGTGTAATTGATAGGTTAGATGTGTGGTTTATTTATAACGACAATGGCAAGTAGCTTTCGAAAGCAGCAATGATTCTTTTTTTTGTAAATAAAAAGCTAATTCATCTAATTAGCCCACAGCTTTCACTAAAACGAGGATATTTACAGATGGAAAAACTTAAATCGCATTACTTCATCCGAGCAATTTTCCTCATAATTGCAAAAGCCTAAAAGTTTTTAATTTGTTTTGAACTTCTCCACTTGTTTAACTCCCCACATGCACAGTGAAGCAGTAAATAGTTCACTCAGATCATTCACATTACAGCTCGTGCGCGAGACGGACAGCGACGGCAATTAATAGCTGCCTCTGCAGATTAATTAAAACCACAAAAGCAAAACAAGTCACATGCAGCAAAGCTCCGGAAGGCCAAAATCAAAGAGCGCTCGAAAAGAAGACGTTTCCTGATTGCCGTCTTATCGTGAGAGAAAAAAAAACGCAGCTAGGATGGAAACCGCCACCATCCGTACATGCGCTCCACCTTTTGTTACTACAAGAGGGAGTGAAGGTCACATCCCAGGCAGAAGCTTCCAGGAGCCGCCCCGACTCTGCCAGCGAGGCCCCGGTGGGGAAGGAATGATGGAACGTTTCATGCTTCCTCCACGACACGCGGGCCCCATCCGGAATACATGATCCGACAGAGACAGGAAGGAGGAGAGACGTGTCCTCCGCTTGGGCTCACCCGGGATCTACTCCAGAAACGCAGTGGCACTCGTCCTCACCAGGGATCGAGGCTGCTGCTTGCGCTCGATTGGGGACACAATGGAATATTGAATTTCCTCCGCTGGCTGCGATCTGAGATGTGCTTCCAAGCCCGGCGATGCCAGATCAGCGGTGCCACCAGGTTGATGCTAGAACTCACTGATAAACTGAATGTGCATCCAAGACACACACAAGCACACCTTCTCCACATGTACTGCGATATTGGAATATGGGGGAAAATATAGACTACTTCACTATGAGTGTAGTGTATGAGTGTTCAAATCTATTCTGCATAGAAAACATGAAAAAGTCTATCGCACTTCATCATCTGTTTTAGCATGCAACAACAAAGACGGAAAAAACTGAAATGCTCCTTTGTTCCTGAAACCATTAGGCTTTGTTCCAAGGTTGGGTAAAATTCAGAATTTAAGAATTGGCACTCTTTCAATTCCTGATTTAACAGCAAATTCAATAACAAATTACGTGTTCTTCCACCATGGATGATAAAATGAAAGCTAATTTATTTATCCATTTGGTCTGTCTAACTATAAGGCCAATTAAAGCTTTTAAAAAACTCATTTATAAACTTTCAAAAAAGGCTTTGTCAAGCCAACACTGACAAACTTTCCTTTACTAGTTACATTACAATCACACTAGTTAGGTTTTCGAATTTCACTGAATAAATTCTAATTCTATATCCTTAAATGCAAATTACAGTTCTACATTCTATTTTCTTCTTTAATTTAAATTCAAAAAATTAAAATGCAGACCTAATTCAATTCTGAATAAACAATCCAGATCTACTGTTTCTGCCTGCTATTATTATTATTAAGTGTACAAACACACATGGAAAAAAATATAAATAAATCTGAGAGACAACAAAATGATATGCAGCAAGGATCTTTAACGTTTTTGAAATAAATAAAGTTGAATTTTAAAGTTCCATATGCGATTCTGGACCACAAAACCAGTCGTTTGTAGGTCCATACATTGTATGGGTCATAATTATCGATTTTTCTTTTATGCCAAATATCATTAGGATATTGATCATGTTCCACATGAAGAGATTTTGTAAATTTTCTACTGTAAATGTATTAAAACTTAATTTTTGATTAGTTATTGCTTTGATTTAGTAATTAGCATTACTAAGAACTTGATTTGGACAACTTAAAAGACAATTTTTTTCAATATTTTTGCACCCTCAGATACCAGATTTTCAAATAGTTGAATTTCAGCCAAATATTGTCCTATCCTAACAAACCGTACATCACTGGAAAGCTAATTTATTATCTATTATTCAGCTTTCAGGTGATGTATTATTCTCAATTTTAAAAAAAATTACCCTTATGACTGGTTTTGTGGTCCAGGGTCACATATTAATCTATTTACATACTTTATGATGTTTACAAGGCATTAAAATAAATCGTCTTGTACATTCAAACGTATTATAAATTTATAATGCAATGTGAGAGAAACAATGAAACATTAAACTGAACTTCGGCATCTTAACTTTAGCTTTGGCTGAAGAAAACATGTTCAGCACATTTCCATTTTTTTTTTTTCACGAAACAACGTTTGAGATCCAACTACAATTTGCGGGCCCCCTACCATCCCGCCATGGACCCCCTATGGGCCAGGGACCCCCCGTTGAAGACCCCTGATCTACGGGATGTTGTTTTTTTTCCTGCATCTGATTACCAAATCAAACATGCCAAGTTAACACGCTGAGCATTTTGCACGTTTTTGTTTATGAAACACAAAGGATTTGCAGGCGGTGGCTTTGAATGAAGTTTATACTCTACAGCACACAATAATAGCTCAACACTGCGGCTAATTAACCCGACTAACAGTTTCCCAGTTCCCTGACTGTGATAAATGGGAAAAGTTGATGGACAATGTGAAGTTCCTCCCCGCTCGCCGCTGAGATTGAGGAATCATCTCACGTACGGAAACCCCCGCTGCTTTCCCTGAGGTCACGAGTTCAGTCTCCAACCATTTGAATCGTATCAAAACCTCCTGCCCTCGTCTGCCGCTGAGTGTGCACTGTAAAAACTCAACTCCATCTCCGCAGGAGCTGTCCATCTGCCACAGGTACAACTCATATATTATTACACCATCAAAATCAATGGCTGAAGGCTAGAGAGATGAGCAGACGATAGGTGCAGATGAAACGGCACCTATGGAAGATGAGCAGACAGGTGTGATGAACTCTGCTCATAGGGAGCCAATACAAATACTCTGGGATGGAGTGTGTTGCACTCTGTTTGGAAGCAAGAACAGAAATGACTAAAACAAATTCTAATGATGTTTGGTATTACTTGTATGGCTTAATTTAATGTAAATTATGTCTTTTACTAAAATATGTAGTAGAAATCCCATTAAAGATTTACGTTATTTAAAAAATCCATTGCGTTTTATACATATTTTGGACTATGGGGGGCAGCATTATTTCAATGATGTTAAACGGCTGAACTCAGTAAGCTATCGGCACTACCTGTTGCTATTTTTACCTCAACGCAACTTGGAAAATAAAATGCTGATACGATGACCACAGCCAAGCATAGGCTTAAAGGAGAAGTTCACGGTAGTTCAAGGTATGTTGAAAAACTCCCATCTCATTTTCTCCTCTAACTTCAAATTCATCCTACAACGCTGCAGAAGTACCGACCCAGTGTTTACAAAGTGAACATGCAAAGAAAATCAAAGGCCCTTTACAAAAAAAGCGATGTAGGACGATTTTGAAGTTGGAGGAGAAAATGAGATGGGAGTTTTTTGACATACCCTAACTATCTTGAACAGGACTGCACAGAGTACCATGTGCACAAAATGAGCATTTGAGGTTAAAAAGCATATAAATTTAGATTTTTTTTTTTTAGAAAATGACTGATCGTTTCGCTAGATAAGACTGGGATCTTTGAAGCGCCACTGAAACTGCATTTTGGAAGTTCAAACTCGCAGGCACCATAGAAGTCCACTATATGGAGATTCCTGAAATGTTTTCCTCAAAAAACTATTTCTTTATGACTGAAGAAAGAAAGACATGAACATCTTGGATGACATCAGAGTGAGTACATTATCTGTAAATTTTTGTTCTGGAAGTAAACTACTCCTTTAAACCAAATGCCGTACCATTGATTTTTCCTCACAAGGAGTCTAAACACCCCTGGATATCGAGTAAAATCCATGCTGAGAAACTCCTTCAGTGGCTACGGCGTCATGACATGCGTTGATATGTTTACATCCTGTCAGGATGGCATCTAGCGTTTCTTGTTTCTGCCATTCGTAAGCTCTTTCAGTAACTGTGGTCTACTAAAAGCTTCAAAGGCATCAGGGCTAAAGTGGAGAGAACAAAGATGCAGGTCTTTAGGAAGTTTTACTCCTTTTCTTATCACTACAAAAGTAGTGAAGACTTGCATCACTTCACTGTAAAAAGTTTTCATCAGTTTTAACTTAAAAACTTAAGTTCAGCAGCTGCCTTCAAATTTTAAATGAACTTAAAACTACAAATCATTTTAAGTCATTACAACAAAATGAGTTAAAATCACTTGTACAGTTAAGTTGATTTAACTTGTGAGTTGAAATGACTTGTACTTTTAAGTTGATTTAACTTAAAATTTGAAGGCAGCTGCTAAACTTAAGTTTTTAAGTTTAAACTGGTGAAAACTTTTTACAGTGTTTTCTTGTTGCCCTTTAACTGAAAATTACAAACCACACACGCACAACGAGTTGTGTATTCAGAGTTGCGTTGCAGTAAAAAAAAGCAACAGGCAATGCCAGTAGCTCACCAAGTGCAACCATTTCACGTTATCGAAAAAATTATCTTATTTCAGTAAGAGACATCATTTATGTTGTATTACGTTATATTATTAAATATATTATTATGTTTTATTATACATCTAAAACCATACGGGTCAGTGTCAAAAACTCAAATTCGAACCCCCAGCGGTGCAGTTCCTCTCCACATTAATTTCATCTCAGATTGCGACTATGTTTGCAAACCTGCTATATTCAAATGCTTGTGTGTCTTTCTTCGCCCCGCTCAATGAATCTCGGCGCAGATTCATCTTTCCCTTAATCAGAGGAGCGTGACAGGCGTTAATTAAGGTGTGTGTTTGCCCTGTCAGGAACGTCAGCGGTCGGCTGCTTTTGTTTGGCGAGGCAGCCCGGCTGTCAGGATGTTTGGCACGGCTGGATCTTGGTGCTGATGTGGCAATAAAAGAAAGCAATGTGGCGTTGAAGGTCGCCAGCTTCCTTCCGGGTGACTGCATATTCACAGAGAACTGTTTAATATACACTATGGTTCAAAACGTTGGGTTGGTAAGATTTTTTTTTTTATTACAGATGTGACCCTGGACCACAAAACCAGTCTTAAGTAGCACGTGTATATTTGTAACAAAAGCCAACAATACATTGTATGGATCAAAATTATCGATTTTTCTTTTATGACAAAAATCATTAGGATATTAAGTAAAGATCATGTTCCATGAAGATATTTTGTAAATTTCCTACCGTAAATATATCAAAACTTAATTTTTGATTAGTAAGAACTTCATTTGGACAACTTTAAGGTGATTTTCTCATTATTTTGATTATTTTTTGCACCCTCAGATTCCAGATTTTCAAATAACTGTATCTCAGCCAAATATTGTCCTATATTGAAAGCTTATTTATTCAGCTTTCAGATGATGTATAAATCTCAGTTTTCAAAAAAAATGACCCTTAAGACTGGTTTTCTGGTCCAGGCTCACATATGTGTTTACGAAATAAGTCTCTTGTGCTTGCTTAGGGTGTAGCTATTCAAGAAAAAAAACAGTGAAATATTATTACAATTTAAAACAACTTTTTACTATTTGAATAAGTTTTAAAATGTAATTTATTTCTGTGATGCAAAGCTGAATTTTCAGCATCATTACTCCAGTCTTCAGTCACATGATCCTTCATAAATCATTCTAATATGCTGATTTGCTGTTCAAGAAACATTTATTATTGTTACAGTTGAAACAAATATAACTTATTCTTTGTAACATACATCTCTTTTGATCCATTTAATGCATCCTTATTGAATGAAAGTACTAATTTCTTTAAAATAATAATAATAATTATCCAGATCAAGATGCTGTTCACATTAAGCACACACATTATCATGAAGTCTACCGCTCATTTTCGCTCCAATTCAGCTACTTTTGTGGCCAAAATGGATATCTGAGAAACCACTGAAGAGACTCTAAATTTTAAAACGTATGATTTAAAAATAAGTAAGAGGGTTGTAAGTGATTAGGAAATCTCCTCTTTCATCTAAATTAAAGAGGAGTGCTGGGAAAATGAGCACCGGCTTTGCTTTCATGAGTGTTCTGCCTCTCTGGAAATGCGTTGAGATGTTTTGCCATGATATAACAGTTGCATCACTTTCCTGAAGAAAGACTGATCTATTTATTATGGCTATTATTACTTAACCATGAGCGATTCTTACTTCTGGTCTTGTTTAGGGGAAAAAAATGAGTAGCAAGAAAGTTGCAAATAAATAAACTTGTTGAGTAAAAAGATGTATTTGTCAGAGAACTGCAGCCAAGGAGTAATATAATTCCCCAACATGCATCACAGTTACTGACTGCTGCTACAACGTTCAGACAAAAACACAAGAGCACAGAAAGTGCCACATCAATCCGGCCCAGAGAACCTGAGAAAACATCTACACACTGGGGAAAATTAGAGAGATTACAGATACACCAGGCTACCAGCATCTACCAGCTGTATAGTCAGAGATTCAGTGCTTTCTGTATGTGCATATATGAACATAACCACAACTATTGGTTAAATACGAAATTACATTTTCAGAGACAAATTAAATACAACAAAAGACTGATTTAATGTTTGGTAATCACTGTTCTGAAACCTAGTGACCTGCCTCACAGAATCTACATACCCAGCATCCCAATTAACACGGCTAAAATGGCTGAATCCTGAAAAGAAGAAGAAGAAGAAGAAGAAATGAACAATGGTTTCCAAATGGTTTCCAAAAATATAAGAAGCCCCTAAGGGGAGATGGTAATGGAAAAAAACTATAAGACAGGAGGAAAAATTATATTTTTCGTTCACTTGCTAAAGTATGGCGTCCCTCCAAGAAACTTACAAAGGCACTGAAATATCGTTTTTCAAAGTTTGGTGAGCAAACGTAAAATTTCTCAGGGGAATGCTGAAAATGTATTTCAATACTGAAATACTGAAATTTCCTCCATCTGAATATTGTTTATTGATTTATTTTATTTTTTATTTTCTTAAACCATCAACTGAACCAAGAATTTTTTTACTGCCTGGGTTCTACACATCAAAAAAATAAATAAATAAGAAATAAAAAAAAAAAATATATATATATATATAAAATAAATAAATAAATAAATACTATTGTTTTTTTTTGTTTTTTGTTTTTTTTTCAAATTTTGGTGAGTGAACACAAAAATGCTCAGGGGAATGCTAAAAAGTACTGAAATATAATTTTCCCCCTAATTTATTATTATAATTTATTTATTTTTACATTTATATATATATTTTTTTTTCTTAACATCAACTGAACCAAGAATATTTACTGTCTCTTTAGGGTTCTGCAAAAAAATAAATAAAAAATAAAATAAAATAAATAAATAAAATAAACAGTAAAACTGCAAATCAGCATATTAAAATCTTTTCTGAAGGATCATGTGTGACACTGAAGACTGGAGTAATGATGCTTAAAAATTTAGTGAATAAATTCCATTAATATATATTAATATAATATATAATTTTTTTTTATTATAATACACAATTTTCCACAATGTTATCATTTTATTGTATTTTGGATCAGTACTGCAAATGTAGCCTTGAAGTGCACATGAGACTTTATTTAAATTTTAACTTAAAAAAAAAAACTCTAACTTTAAAATGCTTTGTAATAAAACACAACATATAAGTAATATTATATATTTATCATTTTTTTGTATTTTGTTTATTTTTAGATTGACTTATCTGTAAAGCATGCACATCATGGTTTTGAGGGAAGAATATGTTTATTGTTATGTGATCTGCTTATTTATTTACTTCTTTGTTTGTTTATTCTTTTTTAATTTTAACTTTTGAATTATAATTGCTATGTATTGTTTACCCATCCTTGAACCCCTGGCTCTTTTCCTTGGCATGTGTTTTTTTTCACATTTGTATTTTCTAAGCAAGTGTTTGATGATGTCTTCACATACTGTGCAGGTAGGCAGCTCACTAGATTCTGGAATGAAGCAATAACGTTCCCGTCCTGAAAAGCACATGGATCCATCATCGTAATGAAGTGTCACAAGCGTGTCAAAATCATGTTACATGTGTCTCGGGTGCTAGTTTCCAAAGTTCTGATTGCATGAACACATCTTCCATTAAACAATGTAAACTTTTCTCCAAACCCTGGACGCTTCACGGTATCTGACGAGAGATAAACAATATTGACTCGAGCCTCTGAAATGCCGCTGTTCTTCATAATCAGGTTAAACTCTTCAGGGCACAAAGAGGGAGAGAAAGCGACAGAACTTACTTTTCCCTATTTTAGCCTCGCTCGCGTGCCTTTTCAGCACATTCGCCGCTTTTGCTGGTGGCGAAAACTCAGTGAGCGTTTGGGAATGACTTATTTAACAGATCACATTTCCTTCTCTGTCAGCAAAAAAGAAGTCCCTCTCGGAGAAACAGGGCTGAGGCAATGTGCTGTGAAATCTAGGGTCATCCAGAGACAAATAACTTTAAAGCGAAAGGGCAACAAAGGACGTCGAAATAAAGAGACCGGGCTCTTTCCAATAATTAATTAAAGCACTTTCAGCCATGCAGGAGCTGCAAATGGGAAGCGCATTGTGCGTTTAGACCCGTAACAAAGCCGACTTCAGAGCTTCTGTCATGACACTGTCAATACATCTCATATATCAACACTTGGCTGTAACATGTAATCGCTTTCAATTTCGTCCAGGCTTGGGGTGTTATTGATTTAAAAGCCGTCTGTTCTCTTTCCGGACCTCTCGCCGAGAGCAACGCGAACGGTCTACACACGTCTTTTTTGGATGGCTGTCAAACCGAAGACCTTGGATGAACATGCAACTCTTTCTGAGTTAAGAGGTGAGCGCTAACCTGGTTTATGCAAGGCAAGAGAAAGGTAGAAGTGCATAAGTAAGTGAGGAGGCCAAGAAATTATAAGCAAACATGTCGGTATGTTCACGGCCAGTTCTCACTGATAAAAGCAAGATCTCTTCTAACACTGAGCAAGAGGTTGAGAGTTTCTGTGGACTGCACTAGTAAATGGACTGAAATGGAAAAAACAGATACAATAACAGGTTGAATAAACCAGAGCTCAACAATAAGAATTTCTTTTTTTTTTTTTTTCTTTAAAAAAATAGTTTGAAAAAAAGTTTGAAAATAAAAAATAATATCGGAACTCAACAATAAGGTTTTTTTTTTTTTTTTAAATCCTGGTCAGGTTCTGATTTGTACTTGCTTTGTCTAATAAAATAAAATAAATAAAAAAATAAAATAAAATAAAATATCAGAGCTCAACAATAATTTTTTTTTTTTAAATCCTGGTCAGGTTCTGATTTGTACTTGCCTAATAAAATAAAATAAAATAAAATAAAATAAAATAAAATAAAAAATATCAGAGCTCAACAATAAGTTTTTTTTTTAAATCTGGTCAGGTTCTGAGTTGTACTTGCTTTGTCTAAAAATAAAATAAAACAAAATAGCTAGAAAGAAACTTAATTATATTTTACGTAGGAACAATCATCTTTATTTAAAAAATGTAATACACTAAGCTTCTACATAATAAATTACAACATAAAAAAATACAATTATGTGGTATGTTTTTCTTTCTGACATATGCTAAGAAAATGTCATTTAATCAATTATATGTTTTGTTTTTGTGAAAAAATGGATGTATAATAAAACCACATTTCTCTCAGCCACATACAAATGCTAAAAATAAAACATGCGTACATTTTTCATTAAACACCAAATGTATTAGGTTATGCAAATACAGCTGGAAACCATACAGCTATAATGAAACTCCATGACAGCTATAAATTCATAAACTGGATTTTGCAGCACATAATAGCATACAGTGATTTGTTTATAATTTTCAGCCCTTTCTAACTGATGCTTCACAAATCATTTTTACAAATGTGACATGTTAGCTGGCTAAATTATGTATTTAAATCAGCAGAATTTGCAAGAACATTCAATATTTTACCAAAGAAAAAAAAACATTTATGCATGCAAGGCATGAAAATGCGACATCACGCCACTGGCTTCTGACCAACACTAGTGTTGAGCGCTGAAAACAATATACATTGTACTTTTTACACTTATTTTGTTTATATTTACTTATTGATTTGCACCTGTAAACCAAAAAAAAAAAAATTGCTCTGCCAAGGTAGTCTGTTTTCCAAAAAACAAACCCCGTCAAACTCCAACTAATCGATATATCAAACAAAACAGAGTATGGGTGAGGTGGTGTATGTGTGTTTTGGGAATATGAGCGGTTGTATTAGTAAAGGAGTTAGCATCTGACTGTCTCCCTGTGGTTGCAGGCATCGCCCGAGGCGTTTCAGTCTTCACTAGTCAGTGAGAACTGCAGAAAGGCAGTGCGTCCTCACCTATCTGCCTCTGCGCCATGAAAACAAATACAGCAGCGGTGCTGTGGAGTAAGCTAGCCTTCAGAAATAGGTGCAGACATTTCAATCAGACTTTTATCCAACCTTTTACTTTCATACTTCTCTCAAGCACCAAGAATATGTCTTTGGAGCACGTCTGCGGTGGGAGTTCACAGACGTGAACACACACATGCACAAACGCTGTTTATGCTTAGAGAACATGCTAGCTGTTGAAATACCCAACACACCTAGCTCAGCATGATTCAGTGCTGATGTTGTTCAAGTCAAACTGAAGCCAAGTTATGTCTGTTGAAACATGAAGCACAACCAATTTTAGTTTCATAATGTGAAGATAAGCGGAACAAGACAAAAATGTGCATCTTGTCCATCAAGAACTGATGGTGAAAAGGTGATTTCAGGTTGTTGGGTGGTCAACCAGCACATAAAAAAGCATTTTAAAAGTTGCTTTAGATAAAACTAAAATGGATTTAGGGTTCACTCCAGGTGATTTGAGGGGGAAAGATAAAACAAGACCGATTTGGCGATGTCAACAGAAAAGATAATCTCTTTTTTATAATCAATTAAGTGATTAATCATTCACAGTAAGACTTGGAACAAGTAAATAGGCACATTTTGATTTCAAATCCAAATCGAATTTGAATTCAAAGTCTGTGACGCTGTCATTTAAAAAAAAAATTAGAATGACCATACTGTGACTACAAGTCATTCTGAAAGACTGAAGATCTAACAAAACGAGACTAGAGTCAGAATGGTGTTTTACTGACAACAAGAAAATGGAAACTTTCAGAAATTCAGCTTAAAAGCTACCCATGACCCCCATCGATTAAGCATTTCCACAAATCCATATCTAGTTTCAATGGCTGAACCTTCCTCACAGACAGTGTCATATGGATGTTAAAGTGAAGTGTGTAATTTCTGCAGCACTGAGCTGATTGTTTGAGATGTTGAGATGCTTGAGCAATCAGAGCAATATTCTCAAAGTGCCTCAGTGTTTACACTTTTTGTAAGGCACACAACAAATAACTTATAAATTCATGTTTTTGCAAAGTAAACTGGGACAGGAGGGGAAAAAAGAGCAAATCTTGACACATTTCACTTTTAACAACCCAAAGTGGCAATATTACAATAGAAAGCAGAACATAACATGTTTTTGCATTATTCAGCTTAGCCTGGACAAAAGCATTTCAAATTTAAAGCACCAGCCAAACGTTTGGAGACACCCAACTGTCTGAATTAGATTGTTTCCTCGATTCTATTCCACTATTCGATTTTTTAAAAATCCTCGATTGCATTTTGCATAGTCGGCGCATTCCACATATTAACCTCGTTTTAAAAACATAATATAGCATAATGCTATTAAGAATTCACAAACGCTACGATTCTGTTAAATAAACATATGCGATGCAGGTTTAATATATGCGCTTATGTAGTTTACATGTCTGAGTGGCTCCGTTCACAGTGAATGCTGCTACACAAACTATTTTCATTTACATGTGTAAAGCATCTCAAACTCCATCTCTGCATGTTGTAGTGAGTTTGGGTTTATCATAACGTTTATCTGGGAATGTGACGTGCGCTATTTCATCAGATTTGTAAGGTAAATAATTTATACATTTATGCAAACACTGGAGAATACATCATCTTTTACAATGTTAAAGGTTCATTGCGATTTCAAAATAAAAGTTTACACGTTTTGATGTCCACATAATGTAGAAATGCCAGTGGCTGTAGCTTTTCTATCATAAAGAAATGGCCACATTTTAAAAATTAAGTGGACATTTGAATTAAGTGTTGCTGAGTCAATATTAAACACGGATTAGATCGTGCAGTAAAGTGTAAAAACAATCAGGTCGTTGGCGCCCTCTGCAGGCACTTGTTATAATGCGTAATGTACATTAGCTCTATTGTTTATTATACATTATGTATTCTAAGTTTTGTTCAATAAAACCGTATGGTTTACTTGCTTTTGATACTTTATTTGAACTAATTATTGCCTCATTGCTATTAAATATGTATTTAAAGTAATTTTAAAGGCTATTGTTCACTTAGGTCTATTTTTATTACTACAAAAATATATATAATTATCCGATTACTTGATTAATCGCCAGAATAATTGACAGATTACTCGATTACCACAATAATTGTTAGTCACGGCCCTATTTGTTTGCATATAAATATAATTGTCAATAAATATAAACTGTCCATTTTTATATTATCACACTGCTGTTCAAATGTTCAGATTTCTACAAGACATCTCTTATGCTCATCAAAGCTGAATTTTCAGCATCATTACTCTAGTTTTCATGTCACATGATCGTTCAGAAATCATTCTAATATGCTAATTTGTTATAAAAAAAAACATTATTACAAATGCTGGAACACTTGTGAAAACAAATGTCTTTACCGGTTCTTTTGATCAATTTAATGCATCCCTATAAAATAAATGCATTTCAATTCTTTCTTCGTAGCCCTAAACTTTTAAATGGTGCAGTAGCATGAACTTCATGACTATATGCATCATATCTTAACATGATTATACAAATTTTGTTATAAATTTACAATTTGGAATTAAAACCTGTACCAAATAATAAAGGACCTTTACTCAAAAATTTGAGTAAAGAAGAATAAACCAACTAGAATAGACCAATTAGAATAAACCAACCTTCCTTTAGTTAAAAACCTCATTTAGTTTAACTATGACAGAAACAGTGGACAGTGGGAGAAGGTTTAGGTGGAGGAAACCGATAGAGGGTGAATGAATGTGTGGAATCGCTCCACTCAGCACTGTGGAATCAAGCGCTCCTCTGAGCCATATCACAACCGGCAACAGAAATCATATTTCAAAGGCCTCACGTCTTCTCCAGCCATGTGCAGCCGGGCAAGCACTTTACCCATAACCCCCTTTGTCACAGAACACTTGGCGTGGCGTTCTCTGCGATTCCACACAATGACTCAACCATCTGGACCTCTGCACCAGTGTTTTTCCCAGTTTTCTGTGTCGGACAATACATGCATTTAAAACTCATGAATGTGCTTTAGCCGCTTTTCCACCACCGGGCCGAACGGTACTAGGAACGGTAAATAACAGTTCCAGTTATGTTTCCACTTGAGCTTTAGGAACCACTCTCAGCCCAGAATTCAGACTAACTGTTAGTCGACGAGAAAAGTCTTGGTCGATCAAAATTTTATTAGTTACTTCATCGCAGAAAAAAAAACCCCACAGGAAGTGGTGAAGTCACGCAGTTCATGACGAACAGATCGTTAATGGCTGGTCTATGTGGTAATACAGTACATCGGGCAGGACATCCAAATGCTCACCTATCATTCATCAACCTCAAATATGGCTTATCATCTAAAATACGTAAGTAGTAGCAACTTTACATGGCCGCGCAATCTAATGTTAACCTAGAAAAATTGGCGCTGTTGAAGTGTCTATGCGGAGTGTGGAAGCTAAACAATAACGCACTTACTGCATGACAGTTGGAGGCACCGGTGCAGTCACTTGCTCTTAAAATACTCTGTCATTTTTAGTCATACAGATAAAACTATTTGTGCACACTCAGAATAACAACGAAACGTTGCGCTTTTGTAAAATAATTAAAGCAAACGGCATGCGCTTTCTACCGTCTCTGTCTCTGTAAACTTGAGCGTGAAACTTCAAAACACCATGTAAACTTGCCTTACAGACATGAAAAATATATCTATAGAGAGTAAAATGTCTACTTTTAAATCAATCCATTCAAATAGAAGACAAATATGAAACATGCATACAGGAGCATCACTACTCTGGAGATGACACATGTTGCCAACTTCATCTCTTAAGCCAAAAACAAGGAAAGCTCTAGTTTATTAATTTCTTAAAATGTTAATGCAGCCTCCTTACTGTTTTTGCCTAAGACATTCATAATCATTGCTTCTGCTGTTGCGCTATGGCAAGCTTTATGTGTGATTATTAGGCTATGCAGGCAATTAAAGGGTCGTTATTTTGATTTATATCGTTTATTAATAAACATGCGACTAATAGTCAACTAATGCTTAAAATGAACGACAACTGGTCAACCAGAAAAATCTTTAGTCGAAGGCAGCCCTACTGGCAACTAGTTTCTCTCTGTAGCTGGCCAAGTGTGCTATTTGAGCAAAATATGTATATCATAACATCATATGTAGTCATGGCAATTCTATGATAATTTTAGTCCCGTTCAAACCAAGTACAAATTAAAAAAAAAAAAAAAAATCGTTCTAAATTTAAAAGAATAGTAAAGTCCACACCACAAATATAAACGATAATGGCACAGAAGAGCAATATTTTTTCAAAAGCTCTTACAAAGCTATTTTTTTTCCAGCTGATGAACTATAAGCATTGACAGCCAATCAAAATCCATCCTGCTTTAAAGAGCATTTAAAGTGGCAGACAACAAAACTCCAACATGTGCTTATAATTTGTGACCCTGGACCACAAAACCAGTCATAACTGTCAATTTTTTTGAAAATAAGCTTTCCACTGATGTATGGTTTGTTAGGATACAACTATTTGCAAATCTGGAATCTGAGGGTGCAAAAAAAAAAAAAATCTAAATATTGAGAAAATCACCTTTAAAGTTATCCAAATGAAGTTCTTAGCAATGCATATTACTCATAAAAAAATAAGTTTTGATAAATTTACGGTAGGAAATTTGCTAAATATCTTCATGGTACATAATCTTTACTTACTACACTAATGATTTTTGGCATAAAAGGAAAATCACTCATTTTGACCCATATAATGCATTTGTGGCTACTGCTACAAATATACTTGTGCTACTTAAGTTACTTACTGTGGTCCAGGCTCACATATGGTTATCATTCATAGTGTGAATAAACTTTAACTGACACTCAACCTTCTTCAAAATATCTTCTTTTGTGTTCTGCATAAAAATGAAGGTTATATACGTTTGGAATGACATGAAGGTAAGTAAGTGATAACAGAATTTCCATTTTTTGATCATCTATTCCTATGAAAAATTGGTCTTTGGAGCATTTTGTCTGTCTAAGACCTCACGAACACAATTTAAAGTGTCTTATTCTCTTTCTTTTTCATATTCAGTGAAGAGCTTAATTTAAATAAGTCACCTGACCTAAGACAAATCAGCTTTCCCAATCTCAGTGACAACAGACAGAGCCATAATGTACTTTTTGATCTTCCGGCTCAGTCGCGCCATTAACCGCGGATGAAATTTGCTCGGATTCAAGTAAGACGGGAATGACCACAGGCTGTCTGTGCCCTTGTCTGAGAACGGCAGCATTTGCTATTCGTGAGTGAAACATGAAATATTCATGTACCAATGCTCGATATTAGGTTTCAGTGAAAGCTTGGGAAGGAGAAGGTGGCAAATAAGACGCATCTCTCCATGTCCATTCACTCCCATAAACCCCCAAAAAGTCATCTCCTGTGTGCTGCCCATCACATATGCTTGTACAACACCATGTGTTTCCATTTAAGGAGGGCCATGGAGCCATCAGCGAACCTGCACGGAAGAAACCTTGCAGAACACGTCTCATCAGGGGCGGATCTCCTCCGGGAGTGGCGTCATATGAAAACCGTGGCAGAATCGTGCCCACGGTCGATACTCTACATTACCTGCGCAAGCAAGGCGTTAGCACTGACAGCCGGATTCTTCCAGGAGATTCTTTATCAATAAATCTCACTGTATTTGTTTATGGCTGGCTGAGAGAAAAAAGTAGACGGAGGCGAAGCGACGACCGACACCTGGCAGCGAGAAACCCGGAATCAGGCATCCATTTTAATTCTCCCTTTCATCTCGGTGAGACAGAGGACTCTGGAATCCCGGGGGGAAGCCACATCATCTCTTTGTCACGACCAAAGTCAGCCCTAGTCACTAAGATCTATGCGACGTATGCCCGGCGCCCCGGGAGCGCTTCGCAGAGCTAATATTATTCCAAATCCAAATGGCTTTGAAATGCAAACGCACACTAATGCCTTTTGCATGCCAACTGTTGCAAAGCCTCTTAATTGCATTCTTGCTCGGGTCTCTTGTTTACACATGATCTGCAACATCCCATTTTTGGCAGCGGACGACAGCCGAGGCCTCACAAGACAAGCCTCACAGCCCACACAGAGAGGAGAGCATCGACCAGACGCAAGGAAAATGAGAACGAGGTGATTTGGGGCTTGTTCGTAACAGCTCTGTTCAAGACCTTTGAAATGCATGCACCCTGGTATAAAAACACATGCACACTTGATAAACTTTGATGATTTGGATAAACCGTATACAGTACTTGATAAAACAACACAACTTTTTTTTAACCCAAATGCTGGGTTAAACTTGTTGGGACATTTTATTTTACCCAGTTGCTGAGTAGTTTTTTAGTAACTAAAATTTTTAATGCTGGGTTATTTTTTCTACCCAACCACTAGGTTGAGCCTGTCTCTGATGAAACAACCCAGCTGTGAGTTACAGTCAGTCAGAGCACGGGCTTTTGAGCAGTGTTGCCAAGTCCACGGTTTTCCTGCGGAATTGGGCTACTTTCGTACTGTTGCTATGGGTTGTTTTTCATGTCTGCAGTTTGAAGCGACCCCAATAACGTAATATTTAGGCCCTGGAATGTTAATTTTACCAGAGGAACCCCACCACAAAACGTGTATTTTACCCCCTGGAATGCGGAATTGGAATTTTTACCGTGACTGCACTACTTTTGGGCTAGTTTTGAGTAGAAGTTGGTCGGGTTTTGATGTGAAAACCTGGCAACCATGCTTTTGAGTCCTCTACAGGAGAGACTGATTCTCAGTGCCGCCGATTTGCACTTCTTCAGTTTGTTTCAAATTGTACAATTTTACCCAATGCAACAATAGGACGAGATGTGAGTCAGCTGCGTCAGTAACGGTTGTTTCGCAGGATGGAAACGCCTTCTGCCTTGCATAAAATAAATGTATTTTATTTGTTATTGTACTGAGTTTAATCTTAAAATACGCTCTCTAATGTCAGTACTGTTTATTTATGGGCATCTTTCAGCTACGAGTGAAACGCAAGGCCGTGGTTCGCAGTTAATTTTTAAACAATAGTTGACTTAAATAAAATAACCCAGCATGTTTGGTGAAAACATTTAACCCAACCAGCCAGTTCAAAATAACCCAGCATGTGTTCTGTCCAATATTTACCCAGTGTTAGGTTGCCAAATAACCCAAGTTGGGTTGTTTTTAACCCAGCATTTTTTAGAGTGTGTGCTCACCAAGGCTGCATTAATTGATCTAAAATACAGCAAAATCGTGAAATATTATTACAATTTAAAAAGAACTGTTTTCTATTGTAATATACTGTAAAATGTAATTTATTTCTGTGATGCAACGCTGAATTTTCAGCATCATTGCTTCAGTCTTCAGTGCCACATGATCCTTCAGAAATCATTCTGATATGCTGGTTTGCTGCTCAAGAAACATCTCTCATTGTGATCAATGTTAAAAACATCACCAAAGGTGGTTTTGTCAGATTTAGCTCACTTCTGGTTACAAATTTCTCCCTAAAATATGGTACACACACAAGCATATATAATATGTAATTTATTTATTTCATGATGTATCCATTTTTGCAGCACACCCACCAAAGTGCACACACAATATATGCACATGCAAATTACTACCATATATTCGGGATCTTATTAAATCAGGGCTTATTCTCATTATTCTACAGCTGTATCCTCTCCCACTCCTCCTGTTCAATGTGTCCCACTGGAGTATGAATGGTGACCAGGAAATGACCTAATTTCAGCCATATAGGACAGTTTTCCATTCCCAGATTAAGCCTGTGCGCTGAATCACACCGTCAAGGGCGACTCTTCCCTGAAATACTGTTTAATCTAGGAATAGGCTTAATCTGTCTCAGAAACCCGCCCATGGAGTTTTAATTAAATTTCATGGCAAACATAATACTATGAATACCTCTATTCACAAAAGCCACAGGAGAGGTTTTATGAAAAGACGGCTAACCATGTCAGGTCTCTTCGCTTACACCAATAACTGATTTTCTTTTGTTTAGAGGTGCTGGAGGTCAGGTAATAGGGCTGCTGTAAAAAGCTGACACAAGCATATGCCGAGGCAGCAGACGCTGTTATATGCCGCCTACAGTGTCTGCGTTTGGGAGAAAGAGGATGTGGGGTTAAGTGCATGGTGTGACGTCACATTTAGCATGGTCAAACCGGTGTGTGTGTCATTTAGCTGCGTATGCATGAATGAGCCGGTGAGACAGAGCGTGCTAGTCAGCATGTGACGAAATCACCTTTTGTAGCCAGGTAAAAGCGGATCAATCGATAACCTCCCCTCCTTCACACTTGTTCCTGCGCTGTGATTGCACAACAAGACTTATGCCGTTTGACCTTCAGCATGGTCAGCCGGGACCCTCCCCTCCGCCCGTTAAACTGAGACGAGGCCACGTCACATCCATCTCTGTCAGCCGCCGGCACGCTAACGATTCATCAGCATGAGAGCACCGCACAAGAGCATGCAAACATGCTAACGCACAAGCCCCTCCCACTCTTTCCAAAAGCCTATTTAAATAAACACGTCAATTTAAGCTCAGTACATTTAAAAACCAAATCTCGTGTCCGGCCAAAACGTAATTGCCGTGCCGCTGTTGCAAATCTCTTGCAATGCACGCAAAACAAATAGATCAGAAAGCCATTACATGTATATTCATGAACAGCAGACCCTGGGTTCGCTCCAATCGATAGGATTAACTAACAAGCAAATGCAAACAAAGCACTTTGTAATCCCGTCCAAACACAACACATTACATCAGCTTTCTGTCCGCCATGCAAAATCAAATGACAAATAATATTGACACTGATGAGAGCTGATGTGAAAGTTTAATATCTAGCTTCAAGACAACATGCAAATGAGACACAAAAGTGTAGATTTACCAATATCTATCTACTTTTTCCAATAAGTGGCAGTGTAATGCGACAAAATGCTAAATCACTGTGTGTCACATTCCCTAAAAAGTCCTCTCTATTATGAAGTAATGAAAAGTCTGAATAATGCAAGTCGATCGTTTTTTTTTACACGATTCAAGTAAGTGAATTAATACAAAACCTCAGACCTTGTATTTCTGACAACATATAATTATGCCTGTGTATTTTAAAATGTGGTATTATTTCTTATTTTAAACATTAAACCTGGTCAGTAAGGTATTTTTTTTTAATTAATGCTTTTATTCAGCAAGGACAGCATTACATCGATCAAAAGTGACAGTGAAGACAAGTTACAAAAGATTTCAATTTAAAATAAAGGTTGAGCTTTTAAACTTTCTATTCATCAAAGAATCCTCAAAAAACTGTATCATGGCTAAAACAAAGAATATTAAGTAGCATTTTTTTTTCAGCATAAACAGTTATAATAATAATAATAATAAAAAACGTTATTTTAGCAGCAAATAAGCATTTCAGAAAATTCAACTCCATTACAGAAATAAGTGACATTTTATAATAATAAAAAAAAAAAAGAGTTATTTAATAGTTATTTTATACTGAACAGTTAAAACACAGAACAGTTATTTTATACTGAACTGTTAAAATATACTTAAATTTAAAATAAAATTCCACAATATTACAGTTTCCCTTTTTTTTTGTTTGTTTTGTTTTGTTTTGTTTTGTTTTGCTTAGTTTTGTTCTAACAGATGCAACTTTTGTTGAAGGGAAGATAAAATAAAATAAAATAAAATAAAATAAAATAAAATAAAATAAAAAATCATATTGACTCTAAACATTCAAACAGTACTGTGTCTGAGATTTTTTTCTTAGAAATGACCATTTTTAATCAGGCTCATATGTTTAGGTTCAGTATTTTCCATTTGATTGCAAAGAAAAGGTTATTAGTTATCGAATGCCTTATTTTCAAAAATGTCCAATGATATTTATAGAAGCCTGATAAAAAGAAAATTTGAAATAAATACTGTAAGTAAATAAATCTCAGACAGACTTAGAGGTTTTTGCATCTAACATCTTCAGATGTATGCATTTATGTGTACATATATGTATGCATGTGTCGCAACTACAAACTACTATCTCTTCCCCAACAGCTGTTGAAACCCCAAAAAATCATGTCCTTACTTGAAATATTCCTATTTACATATATACACACACACGTGTACAGCAAGCTAAATGTGCTGTGTTTAATGACAACAATAGCTCATTACAAAGCCGCCTGAAGTCTCCAGTGAAATGCAGAAATTTAAACACGCCGAGCACATTTATGAAAGATTTAGTGGTTTGAGAATGTCTTTTTTAAGCTGCTCTGGCAAAGCAGTGTCACTGGCGTCGCTTTCGCACCATAAATCTTCTCTCTAATCAGATTTTAAAACAGCAGCGCAACATTACATCATAAGCGAGCTTTTTTGCTCATTCCAAAAGTGCCGGAACAGTGGATTCTGTTCTTTCTGAAAACATGCAAATACCCAGAGACTGTAAGACTACGCTCGTGTTTGCATACGCGCCTGCCTGTGTTCATTATGAGACGTTGTAAAGGACATTGTTATCCGGCTGGAGACAGAAAGACATAAAGTGCTGAGATGCAGTGCTAAAAAAGCAGCACCCACTGCTCAAGATAAAGCACTTAAAAAACAGATTTTAACCTCTCGATGAAAAGAAGAATGTTTGCTTTTTTTTTCTCCGGTTCCTTTCTCACTTTCAGCACGCACGAGTCACGACACAGTATCGCCGTTTCCCGAGAGACTGCGTTTGAATGACTAGAGTGATAATTTAGCCAAAACGTTACTTTGACAAAGTGTGCAATAAAAGCAAAGGGACTGCTTTGTGAGGGACGACCACGAGACGTATTTATTTTTAATTGCTACTTGTCTGTTGCTTAATTTGAGGCTGATAAAATGTTTCTTTTTAAAGGATGAGAGAGAACGAAAACAAATGGAATTGCATTAAGGTCTGGGTGGGAGGCAAAAGCGAATGTGAGCAGCGTTCAGATGTGAACAGAAGAATCGCAGCACTTGTAATCCGCAACATTAGACGCACTGTCAAGCCGCTAATAAAAATAAGCCAGATATAGATCAAGCGTCTGTGATATATGGCATTTTAAAGCCCTCTAAATCAAGCCGTGGATGTGTGCTTGTCTCTCGCTTCTGCTTCATACACAGTCCTGTTCACAGGCGTGCACTTGCAGATTTAGCATGCAATGCTGGTTCATTTTCGGTAATTAAAGCAAAGCAAAGAATTTAATAATCTGAATATACATGAAAATAAATACCCGAGTCAATAAAATATCTGCATTGCAAATAAACACTGCACACTAGACTGAATATTACCATATAGATATCAGTTTTGGGAATGTTACTTTAAAAAAGTACTTAGTTACAGTTTCTAGTTACTGCTCACAAATAGTAACTAAGTTAGTAACTGAGTTACATCATTATAAAAGTAACTAATTACCAGGGAAATTAACTATTGTGTTGCTTTTTATTTTTTTTCTTTTAATATATTAAACAACTTGCATGCCCCCAATATTAAATATGTTGAATGAAATTTAAATGAAATGAATTATTAGTTTACTCACCAGACTAATATTAAATATCTTATATTAAATATCTCTAATATAATATTATTATAAAAATTATATCAATCTATTTTACAATTCTAAAAGTACATTTAGCATCAGTCAGTAAAGCATTATAATATTCCATTGTGATAATTTAGCATTGAAATTTACCAATTAGAACTTTAGTAATTAGAATAACCATGCATAAATGCATGATGCTGCTTAAGATATTGTTTGTAATTTAGTGTTTCTATGAAAAAGGGAAAAAAATAAAAATAATACTGATAAGATAACAAAACTACTGCGAATTCTACTATTAATAACAGTATAAAACACACTAAGGATTAATGAGCTTCTGGGTTCATGAATATTAATCACATTGTCTGTGTTCGCCCAAACTGATTTGCTGAAATCAGAACAGGGATGATAATAGGTGAGCGCCAACCAATGAGACTGCCGTTTTCACATTAGTTCCTCCTACTACCAGAGAAACCGGAAGAACTCCTAAGGAACTCCTAAGTTATTTTGAGAGGAAATTACAACAAAGAATATCGTTTACATGTAGAGCATCAATTCCGCATGGTATAAGACTCTGTCGCTCTGTATTTTTCCTTGCGTTTGTGAGACAAAGTGACAGCTAGTCGTGTGCCTTCACACTAAAGTTTACGGTTCGTCCGAATACAGGTACGCTGCACATGCATTCAGATGAACTGAAAAATAAAATTATAATAATATTAAAATAACGGGGGAAACAGTAATTTGTTTGATTACTCAGTACTGAAAAAAATAATGCCGTTAGTAACACTGTTTATTTATAACGCCGTTATTCCCATCACTGATTGATATCCATTTAGTATATTAACAAACACTCAGTATAATGCAAATTGCATTACGAGCAAAAAAATCTAATTTGCACGAAATCTTAACTCATCCACCATCTACATAGACAGCCTCACGTCTCTAATGCAGACTGGAAAAAAAAAAGAAAAATCATCACAATTATGGCTGATTTGGCCAGAAATTCAAAGCTTTATCATTATGTCCCAAATGTTGGTAATCTAACCTGGATGACAACGGCATCTGCTAGAGATGAAAGAGAGCAGTTTAAGACCTCAAAAAGCACTGAATGTCTGCTCTGTACTAAAGGAGTGTCTCGCAGCCTTTTCTTGACTCAAGCAGAATGTAAAATAAAGGCAGTAGAATAATTTAATAGCTATTAAATGGTAAACAGCAAGTCTGGCTCCGTCTGTGGTATTATTTACCCCTGCAATTTCAGCCCTTCCAATGTGTTTAAAGCTCTTGAAAGTGCAACTTTAAAACACTTGCCAACTGTTGTCCCTTAAGGACATTGTTTGAACACTCTCAGAATGACATCTGGATAATGAACAAAGGTGTACGTCCAAAAAGAGGAGACGCACCAATCCAGAGCTCAGCAACACAGCAGACCATTTTTAGAGCGGTAACATCATGTCTACACTGCAAGCTCTGAAGCTAGACGTCACTAACAACAGACCAATCAGTCTGCAAAGATCAAGGCCACTTCATTCAACAAGTAAATTTCTTTGTACTTTATATTCGACTTAAGTAAACAACCACTCAAAAGTTTGGGGTCAGTAGTTTTTTTATGTAATTTTTGAATGCAATTAATGCAAATAATTATTCAGCAAGCATGCATTAAATTGATCAAAAGTGACAGGGCATTTATAATGATACTAAATATTTCTGTTTCAAACACATGAATGCTGATCTTTTGAACTTTCTATTCATTAATGTATTACAGTTTACACCAAAATATTAAGCAGCAGAAGAAATGTTTCTTAAACACTAAATCTGTTCATTTTTGCAAATTAATTGAACCGTTTTTATCATTGGTAATAATAAGAAATGTTTCCTGAGCAGCAAATCAGCATATTAGGATGATTTCTGAATGATGATCGTGCTGAAAATTCAGCTTTGTGTCACAGAAATAAATTACATTTTAAACATATTCAAATAGAAAATAGTTATTTTAAAATTGTAATATTTTACAAAATTTCAGTTTTTATTGTATTTTTCTTAAATATCTACACACTAAATAAGCAAAAAAACTTTTGTAAACATAAAAAACCTAATCAACCCAAAGTTTTAAACCATACAGTCAACTTGAAATGTTAAGTTGTACTAAGTGACAACTTAGATATTTGAGTTGACTAAACAAAAAAATTTGGTTAAACTTAAAAGCTGGATTTGTTACCCAACTCCCTTAAAATTTTAAGTTGAATCTACTCAAACATTTAAGTTGTCCCGTAGTACAACTTAACATTTCAAGTTGACTAAACTTTTTTGAGTTGACTGAACTTAAAATTAAGGTAGCCAGGTAACAAATTATTTTAAGTCAACTCAACAATATATATATTTTTTTATCGCGATTAATCGTTTGACAGCCCTAATTAAAACAGATAAGTGTTATTTTTTTTATTTTTTTTTTTTTACTATATTTTTAAAATAATAGTTCAGTTTGAATCTTAGACCCCAAACTTTTTAACATTAATGTATACTAATATAAAATTGACTTAAAAACACAAGTAGTGATGTATCATCAATTCATCCAATAAATTAATAAATGCTGGCTCACGGTTTAAAAAGTCAATGATCAGAGCCAATTATGAGCTGTCAATCAAAAACTGGGGAAGAATAGCACTGTTATTGTTCTATACTTTATATTCACGGAAAAAAACTACATTTTTGAAAATATGTAGAATGGTAATATAATTAACATAGCTTTATACATTTAAATGTTTATTTATATAAATTTATAGAATGGTTTAGGTGAAGTTATTGAAATACAAACACAACATTAATAGCAATTCAGGATTTTTGACAATCATATAATCGGTATCACTTTAGTTTAGGGACTAATTCTCATGAACCAGTTACCCATTAGCATGCATATTACTACTGTAGCATACTGGCTGTTTGTTAGTACTAATAAAGCACATATTAAAGGGTGAGTTCACCTAAATTTTCATTTTTGGGTGAACTAACCTTTTAATGTCTTATTCTGCATAATCATATTTTAGATTCCTTAATCCGACCCTATGCCTAAACTTAACAACTACCTCACTAACTACTAATAAACAGCAAATTGGGAGTTTTCTGAGGCAGAATTCATAGTTAATAGTTAAAATATTTTACTTGCAATAGGCTATGGGCTAACTGAAGCTGCATTGTGTCGCATCAAGATCTTCACATGTAGACAGCTTTACAGATTATAAAAGAAGTGATGGAGTTTTGTCATGCCATGGACGTGTATCAGCTGCTGGATGTTAGCTAGGTGTGGCTCATTGCCTGGTGATCGTTCAGCCTTTTAACCTGCACGCTCGTGGACTGTGAGTGAAGCAGAGACCCTCCGGTCCTGCTCTGATAAGGCCCCACTTTCTCTTCAACGCTCCATTGAGGACTAGAGCCTCCGCGGGCCCTTTTATCAGCCGTGTGAGGCAGCGGGAGGAGAGAGGTGAAGACAGAGGGTTTGACAAGCGCTGACCCCCATTGACAGGTGGCCAGATTGAGGGGCGAGATTAGCTCCACTCTCCAGCTGAAGGGAGGGCGAGCGAGACACATCAGCCGGGATGAACGACCATGCCGTGCCACAGAGTCATGCCTGGTAGCCCTAGAAACCTGACAGGAGAATACATCACAACAAAAGGTGAGCGAGCGGGGACTAAAACCTACTTCGGCCCTATCTGGACGGGATTCGTTTATATGAGGCGGTGGGCTAATGTAATAATTTTCAAAGCTTGTCTATTATTTTAACTGGGCCTTTTCATGTGCCAGAAAATATTTTTTTGAGAAGTGTTATTTAAAAAATGCTTAAATCTATAACGATCAGCATTCAATATATGTGACCCTGGACCACGAAACCAGTCATAAGGGTCAATTTTTCAAAATTGAGATTTATACAACATCTGAAAGCTGATAAAGCTTTTCATTGATGTATGATGTTGATAGGATAGGATGATATTTGGCTGTGATACAACTATTTGAAAATCTGGAATCTGAGGGTGCAATCAAAATCAAAATATTGAGAAAAAGTTGTCCAAATGAAGTTCTTAGCAATGCATATTACTAATCAAACATTCGGTTTTGATATATTTACGCTAGGAAATTTACAAAATATCTTCATAAAGCATGATCTTTACTTAATCTCCTAATGAGTTTTGCCATAAAAGAAAAATGAATCATTTTCACCCATACAGTGTATTGTTGGCTATTGCTACAAATATACCCGTGCTACTTAAGACTGGTTTTGTGGTCCAGGATTACACATGTTCTGGTTTTCTAACATAAAATCACATAAATTCTGGTTTAGCGAGAATTTTAAGTCTTAATATGGCTTTAAAAGATATTTCTTGCGATGACACAGCTAAAATATAAACCAGTAATATCTAAGCTCAATTATAAACCAGTAATATCTAAGCTAAATTAAGTTATAATGTATAAAATCAAGTCCTACATTATTTACATTTTATATACACGTTATTATAGAATCCTATTTCTGCCATAAAATAAAAATAAACAGTGTATTAAAAATAAAAAAAGGTAATTGACATGAGTTTACACTCATGCAGTTCTGAGAAAAAAAATCAGAATTGCATGACAAATTCGTAATTCTGAGAAATTAAGTCAAAATTGCGTTGTGAGATATAAACTCATAATTCTCACTTTTTCTCAGAATTGGAGTTATCTCTCACAATTTTGACTTTATAACTTGTAACTGTGAATTTATATCTCACAATTCTGAGAAAAAAAGTCAGTGTTTGTATCACACAACTCAGAGAAGAAAAGCCAGAATTTAGAGATAAAAAGTCGTAATAACCTTTTTTTATTCAGTGGCGGAAACAGACATCTATACATTTTTTAATGTACACTACCATTATAAAGTTTGAGGCCAGCAATGATTTTTGAAGTAAAAAAAATATAATAATAATAATAATAATAATAATAATAAATAATATTTTATATATATATATATAAAGATTATTATTATTATTATTTAATTAAAATATAATATATTGAAAATTATATTATATATTATATATATATTATTATTATTATGATATATATTTTAATATATTTTAAAATGTAATTTATTGTTCTAATGAAAAGCTGAATTTTCTGCATCATTACTCCAGTCTTCAATGTCACATGATCCTTTAGAAATTGTTCAAAAATGCTTATTTTCTGCTCAAGAAACTTGTTGTAAACAGTTGTGCTGTTTAAAATGTCTTCTTTTGTTTTTTTTTTTTCACTACAACAGCAATACTAAAGGAGACTAATAAAATTGTAAAACATGAATATATATGATCATACATACAATTACTTGATACAGGCAGACAATTTTGAGATGGACTATTCACATGTGTAACTGCAGTACTGTAGGTCTGCCATTTCTGTATGTTCTCTTCTCCTCTATGAACAGTCAATAAACATTACAGGCATCCACTAATTCCTTTACAGAAAACTAATCCCATCTGAATAGGGCTTTTGAGAGAAGCTCGGCGGTTAGAGCTCCTCCACTGTAAAAGAAGATGGATGTTATAGCTGGAGTCAATGCGATGAGGTTTGATTCAATCTCTCGGCTATATTGATTCCAATTGATTTAAGAAAATACAGCAGACTGTGTCAAATGTAATTTTCCAATATTACTTTTCAGCGCCGTCTGATCATCCGCGGCACGCGCCGTTTAGAAGCGTTCTTAAGGTAATTAGTTTTGTTTCTTGCCGGGAAGGCTCCTTGACCTCATTGTCATAGTCGGCCGGCATCAAACAGCTTACAGAGCGGCGGAGCCTCTCGTCCACAGCCGAAGCCGTTTGAACTCGACTCCGCCCATCCGAGGGAGGCGAATGAATTACGGACGTCAAGGCGCGCAACAAGTGCAGGCCGTTTTGTGCTCGGAAGATCTCCCGCCGTGCCGGGGCGTCTTTGATGATGTCTATCGCAAACTTCTCGAGCCTCACATAAAAGAGCTCATTTCATGCAGGAGCCCATCACCTGCTCGGAAAAGTACAAGACGCATTGAGTTCTACAGCAGTTTAAAAGCTACACTTCTCTGAAGTGCAACAGCCAACAACATCCTTTAAGTATCGCAGGGTAAAAAAAAAAAAACACTGCAACAACAACAACAGAAAGAATGGAAGAGAGGAACATCAAAGCCAGGAGCCTGACTTAAGTACGCTATTCATCATTCTCATTGTCATTGCAGGTGACGCTCTGCTGAGAAATGCAGTTAACGCAAGAGCGAAGCTGTTGGACTGCCAGAACCGTGCATCAAATTTGCGAGCGCTCCGCAGTCACGGCTCAGGGCGTCTGAGTCATTACGCTCGGCGTAATTTGAAATTAATTTAACTTTTGCTTTAAAATATGTAGGACTTTCTGTGTTCTCCACCACGTCGGCTAAATAATAGCTTAAGACTTTACTACACAATCATTTGAGTTGCCATTTTTCCCTGTGATTATTTGCAGGAAAATGAGAAGCGCAAGCCTGATTGAGAATTAAAATCTAATCGTCGAGCTCCAGTCTGGCCGTCGCTGATGAGCCGGTGGCTATGCATCACTGACATCAGCCCACTCCTCTGACTTCTATTACTCTAAAACACAAGCTCTGCTTATCTATTTCTATTACCCCTTAGCTGTCTTTTCCCTTTCTGACCTCCGCTTCAACATTTTTTCCCTGTCGTCTGATTCTTTCCTCACTCTTCATTTGAATCTTTCAGATGTCTTTTCTGATTATTTTGAATTTGCGGGTTACACAAGTGGATCTGTCTTTATACTGTAGGTCTGTAAAAAGCTTCAAGTACGCATGTATGATGCTAAATGTGTGAACGTCATTGCACTAGACAGCAAAATATCAAACCAAGTGGCGTCTGTAAACAAATGATGCAAGAGTCTTTCTCAAAACATACTGCTTTTATGAAAAGTTTTGCTTGTGCTAACTTTATTCAAAATAAATGCCACTTGGATTGAGTTATCTAATTCAAACCATTCAAACTATGTAAATGCGACAAATTAAAAGTTATGTAAAAATGACTTAATAGTGAAACAGGATATTAAAATATGAGAAAAAAAAAGTTGTGTGATTGTGTTATTTTATTTTTTAATTATCCATCCATTTCCACACACAAACACACACACGTTTGTATGTACATACATACAATATATACATACTATATATATATATATATATATATATATATATAATAAATAAGTATATAGACAATTTACAAACTTAAACAAACATAACAAACTTACTAAAACTTGTAAGTTTTATATATATATATATATATATATATATATATATACACACACACACACACACACATTTATATATATATATATATATATATATATACACACATACATACATTTATTTCCCATCCATTTTAACTTTCAAGTTTCAGTAAGTTTTTTTTCTATTTTTATATATTTTAAATTATGTCTATACACTTATTTTTGTATTTATTTATTTATTGATTGATTTTTTAAATTCAATTTCAGTTATATATATTATTTAGTTTTAGTTCTACACACAAACACACATATATTTTACACTTTAGTTTTTTTTTTTTCCATCCATTTTAACTTTGTTTTCTATTTTTAGATAATTTAAATTATATATGTATGTATGCATGCATGCATGCATGCATGCATGCATGCATGTATGTATGTATGTATGTATGTATGTATATATATATTTAACTTTTTTTTCCAGTTTTAGTTTTAAGTTACACTATATGAAAATATGAAAAACCTGGAAAATAAAATTAAATAAATAAAAAATAAAATTACTTTTTAAATATTTACATTTTATTTAGATTTATGCATCATTTATTTTTATGTTTATACTTAATAAAAATGTTTTATGATCTTAATTTTACTTTAGTTATTAACTATAATATCTATAATAATGCTGACAGAGATTATATATACATACACAGTTACACAAATTAAATATATGTTTTTTTCTTTATTTACTGCGTCCACTGCAACATACTTATAAAAACAAACAAACAAATAAATAAATACATAAAATAATAAAATAAAATAAAATAAAATAAAATAAAATAAAATAAAATAAAATAAAATAAAATAAAAAACAAAAATTAAACAAAAATTAAACAAAAATTAAACAAAATAAAATAAAATAAAATCATTATGGGTTTTCCACCGATACAGACATGCGGCTGGATATCGACCGAGTCTTTTTAGTCTGTTTAGAGAAGCAGAAGCATGATAACCCTGACACTGAGGATGCTCTGTACATTACAGCACATTTAAAGCACAACATCTATGCGTGGATCGATACATGTCAGGAAGAATGTGATTTACTAATGAACCGGTTTGGGCTGGTGTGAGAACTAGATCCTCTGAGTGAACAAAGCTGACATTCATTTGCTTGAAGGCCTAAGAGTAGATGAAGGTCTCCATTCGCGTTCTGTGATATTAATCATTTATAGGCACACACAGATCCTGATTCTTATGAGAACAGGTTAGTCTGTGATGGAACCAGGGAGGTCTTCTAGTTGAAAGTGTTGTTGATCGAGACAGCTTGATTGTACCAATTGACAGCTTATGTTCCTCACTGCTGGATGTATCCAAACTTACAAGAAGATATTTTATTTCGCTGACCAAATGTTTTAGACTTTATACTGACAGCTACTGGTGCAGATGCACCAGCAAAACTTAAGTGGTTACTGACGGCATTGTAGATGTCCATTTCACAGGCATATTTGAAACAGCTCTCTTTTGGTGAGAATGCAATCAAACCCAAAGGTCCAAAGAACCAGCCAATATCCCTATGCAATATCACTGCGATAACCATGAGCGTACCTGATGGATCTCTGGAGTTGAATTCTCTGGGTCAGCACATCACCGTTATTCACAATCAAAACACGCCTCTTCCTCTGAAAGTCTTTTAATGACTCTTCTGCGAAACGGGAGTGCGGAAATATTGTCTTATAAATGCAGCCTTGTTTCCTTCTCAAACTATTAAACAGACATTATGAAGTGTAAGGCCCATTCAGGCTGGCTTCATCAAGAACGATAAATATAAAAAATATAACTATAATGACAACTATATTAGAGTTCACACCAATGCACAATAACATTCTGTTTATTATATGTGCATACTGTCGTCTGCTCAAGGTCTTTAAAGCTGTGAGGATTCTGATTGGCTGACAATGTTTTTATTGTTCATTAGCTGAAAAAAAAAACAGTGATTTTAAGTCTCGCTGTCGTTATACGTAGCTGTTGTGTAGATTTCCTATTCTCTGGCACATAAACATTGTTACCACCGACGGCACAGTTTGCTTTAGGGTTGTGATGATAAAACGATGCATCT
Source organism: Labeo catla (assembly GCA_012976165.1). Lineage (NCBI taxonomy): Eukaryota > Metazoa > Chordata > Actinopteri > Cypriniformes > Cyprinidae > Labeo > Labeo catla. Next base: position 627,725 of record VONZ01000112.1, read on the forward strand.
GAGATTTTCCGAAAGCATTGTGATTCTCTCTTTAATCGATTCTGAGATTAGTTTTGAACAGCAGATGACACTGCAATCTTTAGAAACGGCTGTACTCTGCTTGCTTTCAATTCCTTACACCCTGCTGAAAAAACAACAAAAAAAAAACAGCTAAAACCAGCCTAAGCTGGTTGGTTGGTTTTAGCTGGTCATCTAGCCTAGTCTTAGTTGGTCATAGCTGGTTTTACAGGGGTTTTGGCCACTTCCTTAGCGGGTCAAGCTGGGAGACCAGCTAAAACCAGCTGTTTTTTTTTTTCAGCAGGGCACATACTTGAACCTAAAATAAAGGTTGAAATGAAGTACACAGTGGGCTGTGTTTACATTAATCTCGTCATAAAAGCATTCTGAGCCGAGGTGCAATTACATGACACTGTTGAGCTGAATTGTTGAATTGAGTGTGCAATTAAAAACTAGATAAAAGTGTCATCTACTGTTAAAAACTATGCTTAGAATCATTCGATGCATTCGAAAAAACTCAATCAATCCACAAATTGCGATGCATCGATTTATCGTCACAACCCTAGGTGTGCTCACATCCTCACAACTTGATGTTAGAAATTTTGGTCTGTTCTTAAATGTAGTTGAACCAAAATGCAACTTTGTAACAATTTAGCCCCAAAGCAAACCTGTTTTTAAAACCCTAATGGTGTGTGCACACCAAAAGCGAAGCAAATATTTGAATCTACTCGCTTTAGATTCTCACAGGATGTTTGATCATGTGTGCTCTCCTCCATTTTCTGATACAATCAGACGTGTTAAACCAGATGTGTCAGTAAGCTCTTTGCTGATTGGCTTACTTGAGGGGGGGCACTGCAGGTGAGTAGGGTAAAAAAAATATGAATTAATAGTTATCGCCTTAGTTACCCAGTTGATTGATTACACTAATAATTGCAAACATTTTTTGTTTTACAAGTTTTCTAAAACGTCAGGTTTAAATATGCAAACTGGGTATTATTTAATGAAATATGTGCTAATTTGCATAAAATTCTAACACTGAAGTCAGTTTCAAAAAAAGTTTTTTAGAGTCAAATGCTTTTACAGAGGAAATTCTGGGTGTCACTCCATAGCTCAGAAAATTTTTAGAACAGACCGGAAACAATATATTTCCACAATTTTGGGGTGGATAAAATGTTGTATATAATCAGGCAAATTACACATGAACAAATCCCTCTGTAAAAACCTTCAGGATATAGACAGGTATAAAAATGTAAAGTTTGGTGTGTGTAAGTGCTACCGAAGTGGAGATTTATGGCTCAGCGTAGGAGAAAAAACATTTTGAGAAAACGGCCTTTGAAAATATGTATTGTAATTGAAATCTATTGACACAAATAAATAAAGTGCTATAAAAGAAGCACATAACAGTGTCTTTGTTTCCACTAGTCTGAAAAAACACTTTATAAAAAAACCAAAAAGCCCAAAATCTCAAACTTGTCAGGTGCATGAAAAAACAGTGTTTTTGCCTGCAGTGTCTTCCCTTGGGTTGAATTTGAGTTGCATAAAATACTATTGAGGTACACTGCCCTCCAAAAGTTTGGAAACACCTCTGGCAAAGTGTGGTTTTGGACGATATCAGCATAAATCCTTATTTTTTGGTGCAAACTTTTTTCTTCTGCTGAATACAAAATGATGATATTTTGAAGAATGTTGATAAAACATTTTCTGACCCACACTGACTTGGCATACTATGGAATCTATTGGGTCAGCTGTCTAGTTACTCACAATCTTTAAAATATCTTCTCTGTTCAGCAGAAGAAAGAAACTTTGAAACAACTTGAAGGCGAGTGAATTATGACAATTCCACTCAACATTAAAGACCTCAAGCATTTAGAGCAGATGACAACAGAACTTTGATGCTTAATAATAATAAACAGTCACTGTTGGTATGGAAACTAATATAGTTATCGTTTATCTGGCTTTTTATAACTTCAGATATGTACACGTCTGACAAAACGGCTAGTTTAAATGATGGAAGCGTGATACAAAACTCATCGTCATGAGGGTTTGTGCAGAGCCACTACATTATGCGGGCCTTGTTAGTGTTTATTCGAAATTTATTGTAGCAGAACCACTAATGGCCTGTTCATTAACACAACAAATCATCTTTAATTTTGACCAGGGAGCAGATTAGTTAAGAAAGACTTGTATTCACCCCTACATGACTTAATATGGAATGCTGAGTCAATGTGGATTGACTTTACAACTACATCTCCCAGAATGCCCTTCTGTCGTTCCCCTGGGGGAGGGTTAATGGAGGGGCTCATTAACCTTGGGGAGTTGCTTTAAATGCCAATAGTTTTAGCTGACACCACAAAAGAGCAGCAAAAAAGGGTCTCTCCTTTCCTCGCCGCATGCAAATCACTTTCTCAAAAGGAAATTACTTCCCGAGGGCTGAACGCTATTAATCTAAATTCTGTGGTCGTCAAATTGTTGCACATAATAATATATAAGGAACGGCTCATGATGTTTATCTCCTCTGACATTCCATTCTAGGATGAAAACATGTTTTTTTCAGCCACTGGTTTCCTCAAGCACATCAAATGACGGTTTTCTCGAGTAGTAATGCATTTCCTGTTTACCGCCGCAACGACGGCGAGAGCCATTCCGAATGTCTGTGCGTGTGTGCGTCTCACTTAAAAAGTTCAATTTTCAAACACTTCCCAATCACACTTGCTTAAAAGCTCCACTTATTTAAACTGCTCTCCGTCTATTCAATCAGACACACATACATTACTCTAATGTAAATTATACATCACAAGCAGACCGTAATAGAACGGAGATTCCTGACATGGAGATAATTTGTCTGGAATTCCATGGAGAACCTACTCAGCCCATTCTCTCCGCACAGACGTGCATCACCATCAGCGCTGTTTAAATTAAAGTGCCAGGGAGACATGGATGGTTAAATTATATATTACATGCCACTGTTGTGTACTCTACCAGAGTAATGAGCCACTGCACTCTCTGCTTTATGGTGCAATGGATGAGACCGCCATAATGGCTGCTGATGTAGTTTCCATGTTTAGAATGCTATATAATATGCTTTCTACATGATGTAAAGCTAAAGTTCAAATTACGGAAGAATCATATTGCTAGCAAATGATCAACAGGCTTGTGTGACAATCTCAAAGAAAACACTGAATTTTATTTTGCTTAAAAGCAGGAATGCATGAAATATATTTATTTACTGATGATTTAATAATTTACTCTTAATTTTAGGATTTAGATCATTTAACACTAAATTAATGGAAAGCGACAGATAATGACAAAGATTTAGCCCTTTAAATGTGCCTTTAAAGGGCCAGTTCACTCAAAAATGAAAATTATCAGAGATTGTCTTACTATAGGGAGATGCGAGGGTCTGTATTACTCACTATTGGAGAAAGTGTAACGGCTAACTTGGATCACGTTTTCCTTAAAGGGGTCATCGGATGCCCATTTTCCACAAGTTGATATGATTCTTTAGGTTCTTAATGAAAAGTCTAAAATATACTCAAAAAATTCTCAATGGTAGTGTAAAACAACACCCCTTTTACCTTGTTAAAATGAGCTCTGCAAAAATCAACCGATTCTGATGGATTGTTCCTTTAAATGCAAATGAGCTCGGGAGGCGCATTATTTGTAGATCGGGAGGCGCATTCCCTTCACAAACAAACGTAATCCACTACATCTTCAGCGGCTCAGATGTCGGGGGTAAATGACGACCACTATGTTCATTATTACATCCAGGAACACAACACCTTAATCAGAGATATTTTTGTCTAACTTACATCCCTGCTCCGGCATCAAAACAACGGAGGTCGGACTGTTACAGCTGATCTGAGGTAAGATGCTCATGTCAATCAACTATCATGGGAATGGCCTCTGTCGGTGTGACGCCGATTTAAAATAGAAAAAGGGAGTATTATTTTTACAGATCAATTAAAAAGCACTACATAGTTTTTTTTTTCATTATAGGGTAGATTTGTACATACACTGCCAACACACATTAATGTCCAAACAACATGTAAAAGTGAACTTTGCATCCGATGACCCCTTTAATAACCAATCACATTACAGCCTTAACGTCACTGAATTTCAGAGTTTATGGATAACATAGGAATGAATGAGAAGTGCCGTAAGCTGAATCGAAAAAGTAAAAAAAAGTCAGTGACTTCTCTTATAAAACAGTATTTTTTTCATGGTAAACTCAAAAATAGTTCAATCCAAAAGTATTGTTTAGTGTAAAATATGTTGAAGATTAGCAGATAGGCTGTCAATTGATTAAATGATAAGCGGTTTCCTCTAAAAAGCTGTTTATTCAGTGTAGTAAAGCCTCTCCTCCATTGACATCTATTAAGAAAAACAGCCTCTGGTTTCCTTTCCCACATACTGACAGACCAGAAGTGTTAGCTTTAGCCGTCACGCTTTTTCGGCTAATGGTTGCAGGCTTGCCTTCTAGTGGCTTTGAAATTATCCCATGATTTACTCACTTCTCAAGCAGTGTTGCCAAGTCTCTGGTTTTCCGCAGAACTGGGCTACTTTAACACTTTAGCTGTGGGTTGTTTTTCATGTCTGAGGGTTGAAGCGACCCTAATAACTTGATATTTACCCCCCAGAACACGACTAGGCTAGTTTTGGGCTAGCAATTGGGCGGGTTTTATTGTGCAAACCTGGCAACCCTGTCCTCAAGCCAACCTAGGTGTATATGACTTTCATCTTGCAGATAAACACAATCAGTGTTACATTAAAAAATGTACTGGCTCTTCTAAGCTTTATAATGGCAGTGAATGGGTGTTGAGATTTTAACCAATAAAGTACATAAATCCATCATGAAACATACTCCACATGGCTCCGGGTCATTAATAAAGGCTTCTGGAGTAAATAATTTGTTTGTGTAAGAAAAATATCCATGTATAAAACTTTATAAACCGCAATCTCTAGCTTCCACTAACTGTTGTACACACATTCACAAAAGTGTGTTGTTCCAGCGGACGATGTAGGACGTAGGTGTAGCTCTGGTTTTGTTTACAGCAAAGGAAAACCTAGGCTCTCATCTAGGCTTATATTGAAATCCATTGACATTTTTCTTTACAAATCCTCGTTTTGTAAAGAAAATGTTTGTTTTGCTCTCTACTCTATGCTTCCTCTATGGAGTTCAAAATCCCAAATATCAAGGTGGAAAACTTATGTTAGCCATTCAAGAATGAACTGTTCCTCTGTGGAGTTTCTGTTCAGTTCAGTTAACTGAACACAGAGTGCCTTCCAAACCACAGGGAAGCCATGGCGCAGTGGGAATCTTGGCAAACATTTAAAGGCCTTTTCTTTTCATTACTTATCAGGCTATCATCACATTAGGCCTTTGGTTGGGGGAAACTCTGGATAGCTGATCGCTATCTGTAAACCGTTAGCGGGTAAACGCCAGCGTTTTGCTGCGTTGGCACATGGCACAAGTTTTAAGGTTCGCCTGTGATTACAGTGGCAATCTCTTTGCCCCATCAGGTCTGAAAATTAAAACAGAGGAAGGGAAATTGGATTTCCAGCTCCTCAAATCAGCAAGAGTATCCTCCCTTTTGTCTTAAGGACATTAGCCAACAAACTCCTCCTCTCAAACCCAAAACTCCATTAATAACACGGGTGAGCGGACTGGCACAAGACCGAAAGAGAAAGAGACAGAAAGCGTAAGAAACTCAGAGAAGCCACCCTTCCCATGCCTCGCTTTATAGAACATCCATAATCCTTTGCATGATGACCAGTGCGGACAGCAGAATCTCTTCCCTGAGGCACGATGATTAATGTACAGCCGAACGGGCCACGGAAGATGATAGAATAGCTCGCTGAAGAAACAGACTTGACGGGAGAACTCTGGGAGATGGATAGCGGCAGACGTGTGATTCTTCCCGCGCAGACCACAGTCTGTATTTCTCTGTTCTCTGTTCTCGGAGCCCCCCAGGTGATGTCAGTCAGCTCTCCTTTTCCCTTTCTCGTTGGCGCTAATTTTGGGTGACGCTGATGTTTCGCGCACAGCTTGGAACGCGGTTTGTCACTCTAATGAAGTGCTTGGTGGGAAAAGCGCCTCTGGTCTGATCTCTCAAGGTGACAGAGACGCGAGAAGCCGCTCTGCAAACAGCCTCTCCTCGGAGAGAAGCGTTGCAGCGCTGTGCTGCGCTACGCGGGCGCGCGTATGCATGAAGATGGAAAATGTGTTTGTTTGCAACTTCATGGGAGAAACCCCAAAACTCTCGATACTCCATCAAAGGGGGATGAAAAATGTCCTGCCAGTGCGGTCATATAGCCTGCGTGACAAGCAACAACAACTGCATCAAAACATGTTAATAACTAATTAACTCCACGCAAGGAAATGGCACATTGGCATAGCGCGACTGTAGAACCAGGGTTTGGCAAAAACTGGCTCCCACACAGGAAGATGAATTTAATGAACTACAGTTCAAACAATTGTATGCATTCTGGTAAATCACTCTGGGGAATCACACCCATACTGATAAAATGGCACACTTTTGAGTATGATAGTTAATAGTTAGTTAATACTGAGTACTTTACATCACAAAGATTGCCAGTTAATGTGTTTAAACTTGTGAATGAAAACAGAATCAAAAAGAAACAGTAAAAACAGTAGTGAAGGTTCTGGATGAATCTGTGTTTTTGAACGAATCAAATGACTAAATGATTCAATCAGATTTACTACTTTTACACTAACTCATGATAAAATGCTGCAGTTTTGTCACCTGTCACTTTAAATACTCAAGCTTTTAAATGAATGGATTATGATTGCCTGTCAATGTTTTTTTAATTGATTATCAGCTGGGAAAAAAAACAGCTCTAAAAGTGATTCGGATGATATTGTTTTCATTATAGTTATGGCTGTGCATGAACTCCACAAATCTCATAGAATTAGAATGATTATTAAAACTTTATAATTATTGTTATTGTTATAGTTATCACACTTGGTGTGTACAGGAAATAAATGATTCAGTGACTCACTTACTTGCCTTTTTCAAATGATTCAGTGACTCACTCAAATTCACTAGTTTTGTTTTTTAAATGAATCAGTGTTCTGAATGAATGAACTGAAGACCTGTTCACAAACAGAACGATAGCTTTGAATATTACTATGACTATAATTATAACAGTTTCCACAGCAACACCACGTTGTTTTGTTTTTTAATCAGCTGGAAAAACAGTTCTAAAAGTGATTCAGATGATATTGCTCTCATTATCGTTATAGCTCAAAGAATAAGAACGATTATTAAAACTTTATGGTTATTGTTATTATTATAGTTATCACCTTTGGTGTGCACAGGAAATAAACGATTCAGTGACTCGCTCAGTCACTTGTTTCAAATGATTCAGAGTCACCTAGATTCACAAGTTTTATTTTATGAATGAATCAGTGTTCTGAATCAAGCATTTGACCCAAAGACCTCTTCACACAAAGAATGACAGCTATGAAAAAACTACAACGATAATTATATTAGTGTCCACACCAATGCATGATAACATGCTGCAGTTTTGCTGTCTGCAGCTTTAAATGCTCAAGCTCGATAAGTCAGGATGGATTCTGATTCTGATTTTTATTGTTTATCAGCTGGAAAAACAGTTCTAAAAGTGATTCCAATTACATTGTTCTTATAATCGTTACAGCTGTGCATTGACTCCACAAATCTCATTGAATAAGAACGATTATTAAAACTTTATGGTTATTGTTATCATTATAGTTATCACCTTTAGTGTGAACAAGAAATAAACGATTCAGTGACTCACTCAAGCACTTGTTTTAAATGTTTTAGTGACTTATTTCAAATGATTCTGTGACTCACCTAGATTCACAATTTTATTTTATGAATGGATCAGTGTTCTGAATCAGTCATTTGACGAAAGATCTCTTCACACAAAGAATGACAGCTATGAAAAAACTACAACGATAATTATATTAGTGTCCACACCAAAGCATGATAACGCACTGCAGTTTTGCTGTCTGCAGCTTTAAATGCTCAAGCTCTGAAAGACTGGATGGATTATGATTCTGATTTTTATTGTTTATCAGCTGGAAAAACAGTTGTGTTGTATGGTTATTGATAGTTAGCAGCCTTGGTGTGAACAGGAAATAAATGATTCACTTAGCCACTTGCTTCAAAAGATTCAGTGACTCACTCAGTCACTTGATTTATTTCCAAATGTATCGGTGTTGAACAGACTAAATTTAACAAATGCTAAGTGATTCACTCAGAAAGAAAGATACTTCTTTTAACATTCAAATTTCAATTGCAAACCTGCAACCCAACTACTACTACAATTCAAATTTTAAGTCTTAATTCAACTCTAAATGGTGCACAACCCTGCTTAGAAGAGTCCTTTTGTCCTGTTCAGTCCAGCTTTTCGGGTCGAACTTCCCAAGGGCCATAAATCTGCCACCCGAGGTTGATCTCCATGTTGGTTTGTTGGCTAGCCATGTGTGAAAATGTTAATGAGGGTTATTATAATCCAAGAGATGCTCACGTTTTGCAAACTCCTCTGCTTTTCTGCTTACACACAACTATTGGGTGGCATCAATCCTCAACCGCTGTTGCACTAATAATAGATCTAATAGCTGGAGTGGCTCTGATACGTCTGTGTGCCTCTTTCTCCTTGTTTTCTTAAATGGACAGCCAGAAGCATGTGCCAGGGAAAAGCCTAGTAAAACCAGCTCATGATGTTCACGAGCCGCTGGATGCCACAATGCATCACCCAAAAATATTCAGGAGGAAAAACAAAGAAATGCATTCTTAAGATTAAGCAATGCACAAATGCCCAGAATTAAAAGACAACGTTTAGCACTCATTGATATGTTTCCAAACTTGAAAATGGAGCATGGCTCCGCTTTTTTTTTCCTCCCCTCCCATCAATGCTTTAGTCTTGCAAGATAAAGATTTTCAGAATCTCACTTTGATCTCCACCTAGGATTAGTTCTCTGCTGGATTTATGCACACCGGGAAATACTCTCACGCACACACACCGTCTTCGCCACGTGGAAAACCGTTGTCTTTTTCTACACCGCTCTTCCAGTGCTGATATTATCAGCCGTACCTTTAAAAAAAAAGTGCACAGACAAGCAACACTTAGCTTCCTCCACTCTCGGCCTAAAACTAAACAGCAGAATAATTACCGGCGTTGAATAATACATGGCACATTGCAAAGCAATCAACGTGTCAAAAAACAGGCCCCGGTTTAGTGCCGAGTAGCAGAGAATTCTGGGGATATGAAGGCTTCAGTCGATACAGTAATAAAGTCAGGAGAAGGTGTGTAGGCTTTCTGCATTTCTCCAAGCCTCCTCCCTTCCTCACTTACCACTGTTTCCTCATTCCACACTTTTACAGACCTTCCTTCCACCGCCTTTTATTTCTTTCATCCCAAAATTCTATTTCACCACCGTAACCGGACTTCCCGCTCCTTTTTACAAGAAACTGATGAATTTAATTATTTTTCGCAGTCTAGGTGCCATATTTCTGGTATATCTGCTAACCATGCTCTCCTTTCCCAGGCAAACCTGTTGGAGTGCTCTCTCTCTTTTGACGAGAGCCATAACAAGAGTCCTTCCACAAGAGGTGTGTTAACCCGAGGATCCACATTCTTTCCAATTACGTTTTCCCAGGCAGCACAGCGTGGTCTTCAATTCTGTGGCACTTACCCACCGCTAGACTTCAAAGAAACGGCGGCATGCAAAATGAACACCGCTGTGCGAAATGTACAAACGTTGGCACAAACGGACGGCCGCCCCGCACACCTCGCCCAAAGCGCAGCCGTGTCGCTTGTTCTCATCCTTGGGCAAACTCCACTCTGGAAAATAATTGAAATCCTTTCGGTTTGATAGACATGATCACGTTGCATTATGCAAAAGTACACTGCAAACATAATCCTTATCCAGGGATTACCTCGGGAATTCGTCACGATCCTCCAAACTTTCTATGATAGCTAGTTATCCTTAAGAAGATTGCTGAATGCCGGGATGGATTTGGGGGTGGGATCAGAACGTTTAAAGAAACATAAGCTGAACAATTAATCTATTATTTTCCCCCTTTCTCGTCACGGTCAATTTTATGGTGAGAACGAGATACTCAGGTTCCTTTATCTAGTCAATTTTTGAAGGCAGCACATCTATCCTCTACTACTTACAAGAACGTGCATGCAGTTTTTGGGAGGAATAATTATGGAGCAGAGTAAATATGGGTTGTTGTTTTTTTGTTTTTTTTTACAAAAATCAAAATAAATTAATACTTTTATTCAGCAAGGATGCATTAAATTGATCAAAAGGTGACACTAAAGACATTTATAAATTAGTTACAAAAGACTTCTATTTCAAATAAATGTTGCTCTTTCGAATTTTCAAAGAGCCTTAAAAAATATGAAGCTGCACAACTATTTTTAACATTAATAATAATAATCAGAAATGTTTCTTGAGCAGCAGATCAGCATATTTGAATAATTTCTGAATGATCATGTGACACTGAAAACTGGAGTAGTGATACTGAAAATTCAGCTTTGCATCACAGAAATAAATTACATTTTAAAATATACTCAAATAAAAAAAAAAGTTTTTTTGAAACTGTAATAATATTTCACAATTTAACTACTCTTTAACTACTATGTCCCAACATTGAAATTAATCATTTGATAAAATGTATTTATTGTGTACATACTGTGCAGTTTGTGGGAGTAATAAAAATGGAGCAGAGTAAATTTTTTCGTTTTTTTTTTTAAATCAAAAGAAATTAATGCTTTTATTCAGCAAGGTTGCATTAAATTGATCAAAGGTGACATTTATAAATTAGCTACAAAAGACGTAAAATAAATTTTGAATTTTTAAAGTGCTTGAAAAATATGAAGCTGCACAACTATTTTTAACATTAATAATAAAATCAGGAATGTTTCTTGAGAAGCAGATCAGCATATTCGAATAATTTCTGAATGATCATGTAACACTGAAAACTGGAGTGGTGATGCTGAAAATTCAGCTTTGCATTCATTTCTGTATTCACATCTATAATTATTGCTACTTTACATCTACTTGGCGAGACACTGCAGGTAAACAGGGTACAAAAACTAACAGTTATCACCTTACTTACACAGTTGATTGATTACATTGATAACTGCAAACATTTTTTATATTTCAAGTTTTCTAAAATGTTAGGTTTAAAAATGCAAATGATCCATTATTTAATAAAACATCTGCTTTGCATACATTTCTAGTACTAAAATCTAAACAGGATGAAGTCAGTTTCAAAATTCTTGTTTGTTCATAATTAAGATAATGCATTAAAATAACATGGTAAAACACACCGGTTTGCAATATCAAGCAGCAAAACGAGCTTTTTGTGCAGCTAAAAATAGCTGGAAGTGGATGAGACCGGAAGCCAGACACAAAAAAAAAAATGTACAAATGGCTGCACCCACACTTATGGGAAAAAATAAGGTGAATAAAAGAAACACTTAACAGTGTCTTTTCGTAAAAAACACTTTACGAAAAACCAAAAAGCACAAAATCTCAAACTTGACAGGTGAATGAAAAAACAGGGTTTTTGCCTGCAGTGTCTCCCCTTAAATAAAAAAAAAAAAAAATTCACATCTATAATTACTGCTACTTTACATCTACTTGGTGAGACATTGCAGGTGAATAAGGCACTAATGATACACTAATAGTTATCACTTTACTTACCCAGTTGATTGATTACATCGATAACTGCAAACTTCTTTTGTATCTCAAGTTTTTTAAAATGTTAGGTTTCAATATGCAAACGAGACATTATTTTATGAAATATGCACTAATTTGCATACATTACTAGTACAAAAATCAGTTTCAAAATTCTTAAATTTTTAGGACATATTAGAGTCAAAAGTTTTTACAGAGGGGATTTCGGGTATCTCATTCTGTCACTCCATAATTTAGATTTTAACAATACAATGTTTAAAAACAAGCAAAATATTATGAACAAACCTCTTTGTAAAAACCTTCAGGATATAGACAGGAATATAAATGTAAAGTTTGGTGTGTGTAAGTGCTCACTGTAGGAAAAAAAAGGTAATTTTGAGAAACAAAAATATGTATTTTAATTAAAATCTACTGACACAAATAGATAAAGTGCTATAAAAGAAACACTTAACAGTGTCTTTTGGATGTTTTCTTTTCACTAGTCGGAAAGAAAACATCCAATTATGAAAAACCAAAAAGCCCAAAATCACAAACTTGACAGGTGCATAAAAAAAAAAGCATTTTTTCCTGCAGTGTCACCCCTTAACCTACGCTTAAATCTAGCCGTACCACTAAACCCATAACCTAACTCGTATCCCATCTTAAAAACAGAAGAGTGTTTTGTAATTCAACATGAAATATCAGTACATTGTAACTAAAACTGCACGCAAGTACATTGTATTTAAAGACACCAAATGTAAAGTGGGACAGTCTGTAGTATAATGTACCTAAAAGGATAGAACAGTCAAGAAAACATAAGGATTTTCAAATGCTTTTTACTAACTTGTGTCATGTGTAACTGCAAAATTATGACTGAACAAGCAGGTTTCTGTTTGTTGATAGAACAAGCTGAACTCATGCCACTAGTTGAGTCAATGCTGCTGTTGGGATACTCAAACAAATGGGGAAATCATCAAATGAAACTGCAAAACTATTTTAAATTACATAAAGGACCGCATCCAGTAGCATTCTAATCTTTGCTGTGATATTCAAATTGGCATTGAAAACTAAAATGAGTGAGCTCATTTATTTTTGAGGCAAGTTAAAAAGAAAAAAGAAAAAGAAACTTCCTTCACAGATGTTAAAAAAGGAGGCAGCTGAAAGGAACATTGGGATGCTAAGCCCGTAGCTGGAGTGATTGTTTGCAGAGTCACTGAGCTACAGTGATCTGGTCTTTGTTTTTGCTTTTCGCTGCTTGTTGTTTGTGGCGGCGCACGTTTTTTTTTCCTCCTGTGTGCTAATGAGTTTTCCCTCTCTCCAGATGCAACCGTGCGTTTGAAAGTGTGTGCGCGCCGCCGCTTGTATATGTGTGTGTTTCTCTTCGTATGCGTCGAACCGCTTGTTGTGTTTGCAGCGTGAAATGATTTGGCATTCTAACAGTGCGCCTCCATCTCTCGCTCTCTCCCGCTCCCGGTTCCTGCTCTATCAGTGTCTGCCAAGGTTTTGTGACGGCTCGGAGAAGCCTAGTCAAACACAATTTTCTCATTCATCTTCCTGTCATTACCATATTTTAATTACTTTTTTTAAAGAGGGCCCAGGAGTTAAATAAATCAACAAAAAAAAAAAGATGTAACAGGGGGTTATCACCAGGTTTGTTGTCTCTAAGGTATAATCGTAGGACAATGAAAACCAGGCTCGCAACAAGAGAGCGAAGCTGCGCCGGAAAACGGCGGCGGTTAGATATAATGGCTTGGAATGGCTGGCGTGACTTGAAGGAATGGAGAGAATACTCGTCCTGTGATCCCTCAGAGGGGTCAATTGGATTTTATTATCCATAACATTCCGTGCACCTCATTTGACAATCCACTCATGGGGTCAAACCCACTCTCCCTGCCTAATGGAAACAGTCATCGGTAATGAGTAAAGCGCTTTAATAACAAGCTTTATATTAATGCTGGGCCTAATGAATGAGCGCTGAAGCCTTTTCCCCCGCTGATTACTAACTGATTACTGGGTTAGTACTGTGCCAACATCGTTAAAGTCTGAATAGCGAATTTCTCCGTAAACGGCTGTTACAACAGTTCAACGTGCTGCGTGTCGGAAATAAGGTAGCAAAATGTTGACTTTGGTATGAAATTGGCTCTGCTACCTCAGTGACAATACGAGGCAAAAAATACACAGTCTCAGACAACTGATACATTTAGCAACTGATTAACTTCATGTTTGGTTGACTATCAAACTAAAAAAAAAAAAAAAAAAAAAAAAAGGTGGGTATATGATTGAAAATAGAAGATTTGCATAACATGTTAAAAGTAATAAAACTAGGTATTATTATTATTAAAAACAACAACAACAACAACAACAACAACAATAATAATAATAATAATAATAATAATAATAATGCTACTACTACTACATTATAATTTTATTAAAATATATTTTTGCTAACGAATAGGTTTAATAATAATAATTACAATAATAGTATTTTTCTTCTTCTTCTTCTTCTTCTTCTTCTTATTATTATTATAAAGATTCTAATAAATACAATTAATAATATTAATTACAATAATATTAATGTTAAAAAATGCCAACCATAACATTACATAATAATAATAATAATAATAATAATATTAAATAATATTATAAGTCAAACAATAACAGTATTAATACTATCATTAATAATAATAATAATAATAATAATAATAATACATTAACAATAACAATAAATTATTATTATTATTAATATTATTTGTTGTTGTTGTTACACATAAATAAATATTAATTATAACTATCAATAACCATTACCTTTATTATTGTTATTAGTAGCAGTATTAATAATTAATTTTGACATTATTATTATTTGACATTATTTTTGTGTATTGTTATTTATAATAATAATAATAATATTAGTAATAATAATAATGTATTGTTATTAATAGTATTAATTACATATATTGTTGCTTGACATTTAACATAATAATAATTACTTTTATTATTATTATTATAACAATATAAATACTAATTAATACTATTAATAACAATACATTATTATTATTATTATTATTATTATTATGGCCTGGTTTCACATGCAGGGCTTAAGTTAAGCCAGGATTAGGCCATAGTTCAATTAGGACATTTAGGTAGTTTTTGGAAAATAACATTACTTGTGTGCATCTTGAGACAAAACAACGGCACTGACATAGTTTAAGACTGATCAGTGAAATCAAGTTTCTTTTAGTTAAAACAGCCCAGACATCCATTTTTGTCTGGGACAAGGCTTAAGCCTTGACTGTGAAACCGAGGGCATAAGTTTAAATTTTTATTTTTGGTACTGGTATACCATAGCACAACACAGCACTGGCCCCTTCAACAAGTCCTCCAACATGCAAAAATATCAGCCGCAGCCCTATTTGTGGAGGTCGTGCTCAGAAACCTTCTCCGCTCGTGTCGTTTCGCCATTGTTTGCTGGCCTTGACAACACTTGACTTGGCCTTTTCGACAGAACAGGCAGAAATAGGGGCCTGACGGTGAATCATGGATCTGTACCTGTTCAGAGCTGCAGTGTCTGGCCATCATATTAAGAGCGTCGACGAGAAAAGGTCACAGATAGGGGCCGAGATGAGTTATGATACAAGAGCTGATTCACAGATGATTCAACTCCCGCTCGCAATTATAGCATGTCAGCATGACACAAACACACTCTTGCGCACACATGCACACAAAGCAAGCTGACAGCCTTTATCAACAAACGAAGAACATGCTCCGTAAACTCACGAGTGGCTAATTTTCTCTGAATGACAGGATAAGACGCCGTTAGATATGAAGAGCCGTGGCTTCATGCAGCAAGCTTTTCTAAGCTGATTGTGTGAGTTTATTTAATGAACCAAACAACAGCTTTACATACGCAATCCAACACCATGTGAATTGACTTTTAAGGTGTTTTACTGCTGTTATTATTATCATTAAGGCAAACATCATTAGCACTAATGCTTAGATTTTAACCCTACAGTGTGTATTAAACTCATCCAGCATAATAAGTTATATGGACATGAATCCACATCCTTGCAATACCTCAAAATAATTCACTAAAAAGACACAAGCAACCATCCAATTATACCATGGGCAACCACAGCCATTTACAAAACCGTAGTACAGAAGTGGCACATTATCTTCAGAGAGTGTAAAATAAAATAAAATAAAATAAAATAAAATAGTATGGATTTATATTCTCTCACTAAAATAACAAAAACAAAATAAAATAAAACAAAATAAAATAAAATAAAATAAAATAAAATAAAATAAAATAAAATAAAACTGTCTGGGCCAAAAAAAAAAAAAAAGTTAGATTGTTTTACTGATTTCAGTTGAGTAACATAAAAAAACTGTCTGGGTTAAAAATAAAATAAAATAAAATAAAGGGATTTATATTATTTCACTAAAATAACAAATAAATACAAAAAAAATAAATAAAATAAAATAAAATAAAACAAAATAAAATAAAGGGATTTATATTATTTCACTAAAATAACAAATAAATAAAAAAATAAAAAAATAAAATAAAATAAAATAAAACAAAATAAAATAAAGGGATTATATTATTTCACTAAAATAACAAATAAAAAATACAATAAAATAAAATAAAATAAAGGGATTTATATTATTTCACTAAAATAACAAATAAAAAATAAAATAAAATAAAATAAAGGGATTTATATTATTTCACTAAAATAACAAATAAATAAAAAATAAAATAAAATAAAATAAAATAAAATAAAATAAAATTTCAGTAGCAGTGATTTGTATTATTTTACTTATTTCAGTTGAGTAACATAACAAAGATTTGTCTGGTTAAAAAAAAAACAAAAAAACGGCAGCAACAACAAAGCAAATTTTGTCTGCCAGACATCTGTGAGATTATTTCTAGTGTAACATCCAGAGGGAGTTTATTCTGTTCATTTATTTGGAAGTTTACTATTTTGCACAATCTATGTTAACTTAACATATAATGTTATACCAAAATATGTTTGTTGTTCATGAGTAAAATCAGTAAACACAAAAGCTAAAAATGAAATCTGCCTATGCTGAGAAAGCGCTGTACGATGTTGTAAGTGTCAGGGTTTGCTAAAGCGCCGTCAGTGTGTACACAGCTATTAGACTCACACTTAAGCAGAAGTGTGGAGAAAGCTCTCACGCTAATGCACACATTCACCAAGCCGCTCGAGGTGAGAAATTGCTCACATCACATTTTCGCAATGGGGGATTCCTTTAAAAGTCTTTTTTCCCTTTTTTTCCTCCTATCAATCAGGAAACGTTACATCGCTGTTTTTCAGAGTCTGACACACAACAGGAAGGAAAGAGATGGCGAATGGATACTGAACATGAAAAAAAAATCATTTCAGAGCTGGAATATTCCAGAGAAACAGTTTAACACTGACAACGTGAATAAAAATTCAGTTCTTGATAAATATACCTGGTCTAGTCATCAGTGAAGGAAGAAAGACAGAAAGAAAAAGAGAAAAAGAAATAAATACAAATATAATATACAGTTTAAGTCAAAAGTTTACACACACCTTGCAGAATTTGCAATTTTATTTTGGTAAATTATTTCACCGAAATAAGAGGGATCATACAAAATGCATTATTTTTTTTATTTAGTACTGACCTGAATAAGATATTTCACATTAAAGATGCTTACATATAGCCCACAAGAAAAAATAATAATTGAATTTATAAAAATGACCCCGTTCAAAAGTTTACATACACTTGATTCTTAATACTGTGTTGTTACCTGAATGATCCACAGCTGTGTTTTTTTGTTTAGTGATAGTTGTTTATGATTCCCTTGTTTCTCCCAAACAGTTAAACTGCCCACTGTTCTTCAGAAAGATCCCTCAGGTCCCACAAATTCTTTGATTTTTCAGCATTTTTGTGTATTGAACCCTTTCCAACAATGGCTGCATGATACGGAGATCCATCTTTTCACAATGAGGACAACTGAGGGACTCATATGCAACTGTTACAGAAGGTTCAAATGCTCACTGATGCTCCAGAAGGAAACAATGCATTAAGAGCTTTTTGAAAACTTTTGGAATTTGAAGATCAGGGTAAATTTAACTTGTTTTGTCTTCTGGGAAACATGCAAGTATCTTCTGTAGCTTCTGTAGGGCAGTACTAAATGAAAAAAATATGCTATTCAAAAGTTTTCACCCCCCGGCTCTTAATGCATCGTGTTTCCTACTGGAGCATCAGTGAGCAATTTTTCTGAAGAACAGCAGGCAGTTTAACTGTTCAGGACAAATAAGGGACTCATGAACAACTATCACTAAACAAAAAAAAAAAAACACAGGTGTGGATCATTCAGGTAACAACACTGTATTAAGAACCAAGTGTAGATTGTGAACTTTTGAACAGGGTCATTTTTATAAATTCAACTATTATTTTCTCTTGTGGACTATATGTAAACGTCTTTTATGTGAAATATCTTATTCAGGTCAGTACTAAATCAAAAATAACATGCATTTTGCATTATCCCTCTTATTTTGGTTAAACAATAAACATTTTGCACATTCTGCAAGGTGTATGTAAACTTTTGACTTCAACTGTATGCTGTATTATAAAATCAACACAATCCTGACTTTGCATTTCATATACACGGTATAGTTTGCTTAGACACTAAGTTATCCTGCTTCTTTAAAATGTCAAAACAGTTCAGAATGCTAAACATGCAACATTTTTTTCTGAATCTATTAAGATTCATGTCAAAAAATTCCCACTATCTCTGTCTGGAGTAACCCTGCCTGCTTTGTTCAATTTTTGCACATCCCTGCGCAAAAACACGCCTGCATCTTCGCTCACTGCCGTTGTTACCCAATATACTTTTCCCTCCCTCAAAATAGATTTCATCTCTTTATATTGAATCTGTCTTCTTGTGTTGTGATGTTTCCAGTGGGCCATTATTTAGTTGCTTACTCAGGGATTCTCTCTACACATTTCTAATCGGAGACACCGATGCTCACTGCCTGTTCTCACCCCAAATACAGCTATATTTCCACCAGACTCTAACAACGCTGTGTCTCAACCCTGATTAAAGTGAGAGATTTGTCCTTTTTACGAATAAAAAAGGAATATAGCGTGAAGTGGAAATGTCAAGCCAGCAGCTCTGGTTTTGAGTAAGAGCGTCTGGCCCGACGCCGTATTTCATCAGGAGAGTCAGGTTCTTTCAGATTACATTTCATCAGTTCTGCATCTTATTTAGTCTCAGTTTAACTTTGCATGGTTGTATTGTGCTGAGAAGCAGGGTAAGCATAAAGAAAGACTGGACGAGAACGAGTGAAGGTGAGACATAATAAAAGTAAGAGAAAAGAGCCGTGCCACAGTGGGGGACATCAGAAGATGCCAATCAGAAGGCATTTTCGGGTCCCGTGGGGCGTACAGTGAAGTGTAGCTGAAAGTGAAGGGAAGGACATTCATGCTTTGCCAAATAATGATCAAACAGGAGGAAATTCACTAGGGCAGACCGCAGCTGAACACACACTTTCACACGAACACACACTCGCAGCAACAAAACCAGTGAGTGTCAGTAATCTCTGCAGACACATTTATGGCTCTCTGAGTACAGGAGGAAATGCAAAACAAAAAGTAAATGTCACTATCCTCACTAGCTTTATTATTTAGTGCAATTTGTGTACTGCAAAACAGAAGTTCAGCATCTACTGCACCGCTTTTCTGCAGCTGCTGAATCTCCAGTGGCATAATGAGAAGTGAATGTGGGCTTGTCGTCTGAATTAATCATGATGAGATTAAAAAAAAAGAAGAATATGTATTGCAAAATATTCTTGAAAAAAATGTTTTCTACAAAAAAAAAAAAAATCAAATAGATTGATAGACAGAACGATAGAACAATGGATAGAATGATAAATAGAACGACAGATAGAACAATACATAGATTGATAGAATGATAGATAGATATAGATAGAACGATAGAAAGACAGAAAGATAGATAGATAGAATGATTGATATAATAACAGATAGAACGCTACATAGAACGATAGAACGTTAGAACGATAGATAGAACGATAGATAGATAGATAGATAGATAGATAGACAGATAGATGCTAAACAGACTGTTAGAATGATAAAATAGAACGAGAAATAGAACTACAGAACAATAAAACGACAGAACAATAGAAAGACGAGAAGAAAGAAGGATAGAATAGAAAACGATAGAGATAGATAGAGCGACAGAACAAGAGATAGATATATAAAGCGATAAAATGACAGAATGATACAATTTCTGAATGATAGATAGAATGCCAGACAGAAGGATAGATAAAAAATATATATATAGAACGCTAGAACGATAGACAGAACAATAGACAGAACAATAGACAGAACGAAAGAACAATAGCTAGAACGATACAACGATAGAACGATAAATAGATAGATAGAACGACAAAACAACAGAACGATAGACAGAACGTTAGATAGACAG
Organism: Labeo catla; assembly: GCA_012976165.1. Taxonomy (NCBI): domain Eukaryota; kingdom Metazoa; phylum Chordata; class Actinopteri; order Cypriniformes; family Cyprinidae; genus Labeo; species Labeo catla. Next base: position 647,914 of record VONZ01000112.1, read on the forward strand.
ACAGACAGACAGATAGATAGATAGATAGATGCTGAATAGAACAGATAAAATGGCAGAGCGATAAAACGAGATAGATAGATAAAGCGATAAAACGGCAGAATGATACAATTCCTGAACGATAGATATAACATCAGACAGAACAATAGATAAAAAAAAAAATATACAGAACGCTAGAACGACAGACAGAACAATAGACAGAAAAACAGAACAATAGAGAGAACAATACGATAGAATGATAGAACGATAGATAAATAGATAGAACGATAGAACGATAGATAGAACGACAGAACGATAGAACGATAGATAGATAGATAGATAGATAAACAGATAGATGACAGAATAAATACAGGTCAATGTGTCAGCAACTGAGCCGGGCAGTAAATTTGGCTTTGGGTTTCTGATAAATGTTTACATGAGCCTCTGAAGGAATACGTAATGGCACTTGAAGCACAGCACTGATCTGGGGAGAGCGTTTCTCAGTATGAAAGGACTCTGGCACAGGCCAGCTGGCAGGACTCAAACCGGACGTCTGCGAGCTCGTGTCTCCGAGCCCTGGAGCAAAGTTTCTTGGAGTCTTCTCAAAAACATGTCTCATGTCAATCTATCTCAGTTAAATCTGCCTCATTATCTAGTCTGGAGTTGCAGGAGGCTGGGAGGAAAATTTTAATTTAATGTCTTACCTTGGATTAGAAGAGAGCGTGGAAGAGGTTATTGCCGTCATCAGAGCATCCAACGAAACGCGAGGGGGAAAGAGAGAGGAAAAGAGAAGGATACCAATTAGCAAATGGCAATAAATATGTCTAATAGAAGGGAAAACATGGAGCTAATCATGGCAGGATTCCTGGGCCCACGGCATTCTGATTACACATGCAAATGAGCGAGCGTTTAGTTTGTTGGGAAACAACCTTGGTCAGCCATCTTAGAATATGCCTGCCTATAAAATAAAAATGTACAAATGAGAAACATTTCTAGTCTTATTGCAAACAATTCATTGGTGATATTACTTCAAAGGAAAACAAAAACTCGTTTAAATGTATTAATCACTGTATAGAATATGGGATTATAAAAGGCCTTGCACAAGGTTATGTGTTTAGAGAATCTCCTTGATACAAGTCAAGCAGCATCTAAAGAAAAAGCAGAGTTCAGCAGATCGAGTCCATGCTGAAAGCTTTTCCTCTATTTTCCTAGAGCGTCTATGAATTTAACATGGGTGCTGAGCTTTCCATGAGTTTTACATAGAACATTGCAGCACCTGTACACCAAAAATAGTCACTGCTCCAACCTCCTGCTGAAAACAGGAGAGCCCAGAGATCTCACTCCTATCTGGTGGTCCTATTTCTAGGTGCAACTGAATAAAAATATGCTTCTTGTTGGTTTTTATTCATTTATTTTATCTATTCATTTATTTTTCAGCTGAGAAGAAAAGTCAATTTAAACATGGAGAGAACATTATTCTGTTTGATTAAAAATATTCTCTTTCTTTTTTTAACTCTAGAAATTGCATTCCTGTAGCTCAAAAACAAAAACATGGCACTAACAATGTCAAGGTCTTGTGTTTAATTTCCAGGGAATTTAAGAACTGATCAAATGTATAGTTTTGAATGCAATGCCACTGGTTTTGGATACAAGTATTTGCCAGATGAATGTAAAAGAATGAATAACAAGCTGCAATAAAATAATGGATAACACTTGAGATTAGGGAAGACTCTTCACTATTAACTAGTTGCTTATTTGCATGCATATTGGTTGCTTATTAGTACGTACAAAGCACATATAAATGCCTTATACTGCATGACCATGTTCTAGATTCGTTAAAGGGATAGTTCACCAAAAAATGAAAATTGTGTCAATAATTACTCACCCTCATGTCGTTCCAAACCTGTAAGACCTTCGTTCATTTTCAGAACTCATATTAAGATGCAAACAGCAATGCAACTGTCATGTTCAAGGCCCAGAAAGGTAGTAAGGACATCGATAAAATACTCCATGTGACATCAGTGGTTCAATCGTGATTTGATGAAGCTACGGGAAAACCTTTTTCTTGCACTCTCATGAAGAAAAGATATTGTTGAATACAGTCGTAATTTTGGTTCTTTTTACACACAAAAAGTATTTTCTTTGCTTCATAACATTACGATTGAAGCACTGATGCCACATGGACTATTTCAACAACGGTCCTTACTACCTTTCTGGGCCTTGTGGTAGCTGTACTGCTGTTCATACACAGTCAGAAAGCTGTTGGATTTCATCTAAAATATCTTAATTTGTATTCCGAAGGTCTTAAAGGTTTGGAACAACATGAGGGTGAGATATGAATTTCAGAATTTTCATTTGTGGGTGAACTATTCCTTTAAACCAACACAATACCTAAAAATTACTACTACTACTACTACAACAACTACTACCTTACTTACTATCATTAAGCAGCAAATTAAGTGTTTATTGAAGGAAAACTCTTAGTTAATGGTGATTATAAAACGGATAGTTCCTGTCCTTGATTCTGATTGGTTGAGTCATGTTCAAAGCTGTTGTAAATTACTCCACAAACATACACCTTTGTTTACATTTGTGTGTTTCTCGGCAACCACTTTGTTGCAACCACAACTGTTTCTGTGGAACTACACCATTTAGTGGAAGAATAATGTTTTTATTATTATCATTATACTTTATTTGCTGTTTTATTTTGTGAAACCTTACTACGTATATGGAATAACCGTTTCATAAAAGCAATAAGCCCCGTGAAGCCGTGCTTTACGGTGAATATTTAACAGCTAAGGGGCATTGTTAGTTAAGACGCGATGGTGTAAGAATAATGTTTTTATTATTATCATTATACTTTATTTGCTGTTTTATTTTGTGAAACCTTACTACATATATGGAATAACCGTTTTATAAAAACAATAAGCCCTGTGAAGCTGTGGTTTACAGTGAATTTATAACAGCTAAGGGCCATTGCTAGGCACAACACGATGGCGGAAGAATTATGTTTTTATTAATATCATTACACTTTATTTGCGTTTTTTTGGTGAAACCTTACTATGTATATATGGAATAACTGTTTTATAAAAGCAATAAGCCCCGTGAAGCCGTGGTTTACAGTGAATTTATAACACCTAAATGGCATTGCTAGGCAAGACGCAATGGCAGAAGAATCATGTTTTTATCAATATCATTACACTTTATTTGCGGTTTTATTTTGTGAAACCTTACTACGTATATGGAATAACCGTTTTATAAAAGCAATAAGCCCCATGAAGCCGTGGTTTACAGTGAATTTATAACAGCTCAGGGGCTCTGTTTTGCATCAGCCCTTAGCTGTTATAAATTCACTGTAAATCATGGCTTCTTGGGGCTTATTGCTTTAATATGTGTTCCCTCATCCAAAGTATTACCAAATGATGTACAGTAAGACCAGAGCAACCAGTTTAAAAAAAAGGTGATTTCATATTGTCTTTCAAAGTGACAGTCTCTGAAGTGAATTTCTCATGGACATCTCTCAATATAAACATCATGTGCCCTTTTGACTTACACATAAAAAGAACTGCGGATAAAAGTTATACAAGGTTACTAGTTAGCAAGAAATCAGGAAGACACAGTGAACAGTCAAAATAGTAAAAGAATAAACATGTACTTGAACTTTTGAGACCAGAAAATTAAAAAAAAAAAGTCCGGGTGATTGCTTTGACACTTCGCAATTTTTTTTTTTCCGCTGGATGTGCAACATTGACATGAAACATGTAAAGGGCTGTATGACATTGAAAAAACTGAAAACCCAATATCCTGCCTTCTATGCAACAAAACAAGCTGGCTTTCAGAAGTGAGATGTTTTTGCTAAAGTAAATCCACCCGCATCAGCTCCTCACAGACCAAGCGCTCCTTCTATAGCCAATCTCGTAGATGCGGTTAGGCCCGTTTTAATTCATCTCCCCTCTCAGGAGGGTTTGTCCCTTTGCTTGGCACCAAACTCCACCCGTGTACTCCATCTCCATAAAACCAATCCATTACTAACAGGGCAGGCCACAGAGCGGCCCCCTCACGCCCCGCTAAACGCTCCTGCACTCTGCCTCACTTTCCCGTTTGTGTTTCATTTCACACTCTTTCAGGCTATTTTTCTTGTGTTCTTTTCTTGAGGGAAAGAGAAGGGCTGCGTGTTTGGGAAAAGGGGGAACGTTATTGGTTCTCTTACAAATAGCATGCCGGAAAAAAAGCACTTGAGATAACACAAGCGAGCGCCTTTGGTGTACCACTCTCTCTCTCGCCCAATGAATAAATGAATGAATTAACACCACGCTCAGGCCTCGGGGTCCCTTTGCAACTCTCCTAAAAGTGGAAAGTCCTGCCCCTGTGCCTCTAAAGTCACCAGCGACACAAACACGCGCACACACGAACGCAAACCTCCGATTCAAAGTTATGACACATACACACACAAGATTTATGACCCACATCAGAGCATTTGCAATTCAAGAGTTCAGAACTCTATTTATTAGCAACACTCAACCAGGAGAGCGTGAGAGAGAAAGTAGTAAAGGACATCAGGAGGTAGATCCTGTGAGAAAGAGGATGTTATTCTGTTTGTGAGAAGGCACATCCTCACGGGGATGAGAGACGGCTCTATTTTTAAAGAGCAGCTTTAGTGCAAACGGCCTTTCGGAGAGAAAGACAATGACCGAGAGAGACGCCTAATGCCATATTGCCAGTGTCCTACTCTGTCACCTTTGTCAGCAGTACTGGAAAAGAAAGAAAAAGAGACACGGAAAAGACACTTTCTGGGTGGGCGTTTGAATGATCGACCGCTATGAACTTTAGCCTCCTGGGAGAAAACAGCAGCGTTTTCACCTCACCCAGCCAAGTGAAGTCCTGCATTCGGTTGGGAATCACAAGGAATTTGTGTCCTCGAACTGCCGATTCACCCAATTTTTGTGTTAAAAATCTTAGTACAACCCTCGATTTATCACTATTTCAAGTGTATAAAATTAAAATCAAGTGCAAATTAGTATCACTTTATTAAAAAGGAAGGTCACACCTCACATAAACCTCAATGAATTTTTCTGGTTTGGGGCATAAGTATTATGCAAGTAAAATGTACCATCATGCCAAGATTGAAAGAGCTGTCCAGCTCAGGCGGTCACACCAAATTTACCCCAAAAGCAGACCATAAGATGCTTTAACAAGAGTCAAGGAAACTTTGAGTGTCATAAAGGTATCTACAAGCAGATCTGGCAACATTCACTATGAAAATGCCTCAGATAACTGGTTTACTATAGAACTAATGCATCCTTTCCTGCATTAAAATAAAATAAAATAAAATAAAATAAAATAAAATAAAATAAAATCCTTACTGACCCCAAACTTTTGAATAATACATTTTATGAAACTGTACTTATATTACTGTTAATGTGTTTACTTACATTAATTTATTAAAAACATTAATATATATTATTAGTAACACAATAAATGCATTTTATGAATTTATTGTGCAACAGCAATTTTTTGAAATAGAAATATTTTGTAACAATGTCTTTACTGTCACTTTTGTTCAATTTAATGCATCCTTGTCAGCATTTCTTTAAATAAATAAATAAATAAAATTAAAATAAAATCATAAAATGATTACTGACCCCAAACTTTTGAATAACAAATATTTTATGAAATTGTACTTATATTATTGTTAATGTTTTTATTTACATTAATTTATTAAAAACATGAATACTTATTATTAGTAACACAAAAAACACATTTTATGCATTTATTATGCAACAGCATTTATTTGAAATAGAAATAGTTTGTAACAATGTAAAGTCTTTACTGTCACTTTTGATCAATTTAATGCATCCTTGCCGGCATTTCTTAAAAAATAAAATAAAATAAAAATTCCAAACATCTGAATAAGAAACTTTTTATGAATTTGTATTTGTTTGATTGATCTTATTTACATTCTTTTATTAAAAATACTAATACTTATTATTAGTAACACAATAAATGCATTTTAAAACCAATACTGCTTTGGCTAACATACTAATGTAATTTAAAAAAAATAAGAAAGTATAACCTGAGTTGCACATGAGTTCAAAGTCAATTCATATAAAATAACCAGCTAATGAGAATCAGGTGCTCACCAGTTGGACTGCATAGGTCACACCTCACGTTTTTGTTGCATTTAACTAACTGTGATGATGCAATGCATTTATTGTCTCCATACCGATTCCTCCTCTCACAAAATTCAATTCAACCTTTAAATTCACAACCAAAACATGACTGTACTGGTTCTTGATTCCCAACACTAGCCTAGCCCCTCCAGCACCTCTAACCACCACTCGTCCCCTTTGCACACTAAGGTGAAAAAAAACCCCAAACCCCTGAGGATTAGCGAAACAGCTCTCGTCGTCATCAGAAAGAGGGATTTTAATTTCACACTGTTATCAGCGCAGACGCAGTGTCACCGCTTCAAAACCTTCACCGTGAACTCTGCGGTGAGCAGAGAGACACACAGCCGCTGACAGCACTCAAGCGCTCACTATAAAGGCAGTCAGAGAGACCCAGAGGGGAATCAAAGCCGAGAGACGCGTCTGCTCTTTCTGGATCGCCCCGGAGAGAGAGAGATAGACAGCATGTTTTTTGCATAGGGTGGGTTTTCGCGACTCGTTCACATGCACGGCGCTCTTTATGGCTGCGGTAATTGAACTAACTGATGTGATCTTTCACAGGCCCACGTGCGGGAATGAAACAGCGAGCCGTGTGGAGGGCGACACAGTAATCCTCTGTAGGTCAAAGAACAGAGGCAATGGAAATGAGGATTCCTTATAATAGAATCCCAAACCATCGCTTTAAATTCAAAGATGCGTTTGCACCGCGAATCAGGCGGCAGAAAGCCGCCATATGGACTAACGTAAGCAAAGCAGCTTTCAAATATCTGTCTGTCTGTCTGTCTCTCTCACACTCTTCCATCAAACACAGCTTTGGACCAAGAGATGCAACCACCAGAGGGAGTTTTGAAGTTTGTTTGAAGAATTTCAGCCGGGGTTTGAGGGGCCGGTTATCACGCGGTTAATTTCACCTCGGAGCACCTTCGTAAATACATTCCCACTTCCTGTGTTGGTTGTCAGGGCTTTGTGGACGTCTGAAAGCTATTACTCAGGTGTCTCCTGAAGCTGTTAAGAAGACAAAGAAAAAAAAAATCTACCTTTCTTTCTCTCTCAGAAAGTGCTGGACTCTAATCGGCGTGAAGTAGGAACGCACGGATAAAGAAATTTGGGCTAATACTAAAAACTACTTACTTCTTTGGCTCCTGACCAATGCAATTATAAAAGTTCAGAGTTCCCACCAGTGAATTTCTATGAATTTTACCAGCACAAAATGTTCTATTTATTTTTATAAAATATGTATTTTTTAATACATTTTTTTTTTAAAGAACCAATCCTTAAAATGGAGTATTATTTGTGCATAAAAGTCTCCGAAATGACTAAATAACTGTTTTGAGATTTCAATGCAGAAATGTACTTTTTAACTTTAGAAGTTTATTACCAATCCTGAAAATCACAATTTTAAAATTTCCCAAAATGTACAGGTGTTTCATGTAATGTGGGAACCTCAACCACTTAAAAAAAAAAAAAAAAGCTTTATACAAAAAGCTCAAAAATGGCTCTAAACGATCCCAGCCGGGGAAGAAGGGTCTTATCTAGCAAAACAATCTGTCATTTTCAAAACAAATTGACAATTTCTATACTTTTAGGTCTAGGTCTGCATGAACTTGTTTTTTCTGGTTCAGTACCGTTAGGGTATGTCGAAAAATTCCCAAACTTCAAAATCGTCCTACAACACTGCAGAAGTACCGACCGAGTGTTTACAAAGTGAACATGCAAAGATAATCAAACACCCTTTACAAAAAATAGGTAAAACAGCGATGTAGGGCGATTTTGAAGTTGCAGAAGAAAACAAGATTTTTTGACATACTGTATTGACCCGGATTACACAGACTACATATGCGCGTGGCAGAGCTAGATAAGATGAGCATTTGAGGTTAAAAAGTATATAAATTGACAATTTGTTTAGAAAATGACTGATCGTTTTGCTAGATAAGACTCTTCTTCCTCGGCTGGGATCGTTTAGAGCCCTTTGAAGCTGCATTTAAACTGTGGGAAGTTTAAATTTGGGGGCACCTTACATATCCATTATATGAAGAGAAATCCTGAAATGTTTTCCTCAAAAAAAACAAACATACAAACAAACCAACAAACAAACAAAAAAAAAAGTTCTTTATGACTGAAGAAAGACATGAACATCTTGGATGACAAGGGGGTGAGTACATTATCTGTAAATTTTTGTTCTGGAAGTGAACTACTTCTTTAAAAGGGTCATCGGATGCCCATTTTTGCCCAAGTTGATATGATTCTTTAGGGTCTTAATGACTTCTCAGTGGTAGTGTAAAAAAACACCCTTTTTACCTTGTCAAAACCAACCCTTTTTAGAGCAAGCAGTTCTGTTGCATGTTCAAATACTAATGAGCTCTGCTCACCCCGCCCCTCTCCTCTGTGGGGTGACGAGCTGTGATGTTTACTTCAGCCACATGTAGCTGTGAAACTTGCTAACTAACACGTTATTAAAAAAGGCGATTTGCAAAGATGCATTAAAAAAAACCCTTATACTCACTTCTGCTGTAGGTGAAGCTGGATCACGAATGATTTGCATAAATCGCATTTATTTAGATCACCGGGAACACTTCCTTCTAAAACAAAAGTAATGTTAATCCTCTGTGTCTTCAGCGGCTCAGATGTCGGGAGTAAATGATGACTGCTATGATCATTACTACATCCAACAACAGAACACTTCAACTGCTCAATCGGAGACATTCTTATCTTCCCCTTGTCCAGAGTCAGAACAATGGCGGTCGGACTGTTCTCAGCTCACTCAGCACATTTAGGGCGGGTCTAAGGTAAGACAGTCATGTCAATCAACTATATTGGGAGCGGCCTTGGTCGATGTGACGTCATGGCCTTATTTGAAAAAGGGGATATTACATATAAAGATTTAAAAAAAAAAAAAAAACACTGAGTGATTTTTATCATTATAGGGTGGTTTGTACACACACTGCCAACACACATTTATGTTCAAACAACATGTAAAAGTGAGTTTTACATCCCATGACCCCTTTAAAACATTTCACCACACTGCACCACACATCAACCTAAATACTAAAAAAACAGCTATACTAAACACCCCTGTTTACTAATTTGTATTTTTATCACGAGTATGGTGACAGAGAGGGGACATCACACTTCAACCCAAACTACAACTCTAAAAAAGACGCCTCATGCTCCATCAGCTTCATTCCACATTTGGCCGAGCTGCTTAAACACATTATCATTTCGGTCCCGGAGTCCCGTAGTTTGGCATTCAGGATGAGAACTCTGAGGTCTTGAGAGGGCTACTTTTAATCAGGCAGTTTGTGTGGTACTCCAGCTGGTAGCACATGAGCCGCGTGGCTACACCATACGCAGGCACCGAGATGGTCCATCCGCCCGGTGATCGCTGATGAGCAAAGCAACCTGGTCATTAGCTCTGATTGGCTGCCACGCCTTCATGCAAAAAAGCTGGGAAAGCTGCTTTTCAAACCCCAAAACACAGGTGCACCACGGATAGATCGGTTCTCTTTCTCTCAATCCATCTGCCCTCTCCCTCTCTCTGAAAATGGGAAATAGATGAGAAGATGCTTCCTGAATAGTTTATCAGAGGCATGGATTGGCATCCATTGCAATCTCAGCAACAATCAGCAGTTCTTCCAAGCACAACGTCCTCACGGCTGTAACCAAACAAAACGTGACAAGTTTTAAACATCAAGTAATTTACCTGTCCTGACTGTGAGCAATGGAAGCTCATTTCCACCTCATATAAATAAATAAAAATAAAACGTAATAATTTAAAAACATTTAAAATGTTAAAAAAAAAAAGTAATTACAGGACAAAGTTTAAATTTATAGTCATGTAGTAAGACATAAAATAATAACTGTAAGTGACGTATGTTCAAAACATCAGGTTTCTTTGATGAACAGAAAGTTCAGAAGAACAGCATTTGTCTGAAATAGAAATCTTTTGTAACATTATAAATGTCTTTATCACCACTTCAAAAAAAAAAAACATTACAAATCTTACTGTTCAAAAACTTTTCACTGGTAGTGACATAAAATTTTTGAGAAATGATGTCAGTCTATATTACTCTGAAATCTAAAATCTAAATATTTTCTTTCACAAAAAATGCATTAAGATGTGTTTCATTCAAGCTCCTATTTGGAAAAAAAGGGCACTACAAATCAGACATTTAAACTTGAAAATGCATAGAACTCCAGTTTGTCTGGTTGCAAATCTGATGTGGTGTGAAACAATCACTTGCAATGCATTAATGAGTCAAAGTTCCTAGATTACATAGTAAAACCTGTTTAGCAAATGCAAAGAGAGATGTGCAAAAACAACAACAACAACAAAATGCACTACAACTGTCAAAAGCATAAATGGCATAAATGCATGTAAATGCACATTTGATCCCTGGTTAGGACAAAAACGCATATTGCCATGGAAGGATTTATTTCTTTATTCCTGTGTTATTGATGCTAAGGCGAGCACACGACTTCATCTCATACAGGTGGCATCGTCGTACATAAATTACCGTGCATCTCTGCTTATGACTCATCTCAAATGGCATCCATTAAGTAAATCAGGTTCAGCAAGAGCAGACTGTTGCATGCTAGTCCCTCTCTGATTTAGTGCATCCATATATGATCTAATTAAGTGATTAATGTAAACTGAATCTATCAGTGTGGACACAACATTGATCATGGTACTAAAACATGCATGTGCTGAGCAATGGGTACTAGACGTAGCATTTCAACCAGGGAGCATCATAAAATAACAACCACAAGAGAAAATGTCATTGCACTTGTCCGTGCGAGAAACAAAGTGTATCTTCCATAATTAAAAGAATCTCCAGAGGAGGAGAATTATCAATTAATAAAGCTCCAAAACCCATAGACAAAACATACACTGGACATAGGAACGCACATAAGCTCCATTAACAAAGCTGCATGCTAAGCTTCGCCGTCCTCTGCTTTAATTGGCTTATTAGTTTTGCTCTTCTATCCTTTTAGCCTGATTGGCCCTGTTTTAAAAGCAGCAGGGTTGAAAACAAACGCAAACGGGGTCTATATAACATCAGCGGCGTTCACGGCACAATGTTAATCAGTCCTCTGGGCTAAAATAAGGTTCCAGGTGGTGTGGAACACAGTAACCTCTACAAAGTTCAGCTTTTCTAATGAGGGCATTTTAATCTCTTAACCACGGCGGTGAATATTTTAACATGCTCCCTCTCTCTATCTGTCTGACGGCATACATTCAGGATACGGCACGAGGTGAAACGGATATGCATTTTTGATTAAGCTGTGTGTAATATTTATCGAGTTATGGCGAGTATGAATCATTTTAATTGTGCTGGTGCTCTGCAGGGCATGTCTAAATAAGGGATACTCTTACAACGGCTCCATCTCTGAATTATTTTTTCTTCGTCTCTCTCCCTCGCTGCTCGTCCCTCACTCGCTCTCTGCCTCAGCAGGCCGGAGAGAGAAATAAAGAAAGAAAGATGTATAGTATGGTATTACTGGGCTTATTAGGCAAAAGCAAACAGCAAATAAAAGCTAATGATTGTTAGTGATGTGCTATAAGGGCTGCGCTCCACAGGGTCGGCCGGAGCTTTACCCTTGCCATGGGCGCCGCTTTTACCTACATACTAGTGCAAACCATCGAAGAGAGATGTGGAAAACCATAAAAACTGCATTAGGGAGCAAACCGGATAATTTGCGATTAATTTATGCGAGATTAAACCGTTATTTTATTTCACTCTCTAAATAATCAACAACAAAAAAAACCCACACACACAGAGTCAGGAAACTAACAATTTCTCTAGAAAATATAGTGCGCAATAAATAAAAAAAGATGCTAATAACCCTAAATCCAGAAGCTCGCAATTACTACACAGCGTCTATTTTCGGCCCATTAACAAATTAGGCAACACTTTAACGTTCCGAGATTTCATCGTCACTATCAGTGTTGATTGAATATGTCATTGCACGACTCCGCTCATCATTAATAACGCCATTAAGAGCCTCCGCTGAGATCAAACAATGGCGAAAAGCCGAACCGCGTCTTAATCAGCGATATTAAGCATATTCACAAATATGCAAATATTCAAATTTAGACCGTGGCATTATTTGTATACATAATTGCCATTTCCAAATGACGATAAACACTGGATGTGGCATTTCCTTGCAAGACAAATTGTTTTGATAAGTTATTATTTTGTGCTGAAATGAGAAAACGGAGGCTTATTGCTGCTTGTTTGTTGATTTATGAAAATCCCAAAGAAAAGTCATGTTTTTTTCATGAAGTGCTAGGATATTGGGTTGAGTGCAGGTCAGGAGTGATACCAAATGGGCCGGGAAGCAATTGATGCTAATTTAGAATATCACTAATTTGAAAATACGCCATGAAGCTAATCGAAATTCTATCTTGGGAGGGGGGAAAAAAAAGAGCGGAAAATAAACACACAACTGTCTCATTTGATCCAGTTTCAGGAAAAGGCAACGGAGCAGTCGTCGAGAGAAAAAGGACCAAATCATTACCCTCTAAGTTGAAAATAAACTTTTTACTGCCTCAGCAGCGCCAGGCTTTATGGAGATTTTATAGATGTTTCCGGCATACTAATGAGCAGTAGCTGATGATTCGATGGTCATCACTGAAATTCAGAAAGATTTATTGGTAAACACCATCGCGTAATAAAATAAATCCATACGGAACGCGAGTCCCGCGACACGTCCGTCCTCTTGCTGAAACTGGACCTTTTTCAGCCTGTGATCGAAGAACATTCTGTTATCGCAATCAGCGTTCAACGCCGTTTTCTAAAAGACAAAAAGGCAGAAGCATATTATGAACAGAGAATGACGAGGGGGAAAAGAGGGTGAAGAACATTAGTTCCTCCCGTGCTCCGTCCTTAAGCGAATGACAGGAAAGAGCTAGTCAAGGTCAGGCCAATAGATGGAAGGTTAAAAGGGAAATGTGGGGGATGGTGAGCTGATAAAACCTGATCCGGCGTCAGCAGCTGAAGGCTTCGCTGCCTGGAATTCTTGGTGGACATCTTTATAATTACCTCTTTTGTAATTACTTAAAATCCAATTTCGTTCAGTCAGTAAACAATTCAGCTTGAAGATCAGGAATAAATAATAATTAAAACAGTAATGGATAAATAAACAAAAATATTAATAAATAAATGGAAATAAATTAAATGCAAACTATTGTCCCGGTCCTAATTTGCACAAAGCAGTCATTTAAGGCCTTTATTACTTCTAATTTTGAATTCTGATTACAGCGTGTCACAATTCCAACGTGCCAGGTACTAATCAGCAATGAAATAAAGTAAATAAGGATGAATAAAAAGTGCTACGTGCCAGACTGGAAAATACATATTTTAATGGAAATGAAGACAAATGAATAGCATGGATGGTTGACTGTGTTCTCCACCTCCGCAGACCCAAGGATCCAGGAAGACGAAAGAGTGTGTGACGCAGTCAAGGGCATGTCAGACAAAGCGATGAAAGAAAGAAAGAAAGCGAACAAACAACATGCAATGTCCTGTGCAGAAAGACTCACAAACATAAAGCCAGCCCGGGCAAACCTATTGTTGCTTTTCACCAACTTTCTACAATGCTCTGCGGGAAGGCTTGGCGTTTTTATGCGAAGCGTGTCAAGTTGATTGTGCAGATATTTGTCAGAAAGTAGCGAATGAGAATACTTATTAGACACCGAGGGCCGCGATCCGCGCTGACTCATCATTATGTGGAAAATACAAAAATTTCCAGGAGTAACTGTCAAGCGGCACAACTCAAACGGGACGGGACATCCTCCTCAATTTTTCCCCCGAACAGGTTCAGCAAACACAAACTAACCTCGGGGTTTGCTGCCGTTCGCGAGGGCTTAACAGGATATTTACCCTCTTAAATTGCACATTCCAGATGCAAACTAAACTGTTTACTCAAACAGACGAGACTCTGAACTACTGAATAGAGCTGGAATGAGATGATCCCTCTTTCAGTCTTTCAATGCCTTACCTGCACGCTCCTAAAAACGCACTCCTGGGCTTTTTCTGTCGCTTTTCTCCTGACTCGGTGTTCCCAATAACATCTCGCAGGAATTGTGAGGCTTCTACGCTCAAAGAGCTTCAACAAACACGAGCAACAAAGTTTGCTGGCTCAAAGTCCCTATTTCGGGTCGTGAGGTGTAAGTGGCAGCACACACTGTATGGATCTGCTTTATGTCTTGGCAGGAGAAGCGCTTTTGATCAGGCTTCGTAGCTGCCAAGTTTGGCTTCCTATACGTCTCATCTGTCTCTTTCCAGAGGGAGACGGGAGGAATTTTTGACCTGTTGACCTTGGCCAATTAAGATTTTCCTTCTGGACGCGTACAACAAAAAGTCTAGCTACAAACTGACAGTGTTCACATATATGTCTTATTAATCGGCCTGAGACTTCCTCTACAGCGAGCGCACACTGCAAATTACCCGGTTCCTCCTCGAAAGCACCTCTCCAAATGATGTTGTGACACAACGAATGACACATTGGTGACAAAGTGCGTTCCAAGAACAAAAACCCACGGCGTCCTCCACGGAACAATGTCACGACACAGTTACATAAAAGTTTACCTCCTTTTCCGGGACAACCTCCTACCCCTCAACACCCCATTGTGTCTCCTTTTGTTCCAATAATCACTTGGAAGCTCTCTTCGACTGCAGCTGAATCATCCAGTCCCACACACAGAGACGCTCATGCTCTCCTTCACCAGAGAAGCTCTCCAGCTCCTATATTCAAAGCAACCAGCCTACTGATATTGTCAAAAGGTCGTACATTTCGATCTGTTCTTAGGCATGGACGTGTGATAAAAATATCCTACTTGGTGGAACGAGGACAAAACAAAACTACACATTGAATCGGCAGTCGTCTCCCAGGAAGGGACGTTTTCACAGACCTCACGTTCTGTAAATGATTAGACTTTTGTTTTTTTCTTGTTAAACGAAAAGGTGTCTAAACAGTTTAGCAGAGTACATTTATCATAAGTTATGGTTTAGTTTATCTGTTCCTTTGAGATTAAAGTGAAAAAAAGAGATTATACTGATTTTCTGACTGAATTTTGAAACCAGTTTAGTTTTCTTACATAGAAGCTGATGGTGAGAATGTATTAAAGGGATATCCCAAAAATGAAAATTCTGTCGTGGAGTACTCGCCTTCATGTCGTTCCAAACCTGTAAGACCTTTGTTCATAAGAGCTTTCTGACCTGCATAGATAGCAACGCAGGACACGTTCAAGGCCCAGAAATGTACTAAGGACATATAGTCCTATGTATATGTAAGGACATATAGTGTTAATATAGTCCATGTGACATCAGTGGTTCAACCTTAATGTTATGAATCCACAAAAATACTTTTTGTGTGCACGAAGAAAACAAAAATAACTTCATTCAACAATTTCTTCTCTTTTCTGTCAGTCTTCGCAGTTTCTTTGCACACAAAAACTATTCTCAAAGCTTCGTAACATTACGGTTAAACCACTGATGTCACGTGGACTATTTTAATGATGTCCTCATTAACTTTCTGGGCCTTGAACGTGCCAGTTGTGTTGCTGTCTATGCAGATCAGAAAGCTGTCGGATTTCATCAAAAATATCTTAATTCGTGTTCTGAAGATGAACGAAGGTCTTGCGGGTTTGGAACGACATGAGGGTGAGTAATTAATGACAGGATTTTCATTTTTGGTTGAACTTTGGATCTTTTTAAAGTATAAAATAAGTTGTTTCTATTGTATTAAATTAATTAATAATTTTTTTTTATTTATTTCAATGTAGAATTAAAATAATTATAATTACATTTAAATATTTTCATATAAAATGACATTAGGATATGTATAATCTCAAAATGCATTGTTCCCCAATGAAAATCATTCACAAGAATAATCATTTTAGCACCAGCAACACATTTACACAAACCATACAACAAAACAACTTTATCAAAGTGGTGAGAGAATCACCATGTGCACAAATCTAAGGACAGGAATTCCTGTAGAATTATTTAAATTACTATTTTTGTTCTGCTTTTTTGCACACTTGCACTAATGCTTCACCTGGAAAAACAAATCAATGAAAAAATAGCTGTAAAACACAATTTAACTTAGTTCTTATTTATGTGTACAAAACAAAATAGTCAAACTATTTCAATTTATTTATTAAACTGTGCCTTTTGAGATTCTCATGGATTTTTTCATGGAAAAAAATAATAATAATCTTTGTCACAACATTTTAAGAATAACCCATGAAGAGCCTTGACCTGTGGAAGCCTCCCATTGCACAACAACTTCACAAAAAGGTTCTTTATGCTAGAAAAATAAAGTGAACATTTTTCAAAAACCTTTCACTGAAAGAATCTTTGGGGAACCAAACACAACTCTTTATTGGCACTGAGGCAAAAATCCCTTGTTGTTTCTTTCTGGCACCTTTATTTGTGGTGAAGGCACCAGAAAGGTGAAGCTGAATAAATCTTTGGTTTAGGGGTTAGTGCACATACTCCTGTTTTGATGACACAACTAACAAACTAATTTTCCAATCCACATTTGCATTTCAGCCCATCAATTCTTCAGCCTTTGTCCTTTCATGCCGCATCAGGCCGGGCTCCCTGAGGATGCTGGGATTGAATGGCGTGATAAGGTTAAAGGGAGAAAGTGTTCCCATTCCTTAACACCCCATCGCCTTTCGTCTCCCGCCTCCTAAAGTTCAGTAATGGGAGGCCGCTAACCCAGTTACCCACGTTGCTCTGCTGTACGGCTAAAGGCTAAAGCGAGAGCAGCGGACACATTAATAGCAAAAAATAGCTCTCCAGGGACACAGCTGGTGAGAATCTCTCTCCTACGCCAAACTCTGCTGGAGTTTTCAAAAAGCTTTATCATGTCCCTGCCTTATTCATCTGGATGTCTGGGCCTGGCGAACGCCACCTCCCACATAACTCTTAGCAGATTACAGTTGACCGCCGGGTCAGGAGGAGGGGGAGATTTCCCGCACTTGCCCTGGACGGACAAATTAGGTGACACAATGTGAAAAAAGGTGGATTGGATGGATATCTTGACATATGACCTTTAGATGGACAAAGCGACTCTCAAAAGCTTATCATTCGTTTTCAGGACCTTTGGGAGTTTACAACCCAGCTAATATCGCACACAAGCTTCGTCTGTGTTTTTAATAATGGTCTCTGTCACGTCAAGACAACCTAATGAACGGGCCGATTTCTAATTTAGACTAGAAATCACTCTGCACTCATTCCAAACAGCTTTCAAAAATCATTAATCACAACGTGACTGATTTATATTACCTCCCATATCAATAAAAAGCTCACCGGGTAGTTGACGTGGATGTCAGGCTAGACTCTGTCCTTCGCAGGGGTGTGATCGGGATGAAGACTACAGTGAGGAGAGACAGCCATAAGCGCTGTTAATTATCCTTTCAGATCTCTGCTAGGAAAAGCAGGGAGAAGACAAGTGTGTGATGACTCCGGCCAGTCTCCAGATCAACCTCTCACTTCACCCAAAAATCTGCTGTCGCTTTCGTTTCCATCACTCTCATCGCCAGGCCGTGAGGCTTCAACTAGTTCTTTACAAGGACGAACGCAACTACACAGCCAAATGCAAAATGCTGTCAAGGTCTGATGTTTTCAGATTGCCGACATGGATGATACACTTATAGCATAAAACTATTACAAAGTATACAATTATAAAACTATAGCCTCAAAAGCTCCTAAATAAATCAGTTGCATGCCCCTTAAGAAACTTTTACGTCCTTGGAATCTTTCCGTTGCACAAAAAGTTATTTATAATAGAAAAAGGGAAAAAAAAGAAAATGGTTCTTCAGTTGCGTCACTATAAAAAAAACCCTTTTAGAAATGAGAAATGCTATGTGAAGCACCACATATTTGGATGGTCATTTAAGCAGATACTGACAAAATTTTAGACACTTGAATCACACTAAAAAAAAAAAGCCTGAATACCATTGCATTAGAAAAAAAAAAAAAAAAAAAAAGTCATGCAAAGTAGCATCTGTTTTAAACAAAGACAGAGAATTTTTAAGCTTGTTAGGTTTGACAAACAGATACAGTAGGCCTGCACGATTAATTGTATTTTAATCATGATTTTTGCTTCTCACGATTAATTATGCATAATTGTCTGTGATATTATCCCTCTCGTTATTTGTCCTAAAAACGTTTTCATTTGGCATTTTCGTTATCTTGCATTGGCAACAAGCTTTCAAGCTTTGGGTTGCCAGATGTCAAAGAGTCTAAAATCCTCACAATCAGAGCTTTTCACCAAAATGGATGCATTTTCTACCCAGTGTTTCACTTAGGGCTAGAATACACTACACGACTTTTAAAAATTGAACAGATCTTGAAATACTGGGTGTCATACGCTTGAGAATTTTACACTACCAGATTTACAAGTCGTTTTAGTCACAACAGACTTAGAAAAGTGCAACGTGATTGGAGATGCATGACAAATGAAAACGAGCCACCTGTTTCCTCAACGCAGAAGCAAGCCTATGGGTGAGACTTCCGGTTTATTTTCCACTATAGGGATATACGAGAAGATTAACAACGTGCACTAAATGGTAAAACTGTTTGCACTACAAACCAGTGTGTACAGAATGAAAATATTACATTAATATAATATGGTAGGGCACGCCAATTTGCAATTTCAAGCAGCAAAACGTGGTTTCAAGAAGAACCTTTAACAACCTTGGAATCTTTCCATTGCACAAAAAGTTCTTTGTAATAGAAAAAGGCATCACTATAAAACCACCATTTAAGAAACTTGCTACATGAAGCACCATGCAAAGTAGCATCTGTTTTAAACAAAGACATTTTTCACTTAAGGCTAGAATACACTAGACAACTTTTAAAAACTAAACAGATCTTGAAATACTGGGTGTCATACGTTTACCAACAAGAATCATACACTACCACACTTTTAAGTCGTTTCAATCACAACAGACTCAGAAACGTGCAACGTGATTGGAGATGCGTGGCAAATAAAAACAATCCACCTGTTTCCTCAAGCCAATGGGTGACACTTCCGGTTTATTTTCCACTATAGGGAAATACGAGAAGAATAACAACGTGCACTAAATGGTAAAACTGTTTGCACTACAAACCAGTGTGTTCATAATGATAATACATTAAAATAATATGGTAAGACACAACAAATTTGCAATATCAAGCAGAAAAATGAGCTGTTTTGTACAGCTAAAAAGAGCTGAATGCGGAAGCTACACCCAGAAAAATTACAACGGGAAGAAAAAGGTGGATACATGTTCTCAAAATATCAAACATGTTTGACATCCTCCAACTGGATGGAATCATAGTTTAAAGCTAAAAAATCTGAGTCTGTGACCATTACACACTACGCAATTTGGCTCTGACTTTCGGCAACTAGCGTCAACTGTAAATCGGCGATAAATTGGGACAGAAATTGCGTAACATATTCCAACCATCATTTTTCCCAATCTGGCAACCACGTGCACCAGCTCTTCCTGGGCTGCGAAACAACACTGATGATCTGAAAACACCAATAAACGTGTATGTTAGAGTTTAGCGATCTCTGTTGTGATTTTCTGTGATATTCAGCCAGTCTGTGCTCCTTCACAATGTTATTTTCTGCGAATAAAACTGCAAGCAAACCTTCTCAGTAATGAACTGTAATAAATCCAAACATGACTCTTGACTACTTTGTTTGCCATTGTGGTTTCTGAATAAATGCACTTGGTTATTGTGCCACATAAGTCTTTCTTGTCGTTTTAATAGAACAACATTAACATAACTTGGAATTATTGAAATTAATATTAGGAATTGCACTGTTTTATCTTTTAAAAGAAACTTCTTAAGCTTAGCAGTTTTTCTCTTGTGATTTTGTGAACATGCAATAATTCTAATGAAACATTCTCAAATGAGAACAACCCATTATTAAACAGAGATTAGATTTTTTCCGTTTATCAGTACCATTATCGTGCAGCAGTAAAATACAGACACTTGCTTTGATATGTAGTATCTAATGCAAAGACATTGAGACATTTTTAAGTGTCCAAACATTTTTGGGGGGATCACTGTAAATAGTTTTTATTTGACAGTGGTGAGAAAACATTTGAGACACAGCTTTTGTTAGCCGTTCAGCCAATCTCTTCCTGGCAGCATTTCAGGACTGAGTGCTCCATTTACCTTTCCATCAACCCTCAACTCTGAGCTGCTGTTTGTGCCAAATGTGCCAGCACTGACTGAACACACACACACCCGACTTGGTGGATACAGCGATGGAAGCAAAGCTGTGTGTGAACGTCTGCATGGCGTGTCCTCACATTCCCTGAGCATCACGATTCCTCTGGCTCCACATTGACTCGAGTTATTTAAAGAACGGAGGGAGAGAGAGAGTGTAGGGATTTTTTCATGCACTCTGAGTGAAGGAGATTTGGAGATGGAGCCAAAAGCTTGTGCGTGTCCCATGCGTCACTGCGAAACCTCTGAACTCACAAGAACAAGACACAAAGGCATACGCCGATAGATGCACGGGACAATGCTCAGGGTACCAAGTATCTCTAGAGTAATAATATAAAAGGAGACCAAAATGAGGAGAATGATCAAAGATACAGAGTGTTTATCTCTATGCCTAATAATAGCCAGGCGAAAACGAGTTATTATTAGATGTCTGTGCAAAGACATTGTCGCTATTTACTATTGCTTAAAATTAGTGTTACAGATGATGATAATAACCCAAATGCCCAAATCTGAAAGGAAATGACGTGTACTACTAAACCCCTAAAGGGAGGAAAAAATGTATTTTAAAGGAGAAGTCCACTTCCAGAACAAAGATTCACATATAATGTACTCACCCCGTTGTCATCCAAGATGTTAATGTCTTTCTTTCTTCAGTCGTAAAGAAATTATGTTTTTTTGAGGAAAACATTTCTCCATATAATGGACTGATATGGTGCCCCGATTTTGAACTTCCAAAATGCAGTTTTAAATGATCCCAGCTGAGGAAGAAGGGTCTTATCTAACGAAACGATCAGTTACTTTCACAAAAATAATACAATTGATATACATTTTAGTCTCAAATGCTCGTCTTGTCTTGCTCTGCCTGAACTCTGTGTATTCTCCCTCAAGACAGTTAGGGTATGTTGAAAAACTCCAATTGTATTTTCTCCCTCAACTTCAAAAATAATAATTTCAAAATCATCCTACGTCGCTGCAGAAGCACTGACCCAGTCTATGCAAAGTGAACAAGTGCAAAGATCAAACACCCAAAAAAACAAAAAAGGTAAAACAGCGATATAGGATGATTTTGAACTGGAAAAAAAAACTCAGGCAGAGTAAGACAAGATGAGCGTTTGAGATTAAAAAGCATATAAATTGTATTACTTTTATAAAAATCATTTCGCTAGATAAGACCCTTCTTCCTCAGCTGGGATCATTTAAAACCGCATTTGGGATCGTAGCTGCATTTAAACTTCATTTTGGAAGTTCAAATTTGGGGCACCATAGAAGTCCGCTATCTGAACAAAAATGCTGAAATGTTTTTGTCAAAAAAATTCTTTACGACTGAAGAAAGAAAGACATGAACATCTTGGATGAGAAGGAGGTGAGTACATTATCTGTAAATCTTTATTCTGGAAGTGGACTTCTCCTTTAATATTTTTTCTCGCAATTATTTTGTTGGGTAATTATACTGTATATAAATTGTAAAAACCAGAATACTCCAACTGCATAGAAATGTGCTAAAAAACACATGGAATTTCTTCCATTAACTGGGACAGCTGGTAGATATAACATGATCCGAAAAGTACTAGCATCACCCACATGACCACTACGACTCAATGTGTCAAACCATTCTGAATGAAATACAGAGCTAATAAAATAAAGCAATTTATTTAGCAAGCTTATTAATAGAGAAGTATTTGCTAAATGGTGAACTAAAAACTGTCAACAAATAAAGAAAGGAGATTTCCTAATTTCCACACCCATTTGTGCAATGAATGTTTATTATGTAAAAAAGAGCCACAAGGCGAATATTTGTCATCGGAAAATACTAGAAGTCCTTGTCGCTAACTGCTCTGAGTGGGTGTGTGTTTTCGGTGTGATCCGGCCGCGTAGGAGTGCACAGCATAAATGCATAATAAACAAAATTCAAACAGGCACCCAGACGAGACTGAGCCGTTCATTTCTCATGCCTACCGCTTTACTGCTGCCAGCGGGACGCCACGCTTTACCATTCTAATGACACTGAACCAAAACCGGCCACCGCCGCTTCATGTGTGCAAACTACAAAAATAGGAAAAGCAGAGACAATGAAACTATTGGATTTACTGAGTAACCCAGTGGAGGATTGAACTAAAGCTGGTGTTGGCACATCTAGTTTACATTCATAAACACACACACACACACACGCACAAATACATTCAGGCTGCAAAGCGCTTAATGTGTGAGATTAACACCATGTTTAACGCCATTAATTTTATAAAACAGAGTTAATACATTTACGCAATTTCATTCTTGGCACACCAAACTATACATATGTATATATCATGGTAATTCGTATAAACAACCCATATGTCTGAAAATGGGATGACGTACATGTAAGTACAAACCATGGAAAATGTATTTTTATGGAAAAAATGAGGATGTTCATTTGAATTCATTCACAGCAGGATGTGATTAAGCCCAGAACCCCCTAAACCCCACCCTCACCCCAGTCCTATTCAAGTCTGACAGGAATAAACACAGTAAGCACATCTTTTAATAGTCCTGACACCCAAACGGCCCCGTCCGTGATGCACTCTTAAATGTTTATATCCACAGGAGCAATTAAAATCCCCCTCTTCTCATCTCACGATCTGGGTGCTAATGAATTAAGCAGTTTCCTCACAGAATCAAGGCCGCTGGAGATTGCCATTTGCTGGCTGAGGACAACACGTACAGTAATTGCTGCCTAAGAAATGGTGCAACGCTCACTTTGATACTTATGAACCATAGTTGCACTACAGTGACACTACAGCAAAACGGACAAAAGTATTTAGTAAATTAAACATATACATATGCAAAATTAATGTTTGCATTTCCAAATGATTGGTATAACAATTTACTGGCCATTTATTTTGAATTATTTCATTAATAGACAAAAAACATAATAGTTCGTTTTTTTAAATGCATCACAAAGTTCTGGAATTACAATATATACTGTACAGTTGAGGTCATAAGTTTACATACACCTTGCAGAATCTGCAAAATGTTATTTTTTTTAACCAAATAAAAGGGAAGATACAAAATTATTTTGTTATTTTTTATTTAGTACTGACCTGAATAAGATATTTTACATGAAAGATGTTTACATATAGTCTACAAGAGAAAATAATGGTTGAATTTATGAAAATGACCCCACTCATCTGCTTGATTCTTAATAATTTTTTTTTTTTTTTTTTTAAATAGTCATTCATGAGTCCCTTGTTTGTCCTGAACAATTAAACTGCCCGCTGTTCTCATAAATTCTTTGGTTTTTCAGCACATTTGTGTATTTGAACCTATTCTAAGTAACGCCACTAGTTACATTTTAAGGAGTAATGCAAAAAGTAAGTTTTAAAGGTAACTTTTTTTAATTTAGAGTATTTATTTATTTATTTTAGGGCTGTCAAATGATTAATCGTGAATAATCGCATACAAAATAAAAGTCTGAGTTTGTCTAATTAATGTGTGTGTACTGTGTGTAAATATTATGTATATGTAAATACACACAAATTAATGTATATATTTAAGAGAAATATGTGACCCTGGACCACAACACCAGTCTTAAGTCGCTGGGGTATATTTGTAGCAATAGCCAAAAATACATTGTATGGGTCAAAATTATAGATTTTTCTTTTATGCCAAAAATCATTAGAAAATTAAGTAAAGATCAAGTTCCTTGAAGATATTTTGTAAATTTCCTACTGTAAATATATCAAAACTTAATTTTTGATTAGTAATATGCATTGCTAAGAACTTCATTTGGACAACGTTAAAGACGATTTTCTCAATATTTTGATTTTTGGCACCCTCAGATTCCATATACTGAAATAGTTGTATCTCGGCCAAATATTGTTCAATCCTAACAAACCATACATCGATGGAAAGCTTATTTATTCAGCTGTGTTGAATGTATAAAGCTATGTATAAAGCTCAATTTCAAAAAATTGACACTTATGACTGGTTTTGTGGTCCAGGGTCACATGTGTTATGTACAAAACATTTTTATTTATATATAATACAGATTATAATAAATACATATACTTGTAAATATTCATTAAATATATATAAGAATGTGTTTGTATTTATATATACATAATAATAACACGCAGTACACGCATTTTGTATGCGATTAATCGCAATTACTTATTTACAGTTATGATTAATTAGTTATTTGCAAGCCAAATTAAGTTTGAACTCTAACGGTACATATAAAAAATACATTCAATTATAGGAGGTCACAATTCAGTATATATCTCCTAACAACTGGCCACAACAAAAACATCGCATATCACTGAAACAGGTTTAAAAAGTGCCAACTAAAAATGTATCCATCAGCCCTATTCCGCTGGGCCATTTAAAAGTGCAACCTTTGTATCTACTGCCGGTTTTGGCTAGGAAACCATCATTAAAACATGCTGAAGCATGTCTTTAATTGTCATTCATAAATTCCCTTCATGGGTGCCTGGTTTAATGAAAACTGGGCAGAATGCCCCTCTCTTAAGAACAGTGTTCTCCCCAGGCTCACAGCTCACTCTCCTATCCGCGGATGCTGCTGGAGGTGCTGAGATTGCACTCCACTGATATTTTGAGAAAGGCCTGTGAAATTAGACCACGAGAGTGCAAGCTTTGGTCAGCAGAGCGGTGTAGGGCGTATGCTTGGAAAGTTCACCTCTAATAAAATGAGGTGTCAAGCAGCTGTGCTTTGTTGTATAACCTAATAAAAAAGCAGTTATGAGGACTTTACAGAAAAAAGGTTTCTTCTGGAAAAAAAAAAAAAAAACATTGAAATGACAATAGGAGCATGTTTTATGTCTTTGCAATTTAGCTGTCAATTACAATGATGTGTGAAATTTCAGTCTGATTTGGTAAAAGTGGTTCATTTAGTTCTTGCACATACTGGTTGTTTTGCTTCACAAGACTTCGGTATATTGTCAGGAGCCACGGGTATTCATTTTGTGTTCGTTGATACGCTTTATTTTGAGCCAGCCGCTGACTTTGAATTTTATGAATCACCAAGGACCACGGTTTTAGCTGGGTGAACCATCCCATTAAGAAATATTTTTAGAAAGCTGAGAACGTTGTTTCCCCAAAAAGCTCATTTGTAGAGGTCCATCCAGCAATGATACGGCTGTTCCCGTAAAGGGCGAGATCAAATAAAGGCAACGCTGGAGCTAACGTAGGTGTAAGCTTGCCAAGTTCTCCTGGAATAGGAGTTTCCCCACTCCAGTGATTAATTATTGGAAATGGACGACAGCTGCCTCTAATTAATCTGCAAGGCAGGCGGTGTGGTGCGAGATTGTGCGTGGAGAAACCACTCCTGCCGTTTATGACTTTTTCATAGGAGGACTCATGTATAATAGAGGTGAGTAGAGATGAAGAAGAGATGAGAGAGCAAATGAACGGTGAGGGAAAGCTTGTTAGTAGGCCAGTTTGACTGCTTCGCTGTCCCTGACAGACCCCTGTTAACAATTTATGCTCTGATCTATTTTTCTCTATTTTATCCATTTATCTGAGCGAGTAGGTACACATAAGACTTCTGAGCCGCAGCCTCTCTTCCCCTCTGTTCCTCGTGGATGAATTTCTCGAAAACATGTCCAGTTCATTTCATTTCAAATTAGGGTGTTATATAACAAGAAATTGTTTGCTTTTTTAAGCCTATTTTTAAGACCATTAAGATTTTGTTTTGCATCGTGACATTATTTTCTTGACATTTAAGCACATTTAAACCTTCAGATTCACTTTATTGCAATGCATCTGCGCAATTTATTTTCTGAGTTTGTAATTATTCTCAATGGTAATTCTTACTACATTCTCATTACTGCAAAACGTTTTGTTGAGTTTAGGGATTTATTTATTTATCCATTCATTCATTCATTGTTGTTTGTTTTTGTATAAAATCAGTAGAACATGCATATAAACACTATTTATTTATTTTTTTCATTCATGCATTTATTTTATTATATAGTTTTGTATTGCATAAAAATAGTAGAACAAATACTACCAAAGCATATACACATTATTTATTTATTTATTTATTAAATCTGTAAAACAAATATTACAATGGTATATAAACATTATTTGTCTGTTTGTTTTTATAAAATCGGTAGAACAAATATTACCATGGCATATAAACGTTATTTATTTATTTATTGTATAAAATCAGTAGAACAAATGCTACTATGGCATATAAACAAGATTTATGTATTTATTATTTATTTAAATTAAGTAATTTAATGTGTAAATAAAGTAAAACAAATATTAACAAGGCATATAAACAGAATTTATGTATTTATTAGTTAAAATTAATTTGTTAATTGTATAAAATGAGTAGAACAAATACTACCATGGCATATAAACACAATTTATATAAATGTATGTACTTATTTATTGTATAAAATCAGTAGAATAAATACTACAATGGTATATAAACACTTATTTATTTATTTATTTATTTAAAACCAGTAGAACAAATACTACCATGGCATATAAACACAATTTATTTATTTAAATTCATTTATTTATTGTATAAAATCAGTAGAATAAATACCACAATGGTATATAAACATTATTCATGCAAATAATGCCACAATATAAAATAATTTTGAACAATTTGGTCCTGAAATAATAACCTTTTTTCTTCCTTTTTTTCAGAAGAATAAATAATACCATGACATATAAACACTTTTTTTTTTTTTGGCATCAATATAAGGTTATAATGGGCAAATGTAATTTAACTGTCGTGAAAATATTGTCACAATGTAAAATAACTTGAGTGGTCCTGAAATAATCTTTTTTTCTTCAATTTTGTGGTGAAATATCACCCGGACGTATGTTCTTGACAGGTTTTGTGAGTTCCAACCAAGAAGAAATATCTTTACGGTTATAAAAATACCATAACGTAAACACAAATGCCCACACACACAGCAGGTATCTGTGTTGATGAGGAAATGCCCTCCAGCACAAGACTGGGGTCAGTTTTTTCCCTGGATACAGAGCAGACTTCTGTGTTTCCATAACAACGCTATGTTGCCATGAACACCTTGTGAGCATGTAATTAGGTGCACTTGTTTAGCTCCATAATCGCTTCATTCAAGCCTATTTTGAAACCCAGTGTTTTCTTAATTACTTGTCTCTAAATGTGGACATCATTTTTTTTCCCACCGGTGACTCATTTTTAACACCCCCCTCCCCACACTTAGGCTAATTAAGCTAAACACTGTGTTAATGTGACATGATGATGAGAGAATGCACCAAAGCCTAATCAAGTAGCAAAACAACAAGACCATGCAAACGATCATATCCTATTCATTACAGAGAGGTGAGCGAGTCAAAAAGTGTGAAAATTTCCTGCGCAGATGTTCACCTCCAGCACGTCCACTACAGAACAACACATATTTCGGTTTTGGCCAATACAGATACAGGTTATTCTTGTTTAACAGTACAATAAATGTAAAACAGAACTAATTTAATTAGTTTTATTTCTGCCTTTTGCCACAACAACTAAAGAATCGTTAGATTACAATAAAAACAATATTCTTTATTATATATTATTATATAATATAATATATTATTATTATTATTATTATTATTTACTACTGCATTAATAAAAAATAAATGTAAAAAAATATAAAAAAATAAAATGTTTGACAATAATATGCAAATCTATTCATATAATTAGCATTAATAATAATAATAATAATAATAATAAATATATTAAACAAAACATTAATTTATTATTATTATTACTACTACTACCACCACATTAATAAAATAAATAAAAACAAACATTATAAAATATGTTTGACAAAACAATATGCAAAACTATTTATATAATAATAATAATAATAACAACATATTAAACAAAACATTATTATTATTATTATTTATGATTATTGTTGTTGTTATTATTGTTATTATTATTATTCTTATTGTATGAATAAAATAAATAAAAATAAAACAAATAATAAAATGTCTGGCAAACTATATGTAATACTTTATATAATGGCATAAAGAATAATAATAATAATAATAATAATAATAAAGCAATATATTATACAATTTTATATAAAATTATATAATAACAATATTATTATTTATTAACAGTAATATTTATTATCATCATTATTATTATTATTATTATTATTTACTACTACTACTACTACTACTACTACTACTGCTGCTGCAACTACATTTAAATAATATTAGTATCATTATTATTATTGCATTATTAAAATAAATAAAATAAAACAAATAATAACATGTCTGGCAAAACAATATGTAAAACTATTTATACAGTGCCATCAATAATAATAATAATAATAATAATTATTATTATTATTATTATTATTATTGTTGTTGTTGTTATTATTACATTTATATAATAATAATAATAATAATAACAATAATATTATACAATTGATAAATTAAATTAGTAACTAATAATATTCTTAAAATATTTTGACTAAATTCATATAATAATAATAATAATAATAATAATAATAATAATAATGCATATTGATGTGCATACACTGTGCATACACTGTGCATACACTTTTCCAATCAGCTTATTTCATCTTTGTTTTGGGTCTATTTGTTAAGCCACACATTTTGTACTTCTCAAACAGCTTTTAAGTAATTATCCAAACAATACATGAAATGTGTTTCTTATCTGTCATTAAGTGCTATTTTAGAGATCCACAAAAAAACTGCAATATGTCAGCAGAAAAACCTGGTAACTAATTAGGTTGAAAAGCGGTAGGTTGAAATCTGTACAAAAAAAAAAATGGTCAAACAAATATCTGTCTCTCTCTAATCACCACATTTGGAAGACATCCAACATGTGCATCGTGCTCAACCAGCGAGCGTAGCTTTTGCTTCTTCTTACAAGACATTTACAGCAATGGCACTGAACAGTGAGAAGGCCTAAGGGGAAGAAAGGATGTCCTCTATTACCTTACGTGCCATTGGAGGGAATTCACTTCACAGGTAGGAAGGGAAATACGCAGCGGTTGGGTTTGTGGCTGGGAGGGCTGTGATCTCAGCATGGAAGGGAACAGCGTGTTGTGTTGCTCCGGGAAGGACTGGGATTGGGACACAGGGAGGAAGAGAAGATGCCACGGGACGCCCAGCCGCAACAGACGGAGGAACGTTGCGTCAGAGAGCAGATTCGGGAACACGGTGAAACGGGGACTGTGGGAATTGGAAGTTGAAGTAGAGCAAACAGCGCTCAAGTATTGCACATGCACACAGGTCACGTACACACTGCAGCTAAACACAGTTGTCACTCTTCCAGAACGACTGCTTCATCTCGTTCTGTACACACACACTTCAGTCAGTTATGGAAGTGACAACTGCATTCTATCCGAATTCACTCCTAAAAAAAAAGTAGTAACAACTACATTAAAACCATGTATAGAACCCAACTCCAAAACTAGCTGAGAATTGTCTGCTTTAACTAACCAACCTGGCACTTCAGAAATTCTAAAGACCTGAAGACGCAACCTTAACATTTTTGAGTGACTACTGTATTTTGAACACCAGTGGCACAATGTCTTAACGGATTCCAGAATTAAAACTCACCCCCATGTCATCTAAGATGTTCATGTCTGTCTTTACTCGGTCCAAAAGAAATTAAGGTTTCTGAGGAAAACATTCCAGGATTTTTCTGCATATAGTGGATTTCAAAGGGGATCAATGGTCCAAATTGCAGTTTCAGTGCAGCTTCAAAGGGCTCTACATTATCGCAGCCGAGGAATAAGGGTCTTATCTAGTGAAATGAAAGTTTCTAAAAGAAATTACAAATTTATAGACTTTTTAACCACAAACGCTTGTTTTGCACTAGCTTGACTTCACGCATTACATAATCACACTGGAAAGGTCGAGTGCAGTTAGTGGTTTGTCTGTGTACTTCGGTTCAAAAAGGTAGGGTAGGGCGAAAAACTCCATCTCATTTTCTCCTCTAACTTCATAATTGTCCGATATCGTTACTTTACCTTTTTTTGTAAATGCCATTTGACTTTCTTTGCACGGTCACGTTCTAAACACTGGGTCGGTACTTCCACAATGTGACTATGTAATGGGGGCAGCCGTGGCCTAATGGTTAGGGAGTCAGGCTTGTAACCAAAAGGTTGCGGGTTCGAGTCCCAGGTCCGGCAGGGATTGAAGGTGGGTGGGAGTGAATAACCAGCGCTCTCTCCACCCAATACCACGACTGAGGTGAGTCCCTTGAGCAAGGCACCGATCCCCCAACTGCTCCCCGGGCGCCGCAGCAATGTGTGTGTTCATGGTGTGTGTGTGTGTGTGCGCGCGTGTTTGATCACTTCTCACTATTGTGTGTGCACTTGGATGGGTTAAATGCAGAGCACAAATTCCAAGTATGGGTCACCATACTTGGCCACATGTCACGTCCTTTCCTTTCCTTTCCTCCTTAATGTGTGAAGTTGAGCTAGTGCAAGATGAGCATTTGTGGTTAATACAATATAAACATTTGTTTTTTTAGAAAAAGACCAATCGTTTCACTAGATAAGACCCTTATTCCTCAGTTCCGATTGTGTAGAGCCCTTAGAAGCTGCAGGTTGAACGTTCAACCCATTGGCTCCCATTGAAGTCCACTATATGGAGAAAAATCCTGGAATGTTTTCCTCAAAAACTTTAATTTCATTTAGACTGAAGAAAGACGGACATTAATATCTTGGATGACATGGGGGTGAGCAAATTATCAGGAAATTTTTATTCTGGAAGTAAACTAATCCTTAAACAACTAGTCTGTCTAACAGGCAGTTAACCAAGGGGCAGCCAGATTTCTTTGCATTCAAATCAGACCATTCTACATTTATGTAACTGATTTTAAAAGCTTGAACAAATTTGTACTTGTAAGACTAGTCTAAGCAGTTTACCAACTGGTGTCAACTTTGGAATTTGAAATTTGAAATGAGGTCACAAACAGGATGCAGAATTCCAATTTTAATTAAATTTTTTTTTAAATTAAAAAATTTAACTGTCACTTAACTACAGAAGTTGTGCAAAAGTTTAAAAGGCCATGAAATGTTGAAGTGATGGAAATGGAGGAACACTTCATGTCCCAGAATGCATTCATTTCTTCAAATTGCAATCAGTTCAACTTCAAATTCAACTTACTATATGGAGCCATGGAGCCAATTCTTCAATTCTAAATTTTGCACAGCAAAAAATAAATGATACTCGCAGACCAAGTCCAAAATTGCCTTCTAGCTTAATAAGGATAGTGAGCTCATTTGAGTATATAAAGTACCCCACACAACTTATGTCAAGAGAAAACGTGACGTGTAGAGAATGACGTGTAGAGAAAGGTCATTCCAGATATATTTACTTATAACAGCACAATGCATTACGGAGACGGTGCTCATAAAATGCAAAGAGCATACAATATAATTCACAGCGTGAGGGAAGCGCTTCATATCTCTGACAGCTTTTGCATATGTGATTGCTATCGAGTATCCACGGCGCCACCACGTTCAATCAAAAGCCTTTAATTGAGCACGGACATTAAAGAGAGAAGCATCTGCGGGACGTCCCCATGGCCGGCGCGGACCCCGAGTCGAGCCGCTATATTAAAGTGTAAATATTCGAATGGTGCCATTGCTCAAACAGCTTGTCTGAACCAGACCAAGAAGTCATTTGGTTTAATGCTTTAAGATGCAGACCCACCACAAGGGAAATTGTCTGGTGACAGCCACTATTGCTCTTAAAATGCTTCCCTGCCAAGAATCTTAAACCCATCACCTGCTATGAAAGCCTCCTAAGGGGAGCGTGCTGAGAATTTCGACCAGATGGATATCCGGCGCCAACCGGAGCACTTCGGATACAGGTCGAGTCGAGCGTTCCTTGAATGTTTTGTCAATGTCGACTACTTTGCCAAGTGAAACAGCAGCCCGGGCGATTGCCTCGCGAATCATGAATAAGTTATTGAGAGGTTTCCTTGGCGATAAGGTTCACTGACATCTTTTGGACTGTGCGATAGCTCATGCTAAACTGGAGGGGATGACGGATGGTGCTAGCCTTAGATAGCTTTGTCAGTGTCACAGCCCCCCTTCCCCGCTGTGTCCCGGGCAGCCCGGACCGGGCGGCACCGGGCACGGAAAGAAACACGTGGCTGGAGCATCTGGAGAGACGCTGGTGACAAAAAGCGAGCTCTCGATTTCCTAACTCAAATAACTACTTGCCTGCATCCCATATTTCTCCGTGACCTTAAAGGAAATGACAGCTCTCATCTGGGAGTTGGTGTCAGGTCAAAATACAATTGTTTTTCTCTTGCTACCCTTCTCCTTTACCAATGACAGAGAAAATGGATGATTGTCGGCAGGAATTCGCCATATATATAATGTCTCGCTTTCCCTTTCAACGCTGGACCTGAAACTTCATTTTAAATTAGACGAATGCAAAATGCATGCGGTTATTTGCCAACATACAGTGAGTACAGAAAAGATAACACTGGACACGGTCTTATTTTACCTTCATAATTTGGTCAGGGAAGTTGAAGGTCAAGTTCACCCTCTGCACATACACCAGCTTTCCACCATCTATTCTCTATTTGCTATTATTGTTAACCAGCATTTTTGCACTAATGAAAAACCAGGAATTTGTATTAAGCAAGTACATTTTGATTTCACATCAAACTGTTTATGTTATGTGCAGTTCTGCTCCATTTGTCCAAAGGCTACAGTCTGTCAAGGTTACAGGAACGCTTCGTTCCCTATAGAGAAGCACGGATTATCGGAACATGTGGGATGTCGCCTGAAAATGATGCACATGGCCGTCTGGGCTCTGTTGCATGCGAAGGAGTCTAGACCTTTGTCCCAGAGCACAGAGGGGCGTCGGACCCCCATTCATCTGATCACTAGAGCTGAAAGCCTCCTGTGAAATGGCCGTGTCAATGGTTTTCCAAACGCACCTGACTGAAACCAGTCAAGTCTGAACCTTTATTTATATATAAACCTTAAAAGGTGACATCAAAATTGACTCCATTTACTTTCTTAAAACGTGTTCTTAGTCTAACTGAGAACAATTTATCAGTGCACATTATTTTAATGAACAAAATTGTTTTCATAATCTTTATAGCCTTTCTAAAGTTTTACAATAATGCAGTAATTTAAAGCTACTTAATGTTAATGCAATAAAGGTTATTGCAATAATAGCAAATATTTTCAGAAAAGAACATATTTCCAGTGGGATACTTGAAGACTCTGGGGGGTGAATCTCAACTAGTGTTAATTTCGTTAACGAAAACTGTGATGAAAAACATTCGTTGATGAGCTTTTTTCCCATGACTAAAACGAGATGATTATGAGACGACCATAACTGTGCCTATAGCAACATGCAATATCACTGATGTTAAAAGAAGGGATGACAACATATTTTATAACATAAAAACTCTACAACAATCTAGTTTCATTGGAAAAAGGACAACAAAACATAGCGGATTGCTGTATGTGCCTCTAGGGTGCGGTTGCCAGATATCGAGTTCAAAACCCCAAATCCCTAATTTCCCTATTAAAACTTCCTATTATCCCTATTAAAAGGATACACTTTCTACTCTGTGTTTTGCTTAATTTTTGCAGTCTGGCAACCATGTGCACATGCTAGCTCTTCATTGCGAAGCACAGACGATGATCTAAAAAACACTGGCAAATATATAAGCTAAAGTTTAGCGATCTCCATCTAAGATGTTCAGCTTAAATGAAAATGTTTTGTCATGAGATCTTGATTATTATGTTTGTGACTGTGGTTGCTGAATAAATGCACTTACTAAACCACTGTTGTTTTAATAAAGGAACATTATTGCAATTTGTAATTATTGAAATCACTGGAATTACTATTAGGAATTTCACTGTTGTATTATCTCATGACAGAACATTTTCATTTAAGCTGAACATCTCAGATGGAGATCTCTAAACTCTAGCTTATGTTTGTCAGTGTTTTCAGATCATTGATGGCATTTGTGCATTGAAAAACTAGCATGGTTGCCAGATTGAATAAAATGAAGCAAAACACAGAGCAGAAAATGTATCCTTTTAACGGAAAAGCTTTACCATTTTTCATAATGTAGACAGGGAAGAATGCATATCTAAGTCTTTGATATAATTTATATATTAAATAGCCTATAGGGTCATTTCGTGTCAACTCAACCAGAGGTCCCCTGCCTAATATTTTGCCAAATACTGCTAATATTTTTTCTGAAGAAAGATACTTGTATCTTGTGTAGTGTAGTAATGTATGTATGGTGATGAAAGACAAAATATGAAATGTTATTGATGAATATTGAGTAATCCACTTCTTTCTTCAGAAAAAATATTTTTAAAAAAATCACTAATTTCAGCAGGGGAAGTTGATTTGACATAGAATGACTCTATAATAAATCAGTATACTAGATGAGGTAAAGTAAACCAAGAGTATGAGTTCACATTCTGTTGCTTTCTTAAATGACAGCAATCACTACATGTTTAAACATGATGAAAATATGACTAGATTTTCACAGACTAGACTAAAATGCTTAATCTAAAATCTAAAAAATGACTAAACAAAAACAGAACAAGGTTGACTAAATATGATAACTAAAAAGTACATTCAGGTTTCCCACACCTTGGTTATCTTCAAATTCAAGGATCTTTCAAGGACCTTCCAGGTCCAATACCCTCAAATTCAAGGAGTTAATGTGCAGACTCATTTCAAGTGAGAGCAAGGTTACATCGTGTTACCTTGTAGGACACATTGTTACAGTTTCCATGTGTGAAACACAACTATGCAAAAAAGGTCCTTTTTTTGGCCATATGACAGAGATCTGATATTCTATTTGTCACATTTCTGTTTTGCATAAACCTGAAGAATATTCGGCTCTGCACCTGGGCAAGTGAAGTGACAAATCATGCTGGAGGATTTGCTGCTCAGCAGATAATGTGCTCATTTATGATCTTGTAAGACGCGGTCCCTTTATATGGAGTGCGTGTGATTGCGAAATTGAAAGTGAAAGTGAATAGCCGTCCATTCAAAAGAGATTTACCTACTCCGCATATGATAGCGGCTCCCTGATGCACGGAAATTATATTCAATATAAGAATGACTGCGTGAGCAGGCGGTAATGGCCCAAAATTCCGCAGGAGCGGGATAGATAAAACAGTCCCGAGTAGGGATTTAATACAAAAACGCACACAATGAATGGCGACTGTAGAAAGCAAAAGCCAAATCCCGGACATTTTGGGCGATTTAGAAATCCTGGCCGGACACATTTTTTAGGTCCAAAAGGAGAGTACGTCTGGGGAAAAGAGGACGTATGGTCACCCTAACTACAGAAAAATCAAGCAAGCTAGTATGCATAGGGCATGATGTGTTGGCAAAATAACACATTAGCGGACCGGAGGGAATAATATGGAATTTTTTCCAAAAAATTTGTTGCACAAAATAAATTCAAGCACTTTATTTTCAAAAACTTTCCAGGGCCTTGAAATAGTTTTTTCAGATTCACAAACTTTCAAGGATTTCTAGGACCCGTGGGAACCCTGTACATTTGACACAGCACTAAGACTAATTTAAAAGACTAAGACTAAGCCTCAGAAAGCCTCAGAAGTGGGTTTTGCCAGTGTTTCTAAAATCCTGTAATCAACTGCAAAGTTGCATTCAAGACTGGGTCCATTCTGGTGTAACATCCAATTTCCACAATCAAATCACTTCTAAATCGACAGAATCAGCTTCTGCCCAGTTTTCTGTTGAATCTCTCTCAGAAATGCAACACATTACAGATGCAAAATGGATTGCGAAAGCAATTGCACGTTCGTGCAATTAATTCTGCATGCTGTGATTCTGATAAATTTCCATGTGCAGATGTACAGACATCAAAATATCATAATTACATATGCGTATATGAAAGCTATAAATAAAGTGAGGTTACAATTAAACCTTCTAAGTGACTCAAACAGCTGATTTATTAAGCGAACGTGTCAGTTAAATAGAGATTCAGAACGGCACACGGCTAGAGCCTCATGATGAAAGTGGAACAAGCTCTCATAACAATAATGAAGTCACGATTTTATTACAGCCCAGGTCTGATAACACATTGACGCCCAAGACTTAAGTAGTCATTTCTAACCCTTAAGCATTCGGCTAATCATTAAAACCCCATACTTTTCACTAGCTCGACATATATCTTTTAAAACGCTTTTCAATACAGTTTGTCCATGTTTTTTTTTTTACTCGGCGCTATGTTAAAAATAGAACTACTATTATTGACAAGCCAAGGGTGAGACATCCATTTAGATTTAATTAAACTATATCTATCAGTCGGATCAAAGTCGGGAAAATTCAATACGGAACGTATCCGAGGGGTCTCTCTTATTCACCCCTCTTCCTCTCCATCTCCTCTCCTAGCACTTATTTTCAGATTAGGGTCTCGGTTTTCTTTCAAACACTATGAATCTTGGGCCGAAAGTGTTTTTTTATTCTTCTTTACCAATTTTCTCACACTTTGCAGGGTGCTTGAGAACCTTGACAGACACTTGGCAGGCTGAATGCCCCTTGCATCAAGGGCTCCTCTTTCATCTTCTCAAAAAAAACTATAGGCTTTGTTTTATTTTTTTATTTCCTTCTCTGCTCTGAATCTTTCAGATAGCGAGCCGGTGTGGGCAGGCATGAATCAGCCGCTTGCACTGCGACTCGAGTTAATCATGAATAATTGGCCCGGGCTACTAGTGAGGCATATGCTAAGAATGAGTGACTAATTATGCCTTTGGCTAGATGCTAGTGACCCCTCAGCCTGTTTGAGGAGTCGCAGCACGTTACTAATATGGGGGAGAGGTATAAACAAACAGGAATCCGGCTGTTTAGCTCCACTTGCCCAATTACAAGGATCCAATTAGAGAACAGCATCCCAGAGCCAGTAACACAATTTACGACCAAGGCGGGGATTTTATCTGTGAAAACTAAGCACGCTAGTTGTAATCTCAACAGCCACGCCATCTTTAATTTGGTGTATGGACTATTCTAGGTCTTTTGCACACCGCAAACTCATTTGGCCAGGAAAAGAGAAAACTTAATTTATGATGCTGCCAGCTTCCGCTGCACTCCGTCTAGCTGTTTCTCAATGTGAGAACAAATCCTATGCGAACAGCACCTAATTCAAAAATAAACAAATAACCTTTGGATGCAAAGAGTATTTCTTTCTTTAGTTCTGTAAAACATAACATTATTAAACCTTATATCATTAAATATAAGATGTTTGCAAAGGTTGCCGGCGCTCCATATATACGTAAACAATCACTGTAACGTCTTTAAGTTAAGAGTTATAGTTTAGTTTGACTTACAGCACTAAAACGACATCTAATAAATAAAAAAAAATTAAGGATTAGTTTCATAATAAAATGCCCTGATAATTTACTCACCCCATGTCATCCAAGATGTTCATGTCTTTCTTCATTTGCAAAGAAATTAAGGTTTTTGGGGAAAACATTCCAGGAATTTTCTCCATATAGTGGACTTCAATGGGGGATCAATGGGTTGAAGGTCCAAATTGCAGTTTCACTGCAGCTTCAAAGGGCTCTACACAATCCCAGCCGAGGAATAATGTTCTAGTGAAACAATCGGTCATTTCTAAAAACAAAAAATAAAATTAATATACTTTTTAACTACAAATGCTCATCTTGCACTAGCCCTGCGATACGTGAAGACTTCACACATTACGCTGGAAAGGTCACGCGTGGTTGGTTCTTCATCTGTGTACACCGGTTCAAAAGGTAGGGTAGGTAAATATCTCAATTTTCCTCCAACTTCAAAATCATCTGACATCATTGATTTTCTTTGCACGTTTGCTTTGCAAACACTGGATCGGTACTTCCACCTACGTCACACGTGACCTTTCCAACGTGACTACGTAAATGCGTGTTGGTGCAAGACAAGCATTTGTCCTTATAAAAAGTATATAAATGTTTATCTTTTTAAAAAATGACTAACTCGTTTTGCTAGATAGGACCCTTATTCCTCAGCTGGTATTGTATATATATCTTTGAAGCTGCATTGAGACTGCAATTTGGACCTTCAACCCGCTGGCTCCCATTCAAGTCCACAACCCTGAAAAAATCCCAGAATGGATTCCTCAAAAACCTCAATTTCTTTTCGAATGAAGACGTTAAAACCTTGGAAGACATAGGGGTGAGAAAATTGTCAGAATTTTTTTTTATTCTAAAAGTGAACTAATCCTTTAAAAAAATAAATTAAAATTAATACTAAATGACTACAAGAGATATAAAAAAAAAAACTAATTAAACTGGCAAAAACACAACAAACACATAAATTAAAAGTAAAACAAAAACAAACACAAAAATCTAAATATTAACAAAAAAAAATATCTATGATAGCAAAACAACACTGATCCAAAGTGCACACTGGTTACTGCATTTCTTAATAAAAAAACTAAACCTCCTACCAATCCATCCAGCATGTGATCTTTCTCCAACTCTTCAATGTTACCAACGTCCCTCAGAAAGACTGGGCAAAGAGCAGCTCCATCTAAATTTGGAGCGGCACTGAGTGCCAGTTGCCAAACTCAGCGGGATGCTTTTAAGGCCCGAGGCTGGCACAATCATCTTAATTTTTTATTATTTTTATTTATTTATTTGTATTTTTCAGCTGCAGTCTGGACAAGCACGTAGCAGTCGGCCAGTCAGTGTACACCCAGACAAAACCAGAGCATATCTGGTGCATAACGCACAAGGCACAGTGTTTTAAATACAGAGGGAGAGACTTTGTTTGTTGGCTAATTAGCCAAGCGCAGACTGGTTTTTCGGCCGGCATTGTTATAATTGCAGCCGGTTTATGCCACTGACCTTTTTTTTCAGCTGCATTTTCTGCATCTGCAGTTTTTATTGGTGCAAATTTTATGCAAGGACATGTTTTTTAATGTCTTGCTTTGCAATGTTGTTTGTGCTTGTGTGTGTGCTGTATATCAGACACACATTTGCAATTCTGGACTGACTGGTGCTATTTCAGCTTTGTATTTTCCTTGGAGTCTTTCTTTCTTTCTTTGAAGACGTGAAATGATCATTTATGCACTGACCGCTCCTTCACGACACCATCAAGGCTCACGCTGTATGCATTTATGGCCTTCAATCATTGCCTTCAAAGAGAGATTCCATTTCCAAAGAGAAAGACATTGATGTAACTCCTATCGTGAACCATGCTTTCTGCCTTTAAAACACAACCAAATATGACACAGGAAAAACGTAAAAACTTATACATATATAAAATGCATACTAAATTAACAATCACATCATTTCTAACGTCACCTGTAATTAAATCATCTGTCTACATGGTAGAGCGTTCCAAATCAGTCACTTCTTAGGTTCCTTTTGTTTTGGATACTGTAGGGAGCAGAAAGCGAGGCGAGGTTTTGGAACAGATCTAACGACTCTTTGAACAGTTCATAAGAGACTGACTGAAATCTAATAAAGCATCTCTGACGGACACGCAGCCCTTGAATGGGTTTCCGAGACAAAGACGAAGTGTCGAGGTGACGGCAGCAGGTGTCACCTGTACTAAAAGGATGGTGCTGAAAACTGGCCTTAATGAAACAGGCCTTTACAAAGGGCCAAATAAGAACAGTGCTTATCCAGCAAAAGTGCTGCTAGATGGAGTGTAAAGTGCACACATTTTCCATGACGCCACAGTAATGAGGTTTTATATTGGTCTGGCCCCTAACTCGCATCCCACCAGCCCTTCTTTAGATCTACTGCTGCTTCTCCACACCGCTTTATCTCTGTCTGTTTCTCTGTTCATCTCGACCAAAAAACGGACCTGCTGAACACAAAATCCACACCAAAATACCTTTGTGTTCAATCATAATCAGACTTCCCATCTTCCCTAGCTCTGAAGTTAATGCACAAAGCCCATGCTTCAATTCTCACTGGATTTTAATCGGTATATTAGTTTCTGTTTTTTTTTCTGTATATTTTGAAAAATCATTCGTTTAAAGCAATTTTGAATATATTTTAAAAAGTAATTTATTCCTGTTACGCAAAGCTGAATTTTCAGCATCATTACTCCAGTCTTCAATGTCACATGATCTTTCAGAAGTCATTCTAATATGCTGATTTGAAAACAGTTGCTGATTGTTTTTTTTGTTTGTTTTTTTTTTGAAAACCGTGATATATGATGAACAAATGAAAAAGGATAGCATTTATTTGGTTTTTGTTATCGTTTTGCAACATTATTAATCTCTTTACTATTACTTTTGATCAATTTAATGCAACCTTGCTGAGTAAAAGCATTAACAACTTAAACAAGTCTTTTCTGCTCACCAAGGTTGCATTCATTTGTTTAAAAATACAGAAAAAAAACTGTAACATTGTGAAATATTATTGCAATTTAAAATAGTGTATTAATAAAATTAATACAATTAATTATATGCTTTAAAACAGAATTTATTCCTTTGATGCAAAGCTGAATATTTTAGCATCATTACTCCAGTCTTTGGTGTCATTTTTTTTTTTTTTTTTATGTTTTGTTTTGTTTTTTTGAAACATTATTAATCTCTTTGATCAAATTTAATGCAACCTTGCTGAACAGAAGCACTTCTTGAAGACTTTTCTCATAAAGGCTACATTTATTTGATTAAAAATACAGAAAAACAACTGTAATATTGTGAAACATTATTGGAATTTAAAATAGTGGTTTTCTATTTTAATATACTTAAAAATAGAATTTATTCTAGATTTCTAATCAGCATATTAGAAATTATTCTAATATGCTGATTTATTATCAATGTTGGAAGCAGTTGTGCTGGTTTTCTGGAACCTGTGATACTTTTTTCAGGATTGTTTGATGAATAAAACATTAAAAAGAAGAAAAATAAATAAATCTTTTGTAACAATATACACTACTGTTCAAAGTTTTGGAGTCGGTACATTTTTTCTTTGAAAGAAATTAATACTTTTATTCAGCAAGGATGTGTTAAACTGATAAAAAGTAAAGCAGTAAAGACTTATATTGTTAGAAAATATTTCTATTGTGAACAGAAGCTGCTCTTTTTTAACCTTTTATTTATTAAAGAATGCTGAAAAAACTATTAAGCAGCACAACTGTTTCCAACATTGATAATAAATCAGCATATTAGATCGATTTTTTAAGAATCGTGTCACACTGAAGACTGGAGTAATGTTGAGTAATGGCTGATGAAAATTCACTTTGCATCACATACATAAATTATATTTTAAAGTATATTAAAACAGAAAACTGTTATTTTAAATTGCAATAATATTTCATAATATTACTCTTTCTTTTTTTACTTTTTATTTAAACTGTATCCTACTGACTCCAAACTTTAGTTACAACCCAAGTAAAATAATTATTGTATTACTTATATTAAAACGAAGCATGATTCCCATGTGCTTACTGTTAATACCAGCCTTAACTAGCTTAAAGTTTTATAAAATATCATCTCACTGAAAAAAAAAAAGAAAGAGCTTGTAAGAACATTTCAGTAGCCGCTCCCGTTTAATAACATAACCTCATTACTATATGACATTATTCTTCTGCTTTTCGTAAATCAGGAGTCAAAACTCAAATCGATAGCGCGGCACTGGGGAGATTAAATTAAGCATGGCACAAACTGATTAGCTCATTTCATTTCAGAAATTCTGCCAGAACGCCGTAAAGACAGATGCTACACCCGTTCAGCCTAAGGAAACTCG
This sequence comes from Labeo catla, assembly GCA_012976165.1. Taxonomy (NCBI): domain Eukaryota; kingdom Metazoa; phylum Chordata; class Actinopteri; order Cypriniformes; family Cyprinidae; genus Labeo; species Labeo catla. The sequence goes on from VONZ01000112.1 coordinate 690,010, forward strand.
CTCAGCATTCCTCCCCTCTTGACCAAATCACAGATTCGTATATGTTCGGGCTCACAGCTGTTCTTACGAATTTATCTGAGCTGGTTAAAAAGCACTAATCGCTGCAAGTGAGCTAATTTTTGCTGAAACATGATGAAGTGTTGCCTTAAGTATTAATAAAGTGTAGGTAAGTCGTGTGCATTAATCACTGTCTCTGTGCAACGGCGTTCCTCAAGGGTCCGTCCTCGGTATCTTGGAGTTTATCCGATTCTCCAACCGGTCCTGACGAAACGCAGAGCGTATTACACGCACGCATTCAAATTAATAAATAAAATAAAAATGAAAAGCAAGGGCTCCAAAGCCCACCAATACTTTATCATGGTCACGGTGGCCGTCAGAAAACGGGCTCCTCGGGAGTCCACCTCACCGCCGGCCAATAAAGAAAGCCGACATGGTGCAGATTACCAAATGATGCTCCGGCATACATAATAGAGATCATGGAACATCTCAAATGTAGAGTTTCTCTCTGCACACTAATTAAATCAATGGAGAGACCTGGTCGAGAGAGAGAGAGAGAGATTGGTTGGTAAAATAATGAAGCGCTTTAAAAATGATCTGTGCTACTGTGGGGCCCGCCGGCCCAGACAGACTCGAGTCGAGGAGGGATATGCAATATGCAACCAAATAGGCGAGGTATATTAATCTTGGCATGCCTCTGAGCTCCGGCTAAATGAGATGGTCCCTGCGCAACTGCCTCAAATTTTGATTTTTTTTTCATAGATTGGTGTCCGTAGTCCTCATTGATTTCATGTTTAAAGCTCCCTTCCTCCCTGTACCTGGTTTGGAATTACAATGGAGTCTGACAAAGCAAACCGAGGAAACTCTGTATCTTCACAAGAGGCGTCAGCGTGAAGCATGGAGACGGAAACCCATGCAAATACATATTCCTTACAGCTGTCTGGCATCTCAACACACCGCCTGAGGGGAAACGAACGCATGTTGGATACACACGGCCAGGTTTACTGTCATAAGAGTCATTTAGGAGCTTTAGGATTACATCGAATCTCGATTTCTGACATTCCTTGTCACGAAAGGCGTGTTTAATGAGCGAGGATTCTCTTAGCTTCTGTTATTATTATTTCCGCGTGCGAAGCCGTGATTGAACATGACCGGGGTTGTAAAGATTACTTGAGCTTTAAAAGCAAAGAGCATCTTTGATGTGCACAGTATTTCTGACGGTTCTCACAACTGTCGTTTTTTTTTTTTCTCAGAGTGCAAAATAAATATTTCATATTTGGCAAAGTTGCTGAGCTGTGGTGAGCGCGGCAGACCTGACACGCGTTTTTGTTTGGAGGGGGATGAAGTCGACGTCGCTTATCTTATCACATCGTGAGGGACATCACGCTAATATTTGATTTCTTGCAGCTTTGCTGCCCAACAAAGCCGGTTATGACTATGCATATGCATACATCATCTCACGTGACTCAATCAAACAATTATATGCTTGTATTGAATTTTAAACACTAGCGGTACACAACAAACTACAATGTGCTTTCCTGCGTGAAAATAAAACATAGTAATTTCAGTTTCTAGTGTAGGCAGTAGGTAAACATATAACGTGCATAAAAACATATAATTGTACATTTTCATTTGCATAGACAATAGGCTAAGCTAGAAGCTAGCAGGCTAATCACCTGGCAGTAAGTTAAACTAAATAAAGGAGAGTTTTGGTTACATACTATTACACTTTTAAAAATATTTTAGAAAAAGAATAATAAAAAAGAATAATAATAATAATAATAATAATAATAATGTGTGGGTGTATGTATTTTTTTTTTAAACAAGTAGTACAGAGTAACACATTGTGCATTAATTTCTTTATTTTTTTCAAAATTAACTTGTTTCTTTGAGAATTTATTTGAAATACTTTTTAAAATTAATGCAGTTTTATTTTTGATGTTGAAAATTTCACATGAGAATTTAATATCTCATTTGAAATTATTGTAATTATTATTATTATTATTATTCCAAAATAAATGTAGGTTTCTTTTTTCTTTTCTTTTTTTGAGCATTTCAATTAAGAATTTAATCTCTCCTATATTTTATTTTTTTACATTTTACTTTCATCAATAAAACATAATAAATTATAGTACATATGTAAAATAAAAAAAAAAAAACCTATCTCATTTTATTTTTAGCAATTTTACTTTATCAAAATATAATATAAATTATAGTACATATGTAAAATAAAAGATTTTATTATATATATGACTTTTTAAAATTACTGTAGTTTTTTTATTTCACATGAGAATTTAATTTCTCATATTTTATTTTTTATAATATTCTATCAATAAAACAATATGCATATACATTTTTTCACAATGTTTTTTTATTTATTTATTTCACATGGGAATTTCATCATTTATACATTTCTATCAATAAAACAGTATCAATTATAGTATATATGTAAAGTAAAAGATTTTAGTTTTAATTTCAGTTTCTGGTGTACACAGCCATTCATACATGCATACATACAATTATTGAGGTTTTTTTTTTAATTAGAATTTCATCTCATTTTTTTTTTTTAATCAGTTTTACTTTTATCCATCCATCCATCCATCCATCCACCTCTCTCTCTCTCTCTCTCTCTCATATATATATATATATATATATATATACACATATACACACACACACACACACACACACGTTTTTATTAAAAAAAGTTTGTAGAATGTCTATTCAGGCACTGGGATCGCTTCTGGGGTCTTCAGTAGGCCGACTGAATTGTTCATGACACAGCTCCACATCGGTACAGCTTGTACTAAACCTGTACGAGTGTACGAGAGGCGTAGTATAGTATGGTATGTCTCTGAACAGGGTCAGAGCAAACAAACCTCTGCTAGCACCGCAGAGACAAACACTTGTGACGTGCCGTTATTGACTCTGGCTTACTTATATGTTTTTTTCCTTTCCTGCTAAAAGGTTGAGTGAGGTACTTGCCGATGATAAGACAAGTAGTATATCACAAAGATTTATTAAATCCATCTTCCCCCGGAGAGAGAACAAACACAATGTGTACTATTTACCAGAGCTACTCAAAGAGCAAAGATGAATGATGTGGAAAGAGCCTCCTCTCAGGTAAAAGGCAGATAGTATCGTGAACAGAGCAGGGCATTGTAATCAAAACTATCTGACCTCTATCTGAAGGAGGGCCCGGTCCGACGGGACGTATATGTTGAAAAGAGGACATCAGTCATATGGGTCAGTATGACCCAAAGGCTTATCCGTACAGCAAGGTTATACGAACGCAGCCTCAAAAGACCGAGTGTCCGCGAGGAAAGCGTTAGAGGTCGAGGTGGATTATGAAGGATCCGACCCCTGCGTGCGGCTTAGGCGAATCTCTCTGATCTATTGTTCAAAACGCCTGCTGTTCGCTTTGTGACAGCCTCTATTTGAAACCTATCTGCACCGGTGCTGCAGCATAAAACAATGGGGCAATTTGTTTTACCTTATCTCGCAAATGAGCGATGCACCTTCGAGTGACAGCATCTTTATGCTGCGTCGTAGCGTTGCCGCAAAGCGGAACATTAATACACAAAGCTAATTGATGGCAATTGTAAGTAGGTGCACGGCACAGTGATATTGGAGAGGCTTTGAAAATTGTCACAGGAGAGGGTTTGTATGGGGCTGATGATTGTGTGGGAAATAATAGCTGGCTCGGGGTCTTGGCTGTTTCTAGGTGTTGTCGGAAATTGAAAACTGCTGAGGCATTTCAACATCAACTCCTCTCCTCATATTATGGAGCGGCTTTCTGCATTGTTTTCTGCACGCAGCATTATTCTGCGCTGAGGATCTTTCCCTAAATGCTGGACCACCAAGGTTTACCTTGATATACATATTTAAAATAAATAAATAAATAAATAGATAAAAAAAAAACACATTATTTTAATTGCTTTTAATTTATCAATGTGAATCTCATGAAAACATGCCATATTTCACTAAAATTATTTATTTATTTATTGATTTATTTATTCTTTTTTGCACAAAGAAAATTGTAAAAAAAAAAAACTGAAAAATTGTGTAAATGCAACTATTTGCATCACAATTCTGACTTTTTTCTCACAATTGTGAGTTTATATTTCACAATGCTGAATTTTCTTCTCAGAATTGTGTGAAAGTTTAAAAAAAAAAAAAAAAAAAAAAAAAGTTACAACTGAGAGATAAAAAGTCCAAATTACCTTTTTTATTGTTTTATTCTGTGGCAGAAACAGATTTGCACAGAAAGTAGTTTCTTTAAGGACCATTAATGTTTTGCATAATTTTAACAGTTTTCTCCTAATCCAGACTTTACTTGGTAAATATATATATATATATATATATATATAAATATAACAATAGGGGAAAAAATGCAATACTGATTTTCTTTAAATTCAGCAAATATCTAAAATTCAGCACAAAAAAAAAAAAATTAATAGTTACAAAAACAGTTAAAAAAATAGTTACAAGGGAAAATGTCTAATAAAATACTGTCTCACAATTTGCTAAATATTGTATTTCTTTTCTAATATCTTATTTCTTTTGATTTTGTGATGAAATAGGTCCAAAAAATGTTTTTACTGATTCAATCATGAGCATACAATAATAAGGAAATCTACTGAAATTCATCTGATTGAATATTTCTCATGATTCTAAATGGTGATTCATATTATTGTAATTTTTTTATTATTATTTTTCTTTATTTAGTTATTTTTTAATTCAACAAGTATCTAAAATTTAGTACAACAAAACAACTATTTACAAAGACTTGAGAATTTATTTGTCCAAATGTGTTTAATTAAAAAATAGTTACAAGGGGGAAAATTTACAAAAATGTGTAATAAAATAATTTCTCAATTTTTGCTAAATATTTTCTCAAATATTTCTTCTAATTTTGTGATTAAATGTCCCACAAAATGTTTTTGACTGATTTAATCATAAGCATACAATAATAAAGAAGTCCACTGAAATTCATCTGATTGAATATTTCTCATTAGTCTAAATGGTGATTCATATTACAGTAATATTTTTTTTTTTTTACCATTTTAGAAAAATGCAAAAGAAAGGCAATACTGACTTTCTTTGACTTCAGCAAATATCTAAAATTTTGTACCAAAACAATTTACAAATACTTGAGAATTTAGTTGTCTAAATGTGTTTAATTAAAAAATAGTTATGAGGGAAAAACTAATTAAAATGTCTAATAAAATATTTTCTTATAATTTTGGTATAATATTTTCTCTTATTTCTTTCTTTTAATTTTGTGATGAAATATGCCCCACAAAATGTTTTTGACCAATTTAATCATGAGCATAAAATAATAAAGAAATCTACTGAAATCCATCTGATAAAAATCTGATAAACTGCATACAAAACATAATTAGCAATAATTAGTGATGTCGGAAAGCATAATTTAGGACTCCACTGATTTAGATTTTGCAATTAACTGTTCTTAATTAAACTTGATGGCAAATGGCATCAGTGGGTTTATAATACAAGATGCTCTTGGCTTAATAAAGTCGGTAAAGCACTGTGGCCTGTCTATACTGTACCTGACACTTAATTTTCCTTAACTAATGCAGAGCTTAGCACCATGACAAAATGGTGTTGCGTCGCCAAAACTACTGCACCAAACCTTGTCTGGCTTCCTGAACCCTCACAAAAGAGGACACGCTAGCTGTCATACTGATGAGCCGCCCTTGAAAGCTGTTCACATCATAGTGCACCTGTCACGCTGGCCTCATGTACGTGACGGCAGAGCTCAGAGCAGATAAAAAACAGCTGTCTGGATCGCCGTCCCGATTGTGTTCACAGGACAGGCCTGGATGCGGAGGTCAGACCCGACGAGGGCTTATTAAGGTCAGCTGTCATAGCCCTGCGTGTGTGTGTGTGTTTACCCGTCCGGTTCAGTGCGAGTGGGATGCCGGTTTGTTATCTAGACGTTTGAGGATTTGGAGACGGTCAGGAATGAATGAACTACAAGAGGAGCAGTTGATTCCCGTCATCTGTTAAGCAGGAGAGACCATTTCTGCCGAGTCTTGGCGACGAGGATAGTCCAACCACTCGTGTCAACTTTTACCACATTTCAACTCTGCCGTATTAATTTACATGGTATCAATGTAAAAATATATAGAGGTATTTTTTAACTATTCCTATACCATTAAAGAATTTCTTTCAGGTGGTCTAAATAATCGAACTGAAGTGAAATGATTTTGGAACTGAAACAAAACTCACATTTTTAAAAGAATAAGTATGAAAAATAAACAGAATATATAAAATATATAAAATGAAAAGGTAACATTCCTTCTTTGGGGAGACTGGGGAGGAAAGTGCAAACATTGACAAATAAAACAAACAACACTGATGTATGGAAGCTAGTTTCCGCCAGAAAAAAAAAGTGAGATTTGTGAGATATAAACTCAGTTTTTAGGGGAAAAAAAAAAAAAAAAGTGTGAATTACAAGATATAAACTTTTGGTGGAAAAAAAGTTATAATTGTAAGATATAAACTCAATTTTCAGGGAAAATGTCATAGTTGTGATATATAAACTCATAATTCTGACTTTTTTCCCCCCAGAAATTGAGATAGAAAAAAAGTCATAATTGTGATATATGAACTTAATTAAAAAAAAATTTGAATTATAAGATACAAACTCAATTTCTATGAAAAAGTCAGAATTATAAGATTTGCGAAACAAAAATTTAGAACTCAATTTGTAGTATTAAAAAAAAATCAGAACTCCAAGTTATAAACTCAGATTTGCAAGAAGAAATTCCGAATTGTGATATATAAACTCAATTTCTAGGAAAAAAAATAATAATAATAAAAAAAATAATTATGAAAGATAAACTCAGATTTGCGAGAAAAATAATTTGAATTACAAGACATAAAATCAGATTTGTAAAAAAAAAAAGAATTATGAGAAATAAAATTTCAAGAAAAAAGTCGCAATTGTGATATATAAACCCAGAATTATGGGGAAAATAGTCAGAACTGAGAGATATAAACTCAGAATTACAGAGTTGTGAGATATAAATGCAATTTCTAAGGGGAAAAAGTCAGAATTCTGAGATACACAGTTCATTTCCAGGAAAAAAAGTCAAAATTGTGAGATAAAAATCAATTTCTAGGAGGAAAAAGGCAGAATTGTTATTCGTTATTACCTTATTTATTTTTGTATCCCATGATGGAAAGAAGCCTCCGTACAGATAGAACATGACTAACTAAAGCAAACATAAGAGGGGAAAATTATAATAACAAGGAAATAATGATGGGAGAAATAAAAGATGAAATGGTTACCAACGTTATGATGGAAGTCAAGGTTCAGATGACGAGTTCAAAAAAAACTGGGAAACCACAAGGGCAGATGCTCTGTTGTCTCTGAAGGAAACAAAAGTACAGGGAAAATGAATGAATGAGCCGTCGTACTGGCCAAAGACAGCTTTATGAAAGCATACAGTCCAGAAGGAGCAGGCCTACAACTGAGATTAGATGTCATTAGCACAGCAAGATAACAAACAAACATTGTCAACAATAGGTCAGTTAGGGAGAGAAGCACTCGGTGCTCAAAAGGGAAAGCGGCCTCATTAGCTGAACACTACATTTAAATTGGCTGCTTTATGAACACAAGCGCTCCGGTCAATTTATGCACGTTTCCGCCTTTTGTCCTTCCCGTGCTACATATGCTCCGCTAGCCCATTATTAATCACCTTTGAGATTTACTGTAAGAAACGACTCTTTGTTTTTCATTTTAAACCCACTGAGAACATTAAAAAAAAGTTACTTATCGCACGGATAAGCTGGAAATTTTTCCCGTGCCTTTTTCCCCCACAATGTTCAAACATAATTTACAAATTAACATAAACTACGTTCAAGTCTAATCAGAAATTGCTCCTCCAACAGGGAATACGCCGCTTGATGTAATTATTGAACTCGCCTGGAATGTTTCGCGCTTGCGATTATTTTCCGTTTTAATGTGTTTTTAATTGTAGCTGTGTTCTTATCGTCCCATGTAGATTAGCATCAAGCCATTTATTTGCAACCGTGACGGAAACAACAAACCGACCGCGTGTTAAGGGCGCAGCTAGCCCACCTCCTGGACAAGGCCAGGCCTTTGAATTCCAGAGCCGGCGTGGAGCCGCATGCTAATGAACACTCGCCGCAGCTAAAATACGATTACGTTCTTACGTTCGCCGGTCCCGAAGCCCAAAAGAACAATAAAATGACCCAAGACTGCTGGCTGGCATTTTTTCGCCCTGTCTTTTTTCAGATGCCGTTTTGTCACCGGCGGAAAGCCATCAGCAAAATGAGATAGTGTTTACAGGGCGAGCCGGATGAAAAACAGCTCCGGTAATGTCTCCCGTTCAGCGGGCTATAAGTGTTCCTCGGCGATACGGCGAGATGCTTTAATGGGAAGAAAAAAGACGAATGCTCTCGCCATAATTACAACGGTTTCCGTGTGCGTAATTGTGATGGTTTCTTACACCCAGACAGAAGTGCTAACAAAAGCAGTCTATTGTTCTTGCCCCTTCAACAAAAATCCCCCCTCGTCTAATGATTCAGGAATCTCATTTTCCCGCACCTAATGATTGTGAACAGAAAAGGTTCTGCACGGTAATAGCCCGCTTCGGCGTAAATAAGCACGGAAACAATCGTGATGAGGGAATTATTCCGCGTGGACGGATCCGCCGACTAAAACATAAGCAAAAGTGAGATTAGCAGGTGTCCTTGAGATAGTTTTCCACCTCGCAGTGACTGGGAAAATAAAAGATCAGCAGAGTACACAAATTTAAAGCAATAAGGAAATGCGTTTCGTACTTCCCTCACATGAGAACTGCTGAATCATCCGGGCCGCCCTGCACACTACTATTCATTTCATTACCGCAACGGCGTTCATTAGAATCAAACGCGCGTGTACGGTAATTTAAGGCGCGCCATAAAGGTGGTTAGAAAGCACGGTGAGAATACAAGTGCTTATGCTGGACTGATGGGAGCATCCTCCCTCCAGCGAGCTGCTCTTCAACGGTGTATATGTTCAAATTACTCTCCCACTTACCCTCCGACCAATCTCCGAGATTGTATTAGGGTGACTTTTACAAACACGGACTCCGGATCAGAGAAGACATGAACATTCATCAGCACGGGCCTTTCACGTGACGTCACGTGAGGAGCTCGTTTTAGCCCGTGCAGTTTCTCAAGTACAAGAGCACACGGGGCGCAATTACCCGTCCTTTGGGAAATACACTCTGAATAGCTCATCAATACTTGTTACTTCTGTACGACACCGAAGCTAGATTTATTCATTCCCTGCCTAAACTCCCCCGGACGTGCACTTTGAACACAGCCGATGTGGGGAAGCGCTGGATAATTAAGCATGTTTGCTAGGTTTATCTTCGTGGTTTGACAGTGCATGCTTCTTTTTTTTACCCAGAAGTGCTTGACTTTAAGAGAGTGTAAAAGGTGTTTTAGCAGAAGGGTTCGAAGGGTCAGGCATAAAAAAAGGGGGGCCAAAAATCCCAAGGCATATCTTCGCACAACCTCACTCGGAGAATGCAAATCGCCTTGGGGAGTGACAGCGAGATCTGTAGGTCAAGATGGCAAGGGATGCCCCATCTTGACTGGACATGTGTCTGCCACTGAGACGAATCTCAATGGGTCAGGGCTCTCAAAAGTGATCAGCATGCACAATATGGCCATCAAGAGGTGAGTGACCTTCCAAACAGTTTGGATCCGGAAGTAAACAAATGCTAAACTTTTAAAGACAGAACAATTGCGGGCTATGAAGTTGTTCTATGGAAGCAATTCGGCAGCATTTCAAATTATTTTTTAAATAATCACGTCTAACATTGGAATTACTGGCAGAAAACTACATTACCCATGATTCTGCAGTTAAAACTTCCACCAATCAAAGAAACTAAGCAAGCAAATAGAGTAGTAACCATTCAAATTTGAATGAATATTAGGCATATTTTGCAATAAATCTAATGCTAGGTATAGTTAAAATTGGTAAACCACTGATGTCACATGGACTATTTTAACGTATTTTAACCTTGAAAATGGTATTTGCGTTGTTGTCTATACAGGGCCAGAAGGGCCAGGGCAAAAAAATAAACAAAAAATTTAAATGGGAAAAATATATTCTGAACCGAGACCGCGCTGTAAAAAAAAAAAAACAAATTATATATATATATATATATATATATATATATATATATATATATATATATATATATATATATATATATATATCACATGAATGTAACCGTAAAGACTGTAAAATGCTTTACTGTAAATTTAACTGATTTTTTTTTACAGTGTGCTGAAAAACTGTTGCAATCTATAGCTGTGTAACCAATAAGATTCCTCGTTTACTAGCAGAAGCTTAAACTGTCATGACTCGCATGTTACCTGAACATTTCAGCATGGGAGTCTTTAAATTCAGCCATCAAGTCCACTTGAGTCTATATATTGTGGACAAAAGGATGTCTGTTTTAGTCCCACAATGAGCATAGATGTTCGAAAGCAATTGTGTTTTAACTCAACCTGTGCCAAGTACACAATATCATAGCTTAGCTGTCCACTCAGAGCAACTGCAGTACTCCGCGAGCGCCATATAGAAGGCAATTCGCGCACAATAGTGTCGCTATAAAAGACGGATTCCAAAGCTCTGTCGATATTCCTGCTCTTTTGGAGGAAGTACTGTCACTTTTAGAAGGATATAAAAGAGCACTAAATCCAAAAGCCATGTGAGTGGGGATCTGAAGTGATGTGGCTTCACGTTTGCCGCTGGGTGGGGGGGATGGAGCGACCTGTCACTTAGGACTGCCACTTCAGGTCAGGCTCTTACTCCTTGTGTTCTTGAGAAGACAAACGCTTTGCCTAAAAGCCATTTGATGTTTTGTTTTTTTTCTCGTTCTCTCGCTTTTTCACATGAACATGATGGAGCTTATTGCTAAAGACCAGCATGCAGATATTGTCAGGAACAGGCTCAAAACGCTTCTTGTGAAAACAGATAGTGTTAACCCTCAGTTTCTCGATCACCTGCACGTCATATAGAGTCAAGCGCAGTACAGCTGTATCACTGACTTGCATTTGAAAAAGACATTTTCCTAATAATATCAAAAATAATATTTTAATATTAATGTTTAATTAATTTCTAAAATAAAATAAAATAAAAAATACAGTCCTCAAAAAACTATTTCTATGCCAAATATGTACATTTTCTGATTAGCTGTTGTTTTGATTTGACTTAATCGGTTATCGGATTATTATTATTATTATTTTAAAATTATTATTGTTGTTGATGATTTTATTTTATTTTATTTTATTTTTTTTTTAAACAACTGGACCAAAAACTAACATAATTAGCTTTGTGCATTTTTTTCTTAATGAATAATAATAATAATAATAATAATAATAATATTATTACTATTACTTTTGATGTTGTCAATAATTATCACCATCACAATTTATTATTATTATATATTTTTTATTATTGTTGTTGATTATTATTTTATTTTCATTTATTTTAATAACAACTGGACCAAGCTGGACCAGCTTTGCGCAGACTAGGTTTTCTTTGGGAATAATAATACTTATTATTACTTTTTTATTATTATTATTATTATTATTATTATTATTGTCGTTAATTATTATTCATTTAATTTAATTTAATTTAATTTTTTTACTTTTTTTTTTTTTATTTTATTTTAATAACAACTGGACCAGCAACTAACAAATCAGTTTTCCCCATTAACACAGAAACTTGTGTTCTCCTCAAACACAAACTCATAGATATCGTCCAGACTCCAAGATGCCAGTTACATGAAAAAAAAAACGCATGTGTCAGCAAGGCCCTCTGACCCCAGAAGAAACTTAAAATCCCTTCCAAACAGCTGCAGTTTGGGGTTTGATCAAGGCTCAAAGCATCACACCTTGTCACAGGAACACGGTGCTCAGCGTGGATGGGAGAGGACAGGCGGGTTATGAATTTGAGATTGAGGTGGCATGATTTGCTGCTCTCCACACTGTTAGAGTCCCATCAGCCTCCTGTACATTATTAATGGAGCGCCAAGGTAATGCAAGGTTGTCTTAGGGGTTTTTTAATCATGTAAAAATTGCCCTGACAGCATGGCATCCATTTTCTAAATGAGAACCGGTTAGCTTAAGAGCCTAGGTCACCGCTCGCGGATTGCGTCGGAGTCGGAGCTCAAATTTGTTTTTCAAGGAAAAGACAAGAACGGAGCCGCTTCTGACGAATGGACTCTCCGTGTAGCAGCTCAATGAAACAATGGCGACGTCAAATAGCGGGCAGCGTGTAATGCTGAATCTCAGCTCTCCCGTGTTTGGTGTTTTGTTTCTACATGGCTATCACTGACAGCGTTCTCGTGTTTCAGAGGATGCCTCACATTCTCTGAGAACTGCCAACATGTGTGCCTGGAGGCCTGGAGGCAGGCAATTTTAGCACTGCGCTCAGAATCAATACTCTATCTCACTGTCAGAGTGCGGCGCACCAATCCTTCAAGGCCCCCGTTATTTATATTGTTTTAGCCCCACAGTCGCAAAAAAGGCACTGATGATGAACGCTGTTCCTCTCTTGCTCCCTCTCCGTAAGTGAAAGAGCACAGGAGGGGAGTTAAAGGTTGGTGGAGGCATTATAGTGTAATGCCCCTGAAAGTGCTGTTTCCCACAATGCCCAGCGTGTGCGAATTCATTTTCCTTTCTTTTTCGTTTTTTCGGCTGCGGGTCACGGGTTCCCGACAGTGTGTTTTCTAAACATGCATTCGGCTTGGCTGCGGGCTATATCCATCTTAAACCTTCTTTTAATCGTTTTCAACCATTATCGTCAGCATTGCAGCATCTCCTGTCAAACAATCCCGGTATTACCGCATAAATGTTTTGAAAGGATGATTACACAAAATCTGTTGTTATACACTTAGACATGGAGTGGCTGACCTTTTCTTACATGGAGGTTTCGGCAATTGACCTTTTGCAATCTTTACCTCTAAAAAGGCAACGGATATCCTTTTCTTTAGGGGATTGCAATGATTTGCCATGAATAAGAGTAATCTTATTCTAGAGTCTGAGTAAGAACAGTGCTGTTTGAAATAATGAGAAGGACAAATTTAGTGCATTAGATCACGCATTAGTAAGTGCATCGCAAATAATTTTTCAAGTTACATCTTACAAGTACGAGATTTAAAATACGGTTCTTCCATGAAGAACCTTTCATATCATGGTCCTTTCCATTGCACAGAAGGTTTGTTATAGTGGGAAAAGGTTCTGGACTGTTAAAATGTTCTTCACACTAAGAAAAATTGTTCTTCTGAAGGAGAAGTTCACTTCCAGAACAAAAAAATTACAGACAATTTTTGTTTCTTGAGGAAAACATGTCAGGAATGTTCTCCATATATTGGACTTCTATGGTGCATGTGAGTTTGAACTTCCAAAATGCAGTTTAAATGCAGCTGCTTGATCCCAGCCAAGAAAGAAGGGTCTTATCTAGCAAAATGGTCGGTTATTTTCTAATAAATTTGCAATTTAAATACTTTTTAACCTCAGATGCTTGTCTTGTCTTGCTCTGCGATGTGCATGCGTACTCTGTGCACCTCCGGGTCAATACAGTTAGGATATGTTGAAAAACTCCCATCTCATTTTCTCCTCCAATATTGCTGTTTTACCTTTTTCTGTAAAGGGCGTTTGATCTTCTTTGCATGTTCACTTTGTGAACACTGGGTCTGTACTTCTGCAGTGATGTAGGATGATTTTGAAGTTGGAGGAGAAAATTGACCCTAACTGTATTGACCCGGATTACACGGAGTATGCATGCACATCACAGAGCTAGGCAAGATGAGCATTTAAGGTTAAAAAGCATATAAACTGTACATTCCTTTAGAAAATAACATCGTTTCGGTAGATAAGACCGTCAGCTGGGATCATTTAGAGCCTTTTGAAGCTGCATTTAAATTGCATTTTGGAAGTTAAAATTCACAGACACCATAGAAGTTCACTATATGGAGAACAGTCCTGAAAAGTCCTTTCCTCAAGAAACATAATTTCTTCACAACTGAAGAAAGAAAGCCATGAACATCTTGGATGGCAAGGGGGTAAATTATCTGCAAATATTTGCTCTGGAAGTGAACTTCTCCGTTAAGAACAGAATGGTTCTTTGGGGAATCAGAAATGCTTCTTCTGTCTGGGTATGGGGGGGTGCCATTATTTCGATGATGTCAAATGGTTGCACTCTGTGAGCTACTGGCGCTACCTGTTGCTATTTTTACCTCAACACAACCCGGAAAATAAAATACTGATACGATGACCACAGCTACTGAAAGAGCTTACAGGTGGCGATGAATATAAGCGTAGACTTAAACCAAATGCCATAGCATTGATTTTTCCCCACAAGGAGTCTAAATGCCTCCGGATATCGAGTGAAATTGGCGCTAAGAAAGTCCTGTCTTGACAAGCGTCATCACGTTTACATCCTGCAAGGATGGCATCTAGCGTTTCTTGTCTCTGCCATTTATAAGCACTTTCAGTAGAGCTCAAAGGCATCATGGCTAAAGTGGAAAGAACGAAGACGCAAGTCTTTAGGAAGTTTTATTCGTCCACAGGCATCTTCCCATTCTTTTCTCCTTATCTGATCTTATTGCTAAGAAACTAGTGACGACTTGCATCGTTTCTCTTGCTGCCCTTGGACTGAAAATGACAACCAAAAGCCGCATAACGTGGCACTGTATCAGTAACTTTTATATAAAAGTTACTATAACTGTAACTTTTCATTCCAGAAAAGGTGCTTTTAAGAACTAAAATGTTCTTTGGAAAACCAAAAGTGGGCATCATTTAGAAAAGCCCTGATTTGGAACCTTTAAATTTAAGACTGTTATCAGTATTTTCCACAGAAAATATAAATCCACTTATCTATGATGATTAACAGTATGCCACACATACGGTACACAGCCATTAGATTAAAAAATAACTGATTTTTCCTCAAAATCACTCAAAACAACAATACAAGGTCAGGCTAGGTTTCAGTAATGATCTCTTCGTTCCAAAGCCAGAAGGACGTCAAGTCCAGATCGCAAGGGACTCCGGCAGATGCTCCGCCTCTGTTTCAAAACAGTCCCAGCCAGTTCCATGACATCAGCTCAGCCTGCCTGTCTGCGAGCGGCTGAAGGAGGAACAAATGAATAATAAATAGAGAAAAGAAGGAATAAATAAATAAAAACAAAGCACCTCTGCTCATCTTTGAAGTAAGGTACAGCTCAAGGCAGTAGCCAAAAATATCTGGGGAGAGTGAGAGAGAAAGGGGGGATATACACGTGTCAAGAGCTGTTCAGACACAGTGTTCCAACGGCTGAGGTTGGAAAATCTACACGCCCTCACTGGTGCAAAGCTCTTAGCTCGAAACTGCCGATACACTGATGGCCTGCATCGCCGTCTGAAAACAGAACAAACACTTAGATTATGGGCGGATTTGGTGGAGGGGGCTTTCACAGCTGTGTGCTCGACGCAGCGAAGCGACGCTCGTGATTTGGCAGACTATTGCGCCAAATCGTTTGGGTGAAGCTGTGAGTGAAGCCGTGTTGCTGACTGCTAGGGATGTTTGGCATCATACATATGCAAACTTAACTGATGAGTGAAAAAAATTGCATACGGAGTCAAGCACACCGGTCTGTGATGTGTGAATGAGTTTGGAAAAACAGCCCATCGACAAGCCTTATTTAAACATGGGGCTTATGCTGTAGAATTGAGAGACGCACCCTAGAGAATCCCACAAAAACATGCACCACGATTCCTTAAAATCTAAATCAATAAATATATTTCTGCTGCATTTATACCATGATGAATCATCACTTATAAAAAAGGAAGAAAAAAAAATGAGAGTAAGAATCAAGAGAAAAATTTAGCAGATAAAGGCAAAGTATGTTGAAAAATGTATGCTGAAATTAACATAATTATTAATTAATGCTTTACAAGAATTTTAACAATTTTAACAATTGTCAGTTTAAGTTAACCAATGTAGGCAATGAAGGTTAATTAATACATTTTTTCTTTTTCTTTTTTTTAAAGTTCGGAAATATTTCATTATACTATATTAATTATTGTTCCATTTATATACACACTGCTGTTCTGTTTTTTAAAGAAGTCTTTTCTGCTCATTAAGGCTGTTTATTTGATTACAAATAGAGAAAAAAATAGTAATATTGTGAAATATTATTGCAGTTTACAATAGTGGTTTTCTGTATTAATATATTTTAAAACAGAATTTATTTCTGTGATGCAAAGCTGACTTTTCAGCATCATTACTCCAGTCTTTAGTGTCAAATGATACTTCAGAAATCATTCTAATATGCTGATTTATTATGAACAGTTGTACTGCTTAATATTTTTTTGGAATCCATGATATTTTTCAGGATTCTTTGAAGAATGAAACCATAAAAAGAACATCATTTATTTAAAATAGTAATCTTTTGTAACAATATACACTACCGGCTAAAGTTTGGGGTCAGTACATTTTTTTTTTCTTTCTTTCTTTGAAAGAAATTAATACTTTTATTCAGCAAGGATGTGTTACATTGATAAAAAGTCATAGTAAAGACTTGTATTGTTAGAGAAGATTTCCAAAAAAATATTAAGCAGCGCAACTGTTTCCAACATTGATAATACAATACAGCATATCAGAATGATTTCTGAAGGATCATTTGAACCTGAAGACCGGAGTAATGACGCTGAAAATACAGCTTTGCATGACAGAAAATAAATTATATTTTAAAGTATATTAAAACAGAAAACCACCATTTTAAATTGCAATAATATTTCACAACATTACTATTTTTTTCTGTATTTTTAATCATATAAACGCAGCCTTGATGATCAGATGATCATTAAAAACAGAACGGCAGTGTGTATATGAATGGAGCAACAATCAAGCCCCCCTATTTCTGAGCTTTAAAAAAAATGTATTAATTATTTTTAAGCCTACATTGGTTAACTTGAACTGACAATTGTTCAAACTGTTAAAATAAGTAGTGTAGTACTGTGTAGTGTAGTGTAGTGTAGTAAAAAACGAGAGCAGTTTTTTGAGATTCACCCAGGTCCAAATGTGATCACAATCACCTTTTGTCAACCAACAGCGAGTGAAGATCCCCAAAAGCTCACCAACATCTCAGGCTGGTACACTTTAATATTTCATATTTGAAATTTCTTTGGGTTTAACATTGTTTTGTGTCAAATTATGAACAGCAAGATAAATAGTTTGCCTCTGCGTAAGGCAAAAATAGACGCTATAACGTCTAAATTTCGAAATCAGCAGTGACAGCGGTAGAAAGACAAAAGGAGGGTTTCGCCTCTCACGACTCGTGGTTGTAGGCATTTAAAAAAAAAGTTATATGATAATTGGCACGAGAAAGGAAAGAGAAAATGATCCTCATGAGTTCACATGTCCTTTGACAGTCTATCAGACAAGCACACACCCTCACTAATGATGTCTTGCCAACCATGATAGCTCTTGTTAGACACAGAGAAACATCACACGCTAGACCTTTTCTGCCGTAATAGATGTTCTTAGCCAAAGAACGCGGACTATTTCACAGTCTCTGAGATGTAAAATCCCATCCCTGAACCCACTTTCTTGACGAGATATCCATGTTCCCTCATGAGAACAAAAGACACAACAAACCCAATATTAGTGGACAGCGTTTGAAGAAGTAGATTGCAACTGCAGCAGCGTTCTGTTCCACGTATGAAATCTCTATGATACGGGTAAACATATTGTCATCCTCTTTCATCTCCTCCTGCTATGAAAGTCGTCAACACCCGCCCCCCACAATAGACCTGTCCATCAAATCAAAGGC
Organism: Labeo catla; assembly: GCA_012976165.1. Classification (NCBI taxonomy): domain Eukaryota; kingdom Metazoa; phylum Chordata; class Actinopteri; order Cypriniformes; family Cyprinidae; genus Labeo; species Labeo catla. The sequence continues at coordinate 707,883 of VONZ01000112.1, forward strand.
AAGAAAAAGCCTTCATTCAACGGCTGCTGTCACATAGCAACCAGACAGCCTTTGTGTGTTCTCAGACGCAATTACTGAGGCGGTCGTACCACAATTTGTTTCACACATACGGACACCCACATACACAAACACAATTCCGCTGCAAGTTTATATTTTATGTATGAATATGTATTGATTGCTCTAACAAACCAGCCAAAAAAGCCATATTGTACACAAACAAATACAGTTTTCGCCATGCATGCTAAAAGTCAGAAGTCATTTAACAGACAGTTTAACTAAAGCAACATTGAGCACACTTATTACTGAAGGGTAAGGATCAATCCAACAACCTGCTTGTTAGTAGCCAGCATACAGTGCCCTCCACTAATATTGGCACCCTTGGTAAATATGAGCAAAGACGGCTATGAAAATAAATCTGCTTTGTTTATCTTTATGATCTTACATTCAAAAAAATTCACAAAATGCTAACCTTTCATTGAAGTAAAACAATTAAAAGTGGGGGGAAACTTACGTTATGAAATAAATGTTTTTCTCATATGCATGTTGGGCACAATTATTGGCACCCTTAGAAATTATAATGAGCAAAATATCTCTGAAGTATATTCCCATTCATATTTGCATTTATTTAGCACACTAGAATGACTAGGAGTATGATATTGTCCAGCAATAACTTCCTGTTTCACAGGATTATAAATATGAGGAGCACAAAGGCCAAATTTCCTTAATCATCCATCACAAGGAATAAAACCAAATAATATAGTTCTGATGTGCAGAACAAGATTGTTGAGCTTCACAAAATAGAAAGTGGCTGTAAGAAAAGAGCTAAAGCATTGAAAATCCCAATTTCCATCATTAGGACAATAATTAAGAATTCCAATCAACTAAAGATGTTACAAATCTGCCTGGAAAAGGATGTGTGTCTATATCGTCCTAATGCATGGTGAGGAGGAGAGTTTAAGTGTCCAAAGACTCTCCAAGGATCACAGTAGGAGAATTGCAGAGATTAGTTGAGTCTTGGGGCCAAAAGACTAAAAAAAAAAATTCAAACAGCCCCTACGTCACCACATGTTGTTCAGGAGGGTTTTAAGAAAAATCCTCCTTGCTCATCCAAAAACAAACTCCAGCATATTCAGTTGTCAGACACAACTTGAATTTTAAACGGGACTGGCTTCTGTGATCAGATGAAACTAAAAAAAAAAAAAGAGCTTTCTGACAGCAAACACTCAAGATAGGTTTGGTACAAAAAGTACCCCATGTCCACGGTTAAATATACTGCTGGATCTTTAATGTTGTGAGCTTATTTTCCTGCCAGAGGTCCTGGACATCTTGTTCAGATACATGGCATCATGGATTCTAGCAAATACCAACAGATAAAAAATGTAAACCTGACTGCATCTGTTAGAAGTTCTATAATGAGCTGTGGTTGGATCTTCCATCAGGACAGTGATCCAAATCAAACATCAAAATCAACACAAAAATGTGTCACTGAGCATAAAATGAAGCTTCTGCCATGGCCGTCCCAGTTGCCTGACCTGAACCCTATAGAAAATGCGTGAGGTGAACTGAAGAGAAGAAGCACCAGCATGGAGCTGGGAAACTAAAGGATCTGAAGAGTTTCTGTATGAAGGAATGGTCTCTGATCTCTTGTCAGGTGTTCTCCAAACTCTTCAGGCATTAAAGAAGAAAACACAGAGCTGTTATCTTGAATAAAGGACATTGCAATAATTGGGTGCCAATAATTGTGGTCAACATGAACTACAGAAAAACATTTATTTCATAAAGAGATTTTCACCCTGCTTTCCATGGTTTTACTTAAATGATAGGTTAGAATATTGTGAATTTTTTGAATGAAAGATTAAAAGGATAAACAATGCAGATTTATTCTTACAGCCACCTTTGCTCATATTTACCAAGGGTGCCAATATTAGTGGAGAGCACTGTACATTTGAACAACTACGCCACACCATGTATAAAACTCCATACACACTAGTTGTGTTCCAAAGCCTAATCAAAGCCTGCCTACATAGGGGGAATTCTACAGCATTATTAGTAGGCAATAAGCTTATACTGCGTTAAAAAATATAAACTGTCTCTGTCCCAGAATGCACCAATTTAGGGAAATAAATAAATCAATAAAAGAAAAAAGAAAAAAGTATATTAATTTAAAAAAACTGATTATTGATAATTTGATATACTTGATCACAATATACACATATTAATTATTATTACAATATACAAGAATAATCCTTAAAAAAAGAAAGTGATTTTTTCATTATGATATCAGGGCAATTGTTAAACTGCCAATTTTAAGTCATCCCTGACAAAATAAAATAAAATAAAATAAAATTATTTTATTTTAATTTAAAATTAATTTTAAATTTGTCAAAAAAAGTATATTCTAATCATAATAAAATAAAATACATGAATTTAAGTGTATTTTATATTAATTAATACATCCTCCAAATAATAATAATAATAATTATTATAATTTTTATTATTAATAAAAAAAAATATTAAATTACGTTAAAATTCAATTAATTAAAATTGAATTAAATTCTTACAAACTCCATACACACTAGCTGTGTTCCAAAACCTAGTCAAGCTGCCTACATAGGGGGAATACTACAGCATCATTAGTGTACTAACATAAAGATGGATCCAAAAAGTAGGCAATAAGCTTATACTGTGTTAAAAAAATAAAATAAATAAAAATTAAAAAAAAAAAAAAAAAATAAAAATTTGCAAAATGATTAAATAGACAGCATTGCATATAGCCTGTCCCAGAATGCACCAGTTCAGGGGAAAGAAAGAAAAAAGTGATTGCTAATCATTTTTTTATATTAATTACTCAATTACAAAGGTCTTACAGGTTTGAAACAACATGAAGGTGAGCAATTAATGACAGGATTTTCACTTTTGGGTGAACTATCCCTTTAAAAGCTTCCATGAAAGTTAGGATAGCACTGTAGAAGGGAACTCTATATTTGACACAACAGACAGCAGGGTTTAAGAGCTTACAGCATGTGTACATATGGATGAATGGATGCTTTTTTTGTTCGCAACCAGATGACATTCTATAAACGGGTCATTTTCTTTCAAAGCCTCCGCCAGGCTCTGTCATAAAACACACAGAGGCACTTTTGACCTGTTGTGTTTATCAGGGCTGAAATGCACTCAAGGTTACAGACTCAAAACACCTCAATTACCGCAGTCCATCTCCGGCCACGTATGTGAGGTTCTGCGAACGCTCCGGGCATGAATATGTATGGAAGAGGTCAATTTAAATCTGCGTGTTTATGTGCACTCAGCATCTATGAGCGCACATCATGAAAAGGTCATTTCACGTTCATTTCTTTGAAGTCAGGAGCTGTTTGTGTCTCTTTAAATGTGGCTCAGCTCACAGAAAAAAAAATATACACCATCCATTCAAGGGGTTGAAGAGAACCTTTTTCAGTCTAATGCGAGGGGTTCGGACCATTTACATGACAGAGGTTGTCCTCTGCGTAGAGGTGGTAATTGTGTCCTGCGGGGAGAGGGGCACGGGGAGGGCTGGTCATTATGGGTACAAAAACCTGTCTAAAAAAGGAAAAAAGCATGCATTGCTGTTTGATAGATGGTCTACACAGAGATAAGCCTCCGCTTCATTTCTGCCTGGTAAAGGTTGACTACACCATTTTAAAATAACACACACCACAATTCCCTGAAAATTACACCAATGCCTACCGAAAAATTAATCACCAAACAATCAGGAATCAGATCTCTTTGAAAAACCTGTAATATTTAATTTGTCATATTGCTATTCAGTTTATTGTGGCAAAAAAAAACAAAAAGCAAACTAAGAAAATGTCAAGCCGCAAGAGCTCTTTTGTTGAATTCATGTGTTGTGCATCAGTCTAGGTATCAAAAGACTGTTTGGATCTTTAAAACTCAATATGATCTTAAAGGCTATCATTGATGCTTCTGAGAGCATTTAAGACTCAACAATCTGGCCAGAGTTAATCCAGTCTTCGAGCGGCCTGCAGACCCGAGAGACAAAGTGCCAAAGTTAACTTATCAAAGTTAGCCCAGGTCAAACCCCCCTCCATCTATTCTACTTGAAGATACTAATCTCTACACCTCAGCACTGATTAACGGTCGCCATCGTGCCGTTTGCATTACAATCAAATGAGGGAAGTGCGTATGCATCAGCATGCAAAAGCGGAAGGAAAGCCATTCATTCTGGTCTCTGGCAAATCCCTGCCACACTCATTACTACCTCTTCAGATGAGACTCCATTAAAATACTGCTTATCCACGTCCGGGCGGATTGATGCATGTGTAGGGCGTTGAAGGGGAGAAAACGTATCCGTGATTGTTATTTTATCGATGCGTGTTATTAATATTAGGCGTATTACCTCTCGCTGCTCTCCCAATTCTGAAAGCTGTATCGACAGAGGATGTCATCAGCGAGAAACTCAAATGAATTTGCATTCATGATAAAATAATGGCCTGTAGGGAGCAACAGAACGGTGAGGGATTAAAATAGGAAATGGGGGCAGAATAATAATTAATTGTGGAGGAAGAAAATGTGGGAGAAATCTGTTTTTGTATTTGAAAAAAAAAAAAGGTTTTCATAAATACTTCAAATATGCTTTGTCATACGTTTACATTGACATGCTGGTCTCAGTCAAATCACAATTTAGTTATAGTGATACATGGGTCAAAGACAATTCAGAATGTACAAGAAAAAGAAAAATCTTTTGTGCAAAACTTTTTAAAATGTTCGTATTCACAAAATCAATTCACACAAAAAAAAACTGCTTAATAAAACTGGTATTCAGAAATTATCTTTTTATTATTATATTTATAAAAACTGCCTATTTTGAGTCTTGCATTGAGAAGAATAAATAAATTAAAATAAATTAAAAATACAAAACAAATATATATACATTTTAATTTCCACAGAAGAGGTATATTCTAGTCATCATAAGCATGATTTTTGTGTGTGTGTTTTTTTATTAAATTCATGAATCAAATCAGAAAAAAAATGATGCCACACCAGTGATTTATTTCTTCATTATGATATCAGGACAATTGTTAAACTGCCAGTTTTGAGTCATGCCATGAAATAAAATGTATTTTTAAAAATGTATTTAAGAGGTATATTCTAGTCATCATAAGCATGAATTTCACTGTATTTTTGATTAAAAATAATAAAAAAATAAATAATAAATCTGACAAACCAAAAAATAATAAATTAATAAATCAAATCAGAAAAAAATATGCCAAATCAGTGATTTATTTCTTCGTTATGATATCAGGACAATTGTTAAACTGCCAATTTTAAGTCATCCCCTGACAAAAATAAAATAAAATAAAATAAAATAAAATAAAATAAAATAAAATAAAATAAAATAAAATTATTTTATTTTAATTTAAAATTAATTTTAAATTTGTCACAAAAAAAATGTATATTCTAATCATAATAAAATAAAATACATGAATTTAAGTGTATTTTATATTAATTAATACATCCTCCAAATAATAATAATAATTAGTATAATTTAATTTATATTCTAATTTATATATATATATATATATATATATATATATATATATATATATATATACATACATATACACACACACACACACACACACACATATACATATATATATATATATATATATATATATATATATATATATTTTTATTATTATTATTATTTTTTTTTTATTTATTTAATTATTTATTTATTATGATATCAGGTTAAACTGCCAGATTTCAGCCATAATCTGACCAAAAAAAAGAATAAATAAATAATAAATCTGAAGAGGTATATTCTAGTCATCATAAGCATAACTTTTAATGTATTTTTTATTAAATTAATCAATATAAATCATTATTTTATGAAATTTAAAGATGCCAAATCAGTGTTTTATTTCATTTATTACATATTATGATATCAGGACAATTACTAAACTGTCAATTTTGAGTCTAACAAATAAATAAACAGAAGTGGTATATTCTAGTCATCATAAACTAATTGTTTTAGTGTATTTATGAGGAAAAAAAAAAAAAAGATGCCAAACCATTTTATTATTTTTTCATCATAATATCATATACACCTTTTAATTTAGTCACAGAAGAGATACATTCTAGTCATTGTAAGTATAAAATAAATTGTTGGTGTATTTTTGCTCAAAAAAAAAAAAAAAATCAGAGAAAAAAAAAAAAATAACGTCACTAACACACATGCCAAACGTATGTACAGAAAACTAAATGACTAAATAAAATAAATAAAAAACATGAGACCACTGATGTTTCAATCAAGAGCGAATTGTGATGAGGCAGATAAGCACCTTATCTCTCTGGAGGAATCCAGATTTCCAGGATTCGATTTTGACTGCTGGCTGAAGGGGATGGCAAAGACAAAGAGGGCTGCGTCAACTTGAGCTTCCAACGTGATGGCACCCTATCACTCAACAGGATAAACACACTGCCATGTTAACATGCTGCTCTGATAGGTGACTGCGTGACAAAAACAAGCAGGTTTTTCTCTCTGGAGAAACAAGTTCTGAATGCCAATGAACTGCGAGCGCACTACCACGCTGCTAGACTCGCTTATCGAATAGACCACAATAAAGCTCATTTGATATCTTTATCTGTTCCCTTGCACTCCGATCTCCTGGCTTCAATTGGGTCATTTCAAAGGGGACAGCGTTTGATGCTTGACGTTACCCGTTTCGTACCTGAACCATCTGCCAGTGGAATTAAAGTGCCGTGGAATCCGTGTCTTTACGAGTCCTTCAGTCAGCATAATTCTCAACGACCCCTGAATTATGTGCAATTATTACAACTATTGCAATTAGTGCACGCTACACTTTATCCCCCTTTTTCCCAGCGTCGGATAATTATCCTTCCATGTCGAAATCCTCCGAGCCTGACCTCTGAGTTAGTATCTCATCACCCTCCAACCCCTCCATCCAACCACAGGGTGTTTAACTCTACACGGAGAGCTCGTCATCTTTGCCTTATAGCAAAAAAAAACAACACTGAGCAAAAAAAATAAAAAAACATACCTGATAAGTACTCCCTGCAGGCAAAGGGTTCGCTTCAAATTGTACCTAGAGTAAATGGCTTTGATGAATAGGGGTCATTGTGTTACAGCTGCTCGTGCTAATTACTTGATTTTCTGAGTTATTACTCGCAGATTTTTCTCTGTGAGCTTCACTAATGCAGCTCGACGCAACCTCTCAAGAAAGAAGAAGCCGCGCTTCATTTTATCCGCTTCCGTGGGTTTCTCTTTGGTGGAAAGCAAGACTATAGATCTGATCTCTTCTAAGGCTTCTTTGTGCGTCGGCCGCTTTATCAGTCCGCTGAACGGTGAGGTCAATACTTGAATTTGTTAAGTGTGCATGTGCTTTGAGTGCTGTATATATAGATGCAGACGTGTTCGGCCTAATGTAGACGGCAGGCGCTTCCGCACAGCTGCATTGGCAAAATATGAATCTGGTCATAAAATCGTGAGATTTACGGCGTGAAGCGCAGACGGCTGCAGTTAAGCCGGCGAAACGCATCTTCCCCGTCGAAGATAATGGTATCACTGTATTATTGTCAAAAGTCGCTCAGATATGAAAGGAAAAAGTCAAATTATTCACTGCCATGAATTTAAGGAAAATACTAATCTCACAGCTCCCGAAGTGGCGAACACGGCCGACCCAGCGCAACGGCTGAATAATAAGATCCGACTGCACGCGCAAACACGCATTTTCACATGCAGATCCTCAAATTACACGCTCCCCGTATTATTCATGACACCGTGCAAGAGCAGAAAGATATTGAGTTATCCTCTTATAAAAGCTTAGATGAAGTAATCAGACCCCGTCCGTCCTTATCGCTCCGCCACGGTCTGCACGTCGCAGAATTTTGCTATTTTGTCTTTTTATTATCCCGCGCTCTGAATTTTCCCTTCCATCTTATTTCCTGAGGTGGATTCACTGATCCACAGCTGTACTGAAGGTTATTTGAGTTTGCCTGTCGCCTAGGGATATCCAATATTCACATTTCTGTTCCCCGCTGCTCCTGTTGACTCTCTCTCGTGGGAAGTGAGAATGTGATTTCTGCCTCGTGGCCTGCCGCCGGGCATCAGATTTGACTCAGAGCGCCGGAGATTTCTGCTCTGTCTGCGGCCCATCACCTCTGCCCCCGGGTGTGTGGAACCGCTATTTGTTTTCACGTCGTGGGGTTTTCCAGTCCGTGGGAGCCGGCGAGGCTCCGAGGACCGAGACGTTTCTGAAGTCAGAATACAGAGACGGACTTTAATATGAAGGTGTTACTAAAGGATGTGATTTCGGAGAGTCACGCAATGAAAACACTGCAATAAAATTGGCAGAATAGAAAGTAAAAAAGATGCGGCTTATATATCGCGCGTTCGGGATGCGCGCTACATGCCACCTTTTCACCCTCGACGGCACAGCAAGTTGTGCTTATAAAACTTATCATCCGAAGGGGTCGATAAATAGCACGGGGGAAGGATATGAGACCTCACATATGACATTCACAGGAGGTGCTACGATCACCGGTGCATTTTAGCACTATAATAGAGCGGGTAATGCTGACTTCTCATTTTTTTCTGCACTTTAATGTCATCCTCCGAGTTGTTGTAAAACTGTCTTGGAGTGGAGCAGTTATAACAGGCCGTTCGGAGACAGGTGTTCTCTCGAGCCTCTGGGTAATATTCCTTCCAAATGCATTTAGCGGTGGGCTCCAGATGGAATCCCGCTTAAAATGGAAGCAATACAACCACCAACCTGCTTCTCGTGCAAAAAGAAGGGGGAATCTTAATGAAAAGCACCTCAAGAAATGTAGACAAAGCACTGCACTGGTAAAACATTTCTCTCCTGCTCTGCAATTTCTTGCGTTCAGTAGAGAAGGGACTTTTAAACTTTTTGTTGCAAAGAATATATGTGACCCTCTCTTAAGTAGCATGAGTATATTTGTAGCAATAGCCAAAAATACATTGTGTGAGTCAAAAATCATAGTTTTTTCTTTTATGCCAAAAATCATTGGGATATTAAGTAAAGATCATGTTTCATAAAGATATTTTGTACATTTACTACCGTAAATATATCCAAAAAAAAATCCTATCCTAAAGCCTTTTTATATGTATAAATCTCAATATAAAAAAAAAAAAAAAAAAAAAATTGAACCTTATGACTGGTTTTGTAATCCAGGGCCACATATAATTAAGGAATCCAATCCTAAAAAATAAGAGCAGCTATGTTTTCACACATAAAAACCTATTTATACAATAAGAAAAATATTAAACCTGAAAAAAAAAAATCTATTTATCCATCTATCGCGTAAAAGTTGACAGGAAATCATTTATCAACCAACTATTATTACAGTTTAACCAGATGAGAAATAGAGTTAAATAACATTTAAAAATCTTCCAATACATTTCACTGACAGTGTAAAGGCCTTATATTTTATTTTATTGTATATTTTATATTTATTTTATTGTATTTTATATTTACTTTATATATTTTATATTTATTTTATATTTATGTTTTTATTTATTTTATTTTGCTGTATTTTATTTTAACTTTATATTTTATATTCACTTTATATTTTATATTTATATTTGTTTTTTTATTTTCATTTTATATTTATTTAATTTTACGTTGTTCTATTTTATTTTAACTTTATATTTTATATTTACTTTATATTTTATATTTATTTATATTTTTTTTATTTTATTTATATATTTATTTATATTTTTTATTATTTTATTTTATAGTTACTTTATTTTATTTTAACTTTATATTTTATATTTACTTTATATTTTACATTTATTTGATTTGTATTTTTTATTGTTTTATTGTATTTATTTTATTTTAAACAATGCATTTGAGTGAATAATTCAATGACTCCGTAGTTTTGTTCTTGAATGAATAAGTGTTCTGAATAAATCAGCTGAATGACTGATTTACTGATTCACTCATAATAGAACCTGTCACCAACAACTGGTGTAAAGTCACTAAAAATAGATTTTTTTTTTTCAAATACTACATAATTGGATGTCTGATCTCCAGAAAGCGGGGAAAAAAGGAAATATTAATTAAAAAATAATTAATTTAATTAATTATAAATATATTAAACTATTGAATTGGCCTGTTAATATCTAATTTATAAAAAAATTTATATTTTTTCCCTAGTTTGACAACCCCTGCTGTGGTTAATCCACACCGCTAGACAGGTTAGATGTTCTGACGGACAACATGTGATCTGGCATATAAAACCCAGCGTGCTTTAGTAACAGACTGCCGGGTGCTTTCGTGACCCTCCCGCCCTCGGCACGCCACCTGTTTTACGCACTCTTTTATGGACTGTGGAAACCAATCAGAGGCGGACGGCACTCCAGGGCCGTTCTATGTCGTACGTTTGTCCGATCAAACACTGAGCATGAGTGTGTGTTTGCACGTGTGTTCAAACCACAGAGAGCCAAAGAAAGATTTATCTACTGAGGAAAGCATCTTTATTATCGCCTGTGAAGGAAGTCACACTTCCAGGCTGCGCCGGTACTGACAGCAACACCATCGCGTGTACCGATGACTAATGATCTGACTTTGTGACTGGGAAATGACACCGACGTCCATCCTTGAGCTTCGCAACGTAATGTATGTGATGCGTACGGGGAGAAATAGCCGAGCCGGTGCCATCTGCTACCCTAATGAACGATGATGACGATGATCTCTGGCAGACGAGGGTCTGGACACCGCCTTGACCGCCAGGAAGAACATCACACACTCACCTATAGCTGTAGGCGGGAAAAGTTTTGATGACTTGAAGCACAGAGGACTCCGCTACCCATTAAAACGTATGATTGAAGTGCTCACCACAAGGCTAACTTTTCTAATGTGCCTTAATTAGCTAGATTACTTGCCGTGAAAACACAGCACTGAAGGGAGCTGAGAACTCCGCATTGTTCCCGGATAAATGAAGCGCTGATAAACACTTCAGGCGCCTGTTTACATGGGTGAAGCTCCAGCTTCCTTTTTATGAATTGTAATATCGGTATTTCTCCATTGAAATTCCAGGTGCCGCTTTGGTGTCCTGTGCCGGACGGCTTTGATCAGCATATCAGAGCCGGGGTTTGGCTTTCATCTGTGGATGAGCACTTTGGCCAAGGGGGAAATTTGGATTGAAGTTCATCCGGAGCCCGGCTACATCCTGCCTTTGCCTCCCTCCTGTCAACTCTGCATTAATTCCCCTTGCGCTAATCCTTCGCGTGAGACCTCAGCAAGAAGCGTTGACAAATCCAAGCCACAGCACTGCACGTCACAGGCCTGGTAAAGACGAGGCACGTAGAATACAACACACAGTCGCCATTCAATTCACCACTCTATTCTCGAAAAGCAGAGATTAGCATCGCAAAGCTCTCTACTTTGTTTGTTTGATACCTGCTGATAGAGTGATTACGTATTTATCTCAGCACAAGCCTCCACTTTATTCAGTTTTCACCGCGCATCAGGCGCCGAAGTGAGGAATTCTCGTTCTGCTCAAAAGCCTGAAGGACTAATTAGCAATTATTACTTGGCACTCGCAAAACACATGAAATATTTCTCAAAGTAGAAAGAAAAGGATAATTAAAAAATAAAGGACGATAAATTATACATACACTGAAGTGTTAAAAAGAGGCCCTCCGGTGCTGTATTTTCAAGTTGTGCCCTTATGAAAAACCAGAGTTTATTCTGGTAAATGAGAACAGGGTTTTTTGGACACTGCCACAAGGCCTGTGTTGTCTATTGGCACGGTTGTGGCCACAGGCAGCCCTCGAGCCGCTGGAGACCCCGGCCACCACGGATTAAAAATAAACGGCGAGAAAACACACAGACGAGTCCTCTCTCTCGTAGCCCTTCGCTGTAATTAGGCGGGGGAATTCTGCTTCCTCATTGGCAGCTTGTAGAGCAGATATTGATCGACTGTGGCCACAAACCAAACAGAGACAGGAAGGGAAAAGTGCTGTGGGCTGCTCTTTAAAATGATAATAATTATAAAAAAGAGAGGAAAGTTTTTATTGTTGGAACTAAAAAGCTGAATAATTCAGCGCTGGAGACATTCTGATAAATGGTGTAAGCGGAAGGCGGCGTATGATTAGGACCTTTGGATCTAAGCCCTGGGGTTTGTCTAGGCGTGAAAGGAAGATGCAGACCATAAATTTCTTGAAGGCCTAGACACCTCCACCATAACAGCTGTGGAGGGCTTGTGGGTAACGTCTGAAAGTTCGCCATGTTGTTTAGCACGCGCTCAAAGCAACGTACGAGAGCGGCTGCCAGGTTTGTCAGGGATTACTTGAAAATAGAAACCTTCAAACTGAGAGTTCGGGGGTTGTTCTCCGCTTTACTCTGCAAAGAGTGTTTATATTCCTCCCTGTCCGTGAGCATACAAATAGCCACTTTGTCACACCTAACGTGATTACCAGGATTTGTGGGTGTACAATGATGAATGCAAGCAAATACAGACTCGCAAACACGTGGATTAATGCTCCGTCGGCCCACCTCTCTTCCGATTTCAGCGTGTGGTCTGCCTTTGTTCTAAACCAGGAAAGGGGATCTTACAAGACAGAAAGAGTCAAAGGAGATTTACAATTGAACCGATTCTACTACAATGACATGACCTATTTGAAACTGCATTGCAGCGACACAGTTGCTTGATTAGTTATCACAAGAAGTCTCAAAACCAAACAGAAATGATTTTGCATCAGTATTTTACCATGGTCACATGACAGGCAAAAAAAATTAGTTTTTAAAATATATTTAAACTTTTTATTCTAACAAGTTCTTTAAAGTTGCGTTTAGAGCCATTATGCTTTGACACAGTATCTGTCAAACAAACTAAAACCGGAAGCACAATATGGCTTAATCTCTTCTTCAAGTCTGTTTTCGCTGCGCTTTTCAAAGCAGAGCGCGCACTTGTGATCCGGTGTTTTCAACACCTCAGAACGGTTCCATTCACAGTGATTGCATTAAACTAATTTATTGCATGTGATGTGAGTTTAGCGTGCATTTGAGAACGCAACGGCCACCAGTTATGCTTTATTTTTGTGGCAGACGATTACAGCATTTCACTAGATTTTACAAAAAGTAAGCCTGTTTTCACTAAAGCTGTAGTTTTCAAAATAAAAGCTCTACTGCTGTTTCCGTCAAAATAAAAGTGCAGTATGAATTGCTGACAGCTAGCCGTTTGAATGGGTAACGTTACTGCAGTCCAAATTCAAAATCTCTCTCAAGTGTAGAAATTAGGGAATAAATATTGTAATTTCCCTACTGTAGTGTAAAGCACTTTTCATTTATTTTACAGTGCAATTGTTTTACAATAAAAATTGTTTTTATTATTATATTTTAATTAGTTTGGCTTCCTAAAACACCAGTGTGAATGTAATTTAGACTGAGATAGTATACCACAAATAAAAATAGGGTTTTTTTTAAGTTTTCTTAGTTAGGAACATGGGTTGAAGCTCTTAATTTTGAACTCTCAAAGTGCATTAAATAGAATAATTTAGCTTTAAAATGTACAAAATTAAAATTTTTCCCAATTCTTAATTTTTTTTTTTTTTTTTAAATAATCACAATAAATATGTTCTTGACTTCATATCGAGATATTATCGTATCATGAGGTTTTGATATAGTTACATCCCTACACTGTAATAAATGACCATGAATTTAACAGTAAATGACCGTAAAAATGCTACAGTAAAAACCTGTTAAATCATTAATGGTAAGTTCCCCTACTATTTACGTTGAAAAACTGTATTGGACATGCATGTAATTTTACAGTAGTATACCGTTTTCGGAAGTAAAAAAAAAGAATGTGAAATTTACAGTGAATAACCGTAAGTTGACATTTCCAGAATTCCCTTTGTTACATTTTTGATGTTTTTTTGAATTAACTGTTTCTTCTTACCAGATTTCAATACTTCAATAGGTTGGTACATTAACTATATTAGTTAATGAAGTTACGGTATTTAAGTGTAAATTTAAGTTAAAACCACAGCTACTGGTTTTTACTGTAAATTTTACAGATTTTTACAGTGAAGACCACATTAACCAAGCTCTCAAAGGAATTACTTAACATTGGTTTTTTACGTTTTTTTTTTTTTTTTTACTTTAAAACAAAGACAAAAGTTTTATGAGACAATAAAGCACTGCGAATGACAATTGAATAAAAACAAATAAAACTATTGATTTATAGACATTTGTTCTTATTACCAAGTCTACAATGCAATGTTTGAGGTTTATTGCAAAATAGTCAAAAATACACAAACATAAAAAGTCGTTTGAGATGGATGTAGGCAGAAAAACTGATTCAATTATGCCATTTGCAATGCTTCGAGAGACTGAAAGCTGAGAAGCAGAAACATATATCATCAATTAAAATCAATTTCTCTATAAAGAACATGAATGGAATGTATACTTCTTTTTATGCAATTTGAGACTGTATTTATGTTGTTGTTTCGTGTTCTGAATTCATGCCAAGCAGCAGGAGTTGATGGGAAGGAAGCCTGACAGCCTCATGTAAAGCAGTCTGCGTTATCTGTCACACTTTCTTCAGTTACTCCTACTTCTTCATATCTCTCTTCTGAAATGCCACGTCTACGCCCTTACATACATTTTGAGTAAAAAGCAAAGACCTCTCTCCGAAGAGACGAGACGCGGCGATGAATTGCGCGCTGCACCCGCTTGATAAGTCAAGTCAATCTTTGGTAATTAACAGCGGAGGGCACGGCATGCGCTCCTTCTGAAGGGAAATATCATCTCTTTTTTCTGCCCTACGTCCCGCTTCTACACAGCGGTGAGCGAACACAAGCTGAGGGAGGGCTATATATCTCAGGTGACCTCGGGGGGCCTGGCAAATTTGTTCACCACCTACAGCATAACAGATTGAGGGACGTGCCATTTCCCAAGATCAACTTAATGGATTTACCTTCTCTTCTAATTACTACAAACTGACATCGGTTCTGACACACACGCAAAGTCCAATACACCTCTACTCCCGGCTTTTGATCCACCGACTCATTGAAATCACATATTTAGCCATTGTGAATCAATCGTTTCCCAGGTGTCACGCTGTGAAAACAGAGCCGGTATCACGGGTGAAAAGGTCATTTGAGTCCTACCGGACTTGGACGATACTGCAATGGGGAAATAAAGTCTTTAAAACGAGCATTGTGTTCTTCTTTTCTAATAGCGACGGCCATCTCTGCAACCAACAAACTAACCTTTTCATTGTTCGAAATCGCTGAGGCACCCGAAACACACACTAATTATGTAAACATGACTTTGAGAAATGCAGAGCGGCGGAGAAGCCACGGTAGCTATGAATTTCCACTTAAATGTATACGTAACAAAGGGCAATTGTGTGCACGAGTGTGTGCGGCGTAGAGATTGAAAGAGTGTGTTGCACATTGGGGGGTATTCAGCAGAATTTTAATGAAGCCTCAAGGTTCTGCTAAAGGACAGCAGGAAGGGAAGATGGAGAGAGGAGGCATTACAGCACAGAACTAGCAGAATGTATGTACTGTATAATAATAATAATAATAATAATAATAATAATAATAATAATTCACTCTTTAAACACAGTCTGGGGTAACCAGGCGCTGCTGTCAGGGGCTTGAAGCTCAAATTTGCTCACATAGAAAGCTTCACATGCTACAGTGGTATAAGAAAAATGTCTCAGCGTGACTGCTTTTTTTTGAGACATCTTGCTTGTAATGCATAATGGGATCCAAAAGTGTTCGACCACCTTATTTTAACAATCTAAACCTAAAAACAAATCCATTTTAAAGAACAAATATTCAGAAAAATATTACAATGAATGAAGCATACATTAAATACTAAAAGAAATGAAAATTCTGTCATTAATTACTCTCCCTCATGTTGTTCCAAATCCATAAGACTTTTGTTCATCGTTGCAACACAAATGAAGACATTTTTGATGAAATCCTAGAGCTTTCTGACCCTGCATAGACATCAATGCAACTACCATGTTCAAGGCCCAGAAAGGTAGTAAGGACATCCTTAAAATAGTCCATGTGACATCAGTGGTTTAACCATGTTATGCAGCTACAAGAAAACTTTTTGTGCGCAAAGAACATTTTTTTTGCTTCTATGTCAGTCTTACGTGTTCATGAGAGTACCATAATGCATGCTGACACAGAAGAGAAGAAAGTGTTGAATAAAGTTATTTTTGTACTCAAAAAGTATTCTCGTAGTGTCATTAAATTACGGTTGAACCACTGATTTTTTAACAGCGTCCTTTATAAAAATTTTTAACAATGTCCTTTTCTGGGTGTTGAATGTGTTGGTTGTATTGCTGTCTATGCAGGATCAGAAAGCACTCAGATTTCATTAAAAATATCTTAATTTGTGTTCTGAAGATGAACAAAGGTCTTATGGGTTTGAAACGACAAGAGGGTGAGTAATTCATAATTTTCATTTTTGTGTAAACTATCCCTTTAAAATTAGGTACCTAAAAAAAAATAAATGTATCAGACATTTGAGTGCTGCAAAAGGGGCAACATAAATACTAAAACATTCTGAAATCCATGCTCACTTTTCACCAAAAATGTTAAATAAATAAATTAGAAAAGAATGCAAAACAGAAGCATTTTTATTAGTGGTCTCAGACTTTTGAACCCCTTTTTATATGTCCATGGCTGACGCTAGGGGCAAAAGATTATCTCATTGAATCACTCATTTAAAAGGATTTGATTAGGGGTCAAAGGTTCTGGTTTAAGTCTTTCATTCTAGTCTGCCATAATCCTACTTAATAAGCCTGTTTAATGCAGCATAATTACATTATGCTTATACGGTGGAGAATTCATGAAAGTAGAAAAGGAGTAATTTCCGCTGGCATGGACAACTAATAGTCAATAGCTGGTCAGTTGCATTAAAAGTGTACAAAAAAAAAAAAATTGGACACATCTACTCATTCTTTTTAATGTTTATTTTACATGAAATAGAATAACAAAGTCATCAAAACCAGTTATAAGAGTCAAATTGAGATTTATACATCAAAAAAGCTGAATGAATAAACTTTCCATTGATGCTTGGTTTATTATGATAGAACAATATTTGGCTGAGATACAGCCAAATATTGTTTGTTTATTTATATTTATATATATAATCTCAGAATATCTCAGAATATTTATAAAATCGTCTTTAAAGTTGCCCAAATAAATTTTTTAGCAATGCATATTACTAATCAAAATTAAGTTTTATTATATTTACGATAGGAAATTTACAACATATCAATATGTACAATTATATTATATACAAATATATATTATATTTACAAATATACAATGTATTGTTGGCTAACAAATATACCTGTGCTACTTACAACTGGTTTTGTGGTCCAGGGTCACATATATTAGATCTTATGCATTGAATTTCAAAATTATTTATTTGTTTGTTTATTTAAATTATTGAAATAAATTTATATAAAATTAAAAAAACATACATTTTAAAATAAAAAAAAAAAAAAGGATCATTCAACACATGCATTCGATCAGGCAAGTACAAATGTTTGACTGGTACCGTTTCTCAGCAAGAAAAATAAGCCAGGTGTGAGTCACTATCTGCGTTAACTCTGCGCCAGCACTGCATTCAGAGAGTGTGTTATGAAATTCGATAAACACAGCTCTGTGAGACGGGCGTAAGGAAATGACGGCCATTTTCAACACTCTGAAAATGAGGGAGGCAGCAAAAACACACCCAGTCATCTTTCAGGTGACATCCTGTGTCACGGAAAAGTGCTTTCCCGTCTCACCGCAGACATAGGTGCCGCATGGTTGTGGTTGTAAATGCACGAATTCTAAAGGCCCAGACATCCACACAAAGTGCCTCCGGCCTCCAATTTCCAAGTTTCTTTATGCTCGTTGCATTAGTCATTTGCTGGCAAGCATCCGTGACAAAGGCGGTTGTTTATTTCACTCCTTCGTATCTTTTTGCATGTTTACTTGCACTTTACTCTTAAGAACCCACCAGTGCACCGCAGTCAAAGTTTACGATTAAAAATATGTCGGTCTAGACTTGCAGAACCCGTAATCTCTGCAAATATGACCTCTGTGATCTCACCCTCCCCAGCTTTACACGGGAAGCCTGCGCCTCCCTTGAATCTAGCAGAGACAGCGTCTCAGTCACCATCCATCCGTGTCCTTCAGGGTGGATATCTCACTCAAAAGACAAAAAAAATAAAGAAATTTCTCAAGTTAGTTCAGCGTCTCGTTAACTGCGAGCAGCAGACCTCACCTTCCCTGACAAGCCTTTGTTGGGCCGAACCAGTGCCGAGTGACAGGCCCGTTAGCCTCCAGTCTGGAGAATCTTGTCAGGCTGCCAAAGGCTGAGCTGCTACATGATTTGCAGAACTCATAAATGCTAAGCAGGGATAAGGCTGTTGCCACTGTTGAGGCTGGACAGGGTACCTGCTCTCTGCTAAAAGAGATCTCTTTATGGAGAGCCGACCCGGGCCTGTCAACTCAACACATTCTCAAAGGCAGAGAAAAATGATGACTTTTATAAAAGTCGTAAAACCGAGGAACCGGCACAGTGAATACAGTATAAATTGAACCTAGCGAGAGACTTAGCAGAGGACATTATGAGGCACCACTTTTTATTTCCCAACAAGCAAAATCTTTCTTACTTCCCACTTTCTTTCGGACTAGGCGGGATTTGCAACAGATTTGAACAGATAACTTAAACTCAAAGAAAACAAAACTAATTTATCATTTAGCTGCCACTTTTATCCAAAGCCATTCAACAACCAGGGACAGCCTTTCTAAAGCAACCTGGGTTTTGCTTTCAACCTGCTGGTGGATTTAAACTTTCAAAATTATTTCACTAATAAATATCACATATGATTTTTTTGCTACAAGTTCTCTTCATTTTGTACAGTATAAATCCTGACGCTTATGTCCAATACAGACTTTCTGCTCTCTAAAATTTTAGTTTTTATTCATGTACAGTATGAACAGTTGGATCAATACAAACATTATGTACAGTTGGATCAATACAAACATTCAGTTATATAGTTCTAACTCTTAAGTAAGTTATACAAATACTAAATCAATAAATCTTTTTTTTAAATATTAAAAAAAACACATTATAAATATAGAAATGTTTTTTATTACAATAACAGTTATATACACATTTTAAAAAAATACCAATGGATTTCCATCAATAATGGTAAAATGAGTAAATAAACATATTTAAATTATATAACATTATATTAATTACATTTATTTTTAAGAAATATGTAATGCATTAATACATGCAAATACGTAAAGATTTATTATAAATATGTAAATATGATTTTAAAAACGTATCAATGGATTTCCGTCAATAATGGTAAAAATGAGTAATTATTTAACAAAAAAAACATTATATGAAAATATATTAATAAAATTTATTTTTAATAATGGTGTCATGTATTTATAAATGCAAATATGTAAAATATATTATAAATGTATTAAACTATTATTAAATTGATTATTATGAAAATATTATTATTATTATTATTATTATTATTATTATTTAAAAAAAAAAAAATTACCAATGGATTTCCATCATTAATAGTAAAATGAGTAATTATTAGAAAAAAACTTAAATGATATAAAACTATATTAAATTTATTTTTAATAAATATGTTATGAATTTATAAATATGTAAAGATTTATTATAAATATATAAAAATATTATTTTTAAAAACATTGTCAATGTATTTCCATTAACAATGGTAAAATTAGTAAATAAAAAATACTTTATAAATTATATGAATTAAATTTTTAATAAATGTGTTATGTATTTACAAATGAAAAAGTGAAATATGAAAATATTCTTTAATAAAATTAGTAAATATAAAAATACTTTGCTATTAATTACATTTATTTTTAATAAATGCTATGTATTTATAAATGCAAAGACATATTATAAATATATGAAACGATATTCTTTTAAAAAATTATCAGTGGATTTCCATCAACAATAAAATAAGTAAATGACTGCATATCCAACTTTTTTTTGCTGAAGTCATTGAGCTCACAGCTATTTTTGTTTTAGTAAACACACAGAGTTTACGCTTCTGCACATTCATACAGACTCGAGCCGCTGCAGCCAATACACTTCCACTGTAGGAAATGCGCAAAGCCTCCTATGAGGGAAAAGGACCCATATGAATTTAAGCAACAGTCCTGCCTTCACCCACTGTGCTCATACTGCTCTTGACATTTGCTCAAGGACATTCAGAAGGCCTTGAAGTCCTAAATCCCCAAACCAGTCGCCCGACATGACAATTAAATGTGGTGTTATCAGACGAAATAGCCGTGGAGAGAGGCAGCAGTATCTGACCAACCCACTGTTCACCCGTCCATCACCGGGCCGAAGACGAGTCCGAGAAATTACGACCATCGTCTATACGTGCTCAAAGGGTATCGGAAGAAAAAGAGGGTGAGAGCTCTGCAAAAAAATAATAATAAATAAATAAAAGTAGTAATGCATCACTCAAAGGGAATGTGCTCGCCATCGCCCCCGATCCCTTATTCCTCATAAACTCTCCATTGTGGTTTACAGGAACCCCAGTAAATGACCCCACTCTCCCTCTCATGCACTCAAAGCATTAAGTCCGTTTCCTCGCCAGGGATGAACTGCGATCCATCAATACGGCGTGTCAGGAGGCTCGCGGATAGTAAAGTCTTCATTGGCGAAGATGGGAGCCGCTTGTTGACTGGCAGTATTCAGCATAATGAGATTTGACAGCTTCCCCCCCAGCAGCTGTAGTGTATCGCAGCATATGACTGAACGGATGCTCTCGCTCAATCTACTGGAGTCACGGAGGTAGCCGAGTGTGAATGGATCATATGTTAAACGTTGGGGCCGCAGCCGCCGTAACGGCATTACCTGAGCCTTCCGCTTACATAACGCTCAAATCCATTCCGGCGTTCCCAGCCGTCTTCGTAAACATCCATGAGGAGTGGTGAGCAGGCCAACGCAATCAAGGGTGGAAAATTGAGAAGTATGAAAAACCATTAACTTCTCTGACTCCACACCGCTGTACATTTTAACAACTTGACACCACGCCAGTCTATAGCCATTTGTCAACAACCGAAGGGGGCAAGGCCCCTTTTCAAGAGAACAGCAGTCACGAGAGTTGCTGTTAAATCCCTCCAAAGGGCAGAGCACTGTTTGTGCTCCATCCAAGAGGCCGCTGGGAAGACTGACAGGGGGAATAATTAGCTGGATCCAGCGAGTGCCAATCACGGGAAAAAACACGCCCTCTTTGCCTGTACGTTTGCGAGCGACTTTGTCGAAGAGGAATGGATTTCGTGTAATTAAATAACACGAAAGTCTGTCCGGCGCGCTTTAAGAACGAGCCATGCGAGCCATTTTCGCGATTGCGTGAGCTGCCGATATGCTCTGGATGAAGCGAGAGAGAACCGCCACATGTATGGAAAAAGAAATGAACAGGGAAGCACTCCAGAAACAGGGAACGCTCACACACAAACTCGGTCGGTAAATAAAGCGACAGTCAATTACAATGGCCTGGCACAAAAGCCTTACCCAGTGGTTCAATTCAACAGGGAGAAATCCATCCCTCTATCCCTGAATAATTTTACACCTCAGTGCATACGAGACACGAAAAAAGGGAGGGGTTATGGCGCGAATGAGGGTAACTTGGGATTGCAGACTGGAGGAGAGAAGGGGAATGGAGGGGAAGCGTACCGCACTGGTTTCTATCTGAAGCAGGTAAAGGTTACACAGCAACATATCATCTAACCTCATAGTAAGCGACAGGTTCGTAAGGAAAAAGCAAGATAAACTGCATTCATGAATGGCTTGTAATCTGATTGGAAGGTAAAGCTTAGAAGTCAACATGAAAAAGCTCTCACAACCAATTTAACTTACATAATGTGCTGTAATTCTTTGAGAAGAAGAATAGTGAGGGGAAAAATAGGGCAAGAGTTGATTTTATCCACTGGGGATTGATTAGACTGTGGAAAGTCTATTTATCAGGGGTTTTCAGACCGTTTTTAACCTTAAATATAAAATGATAAAATCTAAAAGTTCATTCATGAAGACTTGCAAAGAAACCTTTTTAGCAACTGAAGAAAAAGATCACTCATATCAAATATGTAAATGTATATAAACTCATAACAGTGATTGATCACGATTTCTGATAGTAATATTTTAGTATTGTTTAAAATTAAAAATTATATTTCAAAAATAGAAACTAAAAACAAAAACAAAACAATATATCAGTTAACAAATAAGATCATATTAATATTTAAAATGATATAATATTAACCGTTTTAAAATATTTAAAAAATATTTAAAATTAACCTGGATAATACAAAACATTAATATATCAATTTAATAAATGTTTAAAAATATATAATATTATTTTGTTTTAAATTTTTAACAATGACTTTGAGAATCCCAAACAAAACCCTTATCATTTAAAAATTATATTTGAAAAATATTTTTTTTACATTAAATCGCAAACAAAAATAATATATCAATTTAATACATTTTAAATGATAAAATATTAAATATTTTATATTAAATTAAATATTTATACATTTATATGTTTTCATATAATTTTTATATTATTTATATTACATATTTATATTAAAATATTTAATTGAATATTTTTATTAAATATTTAAAAATATTTAACATTAGCATTGATAATATTGATAATACAACATATACAATATATAATTGCAAAATTATACTTTAAAAATAAAAAAAAGAATTACAATTAAAATATTTAACATTAATTCCAAACAAAAACAATAGATAGATAGATAAAAAATATTATATATAAATATATTATATTTAACACTGATTTTGAGAATCCCCCAAAAAATACATATACATACATACATACATACATATATATATATATATATATATATATATATATATATATATATATATATATATATATATATATGAAATCAAAATTGACCCCTTTTGCTTTATACAATATGTAAAGATATTTTATATATATATTTTGATTTCATGTTGACTTCAAAGACCCCTTCAGGTTTCACTCTCATACTGTGAAACCTGACTAAAAGCATCCTGCTGCTTGTTTTGCTGTTTTGCCCATGTACGTTATATATAAGCACAACAGACAAAAAAACAAATAAATAAATTACATTTTGAGAAATGCCTGGAGCATTTTGCAATCCACTGCATCGGTCAGCGCACGCTCGCTAGCATCTCTCTGCATTCCTTCATGCACCTACAGATGCACCTACACCACAGACTGACAGCAGCCTCTCCCCGAATTACTATTCCGATCATGATCCAGGCACCTTCACAAATCAGCTCCTTACAGCCCAAAGCCTCCCCGTTTGCAAAAACAAAGCAGCGTGACCTTTCCTTTCCCCCCCCAATCACCTCCTCAGCGGCTCAGCCTCCATTTCCTCAAACATTTGCCTGCACAGAGTCATCTTTAATTACCACGACAGGGGCGACACGTTCCCCGTCCCAGACGCAAAGACGAAATAAATGTTGTTGTTTTTTTGCCTCTTCATTTCTACTAATCAGGGAGCTTTGCTCTTCAGCTCGATTGGGAAACGCTCTCAAAACGGGATGAAGAGCAAGCAAGAACGAGTGTGAGAGAACGCAAGCTTCTGCCTGTATTGACAGTTCTAAAAAAAAAAAAGAAAAAAAAAAGAAAAAGTCTGCATAATTTGTTTCCACAAGAGGAAATGTATTAAAATAAATCTCATAAACATCAAGAGGGCTGGCTTTTTTCTGGCTTGGAGAATGAAATCAAACTAATCAGCATTGTGCTAATCCTTTCAAGGAAGCTGTAATCCCCGGGATAGCGGGACATGGCTAAACCCACTCCGGAGGGGATCCGGTGGATTCTTTTTAACAAGCCTGATTACGCCAGCAGACGACCGCATGTCAGAGTAATTCCTGGACCAGGAGAAAAATAAGGGCAAAGTCTGTTTGTGCAGATGTGTCATTATCATTCAGACTTATTCACAGTCTTACACACAAAAACACAGGGCATTCAAACTGATCGCCATTTGCAGAGCCAACACTGGTGACAGATACACCTGTGCAATAAAGTTTACCCAAATCAAACAAATCTGCAGTGCAGGGTTGTGCACGATTCAGAATTGAACTCGGAATGCCTGAGTTCAGTTCATGAACAGAACGGATTTAGAAAACAGAATGTAGAGCTGCAACTCAAATTTGACTATATACAGGCATATTTTTTGAGTATTTGAGAATATTTGACTAAGCTAACTCATACTGTACATTCAACTTAAAATACAGTTTAACCTCATTTGAAACATTCTCAGCTGTGGAAACATTACTAGCTATAACTAGTTCAGTAAACTCAAAACAACGACTTAAAACATTTCATGAGCTCAAAAGAAAAAAGTTCTAAAGACTCATAAAAGTTGATTCGTTTGAACCAATTTGTGAAATTAAAGTTAATCAGTGAGCGTTTGCAGTGCAAACAAAAAAAGTATTTTCTAAACAGCTCTGTTATAGCTTCCCAAAGGGTAAATTTCAACTTTTTTGATAATCATTGACCTACAGAGTCTAGAGAAAACTTTTGAAGTTTTCAAAAGTATGTTTTTTACATCTTCTCAATCATTTTTATGTTTTTTCCCTCTTGTAGCGTGAAGCTTATGAGCGATTTTGTACTTTAGATCGCTGTAAGTGCCCCCATCAGGCCGACTGGGGCGAGCCTTGGTGACGTTGTCGACGGTGAGAGTACTCCAAGTTTCAAGTCCCTACAACTTCTGGTTTGGTCTGCACAATCAGTTTTACGTGGAGATTGCTGATCCTTGGCTGTTCTAACAATTACAAAGAATCATACCAACCCCAAACATATAAACAGCAGTGCTAGTCAGAATGTATAAGTCTTCTTGTGAATATTCTCTTTACTTAATGCACTAAAACGTCTGAAATATAGACAATGAATAGCATATGCAAGCAGATGGTGACTGCAGCCCAACTACACAAAAAGCCACCATCACTTGATTAAAACTGCATATGTGAAACACACCGAGTTCAAGCCTCTTGAGACTCTGCAAAACAATCATGCAGCAGAAAGTCCAGCTTGTAGATCCTTTCCCTGTCTGAACAAGTGCAAAAAGGTCAAAAACGCAACAGATGTGGTTAAAACCACATTATTTGTTATAACAGAAAGTGAAGCGGTAAAACTTGCCTTGTTTGGCCGACAAGAGACCCCTCCACTCCGCAGAAGCCAAAGGTGTGCTTATACAAACACAAACTAAATTTCCCCATGTTCCCTGTAGGGTAAGGTTTGACTAGTAGCATCTGCTTCCTTTGATTATGTGTGGAGAAACTTAGGCAGACCGGAAAAGAAAAGGGACCCGGAGGAGTGGGGCAGTGCCAGCTAAGATTAAGGCAGGGTAACCACTTTCCTGGCACTTACCACTGGGGTAAAGCTGGATCCGTGATGCCAATATCTAGATCAAGAGTGCACACACACGCACACACCAAACAAATTGCAAGAGGGAGAAACTGAGTGATTTAAAATAAAACAATCGTGGCAGGGGACAAGGACTCGCACGCAGCAGCACTTTTCCACACCGCTTAAAACTTTTAGATGCGCCGTTTGTCATCTGGGGCAGATTACGGTGGAATGGCGCAGACGCAGCATCTCTGTTTAAGTGTGTAAAGGGGCATTCGCTATCGCCAACGGCCAAGGCTACTCAAGATGTTTAAGCGTGCTAAAATGAGAGAATATTGTTCACCTTGACAGGTTTTTCATCCTTGCAACTTATGAATCTTTTGGCGATATCAAAGCTGTTCCTCCGGCTCAAACGGGGATCGGCCCAGCGATCTACATCATAAAGAGCAAACTCACGGGCTTCTGCGTTTGCAAAGTCTACAAAACATGGGGATTTTGTCATTGAGTCAAGGTAATACAATTCAATCTTCAGCTTACCAGATCAGCATGTAAGCTCCGCACCCATCTTTGCTGTTTGCCCCTACATTCGGTACACACGGCGTTGTGATTTCGCACGCCCTCCTTTATCCAGGGGAATTGTTTCGCTGAAGGTGGAAGAAGGTCTAACAAAGAGCTTAGATTGGTCAAACAATGACAAAACCTCTTGTACATCTCTCATTCTCGTTCTCTCGCTCTCTTTTTTGGGCGGTAGCGGACGGGAAAAACAAACAGAAAGGACACTTTGTCAATAAGCAATACCCACGCTGTATTAGCTGCATATTTAGCCATGAGAATTCATCTAAATTGCTTTCAGACAAAATCATTTAGCAAAGCGTGCTTCAGAATGTAACGGCGCGTCTTCGTGCGACATTCAGCTGGGAATGTGAACTTTGGGCTCATTCAGAGCAAGGACAGTCAGCTTGCGAAGGCGTTCATCCGCCTATTCAGCATTTCAATCATCCTTTCCTGATCAAATCAGAGAGAGGAACCGCAAAGTGATTATTCTCGAGACCTGCTCCAACTTCACTTTGTGCCGTGATCACTTGGAAATTTTCCGCAGATGGTTTTTAGGCATAATATTCTCGTTCGGTAATAACAAAGCTTCTCTAGATACACTCTAGGACTCCCAGTGGTGTGCGGTATAGAATAGGAGAGCTATCAAACACACGCGCGCACGCACACGCTTTTTCTAGATATTTAAAATTAACAGCAGGGGGTGTAAGGCAACTGACGGTGAGAGACAGAGCGAGAGAAAAAGAGATAAAGACAGGAATTGACTTTTTGCCATCCCCCAGCGTTCACCCTCTTCTCGTGTTCATTACAACACCATTATCGTTTTGATGTTTTCCCCTCCTTTCCAACATGCTGTCGGTTTCGTTCTTTAATGTGGTCATTCGGCTACAAGTATTTTTCAACCGAACAGACGTCCGTGTCATTACCTTCAATAAGGGTCATTTCCCATAAGGAAAAGAGAGAGATGGGATGGGATGTTACACAGAGTGACTGGCGAACACCAGACGCTCTTCCCAGCTTCCAATCTGAGAAATTATTCCGTACATGTGTGAAATATCCAATGCATACAGAAAAACACAGGCTTGGACATGAGCTGTGCTTGTTTGTATGACCTGATGTCTCATTCGGCCCTGCTAGAGGCCTCATTATACCTCACCGCTGGTCGTTGGGAGCATGGCATTCAGTCTGACACTGGAGCTGAAGGAGGAGGAAGTCGGGGCTGTTTAGGAACTCGTTCTCATTAAGAGCTGTGTGTGTCACTAGGGAGACTTTCTGCTCCTAACAGCCTCCAAAAGTAGCTGAGCTTCAACAACGGCCACACAATGTCTCCATCTGCAGGGAGAGCTACACCGCCTCCTTCCATCTTTCTTCGCCTGTCCACATTGTCTGTCCTTCATTCTTTTTTTGTAATCTCCATTCTCCAATCTGGTCCGTGTTTGTTTAAACCGTCAGATATGTTTAGCCTGGACAACGACAGGAACAGTGAAAGCAATAGCGCTACTGACAGTAACAAGTTCCTCATCCTGTGAGGATGCAAAATTGGGAGCGAGTTGCTACAGTCACGAATATGTCAGATTTGGCTAATGCTCCTAGAGCCAATATTTCCTGAGTGCATGTTCACCACAAACAGCGGCTCTTGAGAGACAGGTAATCACAGATGGTAGAAACGAGCATCCTTCCTATCTTCCATCCCGTCTTAAATTACGATGGGTTAAAATGAACATAAAAACGACTTTCGTAACACATTTTATGTCAGTAAAATGATGCATTTCTACAGGATATTCAATACAAAAAACGTAGTTAATTTATCAGGAATTGACTTGGTTGCAAAAAATGTTTTCGATAATCCAAAAATAAAATGATTAAACTGAACCATTTATGTAACACTTTATACTATAGTTTGATACTTTAACATTTCAAGAACAATGAACTTTCACAGCATTATTCTAGGTTATTGTTAATTTCTAAATGAAATATTGCTGTTTAAAGTAAATTTGTAAAGTTGTATAACTTAAAAATTATCAGTGTATAATTTAAATAAAACTGAAATTAAATTTGTTAATTTGTTGTTTGTTTGTTTGTTAAATGTTAATAAAAGTAAACAGAAATATTTTTCAAAACAAAAATGACAAAAACACAAAATTATGATTTAAACAATTCAATAAAATTTTCATTAAGCTATTAACACCATAAAAGTATAACACTAAAATAATTTGTTAGTTTTTTTTAATCTAATAAAAAATACCTATTAAAATCATGTTTTGTTCATTTAAATAAAGTTGAAATAAAATAAAATAACAGTTGAAATAAAATTGTTGATGTACATTTTACTAAAACTTTAAAATTTAACTTAAAATTACTAAAACTTCAATAAAAGTAAACAGAAATATTTTTACAAATGACAAAGCATAAAATTCTGATTTAAACAAAATATTTTTTTTTTACTTAATCTTATATACTGTAATATTTAGTTAAAAATACTAAAATAATTTGTTAGTTTATGATATCGGTAACACTTTAAAATAAGGTTCATTAATAAACATTAGTTAACTACATTCGTTAACATGAACTAAGAATGAACATTACTTTCACAGCATTTATTAATCTTAATGTTAATTTCAGCATTTACTAATGCATTATTAAAATCACTAGTTGTGTTTGTTAACATTAGTTAATGCACTGTGAACTAAAACGAACAAACAATGAATGACTGTACTTTTATAAACTCACATTAACAAAGAGTAATACATAGTGCAATAAATGCACTGTTTGTTCATGTTAGTTAATACATTAACTAATGTTAACAAATGGAACTTTATTGTAAAGTGTTACCAATGTTCATGATAAAACCAGGAACAGGTTAAATTTAGATTTTATGTGGGCTCTTTCTTTTGATTTTATGTTGGCCACATATTAATCCTGTTCCTGCCTTCTCCCCATCTCATCCTGTCCTCTTTCTACTTTGTTCTCAGTGACAAAAGGGCAAAAATGCAATTTAAAAAAAAAAGTATTCACATGCAATAGTTTATTTGATGTGAAACAAATAGCTATCGCTCAAGAACCGCTCATGACTTTTCTTTGAGGCCGGTTAGTTTGCATCAGCATGGGGTCAGATTATTTTCCTCTACAGTGGCACGAATCTAAAAAAAGAACTATAAAGAGTTGCTGGAGAGGGTGAAACAATCTTTAAAAACAGTTGGGAAACTTTATAACTCTTTGCAAGTTGAGAGAAAGGGAGCGCGGAGGCTTTGACAGAAAGCACAGAGGGACAGCCACACTGCTGGCTTCCCAACACGGAGGACGCGCAAATGAAAAGCAGAGAGAGAAGTATCAACCTCTCTGCGCCATCACTTCTTCAGCTACAACACAAAGAAAATACATCTGCATTCCCCGGATCAAACCGCACTTTCAACTAGTATCGTAAATAAACGTATACGTGCGAGACATCAGCGGCTTCCTCTCTCATAAGTTACAGCGGTTTTGAAATGGAGATGAATCTAAAATATTCTGAAAGGTCATGGCATGCATCATCCCAAGTCATCTGTAGCAGCATTTGCCACCTCCGTCATGATAAACAATTCAAGGCAGGGCTACAAAATGAAAGGGAAGTTTGTCTTTTGTAAACCTGGGGAAAATAGCTCCACGGTTTAGCCTTCTTCAAACATTATAGGCAAAGAAAAATGCAATGTTATATTAACCTATGGTAACGAGACGTGTCAGCCATTCCTTTAACAAGAATTTTAAAGCCCTAATACATCATGTAATGGTATTCCTTCAGAAATTCAGAACAGCTCAATACAAATCTCATCTCTGTAAAGTTGGCAGAGCCCATAGTATATCAGGTAGCAACTTGCAATATGTTAACTTACCCACTTGAGACCAGATCTCTGATTTTAGAAAAATGAAAACCGAACTGGTGCATGTTCAAGTGGTGTTATACTTTAGCAGAGAGCGAGACGGTAGGAGGCTGTGTCAGACTTTAGGTGTGTTGTGGAATCGGTCCAAACAGGCTTCCCTAATCTCTGCTGAGTGTGTTTGTTTGTCTCTGAATGTCAGAACGCCTTCGGGCCAGGAAGACAAAGTTCAAAGCAATGCAGATACACTTTGTATACCAGTCCAACTGTTAGATAAAACTGACACAGATTTACAGAGCAAATCAAAACATTGCAATATGGAAGTCAACAAAACAGTGCATTTTCTATGAAAATACCCTCTTCTTTTTTTTTGGTGGACAACTGATAATTAACAGAAACTTTTGTAAAATTATAATTATATTATATGAAAATTATAATCTTCTCACGTAATACCATATTATATATATATTGTATAATATTATATGAGGAGGCCAAGTCCTCACAGTTTGTTTTTTTTCCTAATCAAACTTAAACTCATGTCCCAGTCACATTTTATATTTTTTACATCAACAGTGCAATCAATATCCCATTTATTAAAGCCAAGTATGATTCTCATCAAGTTAGTGTTTTTAAGCATTTTACATGTATTCCAAAATAATAACTAATTTTATTTGTGAACTTATGTTTAGCTATTCTTTTTAATAGTTAACTTAACTATTTTTGAATTTTTTAGATCATCATTCATCAAAGCTGGGTAAATATTCATCATAGACATGGAGATTTACTTGAAATTTCACCAAGCTCCTTATACCAAAAACTCCCACAGATCATGTTTTTAGGCCATTTCAAGTCTTCTTTTGACGTAAAGTGGTTATCCAAGTGTGTTTACTTACTTTTTTAATTAGTCTTCCCATTATTGCCATTATATTGTTTATTCAGACTGATTTGCGAATGTAGAATGCACAAAAACACAATAGGTGAGATTTACTGCAAGAACCAGTCACAGCCTAGCATACCAGTTATATCCAATCATGTGGATATCATGTGGCCTCCTCTCATGTGACTTTCCCCCATTCATTTTTAGTTACTTCCCACCGAACTCACCGCACGGTTAAAGGGCGTCTGTTAAAACTCAATGGGCTCAGGGGAGGCGAGAGAGACACGGACTTTATCAACTTTACCTGCTGGTGTTGCTGTTGGATAATGTTTATTTAGAAAAACAAGTGATTTATACAAATTTTAATGTTATATATTGCATTGTTTTATTATTGTACTACAATTTTTTCCTAAACCAAATTTTTGAGGAGGCACTAGCTCCTCAGAGGAAACCCCCTGATATATGAGAATTTATCAGATTATAATTTTCATATAATATAATATCATATAATATGTGAGTTTGCTGACTGCAAAGTTGAATTTGATGTACTTCTGTCACCAAATCTAGAAACTGCTTAACTACAATTAGAAATCATAGTTTGCTGTAAAACCACCAAAAATAACCAACAATACAATGTGCTTAAAATAAACATCCAATAAACAACACACTGATATTGAACATAATGATATTGCTAGTTTGTTTGTCCCAAACTCCTGTGAAACAAAAAGAGCTACTGTTGGAAGTTTCTTACCTCGTTGGTGTTCCAGCGATGTCTCTCCTTGGGGAGGGAGGAGCATTTGGGAAGGCATTCCAGAAGCTTCTTGGGCAGGTAGATTTTCAAATGTCCATGTTCATCTGTGAACGACACAAAAAAGATGACTTAATATGGAGTGCGAGCAGAATTATTAAAACAAAGCCGTGCTGCTCTCCAGGGTCTAAAACACCGGTAGCTGTTCTTTTTAAACAAAGATCCAATCATTTCTTTGTAAATTACTGAGTTGTTTGAATTCAATGTCACTGTTGCTCAAGGGACTCCTTTAAGGAAACTTCCATGCCCAGGTGTTACGTTTGCAAATTGCTGTGACAACCTTTTCAGAAATATAAAACTATAAACCAGGCACGAGACCTCAAAGGGGGAGCACTCAGAAAGCAATGAGGAAAAAAAAAAAAACAAACTTAAGATGTTACTGTGAAATGAAAGGGAACATATTTGGAGCACAAGGCGTGCAAAAGGCTTTCATCCAGAAATGTCGTGATTTTGTTTTCATTGAGTTTTTTTTAAAGCGCTCCCGTTCTTTCTCTCCCTCTCCCTTATCATGCCAGAGTGCCTGCTCAAATACATAACAAAATTGGGCAACGGAGCAAAAGCATTTCAAGGTTATTGATAACCGTTTGCATCAAGGGCTCAGGCTTCTTAAGGAACTCAATGTTTAGCCCTGTGGGAGAAGGTAGTTCCATATTGCGTGCTGAGCCTGCTTATGAATATAAAAAAAGCGAGAGAGACCGAAAGAAAAGGAGAATGAGAGACTGACTGAGATTTGTGGAGTGTGTCCTCGGTAAAAGACGAGAGAGAAGTGA
Organism: Labeo catla; assembly: GCA_012976165.1. Classification (NCBI taxonomy): domain Eukaryota; kingdom Metazoa; phylum Chordata; class Actinopteri; order Cypriniformes; family Cyprinidae; genus Labeo; species Labeo catla. The sequence goes on from VONZ01000112.1 coordinate 740,199, forward strand.
AAAAGACACTGCAGATCTGAGCGAGATGAAGCCGTGTGTCCATAGAGACACTGCTTAGCAACCACTCCCACTCTGGCTTTAAGGACAAACAGATAGCCAGAGGGAAAGAGACACATGAAGAGGGTTAGATCACTCCTCTGTTTATAGTCTTACACCAGAACCGATGCACATGGTTTGTGCTTTACCTGTGCGTGAACTTAAACCCACATAACAAATTCAATTCCCTACAGAAAACACCCAAGTGCATCAAGACGTCTTTCAAATGGCCATTCAAAGCAGATCAGATAAACACAATTGCACCTGAACATTCTCTATAAAAAGCTCTTATTTTGTCACGGTCCAAAATGTGTCACATGCTATTCAAGTACGCACTGCTGCCACAAGGGGCACTAAAGCATAAATGTCTGCATTTACAGTGACTTTTTAACCATAGCAATTTGATGAAAATCTCACTGAAATGCTGTAAACATACTGACTTGCACTTACTAGCCTGAATTGTCTAAATTTGTCTCTAGCCTTATGGCATATTCACACCAATGGCAATAACTGTAATGTTTTAAAGAAATCTGAGAAATCAAAATTCCCTTGATCTTCTGACATGTAAGAGGTCATTGTATTATAAAAACACCCTGTAAGTTTCAGAACTCAAAATGTTCTCATTAGTGTAAAAACAGCTTATACTGAAGCCAATCTGCCAAAACGACAGGTTGTGGAATGTTCCACTTTATGACGTAATAGTGTGGCTAAACACCGCCTCCGCAGAAGATCAACCGTTTGATATGTACTGAGTATTAAATCATATGTACCGAGTCTAAATCACAGAAGCATCCACCTATGAGGAACGTAGGCTGTCAAACATGCACAATTGTTTATTAACAATTTAAACAATTTAAAGACATTTAAATGGAGTGATCCAATGAGAGGCATCAAAACAGGACAGAAAATAACCTATTACTTCTAAATTGACCCTTCGCAATAAGTTACGCAATAACACAGAAGCTGCCATTTTGTCCGACAAACAAATCAGACAGGAGTATAGATCAACTAAACTTGAAAAAACGGTGTGTACTGACGTCTTTCTGTGATTGGTTCATGTTTATTTTGTGCTTTATGTAAATAGTGATCTGTCACCCCTGTTGAAAAAACCAGCATATTCTGGTTAGGTATGTTTTGAAGCATGGCTGCTGGTTTAAGATGGTTATGTGTTGGTCCTAAGCTGGTCCAGAGCAGGAGCTAGTTGCTTAGGACCAGCACACGACTAGCCAAGAACCAGCTTAAACCAGCTCATGACCAGCTAAAGACCAGCTTAAACCATCTTAAACCAGCAGCCATGCTTCAAAACATACCTTACCAGCATATGCTGGATTTTTCAACAGGGACAACATATTAAGGGGCTACAAAACGGTATTTATAGTTTGAATTTCTTACAAAATGACAAAACTTGAAAGCTGAGACATTGCCTGCTTTGTCTTGTCTGTCGGTGTGCTGTCAGTTCCTCTTTTCTCCGCAATGTATTTTTTACTGCATGAGAACATGCGTAGTGTGAGAGCGGCATTGTTTACCGGACATAGCCCTACGGAGGGCGTGTTTTTGCGAAGGGTCAATTATGATGTTTTTTGATGTAAAAATCTTGATAGAATATAAGTGGTCATCAGAGAACAGTACAAAATACTAAAAAAGGCAGTTCATGACCCCTTTAATAGTCATTCTAATTATAACAATAACAACACAGATGAGCGATACTTTCAGAATGCTTTTTATCCAGCTAATGAACGATAAAATCATTGATAGCCAATCAGAATCCACCTGACTTTAAAGTGCCAGACAGCACAAATGCAGTGTGTGCTTTTAACAGACAGAAATTTATAATCAGTTGGTGTGGAGGCTAATATAGCCGAGTCATTCCGTGTAAAATCAACCAAATTTCAAAAACTTCCCTGGCTCAAATTTTTGATTTTGCAAATATTTTTTAATGAGGAAAGGTAGACATGTACAGTGATGAAAGCCAAAATATTAAATGTCATGGATGAATATTTACTGAGTAATCCACTATTTTGTAGAGGGAGGTCAAAATGGCAATTTTCACCTTAGATTCAGAGTCATGTTACATGCTACATTTGGTTTTTAACCAATGAAAATGGGATCTTAATATCTCTGGGATTAAACCATACAGGGCCTTAAAAATGAAGATTCCAAAAGAACATTTTCTTAAAAACCAGAATCTAAAATCATATTAAGATAACTATAAAAATACAGTTACAGGCACACAAATTTGGGAAAGTGAATATTTATGAGACTAAAACGGGTATGTTTTACGCAATTGTTTTGATAGAAGGAAACAAGATACAATTTTAATTTCAACATTATTTCTTCTTCAGACATTGTTCTTTAAATAAAATAAGTATCACCTGACCCAGTATGTAAAAGGGCATTAAGATATCTTTAATACTTCTTGAGTTACAGTCATGCAAACTTTGGAGAAAAACTTGAAAAATGCAGTTTCCTATTTTTGAATGGTCACTATTGGCACATAATGCAAAAAAAGACCGCTAAAGAGCAAATATTTTACTAATAGAACTAAATAAGATAATGATGCTGCCATCTTTCTGAAGCCATTTTTACCCCCTGTAAATTGACTGAATCTAAGGTGAAAATTGCCATTTTGACCCTCTACAAAATAGTGGATTACTCTGTAAATATTCATCCATGACATTTAATATTCTGGCTTTCATCACCATACATGTCTATCTTTCTTCAAAGTAAATATTAGCAAAATCAAAAATTTGAGCTGGGGACTTGTGGTTGAGTTGACACGGAATGACCCAGCTATCTTTATAGTTATCATTCTTGCTTTGGATGGGCCTTTAGTCTTTAAGAATTGCTTTTTTCCAGCTCAAGAGATTTTCATGGAGTTATAGCTTTTAACTGTCAGATGTTTCTCCTAAATGCCCTAAAACTAAGAATATAGAGGTATACGATGAACATGAATGACACAGACTTTTGATTGACCTCACGTCTTGGCAAATCCAGGCAGAGTCTGAGACTGCCAGGGCATTTTACTCAAAAGAAAAATGTATGGAGCAAGAGACTTAAGTTAAGCAAAAGTTGACATTTGCTCTTCATTCAGCCTCACAGGCATCTAGGAGAAACTGTTGAGTTTGAAAAGATCTAATTTGTGATTTGCCTTTTTATTCAGCGCCGTCTCTCTCTCTCACGGCAACAGTTGCGTTGAAATCTAATGACCGTTTCACATTATAAATTGGGAGATCTGTGGCTGTTATGCTTGAGCTAAAGCAAAGATTCAGAAGCAAAACACACAGTACATTCGCATAAGACAATGAATAAATGAGCAGGCTCTCTTGAAAAGTTCGGCTCTTTTTCATTCCAAGTAACTCGGCCGGGATGCATTATGAAGAAACGAGGCGTCGAGAAACTTATTTACAGGGTAATTAAGACTAGACGATATATCCCTTCCTATTTCTATTCGTTATTTCTCGTCTCTCCCTTCATCTCCGTCGCTCTCTTTCCCTCTCAGTACATGTTTTGGCAGAACAAGCGAGCGATTCTGAGGACTGCCATTTAGTCTCATTGTTCTGCATCAAAGTAAGGGGCTTTTAAATTATGCTGACTCTGACGACTGTGGCTTTAGAGGCAAATTTTAATCACAGAGTCAGTCGCCGTCTGCCAAGCACTGCCTTAAGCGTTTGCCTTTCTCTCTTTCACGATCGTCTCCCAAGAGTAGCCAATGAGACACAGAGCTGAGGGAAAAAGGCTTAACAACAAAGAAAATGGAAAACAAAACAAGGCTACGAACACGCCGTTAATACTCACACAGATATAAATGTGTGAATGTAGGTGGTAGAGAAAGATAGAACAGAATAGAGCGTTGTAGACTATTTGCTCCTCATGTAAACAATTATAGGTGCACGCAGGCGTACGCGCCCACCATAATTAATTATGAACGTATTAAGATAAATCGCTTCGTTTTTAAACTCTACTGACATATAGAAACACATTCACGTTCAACACCAATCGACATTCCACACAGACACCAAAGCGCCGCACCCACATGTGGCCCTTGTCCGACTCTTGATCTGAGGGGATCTTTGAAAAACACCTATCAAACCTGCCCTTCAAAGTAATGTCAAGCATCAGAGAATCTCGTCTAAGCTAGGGATACAAAGGTAAATCATAACTTAACTCTTTATCATCTCACCGTAAAGAGCTCTTTTAAATTTTCCAGAAGCTCACGCGGCTGTGACTTGGGCTGAAGTGACGGACAGACTGAAGTCTTTGACGGGAGGCGTTGGAGGTCACTTAATACAAAACGTTCCAGGCTGAAGGAAGTGATGAACGGTACTTCAGCTGAGTGGCGCGCAAAGGCACCGTGGGATCTCACACTGTCAATAAGCAGCATGTTTGAACAGATCCCGCATGTGGCTTTAAGTGACCCCAATAAGAACAACAACACTGATGGTGACAGAAAAGCCCTAAAGGCAGTGGCTGAAAAGCAGCTTTATTTTCACTGAGAGCGTTTACATGACAAATGAGCTGAAACATACTGCAGATTTCTTCATGCTTTTAGGAATACATTCGATAAGGGTGATAAAAAGTTGGTAAACACCGGGCGTGGACAAACTATAGATCCAATTGGGCCATCTAAAAATCAAACCTTTGAATATTTTGACAGAAAATACATACAGTGTCCATATTTGTGACCCTTGACTACAAAACCAGTCATAAGGGTCAATTTTTTGAAATTGAGATTTAAACATCATTTGAAAGCTGAGTAAATAGCTTTCCACTGATTTGTTAGGATAGGACAATATATGGCTGAAATACAACTATTTGACTGTGAGAGTGCCAAAAAAAAAAAAACCTAAATACTGAGAAAATCACCTTTAAAGTTGTCCAAATGTTCTTAATGCATATTACTAATCAAAAATTAAGTTGATATATTTACAGTAGGAAATTTCCTTGAAACATATTCAAGGACTTTTGGAATTATATTGTATTTATTGTGTTTATGTTTGTGAATTGTGTTTGTAAAGAGTGTGCAACAAACATACTGTTATGCAAGAAAAATTTCAGTCTTCAAAAATTTTGACAATAAAGTTATCAATGAACATGGTCTTTACTTAATATTCTAATGATTTTTGGCATTAATCATTTTGACCCATACATGCGTAAAATACATACGTATTTTTGGCTACTGCTATAAATATACCCGTGCTACCCAAGACTGGTTTTGTGGTCCATCCATTAATGCATAAGAAAAGGCATCAGAAATGGGAAGAAACGAAGGTTTTAGAGGTTTAAAAACAAATATATTACATAAAAAGTAGGACTAGAAGTATTAATTAAAATATTAACATTACAATATTTAATGATAGAAAAAAAAAAAACAGCACAAGATGACAGACTTTACCTTCTATTACAAGATTAGCTCACTTCCAGAACAAAAATTTACAGATAATGTACTCAACCTCTTGTCATCCAAGATGGTCATGTCTTTCTTTCTTCCGTCGTAAAGAAATTATGTTTTTTTGAGGAAAACCTTTCAGGATTTCTCTCCATATAGTGGACTTCTATGGTGCCCCCAAAATTCGAACTTCCAAAATGCAATTTAAATGCAGCTTCAAAGGGCTCTAAACAATCCCAGCCAGGTAATAAGGGTCTTATCTAGCTAAAACGATTGGTTATTAAAAATAAAAAAATAATTACAATTTATATACTTTTTAACCTCGAACACTCATCGGTACAGTTGTATCGGTATCATACAGTTAGGGTACGTCTACAAACTCCCATCTCATTTCCTCCTCCAACTTCAAAATAGTCCTACATCGCTTTGCTACCTTTTTTTGTAAAGGGTGTTTGATCTTCTTTGCATGTTCACTTTGTAATCTGGGTTGGTACTTCTGCAGCGATGTAGGACGATTTTGAAGTTGGAGGAGAAAATGAGATTGCAGTTTTTAGACATACCCTAACTGTCATGACCAGATAATAAACAGTTCGCACAGAGCTAGACATGACGAGCACTTGAGGTTAAAAAGTATATAAATTCTAAAAATAAGACCCTTATCCTTCAGCCGAGATCATTTAGAGCCATTTGCAGCTGCATTTAAACTGTACCTTGGAAATTCAAATTTGGGGGCACTACAGTCCACTGTATGGACAAAAATCCTTAACAATAAAACAATTTCTTTACAGCTGAAGAAAGAAAGACATGAATTTCTTGGATGACGGGGGGTGAGTACATTATCTGTCAATTTTTGTTCTGGAAGTGAACTAATCCTTTAAGTTTTAATATAAAAAAAGGTTAAAAGCTTGCCAAAATCTACAATTTTTTGAGATTGCACTACCAATAATTGTTATTCACGGGTTTTAAAACTGTTTTTGCCCATTACTACAATGTTTTTATGTTTTTAAAGTGACACTGACATCAAAAACAACAGTTAACAGTTAATTTTTAATCCAATTTATTCTTAAAATTCAGTAATGACAGATTGTTTTTTATTTTTTAAATTAACACAAGCGCTGTGTGTGGGCCTCTCAGTTTTTAATCCTCTTGGCACAATACAATCCTGAAGAGGTAAACCGATAAACAGGGTTTATAAAGAATAATCATCTGCAAAGGTGCCTGCTGAAATGTTTTGACATTTCTCGCACGCATTCATAATTAATGCCTATTAATTGAGCGGATGGATCTAAATGGCAAAACGGGCTAACTATGCAAAATGAGATCTGTACTTGTAAATCTGCAGAGCCACATTTCTGTTCACCCAAGGCAAGCACAAAGAAGGTCCGTCCTTCTGTATGTTCCCTCTGAGGATTACCGCATATCTGCCTTCTTTAATGACTCTGTAAGCATCTATCGCGTACACGTACATGAGCCGTTCGCGAAACAGATGGAGCTTCGCCACTGCAAAGTGTAAAAAGACAAGAATGGACACAAAAACTTTCTGCACCTCATCAGCCCAATGTCACTTTTTAATGAAAGCAGTCTCTTTTTCTATTAAATTGTCAGCTCTGACGGGCATTTTCTGTTTGCATTTGTTTATTTGTAGACTGTATTTTCCACAGCACGCCATTTCACCTGCCGTAAGCGGTTTTGTCTCAGATCGTGGCGGGGTGTACGTTTCCAATGCTCCTTTAGAAACTCTTCAAATTAAGAATGGTGCAATGACAAATGCTCTGAGAGCGGCAAATCTGCTTCAGAAGGCAAATTTGGAGCCTGTCTGAATAAGGAGAGGGTGACATTTACAGATTTGATTTTCTCTCTACCTCATCATACGGCAGACACGAGCCTGCGCAAGGGTCGCTATAGTGTCGGCCATGGCTTTTTGATCCCATTTTGGAGAACGTGGGCTTTGGAGGGAACGCATTACACTATCCTGATAGAAGCGGAGCTTCTAGAAAAACTCGAACGGACTCAAATAGAGGTCAAGTAAATCTAGGGCTGTTTCTGTACAACAGATAAGGGCGACTGCAATGACAACAAACACCTAAAGGAGTAAATGTTATGGAGATCAATTACGTCACTCGTTTCGCCTCTGTTAATGGATCGATTTTGGCCCATCTGTCATATTACGGAGATGTTTCACCAAGGACCGCAATCTGTCTCGTGAGAAATGTTCCAGAAAATCAAATCTCATAGCCGTTCACATCTCAAATGAAACTTTAGATTATAATAATAAAAAAAAAAAAAAAAAAAAAAGCGCAAATTGCAAACCAACACACTATAGATTCTACTCATAACTGATTAATTTTTTTTTTACCTTGATAAAAATGTCATACGTATAATAAAATGGGAAAAAAGTCAAATCCTCCAGCGAGATGAGGTGTCAGTTAATTATAAAACTTTGTATAATAAAGACTGAAAAATGCTGGGAAAAGCAACATTTACAGCTCCCAGTACAGATATTAAGGGGCGTCTAGGGAAATTTGAGCTTTTTTCCTCTATTTTTTTCAAACAAAATTAATGTGACAGAAATAAGGGCTCATTGCACAGTAGTTCCATGCAGGCAGGGAGAGGGATGGGACTGCATGTTAATTCATCAGTGGCACTGGTAAACTTTTCTTCAAGTGGTCTTCCCCTCAATTGCTTTATTAGCCACATGAGTTGAAGACAGGCCGGGAGAGAGGGAGGTCTTTTGACTTTCAAGTGAAAGCAGGAAAGGCTTTGATATGAAAGACAGCACAAGAAAGGAGAACGCAGCGGGTTGACATGGTCTTTTACCAAGCTGGCATTCCAACCTCCATACTACAAGCCTCCTCCACGCCTCTCTCTAGGGACTTGTGCGCTGCATGGAAATCAGTGGTATAGTTATCTATATGCTAATTTCCATGGGACGAAAGGTGAATATTCAGACACTGGAGAGTCACACCCACAGTGTCTGGTCAAACACAACACGAAGACTGTAATACAAAAAAAAAAAAATAAATAAATAAAAAAAATACACACAACATGAACACATGCACAAATCGCAAAAATACTGTATGCATCTCACTTAATTATGAAGTTCATGTTGTGATGATGAATTAAGCTTAAGGGTGGCCCGACCAATTACCAGCCGTGTCTGATAAGCAACTGCACATGAAAAAAAACAAAAAAAACAAAAAAAAAACAACATGATCTGGATAGAACAGCTATTGTTACAAAGCACATGCTTTTTTTCTGCAAAATTAACAATTTAAAATTAGACAGTGACCAGTTTCTGCTTTTTATTTAAAAGTACCACAAAAAATCTTCTGACAAAAAGTTGTGGTTGTTGTAACAACAAACCGAGTTCTTTGAAGAACAAAGAAACACATGAAAAAGAAACGGATGGTCTATTAATTTGCAAGACCTACTGCACAGTCTATTTTTACATATCAGATTTATTGTAAAACCAGTTTCTATGGTTAGTGCAGTTAATCATTGCATTTTCAGAGTCAGTCCCTCATTTAAATGTGGTTGTCATTCCAAAAACCGTACTGTGTATAGCAAGTAGGTAGAGAAATAAACTTTTTTTTTTTTTCAAAATGTGAATGGGTTACAAAGCCAGCAAAGCAAAGATAGCTTCTTTCATAATCACTGATGCTGTCAATCACTTCAGAATTTACTGACTGAGCTCAAAAACACTCATTATAATCCAATGAATCTCTGTTTACATCATGTTTGATGAAGGAAGACTCGATATTGAGCAATACTGAGTAGACTTTAACACCTCTGATTGGCCATTTCATTCACAAGCTCAAAACTCATCTGTGATTGGCTATAATGCTCAATGGTGCAAAAAACGTTGCAAAGAGAAACATTTGATGCTCTTTACAGGGCACTCACATATATGCTACCCTGGAGCACAAAACCAGTCATAAGTAGCACGGGTATATTTGTAGCAATAGCCAATACATTGCATGGGTCGAAATTATTCTTCTTTCATGCCAAAAATCATTAGGATATTAAGTAAAGATTGTTTTCCATTAATTTATTTTGTACAATATATGAAAACTTAATTTTTGATTAGTAATATGCATTGCTAAGAACTTAATTTGGACAACTTTAAAGGCGATTTTCTCAATATTTTGATTTTTTTGCACCCTCAGATTCCAGATTTTGCAAGTGGTTGTATCTCAGCCAAATATTGTGCTATCCTAACAAACCATACATCAATGGAAAGCGTATACTTTATGTATAAATCTCAACTGACCCTTATGACTGGTTTTGTGGTCCAGTGTCACATATGCATGGAAGTGCCTGAACGCAGCGGTCTATCCCCATCGAAAAAGAAAAAAAGGAATTGGCTCAGTAAACTTTAACATTATGAAAATATTCCCTAATTTTATATTATCAGCAAAAATTTGCAATAAGAACAACTACCCAAAATACCTTCAGACTCCTTTGGGCTACATCAACCTCAGACCAACTGTATATAAATCCCCCAGCAGATAAAACATCACATTCTGCTGTGTGCATGAGAGGCGAGATATTTTTCTGCATGCAATAAAATTTCTATTGAATTAGCAATGACTTGAAGGGTTAGACGATGTCAGTCAAATTGATTTAGCATCTACAGAAGCGCCTCAAGGTCACTGAGCTTGGAGCCAGATCTCGTCCAGAGACAGTCTGCAGTGTGAACGCTTTAAAGCAGGAGGCGTGGAGAGCTTCTTCTGCGAATCTGAGGAAAAGTTGAGAAGGAGGGCTTCCGTGACCTCCAGCACCGGTCCTCCTCCTCGAACCCCTTTGAGGCAGAAAACATCTGAATCTCGGTGCTAATCTGGGGTTTAACGGCTCATCTTTAAAAGGCCTGGTGGTGAAGAGCTGTTTTACTGTATCTGTCATGGCAGCTTGAGCAAGCATCACTTCAGAGAAAAGAGCAAAGCTTGTTTTAGGACGGGATAAAGAGGGCTGACAAAAACAGATCTCAAATCGATAGTGTCCTCTTGCTTTTGTGCCACAATGATAGGATACCTTTTCTTTACACACTTTTCTTTTTTTTTTTTTGTTTTTTTTTCACTTCGTGATTTGTGTTTCACTAGCACAGAGGATGATGTTGACTGAATTCTGATCAACTCCGGACCACATTGTATGCAATGCTTTATAACAACTAATCATACTCATATAAAGCATTTTGACAGGATGATTGTGTGATCATGATCCTCATCATAAAAACTATAGTGACGGAGTGGACATAAAGAAGGGAAGATGAGGATAAAAGAACGAAAGGGAGGATGATAAATCTATTTTCCCCCCACAGGGAAACGGCCTGACAATGATTCACATTTCCTCTTAACAGAGAATAATGTGCCGTCCTAAAGCCATTAAAGGAAGCTTGTGTCCAGCCAGAGCCATGACATCATTTGGCACGCTGTTTTACCACCTTTTCTGATTCAAATGGGATCCGGGTCCAACTGGTCAGTTTCAATTTCACTCGTCCCGGCCGCTCCAAGATCAATACCAATCAAAGCAGTGATTGCTCTATTGTTCTGCTTAATACTACAGCTCCTTCACTGGCTCCGGGCCTTCATCACCATCAGCAGCCACATCTGCGCCATTGAATAGATCATTCGCCAGATAGCTATCTGGCATTTGGCTAATGAAGATTGTTTATAGAGAGGAGATTATAAAAATGCAAAGCTTCTCTGTGCTTTTTACACATTAAAAAGCTGAATTAATGTCATTTCTCCGTGTGGGTGCTGTGTTTTGATAGAGTTTGGAAAGTTGCATCTCTCACACTTGTCTTTTTTTGTTTGTTCATTCATTTCTCTGGTAAAAGTCCAAAGGACGTATTCACTAAAATTCTTAAGGAAAAACAAGTTCATTTGAAAAAAGAATAACAATTTGCATACCCAAATAATACGGCATTATTTCAATAATACCATTACAATATTTCACTGATAAGTCTTAAAAACATACTTGACATCTACAAATAGTCAGTGACTGTGAACAACATTGACATCGAATAGGTTTGCGTTAAAAATTACTGTGCAGTGTACAAAAATGCAATCTAAATATTGACTAGATAATATGCAAATATATATATAATACACTCTAACACCCTGACATTCTGAGGCATAATATAAATGAAGTGATAACAAAACATATGCTTCTGACATGAATTATAAAACACAAGCAGGTCCTATAAACAGAACACAAATAGGCAAACACCAGCTTGAACCATTGTCTTACACCTGGACGCATAAAACCAACATGCAAATCCATGCAACACTGACTACCAAAGGCATTCAGAGACATAAACAAGACAGAGGATATGAGAATGCTCAAATACACATGGACTCAATCATGCAAATGAGCGTATGAATACAAATGGATAAAGAGTTGAGCTATGCATACAAAATGCACTTTAGAGTTCTGGCAAACAATTTGGTCCTGTTTTCTGGCCTAGCCAAGCTCTCTCTCTCAATCATCACAGTAAAAAAGAAAAAAAAAAAAATTGCATATTATCATCACTATGCTCTTCAATAGCTTCTTGTTTGAAACATGAGTCTTTAGAGCACTCATAATAACCTCATCTTTGTGTTAATAACATCACGGTACACAAAAGACATTTTACACGGTGTGAGTACCTAAGCCAAAAATACACTGAAAGTGAGAGACAGGATTGGTAATTTGTCGCAGGTCTCCAAAAACAAGAAGGTCAGCTCCACCAGCTGGACCTAAAAGGAAGCTATGCTGCACTGGTTTGGTCGTGACTTACTCCCTGAGACGAGAAAACCGAATGCGCGCTGGCACGCACAGATGAGGCATGATTGTTATGAAGAGTGACATAAGCCTCCGCCAAGTGAAGCGTCACCGGACGCCCGTCACGCTAGCGCTTGGCACAATTACCGCCAACTGTTTTGATAGCGAGAGATGTTACACAAGCAAAGAGTTCAAACTCCTCCAAGACAGGAGGGCGATTCTGCGATAACCTCACTTTCGTGTCTGGCCGTCCCAGGAGACTAGAATCTCTCTCTCTGCTCTCTTCTTTGGTAGAGCGGTTCAGTCAACTGTTTGCATCTGTGCAACACGAACAAAACCTCTCATTATTTGCAGGATCTCAATTAAATTTTATCTTGGCCAATTTAAAAGATCTGTACGGCAGCAACTTCTCTCTTAATTGCTAGGGTGTTTTTTTGAAAATAAGCCTTGGCTGATAAAACACTGAAGATATGGGATACTGCGTTTGTGACAAGGAGGCAAATTAATGCACTGTCATCCTTGCATTGAAGTAAGTCAAGGGATGATTCTCCCTTGGTCTCCCGAGGCTAAATGCTTCTTGTCTAGTGACTCTCGTCCCAGAAAATATGCAACAGCATGACACAAAAATCTGCAAATTCATCTGATAGCACAACACTCATGAACTGAACACACACAGGCCCAAACACAAAAAAAAGACAGAAAAATAAAACAGCACATCTATGCATATTCTAAAGAGACTGGATGATGTGCAATGTGGCTGCCTTAATAAGTGGGTGTAGCTCATCAGGGGATTTCCACTGGTGGAGTAAAAAAGGCTACGCTGGACACTAGGGAAGACAAGGGGGGGGGGGAGGAGAGGAACGGCAGACCAGGATTCCTCCCAATTAGCTCACTTCGACATTCTGGTTCTGTCCCAGTTGGCTCCCAAAGCTTTTCTTGGCTCAACAAAGCAAAAGAATCAGGCTGAAATGGGGTCCATGAAGAGGGCCGTCTGAACTGGATCTCCTTTTATCCTCACATTCTGACACGTCCAGGGATTCAAGGCTCACAAGCAACGTCTGCTCCTGCGTAATAAGAACCAACGGCCTGTTTCATTTGAAAATCAACATGTAGCCTAATCAGTGGATTACCAAAGAGCCTGAAAGTTGCTGCCATGACTATAGACGGCTGAGACGTGTGTCCCTCCAGCCTCTAATTACGCTGTTAGCCTGCAACAACTGGGCAGCAGAACTCCTGCCACTTAGTGTCCATGTCGGAGTGTCTTCATTAAGTGAGTGTCTCTCGAAACAACCTTAGTGAAATCACCGAGAACGGCTAGAGAGAGAGCGAAGCACAACAAGAACTCTCCAATGGGGAATCGGGAGGTGAACACACCCTCATCCACACCCACGCAAGCCAACGCCTGGGCTCCGCTCAAAGAGCACTGTGCGTTGATTAGCCATGACAACGAGCTGCTGCTTCCAAAAATATGCTGCTCGTTCCAGAGCGGCGTGGCCATGCATGAATAAACATCATCTGTAATGGAGCTGAATGAAAATGAGACGCTGGCCTTTTTTTAAGCTGATCTACCAAGAACAGCCTCTCCCTGCGCTAAAAGTCACCTGCTAGCTGAACATTGGCTTATTACAAATTGCTCTGATAGAATTTGCTAAGCTCTTGAACCTGGTAAACACACCAGGAAAACAAGCATTATTGTGCTGAAAGCAAGGTTTTAGATCATACGCTCTGGAGACTCTGAAGTCTCGTAATAATTCGATCTTTCTCTGGTTTGGGCTCTGGTAATGCTATAAAAACACTCTTGATGAACTATACCAGCTGCGAGAATGAGGTTATACAGTATGTAAACGAATGGGCAGAGAAGATGAACAGCATTTCATAACATTGTCATGTTTTGAGGGATGCAGTGGAAAAGGAAGCCAGCTCTCTTACTGTTGTTGTCTGTGTCATCGCTGACACTCTTAGGAGGAACGTGGCCGGTGTAACCGACGGCGGTTCTGTACATTCGATCCGGATTACGTATTTTCTTCAGTCCTACAGGGGACACAGTGGGGGAGGGAACAGTGAGGGGACAAGCTCTGTGGGTACAAAAATACAAAGCCCTCTACTTTCTATTCATGCAGAGGTCATTAATTGCTTTCATTCCCTCCTTCTGAATGACCCCGGCGCATTACGATTGTGACGTTGCAATAAAGTTTTGCCCTGCTGCGACTGACTCGTTCATGCACTGGAGGTCAAAAGGTCAGGTTTATTTTAAGTGCAAGAAAAATAGCTGCCATCACACTTGCATCTCCGAGTCTAAAAGAGCATCCATCTTTCCAGCATCCATGTACTGCATACAAGATGTGTACGTAGGTGTGCAATCAACTAGGCTGGCGAGGAGCTAAATCTACACATTGAATCATACCACATGATGAGGTTCTACTAATTTCTCTGGCTTACTGGATTCTTTAAATGCAGTTGGCAGGATATAAACATGCTTTTAGCATTAAAACTAAGAACAAACCTACTGCTCATTAAACGGATAGTTCATCCAAAAATTAATATTGTCAACACAACCTATTTCTATTTGAGTAAATTATTTTTATTTTATTGTGTACTATCCCTTTAAGTAAACAGCAAAGTCTGGTGCTGTACGCAACGCATACAGCGAGACATAAAAGCATGCAAATTACTGGAACAGAAATCTGAACAGCTAAACCATCCAACACTTTAATTTCTCCCTGTAGTCACCTAAACATTGGTAAACATAGCTGTTCATTTTAATATCGACTCTTTAACAGTGATGGCCAAGGATTTAGTACTGGAAGCTCTGGTTAACTGGACACATTGCGCCCTCTCCTTCTAGTTGGCTAATCAATCCATGCAATCAATAATCTAGAAAGGGTCTATTGAGTCAAAAGAAACTTCTTCTCTGATAGAAAGTGTAAAACACTGAAAACACTGCTTGCAGTGTTCATTTAGCCATGCAAAACTTCACAGATGCTAGATAAAGTCTACACAACCCAGTTTTTCTGGAGGAGCCAGTAGTATCAATTGTATTTTTAATGCATCGCCAAACAGATCAGAAACACCCAGGAGGTTAATTTTTAAGTAAAATTTAACTTTCTGATAAATTAGAGAAAATGATATTTGATGAGCAACCAAATATGTACAGCTTAAACCGGCAATACTGGTGAACGAAAGCATGTATGTGAGAGTAAAATACAAAAGAACCATGGAGAAAGAGACTATCATGCACTTTCTAGCCAAAGAAATATTCCAGAACACAATTTTGAAAACATCTAAAAGCTGAAGGGGTAGTGAGAGGAGCACATCCGTGTATGTAAGCTGCCATCATCGTGTTGGCAAGAACCACTGGAGGATACGCTTCCTGTGTGAAGGAAGAGAATAGAAGTGATCCAGGAAGCTGGCAAGAGCAAAGACTGTCAGATACAAATGCGTGACACACTTTTAGGCCGTACAGGTCAAAAGAGGCAATGTTTTCTCCTGTTCCGTGGCAGCTCAAATGGGTAAAAATAGCCTAGAATCCTTCTGTCCCCAAACTTACGTTCCATTATGACACATTTTTCTTTCTAAGAAGTAGAGCAAGAGCAAAGCGTTACCTGACTAGACGTGCGTACATGAAGCATAAAGAAAGGTACTACCTTTTTCTGGCCAGGTCATCTCTCAGCAAATGTAAAAGTATCCACCAACAACCGAGAAACACAACCGTGCTAAAGCCTATAGATCCGAAGGAGTGTGTAATTAATACTTTCTAGAAGATAATTCTATACGGCACACATGCGCGCTATGGTCCCACACAAGACACTCTGCAAGCTCGCCCAAATCACAGAGGGCAACTTCGTCACTTTGATGGAATTCTTTAATAGGCAAGCTTAGTTATCACTCTTAGTTCCAATGTGTGTGTGTGTGTGTGTATATATGTGTGTTGGGGGGGTTTGAAGGGGGGTATTGATTTGCACAGCTCAATAGCACCACCCTGTGGCTGTTAGGACCAAAACTTTTTTGACTGCCTTGATTTAGAGGAAAAAAAAAAATTGTTGAATAAATAATTCAATGTTGACAAACTCATGGTTGTTATTTTAAGCAATTCCAGACCTAATTTCCCCAACATTACTGAACAATCAGCATTTTCTTCCCAGGATGCTTTGGAATCAAACTAATGTTTGACAACTAATCTGGCCCCGTTAGAAAAAAAACATTACGTTTTCCAAAAGGGATCAAAGTAAACAGAATGCGAGGAATTTTGAAGGCGAGGGAGCGTCTTGTGAATCTTAAATGTGATCTGAATTATTTACATCTACCGTCAAATTCGTTATATTAAATTTTTAAAAAGACATATATTTTAGTCTGAAAGAATATCAATAAGACGTTAGGGAAACATTAAAAGCATCCTCAAAGAATGATATACGTGACGCACTCCGTTGATGCAAAGAGAGTGAACTTTATATTACAACCATATAGAGAGAAATTAAGTCCTAATTACATTCGAATCCAATTCTGGCGAACAGCGAGAGCATAAACTTGGTTTTAGTTGCCGAGCATCGCTTTAGCAAAGAGGAGAGACGTACCTTTCATTTTGCTGCCTCATTAAAATTCCGCTTCAATTTTCCCGGTGTCCTTTCCAATCCAGTTTAAATGTGTTATTATCTAAGAAAATAACTGCTGACAGCTTCAAAACAGCAGCGGCCAAACAGTCACAGTTCTGGGAAAATATTCCACACGAGACTGAAGCATATCGAGCAGCTGTCGGTGGGTTCAGTCACTATAAGGGGGGTTCTGGTGGGGGTGGAAAGAAATCAATCACGTTTTAGAGCATCACCATAAATCTGCATTTATCGCTTTCGGAGTTAAAAGCGTCGCCCTGTTCAGTGCGAAAGAAAAATGAAGTAGTTGACCGCGTTTGACTTCACGGAGCTCGCTTGTTTGTCAGCCCACGGGGAACGTGGATGCGGTGTGGAGGAATCCCACTCTAAACCATACGCGAGTCATTTCACGCGTTCATTTCGTCTGATGCGCTCATGTGCGCGTCTCAGTTAGGAGAAAAACATGTTTCTCCTCATCTAACGAAGGCTGTGGCTCGGCTCGACTTGGATGCGTGTGACTTTGAAAAACCTCTGTGTGCTTTCAGATGAAAGGAGTCGCGTAATGAACGTAACCCGTGATTACCTAACTCCGTTCCCGTTATTTTAATAGCCGTCTCAGAGATGGCTAATCCCATCAGCGCTTCAGCTTTTTTGCCATTTCGTGACAAACACAAGCTGAGCGAAAATGTCACTGACTTTCTCCGCCGCGCATCCCTATCCTGACCTTCATCATCTGGAGCTTAGCGCTGAGAAAGCTGCGAAACGAAAAATAATAATCTTGTTATTTCTCTCTTACCTTCCGGCTTGTTTTCGGCAGCCATTTCCCCTCCGCGCGCCACATCCTCCTCCTCCTCCTCCTCCTAGCGACCGGGGGGGTACCACGCGCGTTCACGGCGAGGACGCGGCTAGAGGAGGGGGCGAGAGGCGGGAGGCGCGTCTGTGAATACGCGTTAGCTATTGGCCGCAAAGTGCCATAAATGACAATGGTGTTTTCGGTGATGCTTCATGAATTTGCGAAATCCATATCCCACTTTTATCCATCTCTTCCACGCCATTGGTGAATTGCTTTTATTCAGGAGACACCTTTACAATGCAGCGACCAATAAGCTTTTGTGGATCAGATTTAGGGGAAAACCTTAGGACTGTAATATGCATACATGAAAAGCAGAATCTGTGGATTATTTTTTTAATCCATACGACGAATGTTTACGAATTCATGCTTGGCAGACACCCATATCCGCTCTGCCCACCGAGCGCCGTGACAGTAAAAAACTATTTTATAACGCTGCTAATCGAGATACGTGTCCAGCAGTCTAAGTACTAATAACATGCCCCACTGTGTCATATAATTAGATGTTAACAGCCATGTTAGAATCGTTAATCTGCCACTCGTGCTGAAGACGATTGTGAAACCAAAATGACATGGACTTAAGCATGGAGACGATGACGGTTTTATTCTAAAAGGTTGTGTTGCAAGACAGCAGTGACGCAACACAAAAAAAAAAAAAAAACATCTGGGAAAGATGTTTCAGGTCGTGCGTGGAGGCTCCAAGCTCGTTTATGAGTTCCTGAGCGCTGTCCACTCGTGGGTGCTGAAGGAGACGGTGGTGCTGAAAGAACAGCTCCACTCTCCGACCACAAACAGACTGAGCATTATAAGAGTCGGTCTGCCGTTTTGCCAAATGAAACTAAATCACGCACAACAACACAGCATGTAGTTATTACTGCGAATGTTATTTGAACAACAGAATCATAAAATAAATTACAATTATTATGCATGCGTATTATTATTACAATATTGAAAGATAGCATAGATTAAAAAAAACACATACGCCTCAGTCATTTAAAATTAGGGCAAACTGTGGTTAATAGCAGTGGAAAAAAAAACTGTGATCTAAAGATCCAAAGTCTTTAAACCTCGACTAAAATTGTTTTTTAAAAAAAGATCATATAAAGTGCAGAGTTAATCATAACTCTAACGTTTTAAGGAAGAATAAGGCTGTTGGATTAATACTTAATGAATACAAATGAGCAATTTTATAGAACAAAAAATAATATTAATAAACGTTAATCCAAAATGATTGTTTTACTTATTTAAATAAGACGTTTTTTTCATCCAGGAATCTTTCTAAAGAGGGAACATTTAAATATTTAATAACTCTCTCCAGAACACACGGTGGCAGGAGAACATATAAATCCTGAGCCTCAGCTGTAGGCGAATTGTCGGATTTACTATGGCGAAGGCCTAGCTCATTAATATTCATTGCGTCGTGCTGACATCAACTCGCTGAGCGCTGGAAGCGTTTGCTGACGTGAGTTATTTAATATTCACGAGCCAAGCTTTCGCTAAAGCAGGATTCGTCAGATCACAAACGCCTACCTTCAACGTCAGTCTTTTAACAAATCAGATTGGTGTACTTGCCGAATGTCACGTTGCGTAATTAATATTCATGAGAAAGGCCTTCGCCGTAGTAGGAATCGGTGGGATGGGATTTGGGACACTGGGAACATGGCGGCTGCCTTGGAAAATGAATTGGAAGTAGATAACGAAGATTATTACTCGCTGCTCAATGTCAGGAGAGAGGTAAGACAGTGGATGCGTTTCTAAGAGGACCATAATTATTTTGCATTATCGAGCTCTGCAGAGAATACAGACAGCCATGCAATTTCTGTCAATAGGTGACACTGTCCTGTAACAGAGATTCATATAGCTGTCATTGCATACTATTAGGTGCCGGTTGCATTGGGCTTGTACTCTTTGATATGACGTTTTACGCTTGGACAGCTTTCTGGCAGTATTTGTCAGTGTTAATATTGCATTTATATCAGCCATCTGCGTGATGTTTATTGATATTTTGCACGTACGTACGTAAAATGCGCATGACTACAGCTTATCTCTGAACCCATTCACTTAATATTAACGGTTAAAAAGCAGTACTCTATTAACCCAATAAACTTTAGTTAAGTAAAACCATTTAATGTATAGTAATGATTATACCTACCATAATAAACACTTCTGTTCGCTCTTGTGTTCGACCGGTATTTCCAATGAGTCTCAAACTCTGAGGATGTAACGGAAATGTTGATGTTTGGGTTTAAATGCAAAAGCGCGCCAACGTACAGTCATACCTGAGCAGGACAGCCAATCAGAGGCCTGCTATCAAGGTGTGAATGAACCAATTAATTAAAATATTCAGATTATGTTGATTCTGCTTCATAATATGCAATATATATATCAGTCTTTATGCCTGTCATGCATTTATCTATCTTATCTTATCTATCACAGGCTACTCAAGAAGAGTTGAAGTCGTCGTACAGGCGTCTTTGTATGCTTTACCACCCTGACAAGCACAGAGACCCTGAGCTAAAGAGGCAGGCTGAACAGCTCTTCACTTATGTACACCAGGCATATGAGGGTAATTATTATATTTGTCCCTAGTACTAATATGAACATTTTCAGTACACAGATTAGAGGAATAGCTCATCCAAACATCAAAGGTCTGTCATTATTTTCCTTTCCCATGTTATTTCCATTTTATGCTGTTTTTTAAACTCTATAAACCCAAGTCATATTTAATATATGTGAATCTCTGAGGTCTCTAAATTACAACATTGGACAGAAGCAAGGTTTACTTTATTATCCATACATACTTTTTAGAAAAATCTGGTTAAAAGTCTCAAATATGATATAAAAGTCTTTTGAGGAACATTTATTGTACATTTGCCAAATGTAATTCTATTCCATTGTAATATTATATTGGCAGATCTTACATTTTGGCCCATATCTTTTGCTCAGTTTGGACCTCTGAATGAAACTGAGGTGTTTTTTTCCCTTTCTTGAATATGAGCTCCACATTCTCACTTTATCATACTATGAGCTAAAAAAAGCCTGATATAAAACACGTATGCCTCTTTGTTTCTTATATTTTGTCTAAAGGTTCAATAAACACTTCCGTTTTCAATTAATCTTACCATAATTTTAATTTGTCAGGCTTTACAGCGTTAAAAATATATATTTATGTAGCTCTTCCATACAAATAAAGTTCAAGTTAACTACGAATAAAGCCATGCAGATTTGGAATAATTTTGGGTTGTGATAAATAATACAAAATACAGACTTGGGGTCATATTTGTAAAACAAATAAACTATCTTTGGAACTGTAGATGTGTGCCAGTTCACATACTTATGCTCTATTGTTTACCATTTTTCATGCACTCAGTGGTCGACAAACTGGCCATCTAATCTAATCTAATCTATCCAAGTGCATAATGTATAGTGTGTCATTTGAAACATAGTGACTGCTATTTGAAGGCTAAATAATAAAATATATTTTTTTTTATTTGACTTCTGCGTAGTTCTCAGTGATCCACAATCCCGAGCCATTTATGACATATTTGGGAAGAAAGGCCTGGAGGTGGAAGGTTGGGAGGTTAGTTTGGATTTTCCACATTGACTGTTTATTGTAACTATTATTTGCATTGCTGTGTGTTGCTGTGGTGCATGTCATCCCAATGTCATGTCTGCTTGCTTGATCCCTGATATCTTTAGGTGGTGGAGAGGAAGAGAACCCCTGCAGAGATCAGGGAGGAATATGAGCGTTTGCAGAGGGAGAGAGATGAGAGGAGACTCCAGCAGAGAACAAACCCTAAGGTGGACATTCCAGACCTGAATGACAGCGGGAGATAATAACACGACTGGTTTTTATTTCCTAAAATGCAGTTTTATTTCACTGAACCTCTTAGTTTTGTTGTGCTTCAAAGATTGAATATGCCAGTTTGTCTAGAGGCCAGATAGTATCAGTGAAATCTCTGCTTTATTGCTGAGGTAGATTGTTGAGGAAACAAAATTTGAGGACAGGTTTTCTTGATTGGTTTTCTGTTTTTTCTTTTCTTGGATACCTGCGTATCCAGTTTTCACAGTGTAATTTAACAAGAAAGTTTGTAATGCAAGGTCTTTAAAAATTCTTAGATTCAATTTGAGCAAATTTAAAGCCATAAAATATGTTAAATATTTTAAATGGTATAACAAAAGTGTTTATTATCATTTTAAAATATCTTAATTGTGTGAACAGAAAAAACAGAATCATGATACAGTCTAACTTGATTATTAAACTTCAGAAGACTGTGATTGAATTAAATATAATATTCAGAGCAGTTTGATATCAGTGTATATCACACATTTATGAGAAGTGATTTCTTATGATTTACTGGTGATCAAAAGAGTACTACATGAGTGATGTATTTTTGTAGACCTGTAAATTAGTTTTAGCCCTTCCTGTTCCATTGTTACAAGGTCAGTGAGTTTTTTGATTGGGTTTTTGGATAAAATCCTAAAAATAACTCATATTAAGCTCAAGATATTTTTACATTTTGTTCTGCAACATCAAAAACCCAATCACCTTGTGTGTGTGTGTGTGTGTGTTTAAGCTTTTATTTATCTTGAAAAGGAGGTTACTAACAAGTGGCTAAATGGGACTTCAGAGGCTGTCTGGGACATTAAACATCATCATGCTGAACAGGAAATCTCATTTACTCCCTAGTCCACTTTCACAGCCCCATTGTGTTTTAATTGCACTCTCAAACTATTCTAACTCAAACTTTCAAGAATTTAACTAAAATTGTTGGAAGCTTAATAGTGGTGCTGTTGAAGTCATGCAACTGTGGTGTAGTTTGTTTTACCGTAGCTTTTTACTTCTGGCAATTAAATTCAAGTCTTGTTCATTTGTTAAGATAGTCATGATTAAAAAAAATAATCTTTTGGGGGTTTTTCCAAGGGAACCAGGGTGATTCTGGCTTCCAAATTGGTCTGTAAAAACACATCATAACTTAAGGGTTTGTACTGTACGATAATACAGTCTTAATTTTATATGCAAGTCTGAGAAGAAAAAAAAAATGTGTTAAATTTAATTTAAAAATTGCAGAAATCCTGTAACATCACATTTCATGTCACAGAATTGGTCTAAATGGTATTTTACTAATTTTTCCTGATTTCATTTAGGGGACAATAAGTGTTGGCATAGATGCAACAGACCTCTTCGACCGATATGAGGAGGACTTTGAGGATGTACCAGGAGGAGGTTTTCCCCACATTGAGATCAACAGAATGCATATTTCCCAATCCATTGAGGTCAGTGTGTGTGTACAGTGTGTGTGATCTCCCTTATGCAAGGCCAAATCCGCCACCGAATAAAAAAAAAAAAAAATGTAAAGAGCTTAAACTTTTTCTTTTTTTTTGCAGAGTGTGAGTTATAAAGTCAGAATTGCTTGATACAAACTTGCAATTTCAAGGATAAAGTCAGAATTGCATGTTTATATCTGACTTTCTCATATCTCACAATTCTGAGAAAAGAAGTCAGAATTGCGAGATATAAACGTGCAATTGCAAGAAAAAAAAGGATTGTGAGATGAGCTTTTTTTTTATTCAGTGGCAGAAATGCGCTTCCATGCTCTCTTGTGTTCTGTAATCATGCGTGTTTATGTTTGTCAGGCGCCCCTAACCACTTCAGATACAGCTGTTCTCTCTGGATCTCTGTCTACACATAATGGAAACGGGGGAGGAAATATTAACCTTTGTGTGCGGCGTGTAACCTCAGCAAGAGGCTGGGGAGAGGTGAGAGTTTTTCCAGCACACCTCCTTTTTTTGTTATGATCTGGTTCTGATGTTCTTGTTTGTTTGTTTGTTTGTCTTAAGCTGGAGTTTGGTGCGGGGGACATTAGAGGACCTTTATTTGGGATGAAAGTGTTCCGTAATGTAACTGCACGCTGGTAGGTGTCCATCTGTGTATTACGAGTCTGATTTGTTTCTTATTTCTGTGAATTTCATATGAATTTTGTGTCGTGTAGCTTTGTGACCGCCCAGTGGGGACTGCAGTTCTCCTCACGTGGCGTGCGGCCCAGTGCCACTACAATGATGGCCCGTCATCTGGACCAGAACACAATGGGCTACCTGCAGTGGCGCTGGGGAAGCCAGTCTGCCATGACCACCAGCATCGTCAGGGACACCAAAACAAGCCACTTCACCCTGGCCCTGCAGGTGAAGTCTTTGCAGGGGTACACTGATGATGGTACTGTGTTTCATTCAAAGCAAAGTTAACGCATTAAGAATGCAATCCATCTGTTCTTATTCCTGATTCTCAGCTGGGTGTTCCTCATTCCTACCTGATGATGAGCTATCAGTACAAATTCCAGGATGAAGACCAAACTAAGGTCAAAGGCTCCATCAAGTATGTATTTTAGATTCTGTAATGCTTTTGAAAGAAGTCTCTTATGCTCACCAAGGCTGCATTTACTTGATCAAAGCTAGAGTAAAAATGGTAATATTGTGGAATATTATTGGTTTAAAAACTGTGTTTTGTTTGAATATATTTATATAATATATTTAATCATTTTATCTGTATGCGCCAATAAAACAATAAGTAATAAACTATAAGTAATAAATATAATCTACCTTTATATACAAAGTTTTAAAGCATGTAAAATACAACAAACACTTTTAATTAGCTAAATTGTTGAATATGTGTTGAAACTAGGGCTGTCACTAACGATTATTTTGGTAATCGAGTAATCTGTCGATTATTCTGATGATTAATCGAGTATTCTGATAATTATAATACATTTTTTGTAGTAATAAAAATAGACCTAAGTGAACAATTTATATAATTTATTAATTTATATAATAATTTATATAATTATTTAAATACATGTATAATAATGAGGCAATAATAATTAGTTAAAGTATCAGAAGCAAGTAATCATACAGTGTTATTGAACAAAACTGTTAAAAAACAAAATGTATTATAAACAATAGAGCTAATGTTACGCATTATTTATTATTTATGATTGTTTTTACACTTTACTGCAATCTAATCCGTGTTTAATATTGACTAAACAACATTTAATTCAAATGTCCACTTATTCTTTAATATTTGGCCATTTCTTTATGATATAAAAGCTACAGCCACTGTGATTTCTTAAATATGTGGACATCAAAACTCTTTATTTTTTTTAACTTTTATTTTGAAATCATGATGAACAGTTAGCATACTGAGAAAGATACTGATGAATTCTCCTGTGTTTGCATAGGTTTATAGATTTACCTTACAAATCTGATGAAATGGCGCATGTTGCGTTCTCAGAAGAACGGTGTAATAAACCCAAACTCACAACAACATGCAGAGATGGAGTCTGAGATGCTCCACACATGTAAATCACAGTTTGTATAGCATCATTTACATAAATGTAAATAATTAAAGCACATATATTAAACCTGCATCACATATATTTAATTGAATTGTAGCGTTTGTGAAGTCTTTATAGAATTATGCTTTGTTATGACTTTTAAATAGGCTTAATATGTGGAATGTGCCATTTCCGGTATTTTGCCTATTACTCGACATGGGCAAAATGCAATCGGGGATTTTTTAAAATGACGTACTCTGATAGAATCAAAGAATCGTTGCAGCCCTAGTTGAAACAGACAAGTACTTCGAAACTTGAAACTGAAAAGTACTTTAAAATTTTTGCTAAGTTTGTAATGTTTAATTTTAAATAAAAAAAAGTAAATTTTCAATGCACTGCCCAGCCCTAGTTTTATAGTGGTAAAACATTCTTACATCTAACCTGATGGTTCATTGTCTTTGTATTCAACAGGACTGGCTTCTTTGGCACAGTGGTTGAATATGGTGCAGAGCGTAAGATCAGTCGCCACAGTGTTCTGGCTGCAACAGTCAGCATTGGTGTACCCCAAGGAGTCTCCCTCAAAATCAGGTTAGCACTGACTTGAGCTTAACCACAACAAGCACTGCTCAGCAGAACGGCAGTCTAACCAACTCGGGCTGCTCGTGGGTGGTCTATTTATGACGGTCATTTTCTTCTCTCTACAGGTTGAACCGAGCTAGTCAAACCTACCTCTTTCCTATTCACCTGACCGACCAGATTTTACCCAGCGCTGTGTTTTATGCCACTGTGGGCCCGCTGGCCATCTACTTAGCTGTCCAGAAGCTTATTATTATGCCTTATGTACGATCCCAGAAGGAACAGTGAGTTATTATCCATAATTACTGCACTGAAACCGCCCATTTTCCTCAAACCCCTGTCTTTCCGTTACCTCAGTTTCTGTGATGAAGGGCCCTGACTTTTTGGTTGTTTACAGGGAGTTGGAGAAACAGAAGGAGGATTCTGCTTCAGAAATTGCTCGCAGGAAGCAAGAGGCTGAAGCTGCTGTGAGTAAAATAAATACATAGACAACAATGACTAGCTCCCTCTTGCCAACACAAACAGCCATTTATCAGGGCAGATATGTTGTTTTCTTACTTTACTGTTTCTTTGGTTTTCAGGTTTTGCTGATGCAAGAGTCCGTGAAGAGAATTATCGATGCTGAGGAATCTAAAATGGGTTTGTGAAATGCAGATGCACTTTTTTGTTTGCTTTTTTATACATTTCACATAAAACCTAAGCTCTATGGACAGCACCAAAACGTTTTTGTGCACTTTTTCTCAAAAACCGGAAAATTTTCAATCGTCGACGAGTGGAAATACTACAAACACAATGTTTTATGTGATGTGATTTATGTGTTCTTATTCTAGGCCTCATCATTCTAAATGCCTGGTATGGTAAATTTGTGTCTGACAATAGTCAGAAACGGGAGAGAGCAAAGGTCATTGATGTGACTGTCCCGCTTCAGTGCTTAGTGAAAGACTCTAAACTCATTCTTACCGAAGCATCAAAGGTTAGACACGCAAACATCAACCAGCGTTTTACATCAATGAGCTGTTTAAACCCCTGCCAGGTGCTTTACATTAATTAGTTCTGTCTCATGTTAATCAGGCTGGCTTGCCAGGGTTTTATGACCCCTGTGTTGGAGAGGAAAAGAGCCTAAAGCTGCTGTACCAGTTCAGAGGAGCCATGCACCAAGTCTTGTCTGGAGACACAGAGCCTCTTAGGATACCTAAACAATGTGAGTACTGCAGAAACAAGCTGGGAATGTCATTTTTATATACAAAAAAAAAGCAAAAATACACTACCAGTCAAAAAATTTTAGACAGCATTTTAAGAAGTCTCTTCTGCACAATAAGCCTGCATTTATTTGATCCAGGGTACAGCAAAAACAATACAAATTTGAAATTTTTTTTACTATTTAAAATAACTGTTTTCTATTTGAATGTATTTTAAAATGTAATTTATTTCTGTGATTTCAAAGCTAAATTTTTAGCATCATTACTCCAGTCACATGATCCTTCAGAAATCATTCTAATATTCTGATTTGCTGCTCAAAAAACATTTACTATTATTATAATTTTAAAAACAGCTGAGTATAATTTTTTTAAGGTTTAAGTAAAAGTATTAATTTCAGCATTTCTAATGCAAGATTTTGAATGGTATAGTTCATAATGTTATGAAAGCCTTTTATTTCAGATAAATGCTGATCTTTGGATCTATTTAGCAAAGAATCCTGAATAAAATGTACTCAACTGTTTTAAATATTGATGATAATAATAAAATGTTTCTTGAACAGCAAATCAGCATATTAAAATGATTTTGGAAGGATCATGTAACACTAAAGAGTGATGATGCTGAAAATTTAGCTTTGATCACAGGAATAAATTACATTTTAAAATATATTCAAATGGAAAGCAGTTATTTTAAAAAAGTAAAAATATTTCACAATATTACTGCTTTTGCTGTATTTTGGATCAAATAAATGCAGGTTTGGTGAGGAGAAGAGACTTCTTCAAAAAAAACCTTTTGACTGTATAGTTTAAAATATTTACTTATATTGTTTTCTACAAATATATTTTTGGCCATTTTTAATATTTTTGTAATTATTTTATTATAGTATTTTAAAATAGTATTTTTACGTATTTTATTTAATAATTTTAATATGAGATTGAAAATGTGTTTTCTTGCCTTTACTTTATGTGAATGTTGAAACTAAATGGATTTTTAATGTTAGTAATATTCAGTAATATTTTATTTAGCCTTACCATTTACAAAATTTAGCATATATTTAAGCCAGAAAAAAAGTTTTTTTTACTGTATGGGTCAAAAACACCCATATTAATTTATAATAATATTAATTCTCTTTTCATTCAGCTCATAGAATCGATTCAGAGACATAGGGGTCTACCACACACTGAAAGAAAGAGCTCAATGGACATCAAAGGAACATAAAGGGACAGTCAGACATCAAGTGATCCGAAGGGCTGCTCCTTTCCATTTCATGTAGTCACCCGTGTATCACCTTTGTGTTGTCTGTTTATCTCAAATCCCTTACATATATCGTCAGGGGGGCGATCACATCCTAACATCTCCTTAAGATCGGGAGTTTAAACCGAGACTCCCGATGAACCACCTGAACCCGCGGCAGCTTTGATAGCTGTCTGTTATCAGATAGTGAGAAAAGGTCAGATCATATCACTCCGTCCATTAATCTTAATCAGTGTTAATACTACATCTGAAAAGTATGGCAATAAAAGCTCCTCTAACAAAGCTGTACTTTAAAAGTACGGTTCAGACTGTAATGAAGTGTTGGATAACTGGTGGTTTCATAGGACGGATGTTGATATTGATACAGATGTTTTTGCATGTTTGTACACTGGGCTACGAGCAGGAAATCTCATGCTCACACTGCCTAAAAAAATCAGTACTGTAGAAGCTACTTTTTTAGTAGACCAATCTGTTGTGACCAGAGGATCATGAATTCATTTTCCTCCAAGAGAAGTGTTATTTAGATTATGCACATTGTGGTAATATTTGTATTTACAGGTTAATCTCACAAAGAAATGTTTGGGTCATATTTTGCCTGAGAATTAAAAAAAAAAAAGAAAAATAAATTCAAATTATTTTAATGACAATTGAGAATATCGCCACCCCAATTTTTAAATTAAAAAATTAATAAAAAATCTTGAAAATTGTTTTTATGGTATGTAAATCTTAAAAAAGGATTAAATTGGTTTCATTGAAATGAACAGGTTAACAATGAGATATATGGTACATTATTTTAGGTTGTGTTGGCACAACTTCTTTGGGATTCACCAATTCTTTTTTCACTCTGTAGCTAAGCCATATCAAAGTATATTCTCCAAATTTAAAATATTTAATGAAGTCAGCAGTATTACATAGTCAGAGGTCCAGTGAATCGGAAAAAGGACAGGCTGTTGTTTTTATTTGTTTAGCTTGTCGTTCTTTGCATCTGGATGTTTGCTTTGATAGCAACTTTCCTCCTGTTCAGTTTTCTTAAGTTTCAGTGACTTGTCAGCAGCAATGCTCAGACTGGGATAGTGTAAAACTACAATGCCTTTTGGATATTGAATGAAGGAGTTTAAGCAGAGTATGAAAGCACTATGTTCAGAACAATAACATTTCATTTATAGATCCATTGTTTTAAACGATCCTGAAATGCACCCACTGAACTATTGTGTCATTTAAATGTGCCATGCCCCTTTTGTGTTCATTTTCTTAATTTGTCTATTGTTTTATTAGTGCTTTTGTCAGTAAGTGGGCAGTGCCTACGTGATTAGTACTGTATGTTTATTTGTAACTGTCTTTCCAGTTGACCTGTTGGGCTATAAGGGAAAAGAAGACATTTTAACAGCAAATTCATTTTGTTGTTTAAGTATCGACAAGAATCCTTGCATTTAAAGCCATCAAAAAACTCTGAATCTCCCAGAATCGTTGGTCAGTGTTAAATACATGTACTACTGACAAGCCATGGCATCATTTTGGTGTGATTAATAAAAAAAAATGGCCAGTAAACATTCTTTGGTTTGTAATCAGTACTGTCATTTTACCCTGCACGTTTTAGCATAGGTCACGTTTATGTGAATGGCTTTATCAAGCCACATTTTGCAACTCTGGAAGAAACTGGTGTTACATTCCTATCTGATGCAAAACCTTATATATGTATTAATGTAGTCAACCTAAAGAATAATTTAAATAAAAAGTGAAGAAACCTACACTTTGTTCTCTTGTGCTGTCTTTATATGTAAATAAACATGTAATCTGGATTACGTAATCAGATTCCAAAAATGAAGTACTTGTAATTAGAGTATAGAGTGTTTTCACAACACGTCATCAACTGGTCATATTGGCGGCACTAGATGTAAACAATGCCACTAAACCGAACGAAAGTCACATATTTTGCTGCTGAAAATGGTCAATTATTGTCAATAATCAAGTTTTGGGCTGTACTGATCGGTCGGACTGGGAAAAATGGAACAAAAGGCGTTGCTGGCCAAACTGAACCAAGATTTCCAGGGCAAGAATCTTGACAACATTTGTTTGTTCTTATTTCCAGTCAGGTAGGTGAAATATCAGGCTAATATCTCAATTAATACTGCTTGTACGTAACTTTACCACCTATTAACTTTAATTTGTCAAAATATTGCACTCTTTCCTGAGTCTTTCTCTATATGATTTAGCAGCTTCCACACTTTTTCCGTGGTTTACACAGGATAAATTAGAAGAATAAAGTATTCAGTAGTACATTATCAGTGCAATCCATGCTGTTGTTTACATCCGAGTATCGCCAATACAGCCGAGCCTCCAGGCAACTAACCAAGTTGTGACAAAAGTGCAAACCCTCTATACACACATCTGTCATCATTTGCTATATCCAGTATAGAAAACTATCAGATTAAAGGGTGATTGGTGATCAAAACTGTACTTCCTGTCAGCTTTCTTTAAGGTAAACTCAGGTATCTTTCCAAAAAGGACACCAAATAACCCAATTATATTAGTCCATATAACTGTTAATTCATAAATTTACGCACAGGAAATGCCAAGTCTGTTTTGGACTGACTGACTGAATGCATTTGCCTTACTAGTTTATTTGACTGAAAACTTGCCCAGAGTTTAGCGGCTTAAAATGTTTTAAATGCAAACAGAGCCGGGTTAAAGGATTAGAATAGAATTTTCTGCCTACCAGGGTCACAGATGCGCCGTTGTAGACGTTCAGCGTCAGGGTTGCCAGGTTTTCATAACAAATCCCGCCCAATTTCTGCTCAAAACTAGCGTTTCGCATTCTGCGCAGTAACAATACACGTTTGGCGTGGCTCCCATGGTAAAATTCACATTTTAGGGAATAAATATCACGTTATTGGGGTCACTTCAACCCGCGTCAACAGTGTTAAAGTAGCCTAATTCCGCGGGAAAACTGTGGACTTGGCAACACTGCTCAGCGTGACTATCTTCCAACTTTTAAATCACGTTAAGTTAATGATAATTTCACGCGCTTCAGTAATTTATTTACGTTTATTGGGTTAAATTATTTTATTTAAGGATTCTGAATTAATCGCATAGGTTAACAGCCCTAATATGTATAAAAGAACATTATGGCTCACATGAATTAAAATCATTAAAAATCATTAAGTCATTAAAATCGTCATCTCTTTATTTACACCGGTTTACATGAAGTTTCACAGAAACATCTCTCTTTCTTTTCATTGGACTCAGCGTAACAGTGTGATCTTAAACTTTAGCAGTTCTTCTTGAACACAAACAGCCCTGAAATATCAGCCATACTACATGAACACATTATGATTGTACAAAACAAAATGTACAGAACCATCATCCATGATCCCTTGATAATTTTTTTTTTTTTTTTTAAAAAGGAAGAAAGCATGAACATAAGCATTTCAATTTACAAATGACACTTTTTTTCCCACAAAACAATGAAAAGCTAGCTTGCTCAATCTAGGCCTACAAATTACACTTTCCCAAATTGTCATTTGAGAGGAAGACCAAATGTTTACAAAGAAAGTGTCCTGTTTTAATGTGCTTTAAAAAAAAAACAAAACAAAAACACTGTGGAGACTGTCCACTGACTCATCAGGAAATAAAGTCCAGGACAATTTCACAAAATCTGTTATTTTCATGAACTATCAGCATTATTGGGCTGTTTTTCTGAAATAAATCTTGAAAAACATCACAGACTGAGATTTTTATGGCTTAGTCTAAAAATGGAAAAGGGTTTTATGGTCAAGCATGCAGAGTAGTGAAAATGGAAAGCTAACTTAAACAAAATATTCATATTAAAGGTGCCAAATAATTTATCTTATCTTCTCCGCAGTGTTTATCTCATCTATCAGAACAGTACATTCTGCCGATGAAAACCAACTCACATGAGATTAAAATTTTTTTTACAAAACGTCTTCAAGAAACAAACTTACGGTTTTTGTGATGGGAGTGGACCAGCTAATAGGACACAATCACACATTTTTATCTGAGCATGCCTATGAACATGAAAACAGACTCATCGATTATTAACCAGGTTAAACCGGTCCCAGTGGTTAACCAGAATTACACCCTTATGAGTGATTCCTCTGAATACAAGCTTTGCCAAGTTTTGAAAACCCAAGATTTGTAGATCAAATAATACCAGTACAGTGTTTCAAATGTAAATATGACTACTACTAAGTAAGCCATGGCATTTCAGTACATGCGGCAAAAATGTTCTTCCCTTTGGCAATACAGAGAATCTCACAAAACCTGACAAGAACATGCCCAAGTGATATTTTACCACAGAATTTGGATTAATACTATTTCCATAAGAAAATTAAAGGCTAAATTCTTTTAAAAATGACTATGGGGTGAAATGTGACCTGGATATGTTTTTGTGAGATTCTGGGATTCACCCAGTAAGAATATCCACCCCTTTCCCAACCTGTAATGACTCACATAATTTACATAATTAACATATTAAACATCATGTTGGAGAAAAAACCAAAACAAAAACAAAACAACAACCTGTTTAGTTAAACATTACAACACACAAACAAAAAGTTTCCTGTTCATCGAAGGGCAAAAAATGTAGTAATTATCAGGATTTATAAATCAAAAAATAGAAATGACACATATAGTCTCTTATCTGCAATTTGTCACCAAAAAAAATTTAAAAAATACCACAATGTAGCAAGAACCGTTTCTGATGTGTCACTCCAAGTCATCAGTGACTGCTGATGAAAACTTCGTTCAACATTATCCAACAAACAGAACTCCCTCATACACATTTGGGGGTCTCAGAAAAGATCCACACAAAATTATGAGTCTAAACACCTTGAACACTAATATCTTATGGTTATTTTTTATATAATATACATACTTTGACAAATAGACATACTTTTGAAAGCTATGGGTACAAAGGGGAATCTCTAGCTACCCCTTTGTGTTTAAAAAAGTGCAATCCGACACCGCAGTCCCGTCTTTCCAGCACAACTTCAGCTGTGTACCGTCACAACTCCAACTGTCCGTCTGTCCGGCAGAAATCTGCTCCAGTTAATGCATCATCCTAGTATTGATTGCCTGACGCAAACATTTAGGAAGGTGAGAAATATTAAAAACACAAACAAAAAAACGTGACGCAAGCAGATCACTGAGCCCTTCCTCTTCAGAACTCATTGAGTCTCGTCTTGAAGACAATTTTATGAGTTTCCGTACATGTGGATGGGCAGATCGAGAAGAGCGTCATCAGTCGAGAAGGTGTTTTCGAGAGCCCACTCTTGAGCGATTGGAGCGGCGAATGTCAAACTTTGAGTCTTTGCACCTCTGGCAGATGTAAGTCTCGGGGACGTTGGACTTGCGGATTTTGGCACATGAGAGGTGGATCCAGGTGTTGCACTGGTTGCATTCGATCATCGCCCGCCCGGCAAATGGCTTCATGCAGAAACACGTAACTAGGTCCCAGGAGTCATCATCTGCAAAGAGAAACAGTAAATTCTGTAAATATATATATACATATACATATACATATACATATATATATATATATATATATATATATATATATATATATATATATATATATATACACACACACACACACACACAATTGCAATTTACTTTTGACAACGGCAGACTCCAAAAGGAAAGGCTCTGACATACTTCAAGCGAAGAGCAAACTAAGGTAATGTAATTTCAAACAAGCTCATAAATAAATAACTAGTAATTCTAAAAAAAAAAAAAAAAGTTTTAAACTCAAGATATAAAGTCACAATTGGGAGAAAAACGCCAGAACTGTGACAAAACTACGTTATTTATTTATTTATTTAGTTATTTATTTTTATGGCAGAAACAAGCACACAAAACAGCTTGCCAAATCAAACTTTCCGGAAAAGTTGGCTCTGGCTAGTAAACACCTTCAAATTACCACGACTGAATAAAACATGGAAAAACAAAAAAAGGAGGGGGGGAGATAAATACCTCACAATTCAGACTTTTTTCTCGCAATTGCAAGACTGTTTGCAGATGACAACTCTTGGGACTATTTCTCAGAATTTTAAGTTTACATCTCGAGATTCTTACTTTATAAAACACAATTGCAACTTAATATCTCACAATATCTTGCATTATATCTCGTAATTCTCATGAAAAAAAATATATAAACTCACAATTGCAAGAAAAACGTCAATTACCTTTATTTATATCTTGTAATTCATTTTATTTGGTTTCTGTCATGGAATAAAAATAAATAAATAAATAAAAATGTAAAACAAAAAAGGTAATTGCGGCTTTTTAAGAGTCAGAATTGTGCGATGTGAACTCCCAAATGTGGGAAAAAAGTCAGAAATGTGAGATAATAAGTTGCAAATACGTTTAAATTTTTTTTTATTCCATAACAGAAACCAAAAAACAGAATCGTAACAGAAACGTAAACTCGCAATTCCGAAAAGTCCAAATTGTGAGATATAAAATCACAATTGCGAGGAAAAGTCAGAATTGAGAGACAAAAAGTTGAAAACAGAAAAAAGAACTGTGAGATGTCAACTTGCAATTGCATTATAAACTCAAGCTATAAACACAAAATTGCGAGAAATGTCATATCTGACACCGCAATTACTGTATTTATTTTTTTTTTAATGGCAGAAACAAGCTTTCGTACAAAACAGCTTGCCAAATCAAACTTTCCGGAAAAGTTTACTCCAGCTGGTAAACACTTTCAAACTACCACTGGTTTGGAAGTCCGTTTGCATCACTGAATAAAAAAAAAAAAAAGACTCTCGCAATTGTGACTTTATATCTTGCTATTCTGACAAAAATAATCATTCTGAGATGTAAACTCTCAAATGGGCAAATAAAGTCAGAAATGTGAGATCAAAGGTCACCATTATCTTTACTATTTTAATTCTGCAGCAGAAACAATCTTCCACACATTGGTCCAGAGTGAAAACTACACTTCGCTGTGAATATATCTGGGCCTGAAACTTCCTGCTTACCTGAATCCACCATGATGTCCTCATCATCCCCCGATCCATCCTCGTCTCTAAACACCACCTGTTTCCCCTGGCGGACCACAGTCCTTTTACCAGAAAAACCTTCTACTTTCAAGACAACTGCTTCGTCTTGAGGTTCTAAGGGCTTCTCAAAATCCTCCGACTTTGGACTTGAACTTTTAGAACCGTTCCAGCAAGGACGGCCAACATCAGGCTCCTCTTTGCACATTGCTGGGCCTGGTGAACTCGGGGCAGGTTTTGAAGACGTGCCAATGTGCGTAGGCTGGTCTTCACCCATGTCATCGGTTGGTACGGGGATGCTGAGGTAATCTTCCGGTTCTTCTTTAATGGTACATCCATAATTGGAGATCTCACCTTCGGCACTGGGAGGAGTAAATGGGGCGAAAGATCTCAATTCCTCATTCTTATCCTTCCTCAGCTTCTTCTTCTTCTTTTTCACCTTGTCTGCCTTCGTTCGGCCCTCCAGGAGAATGCCTGCTGATTTCGGACGCTTCTGAGGCTCGGAATCCTCACTCGTGGGTCTTTTGAATCCGGCGAAGCTCTTGCGGTTTTTGGGCGAGGGCTCGTCTGGAGACGAGAGGCCGCAGCCCAGCCGTTGGTTGTCCCATCCATCGCTGTCTGCGGTGCTGCCGGTGCTGTTGGGAGGACTAGAGCTGTTTCTCAAGTGTGCTTCCTGTGGACAGCGATTGAAAACACTATTTTAACTACTGAATTTCTTAAATTAAGACACTGGTCTGAAGACTGGAGATGAACAGTGACCAAATAACTTCACTGCATGTTTCAAGAAGACTTATGGTGAAATTAATAAACAGAAATCAGCCACACCCACGAATCCTGCTGGTTATGGTGCAATATTCATAATGACAAGAAATGCAGACCACACTGGTGCAAGATGAAAATGCCTGCTTACATTAAATAAACATCCCTAAAATGGAACATTTCCCATTTTGCAATATGATAAAAGGCTCGCACACCTGAAACATTCATAGCTCAGTATGAACTTGAAAATGTCTAAATCCCACATACTACTCAAGCATGCATCATTACGAAATCTTATTATAAACATTTCACTCAGGAATTTGCTAATAAAATATTGTAATGATGCAAATTCAGCATTGTAAGGGATTTAGACATTTGAGTCTGATAAAGGCTAAAATGTAAGAACATGTAATGATGAAAATTCTCAGCAATTTTTTATCAGATCAATCAGTTCGGTGATTCGAAGCACTGAGCACCAAACAATTAACTGAATTACCAAGTAAAAAGCATGATTACCAATACATAAAGAACATGAACACCAGCACAAAGTGACTGGTAAAAAAAAAAGTGACTATAACAAACCAAGGCAAATGAAGGAAAGTGCCAAGCAAAAAGCTCTTGTAGTCACTCCTAAAATTAAAATCTACAAATCTACAAATCTACAAATTACTGGTCCTCAGAAATGCAAGCATCTGTGCAACGAAACCGCACTCTGTAAAAACAAAGCACACAAATGTCAAGTTTACGAACTTCCGCTGTAAGTTCAGAGAACTTAAAACCTCCCCCTCATTTTGCTGTCAAACCGTAATCAGCTTTCTTGGTCATGACTAATGAGCTCAGAAACACATGGATCCCACATCAATGGTGGATTATTTTGGTGCATCTCTCACGGGTCCATCTCTGTCTACCCTTACTTTTGTTTATACCCTCATTTACTGTTGTTATTAAAGCAATCATTGTTTGTGTGCTATGAAGGGCTATGTCTCCTCTGTGCTGAGTAGCCTGCGGAAACAAAGCAAGTAGTGAGCAAATAAATAATAATGTAGGACTGAATTAAAGGAACTAGATAATCAAATGATCTTTCCAAAAACAGACTCTATATAAGCTGAAAGGATGTGAAAACACATTATGAAAGCACTAGCTGTTCCAAAACATAGTGAGCTGCCTACCTAGACATCATTGTAGACAACAGGCATTCAATCAAAATGGCAGAACAAAAGCCTAAAGTTGGATGTTTCTACTAGATATCGTCAGTTTCCAACTGTAATGTTTTTGATGCCCAGTGCTCAGATGACGACATTGACCCAAACTGACAACTGTACCATTTTGTCTGTGTTTGACTGTCAAAAAATACAAAAAAATGGGGTTTTATTCCTAATTACTGAATTGAATCAACATTGAACTGACTTAAATACAGTTGAGGTCAAAAGTTTACATACACCTTTCAGAATCTGCAAAATGGTAATTTATTTATGCATTTTTTTATTTAGTACTGAGCTGAATAAGATATTTCACATAAAAGAGGTTTACATACAGTCCATAAAAGAAAATAATAGTTGAATTTATAAAAAGTTTACATATGCTTGATTCTTAATACCGTGTTGTTACCTGAACAATCCACAGCTGTGTTTTTTTGTTTTGTTTTTGTTTGTTTATTTTGTGTAGTGATGGTTGTTCACGAGTTTTTTTATTTGTCCAAAACAGTTAAATTGCCCGCTATTCTTCATAAAAGGGTGGGGAGGGGGGGTGGGTGAAAACTTTTGAAAAATTTGTACATTTTTCTTATTTTGCCTAAATATTTTATTTTTTCAATTAGTACTTCCCTTCAGAAGCTATAGAAGATACCTACATGTTTCCCAAAACACAAAATGAGGTAAATTTACCCTGATCTTCAAATTCAAAAAGTTTTCACCCCCTGGCTCTTAATGCATACTTAATGCAAACTTCTGGAGCATCAGTGAGTGTTTGAACCTTCTGTAATAATTGCATGAGTCCCTCAGTTGTTCTCAGTGTGAAAAAAAATGGAGACTCATTATGGAAAAGACTCATGAACAACTGTCACTACACAAAAAAAAAAACACAGCTGTGGATCATTCAGGTAACAACACAGTATTAATAATCAAGCATATGTAAACTTTTGAACAGGTCATTTTTATAAATTCAACTATTATTTTTCTTGTGGACTATACGTAAACATATTTTATGTGAAATATCTTATTCAGGTCAGTACTAGATAAAAAAAAAAAAAAAATAACATGCATTTTGTATGCTCCATCCTATTTTGGTAAAATAATTAACATCTGGCCAATTTTGCAAGGTATATGTAAACTTTTGACTTCAACTGTAGTTCATCAAAATTGATGATCTTTACACAATTATCAAACTGAACTTTTAGAGCTGCTTTATGGCAATATTTAAATTTGTCTCATATTTAATGACATTTGCAGTTCCAGTAAATTCCAGTAAATCTCCTTTGACACAATTTGTATTGTACACAGAGCTATATAAATAAAGTTGACCTAACTTGAGTTTTAACACTTATCCTTATCCCAATAAACTGGTTTTATGATTATAAAACATAGGAAATTTGACCCTCCTTTAGCTGTGCATCGTCATTTATCTACACTGACTATCTGGCATACAAAACTGACTGTTTTACCCAATATTTATATATACATCCAATCCAAATTGTGTTATTATCTAACCAACTAACCATGCCAATTGATAGTTTGCACTTTATGTAAGCAGTTAGGATGTTAGCACCCTATGTAAGCAGCTCACTGGGTTTTGGAACACTTGTGGCTATTATCAGCCCTCATGCAATTCGCTGCAACAGAGTTTCCTCGATTTAGCCTCCATCCATTTGAAGGATCCATTAAAGGGAAGACCTGAAACTGAAGTGTTTGTGGATGCACACACACTGCTGTTGTGAAGAATGGCACTTAGAGACAGGGTCTGAGATGAGAATGGAGGAGACTGGAGTGGCCCTCTTACCCTGGGAGGGAGGGCTGAGGTTTTTTTGGAGGGGGGATGTCTCTCAGCGGCCGTGACATAAGAGCCACCACCATTTCTGCGGATCAAACAAGAGCATCAGCAGCAAAGCAGCTCATAAGAGGCGTGCCACCAAAAAAAACGAAAAACAAAATTCCCATGAACACCAAGTGCTACACCACTGCCAAGGATAGGAACTTCTGGAGGTCAAAGTGTCAGAGCGATCTTGAGGAAAGCAGGGCCTGCTTCACCCTGCAACACTGACAGCACTTTCTATCAAACGTAAAAGCAGAGTGAGTAGCATTTTACCACAATCTTCTCTCAGTTACGTCACAATATAATACTCACCTCCTGTGGATAAGGAATATAACCAGCATATGCAAGCACAAAAGTGCAGAACTTGTTGAAATCTTCCACCGTCCGTTTCCGCTTAAATGTCGAACTGTAGGCCTGCAATAAAAACAGCATCAAAACATGCTGACAAACAAGTGACTATTTTTATCTTTTAAAGGAGTAGTGCCATGAGTTTAAAAGGTTAAAGCAGCATTTAATTCTTTTGAAAAGAATTAAATCCACTTTTAACATTTAGATTATGACCAAACTGCAATGCTATAGGTTGTTAAGCCAGTCAAAAATGAAGCAATGCATGTTCCCTGAAATAGTAATGAAATTTGTGCTTTTTCTTTTTTATTTTAATCCATTTTAAGCCAAGGGTAAATTATATTAAAAAAAAAGAAAGAAAAAAAACATGGAACAAAACAACTCAGGATTACATTAACATACAATTTCTAGACCACTTATGTCACAATGGATAAAAAAAACAAAAAAACATAATGACTGCTTTCAAACATGTAGTCCCTGCCCAATCACCATTGGTTGAGTCACCATTGCTGTTCAGGGTTGAACACCATGCTTAAACTGTTTTACAAAAACATATTTAATAGCTAATGATAGCCATGATTCTGCCAAAAAAAATCTCCACCAATCAGAGAATGGAAACAAACAAACATGCAAAAAATATTTAATATTAAATAAATAATATTAAAAATATTAAATATTCCATACACAAAATCGTCGCTTAAAGATATACAAAGGATGTGTATACACACTTCAGTACTTATAAATGTAGTCTCTGCTTTTCCAATCTGATCTTGTAGGAGTAAAGCAATGTGCGCGCATGCGCAAACGCGAACTGGCTCTGTCAACTGTGCAAATATTCGACATATTGACAACTACGAGTAAAACGACATATCACTGTCATTCAATTACACGATCTACACCCATGTAAATTCGCCTGATATACTACTACTACTCCGTTTGCATCGACAAAACTCCATGTTCGATGTAAAAACGTATTTAATAATGTGACCGAATGTTAAAAGGCTTGTTTTAGCAACACGGTACACACTGACTGAACACTAACAGCCCAAAAGAGAACAAAAACGAGCATAACAAAATAAATAACTTATGAAAGTTGTGAAAACGATGAAGAAAAGCCGAAAAGCGACTCGGATCTTCTTTGATTCAATCAAGCTAAACCGCATCTAATGAACTAATATGAGTTAGCCAGCCATTGCTAACGGGATCGCATAAAAACAATGACACTATCTCTTCTTTTGACGATTTAGTTATTCAAAGAGGTCAAACTAGAAAATAAATAAGTTAAAAGCATTAAAATAAGATATGTTTTTATATATTTTCGATAATGACCACACATTAGCGTTCAGTGTTAAACGAGGAAAACCTAACGTTATTTTCAGCTAACGTCAACGTTATACATGCATTGAGGATTCATCGGAAAATATAGTCATGCCGAAATAACGTTACTGAAAAGACACCGCATAATCTATAAGAACATTAAAAACCGTCATAGCTGGGAATTAAATGAATGAAATATCAAATAAAAATCCTTTTACCTGTGTGTCAAATGGACAAGTCGTCGAGCTGTTGTCCATTTCTATAATGTAAAAAAAAAAAACTGTTTTAGTTTACGATCACATTTTATACCACATGCGACTCATATAATGACACATATAATATCATAACAACATTGGAATGACAGAAGCGACAATTAAATCGTGTTAGAGCTTCCTGTTTTGATACATATTGTACATTAACTAGTTATGATAACATCTGACTGGATCAAACAATTATTTAAAAACCTTCGAATAGCAATTAATTTCGATCAATCAGTAAACACAAGAATCTTGTCAGACAAATTCAAGTTTTAAAAATGTATTTATGAGATTATATAATACACAGAGTCACGTCACGTATCTCCACACCTAAACAAACTGCAAAAACACATATAACTTTTCTGACTGTTTTATATATTCATCTCCCCATCTGTGATTTGACTCAAATAAAAGGTTTATTATCTTTCCGGATCATTTTAGTAAACAAACTATGTTTTTTAATCTTTTTTGTTGGGCAGTCTTCGAGCTCAGATAGCCTGTTAGCACTACAGACCTGATCTGTTATGTTTAACAACACTATTTCATTCAAAACACATCAATTATGAGCGATATCCACGACTACACAACTAAATCCTTAGCTAGCTCGAACTGTAATATCTTTAAACAAAACTTAATCCACTTTTTTCCTCCCCTGCAGGAACTTGCTAATTGGCTAGCCGTAATGCTAACATTGTTGTGACTGATGTTTGTGTTCATGGTGTTTTATTCACGTTTACCTGCTGCTGAAACGCAGATAGTGGACCACGCGACGGTAAAGAGGCAGATAAGTATCCTGGATCGAAAAACAGGCGATGACAGTGACAGGAGTGATGGAAAACAGTGATGATATACGTCCGAAT
The DNA here is from genome assembly GCA_012976165.1 of Labeo catla. Classification (NCBI taxonomy): domain Eukaryota; kingdom Metazoa; phylum Chordata; class Actinopteri; order Cypriniformes; family Cyprinidae; genus Labeo; species Labeo catla. The sequence goes on from VONZ01000112.1 coordinate 781,761, forward strand.
GTGATGAAGATGTGATGGGTGAAACCCAGACAGACAGATCTGCTCATCTACCAAAATAAAAGTCCCCTATTGCATTCATATGGATCACGCATCTGTTGGCCAGTTTACATGTCAAAAATATAATATACACGTATAACGTTATATTACGTATAATTTACATTTCGAATAGCATTATAAAAAAAAAATCAAAGAAGTGACATTCATTAAAAACAAACAAACACACCAATACACATTTCAAACAAAGCAAAAACGAGTTAGTTACTGTAAAGTACCGTTGACTATGAATATTTTTTATTATTACATTTTATTTATTGACTGATTTAGTATTACTACGGAATAACACTGTTTTCACATGAGTTTTGTAAATATCTGTCAGATTGTTTAGCTATTTTTAAAGAGGAAATATACTGCTATATATATATATTGTTAAGCACAATAACTTGGCATAATATTGCCGTCTACCAATTTTAGACTTATATTTTCTTATATTTAGATTTAATTATTGATCTAAATTTTTATTCATATCAAGATATCCTATTTAATCAGATTCAGATGTCAGATATGGCACACAAAAAAAATTAAGTTTACACCATAAACCCTTGAAACAAGAACTAAAATCAAGATGTAGGTTTTTACTTTCTCATCTTTTTTCCTCTGAAAACAGAAAGTCTTATTTTAACAAGGACAGGATTTTCAGGATTCCAAAATTCATGCCAAAACTGTTAAGATATGCTATATTTAGCACAAATGGGTACACTCAGTAAAGAGAGAAATATGCCACTGATATCTGCAACATAAATGATCCAATTTTGTTTAAATTAAGTTCTACAGAAACCTCAACAAACATGTAATATTGTAGTACTTAATATGTATTCTGAGTATACTGCTCTGACTTTTCTTGGCATTAAGTATACAAGTTCATGACAAACTGTCACGTCTATCCTGTTTAACTCCTTAAATGCCCTGATCTTTAGGTGCTCAAGAGTGTTAAGGCTGGGTAAAACACTTGCCCACAGAAGGCTTTTTACCTTGGGAGAATGTATATAGTCATTGTCATGTTGAAAAAAATGCAAGGTATGAGGAGAGGACTGCATCTTCAAGTTTTTGTATTACATCACACAATGGTGTGTGAATTCATCAAGACAGCATAAAGCACAACTTTCTCACACCTTCAGCACTCACACATCCCTATAGAAGATCTTCACTACCACTGAACTTCACTGTGGGAACCAAGCACTTCTCCCTGTAGAACCAAATTGGTTCATCTGGTCTCATGATACCAAAACATGGATTCCCAGATGTAAATATGAAACCTTGAAAAGGTTAAATGAGTTTATTGTGTTTTGGATACAATAGTTCCTACTATAGTTAAATTGATTTGATCTTGGCAGCTCTCAGATACTTGCTTGGTATTTCTCATGCTTATTTCCTAGCAATAAACTACTCATCACAAAATGAAAGCTTAAAGTAAAAGCCAGGTTTTATAAAAATGGATATTTAGTTATTTGTTAAAACACCCGGTTCTAGATTCTGACTGGTTGAGATGTCTTCGAAGCTGTTGTAAATTACTCCACAAACATACACCTTTGTTTACATCTGTGTATTGTTTAGCAATCACTTTGTTACAACCACAACCGTTTTTGAGGAAGTACATTGTTTGGCGGAAGAATAATGTTTTTTTATTAATATCATTACACTTTATTTGCTCAGTTTTATGTAGTGAAACCTTACTACCTACATAAAATAACCGTTCCATAATAATCTAAGAGGCCTAACAACGCCTCTTAGCTGTTATAAATTCACTGTAAACCACAGTTTCTTGGGGCTTATTGCTTTAATTACAGACACCTTGTCACAAGTCCATTGTTTTTGATTTTCTCTTGTGTTACTTTATACTTTACCTATATTTTCACACATGTAAGCAATCCCGTCAACCTGCAGGATGGGGCTTTTTAATTCTATCTCCACTCGTCATAGGTTTCTATTAAAAACGTGTTTTTGCAGTGTTAAGCAATGTAGCTAATAACAGACACATCTGTTGTTTTCATGAACAATGAACAAGTTAGAATTCACCCATTGCTCAAAAATGCTCATGTTTTGTTCGGTTCCAAGTTCTGCACTTTGCCTCACAACAAAGAGTAGACACGATGCAAATAGGAGATTCATTGTGTATGATTTTTTATAAAACAATGTAACAAATTAGTAAACCGTGGACACAATGTAGTTACAACGAGGTAATGAATTACTAAACCGTGCTCACGATTGACTTAAAACAAAAGTAGGCGAATTAGTAAATCTTGCCAAGTATAGTAAGCAGTTGGAATGAATTATTCATTCATGGCCACAATATAAATAAAAATAGATAGAAAACATCTTTAATGGGTTGATTTGTGGTTTTCCTCTTTAAAGTGTGTGCTAATTGTGCTAATGTACACACATATCATGTGCTGTGTTGTGCAGAACTGTCAGCGGTGAACACAGTTGCTGATGCAGGACTACTCATGTGCCTCATTCTGCCAACCAGGAAAGGTCTGCAGAAAGATCAAATTACAGGAAGCTCCCTCCCACCACCAAACACACAGTCGACTGAGAGGACAGATTCAGAGATACTCCGCTCACTGTAAGTACTGGACAATTTATAGGATTTGTTGCCTTTTTATGTGCGTGCTGTGTTCATTTACTTCATGTGTGTGCAAAGAGCACATAAACTTACACTAAACAAATCTACAGCAGTAAACATGAGTCAGCTCACTGCAGAAGGCTAAGCTAGTGCTACAGGGAACAGTCAACCTAGAAAGAAATATGCTGTGTTCTAGTGAAAGACGTCAGCTTTAGCACTGCATTGATTGGGCTTTAATTTATGCATTCTTTCACAATGGTTTCCTAGTGATGAACATCCTGAAAGGATAAACATTTGAGCTCTGCTGCAGGATTCAGGAAATGGAATCCATCTCAGACAGATAAATGATAAAAAAAAAAAAGGACTGCTGGTTAAAAGATAGAGAAGCCAAAGTTAAAACTGTCACTTTTGCATTGTTTTATATGATGTATTTCTCTCTGAATAGTCACAGGAAAAGAAGATAGCTCTCAGATTCAACAACATGCCTGGAAACCTCTTAAAAAATCCTAATGGAGATGGTAACTCCACATTTACACTACCTTTCAAAAGGCCAGTAAGACTATTAAGACTATTTTTTTATTAAGTAAGGATGCATGAAATTAGTTAAAAGTGACCTTAAAGATATTTGTAATGTTACAAATTTTTATTTCAAATAAATTGTTCTTTTGAACTTTCTATACATGCAGCGCAACTGTTTTCAACATTGAGAAAAATAAATGTTTCTTGATCAGCAAATCAGAATGATTTCTGAATAATCATGTGACACTGAAGACTGGAGTAAGGATGCTGAAAATTAAATATATATATATATATATATATATACACACATTTTAAAATATTTTCCAATAGAAACAAGTTATTTTAAATTGTAATATTATTTCTTGATATTACAAAAACTTACCAGTAGTGTATTTTTTTTTCATCATGATTTTAGCTTCTAGATTTAGGGAAAACAACTAATTCAGCTTTCAAATTGCTAATATAATTTTCTAATAAACATGGCATTGCGTACTGCAAATATTATTGTCTCTTTGATGAATTGCTTATGCTGCTCTACAAAGTTACTTTGGATTAAAGTGTCTGCTTACTGCATAAATGTCAATATCAACGTAGTCACTATATAATCACCTTTTAGCAGTAGACATGAAGTCATAAATGCATGCATAACACATAAGAACACAAGTTTCTTAACTCATTTGCTATCACATATCAGCTCAAGGTAACATAATCAGATCAATAACATATCTAAAAAAACTGTATCTTCACCAGAGGAACTGGAACACTGGGAGCTGATAGAGAATGGAGGCGATCAATGGCGGACCGATGACATGCCGGGGGATTGTGGACTCGGTTTCGATGACGAATCAGTCACTAAATACTTCAGCACCTCTTTTGAGTAAGAGAGAATGGATAGTAGCTGAACAGATGAGGGTTGGGAAAAATAAAAGGCTGTTTTTCTGGTTGAAAAAGGATCCTTCTCTTTCCTTCACTCTTTCACTGCATGTGTTTTGATCTTTATTCATCTGTGTGTTTCACTGTCTACTTCTGTTTTGTTCCAGACCATGTCTAAAAAGACAAGTTATTGATTTGCTAGCAGAGGGTTATGACCCTGAAAATTTAGATATTGCACAGCCAGAGGTGCATGTGGAGGACTGGTAAGCCTTGAGGACAGACATAATGGCATGAGTTTTGTTTCATCACATTGTCCATTCAGTCATTTCTTTTGAATGCGTGTGTAGGTATAGCAGCCGAACAGACTGTGGGTGTATCTATAAGCTCAATGTGTCTCTGCTTGATGAAAACCTAGAGGTCATCTCTGAATTTAAGCCAGATGAAGTGACCCTTGACCCTGACTGCGACGACTGCTCTTGGAAACAGGTATGAGTGCAGAATCTTCAGTCTCACTTAACCTTTAACCTTCTATAGCCTACTGCATCATATTTAATACGCAAATTTGTAATTTGTCCTACATCATGCAAGTATTTTATTCTTATCAAGCCTGTCGTTTTAACTCAATTTCTACTTCTGTTATAGGTGAGCCACACTTTCACAGATTACGGTCCAGGCCTTCGCTTCATCTCTTTTGAACATGGCGGTCAAGATACCAAGTATTGGAAGGGCTGGTTTGGAGTGAGAGTGACTGGAAGCTCTGTTACCATAGACCTCTAAACACTGGTCAGACAAAATTAAAATTGATTGGAAAAAGAAGAATTTACTCGTAGCTTGCTTTTAGTTTTGCACATACTATACTACATGTAATACTAACTAAATATACAGCTGAAGGTGTACATGCAATGCTAGGCATTTAAACTTAAAGTCAAATTAGAACTTATTTTAGGTGGGTTGTTTTTTTGATTTTTTTTACTTTAGAGGTTTCCATTCCTTCTGAACCACTAACTACCTCTATATGCTCCTGCAAGCTACACATTGAGATATATAACAATGCACTTTTAATGAAGTTCTATATGCAACAGATTTGCAATTTGCATGATCTCCTACTGTCATACGCAAATAGGTCTATATCATGCCCATGACAGAAAAATAATAAAGGAATGACAAAGAATGATGTGTTTCTGACATTCCTTCATTAAATAATTTTGCATTTATAGTTTTGGCATTGAAACATTTGTGATATTATATCACAACATGGCCTTTTTCAAATGACTGCAAGCAGACAAATTCAGGTCAGATGGAGAAATTGCCACATTGCCACCCAGACCTCAGACACACTTTTCACAGACATCCTGTTTCAGTGCCACGAGACTGCTGAGAATTCAGCTTAAAAGTGTATTTAAAATACCATTCAAAAGTTTAGATTTGGGAAGATTTTTAGAATGTTTTGGAACAACTTACATTCATCAAAGCTGCATTTATTTAATCAAAAATATGGTAAAATTGTGATATTGTGAAATATTATTACAGTTTAAAATAACTGTTTTCTATTTTAATATATTTTAAAATGTAATTTATTCCTGTGATGCGAAGCTGAAATTTTAGCATAATTATTATTGTAAATGTTGATAATAGCAGTTGTGCTGCTTAATGTTTTCGTGGATACAGTGATGAATTTCATTTTTCTGGATTCCTTAAATAATAGAAATTTCAAAAGAACAGCAATTATTTGAAATAAAAATATTTTGTGACATAATAAAAGTCTTTACTGTCACTTCAGATTGATTAAATGCATCCTTGTTGAATGAAAGTATTAATGTCTTTTTAAAAAAATCTTACTGACCCCAAACTTGAATGATGAGTGTATTTATCAGCTTTTCTATCAGTGTACCCTGACCGTGGGATGCAGCAAAATAAGGCTCAGAGAAGAAAATCATTTTAGATGATTTTTAATAACCAAACTACTGTTAAAAACCACTTATGGTCAAAAACTTTTTTAACTATCATTAAAGTATGTCACATGTAAAAAATAGATTAAATCATAAACCAAAAGAGTGACAACTGCATCTTATTTGCCTTCAGTCAACAGGTCACAAATTGTCTAAAATAGCTTTGTGCAATCACACATACTGTTCAGGATAATAAACACTGTGTATTATATAAAACATCACAAGTAACAAAGACACTGAAAATGAAGTCAACAGAAGCATAACATCCTATAGAGTGTGTGAATGTCTTCACAGGGTCATTCTCTGATAAATATGATGTATTTTTGGTTTTGTACATATTGACCAACATTTGCGATGTGATTGTACACTCAGGTTCAAGTAGTGTGTGTGTGTGTATCAATCTCCAGCGAATACATTTTGGTTTTGAAGTCAGGGGCTGAAAGGGGTGATTATCATGTAATACAAAAATATGAGTAACCTCATAATGTAACCCTAACCTGCGTATGTTTGCCCTGACATGAGTATTTCCTCATTCGGCTTGTGACTGCATCTGCTTGCAGAAGGCCTCAAACTGCTGCTGTTCAAGTTCAGTCATGACTTTGTTCAGGGCGTAAATCTGCAACACACCAGGAAAAGAGAACAAACAAATGGAGATTAACTGATCTGAATTAAAACAGATATGACAACAGGACATGAAATGTTAAACTTTGCACTATTTCTAATTCCTCAAATGCAAGTAAATGAGTGATTGATCACAATGATTGCGCAATTTTGTACAGAAGGCTCCAAAATGATTTCTGAAGGAGCATGTGACACTAAAGATTGGAGTAATTCAGCTTTGCATCACAGGAATAAATTTCATATTAAGATTACATATTTAGATGATAATACCATTTCACAATATTACTGTTTTTACTGCATCAAAAAAAAAAAAAACATTAAAATATGTTAAATAAGAAAAACTTTTGACCAGCAGTGCATGCAAATTATTTAAAGAAACACAATTTAATTTAAATTGAGTAAAAAAAAAAATATTTGTTGCAAAATAGAACAGTGCGATTTTGGTTAGCATCATGGTAGTGTCCAAATAACCATAGTATTGCATACTATGATATGCATTTATAAGGATTTCTGGGCACAAAGGACATCAGTATATTTGTATGAAGAGGGAGTGTAACCTCTGCTCTTTGTCTTTGCTTCAGCTCCTGCTGGGCTGATTTCTGTTTGGTTCTGTCTCCACGGGTTGGTGTTTGCTGCTTTTGTTTGTCTTTTCGACAGGCTGGCTCCATTTTAGAAGCAGATTAGTCCAGATGATAATTTTTCTGAAATAAAGACATAAAAGTCAATAAAACACAGCAGGCTACTCAATTCACAAATTGCTAATAATATACTGAATAACAGGGGTTTTCAATCTTTTAGATGCCACAAACCACCAAATATATCATCGCACTTTCAAAATTTGAAAAGGCATCTATTGAGTATATTGTATAAAAAATCTATATATAGATGTACTGTATAAATCAAATTATATCTTGAAAAATTAATACATATTTCTGCACGTATCTTGTTTTAATCTTTTTAAGTCTTTTTTTAATGTAAGTTACACTAATTACCACGAACCTCCTAGCATTCCCTGGGTTTTTGTAGTTAGAACAGCTGATAAAAATTAACAAACAGCACCATACATGAAAGGTTCATTTTCGTTATTGTTTATTTCGGATTCATTCAGAAATAAGTGTAATTTACTTCATTCAGAATAATCCATAGTTTTCTATTAGCTTAGCACGTACACCCTGTCAGAAATGACTTTACATTATCACACAGCAAACTCACTCCGTGAAGACTATAAGAAAAACAAACAAACGAAGACAATAAAAGGGCTATATTGTCTTACCGTGTCTGATTTTTAACGAAAACAATCAACAAAGATGAGGCTAGGATGGTTTAGCAGGCTTGTTGTGTCACTGATAAATAAACTCGGATAGAAAATGGAGCCTGTTCTAGAAGGTTCCTATTAACGTTCCGTTTAAAGGAGACCGGCTGGACTTTTTAGAAAACCCCTGACTAAAAGGCTTTTACATAATTTTACATTATATTTTACATATAATTGTAGTCATGTACAATTATGTGTATTTTATTTTATGCATAAGATCTGATACCTTAATTTATATATATAAAAAAACTTATCGACTAATTTGTATTTGTGCATTCTTTCTTTCTTTTTTGTTTTGTTTTTATAACTGTACTGCCTTAATGATTTAATGTTTTGTGCTGTTCAATAATATTGTGGGAATCAAATGATTCACGAACCCACTCAGAAGTTCCGATTTAAATCAATTGATTCGTGAATCGTGTGCCTTCGTCCCGATCTGAATAATGATTCGCGAACCATCATTTCAGATCGGGACTTTGGAGTCGGAGACCCGATTTTAATCAAAAGATTCACGAACCCGCTCTTAAGGTCCCATCTGAATCAAATAATTCGCGATCCGCGCTCCGAAGTTCCGATCAGAATCAAAAGATTCGCAAAGCTGCTCCGATGTTTTGATCCAATGATTCGCGATCCGATTGGAGCGGTTCGAAACAGTGAGTCATTTTGCTACGCAATGATTCGAATTTCGAAGTTTCAAAATCAAAAAAACCCACCACTATGCTTTTTAAAATCATTTGCGATGCCGAAATTCTAAAATTAATCGGAGCAGTTCCAGGATAAATCAACTGAATCGGGTTGTCTGTTCCTCCGCTTTCGCAATCACAACTTCAGCCATGTTTACACGACACAATCAGTACAACTACTGGCTTAGCTCGCTAGTTTTAAAATAAATAAGCAAAAAAAGTATGTTTACAAATAAAATATCCATCTTTCCATTCCCAAAGATAACATCCAACACAAATATTCAGGTGAGGCAACCTGTTTACTGCTAACTACTAAAACATTCCAGTAAAATAACGAGGTGCACCTCAAAATACATGTTATATGGAAAGATTGTGCATTATAATCAAATTTGTAGCTTAATACATTATATTATTAATAGTCTGGCCACTGCAGTTAAGTTGGTGAGAGTTCAATAGGAAATCAGTTGAAAGCATCCAGTTACACCAATTAAGTTAATGTTCAATTTATTAGTATTGTAATAAATATTTGAGAAATTATTGATGTATCTGACTGTATTAGTCACTACAGAGTGATAGTCAAGGTAAAAATGGTTAAAATACTACAAAATATAAACGAATATAATGTAGGCTAGTGTCACACTCTAGTTTTTTTCTCCATGCATTTGTTGCTTGCAAAACAAAAAGCGACCACAAGAGGTCGCTCGTATAAAGCTATTGAAGGGAGACCCGTTGACATTTTTTGCTAACACTTGATCTGTTATTTTAATGCATTCATTTATCAGAAAACTGTTAACTGTGTGTTTTAAATTAAATTAAGCAGGGGTTATTTTTTATTCAGTAATTATTGGACAGACTGAGTTATTTCAGTATCTAGAGAGCAAAAATTTCACTTATATTTTCTTACACCCCATCCCCGCAGGTGCTAAATCATTCAGAAATAGTAATAAAAACATTTCACTCTGGTTTTTACCTCCCTGCCACTTCGGAATTTAAATGTACTCCAGTGTTTCTATTAAATTACTTGCGTGACATAATTCAAAAGCTCGGTTTGTTCTTTTTAAGACATTTTTTCCCAGAGTAGGCCTGTCACAAATGCTGCGCTAGCAGTTATTGTTTTATCCTCACGTAGTATCAGATGACGACAACACTCATATGTCACCAGAAAGACAGAAAACTGTATGTGGAGTTAAGAAGGTGTCAGGTTGTCAGACACAAATGGACCACCTAGGAAAAAACTGCTAAAAGCTCTCGGCGAAGGCCGACCGATCATCATTTACGTAAATATTGGTTAATCCGATACCTGGCAAGGCCCGACGAGGCATAAAAGTGTCAAAGACACTATAAACTATCCCGTTTGGATTGTGTCGTTAGAGTAACAGAGGAGTCGTATAATTGTAAAATGCCCCAAAACAAGACGTGTGTGTCAGTGATGGGCCGAGTACAGTTTGACCATATATGATGCTGTACTTTTACGAACCCTCACTTGACGCTCATATAGCTGTCCTCGTGTTTATGCCCTTTGGCACCGCTGTGCCACATGAAATTTATCATGGCACATTCCGATGTGTTTTCCTGGATTCCTTCCCCAACACAGGAGAGCACTCGCTCTGTAATAATATCCAAGGAAGAACAACTGATCCTAAATGCAACAGACCCCCTCCGACAGATTTTCCACTCAGTCTTAACCCGACCTTTAGCGCCCTAGGAAAAGCTGGCATGCGCAAGGGAGTTCCCATGAGCCACTGCCACAGTCTGCGGAAAGCCAGCCTGAACAAACTGAATGCGGTGGGTCGGGAGGTGCCGTGAGCCTGTGACGGCAGATTGTTGTCAGATGCATAAGAGGAGCTTTGCCCACTGCTCTTGACCGTTTGTTCTTCCCCAATACCAGCACACCTCATTGACTGGAGCAGTAATTCAAAGTGATTTGTCTGTTATCGAGATGTCCTTTCCCTCCAGAGCACAGTTCATCACTCAGATGCATGATGGGATTACATCTAGAGAGGTAATGAGTCAAGATAGCAGTGGAAAGCAGCTTGTATGGGCCTAAATGAAGGGTATCGTTTGAAACTGCTGTAATCTCAACACTACAGGCCTACAACTTTTGCACACTAATAAAGTTATTAAAGGATACTGTTAAAGGTTACACTTGACGCCTTTTTATCTAAACGCTTATCGTCAAATTCATAAAAATTCATATTATTTATAATTCATATTGTTACATTTTAAAAGTTCGTCAATTTTATTTATTTGAGCATGAGCTGTTGGATAAAATTAAAATGTAATAAATATTTAAAAATGAATAAATAAAATAAATATACATATTTCTAAATATTTAAAACCATTTAAAGAAAATACATTTTAAGCATGAAGATGTTTTAAAAATACAAAAATAAATGTAACATTTTAAAATTTGGTTTATTTAACCTAATTGTTAACATGTATTTTCAAAAATATTTCATTAAATAATTATTTTTTTAATGTTTAATGAATATTAAAAATATTTCATTAAATAAAGTTTTAAAATATTTTATACATACATATAAACATTTAAAACCATTTAAAGAAAATAAATACAGAAGATAAAGAAAATTACATTAAACATTAATATATATATATATATATATATATTTTACATTTGTGTCTATTTTACCTAATTGTTAAACATATTTTTAAAATAGTTATTTTTTAATATTTAATGGATATTAAAAATATTTCAATAAAATGTTTTAAAATATTGTATATATACATATTTATAAATATTTAAAACCATTTAAAGAAAATACATAGAAAACAAATATTAATCATTAATATTTAAAAAATATATATTTTTAAATGTTGTTTATTTTACCTAATTGTTAACATGTATTTTTAAAATATATTTTTAGATAGTTATTTTTTTCATATTTAATGAATACTACAATATTTAATTAAGTAAAATATTTTAAAATATTGTATATATACACATATTTATAAATATTTAAAACCATAAAAAAATAAATACAGAAAATAAAGAAAATAAATATAACATATTCATATTTGAAAAAACACATAAAAAAATAAATGTCAAATTTTTAAAATTTAGTTTATTTTACCTAACTGTTAACATGTATTTTAAAATGTGTTTAAAATATTGTGTATATACATATTTATAAATATTTAAAACCATTTAAAGAAAATAAAGAAAATAAATATTAAACATTAATATAAAAAAAACATAAAAAATAAATGTTACATTTTAAAATTTTGTTTATTTTGTCCAGCTGTTAACATTTATTTGTAAAATATTTCTTTAAATAGTTATTTTTTATATTTATTGAATATTAAAAATATTTAATTAAATAAAATGTTTTAATTTTTTTTATACATACACATTTCTAAATATTTAAAACCATTTAAAGAAAATAAAGAAATACAGAAAATAAAGAAAAGAAAATATTAAACTTAAAATAAAAAATAAATGTTACATTTTTAAAATGTAGTTTAGTTTACCTCTTTTTACCCAATTTAAAAACAAAGTATTTCTTGAAATATTTATTTTTTATAATATTTAATGAATTACTTTGTAATTCATATTATATATTATATATATATTTTTAAACTATGGATTTAGTTATCGATTGATTACTTGATTGACTAAATAGATGCATATACCAAATGCATAAAGTTGGCAGGTTTTGCTATTATTTATTAACACTTCTACTATATGTTTCTTAGTGTAACATTAATAATAAAAATTAAGTAGGGGTGTCTGAACTTTAAAAAGTTATATATAGGGTGTTTAAGTTCTTGAACAGAACAGAAAAGACACCCTTATGCAGAAAATCTGGAACACCCACTGCGGCTGTCAACAATTTGAATACAGATGAGCAACTCAAGTTAAAAATAAGGAGGCAAGGGAAGCAGCCTTTAATAAACATTTCATATTGCTGTCACTTACACATAAGACCTTAGCCACAGCAGCATCCAGCGCTGGCTCCAAAACCTCTACGGGCTGCCAAAGAAACGTAGCACCACATTGAACTTTTCAGCACTAAAAATAACCGCCTGAATGAATGATGCCCAAACTGAATGGCAAACTGAGGCCTCTTTTTTCACACCTGTAGTGCGTCTGACCAGCAGGTCCGTCCAGCAAAAACAGTGGCATTGTTGCTCCGCCGAAGGATGGAGAGGAAATGAGCGCACCAGTTTGCGGGTTTGCCGAAGGGTGGCAGCATTTTTTGTGGATGTGCATAATGGTTGTTGTAATCGCGCGCAATAAACGCCGCAAACCACATTAAAACAGCTCTGCAGTTTTGGGTCCACCTCAACTGACATCATCAGGGCCTTTCTGACCTGCCCACTGACATTCAGAGATATCAGGGGGTTTCCCAAACAGCAGGAGCATTTCTTCAGGGGACAGAACAAAAGAAACGTTGTTACTGGACCGCGTTCAAGTTCGACAAGCAAACACCAGTTAAATGTTCATTAGTGTGTTTTAATAAGCAAAATTAGCAACGTGTTTTCCTTCAGACTTCTTGGAGAGATGAAGTTTGACATGCTTGAGACAGATCTGCTTCACGGCCTGACGTTAAACAAGCAGTCAAGAAGTCAATCAGCTCTTTCTCCGCTCTCAATGAGGACTTCTTCCAGATCTTTAAAAGATCACATAGTTTAAATTTGCTCTATGACTTTACGTTCTTAGCAAAGCTTTTTCAAACTAGAAAATGAGTGTTTTGTGCAAAACTCACCATCATGATGCTGAAGTGATGGGGCTTTTTGATGGACGCCAATGTCAAACAAACCCAACTTCAAAGTCAGATCACTTGGTAAAATAACAGCACACCTATTATCATGAAGACTTATGACTTGAGGAATCTTTCATGTCTATATGTGACCCTGGACCACAAAACCTGAAGGGTCAACATCATCTGAAATGTGTGGTTTGTTAGGACAGAACAATATTTGGCTGAGATACAACTATTCTCTGGAATCTGAGGGTGCTAAAAATTCTAAATATTGAGAAAATCACCTTTAAATTTGTCCAAATGAAGTTCTTTGCTATGCATATTACTAATCAAAAATTAAGTTTTGATATATTTATGGTAGGAAATTTACTAAATATCTTCATGGAACATGATCTTTACTTAATATCCTAATGATTTTTTGGCATAAAACAAAAATAGAAATTTTGACCCATACAATGTATTGTTGGCTATTGCTACAAATATACCCAGGTGACTTATGACTGCTTTTATGGTCCAGGGTCACATATGCCAATGTTATCAATGCACAATAACAGATGTTTTTTTTTTTTTTAAATTAAGCTGACATATAAATATTTATGATTAATTACAATAAGCTTAAGTTGATACTAAAATTACTTAAATTAAACTGAAATAAAAAATGAAACAGATATAGAAATTAAGACTAATAAAAATGACAAAATTATTAACACTAAAATTCAAATGGAAAATGAATACATATAAATTAGATTTTTACATTTTATGTATGTCAACTATATTTGATATCACTTATAATAACACTGCTGTTCAAAAGTTTGGGATCAGTAAGATTTTTTAATGTTTTTTAAAGTCTTTTCTGCTCATGAAGGCTGTGTTTATTTGATTAAAAAAACAGTAAAAACTGTAATATAGTGAAATATTATTGCAATTTAAAATAGTGGCTTTCTATTTTAATATGCTTTAAAACAGAATTTATTCCTGTGATGCAAAGCTGAATTTTCAGCATCATTACTCCAGTCTTCAGTGTCACATGATCCTTCAGAAATCATTCTAATATGCTGATTTATTATAAATGTTGGAAACATGCTTAAATGTTGTGCTGCTTAATATTTTTTTTTGGAACCTGGAATACTTTTTTCAAGATTCTTTGATGAATAAAATGTTAAAGAGCAGCATTTATTTAAAACAGAAATATTTTGTAACAATGTACACTACCATTTAAAGTTTGGGGTCAGTCAAATTTTCCTTTCTTATTTTGTTTTTGAAAGAAATTAATACTTTTTAATTCAGCAAGGATGTGTTAAATTGATAAAAAAAAAAAGTGATAGCAAAGAGTTACATTGTTAGAAAAGATTTCTATTTTGAATAAATGCTGTTCTTTTAAAATTTTATTCATCAAAGAATCTTGAAAAAAGTATCACAGGTTCTAAAAAAAATATTAAGCAGCAAAAACCGTTCAAAATTGATAATAAATTAGCATATTAGAATGAAGGATAGTGTGACAGATGGTGTGACTGAAGACTGGAGTAATGGCTGATGAAAATTCAGCTTTGCATCACAGAAATAAATTATATTTTAAAGTATTTGGATATAGAAAACTCTCATTTTAAATTGCAATAATATTTTATAATATTACTCAGTGTTGGGGGTAACGCATTACAAGTAACGCGAGTTACGTAATCAGATTACTTTTTTCAAGTAACTAGTAAAGTAATGCATTACTTTTTAACTTGCAAGAAAATATCTGAGTTACTTTTTCAAAAAAGTAACACCAGTTACTTTGTTTTCCTATTTATTGACTGACAAGTCTCCTGTCCCCATGTTGAGAGAAATTGGAAATACAGAGACGTTGTGAGCATTGTGTGAACATGATGTTACTGTAGTTCTAGACTAAATGTGAACATGCATTAATCTCACTCAGAAAACAGATTCAGTACTCATCAAAATGAATTAAAACAGTGAAATGCAAGCCTGCAACAATATGTTAAAAAACACAAATTTCATTTATGTATTTAATGCTATTTTATTAACCAGTGTCTTTGCTACTGACCTTGGATGATCCAGTTCAACCGAACTAAGAAGAAAAAATTACTTTAAATAAACAAACATTTGTGCTTTATTGTTTTTTATTGCTAAAGAGTGTTGAAACCTTCTTCTCCTGTGTTCTACTGTACAGACGTGAATTTATTTTTCCTTCAGCCTGAGGCTTATTCATTTTACTTTTTGGTGTGAAAGCCAGGGCTTTTACATTTGCTAAAAATATAACTTTCTATATTAAAAACAAACAAGCAAGCCCTGCCCAGATTTAAAAAATAACGCAAATGTAACGCAAATGTAACTCAAAAGTAACGTAACACACTTACCATATAAAGTAACTAAGTAACGTAATTAGTTACTTTTTTAAGGCAGTAACGCAATATTGTAATGCATTACATTAAAAAAAACTGATAAAAATTGACATTACTTTTTTCTGTATTTTTAATAAAATGAACAGAACTCTGATGAGCATAACATTAAGAAATCTTACTGATCCCAATTTTTTTTTTATTACCAGTGTGTCAAATATTATACAGAAATGTGTGTATTTTGACATTTTAACTAAACAATGACTAATGATAGACAAATTAAATAAGTGCATCAAAGTCAATGGCATCCCAGAGATGTGACTGAAATTCATTATATTATAGAATGAATTACATACAGGCCTGCATGACACTCAGTTGGCCTTGATCTCATTAGGAATGCTCAGAAATGTGAAGTTTCATTTAATGCAGGTTGTGTAAAAACACTGCTCTATGCTTCTACACTTCCATAAATAAAGGTTCTTTATTGGCATCTTTGGTTCCGAGAAAAACCTTTGTGATCCATGGAATCTTTCCATCACACAAAAGTTCTAAAAGGTTCTTTAGATCATTCAAATGTTCTTCATATTAAGAAACAAATGGTTATTTACAAACTGTTTACTGAAAGGTTCTTCTATTGCATTCACTGCAAAACTGACTGCAGAACTGTGAAAGTTGCCAGACTGGACGATAATACGGTCTACAGAGCAGAAAATTGCTCGATTTGTGTTCTCCCCAAGGGAGACCACAATATGCAGCAGTTCGTACAACTATCCCGCACCGATGCATTTTTCCCGCACCGCCGCTGGTCATTCGTCTGCAGCGAATCCTCCTGTCCAGTGCCTAAGCAATTCTGTGGCTAATTCTTTTAAAACGCAAGGGTTCGCGGGTATGCGTGTGGCAAAGATGGATCTCATTTTATATGTATTATGCAAAAACCGCCTTGGCTGGCGCAAACGACCCGTCCTTTTAACGTAAACAAACCGTCTGGCAATAAATCCTCACTTGTTATTTCCTCGGTTTCACTCCCCAGAGCCGATTCTCAAATACAAGATCTGCTTGTTGAACACGACGCCTCCCCCTCATTCCCCCCACGTCGACTCCCAGCATCTTCAGCAGCGCGAGGGGGTAGAAACAGTCAGTCTTTTAATTTGGCTTATGACAGCCCCTCAGTGTGCGCACGCTGGCAAGTCCCCGACTTCTAGACCGGCCTCTCAACCACGACCTAGTACTCATTACTACTGTTTGTTTTGGCAGCGGCCAGATGGTACTTAGGAGCGCCGAGCGGCGCAAGTGTCCCGGCCAACACGCGATATTTATGTTTAGGGGACGTGGACACCGGTTTAGCTGAGATAGAATCAATAATACCTTTTAACGCAGGGCTGAAACACTGAGTCTTGAGTACTTTGTGTGAAGCCCGAGTGAGAGAGAAAGGAAAATATATACTTCGGGAAACAAATCAACCATTTTTCTTTTCTCTCCAAGTGTAATTTGGACCCCGACCCTCCTAATTTTCAGTCTGGGGCCGCTTGCGGATTGTCTACGCGTGGAATAACGTATTATGTTACTAGTCGATATGTACCAAGAATGTGATAAACAACACTAGCATTCTTGGATGTCCGCAAGGAACGTGAAGTAATACCAGCAGTCACACATACCTCCACATCATCATCTGACCTCAGCACTAATGTGATACGTGAGGGATCAGGCCCTCCGATGGTGTTAACGCTCATCTAATGAGAGTCCTCCGCTCGTCTCGTGGGCTGGGAGAGCCACTAAACCCAAAATTAGTCAAATGAATTACTACCCAGCTGACCCACCCAAAACAAGTTGAGCTGTTTACTATGGGGACGCAACAATTCACAATGAAGTCTCTGAGAAAGTCCAAACAAAATGTGGAAAGCTTTAGAGATGAGTCATTTTTGACTTGTTCTCAAGCTACATTTAAAAAAAAATAAATAAATTACATTGTTAAAAGTTCTTACCTGTTTCAACTTAAAAACTTAAGTTTAGCATCTGCCTTAAAATTTTAAGTTAAATCAACTTGAAAAGTACAAGTCATTTCAACTCAAAATTTAAATCAACTTACAAGCACAAGTCATTTAAACCTATTTTATTGTACTGAGTTGAAATGACTTGTATTTTTAAGTTGATTTAACTTTTAAGGCAGCTGCTGAACTTAAGTTTTTAAGTTAAAATGGAGAAAAGTTTTATAACTTAAAAGTCACTATAACTTACAAGTAATTACAACATTATAACTTACAAGTCATTTAGAACTTACAAGTCATTTCAGCTCATAAGTTAAATCAACTTAAAAGTACAAGTCATTTAAACCTGTTTTATTGTAGTGAGTTGAAATGACTTGTACTTTAACTTAAAATTTTATGGCAGCTGCTGCTAAGTTTTTAAGTTGAAACTGGAGAATTTATTTATAACTTAAAAGTACAAGTCATTTCAACTCATAAGTTAAATCAACTTACAAGCACAAGTCATTTAAACTTATTTTATTGTAGTGAGTTGAAATGACTTGTAATTTTAAGTTGATTTAACTTAAAATTTTAAGGAAACTAAGTTGAAACTGGAGAAGATTTTTATAGTGTAGAGAAACAATACTGCATAAGATAAAGGGTTTAGTTCACCCAAAAATGAAAATTCTGTCATTAATTACTCATACTCATGTCGTTCCAAACCCGTAAGACCTTCGTTCATCTTCGGGACACAGATTAAGATATTTTTGATGAAATCCAAAAGCTTTCTGAACCTGCAGAGACAGCAACGCAACTGACATGTTAAAGGCCCAGAAAGGTAGTAAGGACATTGTTAAAATCGTCCATGTGACATTAATGGTTCAACTGTAATGTTATGAAGATACAAAAACCCTTTTTGTGCACAAAAGAAAAACAAAAACAAAAATAACGACTTACTATTTAACAATTTCTTTTATTCCGTGTCAGTCTTCGTTGTGCATTCACAGAAGCACCACAATGCATACAATAAAGTCGTTATTTTTGGTATTTTTTATACTGCAGTGTAGACCTTCGATGTACTTTAAAACTAGGTTTTTGCCAATATGATGTAGAAATCAGGCCATAAAATAGAGATCAGGCTGGATTCGAACCTGCAACCGCTGAACCACCGTCTAAAATGAATCATGGGGTCATAGGTTCACATTTTAGAGGGACAATTGAAGACACTATTTAACCTGGACTGTTTTAGCACAAACCAGCTGTGCAAACAAAAAAGCAGGGCTCTGCGGGCCGCTGGGGATACAGGTGTAATTCAGAAGAATGAATAACCACACTGTGGTCAGGACTGGCTTCTGACCCAATGACGTCCAATCATTAAGTGCCACCATGCCACAGACAAACCTCCAGATGTTCATAATATGCAAGTCACGGTCAACATCGGATGGAATTGTTTGCTCTGTTGCAACAACATGCCAGATTTTATATCAACAGCTTAATTCCAGGTTCACTTCAGAGAGACTGACCCTGGCTGTTCTTATGTGAAGGTTTGATTGGGTCGCTTCATCAGTTTTCCCTTGCTGGTAGATGATATTACAAACTATTTCTACTAACACTTACTTTAACACTTAGAAATTATAGAAAAATAACATTAACTAATAAGAATGAGTGACATTTGTTAACTTCAATGTTGTTAAAAGATTGCTTCAGAGGTCATGAATAAATTCCATACAGTTTTAAAACTGCAGTACCACTGACGTCCAGTAGGCGCAGCATTTCTGCCAGTCTGCTGTAAAAGTTTATTGACACTGAAAATATCACTGCCGGGTCCCCTGGGAGTGGTGGGTTTGCCGACGCCGGGAGCAGTGTTAAGACCAAACAGAACTAATTGAAGGAGACGCTTACATATTCTCCAGCGTATGGCTCAGGGGTGCGCTTGGCCACAGCAGCGGATGCCGCTGGCAACAGGGTGGGTAGTGGATACGGCCTAAACCAAGAGATGCACCACAGGGCACGAAGGTCCTTTTAGGGCTGTAAAAGATCACACACATGAGTGAAAATGACGTTAGCAAAAAATGAGGTGAATGAGCTATCATAGGAGAGTTGAATGTAACCAGTGGTGCTCCTGCCTGTACACACGACATCCCCAACACCTCAAATACTGTAATTTATCATGTATGTCAGCATCATGTATTGCAATAACTCTTTTTTGAAAACTATTATTATTAGCACATTTAGGCACCACACAACCCATGCAATTGCACAATTTCACGCAATCCGCAATTTCTACCGAGGTTAACCGAACAAGATTTCTACTCAGACCGGGACCACTTGCCGATGGACCCCAAACCTCTAAACGTCTCTGGTCATGGGCGTTTTTTCCATGATTCAATGGCTATGTTTACATGCACAATTTTTGTTCCAGTTGGACTGAATTCATTCCGATTTATGAGTCTGAATGTAGTGTTTACATGAACGCTAAATAAAGTGATTGTCACAAGCTTCAAATCAGAATTCTTTTTTTTTTGACATGCACACACTGCACAAATATAGAGTTTCTTTCTGTTTGCACATAATAACCACTCTCCTACACTGTTCCTTTCTTTGTTTTAAACAGTAGAATTATATGTATCCATTTCTGAATAAATATTACATATAAACCACTGTGCCATGCTGCTTATATTTATTCTGTGCATCCCCGTGCCCAAAACCATTTAGTCGTCTGTGGATGAGAATCTAAAACAAGGACTGGTGGGACATTGCCCTGCTCCACTTCACAGACGCTGAGTGAAAGGAGAGTTTTAACATGACAAGACATTCATTTATACAACTCATTATTCAACGGAAATAGCTCATTCCATGCATCGTGTTATTGTGCAGTTCTACGTCATTGCACATGCACAGTCCTTTCAGTTTCAGTTTTCAATCCAATGGAGTGTTTACACGCACTTTCAATCATATTAGAAAAGGAATAATCCACCCCTTTCAATCAAATCGAAATTTCATTCAGATCGAGCTCAATCGGAGCCGTCAGTCCGATTATTTGGTTGCATGTAAACGTAGCCATTGAGATTTTTGATTCTCAAGTCACAGAAAAAAAAATAATTCAGAAGAACTGAAGTTATGTAAAAATGAAAAAGGTCATTTGTGACTTTTTATTTCACAATTCTGAATTTTTTCTCACAATGATTCTAAATATGATTCGTAATTCAGGGCTATTGCAAGAAATGATCTCAGAATTGTGAGATATAAACTTTCTGAATTCTGAAAAAAAACAGAAGTCGTTAACTTTTGCAATTCCATGTTTATATCTCGCAATTCTTATTCTCGCAAGACTTTTTTCTCTGAATTCTAAATTTAAGTCTCACAATTCTGTTTCTGCCATGGAAAAAAGTGATTGCAATTTTTTATCTCAATTCTGACTTTTTTTTTTTTTTTTTTTGCAATTGCGAGTTTATAGCTCACAATTTTGACATTTCTTCTCAGATCTGAGTTAACCTTTTTCTCTCAGAATTGCATGTTTAAATCTTGAGTTTCTATCTCATTATCTGATTTTTTTTCTCGAAATTGCAAGGAAAAGAGTATGAATTGTGAGATAAAAAGTTATCTTTTTACTCATTGTGGAAATAGTCTTCAATTTGGAGTGTAAAACTTGACCAGTGGAACTTGTTAATTTATATTACCTGAATGAACACAGTTTACGTAGGATGTTTTTTTGGCATCTGATGACATGAGACACAGTGCAGTGGAGCGTCTTTGAGACTTTGAGAGAAAAGCTGAACTTCTTTTACATGCCGTTTTTATAAATGCCAGGCTGAAAAATGTGCCGCAATGGCAAAAGATGCTGCTTCTGCTTGATTTTGCAAACTGACATTTCCTGTCATGTTATTTTAATGTATTGTCGTAATTATATACACACTGGTTTGTAACATAAATAATTTTACAATTTTATTTATGTATCTATGCATTTATGTGTTTATGTTACTATTTTTAGTTGTTTTTTACAGCCTTTCACAAAACAGAAAATGTTATTTTTTTATTTTATTTTCTATTTGCCCAATTTACAGTGGGAAAAAGTTATAATTAAGATGGTTGGAAGCAGATTTGAAACTAAATTTATTTATATAAAAAAAAGCGCACACAGAATAAGCAATATATTTTGTTTAGCTAATGTTTATTTAACTGCTAATGGATGAAAATGAACTTTTCTGAACTGCAGTGTGAGTGAACGTTATTTAAGTGCCATATAGCTGACTGTATGCCTGAACAAAATAAGCTAACACAGGTGTTAGCGATCTCTCCGAAGCGTCTTCACAGTGAACTGCTTTAAATGCTGGTAAGTGTTTGATTTGCACTTTTCAACATGTTATCTTTCCTTTCTCTGCCTCTCTGTTTCTGTTCTCAGGATTTTTATGTCTGTTTACGTAAGCAGAGATACATGTTCTGGTATGCCTGCCGCCACGGTGGTGGCAAAGGTTTCATGGGTCGCACACTGACTGCTGTTACAAAAATTGGTTATCCTTTAACGTTCATGCACCTTATCAAAATCAACTATGGTATGTGTTTTTTTCTTTTTGCATTGCTGAACTCAACTGGTAAGTCATAACAACTGCTGTTACTGTAGAAATAATGAAAATTATGCACTAAACTTAGTTAATCACAATAATGAACAAATGAAATTTTTATTAGACACAATGCAAATCACTTTTTTATTTATACTGACATTGATTTCTTCCCCACTTCTGCTGTAATAAAGCAATATTTTGCAGTATCAAATGAATTACAACCTTGGTTATGAAAATAAAACGTTTTGCAAGAGCTGCCAAGCCATAGACCAGCTATGTGTGGATCCCAGCGTCTGGGCGCTGCTCAAAGACACATACCTATCAAATGCCCTGTGAATTGTAAAACACATATCAACTCGACACTAGACGGCCCTCTGGGCCAAATGAGCGGGAACTTTCAGATGAACTCTTTCCTTTAGTGTCCTCGTATAGCTTTCGAGCCACATAAGCATGACCCTTGGAAGTCGAACTAAGCCTATTTGGTTTATTTTAAGATGTTTCTTAATTTGCACACATAGTTCTTCACAGTTTAATGTGTGATTTACTACTATTAAGTATATAATTTAGTATGTTTTGACTTGAGATGCAAAATTCTTTCCATTGCTGCCATTTTGACTGTTCGGTCGTTTTCGTAAAACAGGACATTGATGGTGTTTTTTTGTTAGTCATGGTCCCTCCAGCAAACTCATTTGTTTTGAAGTGTTATGCAAAAAACAGAAAAATGCCCGGGTGTAAAAAATACTTTGTCAATAAAAATACTATGCTTTGGTCACGCATTCACAGCATACAATCCTACTTAAATACAGAGAAACATCAGTAGATGCTTGCGATGTTTGCCCTCAATAATAATTTGATAATGATATTGTGGTGTAATTAAACAAAATGAATGAGGTTGTGATTTTAGCTACATGATGCACCACTGTTCACAAGTTTGGGGTCAGTAACATTATTTATTTACTGGAAGAAGTTAACGTTTTATTCTGCGAGAACGCATTAAATTGATCAGAAGAGATAGTAAAATTTTACATTGTTACAAAAGATTTCTATTTCAAATAAATGTTGTTCTCTTGAACTTTCTATTAAACAAAGAAGCAGCAAATCAGCATATTAGAATAATTTCTTAAGGATCATGTGACACTAAACACGTAAGAGTAATGATGCTGAAAATTCAGCTTTACATCACAGAAATAAATTACATTTTAAAATATATACAAATAGTAAACAGTTATTTTAAACTATAATAATATTTTACAATTTTACTGTTTTTTACATTTTTAGATCAAAAAAGCTTATTTTAAAAAACTATTTTTTTTTTACCTACTCCAAAGTTTGAATGGTAGTGTATAGTGGGGCCAAAAAATATTTACAATTTTAAAATAATTTTCATAACAAATGAATTATATTTTCAGCACAATTTGAGTGAAAAAGTGTATCTTTACAACTGTATTACTTTCATAGCACAAGCTGAAGGCAGTATTTGGCACAAAACCGTTTTTATTATGAAATCTGGGAGATAAACCACACAGAAGTGAAGCCAGCAAGTTAATGACCCGAGTGACTTTGGCTTTGAAGGATGCCATCAGTCCCAGCATGTACTACAGCTAAATTACTTCCAAGGATCTCTTTACTGTCAGGGTTTGTAGTTTGTTGGTCCCTGGTTCATGGGTACAGCTCTTGCTGAAATCAGCACGAAAATAAAGAGCTTTGTAGCTTTCTGAAAGTCCCGAATAAGCACAATCAAATAATGAATATCAGCTCAATGCACATGCCAAACCACTACAAAAACATTTACTCTTGTGTGATAAGAACTTCTACTCTAAATAACGAATTACCCAGTGAAACTTGTGGTTTAATCTGGTTTAACCACAGTGGGACCCTAAAAAAAGAAATAAGAAACATGCAAAATTCACTACTGTACATATTGGGTACAGTACATTTTGTATATTTTCAGTTTTCACTTTAAGTTTTATTTTGTTATGTTTTTTTTTTTAATCTATTTAGTTTACATTTCAATACATTTTTTTCAGTTTTAGTAATTTTAGGAATTTAACTTAAATCTATTTTATTTCAGTTAGTTTTTAATTGAATATATATATATATGTGATATCCATTCTATTTCAACTAACAAAAGTCAGTTTAGTCAACAACACTGATGTGTCTGTATAATTTTAATCAGATTTAATGATAGAGCACAAGCACAAGAACTGGTGGATGCAACCCTATAAAAACAGAGAAGGCGAGAAAAAGATAGAGAGAGAGGAGCGAGATGGCCTAAATCAACCCTTGCTGCTTAATTTAGCCAACATTCACAGAGACATCATTCATGGCTGTGTTTCTGTGCTCCATGCAGTTTGCTCTATTTGCTTTTAAACGTGTGGCGGAGACCTGGCTCGCAGGCTCGAGTCCGATTATAACTTTATATTAGGATCCGAGGGGGAGTCAATTACAGCCAGTCCTGTTTTATAAATCAGCGTGGAAGGAGGAAGGAGGGGGAGCAACTAGCACAGGGCCTTCTTAATGCAGATTTGTGAATCCTGACTTGTTTTATTGCTGTTTGAGCAAGTTTGCGGTTCATTTCCCATCAGCCCTCTGCTTTATTAATCAGCTCACGGGCATTTAATGTATATCGTCCCAAGAGTCACGGAGCCTCTGTATGCTGCTTTGCAGTTGTCGAGAGGGCAGAAAATGAAGGGGGACAGGGTGGACAAGGTCGGTTTATGACAAATGGACCTGGAGGGAAAATTTATCATACGGCAAGAACCAACAATGGAGTTATTGTTGTAGCAAAATCAAGGAAAGACAGCCTTGTGCCCACTAACGTACACTGTGAGGCATTGGAGCTACTGGAAGAGCAAGAAAAATAGATCTTGCCCAACGAAACTGCAAAAGTGGTTGAAAACCACTAATGAAAAAGAACGTTTATACAGAAGCCTAATGATTAGCAAACTGACGGGGACGATTCCTCTTGTAATTGAACGGAAATAAGGGCGGTAACTACCTAATGATTGCACTGCAAACACTCCCCTTAAGATCTGTTCGAAAACCTACTGAGCTGTCTAGCTGTATGCTCCCTACATAGGCAGCATCCTAACAGTGTAATCTGGTTTTAGCTGGTCACCCGACTGGCTGGTTTAAGCTGGGTTTTTGGAAACATCGGGCCAACCAGGCAAGCACCACGATGGGGAGGCTTGAATACCAATTTAAACTAGCTAAATCAGTGTTAAACTGATTTTGTCACCGGGAATCTACTGACAATTAATTTCAATGGAGCTCACTCTAAAATAAATAAATAAGTTAATAAATAGACCATTAACACTGTTAATTTAATAATGCTTAGATATTAATACTGGACAAAAATACTCAGTACACCTCAGAATTTTAAACATTTTAACAATGTTTAGATATAAAATGAGTCAAAAATACTGAGTAAAATTTTTTGCAATGTCCAGTTTTAATACGCTGCCAAGTTAACTAGCAGGAAGCTCAAAGTATTGGGTAAAATATTATTTTTGCATTTTAAAAAATAATTAAATGTAACGTTTTATCGATCATTTTCAGTGCTAAGTGCATACAGCATCTATAATCAACATCCTGGATTTCTTGGATCCAATGCATTGCGGGACTTTCTTGTTTTATCTAAAACTAAAGTACAGTAGAAGAAATACAGATACACAGCTCTAGGTTCTTAAACAGGATACTAGTGCTGGTCAACAGGTTAAGACTTACAGACCTTCCTACCACCTTTGACAGAACCAATTGTGGAAATGCTTTTGCTAAACATAGCCAAAAGTATCCAATTAGCTGAAGTCAGGCCTTTTTTATGACGTCTGTAAGAGTTAATATTTCTCATAACTGTCATTTACGCTGACCTGAGTGGTCAAAGTTCATTAATCAGACTGACCGCCCCATAATTACCTCCCAGTCTCGCTGTGAGCATGACCTGTCAGTCTCACAGACTGACAGGTCAGTGACCCAATAGACCACAGACATTTTCATTTCCCACTGGAGATTAGGGAGTGGGACATTTAATTGCCCTCAAAGCGTTTACTGCACCGAGTAAACAGGCTCAGGCATTTACAGTGTGGTATCTTGACTTGTGTTTATGCCAAGAGTACTTTGCGTGTGCCCAAAAGCAGTGAAAAACCCAAATGCTGCTCACGCCGAATAAAATTCTGCTTAGGTGAATAATATATTCAATTATTCACCCATCTTTCCATCCATCAGTCAAATACCTGTGGTTTGGACGGAGAAGTGGACGATTATGGGTGGGTGTAAATACGGGCCCTGTTCCATAGTTTCGTTTTCACTGGATTTCTAATGGTGAGCGCATTTCACCTTCTGCTACAGAGAACAGCAAATAAAACTTTAAAGTCGAAGTATATTGGGTAACTTTGAAGTTAAACAATAGGTCAACTGCTGTTGTTTAACGGCATTGTTTTAGGGTGTGTATGGACATAAGCTTTGGGACACATCCTCAGGTGTTTCAACCAGACCAACTGCCATAGGTGTATAAAATCAAGCACCTAGCCAAGCATTTACAAATATTTGTGAAAAACAAAGGGTCGTTTTGAAGAACTCATTGAATTTAAGAGTGGTGCTGTGATAGGATGCCACCTCTGCAATAGGGTCATTTAGTCAAATTTTATCCGTGGTAGATATTCTACGGTCAGCTGCAAGTGGTGTTTTTATTAAGTGGAAGCGTTTAGGAACAGAAGCAACTCAGCCACAACGCAGAAGAACACATAATGCTACAGAATGGGTCACTGAGTGCTTATGCGGATGGTGCACAAGAGTCGCCGACGCTCTGCTGTTTCCACAGCTGAAGAGATCCAAAGTTTCACTAGATTAATATCAGCACAAAAACTGTGCAGGAGCTTCAAGGAATGGGTTTCCATTCCAAAGCCTCACATTACCAACACAATGCCAAGTGTCAGATGGAGAGGTGTAAAGCAGTCACCATTGGACTCTGGAGCAGTGGAAACCTGCTCTGTGGAATGACAAATCACTCTGTTTGACAGTCTGATGGGCAAATCTGGGTTTGGTGGACTCCAGGCGAACTTCACCTGCTTGACTGCATTGTGCCAACTGTAAAGTTTGTTGGAGGAGGAAAGGGAAATCCTAATGCTTCAGCATACCAATACATTTTGGACGATTCTATGCTTCAAACTTTGTGGCAACAGTTTGAGGAAGGCCCAGCATGACTGTGCTCCAGTGCACAAAGACACGATTGGATAAGTGTGGTGTGGAAGAACCTGACCGGCCCACACAGAACCCTGACCTCAACCCTTCGGGATTAACTGGAACAGAGAGAGCGAGCCAGGCCAGGTGTCCAACATCACCGTCTGACCTCTAACATCAGTGTCACAAATACTTTACTGGACGAATGGGCATTTACAAACATTTTTGAAAAGAATTAGGTTGTACTGAGGAGCTCAGTGAATTCAAGAGTGGTGCAGTGATAGAATGCCATCTTTGCAATAAGTCCATTTGTGATATTCCAACCCTCCTAGATATTCCATGGTCAACTGCAAGTGGTGTTATTAGAAAGTGAAAGCATTTAAGAACAGCAGCAACTCAGCCATGAAGCAGAGGACCACATTAATTCACAGAGTAAAGTCTTATTGAAGCGTATGGTTGTAAAAGTCGCCAACGCTCTGTTGATTCTATAGCTGAAGATTTCCAAACTTCCACTGGCATTAATATCATCACAAAAGCTGTGCAGGAGCTTTATGGAATGGTATTCCATGGCCGAGCAGCTGCACGCAAACCTCACATCTCCAAATACAATGCAAAGTGTCAGATGGAGTGGTGTAAAGCAGCCACCAATGGACTCTGGAGCAGTGGAAATCTGTTCTGTGGAGTGAGGAATCACGCTTCTCTCTTTGGCAGTCTGATTGGTGAGTCTGGATTTGGCAGATGCCAGGACAATGAAAACCTGTTTGATTGCATTGTATATAAAGTTTGGTGGAGGAGGGATAATGTCTGTTTTTCAGGGGTTGAGCTAGGCCTCTTCCATTGAAGGGAAATCATAATGCTTCAGCATCCTAAGAGATTTTAGACAATGCTATGCTTCAAACTTTGTAGGAACAGTTTGAGGAAGGCCCTTTTCTACTCCAGCATGACTGTGCCCCAGTGCAAAAAAGAAAAGTCTATGAAGACATGGTTGGATGAGTGTGGTGTGGAAAAATTTGACTGGTCTGCACAGAGACTTGACCTCAGCCCTTTGGGATTAACTGGAACAGAGTTTATGCGCCAGGCCTTACTGTCCAACATCAGTGCCTGACATCACAAATGCTCTACTGCAGGGGTCGGCAAGAAGGTTTGCCGTTGGGCCAAAAAAAAAATAGATGAAAAATGCAACTAGATTTGTCTGTGACAGACTGTTACAGTGTCTTTTGTAACTGGTAGTGAGTTGTTACTGCAGGGTATATACAGGAATGAGTTAAATTTAAAACCTTTTTAAGACTCTTACCATACATTTTAAGACCTCATCACCACTTCAAGATTTAACTGGTTACAAAGGCAACACTTTGACTTACATTTACTATATATTGGTTGTAGTATGGCACAACTAAACAGTCTTAGATTGTGACAAGCAATTTAGCTGTCCACATCAGACGCGAGTCACATGACGCCACAGACATTCAGAAACGCAGAATTGCACTGCATTCGTAACGAAATAGAATTTTATAATCAAATTCATAAATATTAAACCTTTTTAACATTGTTAAAACTAAACATTGAATGACTGATACCATCTTTGTCATGGAAAACACTTGTTGGTTCGCACTTTTAACATAAGTTTGCTTAAATTTATTTTCAAGATCTGAGGTAAACTATGTTGTTGCTGCTTTGAGCATAGCTAAAATAAAAATTTTGTGTGTCACCATTACGGCTAGTTAGGACAAAAACTCCTTTTAAACGTGTGTCCTGGCGTCGCGTAATAGGACATGGTGTTACATCGTAAGATGTGCTCCCTTTACACAGTGTGCATGATCGCGAAAAGGAAAGTAACAGAACAGCAAGTGCTTATTCAAAAGCGATTTGAATAAATTGTGAATAACTGTTGCTGCATGACATATTTATTTCAGAACCAGCCGCTATCAAAATAATCTGACTGCGGGTGCGGGCCAGATATTATTGCTGCTGGGCCGGTTTTGGCCCGCGGGCCGCCACTATTCTACTGGATGAATGGGCATTTACAAACATCTATGAAAAAATGGGTCGTTCTGATGAACTCAAATTCAAGAGTGATGCTGTGATAAGATGCCATTTTTGCAAGACAATACATGAAATTCCACCCCTGCCAGATATTCTATGGTCAACTGCAAGTAGTGTTATTAGAAAGTGGAAGCATTTAGGAACAGCAGCTACTCAGCCATGAAGCAGAAGACCACGTAAATTCACAAAGCTGGTGCTCAAGTGCTGAGCCGCATGGTGCATAAAAGTCGCCAACGCTCTGCTGATCCCACAGCTGAAAAGCTCAAAACTTCTACTGAATATATATCACATATTGCACAACAATTGTGCTGTGGGAGCTGCATTGAATAGGTTTCCATGACTGAGCAGCTGCATGCAAGCCTCACAAAGCAGCCACCACTGGACTCTGGAGCAGTGGAAACCTCTTCTGTGGAGTGACAAATCACACTTCTCTGCTTAGCAGTGTGATGGGAGAGTGGGTTTGGCAGATGCCAGGTGAATGTCACCTGCTTGACTGCATTGTACCAACCGTAAAGTTTGGCAGAGGAGGGATAATGGCTGTTTTTCAAAGTTTGGGCTAGGCCCCTTACTTGGACAATGCTATGCTTTAAACTTTGTGGGAACAGTTTGAGGAAGGCCCTTTTCTATTCCAGCATGACTGTGCCCCAGTGCACAATGCAAAGTCCATAAAGACATGATTGGATGAGTTTGGTGTAGAAGAACTTCACTGGCCCACACAGATCCATGACCTCAACCCTTTGGGATGAACTGGAACAGGGATGGCGAGCCAGGCGTAATGTCCAACATCAGTGTCTGACCTCACAAATGCTCTACTTTGATGAATAAGCAAAAATTCCCACAGAAACAATCCAAAAACTTGTAGAAATCCTTCCCAGAAGAGCGGAAGCTATTATAACTGCAAAGGGGGAGCCAAATCCATATTAACATCTAAGTATTTAAAATGCAACGTCCCTGTTGGTGTAGTGGTCAGGTGTCCCAATACTTTTGTCCATATAGTGCATATACACTTTTAACGTATGCCTTCTATGCAAATGCAGTAAACATATAAATTTACTGTTATAGTAAACTGGGCTCTTGCCAATAGTACACAATATTTTAGTTTTTGAAAAACATCAATTAGTTTTGAAAAAGCACAACTGGGATACATACAGATCATCACAGCCCTTTTTCTCAAGTCATGTAGCACTGACTTAACTTTTTTTGCCTTTGTACTGCATAGACAGCCAAGTTTTTTTAAAAGCCCATCTTGCCAGTGGTGAATCAACCCTCAATTTATCTTGTTTAGGATTTTTTGACATTTCAGCTGGAAAACAAGACAAAAAAACTCTTTTTAAATTTAATTTTTTGCAGTGCTCTTGCATGCTTGTGCAGAAGACACAATTTATCTGCTTTAGCACTGATACTTGTCAGTTTCAGTAGGAGTGTTCGCAAATGCATAACATGATGCCTCTGAATGTGTGTGTGTGAGCATTTTACCCTTGACACTGACCCCCCTGGGGGTCCCGCTCCTCCTCCGCTATGCCATGGAAGTGGGGTGAGCCATGGGGGCTCTTATTCATTAACGTGAGTGACAGAACAAGAGTATGTGTGGAGAGCAGAACATCAGGTGCTCTTCGCCACTCCATTCAGCAGAGCTGTTGATACGGGCGAACATGACGAGCGTGACGGTGACGTGAGGGCGGGGGGCATCCCATTCCGACCCCCTCATTCTCCTCGAAACTCATTTTCGTGTTGTGCTTGGCAGGCTTTCATACTTGAGACCACAATTAGTGGCCTAATGCGATGGAGCATTTATTATAGCGTTCTATATGGATTGCATTTTACCGATAACATCGTTATGGCATCGATTCCAACCTCATGATGAAAGAGAGCAATGGAGATACACTTATCTGATGCGTCGTTTGCCATTTTCAACATGGATCAATGCAGAAAGTGGAACTTTCAAGCAGCTGCTGGTAAATTTGGAGGGCATCTTATTTCACCTCACCTTCAAGCGCATCTACAACGTTGAGCCAGAAGCACGTCTTCCTGATATCAGATCTTGGCCATGTGTTCTCGCTTCTCATCGCATCTGCTTCGTATTGTCCATTCCCGCCGAATCTCATCTGGGCACAAGAGATCATGTAAAGAGAATAGATGTGATCTTATGTTCTTGTGATTTTTTATTTGTTTATTTTTTTTTTTTTGTAGTAACAGTTGTTTATGAGTCCCTTGTTTGTCCTGAACAATTAAACTGCCTGCTGTTCTTCAGAAAAATCCATCAGGTCTCACAAATTCTTTGGTTTTTCAGTATTTTTGTGTATTTGAATCCTTTCCAGCAATGACTGTATGATTTTATGATCCATCTTTTTACACTGAGGACAACTGACGGGGTCATGTGCAACTATTACAGAAGGTTCAAACACTCACCTATGCTTCAGAAGGAAACACAATGCATTAAGAAGTGGGGGTTGAAAACTTTTGGAATTTGAGTATCAGGATAAATTTAACTTATTTTATATTCTGGGAAACATGTAGGTATCTTCTGTAGCTTCTGAAGGGCAGTACTAAATGAAAAAAATATGATATTTAGGCAAAATGAGAAAAATTTACACATCTTCATTTTGTTCAAAAGTTTTCACCTCTGGCTCTTAATACACCGTTTGTCCTTCTGGAGCATCAGTGAGCATTTGAACCTTCTGTCATAGTTGCATATGAGTCCCTCAGTTGTCCTCAGTGTGAAAAGATGGATCTCAAAATCATACAGTCATTGTTGGAAAGGGCTCAAATACACAAAAATGCTGAAAAACCAAAGAGTCAAGAGCAAGATGGAAACAAGAGCTAGGTTTCACATGTAGACATGCACACAAATCTGTATTGTTAAAGTGCTATATAAATAAAGGTGATTTTTTTCAGTTGTTTTTTTTCAAGTGTAGAGAAAAACTTTGATGGTTTTCCACTCAGAAACTGCTAGTAAATTTCACAAACAATGACACGAATGGCAAGTAACACACTGAAATTTTGAGGGAGCCTTTTTAGAGGAGTATTTCAGCTCTTTGCTCACAGCCTTCATCGAGTCTGCAGATGTCTGGCTTTGCTTTAGAGGGTACAAACCTTTTCTCTCTTAATGCACCCCATCTTTATCAGACCAGAGATTGGAGGGGAGATCCATTTGGCATGACATGTGAAGGCCTCTCGAGCAGAAGACCAAGGCGAATGAACACAATGTTTCTAACACTATTTTTACAGGATACGCTGCCTGACACATGTGCGGGTAAGCAATTCTCTACCGCGGAGTAATGATGCTCGCTGTGTCAAGATTTAGTCAGCTGCGTCTGACCCCAGAAAACAATAAAAGCAGAACTGATGAGCTAATAGATCAGGTCAGGTAAAAGCTGGCCAACCTCTCTGCGGTCCTCCGACCGGGCGCTTGGCGCGAGACCGGCCTCACAGCTGGTTATCGTTAACGTCTCGGCATGCATGACCACCTGTTATCAATAAACTGTTGCGCTCGCTCCCTTTTTCTCATCTCGGCTGTCTGTGGCGCTGGCTCATCCCAGGGAGTTAAAAACACCCCGTTGCTCTCCAAGGGACCGCATTCCTCCCTGTACGTGGGAATTAATCATGTGAAAAGTGGTAAGCCAATACACATTAGTTTATGCTTGATGAACAGGCAAATGTATTAGCCAGTGCTGCATGTGGACGTAAAGACCCACGGGATGGAGGCTGTTGTGAAAGACAAACTCGCTCTTGTAGGGAATGAAAGATAAACGGCATCAAGGCGGCTGGAAAGAGAGATGGGCTGTTCCTAAACCTCATCCCAGTGGACTTCCTCATCATCCTAATGGCAGATGCAAAAAACACTTTTATGAATTACTGTCGTCATTAAGAGCTGTTGAATTCGGTGGATTAGATAATCAGTAGATTTTTTCCAAAGGTGTTTTTTTTTGGGGAACGCAAGTTTGCAGGGTTAACAACAAGATGGCTCGCATCCTGAAACACTTGTAGCGTTTAACTAAATCGAGAAGGGCGTCCGTTGCAATAAACCAACACATGTTTCTGTGCAATGCCGTGTGGCTCTTCATAATGGATGGAAAAACATCTGCATTTAATGGCCATTTATGAAACCCCGGCGTTTAAATCTCGATTTGATTACACGCTTTTCATATCCTCAAATATTTAGCTTATTTGACAATCAATAGAAAGTGGAACGTTTCATCATAGTTCATTAATTTGCTTCTGTTTAAAGTTCGGTTTGTTTGGATGTCAATGAGAATCTGGCTGTTGCACTTGTGCTCTGATACAAGCGGTGACGTGCTCCATAAACGGCCCCTAGAGCACCGTTCTGATTTGTAAACTGTTGAAGCTCTAAACACTGTTGAAGAACTCAGGGCTGCAGAAATGCAATCAACTGTTAATGAGCATCAGGAGAAATTCAAGTGCTTATGAAGGTGTTTATGTTTGTAGACATGGAAAGTTGAGGCTTGACGCCACAGAAGAACTTTGCTCATGTGTGAAATCATCAAGAACTACTTTGGATCTTCGAAAAAGTATATAGCGAACGTCCGAGAACACTCACAGTAATGCTATAGAGGAACCATTTTTGGTTTTCCAAAGAACCTTTCAGTGAAGAGTTTTTAAAAGAACATTTTACAAATTTAAAGAACATTTTTTCACTATAAAGAACCTTTTGACAAATGGAAAGGTTGCATGGATGTTCTTCATGGAACCAGAAATGCCAGTAAAGAACCTTTATTTTTAAGAGTGTACAAAGAAGAAAGCCATTAAAGAACACTAAAAAATGCTGAGTTATTTTTTTTAACCCAAATGCTGGGTTCAGCCCGTTGGGTCATTTTATTGGGTTATTTTTAATATTTTTTTACCCAGATGCTGGGTTCAACTTGTTGGATCATTTTATTGGGTTGTTTTTAATATTTTTTACTCTGGTGCTGGGTAGTTTTTCTGTAACTAATTTGCTGGGTCATTTTTAATGCTGGGTTGAGCCTGTCCCTGACAAAACAACCCAGCTCCTGAGTTACTGTCAGTCAGAGCGCAGGCTTTTTGAGTCCTCTACAGGAGAGATCGGTTCTCAGCACCGCCAATTTGCACTTCTTCACCGAAATAAAGGTTTGTATACATTTTATTTCACTTACGAACTCTTTACTGTGCTGTAAATTGTATTATTTTACACAACGCAACATAAGGATGAGATGTCAGTCAGCTGCGTGAGCAGCGGTTGTTTCGCAGGATGGAAACGCCTTTTGCCTTGCATAAAATAAATGGATTTTATTCATTATTGTACTGAGTTTAATCTTAAAATATGTTCTCTAATGTCAGTACTGTTTGTTTATGGGCATCTTTTAGCTACGAGTGAAACGCGAGGCCGCTGTCTGAAGTTTACCCGGCAAACAGCAGCTCTTCAATGGCTCTGATTTTGGCACCACACCGGCATGAGAATTGCCCTGTTGAAAAAACAGCATATGCTGGTTAGGGTGGTTTTGATGCAGGGATGCTGGTTTTAGCTGGCTCTTTGCTGGTCCTTAGTTGGTTTAAGCTGGTCCCGGACCAGCACATGACCAGCTAAGGACCAGCATAAACCAGATAAAGACCAGCATAAACCAGCAAAAGACCAGCATAAACCAGCTAAAACCAGCATCCCAGCATCAAAACCTACCTAACCAGCATATGCTGTTTTTTTTCAACAGGGTAGCGCTATTTTGTTAAAAAACAATTACAGATATCGGTTGAATACACTAAAAAAATTCTACTTTTAAATGTTGCATTTTTGTATGTCTAAAATGCTTGTTAAACTAGTTTAAATGGATGCAGTACTGTAAACTATGCTATATTCACCCAAATAACTTCAATTTGTGTTTTATTTTTTTCCATGTGTTCTTGCTTAACAATAAATGTTCATCTGTTGCTGTTGCCTCTAGTAATTCTGTTTGTGTTTTTATCAGTTCCAGTCCATTTTAAACCAGCAATAAATTTTTAACCAATAGTTGGCAAAATCAATAGTTGATAAACTGACCCAGCATGTTTGGTAAAAACATTTAACCCAACCAGCTGGGTCAAAATAACCCAGCATGTGTTCTGCCCAAGTTTTACCCAGCACTGGGTTACCAAATAACCCAAGCTGGGTTGTTTTTAACCCAGCATTTTTTACAGTGAAGCTACACTTTTACTGCTAACAGCAAATCTTTGACATTTTACAAATGTCAGCAAGCAGGGTTTCTCTCTAAGGTTTTATGGGATTGATTCAGGTCTACTGTATTTCAACCAGTTTCCATTTTTGGATTTCTGGGAAACGTGTCTCACTTTATCTAAGCAGATATTGTAGCTATTGCATATTGTAGCAGAACTGCATTATCTTAGAAGCCACCGAAGACTCCCAGTTGTGTTTGGTTGGAAGATTCAGTGTTTTCCCTCACACTTTAGAAAGTCAAATTCTCTCCTAGAGGTCTCCGTTGACCAGACTTTCCAAAAATAGCAACTATTCATTTCATATTTGGTGGTTTATAAAGGCTTCTTTTAGATTAATGTTCTTATATTCACCACTGATTATTGCCTGACACGTTTTTATAGGATCAAGAATAAGTTTGTCAGTTACTGTCATGAAGAAATTTGGGCACCGTTCATTGAGCCTAGCTCACTGTAAACTCTCACTGTTAAATTGAGCACATGGGAATTCAGCTGTACAGTAATTACTTCAACAGTCTGTGTCTTAAATTAGAACCTGAAAAGAATGTAAGCAAACCAAAAATGAATGAATGCAGTCTATGCAGTATTACACTTTATAATACTAGGAAGGGAATGCCATGAAAATGCCTTCACATAGAGTAGAAAAATCACAGATGGGACCCGTTTCAGACAGCAATGAGATCAAATTGAGAACAAATAATCTTAACTGTGAGATTTTCAGAACTTTTCAGAATTTTTCTTAACTTCACAGCAATTTCCAGTTACCAAAGTGTAGTAATGAGTATGTAATGAAGCTAAAAAAAAAAATCAGCTTCACAGGAATAAATAAAATCACAGGAATAAATAAAATAAATAAATAAATAAATAAATAAAAATGTAAAATATATTCAAATAGACATTTATTTTAAATAGTAAAAATATTTCAAAGTTTTTCAGCTTTTGCTTTACAAATAAGTGCAGGCTTGGTGAGCAGAAGAGTCTTTTAAAAAACATTAAAAATCTTACTGTTCAAAAACTTTTGACTGGTACTGTGACTTATCACGCAACTGATCAGAGAAGGAAGAGATAATGAAGCATTCGTGCAATCACCATGGTAGACCAACCAGCTTGCATCAGTTGCTTTTATAGTGTGCACATGTTCTCTAAAAAATCATGGTGCAATAAACAGTCAATAGATTATATTTAATATTTTTTTGCTGCACATTTGTGTGTCCTGAGCTATGAAAGAGCAACCTTAGTGACATTTGTCTTGTGGGTTTCTCTCTCTCTGGCTTTCCCTCTCACCTCTATTTTCTCTAGCACACTGACAGTGCGTCACGCTCACCTTAGCGGCTTGAAAAGGCAGAAGAATCCCAGCTGAGATAAGGCAGATACTGGCCTGCTAGGGGTAAACTAACAGATAGCGGTAAACAATGTACAGTGTCTTCAGCCCCTGCTCCAGGCCCAGGTGAGGCCTTCCTCTGCCCCTGCAGGTGAGCCAGCGAGGGATCTTGATAAGAGGATTAGTTTATAAAACATCTCCCCAACAGCTGTGCGAGACGCTTGGCACAAAAATGCTGCTCTTAGTCATCAGCACTAAGGGTATGATGATGAATTGGCTCTTCACTTTCTTTGTCACGGGCCACGAGGAAGTATAAACGCTGGATTTGGATTTAGGGGAGATGGTTAAGGGAGACAGTTTAGATAAAAAGCACATCGTATAATTTGAAGTACACAGATTTGAACTCAAATGCATATTCAATCTGTTGAAATAGATACTTAAAAATGAATATATGTGACCCTGGAGCACAAAACCAGTCTTAAGTAGCACGGGTATATTTGTAGCAATAGCCAAATACATTGTATGGGTCAAAAATTAAAGATTTTTCTTTTATGCCAAAAATGATTAGGATATTAAGTAAAGTAAAAATGTTTCATGAAGAAATTTTGTAAATTTCCTATCGTAAATATACCAAAACGAACATTTTTCCTAGAAATATGCATTACTAAGAACTTCATTTGGACGACTTTAAAGGCGATTTTCTCAATATTTAGATTCTGTATTTTCAAATAGATATCTTTTGGACAAATATCGTCCTATCCTAAAAACCATACATTAATGGAAAGCTGATTTATTCAGCTTTCAGATTTATAAATTATAAAAAATTACCCTTATGACTGGTTTTGTTATGGAAGCCCATTTCCACCACAAAGTCACAATTGAAAGAAAAACACTCAGAATTGCGAGATACAAAGTCGCAATTGTGAGAAAAAAACGTTATATCTATATATCTATTTCGAAAAACTGACCCTTATGACTGGTTTTGTGGTCCAGGGTCACAAACTACGTTGGAGGGAAAACATCTGTAAATAAAGAACATGAAGACAGAATTATCTTTTTGGATGGATAATTCATGGTTTGGTTATGTTTCTGGTTAGGGATTGAGTTTGATGGGAATTTTATTCCTGGACCAAAAACACACATAGATCTCGGATCAGGACTGGATTTCTTTCGTACCGTTTAATCTTACTAGAAATAGTCAAAATAAAAGACTATGACATCTAATTGTTTTGCAGGGTGGAGATCTTCTCAAACACGGAATTCTAAGTCTTCGTGACTTTTAACTTCGCAAACAACATTCTCTGTCTGCTTGCGACTCTCTTGGGATTTTATAACTTCACGGCAACATCAATGATTCTGTACTTGCCTAGCAAACGTCTTTTTTTTTCTTTTTCTCAGCATTGCACACTTTTGGAATAAATATGCTGACGAGGTGCCTGAAACATTCCAGTTTTAATAAAGCACAGCTCTGCCGAGACATGAGCAAAGCATTCGGATTGACAAAAGCGCCTTGACGGTAAAGTCAGACCATAGTGACACGCACAGAACCACGCACGATTAAATCTTTAATCAGAACAGGATGTGCGTGGAGGCGGACAGATTGGGCCTAACAGATGTGGGAACCAGTTCGGATCAATGGGGGAAATTGCTGTCTCTTCACAAATCAACTATTTAAAGGAATAGTTCATCCAAAATGAAAATGTATTCATCCTGAGGGCATCCAGGATGTAGATGAGTTTGTTTCTTCATCAGATTTGGAGAAATGTAGCATTTCATCTTATGCTCACCAATGGATGTGAGTCCAAACAGCTGGAAAAAGTGCCACAATAATCCACAAGTAATCCACACCACTCCAGTACATCAATAAACATCTTGTGATGTAAAAAGCTGCACATTTGAAGGAACAAATCCATCATTAAAATGTTTTTAACTTAAAGTAATAACATAATATTGCTTTCTCCAGTGGAAAAAGTTGTCTGGTCTGAATCAGGAGAGAAATATGCACAGATCAAGCACTGTTTACAAGAGAAAACAGTCCAAAACCATTCAAAAACAAATATGTGGGTGGATTTTGATGTGAGAGGACAAGAGGAGATGGACTGTTTCACTGGAGGAAGAGTTATTATGAATTATGGATTCATATTTTAGCCAGAAGCAATCGTTTAAAGTTAAAACGCTTTAATGATGGATTTGTTTCCTAGGACTGTTTTGACCTGTGCATTTTTCTTTCCTGATTCAAATGAGGTGACTTTTTCACCGGAGAAAGCATTATTATGGATCGAGGACTCATATTTTAGTCAGAAACAACAGTGTGAAGTTAAAAAAATGTTAAGATATCTTTTCTTATAAACATACAGATTTTTACTTCACAAGATGTTAATCGATAGAATGGAGTGGTGTGGATTATTGTGATGTTTTTATCAGCTGTTTGGACTCTCATTCTGACGGCACCCATTCACTGCAGAGTATCCATTGGTGAGCAAGTGATGTAGTGCTAATTTTCTCCAAATTTGTTCCTTTGAAGAAACAAACTCATCTACATCTACAATGGCCTCAGTGAATTCTCAGCCATTCATTTTTGGATGAACTATTCCATTCAAAGAAAACCAATATGGTTGTTTTAGATGTTTCCATGTTTTTACCTTTCTTTTCAACATCAACTAGTTCATGATGGAGAGTGACTTGACTTTAACCGCTGTGATCTGACGTTTTGATTGAGTCCACATTTTCCCATGCATGTGTCTTTTAGGGCGTAGCTGCTATTCTATTGAAATTAAGTATTCAAGAAGTTGCTTTGATCAAAGGTAGTTGCCTTTTTGGAGAGGGCGGATTTTCCTGTGAATATGACTAAATGTGGTACACTCCGGTTGCGGTAATAAGTGATGCGGTGTTGACGCGGTGAATGATTCTGACCCGAGAGCGCAGAGCACATGGTTCCTAATGTAAATCCCCAGGAACACTGCGTCAACTGAGACCCAAACACGCCGACAACCTGACTGATAAATTATACACAAGCAAAACACATTATAAGATTGCTCTGTAAATAGAAAAACAAAAATCAATCCACAGCACAAGCCTATTTATTAAGAATGGCACGCCATACCATGATACAGCACATACAGTACGCACTATAAGGAAAACCACCTATAGTGACTGTAGTTCTTACGGCAAAAAAGGTCACAATTTTAGGGTGAATCTCACTAAATCTGTCAAGAACATGACAGAATCCTGTCATAACAAAAAAGAAAATGATGTGAGTTTACTTCAAAACTTTTTTTAACTCAAAAATTGCTAGTAAATTACAAATACTTACAAGGAAAGGACAAGTAACACATTTAATTAAATATGAAATTTTAAAGTAGAAAGACTGAAATAGTGTTTTCTTGTAAAATTCTAAAGTCATATTTATTTTACATACAAGTTTGAAAAATCTTCTCTTTTTTTGTGAGTGCTTCATATTTAACAGAAAATCAACAAAAACAAGAAATATTTTTCTGATAAAAAATTAAGCCTATTTCTGGACGATTACATTCTGTTCACACTGTGATATTATTTTTATGACAATTAAGTAAATTTACCCTTACCTACTTGTACAAT
The DNA here is from genome assembly GCA_012976165.1 of Labeo catla. Taxonomy (NCBI): domain Eukaryota; kingdom Metazoa; phylum Chordata; class Actinopteri; order Cypriniformes; family Cyprinidae; genus Labeo; species Labeo catla. The sequence goes on from VONZ01000112.1 coordinate 822,249, forward strand.
TTAAAGCAACACAATAAATAAATAAATAAAGGTGTTACAAACTTTCAGAATCTCATGAAAACGTCCAACATTTGAAATAAAATGTGAAATAAATAAATAGATACTGACATATTTAGAGCAGTATTTTTGTGCAATTATTATTATTACTATTATTTTTTTTTCATATATATATTTTGTATCTGGTTTTATGTTGATTCAAATAAAAACTAATTACAGTCATTTTTTATTCATGAGAACCTTCTAAGAAACATCACAAATCAGTTATTATAACCATGATAAATTATAACAATAATGATAAAATTTATTAGTGCTGTGCAACAATTAATCACATTTAATCACACCCAAAATAAACATTTTTGTTTACATAAAATATGTGTGTGAGCTGTGTATATTCTGAAAATACTTACATGTATATATTTGAATTGACATAATTAATATTATACATAAATATATTTAATATATAAACAAAACATATATTTCATAAATATATCCATGCATTTCTATATACATAATAAATAAACAAATTTTGTGATTAATTGCAATTAATCGTTGCACAGCACTAAAAGTTATATTTTAAAAAAATGAATAGTTTTATCATGCAAACTTTCATTAATTTATTCATTCGATTATTTGAAAAAAAAAAAAAACATGCATTCATACATATGTATACATATATGTATGCATTAAAAATACGTATGCATGTGTTACCTATTTGTGTAATTCTAGCATTTAAATTCTAACCTGATCAGTAGAAAAGCGGCTGTTGGAACAAATCAGCATTTTAGGTTTTTATTCCTGCTTTCACAATTTTCTACTTCTGTCAGAAAAAGAGCCATATGTAATTACAGGTTTCGATAATGAGGCCACACACACTGAGACACAATTTAGTTTGTTGTCAGTGTATGAAAACAAATATAGCGTGTGCAAATAATAAAGAATTAGCCAATTACAGTAGCATTATATATCTCAATTAAAAGAGGTGGGAAATCATCATCTAAGCAGTGTGAAAAGCCGCCTCATTATCCACATGTAACTTCAAAGTGAAAGACCATCCTGTTTAATCTTCATGACTGTGCACATCAGTTAAATTATAGAGCTTATTAGTGTTCAATTCACATGATAATGGGTGATTTTTTGTTCTAATTATAACATGAAGCTTTGCTCTGTAATCATGTGCTTTAGTGCACAACAGTATGACATGTGAACGCCAGCTGTTCAAATACTGAAGAACAGCTGGTGTTGAAATGCTAAAGTGAGAATATTCTTTTGCTCGCTGATCCAAGATGATTCCAAAAACCTTTTGGATCTAAAGATCCAAAATCATTTTAACCCCAGGCTCAGCTGTTGAATGAGGGTTTTAGTTAAAGGACACTGCAAACTTTGCTTAAAGCTCTCTGTGGGGAGTGAAACATACCGATGTAATCAGTGAGCTTTGAACATCTACTTTTCCTTTTGAAACGTCTGAAACAGTCAAAACACGGACTTACGGCAAACTAAGTGTGTTGCGTTTACTGACAAGCCCAAATTCAGACAACATTCCCCACAATTTAAACTTTCCATCAAAGCTGTTGAAATTGCTCATTGTGATGGCTCCTCATGCCGTTTATGACTTGCTTATATTGCATCTTTTTATTAATACAGTGGGTAAATATGTCACATCAGCAGTCTTAAAGAGAGATATAACTATTATACCTTTCTGCTTTTGCAATAACAGCCTCCCCATATTTGCAGCTTCTAGAATGAGAAAAGTATCGAGGCCCGTTTTTCGCCACTGCATAAAAAATAAAAACTTTTTTTCAGAATTGCATGATACAATTTCACAAGTCAGAATTCTAAAATCAGAATTGAGAAATATTAAGTCATTGGGGGAAATAAACTCTTTTTTTCAGAATTGCATGATAGAAACTCACTATTTTTTTTTCTCAGAATTGTAAACTCGTAATTTCAAGTTATAAAGTCAGAATTGTGCGATATAAAGTCAGAATTATGGGAATAAAAATCCCTATTCTCACTTTTCTCAGAATTACTTGATACAGACATGCAAATTCTGACATTTTTTCGTATATGTTTCTGAGATATCAACCCACAATTGTTATAAAGTCAAAACTGTGTGATATAAACTCGCATTTGAGAGTTATAAAGTTAGAATTGTGAGATATAAAATTAGAATTACGGGATATAAACTCCCATTTCTGACTTGTTTTCTCAAAACTGTGTGTTTGTATCTCGCAGTTCTGACTTTTTTCTTGCAATTGTGAAGAAATGTTGACTCTAAGAACTGCATGTTTGTATCTGGTAATTCTGACTTTTTTCCTCACAACTGTGAATAAACGTTCAGACTTCTTTTCTCAGAATTGCGTGTTTGTATCTCGTAATTCCAACTTTTGTCTTGCAATTGCAAAAAAACATTCAGACTTCTTTTCTCAGAATTGCGCATTTGTATCTTGCAATTCCAACTTTTTTCTCGCAATTGTGAAGAAATGGTCAGACTTTTTTCTCAGAATTGCATGTTTGTATCTCGCAATTCTAACTTTTCTCGCAACTGTGAAGAAACGTTGTGACTTTCTCAGAACTGTGTTTGTATCTCGAAGTTCTAACTTTTTTCTCGCAATTGTGAAGAAACGTGACTTTCTCAGAATTCTGCGTTTGTAGCTTACAGTTCTTTTACCATGCAATTGCAAAGAAACGTTCCAACTTCTTTCTAAGAATTGAGTGTTTTTATCTCACAATTCTAACATTTTTTCTTGCAAAAAAAACAAACAAAAAAAAAACATTGTGTCTATTACTCAGAATTGCAACTTTATTCTTTATTCGCAATTCTGACTTTATAACTTGCAAAAGTTTATACCACGCAAGTCCGATTTGTGAGATAACATCTCGCAATTCTGACTTCATAACTTGCGACTGCAAGTTCATATCTCAGAATTCTGACAAAAAATTGTGAAATGTAAACTCGCAATTGCAAGGGAAAATAAATCATTTTGAGATAAAAAGTTTTTTTATTCAGTGGCAGAAATAGGTTTCCACAGAAAGACCGAAATCCACATAACCTTTTTTCAAGCAAAATAATTTTTCATGCTGGTCCAATCACTTTCAAGTTAGCCAATCAAAACAGAGGTCATTTGCATATGGAAGTCTAATTGGTACAGTAGTAAACCAGTCTGTTTATAGTCAGAGAACGAAAATGGTCATGTAAAACTAAACTACGACTGTTGTGGGTGCATAAAACCTTGTAACATTACAACTGGACCTCAGGGAATAAAATTTACAGGTTGCAGGACTGAAAAATACATTATGAATAAGGAGCTGCGGGGTTATGTACCCGAGCAGCTCACCCTGTATCCACTGCCATTGTGTTTTTGAGGAAAGACAGATGCTGTTCTATAGCATGACTTACATATAGTAAAAGTTCTCCCTAAAGCGTTTTGAGGGCATGCGAGTGTTTAATATCGCAGGGATGCATTTGCGTTTTCTCCGGGAATTGAACATGAACTTGTCCCGGGACACAACGTCGGTCTGAATTCTCGTTTTAGAGCCCGTCTTAAGTGCAAAATGTAATCTGGAGTCAGTCTGTTTTACACAGGCTGTAATAAAAACACAGCCGTGGCTTAATGCCCGCCGTCTTCGTGAGGCAGGATATTGCTGAGCTCCGAGTCTCTGGAACACCTCAACGTTCAGTTTATATGGGCCTGTGTGCTTTCGTGCCGGAGGGTTTGATGGCTGAGCGGTGGGAGTGTCACGGTACAAATCATGACAACAGCTACGCAGTTTGAGATACTTGGTATTTATTGTCATCTATAAAAGTGACTTGATGGGATTTTTAAAGCTTTTATTGACTTCTCCGCATACAGAGACGACCCTCGTGGAAATGTTTGTCTGCTGGGAGCTGGAATGTTCCCTGGGCTCTCTGGTTTGCACACCAGGGGGCATCTCTCATAAAATGTCTTATCCTTATTACCTGTCCACGACTTCAGAATTCACATCAAACCCCTTAAAGGAGAAGTCCACTTCACCACTTCCCAAATGCGGTTGTAAACGATCCCAGCCGAGGAAGAAGGGTCTTATCTAGCGAAACGATCTGTTATTTTCATAAAAAATAATACAATTTATATACTTTTTAATGTCAAACGCTCATCTTGTCTTGCTCTTCCCAACCTCTGTTTTTTTTTTCAGGTTCATGACAGTTAGGGTATGTCGAAAAACTCCCATCTCATGTTCTTCCTCAACTTCAAAATCGTCCTATATCGCTGTTTTACCTTTTTTGTTAAGGGTGTTTGATCTTCTTTGCATGTTCACTTTGCAAAGACTGGGTCGGAACTTTTGCACTCTTAAAAATAAAGGTTCAAAGAACCTTTCAGTGAAGAGTTCTTAAAAGAACCATTTTTAAGAACATTTTAAAAACCTAAAGAACCTTTTTCCACTATAAAGAACCTTTTCTGCATTTGAAAGGTTCCATGGATGTTCAAAGTTCTTCATGGAACCATCGATGCCAATAAAGAACCTTTATTTTTAAGAGTGTAACTGTCTTGAGCCAGAATACACAGTTCAGTGTGTATTAAAAAGTATATAAATTGCATTATTTTTTAATAAAAATATCTGGTTGTTTCGCTAGATAAGACCCTTCTTCCTCGGCTGGGATCGTTTACAACTGCATTTGGGATCGTTTGAAGCTGCATTTAAACTGCATTTTAAAAAGTCCAAAATCGGGGCACCATATCAGTCCATTATATGGAGAAAAATGCTGAAATGTTTTCCTCAAAAAACATAATTTCTTTACGACTGAAGAAAGACAGACCTGAACATCTTGGATGACAAGGGGGTGAGTACATTATCTCTAAATTGTTGTTTCGGAGGTGGACTTCTCCTTTAAAAACTTAAGAACTGCTGGGTAAAGTTTCTCCTGCCCAGTGGAAGTTTAGAATTTTTAGGTTTAGTTTACCCCAAAATTTAATTACTCACCCTCATCTCGTTCCAAACCCATAAGACCTTTCATCTTCGGAACACAAATTAAGATATTTATGATGAAATCCAAAAGGTTTTTTGCAAAAAAAAGTATTCTCGTAGATTCATAAAATTACAGTTGAACCACTGATGTCAATGGACCAGTTTAACAATGTCCTTACTACCTTTCTGGGCCTTGAATGTGTCAGTATGTGTCCTGTCTATGCAGGTTCAGAAAGCTTATATAGTTAAACAGCTGCTAATGAGGCATCTATGTATATACATCTATGCTGAAACACCAAAGCAACTGCATAGTAATACACTGGCAACCACCTACAACAGCCTAACATCACAGCTGCAACTTTATACATGTAGAAATCTAGTACTTCCTGTCACATTAATAATATTTAGAGAGATTTAGCTTCAGTTAAATCATTTGGTATTTTAACTTGCGTCAAGCTGCTTCAACTCAAAACAATTTTCCTGACAAACCCTGTGCCAGAACTGACAGGTACAGCATGGAGATATGGAATATTACAGTGTGCTATGTGATCCACGCTGTGGTCCCTATCTATCAGTCATGTTGACCCGTGACAGATTACCCTGTCATACAAGACTACACTCCTCACAGTGTGATTGGCAATGGTACCTGACTTTAGTCTTACTGCATCTGTTTCTAATTCTATCAAAATAACAGAAGAGAGAAAGCAAGCGTCCCTCCGGAAGCTTTGAGCTCACAGGGTCATCTTTCTCCTAATATCCTGCACAAGATGCAATTCATCCATAAGTCAAATGTGCTTAACAGAAAGCGCATTGAAATACAAAGGTGGAGATTCCTCCTCCGAAAACAAGGCTTTAAAGAAACAGTTACTGTATGGTTTATTATTGCATGTATAACTAAAAACCAACCAGATGTTTTTCCCAGTAACACTGTTTTGTGCCTATTTGGTGCTCAAGAAACACTTCTTATTATAATCAATGTTGAAAGCAGTTGTCACCATCTGCTTAATATTTTTGCCATTATTTATATATTATTTATTTAATAATAACTATTATTTGTTTATCATTTATTTAATAAATTAATAACTTTTATTTATTTACTTATTTATTTATTTATTTATTTATTTATTTTTATTCAGGATTATTTCAAGAATAAAAGTTTAAAAGAACAGCATTTATTTGAAATAACTTTACTGTCACTTTTAATATTAGTGTAAAAATATTACTATTAATATAAAAATCTTACAGGTCTCAAAAAATGTGTTTGTGTATATATATGCACATGCACATATATAGATAGACAGATAAATAGATATAGATATTTTTTTCAGGATTCTTTGATGAATAAAAGTTCAAAAGAACAGCATTTATTTGAAATAGATTTTTATAAATGGAAAAATATTAGCAGACCTCAAAAAATATTTTACAGACCTCAAAAAAAATTAAAGGAAAAAAAAAATTATATATATATTTATTCTTCTAAAAAAAAATTAATTCATGGAAAAATTATTTTTATAAAATATTTGTTTAATCATTGCGATAGGTAACCAACTTCAGTGATACTTATAAAAATGTAAATAATTGATTAATCATAGAAATAATAATAATAATAATAATAATGAAAGTACAGCATTTATTTGAAATATTTTTTTTGAACATTATAAATACCTTTCTGTCATTTTTTATCTATTAGCAGTAATAATAATAATAACCTTAAAATATTAGTATTAATGTAAAAAATGTACAGACCTCCAAAAAGGTGTGTGTGTGTAATTTTAATTGTTTGGAAAGATTTGTTTTAACTCATGGAAAAATGTAACCAAAAAATTAGCTTATAAAATAATTGTTTAATAGTGACATTATGTAGCATACTTCAGTGATGACTTTTAAAAAGTGTAAATGATATTTGATTAATGATACAGAGATAAAGAAAAATGATACTCTGGTTGTAAATGTCTTGAAAAGTTTTTGCTCAGAACATTTTGAATTTCACTTTCTGGGATTGCAGTCAGGAAACTCGGTTGTGTTTTGTGCAAATCATTTGCATTACACAATTTTTGAAGAAAGGCACTCTGTAAACGTAGAGCCGCCGAGCCAAACAATAAAGAATAAATGTTTGTAGGTGGTCAACCAACACAGAATAAGACAAGCTTTGTCCATTAATTGATCAAGTGAATCGATAAATAAACGCTCGGTCCCGCTCCTCATCCTGAGGCTTCACTGTTCTGTTTGAAAGGAGGAAAAAACCCCGCTGTTCTACACTGAGTACTGCTGATAATGATTAGCTGGTGCTGAAACCAATTCAGAACAATACAATTTCAGAGGAGTCACTTTAAGTGATGTGGGAAGGAAAGTGTTTTTGCGACCGTATGGAGGAAACATTCCAAGACAATGAAGTCTGGATTGGAAAAAGACGACGGAGCCCAGCGAGACTGGTGCGATGGGCCGGGGCGCACATTCCATGGCATCTCGCGTGTCCTCGCCGTGTGACCGCTGGATCGCTGCGCTATTTTGCGGTTGGGATTCATTAATGTGACCGGCCAGACAGTCATCGCCCTGGTGATTGGTCGCATCATCGCTGATGGGAAACGATGCGGATCAACCTGATGGTTTGAGAAAGAAACGTTTCTCACGGTTATGAGCAATAACAAGTCACGACCCAAAATTCTTTCGAAAAATCATAAAAATGTATCCTGCTGCCGATGAAAAGACAGTCTAGTTGAAGCGGTCTAGCTGCCAATTGTTAGTCCTTGAGAATCAGGACTTTGGCAAATCAAAGTGAAATAATGATCTGACCTCCTGCAAGCAATGAAGCACCAGAGCATCATGGGTGCTCTTTTCACACTCGCTGTGCCTGTTTCGCTACACATTTGTGTTTAATTTGATGGCAAGGGGAAAGAGGAACAGCTTGACGAATGAGGCTACAGTCTCTGTCATCGCTCAACACGAGGCTGGTGTAGTCCTCACAATGGCCTCATTTCCTAATAATTTCCAGTCCCTCATAAAGACAGAGATTGGGAAAAACACCCAAGAATGGGGAAAATAACCCTCCATAGCGGATTAGCTTTAAAAGACACGCCGATGGCCTGATACAGGTCAAAGCGGTCATTCCAGATGCAGTCATTTCAGACGCTGAGGTGAATTTCAACCTAGTATTAATCAAGAAATTAATGGATAAGTTCACTTCCAGAACAGAAATTTACAGATAACTTTCTCACCCCCTTGTCATCCGAGGTTCATGTCTTTCTTTCTTCAGTCGTAAAGATAAAAACATTTCAGGATTCCTCTCCATATAGTGGACTTTAATGGTGCCCGCGAGCTTAAACTTCCAAACTGCAGTTTCAATGTAGCGTTGAAGGTCTCTAAACGATCCCAGCCAAGGGATCATCATTTTCTCCTCCAACTTCAAAATCGTTCTACATTGCTCCGACCACAAAGTGAACATGCAAAGAAGATCAAACGGCCTTTACAAAAAAAAGGTAAAAGTTGGATGAGCCCTAACTGTCTTGAACTGGAATACACAGTTCACGCAGAGCTAGAAAAGATGAACATTTGAGGTTAAAAAGTATAGAAATTGTCATTTTTATTAGAAAATGACAGATCGTTTTGCTAGATAAGACCCTTCTTCCTTGGCTGGTATCGTGTAGAGCCCTTTGAAGCTGCACTGAAACTCACGGGCACCATTGAAATCCATTATATAGAGAAAAATTCTGAAATGTTTTCCTCAAATCATTTCTTTACGACTGAAGAAAGAAAGACTTGAACATCTTGGATGACAAGGGGGAGAGTACATTATCTGTAAATCTTTGTTCTGGAAGTGGACTTCTCCTTTAAGAACAACCTAATACTTAAGCTAAACGGGCCACAGGTTGCTTATTGCTAATTATAAAATGCTACTTCATTTGAAAGGCAAAATAACTTTTGGGATTAGTTTTCTAAACTTGGTTTGAGTTTCGATTCTTACGTTTGCCGCGTATCACTTCGGACGGGACTAACATCTCCGTGTTTATTACAGAGGTGGGAGGGTCTGTTTCGTACATTTTGGCATTGCAGAGATCACGCACTCAGATTAATTACCATAGCATAAACACAGTTTTACTACAAATACCATGGTGGAGCTGTATGGCTAGTATAGCCAAACAATGGTTAATGTGTGGTTACTTTACTTTTTTTATTTATTTATTTGTAGTAAAACAATGTTTAATTTATAATATTCATAAATGCACATATGTAATTACAACATTATGTAATGTTAATGAGGGCAGAAATGAACGTGAGTAATCTTACCTGACGCTTACAGCAGTTAATGTGATCTAGCTCTTGATTTTATTATTGTTATTTTTTGTTTCTTTGCTGGGAGGCAAACATATCAAAAACGCACACGTTAAGAGCATCTACGGTAATTCACGTTGGTCAAAACAAAAAATATGACTCAGATTACATTAAATACAATTAAATATCTTGCATCAATCATGCTTTGTGTTTTTAATGCCTTCTGGCTTCTAAGCACTTTAATTACAAGTCTGACAACAAATCATTTAGACGTCAAAATTATCTGAAATGGAATTTTCCAATTTAGCCTGTGTCATGTTAATAAGAGTCTCTGAGGTTCATGGTAACATTAATACATCAACTCGCTGACATAAATGATGCATTGCCAAAAAAAAAACACTTAAACAATGCCTTGAATCAACAAGCGTTTTCATTTTTGTACATTTAATCGCCATATGATGTGGAATTTAAATCTGGGTTTACAAGCAAGACCAGTTGGAAACCACTACTTTACAATATATTTTTTTTTCTAATGCAACTTACAAATTTAGAGACAAACACTGTTGATCAACCTTAGGTGTCAAAGTCATTATGGTGACAAGTTACCAGCCAAGATCTTCAACCACTAGTCCAAACCATCGGAAACGACTAATTGCTATTTGCCATTCCCTAAAAGAGCATCAAAACAAGAAAATTAAAAATGAATCAATATATGCACAGCTTTTAATTTCTAAAATCTACCTATAATTGGACTGTTTCCAGCTTACTTTCAGGTCAAAAACTGAATAAATAAATATTATTATTATTATTTAATTTTTTAAATTGTTTTTGAACAGTAAGATTTTTAATGTTTTTTTAAAGAATTCTCATCTGCTCACCAAGCTTGCATTTATTTGATCCAAAATACAGCAAAAGCAGTTTACTGTTTTAAAATAACCACTTTCTATTTGAATATATTTTAAAATGTAATTTATTCCTGTGATCAAAGCTAAATTTTCAGCATCATTACTCCAGTCTTCAGTGGAGTAATCATTACTCCATGATCCTTCAGAAATCATTCTAATATGCTGATTTGCTGCTCAGGAAACATTTATTATTATTATTATTATTATTATTAATATTTAAAATGGGGGGAGAAATCAATCTTTTTTAGCAAGGATGCTTTAAATCGAACAAGATGATAAAGACATTTATAATGTTACAAAAGATTTCTATTAATATAAATGCTGTTCTTCGGAACTTTCTATTCATTAAAGAAACCTGAAAAAAATCTACTCAGCTGTTTTCAACATAATAATAATAAATCAGCATATTAGAATGATTTCTGAATGATCATGTCACACTGAAAACTGGAGGTATGATGCTACAAATTCAGCTTTGAAATCACAGGAATAAATTACATTTTAAAATATATTAAAATACAAAACAGTTATTTTAAACAGTAAAAGTATTTCAGAATTGTACTGTTTCGCTGTACTTTGGATCTAATAAATGCAGGCTTGGTGAGTAGAAGAGACTTTAAAAAACATTAAAAATCTCACTGTTCAAAAACTTTTGAGTGGTAGTGCATATATAACATTTTACATGATTTTTGTGGCAATTAAATGTACACTACAAAAGATTTCTTGTTTAGTTTTAGTTAGAAACAAATACAACTATACTACTAAATACTAGTATTTGTCACTACAGTAAAGTTTATATTCAAAGCTGTTGTGTTGGATTTGGCAGAAAAAAACATCAGTTTCATCTGCACAAAAAAGCACAGCCGAATTACAACTGATGTTCGTCTGCAAGCGATTAACATTTTTTGTTTCAACCACAGATGTCACTAGAGATCACAATTCCATTGTGTACCTTCATTAATATATAATTAGAACTGAATGAGTATTGACTGAGAAGAGAATGGTCAAAACAGGCTTCATTAGAAACATAACTTGGACATGTTTTTATGAGATGTACCCATAAACCTGCACTTGATCCTACTGCCGTTTTCTCCTGGCACAGCGTGTTGTTTTTAACATACATCTGTGCATGCTGCGTGACACGCGGTGTGATTTTGTACCATCAAATGTTCTTCCTTCCAAATAATTTGCCAAAAGTTAAAAGAGTCCCGTACAGAGTTTTTCAATGGCCTGTGATGTTGGTTTGATGTGCATTTGTAAGCGTTTTGTGGATTATGGGTTTGACCTGAGGGCTGCTGATCCTGTAAAAGATCTCTTTTCCTTTAAATGAAGTGAAGATAAACTCTCATTGAAATTCAATCCTGTGAAAATCCTCAGGGCGTAAACAAGCCGGTCCTGTTGGGGGCAATTTTCACCTCACAAAATAAACCAAACTCCATTACAATAAAGCAAGCAAGTGGAACATCAAAGAGAGCAGGGGAAACAGCCATGAAGTAAGCTGGATAATAAAATTTAAGTAAATCGTGCGGGACATGCGATTCTTAAAAGGTGCAAATGATTACCAAAGAGGAGGCGCTGTGCTCGGAAGGAGGAAGTGGAGAATGGCGAAAATTAACGGAGCTAGAATGGACAATAGCACAGTAATTGCTCGAACTTAAAATGCCACAAAATTAGCTGCTCCTTCTATAAGAATCCACCATGAATGAAAGCAGAATTGACATTTGTTGTTCCAGCTTTGCAAATAACAGGTGTGGCAGTAAAAGCATGAGAATCAGAAACGAAGCGGTGGATGTGTTGCACGTTAAACTTTCACCCACTAATAAAGGTGCAGTTGTCACGCAATGCAGGATGCAGGGAAGAGCATGCAGGCATATCGCCTCAAACAGAAGCCGTTCGCTCCTGCAGCCTCGGTCTCGCTCTATTGGAAGTTGTCAGGTTTCAAAGACCACTTGGGTTGGTTTTGCAATCATTTTACCTATCATCCATACATGGATATTGACCATGTCCAACTAGAAGATGTGAGGGCTTTTTCCTTTTCTTTTTCAGACTTCAATATAAGGATGCACTAAAAAAAAGCACCTTATAGTCATGCTATAGGTTTTGATGTGAAGTTGTTATTTCATGGAAAATCTGTTATCTGAGTCAGTGAGTTGAGAAATGAATCAGTCCAATTTATGAATCATGACTGATTCACAATTCATTTGGTTTGATTTGCGAAGCATATCATCTGGTTTACTGAAAATAATCATATCGTTAGAATGAATCGTTTGTCAGTCAGACTGAGGAAATTCTCAAGTTTAACTCACTGACCTAAATGTTGCAACAATAGCCTAAAATGATGCCTAAATAGCAATTTAACTACTGTTTAATATTCAACAATAGTCTGTGTAGCCTATATGTCTTAAAAAACAAAGGAAAAAAATACTAAAAGAGTTTAGAGCTGGGTTTTGACACAAATTTCATGATTCGATTCGATTCACTTTCGTATTTGATTCATAATCGATTCGAGTTAAATATATCAGATACAGTACATGTCACATTTTCCCAAGAAAATAAAAAACAAAATCTCTCAACTAATGCTGTAAAATATACATGAGAGTCAGTTGGTACTACATTACCATAATATTGAATGTTAAAATTAACTGATTTGTATACAAACGCTTACACTCATTGAAGTTTTGTTATAATAAAGTTGCAGTTAAATAACTATATTTCTTCTCCAATTTGTTTTTTGAAATATGAACATTTAAATGGTGACAAAAACTTGACAGATTTATTAAAACTACTTCTAGGCAACGATTAATCGTGAATAATCACATCCAAAATTAACGTTTTTGTGTACATAATATACTGTGTATATTTATTATGTATACATACACACAAATACAGTATATATTTTGAAAATATTTACATGTATTTACATGAATACATTTATATTCATATAATTTATATTATAATTAAATATATTTAATATATAAACATAACATATTTTATATATATTTATATATACATAATAAATATACACAGTACACTCGCATATATTATGTACACAAAAGCTTTTATTTTGGATGCGATTAATTATGATTAATCATTGCCCAGCACTAATTAAAACATAAATTAAAGGCTGAAAAACAGTAAACATTTTAATGAATATGATAAATGTGATGTTAAATGGCATATTGTTTCCTACTGCCGCTTCTCTTGAACTGAGGTGCTACAGCGACCTGCCACTCCACATAAACAGCGCTAAAACAACATTTATTGTCTGAATATTGTAATAAAATGGACAGAATTTGAAATCTGAGACTCTGTTTCATATCAAAAGTAACAAAGCACAAAGCTTACAGCGATTTATTGGACGGAAGGTGTGCTACAATGTTCTAGGCTAGACTAATCGATTCTTTGGATTTAAGAATCAATATTGTTTCGGAAAAATGAGAAATTATTAAAATCCAGAAATCAATATTTTTCACAGCCTTACTACTGTTTGAAAAAAAAAAAATAAGAAGTGTCACAATTTCCACAAAAATATTAAGAAAAACAAATAAATGTTTCTTGAGCAGCAAATCAGCATATTAGAATGATTTCTGAAAGATCATGTGACACGTAAGACTGAAGTAATGATGCTGAAAATTCAACATCGCATCACAGGAACAAATTACTTTTGAAAATATATTACAATAGAAAATTGTTATTCTAATTGACAAAAATATTTTACTGATTTTACCGTATTTTAATCAAATAAATGCCTTGAATAAAAAATAAATAAATAAATAAATAAAAAAAATCAAAGACTATGTTGTTGTTGTCCAGGTTTCTCTTTAAAATTTAGCCAAAGTGTGAGAGAAAACCAGTTCAGAATCTGTACTATGACTGGGAAGTGTTTGACACAGTATATAATGACTTGTTAAGTGTCGCCATAAGCAGCTCCTTCAAAATGACATGATGTGGATTTGCCACAGTGACAAGGGCACAAACATCACAACTTTTATTTTTAAACTGATTGGAACCAGGACAGTCAGAGCAGCCCTAAAGAATACCACCTTTGTGTGATCCTCTCTATATTTCTATTTCTATAGGAAATTTGACGATGATAATGATACATGGTCGCAGCTGGAGGCTAAAACATTCCCACTAATGACACTTAAGCAACAAATGATCTGTTTGCTTCACGGCAGAACACTGCCTGGTTTCGGCCTAGCATTAGAGATGCAAAAGCATGTTGGACAGAGAAGAAAAATATAAAAAAACGATTGGTTCTTTGTACCCACGTCCACACGCAAAAGAAGCATCAGGGTGGCGGGCATCATATCGTGAGGTTTCCATACCAACCACGTGCACGAAATTGTACGCAAAACTTGTTTGTTCACATTCTTTTGTGAACAAATCATTCAAATCATTGATTCGAAGATTAATTCTAACGCAAAGCTAGAGATCTATGGAAAGACAAATATCATATGACATCTGCTCGTGTGACCCTTGGCCTCCGTCTGCCTCATCCCGTCTCTTCTGCGGCTGTGAAAGGCAGGAAACGACAGTCTCATGGTCAAAAAATGATGGGTCGTAAAATAATGATTTAATATTCGGCTTCACAGTTGTGACAGGGGTGTGGAACCGACTTTGATGATTGTTGAATAGGCAATACTGTCGTGAATGGGCTGTCGTGTTTGAGGCTGGATATTAGCATGAACTTCTCAATCTGTTCATCATGTACAGAAAAACACGGCAAAGAATCAACAAACCCAGTGAACCCGCAGCAAGAATGGCAGGACAAGGTGATACATTGAAGTAAATTCGATTTACGTATCATTTACATGGTTAATGGATGGATTTGCATAAAATTAATGAAAATCTAAATGCTATACATTTAAAGTCTAGAGGCAGTAAGATTTTCCAGTGCTTTTTAAGCTCACCAAGGCTGCATTTATTTGATCGGAAATACAACAGTAATATTGTTAAATGTTATTAAAATTTAAAATACTTGTTTTTTATTTGAATGCATTTTGAGATGTAATTTATTCATGTCGTGCAAAGCTGACTTCTCAGCATTATTACTCCAGTCTTAAGTGTCACATATGCTGATTTGCTGCTCAAACAAACAAACAAAGAAATAAACTCCTTGCTGAGACGTTTAAATTTCTTTTAAAAAAAGTAAAGAAATAAGTAAATAAATAAATAAAGCAGCAAAAAATAAATAAAATAATAATAATAATAATAATAATAATAATAATATAAATTTAATGATCAACTTAATGAGTCCTTGCTGAAGTTTATATTTCTATAAAAAAACAAACAAAAAGAAGCAAATAAATAAATAAATGAATATATACATAATAATAATAATTTAACAAACTTAATAATAATAATAATATAATAATAATAATAACAATAATAAAACCGATAATATCAATTTAATGAATCCTTGCTGAGAAAAAAAAAGTCCTGATCCCAAACTATTAAATACTATGCAGCAAAAATAAATAAATAAATACTACTAATAAAAATCATTTGTTGAAGAAATTTGCTTCATATTTTATGGAAAACATGATAATAAATAAATATATAAATAAATAAATAAATAAATAAACATATAAATATAATATAAAAAAATAATAATAATAATACTTTAATGATCAACTTGACTCCTTGCTGAAACGTTTATAAAAAAAAAAAAAAACACTTCCTGCCCCCTAACTAAGCAAAAAATAAATAAATAAATAAAAATGATAAATAAATAAATAACTATATAAATATATAATACATAATAATAATAATAATAATAACAACAACAACAACTGCAATTTAATGAGTCCTTGCTGAGAAGTTTAAATTTCTTTTAAAAAAAAAAATCCTGATCACAAACTATTAAATAGTACGCAGCAAAAAATTAAAAATAATATCAATTTAATGATCAGTTTTGTTTTAAGTTTAAATTTCTCCTGACCCCAAACAATTAAATAGTGTGCAGCACAAGAAAAAAAATCATAACAATAATAATAAAACCAGATTAATTACTTGAAGCAAGAATGCTGCCTAAGAAATTAAGACTCTTATGTATTTTGTCTAAAAATCTGTTAGTCAATTAATAAATAAACCTTTTACTTATTAATATCCTGCTTTTGTTGAAATCAAATGGGACTTAGACTACAACCTCACTTGGGAAATGTTTGTCTTGGACGTCAGTCTTTTTACATCATCCTGAACTACACGATCACACAACAGGCCTGAAAGTGGACACACAGAGCCTCACGGGGCTGTTGGCAGACGTGCCACACGCTTTCGCTGGTCCCAGGAGAGCCTGGGTGGGCAGATAAGTGATCTAGATGCAGCGAGAGAGAGTTTTTAACCTGTGTTATTGCATTCTTCTGTCTAATAAAGCCCCTCTCCCACACTCACTCGCTCAGATAAGCAGCGTTAAGGGTCTGTTTGTTTAACATCTAGATTTAAAACTGGATGTCTCAAGCACATCTCAGTTAAAAGGACTGCTGACGTTATGTGACAGGGCCAATTTAATTATCTGTAACTGTAACACTGTGTTTACGCTAAGAGTGAGCGATAGGATGCAACAATACTGGAGCACTCTCAATGTTACACCGCAGCGTAAACAGTGTCAAGGGTTCATACTGACAGCAAAATGCTGCAAAAGGTCATTTAAGTCAGCATCACATGTATCATGTACATCACATGTATCATGTATCGATGGCACCTACTGTATCCGCTAGCGTTCTTTTTCTTCTGTTTCTTCCACTTTGGAAGTCTATGGCAGCCCATAGAACCGCTTGCGGGAAAGTTGTGAAATTTGGCACAATGATAAAGGACAGTCTCAACATTAACCACAGCAAATTTGAAGTCTCTAACTCAAACTCTCTAGCGCCACCACTTGTCCAAAATTTTACTCATGTTTATGCTAAAACTTTTGATTCCTTTTTTTGAACCCGTCCTAGACGGTTTGTCTGATTTTCACCAAATTGGCTCAGATCATCATCAGACCATGCTGGCAAAAAGTTAGGGAATTCAAGTTGATTATTCAAACCGTTTTCGCATCACACGCAAACGAATTTGATGAAAAGCATGCAAAAATACATCCACAATAGGTTCGGCGTTTTGAGACCAAACTTTGTGTGTGTTATAACAAGCATGACCTGAGTCTACCTGCAATGTTTCGGCACGGTGCCACCTACTGGTCAGAAGATATGAAAAATGGCTATTTATTACTGTATACGCTAGAGTTCTTTTTCTTCTCTTTCCTCTGCTCTGGAACTCGATGGCAGCCCATAGAACCACTTGCGGGAAAGTTGCGAAATTTGGCACACTGTTAGATGACAGTCTCAACATTAACCACAGCAAATTTGGAGTCTCTAACTCAAACTCTCTAGCGCCACCACTTGTCCAAAGTTTCATTCATGTTTATGCTAATAACGTTTGAACTGTAAGACACAGAAGCAAATTTTCCTCTGATTCCTTGTCTCATGCCGTCGAATGAACACCAAAATTAAAAAATTGTAAGGTTCAGTCTTTTTGCTATTTTCAATTGTTCGAAAAACCTACTTTTTTGAACTCGTCCGAGATGGTTTGTCTGATTTTCACCAAAATTGGCTCAGATCATTATCAGACCATTCTGGCAAAAAGTTATAGAATTCAAGTTGATTAGTCAAACCGTTTTCGAACAACGTACAAACGATTTGATGAAAAGCATGCAAAAATGATGTGAGGCTATATTTCTGCAACGGTTTGGCGTACTGAGACTAAACTTGGTGTGCATTATGACAAGCATGACCTGAGTCTACCTGCAATGTTTCAGTGCAGTGCCACCTACAATGGTTTCGCCAAACATCACACAACTGGTCTCTTTAGATTCGGTGCATCATGCTGAGTCGAACCATACCCAATTTTCCCATGCCAGCCATTTTAGGCATTGGCCATTGTGAATTTTGTCGAAAAATGCTATATTTTACGAGCGCATTGCCGTATCTTTACGAAACTCGGTATGTGTCTTCGGCACATGTTGAAAACCTACTTTTTTGAACTCCTTCTAGACAGTTTGTCTGATTTTCACCAAATCAATTCATTTTTAGTCTGTGCTGACAGAAAAGTATGGATTTTGTGTTGATAGATGAAACTGCTTTCGTAAAGCGCCACTACAAATTCGAGGCATGATCCCAAAATGACTCTGAGGCTATATCCCTGGAAAGCTTTGACATAATGACACCAAACTTTGTGTGTCATTGTCACCTCACACAGAACACACCACATCGATTTGATAACTGCGTCACCTGTTGGTCAAAAGTGATAACCCATTAAATCATATTATTAGTAGTTGTTTTTATGATTTTTCACCCATTTTGACTAAAATCGTCTTAAAATGGCTTCAATTACTGATTGCTTGAGTTGCTCTGATGCTTGCTGCTTGGCCCGTAATTGCTGCTTGCAGCTATATTTTAAAATGTAATTTATTTCTGTGACGCAAAGCTGAATTTCATCAAATATGCTGTGATGCTCCAAATACAGTTTAACTGTATAAAAGCAGGGGTGTTTGTACAGAAAATGGTGGAGAAAAAAGAAGCAGAGTTTATTTGTGGCCCGATGAGGTGACTCAATCTGTGCTGTGCAGCACAAGCAAGTGAAAGCAAAACAGACATTATCAACTGCAGCCTTTTACACGGCTTCCTGGCAGGCCTCTCCTGGGGAAAAGTGTGTGCCGTTCGCTCACAGAAAGGATCTCTACGGCCTGACACAGAGAACACTGTAATTGGTATTTGTGGCGAGAGGCTAGCGGCCAAGGCCTCCCATCTCAAGAACAAGATAAGGATTTCTGCATGCAATTACAGCTAATGCCGCATTTAGCGAGACACGGAGGATGGGGTTTAGCGGGTACATACCTAGAGAGTGCTGGAAAATGTAGACCACAAAGTCACACAAACACATACGCATGTACTCGCATGCGTGCGCAACAGTTTCACAGCTATATGAACAATAAGTCACTTTATAAACAATAAAAGGTGTCACTTTTAAACTAACCGTGCTGATTGTTTATTTGGCATTTGGGACTTTTTCCTAATGGAGGTTTAGGGTGAGCTGCCAAACTCTGGATGAAAAGAGAGAGAGTATGCAAGCAAGCAACATGCAACTAAACTAAAACATTCTCATTATAATCAACGATACTGTGTAGGCTGCAAACATGCAACATGGTTTTCTTAATGAACTGATGCAGAGAATTAATAAATGCAACAGACTTTAGAGATGCAAGTATAATATTGTTGATGCAATGCTTTTCATGAACTTACAATTGACCCTATATATTTATTTTAAATTTTAACTGTTTTTTTTTTTGAATGATTCTTCTGTGCACATTATTCTATAGACAAATGTCAGCCATCAGAGAAAAAATGTTTTTCAGTTTAAATATTTAAACATTGCAAAAGCAGTTACTATTTAAAATAGCTGCTTTCTATTTGAATATATTTTAAAATGTAATTTATTCCTGTGATCAAAGCTAATTTTCAGCATCATTACTCCAGTCTTCAGTGTCATGATCCTTCAGAAATCACTCTAATATGCTGATTTGCTGTTCAAGAAACATTTATTATTATTATTATTATTATTATTATCATCATCATCAATTTTTAAAACAGTCAAGTACATTTTTTTTCAGGATATTTTTTGTAAAAGAAATGATAGAAATTAAAACTTTTATTTAGCAAGGATGCTTTAAATTGATCAAAAGTGATGATAAAGATTTCTATGTAAGATAAATGCTGTTCTTCTGAACTTTCTATTCATCAAAGGAACCTGAAAAAAATCTACTCAGCTGTTTTCAACATAATAAAAATAATAAATGTTTTTTTTGAGCAGCAAATCAGAATATTAGAATGATTTCTGAAAGATCATGTGACTGGAGTAATGACGCTAAAAAAATCAGCTTTGAAATCACAGGAATAAATTACATTTTAAAAAATATTAAAACAGTTATTTTAAATAGTAATAATATTTCAAAATTTTACTGTTTTTGCAGTACTTTGGATCAGATAAATCCAGGCTTGGTATGCAGAAGAGACTTCTTAAAAAAAAATAAAAAATAAAAATAAAAAGCTTTTGACTGGTAGTGTATACATTTATTTTTTTGTAATTTTTTTCTTACCCCAGTGATACATATTTTGTCATTTTATGAACTCAATTCTGATCATTTTCAGACTATAACAAAATATTCAACAAGTACATTTTTTTCAGTAACCAAAATGTAATAACTTGCTCTGCCTCTGATATATTTTTTTTTGAAAATGTCTTTTGCTGTAGTGTGTCAGTAAAAAAATATCCGTTTACATTTCCAAACATTCTGTTTGCCATTAATTGTAATAATCTAGTGAGATTTTTGTTTGCACAAGGAGTCTGACAACAGCCAGTGCTCCACACAGAGATCTGATCTCACCATCATCCAGTCTTTCTGGAATGACATGAAGACACAGAACAAACTGAAACAGAGTAAATCCAGAAGAACTGTGGCAACGTCTCCAAGATGCTTCAAGAGACCTACCTGCAAAGCTACCTGAAAAATTTTGCGCAAGTGCACCTAGGGCAAAAGCTGCTGTAAACGCAAAGAATGGTCGCACCAAATGTTGATTTCATTTAGTTAATAGAAGGTAATTGATAAAGAAAATCTATTTATGACAGCATCCTCATTTTACAGCATTTTTACACAAGTGCCTAAAACTTTTAACAGTGCTGCAGCTTTGCAGGTAGGTTTCTTGAAGCATCCTGGAGACTTTGTCACAGTTCTTCTGGATTTAGTCTGTCTGAGTTTGTTCTGTTTCTTCATGTCATTCCAGACAGACTGGATGATGATGAGATCAGATCTCTGTGCAGAGCACTCGCTGTTGTCAGACTCCTTGTGCAAACAAAAATCTCACTGGATTATTACAATTAATGGCAAAATGAATGTTTGGAAATGTAATCTGATATTTCCTACTGACACACTACAGCAAAAGGCCAACTTTAACTGACTTTAAACCATTTTTAGCTGATGAAAATACTAGTGGCCTAAGACTTTTGCACACTACTGTATATATATACACACAATAATGTATACAACCAGCACCTGTCATATTAAGACACTTGTTCTTCTCCAGTCATTTCTGGATTAATGCAGTTGCATCTTGCATCTTGTTTATGTTGAAAATTTGGAAATACGCCACATTATAGGAGTCAAGTGGGTTGCATATGGCATGTCATAGTGACCTTTTTTACATTACATGTAAACTTAGCACATTTTTGCTCATGATTGCATGCTAATAAACTCATTTATTAACACAAACTTTTGCAGCATTGGCTTTTATGTAACATGCAATAATAAAGTAAGCTACTCACCTATTATCAGGCTTGATGCAAATTCCATTGATTTATAACGCCTTTACTTCTCATTACTGTCTCTCAGCATGTGGTGTGATTGAAAAGATCATGCAGTGCTGTGTTTCACCAGTGGGGGGCAACAGGAGATGAAAAACCCCTGATTGTCTGTCAAAGAAATACAATCATATATCAATTCAGCTGCTGTGAGATGCAAAATGCATGTTTATCACTGGCATACAGTTCTTAACAGCATAAATTGATGCCTCAAGTTTAACTACCAGCAAACATCTGCAAAACAGTATCTTGCTGTCTGACTTTAAAAAAGACTGAATCCAAATTAATAAGTTAACACTTGTTTTGTTCATCTGTTTTTGATTCTCCCAAGGTATTTTAGGAGAAACATCTGAGTCAAAGTTGATATTTAAATTAAACATGACTGAGCTGTTAAGTGGAAATGGAAAAGAAAGCACTTTAAAGGCATGCTCATTAAAAGATCAGCGATGGCACATAAAGCTTTGTTTACAACAATGAGCCCAGAAGTAAATAAATGCAGGGGGAAGCAGGGGGTTAATGTGTCTGTGGTTTGGCTCGAGCGGCTGCCCGGAGCAGGAGTCAGAACATCATTAAACCTAATGGATAGGATGTGGTTTCCCTCTGGAGCTGTGGAGCTGCCACAGGGAGAAAGACACGCCGCTCAGGTGAACTGAACCTCCACAATTGGACCGTGGAGGCCCCCAGTCACTCTAAACCGATTGGTCAGCCGAAACGGGTAGTGAAGTTGAGTAGATCTTCCTTGCCTGTGATCTTTGGCCATCGGATGAGATGCATCACATACTCTGTGGTTTTTCGTGGAAGGCACATCCAAGACAAATTTATGGGCTGATGAAAGGTCTTATGATGAAGCTGAAATCACTTTTAGAAAGAGGTTGTTAAGGTCGCGGTGGAATCTGTGCCACACATTTGATGAGATCCCACAGGAAAGTTTTATTGCGTAAAGATTGCTGTTTCTCGGCTCAGTCATGTTTAATTTAAATATTGACGTTGTTTCTTTAAAAACATCTTGGGAAAAATAAAAAGACGTAAGTGAAGTATTGACGTACAGCATGAAAATAGACAACCCATGTTCATTGGAAAAACATGCTTTTGGCGGGATTTCTGCAGAATATTACATTGCTTCTTGCACGTTTTGCAACACTTTCGAAGTGAAATGTCCAGTGAGTGGTGCTTAAAGTTTTATCCAAAACTGATGAACGTGAATCTGGCAACGTTTCATTACGCTGTACATATCATAGCAGTTGTGTATATGAAAAGTTTGTTTTTTTAATAACAAGGTGGAAGAAATAAAAAGTTAAATGTTAATGCAAATCATGAAAATAGACAAGCCAGATTTACTGTAAAATGTGTCTGGCGTGAGATTTCTGCAATATGATATTAACGTTGCATCTCGGATGTTTCGCAACACTTTCAAAGTGAAGTGTCCAGCAAGTTGTGTTAAAAGTTTTATCCAAAACTAAGGAACCTGAATCTGGCAGCTCTTCATTACGTAAGTTGTGCTGTACATATCACAGCAGTTTCGATATAAAATCTTTGTTTCTTCAGTAACACCTGGGCGGAATTAAAAACACATAAGTGGGTTAAATATTGATGCAAAATGAATGATTTCTGCATTCTGATATGAAAGTTGCTTCTTGCACGTTTTGCATCACTTTCAATGTAAAATGTCCAGTGAGTGGTGCTAAAAGTGTTATCTAAAACTGATGAACATGAAACTGGCAACTCTATTTAACATTGGCTGTTGTACTGTACTTATTACAGCAGTCTGAATATAAAATGTTTCTTTAATAACAACTTGGGAGAAATAAAAAACATAAGTGAGCTAAATGTTGATGTAAAGCATTAATATAGACAAGCCAGATTCACTGGAAAAATGAGCCTGTCATGAGTTTTCTGCAAAATGATATTGTTACTTCTTGCATGTTTTGCAACACTTTCAAAGTGAAATGTCCAGCAAGTTGTGTTAAAAGTTTTAACCAAACTGAAGAACGTAAATCTGGCAGCGTTCCACTACACTGGTTGTTGTTGGTATGAAATGTTTGTTTCTTCAATAACACCTTAGGAGAAATAAAAAGATATAAGTGAGTTAAATGTTCATGCAAAGCATGAAAATAGACAAGCCGGATTCAATGGAAAAACGAGCCTGTCATGAGATTTCTGCAATATGATTTTAACATTGCTTCTTCCACATTTTGCATCACTTTCAAAGTGAAATGTCCAGTGAGTGGTCTGATGAACATGAATCTGGCAACGCTATTTAACATTGGTTGTTGTACTGTAAATATCACAGCAGTTTGGATATGAAATGTTTGTTTCTTCAATAACACCTGGGGAGAAATATAAAGACATAAGTGAATTTAATGTTAATGCAAAGCATGAAAATAGACAAGCCAGTTTCAATGGAAAAACGTGCCTGTTGCAAGATTTCCGCAATTTGATATCAACATTGCTCCTTGCACATTTTGCATCACTTTCAAAGTGAAATGTCCAGTGAGTGGTGCTAAAAGTTTTATCAAAAAATGATGAACATAAATCTGGCAACGTTTCATTACATCAGTTCATATCACACGTTTTGATATAAAATGTTTGTTTCTTCATTAACACCTTGATAAAAAGATATAAATGAGTTACATTTTGATAAAGCATGAAAACAGACAAGCCAGACTCACTGAAAAAATATGTCACAAGATTTCTGCAATATGAGAATAACGTTGCTTCTTGCACGTTTTGCAACACTTTCGAAGTGAAATGTCCAGTGAGTGCTGCGAAAGGTTTTATCCAAAACTGATGAATGTGAATCTGGCAATGTTTCATTACATTGTACATATCACAGCAGTCTGGATATGAAATGTTTGTTTTTTCAATAACACCGTGGAAGAAATAAAAAAACATAAGTGAGTTAAATGTTAATGCAAAGCATGAAAAAAGCCAGATTTACTGTAAAACGTATCTGGGGCGAGATTTCTGCAATATGATATTAACGTTGATTCTTGCACGTTTTGCAACACTTTCTAAAGTGAAGTGTTCAGCAAGTTACCAGAGAGAACCTGAACCTGCAGCTTTTCATTACGTTGGTTGTTGTACTGTACATATCACAGCAGTTTGATTATAAAATGTTTGTTTCTTCAATAACACCTGGGGAGAAATAAAAAGCCATAAGTGAGTTAAATGCTGATGCAAAGCATGAAAATAGACAAGTGGACATTTAAAGTGAAATGTCCAGTAACGTTGTGTTAAAAGTTATATCTGAAACTGATGACATGAATCTGGCAACGTTATATTACGTCGGTTGTTGCACTGTACATATCACAGCAGTTTCAATATAAAATGTTTCTTCAATAACACCTGAGAAATAAAAAGACAGAAGTGAGTTAAATGTTGATGCAAAGCATCAAAACAGACAAGCCAGATCCACTGGAAAAACATGCCTGTTGCGAGATTTCTGCAATATGATATGAATATGATATGATAGTGCTATATTTCATTTTTGACAGTCAGAGACAAATGCAGGGCATTCAATGGATTGTACTGTTGTTTAACTACATACTACATATCATCTGACAAAACATCTTTACAAAAAAACAAAACAAAAACATTTAATAATCAAGTTCTGAGTTCTAAAAGATACATCTACTGTAGGATCTTTATACAATGCATGCCACTGAAAAAAGGTCTATCCCTCACAGCCTCATTTTCATCTGCCTTATATTCAATATTGCATCTGATCAAGGTGTAAAAAAAAAATTAAAAATTGACATGAATAGCATACTTCATTCATTTAAACCTGAAAGAATTATAGATCTCTGATTTCTGTTTGCAAATCTATGCACAATTTGAGACACTGTTGAGATCTGGAAACTTTACACAAATCACATGAGAATATTGAGGTCTTGGAGAAACAGTCATTAAGGAGATTGAATTCCCTATGGGACACACTTTTAAATGCTTAACTTGCTGTTAAATAGACAGTTAACCAAACAGTTAATGGCAGCCATTGACGCCCATAGTACATTTTTCCATAATATGCAAATCAGTCTAAATATATCTTCCAAATATCTTTTTGTGCTCAGCAGAAAAAAGAAACTCATTCAGGGTTGGGACAACTTGCGGGTAAGTAAATGATGACAATTTTTATTTTTAAATGAACCATCTCTTTAAATACGACAGTCTGTTATCAAGTGATTTTCGGTTGAACGTGGCCCTCATTTGACATGAGGATGCAATTTTTTAGGATTTCGTGCTGCCGTGCTCTTCGAAAATGCTTTCCCGAGAATTTATAGCAGCAGGAAAGATGTACATATTTTCACGAAACGCACAAACCGCGAACATCGCACATGTCGACACGAGCAGATTTACTCGTGCTTGCTTAAGCTCGCTGCGCTGAGACCGCACTCACACTTTCAGGACGAGGAAGGGCTGATTGGACGTTTGACAAATTGTACCCCGTGCACCAGGCCCCCCAGACACCCATATGACTTACATTGTCTGTGTCTTTTCAGCGCTGGAGAGGCAGGGAGTGTGTTGGGGCGAGGCGTACAGCGCACACACACTGTGGGAGGCAGAAAAAGGGCTGTAACGGGGTTGACGGCTGCTGGATTATTTTCATTTCCATGGAGTTCTGCAGTGCGTCTTATTGTGTCTGCCCCGCTTTTTGTGTGTGTGCGTGAGCGCTATCAGCAGCCCCTTTTGGCCCGTGGCCTATTCGCATAGTGATTCATGACAAAGGTAACTGTGGCCAGCCCCCACAATGCTTTGCTCCCCAGCTCCCAGGCAACAGGCAGTTCCCCTCTCTCTTTCTCTCTTAGCTGGGAAATACCTAATGAGTTTTTACGGCCAGAAATCTGGCAAAATTTACGGTTATTGTGATAACCCACGAGTCCAGCAACAATTTAGGCAGGCAGATATATAGCTGTTTTAATAAGGGCTGATTTAGTGTTATTGCTGCTAAAGGATTCCTTTCACAGTAATAGTTACAAACCGCCCCCTGTGCAATTAAACCGGTTGAGTTGACGGAGCACTTTCAAACATTGAGTAGGACGCTGCTTTGTCCCAACACCCCTCTCTCTTTCCTGGTCTTGTCTTTAGCGCTCATCTCTTTCGTCCACTGCAGACCAAGTCCTCTTTCACACTACAAGCCAATAAAGATACGCATACAGCTGTATGCGAAAGTTTGGGAACCCCTTGCAGGATCTGTGAAAATGTAAATAATTTTAACAAAATAAGAGAGATCATACAAAACGCATGTTTTTTATTTAGTACTGTCCTGAGTAAGATATTTTACATAAGAGGTATTCACATATAGTCCAAAAAAATAGATGAAATTATTAAAATAACCCCCTTTAAATGTTTGGGAACCCTTGGTTCTTAATACTGTTTGTGGTTACCTGGATGATCTATGACTGAACACTGTTCTTCAAAAAAATCCTCCAAGTCCTGCAGATTCTTCAGTTTTTCAGCATATTTTGTATAGTTGACCCCTTTCCAGCAGTGACTGTATGGTTTTGAGATCCATCTTTCCACACTGAGGACAACTGAGGGACTCAAACACAACTATTAAAAAAAGTTCAAACATTCACTGATGCTCCAGAAGGAAACACGATGCATTACTTTTCAAATCTGAAGATCAAGGTAAATTGTACTTAATTTGTCTTCTGGGAAACATGCAAGTATCTTCTGTTGCTTCCAAAGGGCAGTACTACATGGAAAAAATGATACTGCAACAAAATAAGAAAAATTTGAATAATAAGAAAAAAACATCTTCATCCTGTTCAAAAGTTTTCACTCCCTGGCTCTCAATGCATCATGTTTTTTTTTTTCAGAACCTTTTTTAATAGTTGTGTTTGAGTCCCTCAGTTGTCCTCAGTGTGAAAAGATGGATCTCAGAATAATACAGTCACTGTTGCAAGAGGTGCAAATATGCAAAAGATGCTGAAAAACAGTTGTAGATTATCTAGGTAACCACACACGGCATTAAGAACCAAGGATTTGATATATTTACGGTAGGAAATTTGATCTTAATGGAACATGATCTTTACTTAATATCCTAATGATTTTTGGCATAAAAGAAAAATCGATACAATATATTATTGGCTATTGCTACAATTATACCCGTGCTACTTATGACTGGTTTTGTGGTCCAATGTCACAAATACATTACATTATTGTGTGACTGCGTAAGTGAACTGTTAAATCGGTTATTTGAACCATGTCATTGAAAGAACCAGTTCGCAGAAAAGATTCAGACTCCCTGTTTGCCTGAAACTATGGATTATAGGTAATAATGTTGTAATTAATGTTTAGTTTCTTGCACAGACTGATCGTTTCTCTTCATAAGACCTTAACAGAGAGTCAGGAGCGACAGGTATTAATTTTGCGTTGCTTTTTTGACTCTTAAAGAAATGGTCTCAAAATAATATAGTCACTGTTGGAAAGGGTTCCAATATACAAGAGATGTTGAAAAACTGAAGAATCTGTAGGACCTGGAGGATTTTTCTGAAGAACAGTGCTCAGTTTCACAGTTCAGAACAAACAAGGAACTCATGAACAACCATCACAAAACAAAACAAACAAACAAAAAAAAAAGTAGCCGATCATTCAGGTAACCATACACAGTATTAAGAACCAAGGGTTCCCAAACTTTTGAAGGGGGTTATTTTAATAATTTCAGCTATTTTTTGGACTAAATGTAAACATTTTTTTATGTAAGATATCTTACTCAGGACAGTACTAAATAAAAAATATCATGCATTTTGTATGATCTCTCTTACTTTGTTAAAATTATTCACAGATTCTGCAAGGGGTTCCCAAACTTTTGCATAAAACTGTATACCTGTATATTAACAATGTAATCAACATTCCATTTATGAAACCAAGTATGAATCTCATCAAGTTAGTATTAAGCATTTTACACAAATTTCACCAACCTTTTAATGTAACAGATTGGCTATATCTAAGCAGAAACAGACCATATCCGTGCAGAAATAAATACATATGTTACAGAATGATAATAACTGCAGATAACGTATCTTTTTTCCTGTTGTATCTTATCCTAAATAGAGCACAAGCCAAATCCAAATGTGTTTGATTAATCTCTCTAAAAACCTCCTACATAAAACATGCCACCTCAAAAAAAGCAATGAAGTCATGTCTGGTCAAAATTCCTTTGCTAATTTTTAAACTGTTTAGACAAAAAAAATGACTCTGCTAAATCATTTCATTTCAGCATGCCTAATAATGTTTATTATATCTTGTCAGGATTTAAATATTGCTTAAAAAATTTGCACATATTTCCACTTAACATCGACATCGACAACAAATCCTAGTTAACTAAACCCAGACAAACAGAAAATACAGTTTTTAATGAAACTAGCGAATCAACGTTCAGGCCGCATGGTGATTGATGCCTAAAACCTTCTCGTATTTTAAAACACTGATGAAATCTTTCATTGAGGTCCTCCCCGACATAAAATGCGCACAGACTGCACAGAAATAAAGCCGTTCCCAGAGGTGTAAAAGCAAGCAGGTTAGCGTAGCGTGGAGGGTCGGAGATGTTTGTTATTGTACCTTTAAAACGTTAAGGTTCTCTCTTCTCAGCCGCTCGTGCCAAGCACAAACAGCCACTGAGCCCCAGCAGAGACCACTTGGCAGCGTGCTGAGTGGTAACTCAATATTATTAGCTGCTAATAGAGAAGAGGAGGGGGGTCGGTGAATGAGTCCTGACGTGATGTTTATGGAGCGGCGAGAGAGGGCAGGACGCTGTGGCTGTCAGGTGAAGCCGTGAAGGCAGGTTTGACTCATCAGAAGTGGGATTTGGCTGGGAGCGGATGGACGGAGTCCATGGAGACTTTTGATGGTTGCAAAGTCTTCTGGAAATGGAGACGAATCCTATATAAACTGTTTAAAATAAAGATTCCAGAAAGCACTGCCATAAAGGAACCACTTTTCAGTGAACAGTTCTGAAAAGAACCATTTTTTGATGTGAAGAACAATTAAAAATCTAAAGAACCTATAAAGAATCTTCCATGGAAGTTAAAGGTTCTTAATAGAACCATCAACGCCAATAAAGAAACTGTCCTGCTTTTTAAAATTGTGCTGCAAGATTTTCTTTCTTTTGTGGAACACAGGATATTTTCAAGTTTTTCAAATTATTTTTGGGTGCTTTAATAATATAACTGCATATGTGACCCAGGTCCACAAAACCAGTCATAAGGGTCAATTTATACATCATCTGAAAGCTGAATAAATAAGATTTTTTTATAAGACAATATTTGGCCGAGATACAACTATTTGAAAATCTAGAATCTGAGGGTGCAAAAAAAAAATTAAACAAAAATAATTGGATTTAAATTTGTCCATATGAAGTTCTTAGCAATGCATATTACTAATCAAAAATTAAGTTTTGATATATTTATGTTAGGAAATTTACAAAATATCCTAATGAAACATGATCTTTACTTAATATCCTAATCATTTTTGACATAAAAGAAAAATTGATCATTCTGACCCATGCAATGTATTGTTGGCTATTGCTACAAATATACCCGTGCTACTTAAGACTGGTTTTGTGGTCCAGGGTCACATATACATGACGTTATGATGTAAACAAACTGTTAAATCAGTTATTTGAACCAGTTCACTGAAAGAACCAGTTTGCAAAAAAAGATTCACAGTTCCTGAAACTATGGATTATAGATAATAATGTTGTAATTAATGTTTAGCTTCTTGCACAGACTGATCGTTTCTCTTCATAAGACCTCAACAGAGAGTCAGGAGGCACAGATATTAATTTTGCGTTGCTTTTTTTGACTCTCAAAGTAATGGTAGCCATTGACTTGCATTTTGTGAATCGCCAAAGACCATGGTTTCAGTTAAATATCTTCTTTACTGTTCCGACATCAAATTTTCAGTCTTAGGTGATCTCTTTAAGGCTTTATCCACTCTCAACTCTAATGAGAACATTAATCAGCACACAAAAAGACAGTATGGTAGAACAAACCTTAAATATTGCGACATTTGGTCATGTGGCATGTAAGAGGTAGGAAGGTTTGATCTTTGATGATGTTTGGAATGTTCACCTTTAAAATGTTCTACCCGTCGGCGCCAATAGCCTCACTTCAGGTGTCCCGAATTCGAATTCCGGCTTGTGCACCTTTCCTGATCCTGTTCCCATTTCTCGCTCCCACTCATTTCCTGTCACATCTCCACTGTCCTACCAAGAAAAATGTAAAAATGACAAAAAAGGATACATAAAAATGTTCTACCCATCAAAAATGACAAAATGTAGCAGAAATCACCAATCATCATCAATCTGATTGGCTGGTTTCTTGTGACTTCTAGAAGGTGCGGTTCACCAATTGTTAAAAACAAAGGCGTGTTTACAAGGCGGAGGGTTGCTAAAATTAGCTCATGTACGGAATTAATTACTGAATTTTCCAAAACTGACTAGAAATAAATAAAGCAAAAAGTTGTCTGGGCTGCTCATTGGCAAGTAAAGTGAACATCCACAAGCAGAACAACATATCCTGCTTCATTTTATGAGCTGCACGTGAGAAAAAGTAAAAAGTGTGATTGCTTTATATGTCTCAGAAACTATTTTTTCCTCTAAAACTGCACCAGACTTGATGCTGTATATCAAAAATCTGGCGAAAAACTTTTTTGCAAGTATATAAAGTAAATTAAGTGGAAAACAGTTATTTCTGTCAGATTTGTGGTTCTTTTTTGAAAGGTCTGATAAATGATTCACCAGTGTGATTCACCAGACTTGACCTTGAAAAACCTCCCATAAAAACTCGCCCGGTTTGAGCTTTTTGGTGATGCTTTTCACTGTGACCCCAAAGAGCCGTGTGCCATCACCCTCCAGGTGGATCCCCTCCGCGCTGAGGTCAGCCCATCTGGCTGCGCATGTAATTGGTTCAGGTTTATTGCGATTTGACTTTATTAAGACAAGCGTGGAATGCGCAGCCCTGATGTCAGTAACTAGAGAATGAGAGGGAGGGAGAGAGAATAATCAAGAAGTGGACGAGAGGACAGAATGCCCTGTAGATGAACTTCATAAAGGTCTTTTCAGTTCTTCACCACGTCTAATCAAAAATAAAAGGATGCAAAACACAGAAGTTGTGCGTATGAGCCAGATCCACAAGATTATGAAAGACCGTGTCTGCGTGTCTAAAGACAGTAGCCTGTTTTGCCTAAATGAGTGAAGTTATGAGGTGACAGACGTCTCCTCGCACCCTCAGAAACACACTCGCACTTCACTTAATCAACGCCTCCGCACAATAATCAATAAAACAAACTCTAGAGCACACAACGCCTCAGTTTTATAAACTCTGGGCGTTTGTGTGAGCGTAATGACTGCTCCGAGTGATGGAAGAGCTGTTAAACTGTGAAGTGCAGAACCGTCTTGGGCTCTGGGTGGGCTGTTCGGTCTAGAGGAGGAGGAAAAAAATATCTGATGAGTCCAACATGTATCATTAGCTCAAATAGGACATGCAATGGTAAATATTACCTCACTGTTACCATAAGAAAATAGACAAATTTTGTTTAAAATAAATAGACCAAAGTATAACGTTTCAGTTATACTTTTTTTCTACTTTCAAAAAAAAAAAAAAGTAAGACAGTTTGACATGAAAACTGGAGTTTGGCACAAAAATTAATAAGGCTGATGCATCTCTTATGGTTTCTTAATAACAAGAAGCTAAAAGACAAACAATATGTACATATAATGCATTTAATGCAGTCAATTATATATATATATATATATATAAGTATTTACGTATTTTAATAAAAAAATGTTAACAAATAAAGAATTCATTTAATGCATTTACAAACACACACACACATATAGCATCAGATAATATACAGTAGATAATATACAGCAGCAAATAATATAAGTGACATACTGATGAGCCTAGAAAAGTATTTTTATAAAAAAAAAAAAAGTAAATACATATAACACATATTATGCATTTCCAAAGTAAAATCTAATATATACAAAGTAAATCTAAATGTCAAATTATACTAAGTGACAACTTAGATATGTGAGTTGAATCAACTTAATTTTTAGGGAGCCGGGTTAGCAAACACAAATATGTAAGTTGTTACTTAGTACAACTTAACATTTCAAGTTGACTAAACTTATTTTAGTTGACTAAACTTAAAATTTTAAGGCAGCAGGGTAACAGACTATTTTAAGCTGACTCAACAAATTGTGTTTTTTTTATTTTTTACAGTGTATGTATTTTACACAATAAGGGCATTAAAAAGAATATTTATTAAGATAAATAGGGTCATTCATTGTGAATGATTAAAAAAATTCTCACTGTGCTTCTGGTTTGTGAGATTTTAAGAAATTAATACTTTTATTCTGCAGGGATGCATTAAGGTAATTGAAAATGACATTAAAGACATTTACGATGTTACAAAAGAATTCCATCTCAAATAAAAGTTGTTCTTTTGAACTTTTGATTCATCAAAGAATCATTTTGAATAAAACATTAAGCACTGGTAATAATAAGAAATGTTTCTTAAGCAGCAAATCAACAAGAAGTAATAGCTGCGGAATTGAATATTCAACTTCACCATCACAGGAATTAATTACATTTTAATATAGAAAAAAATAGAACATGGTTATTTTAAATTTAAATAATAATATTTCACAGTATTACCATTTTGACTGGATTTTGGATCAAATAAATCCAGCCTTGGTAAGCAGAAGAGTGTATATGATTGAAAAATACTAGTAAATTAGCCAAAAGAGAAGCAAAGTAATTGCACTTGCAAGATTTCTCATGTGCCCTTGTGTGAAATGAGGTCTTGGTAACCCACTGTGCTCAGACTCTCGTTTATGACGTCTAAAACCTCTTTTCTGGCTGTCTGCGCAAGGCACTAACAATCCACCTGTTGAAGAGTAAGACGATACTCTCCAGAAGCTGCGACTGTGAGTTTTAGAGAACACCCTCGCTCGCTTACGGCCAGATGGTCTGAGGGCCGGTGAGCAGTTATATTATTTCTCATTACAGCTCAGAGCTCACAGATGAATGATGCTTGGATGTGGTTCGAAAATGTAGAGTATCATTCATTTAAATGATATCCTCAATCCTTCAATGGACCATCTCATCATCCTCCACCCAGATTTGAACTGACATTGACCATAAACAAGTGAAATGAAGTGGAGAAGCTTACGTTACCACAGCTAATATTATGATAGTATATCAAGGTCAATCACATTTAAAGAGTGACACTCAACTAAACAAAACTAAATCACCTATAAAACATTAGATTTATGTTGGCAGTGATTACCGAAAAATACATCCTGTTCGTGTCTTCTTCTCTCAAAATGCATTGCGAGCGACTCTTTACCATAAAAAACACAGTGTGCGTTAAACACAAAGCTTCAGTGAAACCAAAAATTGCTTGCATAATGTTCTCTCCAGGTGCTTAAGCTAAACTTCCCAGCTCTATACCTTGTGTGACATCTGGACATATGAAAAATGACGAATCAATAGCAGCCTTGAATAAGCACCTCTATTTATTGAAGCAGAAGGCACAATAGCGGTGTTGTTGAAAAGCAGCTCAAAACTTGACCACACGGGCCCCAAATGAATGAGGACCTATTCACAATGTGTTTGTCCTGGCCTGAGCCTCCATTTGACCCATCCATCAAGCCAGCTTTAGATTGTCACACAGCTCTATCCTCTTTAAAATTAAACATATGGTGACTCTCACAAATATATCAACGCAAATGGAGTTGGTAGGGGTTGCGAGTTGTTTAAAGCGCATTATGAGCTGGTTTTAGAAAACACACTTGCATTTGAAACAAATCAAATGCTATAATATGCTTGACCTTGACCAAAAGGAAAGCCAGGATAAAGTCTAGGCCACATTGTAAGCCAAGAACAGTCTTGGCTGAGAACAGTCCAACCAACTGTATATGATAGAAATTTCCAGCAATCACGAACCTGTCTTTCCACATTGAAAATAAAAACAAAACAAAAATTCTGTGTGATGCAAAAAAAAAATATTCACCTTCAGGCCATCCAAGACGTATATGAGTTTGATTCTTTATAAGAACAGATTTGGAGAAATTCAGCATTGCATCACATGCTCACCAACTGATCCTCTGCAGTGAATGGGTGCCGTCAAAAAGAGAGTCCAAACAGCTGATAAAAACATCACAATAAATTCACAAGTAATCCATAACACTCCAGTCCATCAATTAACATCCTCACAGTTTCTTTAAGAGCTGGTTGCTATATTCCATTTGCATTATTAGATTTTTACATTTGCTCACCAATGGATCCTCTGCAGTGAATGGGTGCCGTCAGAATGAGTCTCCAAACAGCTGATTAAAAACATCACAATAATTCACAAGTAATCCACACCACTCCAGTCCATCAATTAACATCTTGTGAAGTGAAATGTTATGTGTTTATAAAAAAACAAAACCATCATTAAGAACATCAAACCATTGCTTCTGGCTGAGTCCTCTATAAATAATATTGCTTTACACAGTGAAAAAGTTGTCTTGTCTGAATCAGGAGAGAAATATGCACAGATCAAGGACCTTTTACAAGCCAAAACAGTCCAAAACTGTTCTAAACAAATATGTGGGTTGATTTTGAAGACAACATGGCATGGACTTTTTACTGGAGGTGTTATTATGGGTTATGGACTCGTATTCTGTCCAGAAGAGACATCTTAAAGTTATAAACATCTTTATGATGCATTTGTTTATTACAAATAAGATGCATTTCTCTTCACAAGATGTTAATGGATGGACTGAAATGGTGTGGATTACTTGTGGATTACTGTGATGTTTTTATTAGCTGTTTGGACTCTCATTCTGACAGCACCCATTCACTGCAGATGATCCATTGGTCAGAAAATGCAAAAATCCAATAATGCAAATGGATTATAGCAACCAGCTCTTCTAGAAACTGTGAAGATGTTAATTGATGGACTGAGGTGGTGTGGATTACTTGTGGATTATTGTGATGTTTCTATCAGCTGTTTAGACTCTCATTCTGACGGTACCCATTCACTACAGAGGACCCATCGGTGAGCAAATGTAAAAATCCAATAATGCAAATGGAATATAGCAACCAGCTCTTCTAGAAAATGTAAGAGACCATATGAAATTTCAGAACTTTCTGTTCTGCAAAAATTTAAACATGCACAATTCTTTCAATCAGCGTTTTCCCCACAGTTAATGCTGATGATTTTGACTGTTCGTGCTTTATTTCATTGCATGATTTACACTTGAGGTTTTCTGTCACAGTCAAGCAAGACCACCAAGAGGCACCTCTATGAAAGTCGCTCTCCCCCTTCCATTCAGAGCACTGCAAGATCCTTCCTAAGCTCAAGGAAAACCCAAACAAGCAGAATCAGGAACAGCTGATGAAATCATGGGAGCTGCTGTTAAATGCAAGTCCCACTAAATGTGAAAGAGTCATATGCCTTCTTGCAAATATTGCCATGTACAGTCCATAAACCAAATGTTTACTGGCGAATCCATTTCCCACTGATTTGACCCTTGCAAGATGCAGCTGAATAAAACAAGCATTAAATAGCATTATAAGTCAATCATGAACCTGACTAAAGATGATAAATACCTAAATTGAAACCTTGCACTAAAAACATCAGCAACTGTTTGCAAGATGTTCCTTTAGAGAACAACTGATGCAACACATGCAATAGCTCATAATAAAATGCCTAGGAGTTACGAATGACAGAAGAGAACCGGTAAACCTTACCATGCAGTTGCATAAATCTGGAAGCTGTGTTTTCCTGCCCAAACAGCAGACAATTTATGCATCCTTGAGCAGGAGCCAAGTCATTTTAGCAGACTTATCCAATAGAGCAATAAAACTCGACTATTCAGGTCCTACGCAACCTTAATTTATTCCTGTCAGAAGGTTTAATTGTACATTTCTTTTGCAAAGAGACATAAAACTTCTTATCTTCTGAGTTACAGGAATCTTACGGCCAAGTTAACGGCCCGTTAATCAAATCACAGGAAGATACTACAACGTGGAGCGCTACCATCTTGCTGTCAGTCATGTTTTCCTACAGTGATGCATTGCTGTAGTCATGCATCATGAGTTGTAGTTAGTATTACAGGGTGAACGGTCAACACAATTGATTACCCTTAAGTAATTTTACCTAATGACAACTCGCTAGATTTCTGAAGTAGATAATTTTGAGTTATGAAATAAAATCATCTGACCTTACTGATGACTTCATTAGATCCTGGACTGAAGCTTAATTTGGGTTTAATGTTGTCCTGCGATGTTTGGAACGGGGCCTAACAACCCATCAAAGGAAATGATGAAATTACAAAATAAACTCAGGAAAACTGAGACTTCATCTAATGGGAGCTAATAAGCTAAGACTCCACACTGTTGGGAAAAACACTAGAGCTATGCAATTTAATTAAAAAAGTGTTTATCTGCCGTGACTTTTGCCGTTTTTGTTGGATTCGTAGCGTGTTGCAGTTAATGATTTTGGACGTGTACGTTTTTGTCAAGAGTGGAATATCTCCTGGTTTACAGCGATGTTATCGTTACTGAAACATGCCGTTTTACATCCTCTGAAATCAAGAAATTCTAAAATGCAATAATTATAAATCAGTGCAGAGATCTTGGTTCACCCTTGACCTTTGAAGCAAGATGACTGCGGTTACAAAAAAGCTTTTTGTGCGTTCATAATTGGCTGTTTTAAACTAGTGTGCCGGCTGTTTAATTTGGGACTCTGTCCAGGGTTGCTCAGGCAGGAATGAAGATTGACACGTCGGGATTAAAACCAACATCAAATTAAATCTAAACACAGAGAAAGCTCAGAGAGGTAGCCGATGGTAATTAGACGGTGAACGGCAGGAGGTTCTTATCCAAGATTGCCATATGATTTTTACAGAGTCTAACAAAATAAAGACGTGTAATAGAGCAGTACTAATTTGAAGACCCCAGCTCCTCTGCTTATAATGAAGGGGTAAAAAAAAAAAAAAAGCAGTCTGGAGCGATCTGGATTGGTCTTACATACAGTTTACAATTAAAATTAATGCAATCAGTGCTTGCATTTGTCTACCACAAATATGTTGTAGTAAATACAGAAGGCTTCCTGCTATCTGAATTCATTTTTTTCAGAAATGAGAAAAGCAATAGGAAATAGATCTGAAAATGACATTGCCTTCTTTGATTTCACTACAATAATAACACGAATATATTGAAACAATATTGTTATATTGCAGTGGTTCTCAATCCTGGTCCTGGGGGTCACTGCTCTGCACATTTTGCATGTCTCCCTTATTTAACACACCTGATCATCAGCTCATTAGTTCAGTTCATGGATCTCTTTCCTAATGAGTTGATGATCTCAATCAGGTGTGTTAAATAATAGAGACATGCAAAATGTGCAGAGCATTGACCCCCTGGAACCAGGATTGAGAACCACTGTTACATTGAAATGTATATAAGTCCATCAAAGTTGTCCTAAGACAAGAATGGGTATTGTTTTGGTTTTAGGACAACTCTGATGAAAGTATTGATCCACTTCAAATGTTGACTATTGTAGATGTATAGATAGATAGATATATGGGAAAGTTACTTTTAAAAGTAATGTATTACAATATTCTGTACATTACAATTTAAAAAGTAACTAATTGTGCTACTTAGTTAATTTTTATGAAAAGTAATCCATTGCATTAGTCTTCCGTTACTTTTGTCAACTGGGCTGGGCTTGCTTATTTGTTTTTTAATAACAAAAAACCCCAAAAGTTATATTTTTTGGCCACTACAAAGGCCTTTCCACAC
Source organism: Labeo catla (assembly GCA_012976165.1). Lineage (NCBI taxonomy): Eukaryota > Metazoa > Chordata > Actinopteri > Cypriniformes > Cyprinidae > Labeo > Labeo catla. The sequence continues at coordinate 860,566 of VONZ01000112.1, forward strand.
CAAAAGTGAAATTAACAAGCAAGCTTAATAAGATTTTAATAAGAATAAGAAATTGGAACGATTTTTAAATGTTTTTTAAAGTTTCTTATGCTTATCAAGGCTGCATTTATTTGATTTAAATCCAGAAAAAAAACAGTAATATTGTGAAATATTATTTCAATGTAAAATAACCGTTTTCTATGTGATTTTTTTTTTACTTTAAAATGTAATTTATTCCTGTGATGCATTATTCCAGTCTTCAGTACCACATGATCCTTCAGAAATCATTCTAATATGCTGATTTATTATCAATGTTGAAAACAGTTGTGATGCTTAATATTTTGTTGCCACCTGTGATACTTTTTTTCAAGATTCTTTAATAAATAATAGGTTAAAAAGAACAGCATTTATTCAAGATAAATGTATTTATTTAAAATATTTTGTAACAATATAAACTACCATTTAAGTTTGTGGTTAGAATTTTTTTTTTTTTTGAAAGAAATTAATAATTGTATTCACCAAGGATGTTAAACTGATAAAAAGTGACAGCAAAGACATATTAGAAAAGATTTCTATTTTGAATAAATGCTGTTCTTTTTAACTTTTTATTCAAAGAATCCTGAAAAATGCATCGCAGGTTCCAAAAAATATTAAGCAGCACAATAAAAAGTCAGATATTTCATTGTAAATTTCAAAGTAATGCATTACTTTACTAGTTACTTGAAAAGGTAATCTGATTACATAACTTGGATTACTTGCACTGCGTTACCCCAACACTGTGTGTGTGTGTGTATATTATATCTAAGCATGTATAAATCATTAAGTATTTACAGATTATATGAATCTATAATGGACCATTTAATTTAAAAATAAAACTATTATACATCATCCGTAGCGGCTCACTTCCACGAGTTTGAATGGATTGCAAGCTGGAGTTCATATTTTAGTTAGAAAAAAAGGGTCCAGATTCAAATGACAGGAGGAATTACTGGCTGAAATCCAAGCAGGCGACATGAATTTCTGTTGAACTTTTTATTTTGTCTGCATATGAGCTCTGTATTCTCAGGTGTGCATTATTCTAATATATATTTCAAGTTAATATTGCACCTATGCATTATTCTTGCAGAATAGATCAATGAAATCCTTCATCGACTGTAGAAGAGGAGCGGTACTAAAGATGACACAATGCTCTCTGAATGTAGGATCGGTCCGATGGCGTAATTACTACTGCTGAATTATGTTGCTGCGTTGACCTGCTTTGCCCCTACAGTTGTAGAGCTGTCTCATTGAGCCATTTGAATTCCTCTCCGCATGGCCAAGCGGACTGCAAATTTACATTTTCCACAAGGAACTGAACATATCTCTAAACTTGACGATTTCGTCTGTAACCCCAGAGGTTAACTGGCCTTGGTCGGAGCAGCTTGCCAGTGCCAAACTCCTGGGTTTGGCTGTAATAATTTAAACATAGGTTATGGAGTAAAGCTAATACGTTCCAAATGGGCGTCCTGCAACTTTTCATTTTTGTGATGTTTACACAGCTTTGCTGGTCTTGAGTAACGAGGCTGTGGCTCGATGAGATCGGAGCGCAGTCTTCCTGAACACCACTGATGGAGAGACACTTTACGCTGGTATGAAAGGGCTACACAAGCACTTGAACACTGAATTTACAGTAACTTACTGGCTGTGAGATACTGTACTTTTACAGTTATTTACCATCATAGTTATTTTACTGTAATTTAAGAGAATATCAAATGATATGGACTTCTATATAAAATATATACTATTATATATAATTATATATAGACTTATATAAATAAATAATAAATATATACATACATATACATATACATACATACATACATAAATACATATATATATATATATATATATATACACACAGCAAAATAAAAAAACTACTGAATAATTAAATAATTCACACTCAATTGCTCAAGAAATCCCAATCACATCAAACTATAAAACCACAAAAGGCCAAATAATTTACTTTTCAAATACTCAAGAAATCACAGTCAAATTAAACTATGAATGAATGAATGAATGCACAAAGACCCAAGAATTTACTATCAATAACTAAAAAAAACCTAAATGAACCTATAAATCAATATATATTTATATATTTATTTATATGTTTATATATATATATATATAAATAAGTGAAATCACAGTTAAATCAAATACTCAAGACATCACAGTTAAATCCAACTATAAATAAAATAAATAATAAATAAAACGCACAAGAAAGACCCAATCATTTACTCTTAATTGCTAAATATATATATATATATATATATATATATATATCTATAGCAAAATCAAAAGGGCCAAATAATTTACTCACAATTACTCAAGAAATCATAGTCAAATCAAACTATAACTAACTAAATAACTAAATAAATGCACAAGGAAGAACAAATAATTTACTCTCAAAAACTAAATGAACCTATAAATAAATATTATATACACTTGAAGTGGATAAAAAAAAAAGTAAATAAAAAAATAAAATAAATAAAATATTACAGCAAAAACAAGGAAAGAACAAATTATTTACTCCCAATTACTCAACAAATGAAGTTAACAGTAAAACTAAACTACAATAAATAAATGAACAAATAAATCAATATTACTGTAAAGGGAAGGCCAGATATACTCTCCAAATAAAACATTTGTATATTGTATTGTAATTAAAATACTGGACAATCCTGTACAATCTTGGCAGTAGTAAATTTAAGCATTAACTAAAGGCCAAATTTAATCACATAAACTAAAAGCAGTAAATATATTACTATTTTTTTTTTTTTTTGAGATAAATCTTCAGTCATGTTTTGTGCCTGACTATGAAGTGAAACATTAAGGTTCTCATAGCTACTGGTTGAAGCCTGATACTTCATGACCATTAGCAGATATATTAATGGTCACAAGTATCCAGAAATGTCCGGTGTGGTCATATAGATTACAGACATACTGCTTTTTATAGTGTGGCGAACCCTTGACAAAAACGTACCATGATAACCACAGTTTCCGTCAGAATACCATAGGTAGTACAGTTATTTTTATTTCATTAAAAGTGTGGTAACCACTGTCATCAAAGAAGCCCATATTAATTATAGTTGAACAAGGTTAACTGTACTGGTAACTGTGGTATTTTGACAAAAAAATGTGGTAACCATGGTCAGTTTTTGTGAGGAACAAAAAGCTGTCATTATAACTCACAGGATGTCATTACCACAACAAATTATTTGATTTTCTCTGTGAAAAACTAAATAATACGTTTTTTCTCTATCAATTCATACAGATTTAGAACAGAATTAAGGTGAGCGAATGGAAAAAAAAACGATGACTGTTCTGACTCTAAGCCAAATCAAATCGACTTTCAAAACAATAGAGATATTATTCTATTAGCTGATCTGATTTGCTCTGAGCTCAGAGGTTTATAATATGGGCATTAAAAGTGCAGGTCCTTGCATTTACGTGTTTTTATCTGAGGTTGACTTGGCATGCTTATGTTGTGGAGTAGCGGCTGCCAACCTAAATATTCACACTCTGGCACCCTCATACCACCTTCTATCTCTGCTTAGCTTGCAACGTCAAAACTTTTTCAACATTGTTTTTACTTCCTCTGGCTCTGTGAGTGCTGGACGGTGTTGCGGTTTCAGCGAGTAAAGTTCAGCTGTGTTGTCATGTCGGTCTTTCACCGTTCACAGCTAATGTGCCGCATTACGAAAAATGCATGAGCAGGTGCTGGTGTTTGTACACATAAGCTAATGAGGATGGAGGTTCAGTTCGAGTTCAGAGGTTAGAGCTGCTCGTTGTGTTTGGCGCTAAGCCGATCTGGCCTAGAAATTTGAATTTGCAACTCTGCAAATATTTTCATCCCCCCTATGATCAATCACATGTTGCTTTAGATAAAAAAAAACTGCTACATACAGTTCTTGTCAAAAGTTTGGGAATATTATGATTTTTAAATGTTTTAATAAAGGCTCTTACGCTCACCAAAGCTGCATTTATGTGCTCAAAAATACAGCAAAAACACTAATATTGTGAAATATTTTTACAATTTAAAACAACAATTTTCTGTTTGAACATATTTAAAAACGTAATTTATTCCTGCGATGCAAAGCTGAATTTTCAGAATCATTACTCCAGTCTTCAGTGTCACATTACCCTTCAGAAATCTTTCGAATATGCTTATTTGCTTCTCAAAAAATATTTATCAGTGTTGAAAAAAGCTACTTAACATTTATGCAAACACCATGATATACAGTACTACCATTAAAAATGTGTGGGGCATATGTGTTTGTGTGTGTTTGTAATAGAAATTAATGCTTTTATTCATCAAATATGCATTAAATTGATCAAAAGTGACAGTCAAAAATAAATAGCTACAAAAGATTTTCTATATCAAATAAGCGCTGTTCTTTTGAACTTTCTTTTCAAATAATCCTGAATAAAAAGGATTCCACAAAATATTAAACAGCAAAAATTGTTTTTAACATTAATAATAATAAGAACCATTATTAATTGAGCGGCAAACCAACATATTAGAATGATTTCTGAAGGATCGTGATGTTGAAAATTCAGCTTTGCATCACAGGATTAAATTACATTTTAAAATATATTCAAAAAGAAAACATGTAAACATGTAACAATAATATTTCACAATATTGCTGTTTTTACTGTATTTTTGTACTGTATGTAACATAGGTTTTTATGCAAAACAACATACTGTTCATGAGTCATATATCCAAACTGCTAGAACAAATCGGCTGTTTACCGATAATTTCGATATTATATAATTGCAACCCCAAAAGAATAACTTAAAAAGTACCAAAAGCACAATCTCTCTATTTTGCCGTGAGAAATAATACAAAAACATAATGCAAAACATCTGACTCTCATATGCAGTTCTCCATGGTCGTGTAAAAAGACTTCAAAACATGTAACTAAAATTAATTTTATTTCCAAAATTGTTGGTATTTGTTTGGCATTTATTTATTATTGTTTATCTTATAAAGTCTGTTGTTGTTAAACTAGTGTCATCTCTCTAAAGTGCACATGATGTGACATCATCCCGTGTCAGCCAATCAGACCACCCAGCTGAGATTTTCCCATGCCTGTATCACTATCATCACTTCCTCACATGTCATTGTTTTGCAACATACCGTTTCTATGGCAACGCAGCGGCAGAACCCGGAACAATGTCTGGATGACAGGATCAGGTCAGCGGGTACAGTGGCACAAGGCTCGGGAACCCACATCGCACTGGCATTCCCAGGCACGCCAGCGGCCCTGCCTTTCTTTGAGAACGGAGGCTCTGTTTCTGCAGCGTGACAGAGACGTGCCGTTCCACACCCAGGACACTCAGACCACGACACAAGGAGGCACCTTTCCTCCTTCAGTGAGCCAAGCAGGACTCCACCAACGAGAACATGCGTAGAATGAACAATCAGATAATAAGTGTCATTATCATTCCATTGACAACACAAATAAATTGCACAGTCAGGATGGTATAGGCGTAACCTATAATTTGAATTATTCCAGAATTATGCTTTACTCAGTGGTGGATTTTGAGCACAAATCAAGTACAGTGTTACTCAAGTAAAAGAATTAAGTAAGTAAGCAAACATATTCCATTTTAATGTAACGTTACTTAAGTATCAAAAGTAAAAAGTTATGATTAATGAATTTTTATTTAGCAATTTTTACTTTTTTATTCATTAATTTTTATATAGTATATTTTATGTAATCCTACTGTTTAAAATACCTTAAGGAGAGGGGCTTGTTATACTAGCAAAAAATAAATAAATACATATATTCAAATATCATTTTGGGTTAATGATACTTCATGTGTACAACAAGTGGTTAAAAAAAACATTTTAAAAAATGAGGAAAAACAAAGTACTGTAAAAACAGACGTCACACTATTCATTTTTCAAGATCGCTATGCAGACATACTAGCTTGAAACTCGTTTGAAACTGCTTTGACATTAATTTTAGTTATTTTATGTTAATATTACGTTTTTATTTAAAACTTATCCTGCTGAGACGGTGAAACAAAATAAAAATGCCCGCATTCAAGCATTTCATACGTTGGGGATGAAACAGCTAGCCGTTTTACAGAAGATTTAGTTTACAAACAACTAACGTTAACAGTCGTGGCCTAAATATGATTTTCACTTAGAATACAATAACTAATGCTAAAATTCGGCATTAGTAACTTACATTTCGCGCCATCAGTCAGTAACTGGTTCATTTTTAGTCAGACTTATGAATTCACCGAATTTTTAACTGAAGACTCGCTCTGTCCGGATCATTTGAATCAGTGACTCGAGAACAGCGTAACCCGTTCAATCCAATTCGCAAATGAATCATTTAGTGCGATTCGAGAACCGAAAAGAATAAGCTCACGAATCAGACACCGCTATCGGGTCTCAGTTTAAAATAACAAGCATCCACATGTTTTTAAGAAATGTAGTAATGTAAAACACACGACAATGACGATATTATGCTTTAGAAGTAAGTTTATCAAAACTGATAAAAAAAAATACTCAGAAATAGTATAGACTTTAAAAATTAGCTTAAGAAATACTTCGTTACTGTCCACCACTGGCTTTACTCAAGTTTGACAGCTTAAAGAATTATGACTTGATTATTTACACAGAAAATGATAAGGATAGAATCAGTGCGGTTCGAGAACGGAAAGAATCGGTTCACTCACGAATCACACACCCGCGTCTTAGTTCAAAATAACAAGGAACGATATGTTTTTAAGAAATGTGGTGGTGTAAAAACACGATATTATGCTTTGGAATGTAGTTAAAGTTTATCTAAATGTATAAAAATACTGTACGAAAAAGTACAGACGTGAAAAATAAACGTAAGAACAGTAACGAAGTAAAAATACACCTCGTTACTGTCCACCACTGGCTTTACTTAAGTTTAAACAGCTCAACTTCATAAATTATGACTTGATTATTTACACAGAAAATGATACGGATAGAATCGTTCAATGCGATTCGAGAATCGGTTCACTCACGAAACGCACACCCGCGTCTCAGTTCAAAATAACAAGGAACGATATGTTTTTAAGAAATGTGGTGGTGTACAAAGCACCATATTATGCTTTCGAATGTAGTTAAAGTAAAAGTTAATCAAAATGTAAAAAAATTACTCAGAAGTACAGACATGAAAAATAAAATTAAGAACAGTAACGAAGTAAAAATACACCTCGTTGCTGTCCACCACTGGCTTTACTCAAGTTTAGACAGCTCAGCTTCAAGAATTGTGACTTGATTATTTACACAGAAAAGGATAAGGATAGAATCGTTCAATGCGATTCGAAAAGAGAAAGAATCGGTTCATTCACGAATCGGACACCTCTATAGCGTCTCAGTTCTAAAATAACAGGGAATGATATGCTTTTAAGAAATGTACTTATGTAAAATGCTTTGGAGTGTTGTTAAGTAAAAGCAGAAGTTTGTCAAAATTGATATAAATTAACACTTTGTTAGTGTTTACCTTTACTCAAGTTTGTACAGCTAAATTTCAACAATTATGACTTAATTATTTACACAGAAAACGATAGGGATGAAAATAAATGATCTAGTTAGCCAATAAAAGAAGACAGCTTACATAAAAACGTTGACATTCATGTTAGAAATGTTATACTATCAGACAATATCAAACGCAATAAATCAAGCAATAAATCAATTCCAAACACTTCATAATAATTATGTAAAATGCTGTCAAACAAACAAAATAACACCAGAAACACTAAACACATTGCTAATACTTACTGCTGTTGGTTTCTCTCCAAAATGATGTCACTTCCTGGAGAATGATGTCTTTATCTGCTTCTCATTCGGAAGGCTGCGCACGTCATAAGGAGGTCTTATTTAAGAAAAGTAAAATGTTAAATTGCAAAGTAAAAAAGAAATGATAGTATTTTACACCTCACATGCAATTACGGTTAATTTTATTATGGTTACTTTTCGTAAATAAGACATCCTTAATGACGTGTGCAGCCTTCCAATGCGACCTCCAGAGGATGCAGCTTTTAGCAGCTGCCTTTTCTGAAATGGACATTGTCATTTTTGATTCCACAAAACTTTTTTTTTCAATAATGTAAGGAAAAGCTTTTGTGTAATGGAACTTTGGTTCTGCGATGTTTGGTGCAGCTAACGGGAGAGAAAAGATTTACACAGATTTAATTGTTTAATCTTTTGGCTAGCATGCATATGATACTATAAAATACTGCTTTCACAGGCAACTCAAAAGATTTTTGGCTTTCTAGTATCCGACAAGACTGGTTTTAGTGACATCTTACAGATAAACAAACAATTTAAAAATGATATCCTCCAGAGAAAAATCGCACCATAGAATAGACGTCTTGGCAACGATGGTGTGCTATCAGGGCCTGAGCAAATTCCAAAGGAACGTCCCCTACAGGCTCTGAAAATGACAAACATCATATTGCAGCCCTTTCCTAATGCATTCTGACTTGGTGTATGATTTAATTTTTTAAATGGCTGTTTGGCAGCCTCGACTGGCAGCATTTCCCCGAGTGTGTGAAACGACAGCGAGCGTCTGGAGAGGTTGACCACATCTCTGCTGACATCTGCAGAGCTGCTGAGAGGAACTAATAATGTGGGACTAAAAGAAATGTCCTTTCAGTTGAAGTAAACCAGTTTCATGTGCATCTCAACCAGCATTATCATTATGTTGTCTGAGAAAGGCTGTTTTTCCTTTCAGAACACACAGAGAGGATAATTGCACGGCTCAGTTAACGTTAATGAGCTCTGACAGTCCAACTGCCTTTTTTTAAAAGCAGGGAATATAAAAATAATAAATATACTGGAGTTTTAATTTTTGAAGAAAATTTGCATGGTTCATGACTTTCAAAATGCCATAGCATTGCTGTACGGTTGTTAGGGTGGTAGCTATATATAGTTAGATATCGAAGTTGAGTACTTCTGGCCGGGGGTTTGTTCAGGCCTGGGAAGGATCAGAAACATGGGAAGCTCCTGCTTCTTATCTCGGCGTGTTGTTGGGAGTTTCAGAGCTGGGCATTGCTGCTGCCGCTGTCATTTCCGTCTCATTTCAGCCCAGGATATTACTCACAGCGTCAACACACTGGAGGGAAAAATGGAGATCAGCGCTGGGTGTGTGGGCTGAGTGACACCTGCCTGGAGGGGCGGGGCTTCCCGTGGAGGAAACAGGAAGTCGCTCTTCTGAGCAGCATCTATAAAAATTTAGAGATATTGTGGATAAGTGTGGTAGATTGATGTTGCTTGGGGCATTTACAGGATTTATTTAATTTTTTATTTAGTATAATTTATCATTTCAGTGCAAAAAGATACTTTTATATGTTTGCTCCCTTAAATAAAACTTATAAACTAGATGGAAGAATATTTTTAAACATTAAATGAATAAAAATAATAATTAGAATACATATTTATTTACTTATATCACCAATTAATTGAATGAAATCAATTGTGACAATATATCTTATTCAGGTAATATGAGCAGATGTATTATTTATGTATATTTTTTACAAAAAAAGTCTCTTATGTTTACCAAGGCTGCATTTATTTGATTAAAAATACATTAAAAATTGTAATATTGTGAAATCTTTTTACAATGAAACATAATGGTTTTCTATTTGAATATATTTTACATTTTTTATTAAATGATTAATCTTATTTTAATTTAATTTATTTTATTGATTTATTCCTATGATATCATTTAAAATGTAATACGTTTTAATAAGATTATAACTTTCCAAGTTTTTACTGGTAGTGTGAATTCTTGTGACAGTTTTTGCAAATTTGAGCTTTTATTATATTTAATGCTTTAAAAATGTAAACAATTTAAGAATTAAAAATAAAATGAACACAAAAAATATGAAACTTGAAAGCTCCAGTCCCATTTATTGTAATTTCATAGGGAAAAAAATAAAAGAAAATAAATATATGTGTAATTATGGTTTTAGTTATTTAAAACTAAAACTAGAACTATTAAAAACTAAAAAAAAAAAAAAAAAAAAAAAATGGAAATAAAGCTGAAATTAAATAAAAACTAGATGAAAAAAAACAGAAATGTTGATTGGACAGCTAAATTAAATAAAATAAGTTTAAGTACTGAAATGACTAAAACTGAAATGAAAAAAAAAGCTGAATAAAATATTAAAAAGTGACAGCACTAAACAAAATTTGAAGAAAATTAAAATGAAATTAGAATTATGTATTTAATTTTTTAATTATTTAAAATGAAATTTGAATTATGTTATTTATTTAATTATAATATTTTAAAATATTATAAGTAATATTTTGTATGTTCACGAAGGCTGCATTTATTCATTTAAAAATACATTAAAAATTGTAATACTGTGAAATTTTATTACACTTAAAAAGAACTGCTTTCTATGTGATTATATTTTTTATTCAATTATTAATATTTTATTTAAAAAAAACGTATTCCTGTGATGACTAAACTGAATTTTCTTATTATATATAGACAGTCTTATTATGCATAAACAGTTAATTAAAATGTTTACAGTTACAAAAGATTACAATTTTCCGGCTTTTTACTGATGTAAGAGTGTGAGTGTGAATGTGAATTGTTCATAAATTCATCTGACAGTTTTTGATAATTTGATCTCTATCATACTTAATGCTTTAAAAATCTTAATACACTTAATACAAAAAGCCTGAACCTTGTACGCTCCAGTTCCAATTTATTGTTATTTTACAGAAAAAAAATCTCATTTTTTTATTTCATGGTTTTGTTATTGTTAATTAAAACTAAAACAAAACCTTTTTTTTTTTTTTTATTAATAAAGCTAATAAAGCTGAAATTAAAAAAACAGATGAAAAATGTTAGAAATGTTGATCTGGCAGCTAAATTACATAAAATAAAATAAGTATTAACATGACTAAAACTCAAACTGAAATAAAATAATATATAACAAATACTAAAACAACATTGTTTTACACACACACACACACACATATACATATATGGATATATATATATATAAAATACTAAAACAACATTGTTTTACAAAAGATAACCATGTGGGTTTGGAATGTCATGAGGGCGAATAAATGATGACAGACTTTTCATTATTTGAGTAAACTATGCCTTTAAGCATGCCAGGGCATGATTTGTATTAGCACTGATTTTTTTCTTTTTTTTTTCTTGTTTGAAACAAATGAAACATCCCTCATCCTGACACTGTTTCAGAGCGCAAATCCATCAGCACGGGCACTACACGCTAGAATGTCGACGTCAGGATGCTGATGTATGGATAAACGGTTGCACAAATACCTCTACCCTTACAGTGTATGCTTTTACATTCCTTTACCCACGATGCATTTCCAATATAGTGATCAATGGGACACGGTTGCTAAGGGCTACCACTCCGTCAAGCCTAAGCAATGTGTAAGTTCCCATAAAGAAGGGATTTGGGGCTCCTTCCTCATGGTAACGGTTCTCAGTGACCTTTCAGACAATGGCAGACAGGGCAGTAAACGGCCAGCCAAAGCTTTAGAAGACTGAAGAAGAGTTATGGCTAGGAAGGGCTTGTTTCCCATAATAAAGCAGATCCACGGTCTAGAGGGAGCCTGGTGTGAATAAGCCCCCCGCCTTCAGTCTGACATTCAAGAATGTCCCGTCACGAAAACTACAGCAGATGAAGGAGAACGTAAGATCAGTAATGTTTTTAGTTGAATTTTGGGCATAGCAAGTTAAGTAAAAAAACAGCAGGTTAAGACAAACTGTCATTAAAGATATATAATGCATATAATTCACACTCTTAAATGGCACTTTTTAACATTATTCATAATTTCAGTAGAGAGGAAAAAAAAAAAAAGACAATTGTGACAATGGATCTTATTCAGATAACATACACAATAAATACACCAGCAGTCAAAAGTTTGGAATAATTAATATTAATATTTAATATTAATATTTTTTTATATTTTTGAAGTCTCTCAAGCTCACCAAAGCTGCATTTATTTGATTTAAAAATGCAATAATATTGTGAAATATTAGTAGTTTAAAATAATAATTTTCTATTTAAATATATTTTTAATTTTAATTTATTCCTCTGATGCAGTGCTGAATTTTCAGCAGCCATTACTCCAGTCTTATTATATAATATAAACAGCTCTTTTAAATCATAATAGTCATATTATTAATTATTACACAACTATATATATAGTTTTTATATATAGTTATACAATAGTTATAGTTATTTAATAGATAAACTACCATCTAATTAATATGTAATATTCATTAATATTTAATTTATAAAATATAAAGTATTTTAGGATAGTATAATACTGTATAATATACTAAGTATATACAGACAGTTTAAAAAATCTGATTTTATTTTTTTGGGGGATTTTGTTACTTTTCAAAAACAAAAATTGCATGCAAAACAAAAATAAAACTGCATAATGTACAAATTACAAAAAACAATAAATTAATATCTAATTAATATTAAATATCTAACTAAATCTAAAATTTTAAAAATATAAACTATTTTAGTCTAATACAGTATAATATAGTAAGCATATATTTTAATACACACAAAATATTTGTTTTAAACCATCTAAAGCCACTGATTTTATTACTTTATATCAATAAAAATTACAATACACTTTAAAATATTAAAAAGTATAATATATATAATACTTTTTAATATTTGGGTTATATATATATATATATATATACATATATATATTTCATACTTTAATATTTCAGCATTTCACAGCACCATACATATTTAAGTATAGTAAGTACATTTTATATATATATTTTTTTATTATTTGACATTGATATTATTTACTTTTCTCCCCTCACTACACTGCAAATAATCTTATTGGGTGTCAGATTTTTTAAGGGGGAAAAAAATAACACTAACAGGGTTGTGTGAAAAATGTCAATTAGTGTGCACTTTTCCACAGCTCTTCATTGAGAATCTAGGATAAAATCATTAGTGTTAAACTCGATCCAACTGCCAAGTTAGCGTAAATTTAGCGCAGCAGGAGCGGATGATCTATCTTTGGCTCCTTTGCTCTTTTCTCAAGTGTTTATTTGCCTCATAATTCCATTCATCATGAAAAAGCAAAACCTGAGATGAGATGTGTCAGAGTGGATTTAAGGAGCTTAAGACATGTTGCTCTAACAAAAACCTCCGAGAACTGAAGCTACACGGCAACCCGGAAAAAATCGATTCCAGCTGTCAAGTCGCAAACTTGGCTGGAAGATCACAAAAGCAGCAGCTGAGGATAAAACACCAGCGACTCATGGCTTCAATTAGAATCGATTCCAAATCAAGCTTGTTAAAAAAGGCAACAATACAAATCATTCCAAGCACCTTCTCAAACTCTTCCCTCACGCTTGCACTCTGCAGAGAACAAAGCTCGCCTTCAGTCTGAGGCCTTTTGTTGCGCATGTGGCTCCTGTAGGCGTCGAGCACACCTGCGGTGTGACGCGAGCGCTTCTCCGCCCCCGCTTTCAAGAGACTTGGGGTTTTATTGTGCATGTCCTTGTAAAAAATTGAAAAACAGAAACTTCAGAATGCTAAATGTGCTCTTCTCGGTGTTTATAAAGAAACAAACCAAGCTGAACGCTCTGCGTTCTTGCATATATTGCTCTTGCATAAAAACTGTCAGGGTGGCAAGTACCCGTGTAATGTAATAAATCACGGTGGACAGTTGAGATCTGTTTATCCACACTCTATGCAATTGCAAAAATATTGCAAAATACATAGCAAAATAACTATTCTCTGGCATGCCGTTGGTGGAGCTGATTCTCCAGATCTGTCAAAACAAGTTGCAATATTTAAAGTGACTACTGTTGTAATGAATATTTACATGAAATTAATAAAAAGAGGGTCAAAAGCTCAGTTTAGCTGAAGAGCGATTGAGAGAAAGGTGGTTTTGATGAATCCCACCACACACACACACACCTTTTACAAGGAGGAAACACTTTGCAGATCCTGGCAAGCTGTGTTGAATACAGTATGAGACTTCGCTGCCAAGAGTGCACAACACATGACCTATAAATATTCTTTGACAAAGGCAGAAATCTTATCTGAAGGAAAATTTACAAACCTATAGGCCATGAAAGCACTTTGGCAATAATACGGTAGCTGCCATTAAGCGTTTGACTTGCAAATGTACGGATTTTACACAAATGCTTTTATTTCTCATTTATTGATGATTTCGTGCACTTACTAATAAGTCATATTTTTAGCATGTTTTTCTGCTCATCCATATATATGAAAAAAAACTGTCTGGCCAACTTATATTTCCAATATGGTATATATAGAAGGGTGTAGGTTTGATTTTGGCATCGGTGGGGACATAAAGGAAGACAACAGACATTTAATTGTTTGATCAAAAATATTGCTAGGGACAATTTAGTAGTGGCTGGATACTGGTAGGGACATGTCATAGCGTCCTAACTAAATTCTACACCCTTGAAAATCATAACAATTAATGTCTGATTTTGGAAACTATAGTTCTCTTCTTTATTATATGATGAGGTCAAACAACAGATTCCAAATTTCAAAATACATGTTTTTGTCACTCTTCTGTTATTCATTTGTTTGGCAATGTACCCAACATAGAGGAATTTTGGTCAAAAATGTTTAATGTTCATCTAATTTCATTTTGTAAGTGACTTTTCTTTCTGTTTTAAAGATGTTTTCTTTGGATTCTTTGACTACTCAAAAGAGAATATAGGAAAAATATAACTAAATTTCACTTAATAAAAATCTGGCTCTAAACCTCTCTTTTCTTTACTGAAAGTTGATCTAGACAAGTACGTGGAAATTATTCTAAATTCTGTTGATTCTAAAGAAATGAAAACTGCATCTCTGTATTCATCCTATGTATAGGACAAAAAAACAAAAACAAAACAACAACAACAAAAAAACATGGTTACTATAGTTAAACCATGGTAACCACAAATTAACCATGGTTTTGCTACGATAATCATAGTTTAACCATGGTATTTGTAATAAAACTGATTAAAAAAACAAAACAAAACATGTTTTTTACCTTTTTACCATGATAAAACCATGGTTCATTTTCGAGGGATTTTTGTGTATTCTTTCTTTTGAAAAAAAAAATCCTGATACTTGCTCAGATGTCCCGATCTGAATCAAATGATTCACAAACACACACCAAAGTCATGATCTGAATCAAATGATTCGTGATCCACACTTCGAAGTTCTGATCAAAATCAAAAGATTCACAAAACCAAAGTTCCGATTTAAATCAAATTATTCCGTAGCTCTGATCTGAAAAATGATTCGCAAACCATAATTTCATATCGGGACCTTGGAGCGCGGATTGTAAATCATTCAATTCGGGAAATGATTTGTGAAGCTGCTCTGAAGTTTCGTGAAGATTCATGATCCCGCTTTAAAATTCCAATCTAAATTATATAAATTGCGATACACGCTCTGAAATCCCAATCTGAATCAAATGATTCACAAACCCCCTCTGAAATCCTGATCTGAAACGAATCATTATTCATTTTGTTTAAATTGGAACTTTGCAGGGGGTTCACGAATATTTTGATTCTGATCGAAACTTCAAGTCCTGATCTGAATCAAAGTATTCACGATAGGCGATCTGGCTGGAGTGCTTCGCAACAGTGAATCATTTTACGACGCAATGGTTCAACTGATCCAGAGTTTCAAAAAACTTAATTTCATCCATCACTATGTGCTTTTAAAAATCATTACAAGTGATACCGAAATTAGAAAATGAATGGCTTTTTTGATCTGGCTTTAACTGAATGATCACAGTCACAAGTTTGAAACAGTGTGATTCCAGCTTATAATGACTCACTCAACTGAATCATTTTGTCTGTTCCTCCGCTTTTCACCTCTTCAGCTATGTTTACACGACACTGTCAGTACTACTACTGGCTTACCTAGCTAATTTTATGTATTTAACTGAAAAAAGTGGAAAAAGTGTTTAATGATTACAAATAAAATATCTATATTTCCATTCCAAAGATGACATCCAACACAAATCTACGAACATATTCAGGTGAGCTAACCGATTTACTGCTAACCACTGAAAACACTCCATTAAAATGACAAGCTGCAACTCAAAATACACATTAGATGGAAACATTGTGCATTACGATCAGGTTTATAGCTTAATTCACTATATTTTAAATAGTTTGACCACTGAAGTGAATGTTTAATGTATCAGTATATTGCAAGAAATATTTGAGAAATTATTGTTGTAACATTTGCATCTATATACTTGTGTGAAGTATGTTTCTGCTTATACTCAGCTGGTCTGAAGACAACAAGCAAACATACCCCACAGCAGCATTGAGAAACACAGAAGTTTTGCCTGAAAACATCTGTGGAATTATGGCAGATAGCACGTAGGCACAAAAAAGTGGACCTCAAGTGTATGTCTTGAAAAACCTTCTTCACTCTGTCAGAAACTCACTAACAATGATGGATGAGGAGAATGAAAGCTGAGGATGTTGCTTCCTCTCCAAGAAAATCCCATTCTATCAGTCAGCGGGAAGAGCTTAATTACACCGTTTGGATTTGCGCAGCTTCCAGGTCACACTCAGGGAGGAAGGAGGTCACATGTGATGACGTTTGTGTCTGTTCTGTGTCATTCTCTCCCTTCAGGGCTGGAATCTTGTGTCATCTGAGTACAGTTTGGAATCTGAGGAATATGCCAAACTCTCATCCTCTTGTCAAGGGTTTGAGGATGCCTGTGTCTCTCGGTGCTATTCATCAGTTTGATGATTGTGCTGGTGCAGGTGATGTCACGTATTTACAAGTCCTGAGAATAAAGCAATATACATTTGGTTAACAAATCAAATTTGAATCAGTCATTTAAGAATAATTATAGCCTTAAAGGAATGTTCAAAACAAGTTCAGCCTAATTATTCATGTTACAACACTGTTCTGGATTATTATTGCTGAAACAAATCCAGTATTTGCTTTTGGGTGCAGATTCAAAAATAGTGCCTGTTTTGCAGAAGCATGTCACACACTGACAAAATATGATGCATTTCATAGAATTTTTGCTTTTACAACCATTTTTTAAGGAAGAAGTCATGTATTGTCCCTTAATCAGCAGAAAAACTGCTATAACGACACAATTTCCATTTTCATCTGAGCACAATTGCAGCTATTTGATCAGTTCTAAGCCGATTTTCACATGTATGAATGTAGGTTTTGTTTCCACTTTTCTACTCTTTGGCAAATTAAGTGAACTGATACAATTTGAATACTTATATTTTTGTCATTAAAACAAAAACTTACATTTGACTGCTTTTGTTATTTTGAAAAGATCATTAAAGCCAACACATATACAGTATATAATAATATTAATAATAAACTTTTATTCTTCTTTTGTGAACAAAAAAAAAAAAAATGTGATTGAACGTTCAAAATCAAATTGGGTAATATTAGGCCTTTTTTTTGCAAATCAGCAGATTATTTTTCTTCAAGATGCAGGGTTTTGTAATCAGTTGTATCTGTGACATATTGGCATAAAAGTTTGAAAATTTAATAGCAAAAATGTGCATTTTTATTAAAGCATTTTATCTTTAATTAAACATAAAAAGTGTGTTATTTGAGATGCAAAGTTGTTTAAATCATCTTTTTATTGGTGTTTACCAGGTGAATATTGGATTTAACTTTGCATATACAACTTAAGTAAGTGATTTTCTCACATTTATGAAATGCAAATATAATGTTGAAGTCTTAACATTTAAGCAAATGTTCAATACATGCATTTTAGTGTTTATTTTGGTGCAAGGATTTGAGTTGCAAAATTATTTAAATGACCTTTTTACCAAAGGGACTATGTTTACCAGTTGAAAACTGAATAACTTTGCATAGTGATTACATAGATTATGAAGTGATTTTAATCACACTTCTGTATTTAAATATGCAACATTCAAGTCTTAAAATTTAAGTAAACATTCAGACCTGTGCAATTTGACGTTTATTCTTATGCAATGCCCTATGCAGACTTCCATTATAACTGCATTGCTTTAAACACAGTTTTTGTTTGTTTTTACAACCTCAGAAAATTTGGACGTGAATGAAATGTCACATTTGACCAAAATGAAACCAAAACATTCCTTTGTCTTCATTTAGAACAAAAAGCTGCAGTTTAGCTCATTCTAGCCATTTTTCTTGATCGTGCTCATGTAGCATATGGCGGTCTTGGCTGCGAATACGGCAGTTCTTCTTGTCGTTAATTCTTATCGGCGTGTCGGGGGGTGTTTTCTGAGGTGATGTCATTTCTCCGCGAGACCAGTGTGGCCCTGGGAACCGTTCTACTGTTGCTTTATGGTGACATGAAGGCCTGATCCATTTCCTGTTTCCTGGCAGGGCGACTTGGCAGCAACGACAGCTTAAAACCGGCATTTAGTGTCAAGAGCAGCCTGAACAAAAACCTTGTTAGCAGCAAGTCAGGCACTAATTAACCGGTATTAATTTGGCCTGGCAAGGAGACGTCATTATAATACCCAACAAAGGGGACAGCGGACAGTGAAACACACCAGTGCAGCGCTTTCTCCAACAGACACAACGCAGCCCAGTCAAAATATGGAGAACACTTGCGTTCACTGCTTTTTCTGGGAAAGAGGAATCATCGAAGAGTTTTTATCAGGCCTCTGCGCTCCTTCAGGCCCCGACACGTCAGGAAATTTAGGACTTGGCAAGTCGGAGCCTGCTGAGTGACTTATTGCAGGATTCAGCAGTGATAAATTCTCACTAATGGTTTCGGAGGTTGAAAAAGTGTTCAGCTTGAAAGGGGCATGAGGAGAGAAATGAGAGGAATCAAATTCATTTCTCTCAGCAATCTTGGGTTCACAGACTGGAAAGTAAGAGATGCAAATGTCAGATTATAACAGTCTGATTTTATTAAAAAAGATGGACTTTTGTTGTAAAGGTTAATTCTTGGACACTAAATGCAAGATGTGTGTTGCCAAGTCCACAGTTTTCATGCAACACTGGGTTACTTTTATACGGTTGCCACAGATTTGTTTATTTAGTCCATGCACTGAAGCAAAACACACTGTCCCCCGTAACGTGATTTTGACAAAGGAGGACCCCTCCGAAATGCAATTCGGCTTTTTTTTGTCAGCAGACCTGGCAACCCTGTGCAGGATTCCCATTTGTGAATAAGTTCTTGTTTTTGAAAAGAAGTAAATTAATAGCTTTTGAGTCACAATTTAAATTACATAAGGATTACATTATTTTCTTTTTCAGTATAAGTTGGGCAGAGAAGTTGACAAAATGAAAACACTTTTGATGCTTAAAGAGATGAAAACAAAAATAAAAAAGCAAAACATTTAAATATATATATATATATATATATATATATATGAAGAGTTTAGATGAACCTCTAAATCTCCAAGTGCCTTCTGAAATTTTCCTCTTTCAGTTTTCTCAGGCTCCTATATTTATGTTCAGTTATTTCACTTTGATGGCAATGACAAGAACCAATTAGTTGCATTAAAGTGAAATTAGGAGCCTGATAAAAATGCGCTTAGAGGCTTTTGCATCTAAACTCTTTATATATATATATGCAGATTTTTTAGATAGATAAGACTTTTTTCATTGCAAGGCAGTGCTTTTAAAATACCTGACATTTCCAGGATTTTATGATTCTGAGTAGTCTGTAAAAGAAAAAAGGGGAAAAATTAGGCAATAAAAAGGAATTAACCCTTTACTGTAATAATTTGAAACATCACACTTAGGTTTGTAACTCATCACCATTATCAGTAATTTAGTAATTTCACTCAGAAACGGCTAGTAAATTTCAGAAATATTTACAAAAAAACTGCAAGTAACACATTAAATTATAAACTGAAATGTGACCCTAGACCTTAAGTAGCACAGGCATATTTGTAGCAATAGCCAAAAATACATTGTATGGGTCAAAATGATCGATTTTTCTTTTATGCCAACAATCATTATTTTTATTTATTTATTTTATGTTTATTTGAATAGGGACGATACAATAAACTTGATTCCAATCAAAGACTGGAAAAAATACACTACACATAGAGATTATAGCAGAAGCTAATTTGCATCTCATGTCCCTAGAAAGGCTTTTCTAAAAAAAATTAGGATATTAAGTAAGGATCATGTTTCATTAAGATATTTTGTAGATTTCCTACCGTAAATATATCAAAACTTAATTTTTGATTAGTAAAATGCATTGCTAAGAACTTAATTTGGACAACTTTAAAGGCGATTTTCTCAACATTTTGATTTTTTTGCACCATCAGATTCCAGATATTCAAATAGTTGTCACTCAGCCAAATATTGTGCTATCCCAACAAACCATACACCAATGGAAAACTTATCTATTCAGCTGTCACATGATGTATACATCTCATTAAAAAAAGACCCTTATGACTGGTTTTGTGGTCCAGGGTCACAAATTGTATTTTCTTGTAAAATGTACTCCAATAATTTACTGACTGTAGTTCTTATTTAATATTACTGAACATGTATACATGTATTTCTTACTGTGTTCTTGGAAAAGGTTTGCTTCTGGAGACAGTGAGGTGTCATTGCAGGCACTAGTTGGCAGATGTCAAGGAAGGGAGTGTGGACTTCCCACGAAGCCTAAGTTTGGGCACTTTGCCACCGGTGAAGATTATCTTTCCTCTCTCACAATGGCGAGAGCAATTCTTCCTCACTGAGAGATGTTAATTTAAAACGTCCTGCGCCAGAAGAATGGCCCGCGCTAGAT
Organism: Labeo catla; assembly: GCA_012976165.1. NCBI lineage: Eukaryota > Metazoa > Chordata > Actinopteri > Cypriniformes > Cyprinidae > Labeo > Labeo catla. Next base: position 881,343 of record VONZ01000112.1, read on the forward strand.
TACAGCAATAAAGCTGATGTTCAACTTTTATTTCTCTTGAAAAGAAAAGAGTCGCGGTTACAGTTTTTACAAACACACACATGCACAATGTGCCTTTCAGCAGCAGCATCGCCGCAGTGCGAGGTGATATTTTGTGTAAATGATGGTGTGGACCACTGCCATAGGGGGTCTTCCCCAGGAACAATGCCAACAATTAAAATCAGATGTTACACAAGCACTTCGGCCTTGGGAAATCACACAGTATAAGCCAAAAGCGTTTGGGAAATACACACGGTAGTGCTCTTAGAGGAGAAGCACTATTATGTTACCGTGTTTGCGTATGTCGTTTTTAACGTATCCATTAAAGGCGGTCTGAATGCTCACAACAGTAACTGATGTTGCTCTGTTGATCCAGTGCCGGGGGGGTCGTCGCTTATTTATTCTAAATGGTTCCTCCTTTATCAACACTAGACTATAGGGTGATTTTCTCTGCCTCGTATGTTCAAGATCTAGATTATGTCTTCCATAAAGGTCACCATAAACTAGCCTAATTAAAAGTGTTAATATGTTCAGAGATGATTTCATTTGAAACTAAATTTTTCATTGACATGAAGGCTTGATTTTGTCTATGACAAAGAGGATGAGAAAAAAATGCATTATTACAATAATTAAATGCATTTTAATTAAAACATGGTGTTGATGAAAATATATGAAAGTTAGCAAAAATAGCACTGGCCATATTGGCCATGCATGACATTTTAAGAAAAATGGAAATTATATTTTTACAAATTTTTTTAATTAATTAAATTAATTTAATTTTCATAAAATTAAATGTATTAATTAAAAATACATATTATTTATTTAGATTTTTAACTATATATTCAAATAAACTTCTATACATATATTCATGATTTGCATGTACATATTCAGTTTTTTTTTTATATTTTATATTTTTTTTTATATCCATATATGCAACTTTCATATATATATATTCAGAATTTTTGTAATACAATACAATACAAACTATATATTCGGATTTACATTTATATATTCAGAATTGCAACTATATTCTGATTTGCCTATATAAATTCAGACTTATGACTAAGCATTCAGATTTACTTTTATATATTTACAATTTAATTTACATTTTTGGCTCTTCAAATTAATAAATAAATAAATATTCAGATTTACTTCTATATATTCACATTTTACATTTATATATTTATATATAAATTAATATATATTTATATATATACATACACGCATTTTTTTCCCTACAAATATTCTTATTGCATGATGAATTGTACCAGTACTATTTCTGCTCATTATACTTTCATCGTCAGTATGATTTAATTACAAATTATAATTAAATATAAATATTGTAAATATTATTAAGTATAAATATAAATATTAAATATTCACCTGTATTTTCTGCCAGGGAGCTGGTCAGTTTTGTCAGGTAGTCTCTGCTGGTAGATGCCAAAATTACATAACTAAGAGAACAAAAAGTATTAACATGTCATTCAAACGTGCAGTAGATATGTATTCTGACCATTTTCATTATATTACAGCAGATGTTTCAAAAGTAATTTTTCTGCCTCAATGATTGCAACATGACAGCCAACTGCAACAAATTATAAAGTACAACTAGAAAAATGACTGCAAATGCATGCCATTTGTTGCAGTGGCAGATTTTCCTTCATTCTTGTTGGTACTTGCTGTCCATTTAAGTTTGACTCAACTCATTATTTGAGTCTGTGTTGCTCATACCTTCAGATCATCCTTGTATTGAAACTTAATGGTCTATAGGTGCTTTGATACTGCACATAGCAAATGTAGTATCACATATCCCTAAACACCACTGGAGTTCAGCAGCCACTGTAAGCATAACAATACAACGAATTAATTTTTAAGGGCTTTTGAGCAAATATTTCTCTAGCGTTCAATTATATTTTGTGTGCGAGTCTCCAGCGAGCACCTTTTTTCCCACAGAGCACCATCATCCCAGGAGGTAAATTGGCAGAAATCCTGTAATCCACTGGAGGGGGATGGCGGGTCCACAATTACAGCGGGACTACCTTGGGAACCGAAAGTTGGCGAAGGCCTCGCCGGGACCATTGGGCTGTCAGCACCAGGAGAAATTAACTGACATCAAACACCGTACCTCACAAGCTTAGACATGTCCAGCACACAATCACACAAAGAGAGAAGAGAAAGAGACATTAGACAGAGGAGTAAAACCAGAGAGAGAGAGAGAGGCTGGAAAAGACAGGGAGTTTAAACAAGGGAGGGAGAGAGGAACATGCAGGAAAAGAGATGGAGATTAGAAAGCTGACGGAAAGAGAGGGAAAAGACAGTTCTGATTAGATAATAACGATTAGATATGATCCTTATACATACACTGCCCTCCAGAAGTTTGGAAACGCCCTAGAAAAGTGGGGTTTTGGACAATATTGGCATGAATCCTTTTTAATTTGTGATAATTTTGCACTGATAAGGGACAACACAAACTACAAAAACATTTTTTTATATAAACAGTTTATACATAGAAAAACTTAATATTTTCGATTCATCAAAATATCCACCATTAGCAGCTATTACAGCTCTGCATAACCTGGGCCTAAATTCATTGCATTCTAAACTTAATTGGCAATCAATTGTTGAAGTTATTAAGGTGTGCACACTTTGCCAGGGGTGTTTCCAAACTTTTGGAGGGCAGTGTAAGGGTGTTTGACCTCCCTAATTGAGGTTTGAAGGCCACCCAAAATTAAAGATATTTTAAATTCTGTTATGGGAAAGCAGCTATATATAACTTCTGAAAAAAAAATTATTTTGGAAGTATTTCATGTGCTATATTTAACCCTCATATTGAGGATTTTTATTTCCCCGGGAAACCTTTTTGTAAAATAAAATTAAAATAAAATAAAAAATAAAAACACACTTGTGATGTTTACAGTGAAAAAAAAAAACTTGCCTACAAAAAAATGCTTGTATATATCTCTCATTAAGCTATATTATTACCAAATATCAGATTATTATTCATTATTAATTGTTATTATGAAATTAAAATTTTATTTAAAAAATGTATTTAAAAAATTGAAATTTAATGAAATAACATTTTCACCGGGAAACCTTTTTGTGAAATAAAAGAAAAGAAAAGAAAAGAAAAGAAAAGAAAAGAAAAGAAAAGAAAAGAAAAGAAAATTTTTGGGTTATACTTGTGATGTTCACAATAAAAAAAATGGCTTGCCTACAAAAAACTCCTTTTATATCTTTCATTTAGCTATATTATTACCAAACATCAGATTAATTATTATTAATTATTGTTATTAATTTAATTATGAAATTATTTAAATTATATATTGCATATGCTGCATTTAACCCTCATATTGTGTTCTAGTCATTATTATCTGGGGAGGATTTTTTCCCTAGGAAATGATAGTTGATGTTATTGAATAAAATAAAATAAAATAAAATAAAACAAAAAAAATAAACTTTTTAACAACTTGTTTTCTTTCAACTAGCACAGATTTTGTATTTTTTTTAAATGACTGATTGTAGGCCTCATTTATCTGAACTTATGCACCTCAGTTTTTAAGTAAACATTGTTAAAATGTTTTTTTCCCTGCAAAAAAATGAGGAGCATAAACTCACAACCAATCAAAAAAAAAAAAAGAAAATCTGAAGGTAACAAATACTGAATCCAAGAATTAGTGATAATATAGCATAATGAGAGATTTGCAAGCAGTTTTTAAAAGGCCTTCATTTTTGACCGGAAACGCCAAATTAGGTAAAGGGTTTTCAGCACAGCACAAGGGTTAATTGCATGCAATACCTCAGAAACATTTAAAAATCATTTTATTTTGTAATTGTTACTACCTCCAAAGCCATCCATCCAGCACTGCTTCCCTCCTACACTGACAAACTTCACGGCTGTACTTGACAAAACCAACCAGCCCCTGTAAAGAGCCAAGAAACCGTCACTGCACCGCAGGCTGCACCTAAAGCAAGAGTCTGATTCATTAGGTAAACAGTCTACCATTAATGAAGGCAATTTCCCTGGCAGCTAAGAACTTACTGCAAACAGCAAAGAAAGCATAAACTGAAATATAAGAGCGAAAGAGACGTCTGACTATGTTTTGATTTAACACCACGGGAGGTTGCGGGTTAGAGAACGAATGCGGAATCAGCAGCGCAGACGGTGCAAATGTTTCAGTGTTTTGTTTGTAAGTCTTTCCCGAAGACAATAAAAGGGCTGTGATGAAACATTTCTAAAAAATGAATAATTAATTGCAGGTGTTTGTAGCTCATTTGTGCATCTTTGGGATGTTTATTTGCACAGCTGTTGTGTCAGATTAAAGTTTGCCGACACTTTTATTTATTTTGGCTTTCTTATTTTTATTCGCAATTGATAAATTTTCAGGTTTTGTATGTTTGTTCAGATTCTGCCATGTTTTTGATCTCAAACAGACCGATCGTTGATCACTCTCAGTTTGTTGTAAGAAATGTTAAACCTAATTTTTCACTGCATGACGGAGCGACTTCACAAACTCTCTATGGCCTTACAACAGACCCAATTGAAATCAATGCATTTCTAGTGTAAATCTAGGTGTTCTAAAAAGATACAGAGTTGGCATGGCATACAGTTTTGGCTGGTACAGTAGGTGAGTTGCAGAGATGTCTGTTTAGTGTGATAATGCAGCTGGTCTACGTTAGCCCCAAAATGCAATATGGTTCAGCTCAACACTATTTGTATTGGCCATTTCGCGGTGTGCCGTGTATACAATGCCGGGACAGACGGGCCGTTGACAGCCTGTTTATTTGGAGAATGCACAGATGTAAGAACAACTCAGCAGATTCTCAACACAGGCCCTAAAATACTGTACTGTTTCACTCTCTCTCAAGCAAGAAAGAAAAATGTTGATTTAAAATCCGAACCAACGAGACAACATAACATACGAATTCAAAAGGTCCAGGTTTGGCTGGTTAATATGGTCCAATTATAAACCCCTGACCATCTAGTTCTAAACAACATCTTTTTCAATTTGTGGCCATTTAAAGGGGTCATCAGATGGCCATTTTTCACAAGTTGATACGATTCGTTAGGATCTTAATGAAAAGTCTATAGCATACTTTAGTTCAGATTTCTCAATGGTAGTGTAAAACAACACCTTTTTTACCTTTTACCCTGTCAAAAACAATTCTGTTTAAGTGACTTGTTTCGGTGCATGTCCCTTTAAATGCTAATGAGCTCTGCTGACCCCGCCCCTCTCTTCCGTGGGGTGATGAGCAGACTGTAAACATTAACCGCATTTAGCCGTGGAACTACAAAAAGACAAAATGGTATCATTAAAATAGTCCATAGAACTTGTGTGCTACATTCCAAAAACAACAGTTTGAACATTCTACAAAACATCTCTTTATCTATTTAACAAAATAAAATCACAGGTTTGAAAAGTCATGACAATAAGGTTTAGTTACAGCTTCTTCAGCAGACTCTCCAAACTGTAGCAGGTGTTTCTTATTTGGCCTTTACTCTCCCTAATTATTCAAGAGCACTGGGCTCGTACACTGTACACTGAGTTCAGGGTCCTGCACCTGTCAGCTGGTTATTAACACCAGTGCATTTCTCTTAACCCAACAGTGCTGTACCGGCCGCCCCGGCTGCTCCCTCTGGCTCTGTGTTAGCCGTGCTCAAACACAGCGCTGACATCATTTAGCCTATTAAAAAAACTCCAGAGATTGGCCAGAGGTCTAAATATAGCTCTGCAGCACATTAGCAATTTTTTTTTTCTGAAAAAGAGAGAGAATGATCACAATAATATAGTAGCATTTCATCACTAGACCATGTAGTGACTCAGATTTGAAGTCATAACTAAATGATAGAACAGGGTTTAAATCAACATAACACACATTCAAAATAAAAATTGGCTGAAAATGTACTCAGGCCATCCAAGAGTTTGTTTTTTCATCAAAACAGATTTGGAGAAATATATCATTTTATCACTTGCTCAGCAATGGATTCTTTGCAGTGAATGGGTTCCGTCAGAATAAGAACAGCTAAGTAATCCACACCACTCAAGTCCATTTTGTGAAGCGATATTAATAAATAATAATTTTATCAGCTGTTTGGACGCTCATTCTGACGGCACCCATTTACTGCAGAGGATCCATTGGAGAGCAAGTGATGTAATGCTACATTTAGTTTTTTATTGACATTAACACAATACAAACATGTTTTGGTGAAAGATTATAAGGAAAAACATTTGTTTTCTTTGCAATAACGTACACTTACGAATTGTGCACAATAAAACCCAGGACGTGAAATCTGATTTCATGTTGACTTTAAACGAAGCATGATACTGACTTTACTATGATGTAAACTCAACGTATTCCAGATGCCTTCCTTCACAGTTAAGCTGGCAATAATTCATAACAGCAATAAGTGTTAGTGGCAGGTGCATATTTTCCATGTAATTGATAATAAACAGGTTTTCCTGCCTTTCACGGTTCGTTTCTTAGAGGGCATCCACACCCTGGTTGTGCCAATATTCATTTGGATGGCTGTGGTTCACTAGAGCTGCCTGCTTAAACGTTCCTCATTCTTGGTCTTAACGTTTCAAGGTAATGGAGAATTGTTTATTTTCTGTGCTGCTGGACTGTGAAAACATCAGCACAGAACTGAGACAGAAGCCTGAACAACATCACGATTAACCGATGACTGTAAACAGTGTGACACATCTCGTTCATGCTATTTAGCTGCTAGAATGACATAAATCAATGTTAAGCTCTAAAAAAAATATTGATTTAATGTTATTAATTTTTTTAATTTAATTATAATTATTTATTTATTAAATTACTATTATTTATGAAATAATTATATTTATTTAGAGCGAGAAATTAAACGAGATCAATTTTGAGTTAGTTAACATTAAAATAAAAATATTACTTAATAATAATATTGTATAAATTACTAAACAATATAGAATTAAATAACATTAATATTAAATATGTGATATTATAATACATTATAATACAAACTAATTTCTTAGTAATGGCTGGGATACTGAGATTAATTACATATTGCATATGTAATATATCTATATATATATATATATATATATATATATATATGTGTGTGTGTGTGTGTACATATATATACACATATATATACACACATATACATATATATATATATATATATATATATATCCAATATCTTAGATTTTATGGGCTAATACTTCTCATGCTGTACAAGTACAATCTCTTAGCTGTAATACTAAGATTAATTATATATTGCACATCGTCTAGACTGAAGTAATTGGGCATTGAAAAACTGGCCTGGAATGGCACTTTAATACTTAGGTTTTACAGCAAGTTAAATCACAAAACACTTTACATTAATAACCACTGGGAGCCATACTGAGTCAGTCTAACTTTGTAAAAAAATATGCTCAGTCATAAATGTGGCTCAGCAATTTTTCTCCTATTTTTGAGGAATTAGTTCAGAGATGTAGGACTGGCAGAGGACTGTCGGCTGGCACGAAACCCCTCAAGCCCAGAATAGTGGTGGTTTTTAATAACCATGTTCAAACTACGACGGTATGTTATTAAAGAAAATTACCTCTCCAGACCTTCCAATGGGCTGTTTGGGTGGGCAGGGGTGGCCACCCATGAATTAATGCATTAAAAACGGCAGTCTGTTTATTCTGAAATGGAGGATGACCGTTTTACAATGATGAATGAGTCTTTAAGAGAGCTTCACGCAGCTTCTGAGACTGGCACGTCTTCTGCATCTGTAATTCGAAGAAGAGTGAATAGTGACGTTGGTGACGCAACACATGGCACGCATGAGAATATCTCAAAACTGCCTTTATTTGGCACTAAACTGTGTTGTTTTTGGCTGTAAAAACGGTTATGTGCCCTAAACTGGGCCATCTGTCACTCAAAACACTCCCAAGACTGAAATCAAGATAAAATCTAAATAACGCTCAATGACTGGTTAGGGTAACAGTGTTATATTAAAGTTGGCCACAATGCAACTCAAGCTCAGCAATTCAGACTTTGTTTTTGGGGCTCCTGGCCTGTGACGTAACGCCACCGAACACACGTCAAGGGAGCAGATCCTGGATCGAATTCAGGAGCAGGAGACGTCTTTCCCACCCACCTCCCTCTCTCCGGCGCGGCCCCACCATCGCCGCCGCGGTCGAACTCCTGATTGAAAGTGGCAGTTTAACGAGAGCGTTTCCTCGCAGACTACAATCCCAGTTCAGGAGGCCATACGATCGCTTTCACAAGCCCTGCGGTTCGTCCCTTCCCATTTAGATTACAATCCTGAAAAATTTAGGTCACACCGCAGAGAAATCCCATCCCTCCACAGAAGAGCAGAGAAAACCGTTCCCTGTTTGTACAGGGGAATTTTAGTGTCTGCTGAAATGTGGCTGCTGAATGAAAGCTAATGACATTCAATAATGTCATTATGCACTTGGCTCCTTAACAATAAAAGTTCCAAAAACGATGCCATTGAAGAACCTTTTTTTCCCCAGAAGAGCCTTTTTCTTCTTATTATGAAGAACATTTGAATAATCTAAAGACTTTTTTCCACTGTACCAAAGTTTTTGTGTAATGGAAAGGTTCCAAGGATGTTAAACGTTCTTTATTGAAACATAGATTCCAATAAAGAACCCTTATTTTTAGGGGTGCACCACGGAACCTTTCCATTGCACAAAAAGGTTCATTATGATTTTTAAAATATTCTTTTAAGAACTGTTCACTAACTGTTCACAACTGTTCTTTTATGGCACTGCTGTGAAAACCCTAAGTATTAAGATTTGGATGGCTTGAAAGAAAAGAAGATAATTTACTTACCTCCTTGTCATTCAAGATGTTCATGTCTTTCTTTCTTCGGTCGATAAGAAATTATGTTATATGAGGGAAAATAAATCAGGAATTATCTCCACTTCAATGGTCCCCCCAAGTTTAAACTTACAAAATGCAGTTTAAATGCAGCTTCAAATGGCTCTAAGGGTCTTATCTAGCAAATCACTCATTTTTGAAACAAATTAACAATTTATATACTTTTTAACCTCAATCGCTCATCTTGTCTAAGTCTGCGTGAACTGTTTCCGGTTTCCGGTCAAAACAGTTCGGGTATGTCGAAAAAACTCCCATTTCATTTTCTTCCCCAACTTCGAAATCATCCTACATCGCTGCAGAAGTACCGACCCAGTGTTTACAAAGTAAACATGCAAAGATCAAACATCCTTTACAAAAAAAAAAGGTAAAACAGCGATGTAGGGCGATTTTGACATTGAAGAAGAAAACGAGACATACCCTAACTGTATTGACCCGGATTACACTGATTACGCATCCAATGCATAGAGACGAGACAAGACAAGCGTTTAAGGTTAATAAGTATATAAACTGTCAATTTGTTTCTAAAATCAAACTGATCGTTTTGCTAGATAAGACCCTTCTTCCTCAGCAGGGACTGTTCAGAGCCATTTGAAGCTGCATTTAAACTGCATTTTGGAAGTTCAAACTTGTGGGCACCATTGACATCCGCTACATGGAGAACATTCCTGAAATGTTTTCCTCAAGAAACATAATTTCTTATTGACTGAAGAAAGAAAGACATGAACATCTTGGATGACAAAGGGGTGAGTAAATTATCTGTCAGATTTTGTTCTGGAAGTGAACTTCTCCTTTAATAATAGTGCAAATGATGTCTCCTACTAAAATAGTAGTAGAAAACCCCAAAACAATTTACATTATTTAAAAAATCCACATTTTTTTACGTTTTATACATATTTTGGACTTTGAGGGCGCTATTGTTTCAATGACGTCAAATGGTTGCACACGTAAACTACTGGCGCTAACTGTTGCTATTTTTACCTCAACACAACTCTGAACACACAACTCGGAAAATAAAATACTGATACGATGCCACGTTGCACGGCTTTTGGCTGCAATTTTCATTCGAAAGGCAACAACAGAAACAATGTAAGTCTTTAGTGCTTTCCTAATGATAAGACAAAGAGAAAAGAACAGGAAAATGCCTGTGAATGAATAGAACTTGCTAAAGACACATGCCTTTGAAGCTTTTTTAGTAGACCACAGCTACTGAAAAAGCTTACAGGTGGCGATGAATATAAGCGTAGGCTTAAACCAAATGCTGTACCGTTGATTTTTCCCCACAATGAGTCTAAATACACCAGGATATCGAGTGAAATCCATGCTGAGAAACTGCTTCCGTGGCTATGGCGTCATGACAAGCGTCGCCATGTTTACAACCTGCCAAGATGGCATCTAGCGTTGCTTGTCTCCGCCGTTTTTAAGCTCTTTAGCTCCGTAGCTGTGGTCTGCTAATGTGGGATCGTAAAAGTATTTTATTTTCCGAGTGGTGCCCCCCATAGTCCAAAATATGTATAAAACAATGTTAAAACACTTTAATGGGTTTTCTACTACATATTTCAGTAAGAAACATAATTTATGCTATAAATTTAAGCCATACAAGTCTTAATTCCCAGGGTTCCTTTTAAGAGTGTAAGCAAGGACCTCCGTTTCTCCAAGGTTCGGGTTTGGTAGTAACAGGTAGGTGGAGTGCGAGATGCTGAGACTGCGGTCATACCTGGGCGTATTTGCTCAACAAGCCCCCGATGACAGACTGGGCTCAGGGAACAATAGTTCCCTTGCAGCTCCTTATCGCGGGGTATGTACCACTGGGAACCTGCCACAGGAGCGACCCGTGTAAGCTGAAGCTACGGCGCTGGATTTCCAAGTGGGTCAGCAGCCAGAAGACTGAGCAGCCAAACCCAGAACCGCCTCCATCTCTAGGACGAGGGGGCAAGGCCTGGGGTGACTCAACCATGAGCAAGACTCTTGTTAAACGTGAACTCCTGTCTTATCCCTGTTGGAAAACTCTCAAGAAGCAAACATCCTTCTGAGGCTGTAAACGTCAGTTGAAGAGTTTATCCATCATGCTATACTATTTACACCAGCATCACCGCAATGTACGCCATTGGTATTGACGATAAAAACAAGACCGCAGGTATGTCCGTCACCGCAGGTACCTGGAGGTTTGGAAACACTCTCATCATTGAGTGAGCTCTTCTAATCCTCTGGTACCTCTGTGGGGGCCAAAAACACTCAATCCCTCTTCTGTGTTGGCCAGTGGGATTTCCCTCTTTAATTAATTCAGGATTTGTAGAGAGTGCAGAGGTCAGATGTGAGGAGAGACGCAGGATTGATTTTCTCTTGTAAGATCTTGAGGCCTATTGTGCGCCATGCTTAAAGGGGGGAAATGCGTGCTTGTACGGTACATGTTAACGAATAAAAGACACTGTTCAAATAGTGAACCGGTTAATGGAATTGTAAAAAATAATGACTAGGTGGCTTTAACACTTTACCTGTCTGGGCGAAGAAAACAGGTAGTCCTGTCCAAAACTGTCAATGCTGCAATGTCAGGGTGCTGAAACAAATAAAGCAACAGTGTTTACACTTTCCAGAGAACTTAACATGCTAAAGTTTAGCATATTAAACTGGCATAAGATAATACTTTAAGTATAAAGTGTTTGCACTTACATTACGATATTGGCGATACTCGGATGTAAACAACAACGTGGAGTGCATGGTAAATGTACTACTGAATACATTGTTCTGCTTTTTAATGCTGTCTAAACCACTGAAAAACGTGTGGAAGCTGCTAAATCATATAGAAAAGGACACAGTAGGCAGGAAAGGGTGCAATATTTTGACAAACTAAAGTTAATAGGTGGTAAAGATACATACAAGCAGTATTAATTAAGACTTGAAATGATAACATTCGTGAAAAAAAACACGAATGTTGTCATGATTCTTACCCTGGAAATCCTGGTTCAGTCTGGCCAACCACAAACGCCTTTTGTTCCTCACAGTTTTGATTTGTTATAACGTTTGGCAGTCTATAATACTCCAAATGTTTTTCCTGGTCTGACTTATTAAAACAGTCCTAAACAAGACAATAATTGATCATTTTCAGCAGCAATAATCAGCAAAATATGCCAGTTCTGTTCAGTTCAGTGCCACTGTTTACGTTCCGTGCCGACAATATGGCCGATTGATGACGAGTCAAGAAAACACTTTAATAATAGTTAATAGTTGGGTACCTTAATAATAGTTATTATTAAAGTACCCATATTATGGCACTTTTAAGGTTCCTAATATTGTTTTGAGAGTCTCCTATAATACGTTCACATGCATGCAAGACCAAACAACGCTTTGTTTTGTCAAAATATGCATTTAATATCACCTCATTTTCCAGCGATTCTCAAACGACTCGTTCGAAGCAGTTCAAAGATCCAGTCTCTCTAAACCTGCCATATAGGCAGGTTCTGCCATCTAAAGATAATGAAGCCTTCATTAAAATATCAGGCTCATAAGCGTAATTTACTCTTAAACTGGACTACAGTTATTGCACGTTATGTTTTTGAATCACTAAAAAGGAACCGGCTCATAAGAGTCATTTACTTATGAATAAAAGCATAGATATACATATACAAATACAACTGCTCTGGTGGCGCGGCATGTTTTTGTTCACCAAAAGATTCAGCACATAAATCAGTTACTGGTGAATCGCACTATCACTTGTTGCGCCGAATGTTTTTGATTCACTAAAAAGAACCGACTCTTAAGAGTCATTTGTTCGTGAATCGGACTACACTATGCTATCTAGTTTCCAAAACGGTATGAGTATTGTGACAGATCAACTTACCATTATTTTGCGGTAAACGGTCTTTTTTACCGTGTCACATTCAATTCAGACATCAAGCTCACAACTCAATTGAATCATTAGGATTCGGCTGGATTCGTCGGATAAGCGGTACAAGGACTGAGTGAGTAACAACGCGCATGTGCAATAACGAATCTTCTGACGTTGAAGTTCAGAAATGTGTTTATATTTCTCACTGTATCGCCTTTATATATTTTCTCTAACAACCTCCCTATTTTGTGGTCAATACGACCGGTGCTAAATACAAATACAACAATAACAATAATAATACATTTTAATGTAATATAACACAATTCTTAAAATGTAAACGTAAATCAAAACATCCAGCTAGATTGAACAGTTTGCACTAAATTCATTTAAAGAGGACATACAAAAAAAACGTCTTTTCCTCACCATATGATCTAGCCCCACCTTTTGCTTTAGTAAGAATGTAATTGCTTCCTGTTTATCTGACCCATGTTGCCCTCCTCTCCTGTTTCCCTGAAACATCAGACAGTGTAAAGGTCAGAGGTCAAAGCTATCAAGGGCACAAGTAGAACGATACTGTTGGTCCTCTAGAAAATTGAGCCTAAGATCACAGGGTTAGTTCTTGGAAAGACTCAGTCAGCGTACCAACCGCAGCTTGATAAATACACTGATTTATGTTGTTAATGACTAGCTGTTAATTAAAGTATGAGCAGGTGTGTAGTGGTTACAATATAATTTATTTAATGGCTCTACTTACAATTGTGGTAAGCTAATGTTTTTTTTGCTTTTACTTTGGGTTAGAGAAACCCTAAGTATTGAATTTAAGAGCATAATCTGCCCTGTGCATGAACCAAATGCTATTTATGGAGCAAATTCTGATATTTACTATTGTATATTTTGACTTGTTGATAATAAAACAGATGAAAATAAGATCTAGATTGATGGAGGCACCTGTGACAAAAATATTACAGTGACATAACTTGTTAATCTAAAAAAGAAAAAGACAAATCCTCCACCGTGCCTCTTTGGATCGCCCATTAAGCATAACCTGTGGGACGAGAGGACCACAGGAAGAGCAATAAAACACAACAATGCAAATATACACAGTAAGAACATAACATTTCCTGAGTGGCAGGTGAGGTCTGGACTACAGGAGAGGTGAGCTAAAGCTCTCTAAATCATATCAGTCGCCCCTAAAGTGCCAGTTCACCCCCGTTTTATTTATTTTTTTGCTCTCCCACATTTCAGGTGTTTTTCATCGTGTCATTTCCCATGAAGCCCTCGTCAGTTATTTTGCTGACTGATACGCTACCTTGGGCTTACGATCCCCGGCGTCTGCGGGACGTAATGATTCATGCTGATGGAGGCCAGAGTTACTGCTGTTTGGAGACTCTCTCTAGTCAAATATGAGCCCAGCCAGGCCCACTCGCACAAGTCACAGAGATTTATGGGACGTTTGCCAGTGTTGTGACACTTAGGAAAGTATTTAAAGTATCAGCCATTCTCATAACCATGGATATACGTGTAGTTATTGATATTTTATCTCCTCCTTCTCTTATAGACAGAGAATAGAAATCAGTAAAAAAAAAAAATAAATAATAATAATAATAAAAAAATAGCAACTAAATATTGTACATTTTATTTATTAGTGTATGACACCACTTAAACAATATGCACTTTGGCCAGAAAAGATGGGTGGAAACAATTTATAATAATTTCATTCTTATTTATCATATTATCTTTCTCATATTCTGCACCCAAAAGTAAGTTTATTTAATTTAGATTTTTAATTAATCAATTTAGATATTAAACTGTATTTTCAGCACTAAATAAAATAGTTATGGAAGCCTAAATATATATGGAATATAATAAAAATATTTTGAAAAATATTGTAGAATAGTAAATCCTTCAGAGAAATATATATATATATAACAAAAATATATTTCTCAAAATAAAAACATTTAAAGCATTAGATTTTTTTCCACTGTCATTTTTGACCAATTGAATGTCCTTGCTAAATAAACGCATTGATTTTTTCCCCAAAAAATATAAAAATACAAATAAAATGGAAAAAAAAACAATACTGATGGCAAACTTCTGTACAATAAAGACAAGTTTTTTTCATTATTACTTTTTCCATTATTACTACTTTTTACTATTTTTGACATATTATACTATATCAGAAATAATATTTGGAATTATTTATATTTTTATTAATATTTATCATATATATATATATATATATATATATATATATATGTATGTATATATATATATATATATATATATATATATGTATGTATATATATATATATATATATGAGTGTACAGTCAAATGGAACTTTTATTTACTACCAGTTTTCTGTATAAGGACCAGTTTGCATGAATGACATAAGAGCTGCTTACTGTTTGTTTAGAACAGGACATAGATGCATGTTTAGAAGAGAACAGGTGATCATGGACTCCAGCGTTCCATGTTCAGAGTCTGTTTGGAGTGCAGGAATGTTTGCAGAGCAGTAATTGGGAGATAAGATCAGCGAAAGAGGGCAAGGCGCTGAGAGACAAACAGTGAGGAGATGAAGCTTGAATTAGAATCACCCATGCAGGCAAGTGCAGGGAGATTGGGAGAAAAAGAGAGAGAGAAAAAAAGCACAGGCACGGGTTTAGGAACAGCTTTCTTTAGCTCATTATTCATTCCCTTGTGACATCACAGGTGCATCACACCTCAAAACTACTGCTGTGACGATCGCGCTTATTTAAGAGGGATTATCTCCACCTGTCTTCGCTGTGCTACCTTGAAGAAATTAATATATGTTTTTACAGCTGAGGAGCTGTTCGTTGGAAATCCTCTAGATATATAAACCATAAATTACTGTCAGCACCTCCTGTGGGTTGTGAAAGCCACTTACGGTCTTTATTCACACCTGCTTTACTATTCCTCTCACTACCTCTCATGCCTTCTATCACTAAATCATACAACTGGGAGGCAATAAAAATCACGTCTTCAATCCCAAAGGGCTAAATAAATTCCTAAGTACAGCTCAGAAGAAAATCCTTTTCTGTCTAGGAAATAATGGAGTCACTCCCAGTACCAAAAAAGTGAAGATTTGAACACACACAGTTGACTAGCAATCTATTAAGCGAACTATTGAGGCTTGTTTCTGCCATGAAACATAAACATTAAAAAGATTTTGTGAATTTATAGGTAATAAACTTACAATTCTGAAGTTTTTCCCTCAGAAGTCTAAGTTTGTATCTCACAAATCTGACATTTTCTTGCAATTGTAAGGTCTATCTCATAATTCAGATTTTGTTTCTACAATTTTTAGACTTTTTTTTTCAGAAATC
The DNA here is from genome assembly GCA_012976165.1 of Labeo catla. Lineage (NCBI taxonomy): Eukaryota > Metazoa > Chordata > Actinopteri > Cypriniformes > Cyprinidae > Labeo > Labeo catla. The sequence goes on from VONZ01000112.1 coordinate 897,406, forward strand.
TGAGGTTACATCTTACAATTCTGACTTTTTCCCTCAGAATTCTGAATTTACATCTTGCAATTCTTTCTTTTTTCTTATAATTTTTTTACTTTTTCCTTAAAAATCTGAGTTTACATCTTAGAATTCTAAGGGAAAAAAAAATTCGGAGTATATCTTCCAATTCTCTTTTTTCTTACAATTCTGACTTTTTCCCTGAGTTTACATCTTGCAGTTCTCTTTTGTCTTACAATTCATGACTTTTGTCCTTAAAATTCTGAGTTTACATCTTTCAATTCTGACTTTTTCCCTCTGAATTGTGAGTTTACATCTTGCAGTTCTGACTTTTTTTCTTAAAATTCTTGACTTTTTCCTCAGAATTAAGTTTACATCTTGCATTTCTGGCTTTTTTTTTTAAATTCACGACTTTTTTTCTCAGAAATCTGAATTTACATCTTGCAAGTCTGACGTTTAAAATTCTTGATTTTTCTTTTTTCAATTCTGCAAATTGCATTTTTTTTTTTGCAATTCTGTCTTTTTTCTTACAATTCTTGACTTTTTTCCTCAAATCTGAGTTTAGATCTAACAATTCTGAGGAAAACAATCAGAATTGTGAGTTTACATCTTGCAATTCTGTTTTTTCTCTTACAATTCTTGACTTTTTCCTCAGAAATATAGGGTTTACATCTTACATTCTGACTTTTTTCCTTTTGCAATTCTGTCTTTTTCCTTACAATTGTTGACCTTTTTCTCAAAATTCTTGACTATTTCCTCAAATCTGAGTTTCCATCTTACAAGGCTGGCTTTTTTCCTCAGAATTTTGAGCTCACATCTTGTAATTCTGAATTTTTTCCCTCTGAAATCTGTTTACATCTTACTATTTTGACATTTTTCCTCAGAATACTGAGTTTACATCTACAATTCTGACTTTTTCCCCAAGAAGACTGAATTAATATCTTGCCATTTTTATTTATTTTTTTATTTTTTTATTTATGGAATTCTGAGTTTATCTCTCACAATTAGGACTTTTTTTTCCCCTCACAGTTCTGAGAAAAATTAAAAAATTGTGAGAATAAACAGAATTGTAAGATTCTTATATTACCTTTCTTATTTTTATTATCCTGTGGTGAAAACAAGCTTTCATGGATCTGTTTTTTCAACATAGCAGAAACAAAATCCCTTTCAGTTGTTTCAAAAATGTATATTTTTAAAACAGAGAATGTAGAAAAAATATACAATACCTGCATACTGAATTATGATTGGTTTTTACCTGTGCCTTTATTTGCATACTGAATTGGGATTGGACTTTCTGGTCTGGTGTACTGTATACAGATGCATTTTCTCTACAAAGGCACTAAACAGAAAACAATCTGCATGATATTAGTGATAACAGCAACAGCTGTTCTCACAGTATTTCATATATGCCGAACCACAGTCTCAAGCTTACCTTCATACAGCATTTGTTATTGTTTAGTCTTATATCATTACTGTAAAAAACTAGCCCCCTGCTCCCAACCAACACTGAACATGCCGCATGTGAATTTATGGTCATGCCGTTTGACATTGGCACTGTGTGGTCCCGTGTTAAGTTTCACCTCAGTCAAAGATTTACATTTATGAAACCTGATGCTCAGCACAAAGCCTCTGGTGGCCGGGGGAACCTGTGGCCCACGCTGAAAAAAAATCCAACGTCTCTGACTGGAGCAGATGCAGAGCATTGTTCCTAACTGGATCCTGACTTATAATGCACAGACCTTGAAACTGGCCAACTATACGACGCCTACACGCCACCTCAGACCGTCGTTTACAATATGTGTGGAACCTGAGATCCAAAACTCTGAACGTTTGCTGAAACACTGTTTGGGGAGGCGAGAGGCTGGAAATGATGTGTAAAGCTGTCAGGTGGCCGTATCGTTACCTGGGAAGAAGGCAGAACTGAAATATTTGTGTTAATCCCAGCTCATGTGAGTCCCGGATCAGGTTTCCATGAGATTGCGTAGGCCCTTCTTCGGATGAAATATCAGAATCCTGTAATGAGCAATTATCATGATGTGCTACAGCACTCAAAACAACATATTTAAACATGAATAAGCACTTGCTGCTAAGTGACCTAGAGTCATTTTCTCCATCAACAAACTTATTATATAATCATTACATATCATACGAACCTTTCAATATTTATATATATATTCAATATTTATATAATTATGTATATACAAACATACATTTGTATTTACATTAATAATTTGCAAAAAAATTCAAATACTTCAATTTGACTTTTTAAATTCACATATATAGAGAGAGAGAGAGACAAGAGTGAGAGAGAAACAAAAAACTAAATATATAATTGTTTGACTTATTTAATAATATAAAATCACCTATATATTCAAAATAAATGAATTCAAATACTTATACATTATATTAAATACTAATACAAAAACATTTATCATTTTAAATTTCACATATAGAAACAAACTACATATACATACGTGCACATGTATAAAAACAAAGGTGAAAAAATACACACGTATGTGTGTGTTTATGTAATAATATATAAATCACCTATAAATTTGTATTTACAGGCTATTTTATAATATAAAAAATACCAAGCAAATACATTACATATAAAATGTATTTTATATATACACGCAATATAAATAGTATATTTATATAGCATATTTAGAATTGTGATATAAACTGATTTTTTCTCGCTAATGCGAATTTGTGTCTCGCAATTCTGACTTTTTTCTCAGAATTGTGACATATAAACTCGCAATTGTGAGTTATAAAGTCCAATTTTGAGGGGGAACAAAATACTGGTATTTTAGATATAAACTCAATTCTAAGAAAAAAAAGATATAAACTCGCAATTCTGAGGAAAAAAAGGCAGTATTGCGAGTTTGTATCAAGCAATTCTTAGAAAAAAGTCAGAATTTCGAGATGTAATCTTGCAATTATGAGAAAACATCTGAATTGTGAGATAAAAAGTCGCAATTACCTTTTTTTTTAATGTTTATTCAGTGGCAGAAATGGGCAAAGACTAAAAGTGAAGAATAACACTATTGATCTCTTCAGATGAATATTAAGCAATTGTTATGGTTTCTTCTTTCTACTGTTTTCTGCATTTAAATGCATGTTAACTGTATAATAGAAAAACTGCTGTCAGTTTCTCAGTGGTTGTTGCAGGTCTTGAGCGTATTTTCAAACAGTGCTACCCTAAAAACACGAGCATGTCACACGAATCCGTCTCTTCACCGGTTAAACTTGCGTCTAACTGATGAACTGTCCACTTTTCAGGGCTTTAATGGTTTTCGTGCACCCTCAGGAGTGTCCTCATGTGAAAGGCCCTTTCTTCCAGTTTTACCTCCCATGATCCTGTCCTGGCCTGCGGCTGCCTGACCCACACAGAGAGCTGGGTTTATTTGTGTGGGCTGCCTGGAGTGTTAAAATATCTTATTGTCTCGCTGTAGGGGAATGCTGATAGACACCTCTGCCCCGATTTCCCAATTTGTTTTAAATTTGTTGAGACTCTGGTTCGCGTAATGGGGCAGTTGGTGGGGGCCTGAGACACTTTGAAAGCGTTTAATGTCAGACAGAAATGTGCCTGTGGCATGTTGTGATAGCACGAGCCATCTAAACAAGCCCTTACAGACATGGCAGGGGAAGAGATTCAGATGAATCATGCCAAATAACTCATAAAATCAAGTACCTCTAAAATGAAGTCATTCAAAATAATAATTCAATAAAGGCAGCGACTCTCAACAAATGGAACAAAATATCTTGGGTTAACAACAAAACAATAATAAATAAATATTTAACCAATGACTTCATAAATAAGCCCCCTTTTAATAAACATTTTTTTCATTAATATGCTTTATCTATCTATCTCACCCTATATATGGAAATATTTAGAATTTATTCTTATTTAGAATTCATCAATTATTTAAATCATGTATAACTTTTGTTACAATTTTTTGTTCTTTTTAAGAACATTTTTTCTTGAAGAACAAAGAATTTTTCTGTATAAGAAAACAATGACAGAATGAATTTCTGCCGTAACCGTGATTATGCCATTATGCTGTCGATAGAGCTTGAGAACTTGAGCCTGGAACATTCCTTTAAGGCGTTGCGTTTACATCTAACGTATGTGAACCTGTCGACCCCGTTAGGTTAACAGAAGCTTTGCTAAGCGCAGACCAGCTCCTTTGTGTGGGCTAATTACACTCACACTGTCTACAAAACAGCGCCTTCATTTTTCATCTGATGAGCTGTTCATACCTGTCTGACAGTGGCCACCTTCAAGGGTCCTGCTGATCCCCCTTCCCTCCTAATGATGGCTAAACAGATAAACGGAAATATTTCAGGACTTTGCAATCTGTAAAGACTGTGATTGTCTTTCTGATAGTATCATAACAGCCCAAAATCTTGAAAAGTTTTGAATAATAAAATAAAAACTCTTTATATAGATTTCATATATGTGACCCGGGACCACAAAACCTTTTTAATATTGAGATTTCTACATCATAACTTTCCATTGATGTATGGTTGATAGGATAGGACAATATTTGGCTGAGATACAACTATTTGAAAATCTGGAATCTGAGGGTGGAAAAAAAAATAAAAATATTGAGAAAATCACTTTAAAGTTGTGCAGATGAAGTTCTTAGCAATGCATATTACTAATCAAAAATTACGTTTTGATATATTTATGGTAGGAAATTTACAAAGTATCTTCATGGAACATGGTCTTTACTTCACATCCTAATGATTTTTGGCATGAAAGTGGTAAAATGTCAAACATTTTGGTTTTAATTATAAAAATAAGTATTCAAAATGTTAACTTAATTGTCTTCAGAATCATTTATACATGTGAATATTTGTTTAAAATTGAACATAGTTGCAGTCTGGCTCAGATAAAGACAGGAAATGACTTTATGGCAGTGTTTCTGCTTATTATGGGACAATCCAAGACTTCTTCACCTCACACATGGTTGCTGACATGCTCTAGCAAATCAGGATTAAAAAATTAACTAAACAAGTTGGATTTCTTTCAGCAAATATTATGCAGAGCTGTGTAATATATCTAGTTGATTTGAGTTTTACAATGTTTGCTTACTGCAAATAGCAAAATTTATTCATAACAATTTACTGTAGCTATTAATAATTTCACTAGACAGAGCTTTAAATGTGTTCTGTGGTGGTGTTTTAGTGCCACGTTAAAAAAAAAACTTTTACCTCACATCTTTGACTTGTTTTCACAGAATTGCATGATATAAACTCGCAATGGTGAGTTATAAAGTCAGAATTGCAAGATATAAATTTCTAAACAATTGCGAGTTATAAAGTTCAATTTTGAGGGAAAAAAACTGATACATTGTCATAATTGTGAGTTTATATCTCACAATTCTTATTTAATAGCAATTGCGTAACAATTGCAAAAAAAGTCACAATTGTGACTTCATATCTCGCAATTCTTACTTTATTTCTCAGAATTGTGACTATTTCTCAGAAATGCGAATTTATATCTCACAATTCTGACTTAATAATAGCAATTGAGTAACAGTTGCAAAAAATGTCACAACTGTGAGTGCAATTCTGACTATTTTTCATAAATGCAATTTTATTTCACAGAATTGCGAATTTATATCTTGCAATTCTGACTGAATAATTGCAATTGCACAATAATTGCAAAAAAGTCAGTTGTCAATTTATATCTCGCAATTTTGACTTAATAGCATTTGTGCAATAATTGCAAAAAAGTCACAATTGTCAGTTTATATCTGACATTTCTGACTTTATTTCTCAGAATTGCAGGTTTATATCTCGCAATTCTGACTTTATTTTGCAGAATTGCATCTTTATTTCTCAGAATTTGCGAATTTATATCTCACAATTCTGACTGAATAATAGCAATTGCACAATAATTGCAAAAAAAGTCAATTGTCAGTTTATATCTGACATTTTTTACTTTATTTCTCAGAACTGCAAGTTTATATCTCGCAATTCTAACTTTATTTTTCAGAATTGCATCTTTATTTCTCAGAATTGCGAATTTATATCTTGCAATTCTGGCATTTGCGTAACAGTTGCAAAAAAAGTCATGATTGTGAGTTTATATCTCACAATTCTTACTTTATTTCTTAGAATTTCATCTTTTTTTATCAGAATTGCAAGTTTATATCATGATATAAACTCGCAATTGTGAGTTATAAAGTCATAATTGCGAGATATAAATTCGCTTTTCTTAAAAACAGTCGCAATTCTGAGAAATAAAGTCAGAATTGTGAGATAAAAAGTCGCAATTACCCTTTTTTTTATTCAGTAGCGAAAAAGGGCTTCCATAATTTTGAGAATAATGTATGTATGTGCAATATATATATATTAGTCTCGTAATTGCTACAGTTTTTTACTTTATTTTCAAAACATTTTTACTCGAGTCTTATTTCTCAAATTGCTATGACTTTTGACTTTATTCTCAAAATATAAATATATATAAATATAATATAAACTGTATTCCTGTAATCTTATTATTATTATTTTACACGCTAAAATGCAGTCACAGTGTTTTGATTTTAAATCAGCAAATAAAACCTTACATTTTGGATTTTCCTCACAGAAAGCTAACACTTCAGACTTAGTATACAAGATATATGTAAGCACACACTTTAACTACAGTTATTTCTTGGTTGCTTTTTTGGAGCTTTACATGCACTATTATTAATATAAATGCACCGAAGAAAGAAAGTCATATGGGTTTGGCACAACATGAGAGAAATGTCATTTTTGGGTGAACTATTCCTCTAAAGCAGTGACATATTAATGCATAAAAGAAACCTTTTTGCACCTCGACTTGTTCTATTGCCAGTCTTTAGCATGCACAGCGGCAGACAGTTCAAACTGAAGCAACTCCTCACACTGTTGTCTAAACAGGGATGTGACTCCGACTCTCTGAAAGGCTGAAGCCCCAGGCCCTGCTTAGCTTTACCACACTGTTCAAGTGTAACCTCACGCTGACCCTTGACCTGCCGGGTGGAAATATGTCCCTCCTCTCTCCCTGACATCACTCATGCCCCTTGACAAATCAGTCATGTTTCACCAACCGCCTGCAGGCCCAAAACACACATCAGCTCACTGGAGATCCCGCGGAGGTGTGATAGAATGAGACGCCATTGCTGAATAGAGCTCAAAAGAGCAGAAGGGAAGCTGGCGAAGGCACCACAAACAGGCTCTCGAAGTCGTCGCCTGGGGATGTTTCAGCGTCCTGGGTGGCGACGTCTCGGGTGGCGACAGAAGCGCCATGAGGGAACGTAGCGAAGCAAAGAAACTGCGCCTGGAGTGAGAGCTGCCATGTTATCCTGTTCGGTTGAAATGCATTAGACTCATTGGGTTTCAAAGTGACATGCAAGACATGTTTCGAGTTGGCAGGCCCACCCGAAAACTATACATTCTGTTGCCCCAAAGAAACATATCCGTAAACATACTCGCAGGCAAGTTTAGAAACACAATGCTTCTAGCTATGAAACTCAATTGTACGCACTGCATTCCTAGTCTTGCCAGAAGAGGCGCTGTCATTGGTGCAAATTGTCTTCTTCTACACTTTTTTGATTTATGAAATCAAAGAAAAAATAATACTGTTCAGATGATTAAGGTCAATAAGATTTTTCCATTACTCTCTTATGCTCATCAAAGCTGCATTTATTTGATCCAAAATACAGTAAATATAGTAATATTGTGAAATATTTTTACACTTTAAAATATGTTTTTTATTGTAATACATTTTAAAATATAATTTATTTCTGTGATGTAAGACTGAATAACATTTCTCATTTCCATTTACTTTAACTTGACTTACTAAAATAACTAAAACTGAAATAAAATGCAAAAAAAAAAAAAACACTATTAAATAAATAAATAAATACAACTTCCTGGCTGGTTTGTCAAATCAAAGAAAAAATAAGGCAATTTATGATACTGTTCAAATGATTGGGGTCAATAAGATTTTTCAATTACTCTCTTATGCTCATCAAGGCTGCATTTATTTGATCAAAAAATTCAGTAAAAATAATAATATTGTGAAATATATTTACAATTTAAAATAATTGTTTTTTATTTGAATATATTTTAAAATTTTATTTATTTCTGTGACACAAGATTAAATTACTTCACTAGTGTCACATGATTCTTCAGTAATTAATTATTATGATTATTATATTATTATTATTATGTAAAATTGTTAATATTTTTGTGGGAACCATGATACAACATATACATATATATTTATATATTTTATATTTCAAAAATCATGTTTTTTAATTGTGCATTCCAATTAATCTCAGTCAGTTGGGTCATTTTGATTAGGTAGGAAATAACTAAAAAAAAAATACAGCTACAACTAACACAATAAAAACATGATAACATAATAAAAAACATGATTTTGAAAATGTTTAAAAAACGATTTTTGAAAATAAAAAAAGAGTTTTTGTTTGTTTTTGCAAATAAACTCTTCATATATACTCTTATATAAACTCTTTACTGTTACTTTGGATCAATTTAATGCATCCTTGCTAAATACAAGTAATAAATTATTTTCAAAAGCATAGTAAGAAAATTAAAAATTATTGAATGGTAGCGTATTGTCATATTTTATAGGAAATGCTACTGAAATGTGATATTGTTCACATATTCCCAGACAATTAAATTTACCCATTTTTTGACAATGTGATGTGTTTTATTTCATTTAATTCTCATAATTTTATTTTTTTAATTCAAACAAATGCCATATTTATGTGGCCCCATAATTTCATTTAATAGCAGGCATCCTGAAATATAACTTGGCATATTACTTTATTTACTCGACAGAACAGCTGAAGTCAAAAAGCTGTCAAAGTTTACCCCTTGCGTAAGTATATTTCTGGCCTAGCTATTCAAATAAATGTAGTCAGTCCCGTAGACGACAATAAAAACAACAACAGTGGTTTGGCTCTCGGAATCATCTCTGTACGCTCTTTCCCAGATGTCTCGCAACTCATTATGCTTTCCGATCCCGTGCTAATCATGTGGGTGCCATGTCAGGAAAAAAAGTCCTGAAATGAGCGTCTGACCAAGAATGCTTGCCGCAAACCGTGTTTTTTGCGCATTTCGCCACATTCCAGAATGCTAACAAGCGGAAGGAGCTCCTCACAGTTTTCAGCTATAATAGTTGGAAAAAAACGGTCTGTGGTGTAAGCATGATCCCCAGGACAGCAGTTTGGAGGGCGACCGCAGTGCTGCAGTGAAGCCCTGCACGGTCGTTTACTTTTAACAAGTCATTGAGACAGGGAGACCATTAAGATCGATACCCAGTCAAAACATAAGCGAGGTCCTGCGCCCTAATGCTCTCTCGACCCTGAGAAGAGATAGTGCCCGAGGGTGCCGTCACAGAACAAGAGAGAGGAAATTCCACATGGAAAACTGAGTGTGGACCCACAACAGACACTTTAAGAACTCGCTGGACATCACAACACACACCTGCACGAGAACAACATTTGAAATGATTTAAAGAGATCACCCAAAAATTTAAATTACCCCATCATTTACTCACTGTTAAGCCATCCTAGGTGTATTTGACTTTTTTCTTTCAGACGGATACAAAAATGTTCTGGCTCTATCAAGCTTGATAAAGCTTGCAGTGAATGGGTGTTGAGATTTTGAAGCAAAATGAAGTGCATCCATCCATCATAAAAAGTACTCCACATGGCTCCAGGGGTATATAAAGGCCTTCTGAGGCAAATCAATGCATTTGTGTATGAAAAATAACCATATTTAAAACTTTCTAAACTGTAATCTCTAGCTATCTAGAGATTTTGGTTTATATAGTTTTAAATATGGATATTTTTCTTACACAAACGCATTGATTCACTTCAGAAGGCATTTATTAACCCCCTGGAGCTGTGTGGAGCACTTTTTATGATGGATGGATGCACTTTATTGGACTTCAAAATCTCAACACCCATTCACTGCCATTATAAAGCTTGGAAGAGCCGGGACATTTTTTTAAATGAACTCTGATTGTATTCATCTGAAAGAAGAAAGTCATATACACCTAGGATGGCTTGAGGGTGAGTAAATCATGAGGTAATTTCTATTTTTGGGTGAGCAATCCCTTTAAGCTGAATAATGACACTAACTAGCAACACATTGTTATTGAACTAAACTGAACCCACACTGAACTAACTTGAGCTGAATAATAACACTACTGTCTTCTCCAGAGCTGCTTATACTGTAGCTAAACTGAATTCGTTTCATAATTGATGAACTTTGCAATATCGACACTGTTATTGAACCAATGTGAATCCACATGGACTAAATATGGAAATGTAATATACGACATATATTGCCCTATATCAAGAGTAATTTTGTCATTAATATTACCTATAAGATTACCTATATCTCTGGGTAGATGAAGATCTAAAATGTATTACATATATAAAATCCCCACTGTAAAAACTGTATGTAAATCTATATAATAATAGTTTAATATGGTATTATTTGAAGCAACCATGTCAACAATACACTGTGAAAAAAAAAATGTTTCAACTTAAAATAATGTTACCCCGCTGCCTTAATTTTTTTTAGTTTAGTCAACTAAAATATTCCAATTATCACATTAATTAACATTAAGTAACTTAAAATTTCAAGTTGACTAAACTAAAAATTTTGAGGCAGCAGGGTAACAAATTATATTAAGTTGAATTTTTTTTTTACTGTGTATATATTTTATATATAAATGCAACTTTTTTTAACATACAAAAAGTATACTAACATATACTAATACAAATACACAATTATACACGAAGTGTTTATATACAGTGTTTTTGTAATACATTTTTATTATACATGTCTTTTAAATTTACCAATAATATAATATAATATAATAGGTAAATAGATATAAATAGATAGATAATGTATAATGTATAAAATTGTTCTGTTTCAGTTTCTAATGGGTCCATCAATATGTTTCATATATGGAAATTCAATACGTGTACATATATTACATTTGCATATGAAAATTGATTTGAAAAATGTCACTATTGCATTTGTAGAACTGCTTATAGCTAAACTGAACATGTTAATTGATATACTTTGCAATAATATAAGGAAATTTGGATTAAATATTTCATTCTTAACTTTGCACAGTTATTGAACTGATTCGAATCCGCTCCAAACTAAAGTGAGCTGAATAATGACACTGTTCTATATTGTATAAAAAGCTACATAATCAAATTTGACTTGACCTGCCTAAACCAGCTACATACTTGATATCACCCTTAACAGGATCCTTCTTTTATTAAGAAACAAAATTAAGTTTTTTAAAAAACATTACATGAATAGCTTACCAAAAAAAATCATTTACACACCTTCATGTCAGTCCAAACACCTTTGACTTTCTGTTTGCCATCGAACACAAAAGAAGATGTTGGGCAGAATGTTCACGCTGCTCTTTTCCATACAATTTAAATGCTGACCACTCACCGTTGAGCACTAAAAATGACAAAACACACACTTTCTTAGTATCATACAAGTAGTCCAATTGAAATCTTTTGAAGTCATAAGACAGCTTTGTGTATGACATTTAATCGATATTTAAAACTGAAATAAAGTGATTATTTATGTCAACCCTGGTTGGTGTGGTAAATTTTAATACATTATACTTACATTGAGTACACTGAATATAAAGTTTAAACTGCATATAATCGATCAGATGAAGTTTTAGAAGTGTAGTGGTACTTACTGAGCTGAATTTCATTTTGAACTATTACATTTATAATAGCGGTTTTGAAGAACAATACACATCCATATTTTCCCAGCAGATGCCACTCTAGGCAAACGGTCCCAGTCATACAGTATTAAAAATAAAACAGTCCTCTGGGAGAGAACAAATAATCATTCCATTAATAATCTAACAAATGAACCAACGACATTTACTTCCTGCATCAGTGACACTAGATGTCAATGCCTTTGTAACAGACTTACAAGCTTTCATCCACAAAATACTGTCTCTAAACACCATTTAGCAACACACTTTCACAAGATTTTATTTTACTTTCTTTTACTTAGCTTTTCTTGTAAAGCAACCTGTTTAGGAGGTGGGGTCAGGTTGAATTTTGGAAAAAAACGAATTCTTTTATTAAACAAGGATGCATTAAATTAAGCAACAATAACAGTAAAGACATTTATAACGTCACAAAAGATGTCAAATAAATGCTATTCTTTTGTACTTTCTATGTATTAAAGAGTCCTAAACAAAAATATTAAGCAGAACAATCATGTGACACTGAAGACTGGAGTAATGATGCTGAAAATTCAGCTTTGCATCACAGGAATAAATTACATTTTAAAATATATTTAAATAGAAAACAGTTATTTTAAATAGTAAAAATATTTCACAATTTTACTGTTTTTCCTTATTTTTTTAAAATACAAATACAGCCTTCGCAAGCATAAGAAACTCAACATCTCTGTGTGTGATTTTTCCCTTTGTAAGTCACTGGGTCATTCATTATGATGCTTTTCGTGGAAATAACAAAACATAGTATTTTCTCATTACCTAATTTCCTGGCCATCAATACGGATAATAGCAGAACAAAGTGTGCAATGTTCATAGATCGTCTAGGATGTCCCATCATCACTAGTTGCCAGGAATTCGAAACATGGCAGCGTCGTTTAAGCTTTCCGTGCTGAACTTCTGCCACTACTTTGAGTCACCGGTTACTCACCGCAGTTGCTCAACCCAGCAGGGACCTTCAAACGCCCACAATATTGGGTGTTTAAGAGCTTTGCTAGTTAAATTCATTGCCATTGTAATTTATACAGTCTTGTTATCTTAAGTGATTGTTGATTTAAGCCTCTCACTTGAGCAGATGTGAAAATTAGACTTCCCGCTCGTGCTGAGAGGCATGTTGTTGGACCTGCTTCTCGTTGGCTGCTCCTCTGCTAGGCGCTGAAAGGAAAATGGGAAGACAGATAAAAATAAGCAAAACAATTAGCACGGCCAAAAGCTCCTGTGTGAACATCGAGAGCGATTCGAGATTAGCAGTCAAAGTGCAAGAGTTCATCGAGGGCGTGTTGAACCGCAGCTGAAACCACGCTTCACCAGATCCCGAAATAAACATCTCGGATATCCAGAATTATTTTATTGAGTTTTATTCCATGTTAACTGGAAGGAGTGTGTTGAATTTTTCTAATGAAATGCAGAGAGACTAAATAAGCAATGTGTTTCATGTTTGTTATTCATCAACAATTTCGTTCAACAAACCTACTTGCTACTCTGCGACAATAACGCTGCATTTCGTCTTCCTAATATGCATCTCAACTCTGATGTGTTTCAGAGACGGGAAGGCACATTGTGAAAGCCTTCTGGGCCAAGCTTCAGCCAAATATCTCTTCCAGATGCACACAGCACTCGGACCCCCAAGAGAAACATGGGACGCTTGCTATATCGAAGGCCCTGGAGACTGACTTTTTGCCTCGCAAACATGTTTTTCTGGAGGCGGATTGCTGGGTGGTATAGATCGGAAAAGAAATAATTCGATTTCCAGTATTGTGCGATTCATCATGTGCTTGGTTATAAATAATAGTTTACGTTCATGTGGTATACATTACCTTTACTTTTAGACCGCTGGTCGCTGCTGTCACACAATCCCCACGTGTGTGATCTGGTATCCTTTTTTTTCCCCCTCGAAAACTCTTGTCAGAGGTAATTAAGTTCCACTTGACTTGTACCACCCCCTCTTACTTATTTTATCATTTACTGGTACATTAGTCAGCAGACATCCAACAGGGCAATGATACATCAAGGCCTTTGGAATATCCAGCCCCAGCAGTTGAGACAAAGATGAGAAAATACCCCAGATCAGGTTACGGACCCCTGTGATTAATTGAGAGCATATTTCATGTCCGATGAGGAGGACCATTGTTCACCTAAGCGTAGACCCTGCTAATTGAGACCACTGACGATACCTGCTACCGTTAATGTGATTCAAGGCATTGAATAAAATTAAGAAAAATGCATTCATATAAATATATTTATAATTAATATGTGTAATTAATTATAAATATATATATTATTAAAAATAATACATGTATTATGCATTATATTTGACATGAATAATAGATTCCTAAATGCATATACTTGTAATTATTTATTTGTCATAAAACTATACATAATAAAATGACCTATACATGTCAGATTGCTAAAAAAAAATCATATATATACATACACACACACACACACACTGACCAAAATAATAAATGCAACACTTTTGTTTTAGCCCCCATTTTTCATGAGCTGAACTCAAAGATCTACGACTTTTTCTATGTACACAAAAGGCCTATTTCTCTCAAATATTGTTCACAAATCTGTCTAAATCTGTGTTAGTGTGCACTTCTCCTTTGCCGAAATAATCCATCCACCTCACAGGTGTGGCATATCTAGATGCTGATTAGACAGCATGATTATTGCACAGGTGTGCCTTAGGCTGACCACAATAAAAGGCCACTCTAAAATGTGCAGTTTTATCACACCGCACAATGCCACAAATATGGCAAGTTTTGAGGGAGCGTGCAATTGGCACGCTGACTGCAGGAATGTTTAGGACTGCTGTTGCCCGTGAATTTAATGTTCATTTCTTTACCATAAGCTGTCTCCAAAGGTGTTTCAGAGAATTTGGCAGTACATCCAAACGGCCTCACAACCGCAGACCACATGTAACCACACCAGCCCAGGACCTCCACATCCAGCATCTTCACCTCCAAGATCGTCTGAGACGAGCCATCCGGACAGCTGCTCCAACAATCAGTTTGCATAACCAAAGAATTTCTGCACAAACTATCAGAAACCGTCTCAGGGAAGCTCATCTGCATGCTCATCGTCCTCATCGGGGTCTCGACCTGACTGCAGTTCATTGTTGTAACCGACTTGAGTGGGCAAATGCTCACATTGGCGTAGCTTGTCAGTGCTTTACGGCTCTGTGTATTACTTGCCGCTCCAGCTGAGCGCACGTGATGGAGCTTTACTACTAATCAACGTACCGGCTTCATTGACTAAACGCGCCTCACAACATCGTGCGATTAATCGTGCAGCCCTAGCTCACATTAGATGGCGTCTGGCACTTTGGAGAGGTGCTCTCTTCACGGATGAATCCCGGTTTCACTTTACAGGGCAGATGGCAGACAGCGTGTATGGCGTCGTGTGGGTGAGCGGTTTGCTGATGTCAACATTGTGGATCAAGTGGCCCATGGTGGCGGTGGGGTTATGGTATGGGCAGGTGTATGTTATGGAGAACAAACACAGGTGCATTTTATTGATGGCATTTTGAATGCACAGAGATACCGTGACAAGATCCTCCGGCCCATTGTTGTGCCATTTATCCACGACCATCACCTCATGTTGCAGCATGATAATTTGTGTTACTTTTGATATGAAACAAAGTATCAGATTTCAAATTCTGCCCATTTCATTAGGAAATTCAAGCAATACATACTGATTTAGCACTCTTTAATGTGACATGCTAAATCGTTGTAGTTTCTGGGTACTCGTCTGTGCATAATCAAAGGCATAGCAAAAGATTTGTGACAGTTTCATGTCAGAACTAACAGCACACCTCTCCTCAACAAACCATGATTTGAGGTATCATTCTTGCTTGAAACACAAACAAATAATATGCTGAATTTTAACACTTTTAAGAGATTTGTTGAAATTCTTAATCCTAACAATAGTACTACATGATTCCTCCAAACACCCCAAATAAAAAATCTGAATTTCTCAACAAAGGATGCAAAGCTCATTTCTAAATCTCTAGCTTGTAAAATAGTAATTTTGGCAGCGCGAAAAGCCGTTTGAATCTCTGTTGGTACAGCAAAGTCACGGAGCGACATATTCTCCTGCCAGACCCTCTTAAGCTGGCCTATCACTTGCCTGAGCAGAACAGTGAAAAGAGAGAATTTGATATTGATCCAACTTCCCAGACACCCACAGTCAGGGATCTTGTTAACAGGATTAGGACACCCTGAATAGACTTACACCAGAGACAGAAAAGGCCTTCTTGTTGAAGAGGACCCTCCAGCAAATCTCAACCAACAATCTGTACTTCTGCCTACACTTAAGGAGAGTCCTCATGTTAACCAAGAAAACTAGAAACGGGATTTGGGGGGCAAAATCTGCACTCATGTTTCCACTAAAGTTTGTACGTGTTGATGCCACAACACAATGCATGTCCCAAACACAACACCGCAATGAAAGACGTAGCTTGTATGTTCCCACAAGACAACTTAAAACAACTTCACAGCAAGTAGGACGTACAGGAAGCATTTAGCAATTTTCTTTAGGAGGTATTACTGCTTTTTTGGTCCTTACATAAATTAACACTACATAAACACTATAACAAAAGCAGCTAAAGATATATATATTTCAATGCTTTTCCGTTTCACAGGGAAACTTTTTGCTCTCTGGCAAAAGTATTGTGCTCCACAGAGAAACTTTGCATTATCTCGCAAATCATTTACGGTATCTGGCAAAAGTATTGTGGTCCCCCTAAGAAAGGTTGCTTTCTTTCACAAAACATTTGCGTTCTCTGGCAAAACATTTGCGTTCTAGTGCAAAAGTATCGCATTCCCTCAAGAAAGTTTGCATACTCATGCAAAACATTTGTGATCTCTTGCAAATTATGTTTCCCAGAAACACTCTGCATTTTCTCACAAAACATTTGCGCTCTCTGGCAAAATATTTGCATTCTACTGCAAAAGTATTGTGTTCCTCAGAGAAACCTTGCATTATCTCACAAATCATTTTGCGTTGTCTCGTAAAACATTTGCATTCTCTTGTGAAAGTATTGTGTTTCTCAGAGAAACTTTGCATTATTACACAAATTATTTGCATTATATCGCAAAAGATTTGCATTCTAGTCCGAAAGTACTGTTACCCAAAGAAACTTTGCATTATCTCGCAAATCATTTGCGTTCTAGTGCAAAATTAATCCATTCTCAAGAAAATTTGCATACTTTTGTAAAAAATTGCTTTCTGTTGTGAAAGTAGTGTGTTCCTCAGAGAATCCTTGAATATTTCGCAAAACATTTGAGTTATCTTGCAAAATATTTGCATTCTAGTGCAAAAGTACCACGTTACCGAAAGAAACTTTGCATTATCTTTTGCGTTCTCCTGTTAAAGGGGACTGAGGACTGCGATCCTCAGAGAAACTTTGCATTATCGCACAAATTATTGTCATTATATCACAAAGCATTTGCAATCTAGTCCAAAAGTAGTGTTACCCAAAGAAACTTTGGATTATCTCACAAATCATTTGCATTTTCTTGTGAAAGTATTGTGATCCTTAGAAAAACCTTGAATTGTCTCGTAAAACATTTGCATTTTCTCTCAAAACTTTTACATTTGCATTCCCACAAGAAAGTTTGTATACTCTCACAAAAAAATTGCATTCTCTCACAAAAGTATAGTGTTCCCCAGAGAAACTTCGCATAGTCTCGCAAAACATTTGCATTCTCTGCCAAAACACTGTCATTCTGGTG
This sequence comes from Labeo catla, assembly GCA_012976165.1. Lineage (NCBI taxonomy): Eukaryota > Metazoa > Chordata > Actinopteri > Cypriniformes > Cyprinidae > Labeo > Labeo catla. The sequence continues at coordinate 914,944 of VONZ01000112.1, forward strand.
CAAAAGTATTGTATTCCCCAGAGAAACTCTGCATTATTTAGCAAAACATTTGGGTTCTAGTGCAACAGCATTGCATTTCCTCAAGAAATCTTGTGTACACTCACAAAACATTTACGTCCTCCCATAAAAGTATTGTGTTCCCAAGAAAAACTTTGCATTATCTCACAAAACATATTGCGTTATAGTGCAAAAGCATTGTGTCCCCAAAAGAAACTTTGTATTATCTCGCAAATCATTTGCGTTCTCTGGCAAAACATTTGCGTTCTAGTGCAAAAATAATGCGTTATCCCAAGAAAGTTTGCGTATCTCGCAAAACATTTGTGTTCTGTTGTGAAAGTACTCCCACAAAAAAATGTGTGTTCTCTAGCAAAGCATTTGCGTTTTAGTGCAAAAGTTTTGTGTTCCCCAGAGAAACTTTGCATTCTCTCACAAAACATTTGGATTCTTGTGAAAGCATTTTGTTCCCAAGAGAATCTTCGTATCATTTTTGTTCAAAAATAATGTGTTCTAAAACATTTGCATTCTCTGGCAAAAGTACTTTGTTCCTCTGAGAAACGTTGCATTTTCTGCCAAAACATTTGTGTTTTAACGCAAAAGTGTTCCCCAGAGAAACTTTGCATTATCTTGCAAAACATGCATTTTTGTGCAAAAGTATGGTGATCCTCCAAGAAAGTTTGCATACTCTCACAAAATATGTGTGTTCTCTAGTGAAAGTATTGTTCCTCACAGAAACTTTGCATTATCTTGCAAAACATTTACGTTTTTGTGCAACAGTATTGTGATCCTCCAAGAAAGTTTGCATACTCTCACAAAATATTTGCGTTCTCTCGTGAAAGTATTGAGTTCCCCATAGGAACGTTGCATTATCTCACAAAACATTTGCTATTATTTTGCAAAAATATTGTGATCCCAAGAAAGTTTGCATACTTTCGCCAAACATTTGAGTTCTCATTAAAGTACTTAAAAAGTACCTTTGCATTATCTCGCAAAACATTTGTGTTCTCATTACAGTACTTTGCATTGTCAAAAAACAACGCGTTGTCTCGCAAATCTTTTTTTTTTTTTTGCAAAAGTATTGTGTTCCTCCAAGAAAGTTTGCATACTCTCACAAAACCCTTGCGTTATCTTGTGAAAGTATTGTGTTCCCCAGAGAAACTTTGCATTATCTCGCAAAACATTTGCCTTTTTTTGCAAAAGTATTGTGATCATTCAAGAAACTTTGCATACTCTCGCAAAACATATGCATTCTCATTAAAGTACTGTTTTCCTCACAGAAACTTTGCATTATTTCACAAAACATTTGCGTTCTAGTGCAAACGTATTGTGTTTCTCAGAGAAGCATTTGTATTCTTTGGCAAAAGTACTTCATTCCCCTGAGAAATTTTGCATTCTAGTACAAAAGCATTGCGTCCCTCAAATTTCGTACTCTCGCCAAACATCTGCGATACCTTGCATAAGTATTGTGCTTTCCAGAGAAACTTTGCATTATCTCGCAAAACATTTGCATTCTAGTACAAGTACTGCATGCAAAAGTATTCTCTTGCAAAACTTTTCCATTCTCTCACAGAAGTATGTAAAAATTCCCCAGAGTTTTTACATTCTTTTGGAAAACACATGCATTTATTAGGAAAAGCGGTACCCGGAAAAGCACGTGTCACCTTTGGGTCTCCATAGAAGGTTCATTTGAATTAGTGTCTGACGTTTCTATGTGTTCAATGTTGCCTTCTCCGCGTGGCTTCCGTGTCTATAAGCGTTCAGATGACTCATTCTTGTCCACCATACCCGTCAGACATCCAGGACCCAGAACCCTTTGACTGGCACCTCTCCTGCGGGCTGCCTCTGCGGCGATAAATCCCAATTATGACCCCTTCCATTACAGCTAGCGAAAGGTCATGTGACCCAGACGGCATTCTCGGGCGTGATTAGGATTAGCAGGCCATCTCTCCTGGACGGAACTGTCGCCAGTAGCTCTGCTAGTTACTTAGCGCCTAGCCATCCCCGCCAGAGAACAACAAGCCAGTGTCTGCTGCCTCTAAAACCCTCTGGATTAGAGGCAAGACCCCACCAGAGCATGACAAGGCTTTTGTCACTGGACTCCATTGGCTTTAAGACAGCTTGTTGTCTTCATTTTGTTCCCGCTGTGTTTTTTTTCGTGCTCTAATTCAATCACAGGAGAGCTTGGAGAACTGGATTAAGCACTATCGCCGAAAACAGATTTTATGCTGTGACCAAAGGAAGTGGAGATCGTGAAAAAAAAAAAAATCTATTTAGGGCACAAGGAAATTCTTTAAGGTGTGACCTGCAGAAACTGGTTGTTGACTGCAAGGAATATTTGTGAAGCTTTTTCATCTATTCTTCACAACTGATTTTATTTTTGGCCTTAATGTGACTTTTATTGCACAGGATAAACAGAATGCGCAGAATCAGGAAGTATCAAGTGCCAGATTTAAACATATGTTGCCTGCAACAGCGATTACAATTCCAAGCTGCAGAGACAAACCTTCTTGCATCCTGATGTGAACTTCTAGATTAAACAATGCCATTTAGGGTGGGACTCTCTGTGCAAACCAAGGAGTTTTTACATACCTTTCAGTAAGCAGTACTCAGATTGATTTTGCTTGGTTGATGCATGCATCCCTGGAAGTATACAACACTTCATGGACGCTCAGTTCTGAGAATATTTTTTAAGCTGAAAATGTGTTGTGACTAATAACTCTATAAGAAAATAAATAAATAAAAGTAAATTAATTAATCAATTCAACGTCCTTGCTTGTTTGCTTGTCGAAATAGGGAATAATAATTATATAATTAGAATAATAATTATTATAAATACAGCAGTTGATTGTAATTATAATTGTTAGTTGATTAAAATATTTACATGCATTAACATGTTAATTTCTGCAGCTCTAATATTAATTTAGTAAAATAATATTGATTTATATGTTGCTTGCAAAAATGTTGATTTTGTCAGAATACATGAAAATGGCTGGCGATGGAGAAATATTGATGATGCAGTTACCAATGGAAGACAGTTTCCGCCACTAGATAAAAAAAAGGTAATTCTCACTTTTTATCTCACAATTCCAATTTTTTTTTTTTCAATTGCAAGATATCTCAAAATTCACAATTCAGACTTTTTTTTTTAAGAATTGCATGGTACAAACTCGCAATTCTAACTTTTTTCTCAAAATTGTTTATATCTAAAGTACAGAACAAAGTCAGAATTGCATGAAAAAAGTCAGAAGTGAGATTTTAAACTCACAATTGTGAGAAAAAAAAGTCTGATTTGCGAGATACAAACTGGCATTTGCTAGAAAAACTTCTAGCTAGAAAAAAAGGTCAAAATTGCGTGAAAAAAGAGATTCTTGCAATTGTGAGAAAAGTCATCAGAAGTGCAAGAAACAAACTAGCATTTGCAAAAAAAAAAAAATTGTTTGACCCCAACAATGGCAAACAGAAACCAGTTTGGAAACAGTCATTATTTGAAGTTTGTTGTAACAAGTGATGCAGAAATTATGCTTTTAAATATACTTGTATTATCCAGCTAACAAAAATATGTTCAAAGATAATTTGCTGATATTCCCATTAAGTTATGAAAGCTTTATTTAAAATGCACAGAATGTTAAGGGATCATTTAATTTTAACATTTTTTGCAAACATCATGGAAACAGTTTTATTCAATGTTCTCTGACCGTTCAAAACATCAATTTTTAAAAATGTTTATGGGAACTTTCCATTTTATAATTTTGCAAACATTATGGGAACATTACTTTTGAATGTTCTTTGAGCATTTTAAAACAAGTAGTAACATTTATAAAAAAAAATTTAAACATTTTAAGAAAAAATAAATGAGCTCCATAAATGATGTATAAATAACGATTTTGTTTTAATGTTTTGTGAACATTAATAAAGACCAGAGAACATTCTATTAATCTTACTGAAAGAACGTTTGTTCATGACTTTGAGAGAACCTTGCCAGAGCAGCAGCCAAATTCTGAATGTTTTCTGTTTGCTTGCTAATTGGATCCTGTATTTCTAACAAAAAACAATTAACAAACAGTTCTGTCAGCTATTCAGAATCACTGAATCTCTCACTGAATCAAAGAGAGCAGATTTCTCATAACAGGAGCTCTCAGAGAAGCATTAATAACTAGTATTGTTACACATATAACCATTCATGACTCGCATCCACGTCAATCAAGCCTCTCCGTGGCACTTCAGAGGGTCCGACCTGGCCGAGAACACAGACACACAGCCTCACCGTCGGTGAGCTCATCCCTCGGCCCATTCCACTCTGATCCCCCTTGGCACCTCTTTCTGATGGTATCTTAATCTTTCCTGTGAACGAAGGTCTCCCACCTCCCCTGGTGGGGTCTGTTAAAAGGCCTCTGCTAACCTATTTTGGGGACAGCGGTGCATATGGTTTCAGAAGCCTGACGGTATTTCTAACCTCATTGTTGACTCGCAAGAATTGCATTGAACCCGCGGCCCATGGCCGCATTTTAATAGGGAATGGAAGTGCAGGGTTGTGTCACATTTCCACAGGACTCCGATTCCACTGGGAATTCCAGAGCCATGAACTAATGTATCAGAGACTGTGATCAAGCTATTGTGGGCTGCTGGAAACCAGCTTGGTCTGATGTAGTGGCTCTAGCTCAGGGCTGGTAACCAGAAGGTTGCCGATTTGAGCCACAATGAGCCACCATTGTGCCCTTGAGGAAAATATTTTAAAACAATGTGAAATCAAAACTGACCATACAATGTATGTTTCAGGTCTTATTATGCATAATTCATCTGAATGTAATACCAAAATGTAATATCTTGCCACTGGGATACATTGAAATGTGGTTGAACTTGACCTCCACAAAAGCTTCCTTCAAAGTTTGTGCTGGTGGGATTTCACAGTCCAATGAATTCCTGATGGACAAAATCAAGTCATATATTTTCATAATGTCCGGTTTCATTATTTAAAAAAAAAAAAGTTACATGATGGAAGTTAAATGGGTTGCAAATGTCATTTCATGTTGACTTTAAGGCCTAGCTTGCTAACTCCAGATAAAAGCACCTGCTAAATGAGTATATATTGCATGAACAAATGGCAGGACAGCCTCAAATATAACTGAAAAATAACTATAAGATGCAAAATTGTTTATGTGAATGATAACAGTGCTGTCAACACAACAGGTGTACTTAAAAAAAAAAGTTTCTTCAAATTATGGAAGCCAGTTTCTGCCACTGATTAAAAAATAAGAAAGGTAACTGCAACGTTTCATCTGACAATTCAGACTTTTTTTCTCACAAAAAAATTGCAAGTTTACATCGTGCAATTCCAACATTTTTCTCAGAATTCTCAGAGTTTATATCCTGTAATTGCGAGTAATAAACTCACAATTCTGAGAACAAATCAGTCTTTTTTTTCCCTTTTGAACTGAACTTTATTACTTGCATTTGCAAGAAAAGAAAACAGAATTGTGAGTTTGTATCGTGCAATTCTGATTTTATAATTCACAATTGTGAGTTTATATGGCGCAATTCTGAGAAAAAAGTCAGAATTTTGAGTTTATATCTCGCAATTCTGACTAACTCACAACTGCGAGTTTATAGCATGCAATTCTGAGAAACAAATTAGAATTGTAAGTTTACATCTTGCAACTCTGACTAACTCGCAATTGAGAGTTTATATCATAAAATTCTGAGAAAAAAATAAGAACTGTAAGTTTATATCTTGCAATTCTGACCAACTTGCTTCTGTGAGTTTATATCATGCAATCTGAGAAAAAAAAGGCTGAATTGTGAGTTTGTATCTTGCAATTCTGACTACCTCGCAATTGCGAATTTATGTCATGCAGTTCTGTGAAAAAAAAACAGAATTGCAAGTTTGTATAATGCAATTCAGAGAACAAATTCAGAATTGTAAGTTTATATCTTGAAATTCTGACTAACTCGCAATTGTGAGTTTATATCATGCAATTGTGAAGAAAAAAAACTGAATTGTGAGTTTGCATGACAATTCTGAGAAAAAAAAGCCACAATTGTGAAATAACTCACAATTACCTTTATTTTTTTATTCAGTGGCGAAAAGGGGGCTTCCATAGTTCATGGATAAACTAAATGGACGATTTATAAAAATGAATATTCAAACACAATTCAGCCTGGACAGACAGTCCTCTGCAAACAAAAGGAGGAAACGTCTGATCAACATATATGTGGATGGACAGTTCTGTCATATTTGTATAATTACTTTTTAAATTAGCAATAAATGTTTTGTCCAATTTATATATATATATATATATATATATAAATAAATACAGTATATAAATCTTTTATAGTATGCTGTAAAAACTGCTTGTTTACTAATACCAAATGCCATTCATCAAATTCCCAGATTTGTGTGATTGTATGTCTACATGTGTGTGAAAATGGCAGTAAATCACATTCAGTTGCAATGAGGTGAACCGAAGGGTTATTCAGTTCAGAACCTGTGGGTTTAAAAAAAAAGCATGAACATAATGAAGCCCAGATGCTTTTCACAACATACAGAACCAGCATATGTTGTATTTCAGATGCTGGTCCCCATTATAGGATGCTGGTAGTCTTGCGTAGCCATACTCTGACTTTATACTGCAGCCTTATACTAGTCAAAAAACAATGTCTGTGCTATTTAAAAGAAATTGCTTTTCTGATCCACCAACAAGACAATAACCAAACTAGCACTAATAATCAGAATAAATCTTTAAAGATCATCAATGTATTTAAAGCAGGGTTCATGCAAACTATTCCCAATTTTTACATTCTCATACTAGCACTTTATCTGACACATTCAGGTTCTTGCTACATATGAGTCATGTTCAACTGAAACTCTTATTTGATAAATTCTCGCCGTTCTTTTCATGTGAAGACTAGAGATAATTGATTGATCTCATTAACTTGGATTCTTGTCACATTACTCATGAGCTAACACTGAATCATACACTTCAAATAGTCCTTTACAGCAACCGTGATAAAATATGACTCCTTGCATTCCTAAAAACCCTCTCCGCTGATACCGACCCACCTAAAACTTTGCAGCATTGAGGCATTATGAGGTGTGACGAGCAGCTGGGGCCTTTTCTGTCAGAAATACGGTTGTGCGTTTCTCGGATCATTGGGTAGGGGGACATAACAGGGGTTGTTGCGGGCACGAAGCGCTCGCTCACAGACAATCAGCACCTGTTCCCTCCCTGATCGCTCTAAGCTCGGTGTGTAATTAATGGATGTTCTTGCTTTTCAAAGGGCTTATATTATGTTTACAGAAGTAACAATAACTCTCTTTATCATGTCATAATTCAAAACGGACTTGCACACACATAGCGGACCAAAGCTACGGCTACATTACTGTACAGCTGCACCCACCACCCACTAAAAAAAACTGTGAAATTGAAGCCAATATGCCAATATACAGTAAGACTGATGTTTTCATACCAACCTACTATATATATATATATACATATAAACTGAATTACATAAATTCCACAGCATGTACATGTGATAAAATAAACATTTTTAAGAATAAATACTTAATAACTAAATGAATATTAATTAAGTGTGAATAAATGCATGCATACATACATAAAATGTAAATAAACAATAGATTAAATAAATCCAAAAAATTATACATGATAATATTAGTATAAATAAATTACATGACTGCTAAACAAAAATTTGCTAAACTACATAAAATCCACATCATATACATTAGTGATTAAAGAATCATTTTTAAGGGATTCTAAATAAATAGATACATATTATAAAAAAGCTAAAATGTAAATAAATTAATAAATAAAATAAAACCAAATAAAAATACAAAAATACTAAAAATATAAATATAAATACACTGCAAAACAAAACTAAAATGCATTAAACTACAAAAAAATCCACACTAAACTACACTAAAGAATTATTTTTAAGGCATCAAAAAAAGAAAAGAATAAATAAATAAATGCATACACACATATGATTAAAAAACTAAAATGTACATAAATAAATAAAATAGAATACAATACAAAATACTATAAATATACGTTTATAAAAGTATAAATAAATTGCATAAAATCATAAAATCAACACCATGTACATATAATTAAAGAAACATTTCTAAATGATAAATAAATAAATAAATATGATAAAAAGAAACTAAAATGTAAATAAAATAGAATAAATAAAAATGTAAAATAATAACAAATAACAACAATAAAACAAAACAAAAATGTACTAAACTACATAAAATCCACAACATGTACATATAACCAAAGAAACTATTCTAAATGATAAATAAAGATAATAAAAAACAAAAATGTAAATAAGTTAATTAATAAACAAATGCAATATATAGACATATGCAAGCCCCTTTGAGAACCTTAAAATAAAATGAAATAAAAAAAAAATAATAATACAATAAAATAAAATAAAATAAAAATGTGTCAATCCTGGACTTCTTAGGATCTTCTTTATGTTTATTACTATAAATTACAAGGTGAGTAATTTTACTTCTTAACATCTAAATGCACAGTATTGTACTGTTAGATCTAATACAGATTTTCACAATATCCATGTGGTGACTTAAAATAAAGTAACATATTTTTAGAACATTTTTACAGTAGGTCAAAAGTGAATAAAGTGTATACAGGAGAGTCAGGAACCAGGAAATGTAGGTCAGGAACGTGTTAATTAGTGAACTCGGAGTGAATGATATACTGTGAGGCCGATGGCACTGAATACGAGGGGAACAGAGACCTGGGGGAGGGTTGAAAGCAAAGGGAGTCTACCGCTGGCCACCTCTGGCCCTCACTACATCACAAACAGCGAATAAAACACAGCCTCAGCGCAAAGCTTGTCTTAATCATTAATTTGACAATGTGTGTGAACATCTGCTTGACAGCACTTTGCTGACATCCAATCTGAAAAGTGTTATTGTTCTCCGTTACACATTTCTCTAATGCTCAAACCCAGAACCTCTCGTCAATCGACGGCAACACAGGAAAGAGTTTAGATGTACTTTAGATGTATTTTTCATCACAAAACATAGGTAAGTTCAGCTAAGATCACTGCACTATTGATTTAAATAGCTCAATAATTAATAGCTCATGCTAAAGCAAAGTAATACATTTCTCCTGTTTTTATCATCTACAATAATATCGTAACTGTTGTTTCAACAATGTGCGAGGTGATATTAAGTATGTCACTCACTTTGCAAATAAAGAAACAAAAACAGAGAGTCCAAAAGCATTGACTGCATAATTAAGCCTATTAGAATGCAGTTAAAACACCCACATTATTTTTTTTAGCAAAAAAATGAAAAAAATCACTATATGATCACTATGAAAATCACTATTTTTTATATTTACAAGATGATATAGTTCAGTAATATCACACAGGCAAGAGAGTCGTTTTCACGAATATCAATGCCCAAGCACTATAGTAAATTGATTTTCCACAACAGCTCAACAAACAATTTAATTTGGAGTGAGTTTTTTCTGTTTCGCCAATGACAATAATTCCTAACAGAGTCTGATTAGAATATTTGGGTGTCTCAAAGAAACGCTGTTGTGTTTTGTTCCTGAATGAATCTGCTTTTAAACTAATTATTTGAGTCAGTGAATCAATGATCCATTATAAACACAGTCACTTGCTTCATTTTCAAATGAATCGTTTGAATGAATGATTCTAAGAATCACTCATTAAGACAGGGACTTGCCGCCACCTACTGGCAATTTTAGCGTCCTATTTATTTATCTAAGACATGCCTATGAACCAGTCAAAGCATCAAAGCACCAGCACAAAAACACATTAAAAAATATTGTTTAATTATCTTTTTTTTTTTTTTAAATCACCGAAAATACAGAAATATTTTTTGTAGGGCTGTCAAACGACTAATCACGATTAATCGCATACAAATTAAAAGTTTGAAATCGCCTAATATATGTGTGTGTACTGTGTGTAATTATATATATATATATATATATATAAATACAAACACATTTATGTATATATTTAAGAAATATTTACAAGTATATGAATTTATTATAATTTTTATATAATTGATATTTTATTAAAATAAAACTATTATGTATATAAATAACATATTTCTCTTAAATATATAAATTAATTTGTGTGTATTTATATATACATAATAATTACACACAGTACACACACATATTAGGCAAACTCAAACTTTTATTTTGTATGCGATTAATCGCAATTAATCGTTTGACAGCCCTAATTTTTGTCAATATCACAATATCACACACCCCTATCTCCTACATACATTCAAATGATTAATCAAATGATTAATTGCAATTAATCGGATCCAAAATAAAAGTTTGTGTTTACATAATATATGTGTGTGTACTATGTATAGTTTTATGTAGGCTATATATAAATACACACATACATGTATAAATGTTAAAAATATGTACATGCATATATTTAGATTATATTTAGATTGCATATTTATAAATATAAATATTTCATATATATAACATTTTTCTTAATATATACATGCATTTGTGTGCATTTATATATAGAAAATAAATATACACAATACACACATATATTAAGTAAGGTCAAACTTTTTTGTAATTTAGCGCGATTAATTGCATTTAAAAGCTCTAACTCAAAGCATCTGTCTTGTAGAAGTACTTGTACTATTACAATAAAAGGGGCAAAAAAAAAAAAAAACACTTACATAGAAGGAAGGACCAAAACCCTATCAAGAGTATCACTGAGACCTGGGAATGGATGCTTTTGACTTGGGATTTTAATTATTGTCCACAAAGAAATCCCATGGTTTCACCTGAAGTGATAAAACAAATACAATTTTTATAAAATACGAACATGCACAATTATAGATCTTTTTCATTAAACGTGTAAATTTAATTTCTACAAAGCGGCCAGTGCAGAAGGCCATGTGAGATCACTGATTGATGCCCCCAATTGAGTCGGTTTCCAGCTTTGTTATGGGCGTCCCTCAATCCCATTCACCCGGCGTCTCTTTTCAGGGGAGCTCTGTGTTAGGGATGCTCTTTGGAGCCATTGACTCCCCATTGTCTGTCGAGGGGCCCTGCTGTCCTGCTCCTTTGTTATGACAGTTGGGCGGCCTTTATACAGACTAAATAAGATAACTCAGCTGTTCATTTGAGGGACTAACCTCTCAACCTTGCAACACCCCCATCAACCCCCAAACTAGCATCTACAGAAGACCTTAAAAACCCCCAAAACTGCAGGTCACACTCACATCACACCAGCTCAAGAAACTGCACCACTGGTTCTCAACTGGAACTAGATTTGACATTACATGCTGACCAAGGACTAAATGTAACCCATATTTAATGCAGTCTTTACCTTGTGTAGTATGTTGGAACTGACCTACTGTATAGTAATTAAAGTAGCTTCTACTAGATGCGAATGTCAACAATAAAGTTAATCAACTAATTATGCAATATATGATTAGTTGCATTTGATTGATGTTCAGAGCATGGAGCAAGTCTTTGCTTGGAATGGCACACCAGATGAAAACCGCTGAACTAGACAAACTTAAGCATGAAATCTGGTTTGTCTTCATGTCTGGTTTGTTAGTGCCTTTTAATAGTCTTTTTTTGAATAATGACACATTTACAATATTTACTATCACTGCCTATGGTGACAATGGTTTATAGGACAGAAAAATCACAAATTATTATTATTATTTATTTATTTTTAATATATTTATAAATGTATTTACCTGTTTTTCTTACCTTTCAAATTAAAATAAAATACATTTTTTTAATAATTCAGCAAGGATGCATTAAATTGATTAAAACAGACAGTCATTTAATGGATACAAAATAATTCTATTCCAATAAATGATATTCTTTTGAACTTTCCATTCATCAAACAATCTTGAGGAAAAAATGTATCACACTTTCCACAAACATATTGATGCTATAATGGCTGCTGAAAATTCAGCTTTTCCATCAGAGGAATAAATTACATTTTAAAATATATTAAAATAAAAATCAGTTATTTTGAATTGTAATAATATTTAATAATATTTACATTTTTACTGTATTTTTAAACAAATAAATGCAGCTTCAGTGAGCATAAGAGACCTCTTTTAAAAACATTCTTACAGACCTCAAACCTCTGAAGGGTAGTAGTGTATATATAATTAATATGTCATTATATAAAAAAAAATAATTCTATTTCTTTATATTTGTTTCTAGTTGCTTTCCTGACAACTCAGTGTCTCTTAATGGCCTTTTTTGAATAATAATACATTTAAAACAGTCGTCACTGCCTATAGCGATAACGGTTCACTCTATAAAACAGAAAAATCACAAATTATTTTTATTTTTTAAAAATATATATAATTACAAATGTATTTACCTTTTTTCTTACCTTTCAGAAATTGGTTTCTGTAAGATTTAAAATAAAATTAAATTAAAAAAAATGTAATTCAGCAAGGATGCAATAAATTAATTAGAATGGACAGTCTTTAAATGGATACAAAATATTTCTATTCAAACAAATGCTGTTCTTTTCATTAATCAAAGAATCTTGAGAAAAATATTGACTGCTATAATGGCTGCTAAAAATTCAGCTTTGCCATCACAGGAATAAATTTTAAAATTTTACATTTTAAAATATATTAAAATAAAAAGCAGTTATTTTAAATTGTAATAATATTTAACAATATTTAAATTTTCTTACTGTATTTTTGATTAAATAAATGCAACCTCAGTGAACATAAGAGACTTCTTTCAATAACATAAACAAATCTTACAGACCTCAAACCTTTGGGTATACACTTAATATTTCATTATTAAAAGAAATAATCCTATTTCTTTATATTCGTTTCTACCAGACAACAACACAATTAAATCGGGGATGAAATGGAGAAAACTCTATCCTCACATTCAAAAGATAAAAATCTCAATATGAACTCAAACATTTCTCATCTAATCTGTCACGACTAAATAATCAGAGCTGCTAACAGCATTTATTTCACAGCTCTATACTCTTACTGTATGTTAACAACTGAGCAATTTGCATTTATTTAAAGCAAGAAACATATAAGACCATGTACATCCTTCAATAAAAATATACTCTATTAAGTCTCCTGAGCAATGAAATCTACTATCTGCATAAAAATACTGATCAAGCATTCAGGACAGAACATTTACACACAATTCCTAATGTCTACATGTGCTCGGGGCTCATTGTTGCGGCTGTCCCAATGGTCATACGCAACTGTCAGATTATAGTTATCATTTTACGCCATTAGCATTCCAGCGATTGAGAGACTGGTCTCTGGTAACAGGTCCAGCGAGGCTGTGAATGTGTGAGGACGGCTCTGCTCAAACACTGCTATCCCTGACCCTGACACTGAGGCTGACTGTGGACTAACATTTACTCTACATCACCCATCCTGCTGATTTCCGCCTTAACCAGAAAGTCAATACAGAATAAACAGGACAGGAGAGCCAGGAGACAGACAGAGACAGGAGAGCGCACATAAACAGAAGGGAAAACACATTGTTATACACATTAGTCAGCATGTAGGTTAAAACGCATGTGCATCTGCATGTGAAAGAGAGGATGAGACAAGATTCAAAGGAAGACTGATAAAAACAACGAAACTGAATTATGTCAATGGACTGTGGTGAGAGCGGCTTTACGAAATGAGATCTTCTTAAAAAACGGGAGTGAATTTCTATGTGTCCATCTAATCCAGCTCTGGTCCAAAACCCTGCTGTGCAAGAGAAAGAGTTACTGAATAACCCAGTTCACCGCTCATCTCCTACAATCTCTCTAGGACTACTGACCCCTTGGTGCCCTAACCCGAGTTTAGAGGTCACATCCCCCTCTTTCATTATCTCTCTCTCTTTCACTCTCACCAGCATTCACACATGTATGTTCATATGCAACAGAAAGTCCTTGTATGCTATGTTTATGCACATTAAGCACTAAAGTACAAAAAGACAGACATTAAACTACAGCTAAAGAGTCTGCCAATGAAAAACCACAAAGCCCTATTGATCACTCTTAAAAAATAAAGGTTCTTTGTTAGTACTGATGCTCCACAAAGAACCTTTAACATCCATTGAGGATTTCAGGTGGCATCAGTGTAAAAACCCTAATCTACCACTAATCTTAATATCGCTTGTGTCGATCTCAGTGATAATTTAGAAAAAAATTGATTTAAATTAGAAGTAAAAGGACTTTTACAGCTGTACTAATCGGTCAGACTGGGAAAAACATTCAGAGTACTACAGACTGCCAAAGTCATAACAAATCAAGGAGAAGAGTGCAAAAAACTGTCTGAGGAACAAAAGGCATTTGTGGTTGGCCAAACTGAATCAGGATTTCCAAGACAAGAATCTTGACAACATTTGTTTTTATCATTTCCAGTCAGGTAGGTGAAATATTAGGCTAATATCCTAATTAATACTGCTGGTATGTATCTTTACCACCTATTAACTTTAGTTTGTCAAAATATTGCATCCTTTCCTGCTTATTAAGTCCTTTTCTATATGATGTAGCAAATTCCAAGTGTTTTTACGTGGTGTAGACAGCATAAATGAGCAGAACAACTTATTCAGTTGTACACTGTTTACATCAGAGTATCGTCAGTATGGCCTCGCATCCGGGTAACTCACCAAATCGTCAAAAAAGTGTAAATCCTCTGTAGTTTAAAACAGACTGGTTCACAGCTTAGCACGAGAAGTGTTATTAAACTGTGTAACTTGAACGTACAGTACCGTACCTGAAACAGTAAGTTTTTAAATATTCCCTTTGCAGTTCATAAACTGTGGGCGTCAACACACATTAGCGTACATCACGTTTCTTCCGCATTAGAAGAGATTCTTTGACGAGGGGAAGGGCGTGGCCTCAAAATTAAAGGTGAATGACGCAACATAACGCCAGCAGGGGTCACTCATACTACATTAAAAAAATAACAAACAGTTAATTTAGCTAAAAAAAAATACACTGTGCACTGAGGCAGTGGCAAAGGAATATTGATGTAATGAGGTCAAAGGTGCATACGCGGCTCAACCAATCAGAATTAAGGAGCGGAACTATCCGTTTTATAAATTGCTTTTTAAAAGTATATTCAAATAGAAAACAGTCGCTTTTTACATTTTAATTTTATAAAAAAAAAAATATTGTTTTCACAATATTACTGTTTGTCCTGTTTTTTCAAATAGAAGCTGTGGTGAGCTTATTTGTAGTTTTTCCTATTACATGGATATTTTCTGTATTCTTCTAGTTGGTTTGTGGTCATTTGAACAATGTCTATTTTGGAGCCCGGTAGCCTATTCCAGTATTACAAACAGTCTGGTCAATATTTGTGCAGTATTGACTGTGGATCTGCTTTTATGTTTGAAGCCAGAGGAGAAAGGAGAACAAACTTAACCTGTTGTGATCTGAGATAGAGGAACCTGTAAACACTTTCACTCGGATGTCACACGTGTTGTGCAAATTAGGATTTCCAAGGGGAAAAGTTGCCAGGATCTATACTAGGAGCAAATACAAACACACACACAGAGAAAGAGAAATAACAAACTTATATTAAATATTATAACGCTAAATTAGTACAGAATTACGTACAGAACCTACATCAGAAACAAACCCAAACAGGGTTAACAGGTTCAGTTATTAACAGGCGACTTAATAAATAAATAAATGGACCCGATTTGAGTTGAAATTATTTTAATATGTGAGAAGAAAAAGGGCATGGAGTAAAAACGATTTTTTTACTCAGAAGTTGCAAGTTTCACAAACAATTACAAAGGAACACATTGAATTAAACATTACATTTTGAAGCAGAAAGACTAAAACAGTATTTTCTTGTAATACATACTCCAATAATCTTTATTTTATTATAACAAATATTTGGTGCAGAAACAATTTTTACACAGAAATTCCTAGTAAATTTTGCAATAATTTATTTAAAAATTCATTTGGATTAAAAAATATATATATACAAAAATTAACAATGACTTATTATAAAATAATATTTTACTAAAATACCTTCTAAATGTCACAATTAATTATTAAAAAAAAAATATTATCTTTTAAAATAATTACATGAATTAATTATTTCATTAAAAATAAAAAAGGGCAAAAAACTCACTGAACACAACATTTTGAAACAGAAAGACTGAAACAGTATTTTCTCGCAAAAAGTACTCTGTTTTTCTTTCTTTCCTTTTTTTTTACTACAATATAGAGTGCCTGAACTGTCCAATCAGAACCAAGTGTTCCAGAGAGCTGCATAATAATGAGTGCAACTGATTTATAATATGATTGAAAGTATCTTGCAACACTTCTAATGCTCATTAATTGCTCATGTTTGTCAAAGGACTAAATCTTAATCTAAATGCTTTCTGACTGTTATTTTCATTGGCTAATTCAGTAAATCCAGTCTCATTCTTGCGATAGCAGGTGTAACGGTCGGAGCCTGGAAGAGACCCGTGACCATAACACGACCATAACTCACAGCCAACACAACACGAAGGGGAAATGTTTATGGTACCCGGCGCTCAGTGTAAATGTTAAAGGGGTTCGGCGCACCACCATTAACATGCCATTGGAAAGCCGTTTCCTTGGCAATGGCTCTGCAAGCACAAGCTGTATAAAATCTGTTTGGGTTGGGAATGCCATTGTGATCAGATATATGTGCCAATCCATGTTGCCATGGAGGGCGGGACCGCTCAGGAACGCCTTTTCATGACTAAGCCCCTTTCTTCCCCTTTCCCAGGAGTCATTCATTCTGGATTTAATTTATCACAGACAGGGATGATCAGATCAACCTTCTGTTGCCTAACCTCTGCACCTCTCCGCTCACTTCTGACTAACTTCAACGCCGACGGCCTAATTCTAGCCAGCTTGCTTTGGTCTGAAAAGACAACAGTATATGTATTCACGACAAAGAAAGCAAATCCGATCAACACCCTTAGATCTGATTTTAATTTGGCCCCGACGTCCTCTCTTGAACTCCACACGGTCTCAGCAGATGGGCCACAGATACTGATGTCATTTCCTGGATCTTTCTAAAGTATGCGCACAGTAAAACGGCCCCCATAACTCTTTTCATGTTCGTTTCAATTTCAAACCTCATCAGTCAGAAGCTTCCATTTCAAAATAAATACACAAATAAATGAATAAAAAACGAATAAAATAAATGAATTTTAGGAAAGTACAATGATTCACTGATGACATCAGGGGTAATACAATGTTGATATATACTGTTTAAGTGATTTGCTTTGTAAGGTTTAGATTATGCAAATACACAATATTTATCATAATATAAATTATTATTAATTTACATGAGTAATATTGATAATATTATTGAATAATAATGTTAATATTATTCATATTTATAATTAAATCATCATTAATACTAATCTACATCATCTCGACAATATACTAAATTAACACAGCGGGGCTGGCACAAACTATCCCTATGCTCACTGCAAGTGAACTTATAAATAAATAAGTAAATAAATACACAGCACAATAACAAATATTAGTCATATATGAATATAAATAATTAACATGTTTTATGTATAATATTTTTAAAATAAGTACATTGTGAATGGCACAAACCAATCATTATCCTCACAGCAACTGAACATTGTAATAAATAAATAGTATTATCAAATAATAGTAATATATTATTAATATCTATAATATAATTTAAGTGTCAACAATATACCAAATTATACAGTGTGGTTTGTGGAAACACCAATCTCTATGCTCACTGAAAGTGAACATACAAATAATTAAATAAATAAATAGCACAATAACAAATATTATTAATATATTAATATAATTTAATTATATATTATAAAATATATTTAAAAAAATACATTGTGGGAGGCACAAATAAATCCTTAACCTCACAGCAACTGAACTCTGAAATAAATAATTATATAAATAGTAGTAGTAGTAGTAGTAGTAATGTATTATTAATATCTATAATATAATTGAAAATATCAATATTAATATAACTAGCCTCAACAATTGGCACAAACCAATCTCAGTGTTCATTGTGAAAGGAACTTATAAATAAATAAGTAAAAAAATAAATAGCACAATAACAAATATTTTTAATATATGAATATAAATTATTAATATAATATACAATTAATATTTTTAATTTAAGTACATTGTGGATGGCACAAACCAATCCTTATCCTCCCAGCAACTGAACTTTGCAATCAATCAATAAATAAATAAATAAATAAGGTTAATATTTATACTTTTATTAAATAATAGTAACAGTATTCATATCTATCACATAATTTAAAAATATCAATAATAATATAACTAGTCTCACAGCAACCAAACATTGCAAGAAATAAATATTATACATGGTTAATATATTATTAACCATGTTAGGAAGTGAATTTATATTTAAAGTAGTCTGGGTCATACTCTTTTCAAGTTTGTTCATGAAAGTTAGCCTATCTTTCAGTTTATTGTAGCTGTATATATATATATATATATATATATATATAAAATTTACCTCTCAACTCACCACTTGAGAACTGCTGCTTCAAATAATGCCATAGCATTGCCTTCATAGTAGTTTTCCTATGTTTATGGCAATACGTTGTACTAGGTGTCGAAATGTGAAACACAAGCTAATGTGTAAAGTACATTATTAATAAGTGTCTTATGACATGAAAACTACACCACCGATAAGCATCAGCCAAAGCGGACAGGGCTGATGCGGCATAATTTGAATGATTCCAGACAGACAAAGAGCAAACGCTATGCAGCAGTCATGCAAAGGTTGCTAGGCACTGAAAGCACTGCAGTCTGCCGTGCAATGACTGTTGCGCGCTTGCATGTTCAGTGCATGCTGTGAAGAGCCTAACCAGACGTCTGCAGCGCTCACGCCACAAGAATGGATTCATTCAGTGGTGGCACATGCCTATAATTTCGTAAAGTCGTAAGTCAGCATCTCTGACTGCCTGTTTATCCACATACATTTCTAAAGCAGCCTTGCTGCAGAACTGGTCTGCAATTTTATAAGAGGGGATTTGCCCTACAGACAAGAGAAAAAAAATCTTCCCAAATCTAAACTGATGCAGAATTTGGAACTTATTTTGACCAATCCGCCTCTGTTGATTGCGGTTCCAACGCTGCCGATTTGCTTAATGGCACAGAGAGAGTTTAAGCACAACAGCTGTGAAAAAATTGTGTCATGTAGGTTGTCCGCCGTCCAAACCTCGTCTCCTTGGCTCCGTGCAGTCTTGCTCTCGTTCCTCCAGTATCATCGGTGGCGTCTGTGGGGATAACAGATCACACCTCTTTTGTGAGTGTGGGATTGCACAAGGGCCAAGGCTCGGTAAATCAGCACCAGTGGAGTGCAGATCTGGACAGAACCAGGAACAAGTGTGTTCTGGGTCCAGACACTGAGTCGGAGCCATCTACAGCATTCCAAAGGCCTGATGAGAGAGAAATTATGCAAGAATTAAAATGCATTTAGTCTAAGCACGACTGCATTTTCTTCTATTCATCATTAATAATTCACATAGTCAGCCTTTTCTTAAAAAAAAAACAAAAAACTGTGCCATATGTGCCCATTTGTGTTCATATGAGAGTTGAGGTCAAAAGTTTACATACACCTGCAGAATCTGCAAAATGTTAATTATTTTTTATTTACTACTGACCTTGATAAGATATTTCACACAAAAGATGTTTACATAAGAGAAAATAATAGGTGAATTAATAAAAATTACCTGTTCAAAAGTTTACATACGCTTGATTCTTAATGCTGTGTTCTTGTTTAGTGATAGTTGTTCATGAGTCCCTTGTTTGTCCTGAACAATTAAACTTTATTCTTCAGGTCCAACAAATTCTTTGGTTTTTCAGCATTTTTGAATATTTGAACCCCTTCCAACAATGACTGTATGATTTTGAGATCCATCTTTTCACACTGAGGGACTCATATGCAAGTATTACAGAAGGTTCAAACGCTCACTGATGCTCCAGAAGTTAACATTATGCATTAAGAGCCAGGGGGGTGAAAACTTTTTGAATTTGAATATCAGGGTAAATTTAACTTATTTTGTCATCTGGGAAACATGTAAGTATCTTCTGTATCTTCTGAAGGGCAGTACTAAATGAAAAAAAATATGATATTTAAACAAAATAAGAAAAATGTACACATCTTCATTCTGTTCAAAAGTTTTCACCCTGGTTCTTAATGCATTGTTTTTCCTTCTGAAGCATCAGTGAATGTTTGAACCTTCTGTAATAGTTGCATATGAATCCCTCAGTTGTCCTCAGTGTGAAAAGATGGATCTCAAAATCATACAGTCATTGGTTGGAACAGGTTCAAATATACGAAAAAGCTGAAAAACCAAAGAACTGTGGATCATTCAGGTAACAACACAGTATTAAGAATCAAGTCGATGTAAACTTTTGAACAGGGTCATTTTTAAAAATGTAATTATTCATTTTCTCTTGTGGACTATATGTAAACGTCTTTTATGTGAAATATCTTATTCAGGTCAATACTAAATTAAAAATACCATGCATTTTGTATGATCCTTCTTATTTTAATAAAATAATTAACATTTTGCAGATTTTGCAAGGTGTATGTAAACTTTTGACCTCAACTGTATATGTGTCTTATAATTAAGGGTGAGTATGATTTTTAATTAAAATATGTTTTTTTTTTATTCTGCAGTGATGCAGTAAATTCATCAACAGTGACTTTAATTACAGTTCTTTTCCTATTCTTCATGCTGAATTTCCTATTAATTTCTATTAGTTTTCTATTAATCCTTCAAAATAGATTTTAAAAAATCCTAACAATCTACCTAAAAATCTACCTAAATTTTGCTTTTAATAATAATAATAATGAAATAATAGTTTCCAGTCAAAAAATGCATACTAAATGAAGCCTGAAACATTTTAAATGGTTGTTGCACAAAGCAAGGTTTGAAAGACAAATGCTTTTCATTGAGCTGTGGTTTCTTGATTTAAAATTAAAAGATTAATCAGAACAATCTCTAACACTCAAACCCAGACTTCCTCCAATTCAGAAACCAACCAAGGCCAGCTCTAACTCAAGCATCGGTTATTGTTACTCACTTTCTCCCTCTGTTGGTCAACAGGGATTCTAAGTGGCCCAGTCAAGCACTTGTCTGTCAATCCAGCAAATTTGCAAGATAAAAACAATTACATATATTACATACAAGCATAAAAAGATGTGCGTGGTTTCCCATTGCATACAGACCATGTTAAAACACACACAAAACTACCCAAAGTAAAAAAAACACCACGAGTGATTTCAGCCCACTGTTCAATACGAATACCAACCTGATTTATTCGTCTATGCAAGCTTAATAAATCAGATATTTCTCTTTGGAAATGCTCTTTAAAGTGACTTGAAATCTTCATCCTCATTCAAGCGACAACTATATAATATTGATGATTTGCAATAATAACAGCAATGCCTGTTGTCTATTTTTGTACAAAGCTGTCAAAATGCTAGACATCCTATAAATAGCATCCTAACCACAAAGTACTTGCGTTTGGGGGCACTGAGGCCAGGGAAAATACACCTTGCCAAAAGCATAAGCGGTTATACCTCGAGCACGGCGAATAGTTGCCGCATTGAGTCCCTGTGGAGAACTCTAAAAAAAAATACTTGGCAGCCAAGAGCAAGAGAAAACATATATGCATGCACTAAACCCGCCTTTATCTGCTTTCTCACACATCAAAACCTCCCCCAAATGACGCGCCGCCCCTACCAAACCCTTCAGGAGTCAGTAAATTCAGCATTCCCTCTCAGACTCAATTCAGATTGGCATCAACAGAGGTCATCAAACGAAGCTGAACTTAACGTTTAGATGCAATAACTCCACGCACAAGACGGGGACTGTCATTTAGACTCGGTTTACTGGCGGGAACGCATGGCTCATCTTTATCTGATGCTGCGTAAAAGTTGACCGTGGAAACGCGCTCGGAAGAAATCGCATCGGAGGATACCGCTCAGTGAGATTTTCCTGCCACTACATAAACTGTATTGAGCACTTGCGCTTGTTTATACGAGGAGGCGAGAACTCTTGATCCGGGACAGACCTGCTTCTCATCCAAATGGATGCGCAATGATGGATTAATCGCTTTTCACACACGGCGCCCTGCTAAACTCCCCCTGAGGATTTTACACCAGCAACCTTTACCTGAATTATCCTCTCAAGATGTCATCGGAGTATTTGATAAGGTCACTGCTTATGCTCTTTCTAGCACTCTTCTCCGCCAATGCGAGCAACTGGCTGTAAGTGAATATCACTTTCTTCATTCATGTGATGTTTTGACGTCTAGTTGTGTTATGACTAAAGTAATGTGAGATGCAGCCTGTGAACCACAAATCTGAAGTTAGGCAACTAAGCGAACATGTGAATGAGAATCTAGCCTAAACTAAAGCGCAGAAGACCTTAAGTAGCCCAGTTGTAAACTTTGTCTAAGACGTTTAATGTAGACTTTAATTGAAAATAAAAATCTCAAAGCATGCACTGTATGGACAGCGCAAACTATAAGGAAATGAAACCGGTTATTTGGAGACTTTCAGTTCATGTGCATTTGGCACCAACGCGCTTGGCGCGGCTTGCGCACAGCTTGGAGAGCAAAGCATGAATATGACAGCACTAACAACACTCTTTATCATACTTAAATCGCTGGATAGAGCTGTATAAATAAATCACTTATGATCATTTATAATTACACCCAAAATAAATCCTCAGCGAATTATCTGATTTTGTTATTTACATAGTTAAGAAGCAGAATGACACGCTTAAAGCCACATCGAGATGTTTGCATTTCTAGGTGTTTAGAATATTTTATCTGTGTCCTCGGGGCAGAAACAGCACATCATTTAATCTATCCAGATGCATTTGAGTTTTCGATGGAAGAGTGTTTTTAACTAAAGGCGTGGTGACAGGTTTGGGGCATGTATAGACACGCTTCACACTTAAGGAAAACCTCCTACCTGTCTACAAAATATGATCATTCTGACAGGAGCTTGTACACTATTCCAACCCCATCTCAGGACAGGTATTAGCAGGTAGCCAAATAGACATTAGACAAGTTTGCTTTAGCAAACAGAAAATGGGAATGCTTCGAGTTATATGAGCAACACGTGTGCGTGAAGCTCAAATGCAGCTTATACGATCAACAAACACTTATTTGTGACCCTGGACAACAAAACCAGTCATAAGCGTCAAAAAAATTTGATGTTGAGATTTATACTTTATCTGACAGCTGAATAAATAAGATTTCCATTGATGTGTGGTTTGTTAGGACAGGAGAATATTTGGCCGAGATACAACTATTTGAAAATCTGAGGGTGCAATAAAAAAAAAAATCTAAATATTGGGAAAATCACCTTTAATGAATGAACCATTAATAAATGAAGTTCTTAGCCATGCATATTACTAATCAAAAACGAAGTTTTGAAATATTTACGGTAGGAAATTTACAAAACATCTTTATTTAATGTCCTAATGATTTTTGGCATAAAAGAAATATTGACTATTTTGACCAATACAACGTATTGTCTATTGCTACAAATACACCCGTGCTAGTTATGACTGGTTTTGCATTTATAGGTTAAGAAAGACGGTTAATTAAGCTTAAATGTCATAAAAATGTGACCAAGTTTTGATAGGAACTGTAAGGTTCAGGTAAGTTCACAGTTCATCTGAACTGAGAAATGGCACAGAGAGACCCTGAAGTGTAAAACTTGTAATATCCATACAACATTTAGGCATTTTATTCATTGTAATTAAAAGAAAATAACTGACAATGCACATGGTGAATTAAAAATACCTCAGTATCTTCCTCAGGTAAATCTTTTTCTAAGAAACATAGCAGTCTTATTTGAGTTCAAATGAAATAAACAGTGATTTCGTCATGACTGATCCTAAAATGAGATTTAGATGCAAGGTGAGATTAAGAAATCACACTCTTTATGTTTTGTCTCACTCGTTTAAAAATCAGATTAAAGGTATGACTGAGTAAGCAAACTTTTTCTTAAAAGTTTCTCAGTGGTTTTCTGTGGTGGGTTAGGTTCAGCACAAACCTCTTCAGAGATTAAAACATCCATGATGTTTCATTATAGGCTTTTCAGATCAGTGTTTTGGCTTCTCAGTTCAGAATATAGACATTCAGAACTAAGCTTTGTGGTGCTTAAAAAATGTAAGCTGTTCTAATACTAAGAGAGCGTGCATTGAATAACTTTCTCTGTACTCAGATACATTATGGTGTAAAAGTCTACTCTTTACTCAACAGCCGTAATTAAATGTTTTGAAGTACAGTTGAGAGCTTTTCATTTGTGAGATGTGTGAATGTATTATTCTTGAGCACATCCATCAGCACCTGTACGGAGAGTTGAGGTGCAGGTGCAGGTCACGAGAGCACCTGCACATCTTCAAGCCTCCTTCAACAGCGTGTGCTCGTTCATGCAAATATAAGCTCGCGTTGCATTCTAATATTTTATGAATGACTATTTGCAGTTGTTTTGTATTAAAATGCCATGAATGAATCATTAATTAAGGACTCTAAATAACAGATGGTAAAATGTTATTATACAAACTCTCTCCTAAATAAACACTGCAAATAGTCGTGCTCAATCCTTTTCCTAATGCATTTTGACAACCAACAACTTTTGCTTTTATCTTCGTTTGGCAAAGTCACCATACTGTTATTGATCAAACTTCCTTTAGCGGAAACCAACATTCCAAATTGCATCCTTTAAACTTTCAGTCTGTTCCAACTTAGTGTATTATGTCTTTTCCCTGTTGCAGATGAACATATCCTTTTAAAAAAATTATTAAAAAATCCTGGCTATCAATCCATCCCATCTTTAAAGGATGGATTGGGATATTAAAGATGAAGATGAGTTTGTTTATTAATCGAACAATGGCAGTGAATGGGTGCCGTCAAAATGAGAGACCAAACAGCTAATAAAAACATCATAATAATCCACGAATATTCCACACTGCAATCCATTAATTAAGGTCGTGTGAAGTGAAAAGCTCCATGTTTGAAGAAACAAATCTATCATTAAGGTGCTTTTTAATTTTAAAACTTTTCCAGTGAAAAAGTAATCTCATCTGAATCAGGAGAGAAATATGCACAGATCAAGCACCGTTTACAAGCGAAAACAGTCCAGTTCTAAACAAATATGCTTTTGATGTGAGAAGACAACAAGCGGTGGACTTTTTCATTGGAGGAAGCATTATTACGCAATTTTAAAGCGATGAGTTCAAGTTAAAACGTCTTGATGGATTTGTTTCTCACAAACATGCAGCTTTTCATTTTACAAGATGATACGTGATAGATGGAGTGGATTGCTTGTGGATTACTGTGATGTTTTTTTCAGCTGTCATTCTGACGGCACCCATTCGCTGCAGATGATCCATTGGTGAGCAAGCAATGTAATGATAGAGTATCCAACCCACATAAGGCCTAAGCAACCTTTACAATTCAGTGTTTTTACCCTTAAATAAATTTCCCTTTCTAGTTTCATGATGCAACAATTTCAGAAGTAAAGAAAGAGTTGCACTGTGTCAATACAGATGTTTCTGGAGATGTTAAGGTCACAGAGGGTTCACTAATGAAACAACTCACTCGCTGTTACGATTATAAATATAATACAATCCCATGCACTGTTGTATTTGTTTGGGAAGCGATACAATGTTTCTCATTGCATGGGATGGAAAGAACAATGGTTGAGACGTTTGCACAGGACGGTCAATAAATAGTTCACAGCTGATGAGCAACATGAGAAGAGAGAAACCTCTAATGCGAAATACATCCTGGCGCCAAGCGCTGATAACACAAATAACACCAGTGACAACAGGGTAATGAAGCTGTAAAACCTGTTGTCACATACCTCCACTCATACAGCAGCCTATTAAAAGGTTAATTTGATATAAAAACAGACAACTTCCATCATTTCCCACATCAACTAGCCTCATAAAATGTTTAAAGATGGCGTAGAAAGACAGTCGACGGGACAAAAAGATTAAAGAAAGACTGGAAAGATGCATTTGATTACTCTCTTTGATTTGATTAATCTCCTAATTTGATTAAGCCCTTTCTGAAATGAAGCTTTTCACAAAGCAAACTGAAATTAAGAGCCACGCTGGCCCTTCTGAAAGGCTTTATGCACAATTTTATGTCCAAAACATTTGATTGTATATATATAAAGCCTTTGCTTTCATATTGTTATGGTCCATCTCATCATCAGAAAACACTTCCCATAAGAAAACAAAATTCCCATATGGGCCTGTCAGTACCTAAACAGAACAAGTTACTGAGTCAGTTTCTCTTACTTAATTTTCTGCTCTGTAGTGCATTTCCTCCACCTTCTTGTCAGTCCATTTTTACTTTTACAGATCTGCGTTGTGGTTTCAGGAGATGTTTAGGATGTTTTTTAGACCTCAGGTGCAGGAACATCTATGAAATATATCTATAAATACGCCTATTTACTTCATAAAACTGATGCAAATGTGACCCTGGACCACAAAACCAGTCTTAAGTAGCTTGTAGCAATAGCCACAAATACAATGTATGGGTCAAAATGATTGATTTTTCTTTTGTGCCAAAAATCATTAGGATATTAAGATCATGTTCCATGAAGATATTTCCTACCGTAGATATATCAAAACTTTTTGATTAGTGATATGCATTGCTAAGAACTTCATTTGGACAACTTTAAAGGCGATTTTCTCAATATTTAGTTTTTTTGCACCCTCAGATTCCAGATTTTCATGTAGTTGTATCTTAGCCAAATATTGTCATATTTATTTAGCTTTCACATGATGTATAAATCTCAATTTTAAAAAACTGACCCTTATGACTGGTTTTGTGGTCCAGGGTCACAAATTATATTTAAATAACTAAATAACAAGCATACGTAATACTTTGTAGAAGCAGATATTCATATGGGGCAATTAGCAAAGCTAAATTAATCTGTATAGATTAGATAAAGTTTAAATTTAGATGTTCACATCAATGCACCTTTTTGTATGTCTATGAAAATCCATGAAGCATCTTCATGATGTACATCTGGTACATATTTAATCTGTTAGAAGAGACAGAAACAAGGTTAAATAAGTAATAACATCCCAAGATACTGATTTTTATTTTCATGCACATCAAATAGGATTAATACGATTGATTGTTTAGTTAATTGCAGTGCTAATCTTTTCAGATATTGTCAATAAATGAGATAACACTGCCCTCTAGAGTTAAAGACACCCAGTAGACTTGCAGATAAGCATAGTGTAAATGCAAGTAAGACTCTGTCCTGTAGCTCCACGCGAACCCTCATAAGTTTAAGCAAATGAGCCAATGTTTTTTGGTACATGTGCTGTGAAAAGTCTGCAAGACTTAGACATACCATTGAGTCACTGAGTTATTGAGGAAACACAAGCTGTTTATCAGAGAAACTGTTGTGCAAGAATGACACATCTGTTTCAGAAAACATGTGGCATTCTGCGGTGGTTGTTTGATTCACATTTTGGCTGCTTTCTGCAGGACATCTTGACTGTATTTTCAGTATTGTGAGGGGAATTGAAGTGTGACTGTCATAATTTTTAGACTACCGTGTGAAAATGACAAAATTAATACTTACACTGATCTAAATTCATTTATAATGCTAAAAACGCTATTTCAACTAAACGCTGTTCGTTTGTACTGTCTAGTCATCAAAAAATCCTTAAAAGAAGCAAAATATTAAGCAGCACAACTGTTTTTGACTTCGATGATAATAAGAAATGTTTTTGAGTAGCATATCAACACATTAGACTGATTTCTGAAGGATCATGCGACTCGAAAGACTGGACTAATGATGCTGAAAATTCAGCTTTGCATCACAAGAATAAATTACATTTTACAACATATTCACATAGAAAACAGTTATTTAAAACTGTAATAATATGTTACAATATTATTGATTTTACAGTATTTTTAATCAAATAAATGCAGCCTTTGTGAGCATTAAAACATTTTAAATAAAACTAACTTTTGAGGCTTAATTTATTTTAAAAGTAATATTTACACTATTTAAAATTTAAACCACCTATATTAATAGTTGAATACTTAAGATTATTAGTAACGTAATTTTGCTTCTCTTAAAGATAATGTAAAAGGTGCTTGAGCATGCAAAACTCACGAGCTCAGTGCCTTACTGGTTGCAAAGGTGTTTGAAGAGGTTGCTGGCATGTTATGTCATTACTACAGTCCTCTGGGTGGTTACATACTTAATCCAATTCATCATTTGTCCTGTGAAAATAAAATCTGATTGATTACAACAGGAAAATTCGGAACAACTTAATATATCATTTATGTCAGTGCCACAAACGGTGCAGGACGAGTTTCCCACAAAGTTTTTGGAAAAGTCTGAGTAATGCCAACAGTCATGCATTAAAGTAACAGCTAAAGTGTTTCTGTTCAAAACAAACATTGAACGTCTTTAAACGGAGGTAGTGTTTAATAATAGTTACAATAAAAATGGAAATACATGGGTGAAATACGAAACAGTAAAATGCATCAGTTCCCTTAAACGTCCCTAACACTGAATTTATTTCAGACCAACAGCGTTTAATATACAGACATGAGCGCCCTGTGACGCACAGCTAACAAATATGTAAATAGCAAATATTTTGGTAAACATCATGAAATTGTGGCCCTTGGACACCACAGCGCGCGTGTTTATTCGTTGTCTGTAGCCGATTTACCACAGAGAGACATGAAATGTCAACGTCCATCGTTTGATTATTAAATAAAGTCCCAAAAAAAGATGCTGGGAAGAAGTGAAGCTTTTTGGCTGCAATATATATGTGACCCTGGACCATAAAATCAGTCTTAAGTAGCACGGGTGTATTTGTAGCAATAGCCAACAATACATAGTATGGGTCAAAATGATCAGTATTTCTTTTATGACAAAAATCATTACATTTTTTTTTTTTTTTTTTAAGATTTATTTTTGGCCTTTTGCCTTTATTATGATAGGACAGATCATAGCTGACAGGAAGTGAAGTGGGAGAGAGAGAAGGGGGCAGGATCGGGAAACGTACTCAAGCCGGGACACTCGTAGCGCAACGCCGCGCTTGTATGTCAGCGCGCTGCCCACAAGGCTATCGGCGCCGACCAAAAATCATTACGATATTAAGTACATGTTACATGAAGATATTTTGTAAATTTCCTACCGTAGATATGTCACAACTTCATTTTTGATTAGTGATATGTATTGCTAAGAGCTTCATTTCGACAACTTTAAAGGTGATTTTCTCAATATTTTGATTTTTTTGCACCCTCAGATTGCAGATTTTTCAAATAGTTGTATCTCGGTCAAATATTGTCCCAACAAACAATACATCAATGGAAAGCTTATTTATTCCGCTTTCAGATGATGTATAAATATCAATTTAAAAAATTGATCCATATAACAGGTTATGTGGTTCAGAGTCACATATTATGTATATATATATATATATATATATATTATTCAAAACTTATGGTATGTTTTTTTTCCCCCTTCTTTGGAAGAAATTAATACTTTTATTCCGTAAGGACACATTAAATTGACCAAAATAAATAAATGCTGTTCTTTTGAACTTTCTATTTATCAAAGAATCAAATGTTATCAAGGTTTCCACAAAAATATAAAGCTGCACAATTGTTTTCATGTTTATTAATAATAAGAAATGTAAATACGCACATTTGCATATTAGAATGATTTCTGAAGGATTCAAAAGGGACTTTGAAGACTGGAGTAATGATGCTGAAAATTCAGCTTTGCGGCACCAAAATAAATTACATTTTCAAATATATTCAAATAGAAAATAGCTATTTTAAATTGAAATAATATTTCACAATATTACTGCTTTTACTGTATTTTCGATCAAACGATGACCTTGAATGGTAGTGTGTTATGTAACTTCAAGTATGTTTATACATTGACGGCAATGACAGGCGAGGGGATATATACAGTCAGGCGTGTGTACATGTTGCCGCTCTCTGTTTCTCCTTCCAAACTCTCGTATGGCACGGTTGCGTGCTAAGTCGCGCTTGGCTAAGCCATCTGGAGCCAGCAGCGCTCGAAGGCCAGGGCAATGTAATTCAACACAAACATGACACAAAAGGAAGAAGGCACCGTGCTCCAGGTGGAATGCTCCCGCAAAAACCTCCCAGAAAGCGCAGAGGAAGGCATCTCCCATTCTTTCACAAAATCCCACAGTCAGCTCACCTTGTTTTCCCAAACTTAGCGAGTACGTAGAAGAGAAGGCTAGAGAGCGAGAACTGGGAAGCAATGAAAACAAGATTCTCTCAAGGTCTCAGACAATCTTTTTCCCAGACAACTATGCAGCGGGCCATTCTTCAGGTGTTTGTTTGTCAAAATCCCAAGCTCGATACGAGAGCCGGTCTTATGAAAGCATCTGGCACTGATATATTATATTCCAGCGCTTATCCCGCCAGAATGGATGGGCCTCCGCTGCCATTTGGCTGCCAGATTCATTATCAAGTCAGGATCACAGAACTAATTTACTGGTGAAACAAACAAAAGCTGTAAACACGCATGCAAGAACATGCAATCGTCAACAGATGCTATAAAAAAAAGTCAGTCAAACACCCTCTGAGCAGAATGCATTGTGCATCTGGCCGCTGATGTCATGCTTCATCTTCGGGCCAGACAGAGGTGCGTTATCAAAGCTCAAGAGAGCAGAGATGACGGTCCCGTGGACAAGGAGGTGTTTGTTTCTTATCTGGCCCAGCCGTGGCCCTCGAAATCAGGTCTTGTCAACAGCAGAAAGGAGTGGGATGCACCGCTGCCAGCTGCAGGGATCGAGACGTGCCGTTTTTAACTTGTTAAGATGAGCCCTTGAAACCGAGCAGACACTACGCTCTTAAAAATAAAGCTTTAAAGCCCAATAAGATGAAAGAACTCAGAAACTGAGGTAATCAGTTACATCAAAATTTAAGTCAAACTCAAAAATTAAGTTAGCAGAACTATCAAAATATTGAGTTTAACTCATACATGGGATTGCATTAACATCATATTAACTCAAATGTTTCATGGTGAACTGCTACACTTAAAAAAATGGTAATTAAAAATGGTAACATCCAAGTTAAAAAAATTAGTTCACTTCCAGAATAAAAATTTCCTGATAATTTACTTACCCCTATGTCATCTAAGATATTCATGTCTTTCTTTCTTCAGTCGAAAAGAAATTGAGGTTTTTGAGGGAAACATTCAAGGATTTTTCTCCATATAGTGGATCTCAATGGGGATCAACGGATTGAAGGTCCAAGCTGCCGTTTCAATGCAGCTTCAAAGGGCTCTACATGATCCCAGCCGAGGAATAAGCGTCTTATCTAGCAAATCAATCAGTCATTTTTTTTTTTAAAAAAAGAGAAAAATTACATACTTTTTAACCACAAATGGTCGTCTTGCAAGTACCCAACTTCACGCATTACGTAATCACGTTGGAAAAGTCATGCCGGTTAGTTCTTCGTCTGTGTACTTTGGTTCAAAAAGGTAGTTTATGGCGAAAAACTCCCATCTTATTTTCTCCTCCAACTTCAAAATCATCCAACACAGGGTCGGTACATGACCTTTTCAATGTCACTACGTAATGCGTGAAGTTGAGCTAGTGTAAGACAAGCTTTTGTGGTTAAAAAGTATATACATTTTTTTTTTTTTTAGAAAATGACCAATCGTTTCGCTAGACAACGATTGGTCATTTCAGCTGGAATCAATTTCTTTTTCGACTGAAGAAAGAAAGACATGAACATCTTGGATGACATAGGAGTAAGCAAACAGAAACATCACTAACAGAAACCCCTGAAAAGCCCACTTTA
Source organism: Labeo catla (assembly GCA_012976165.1). Classification (NCBI taxonomy): domain Eukaryota; kingdom Metazoa; phylum Chordata; class Actinopteri; order Cypriniformes; family Cyprinidae; genus Labeo; species Labeo catla. The sequence goes on from VONZ01000112.1 coordinate 946,858, forward strand.
ACAAAACATTAAACCCTAAAACAACTCTCCCTACACTGATCCTGTACAAAAACACAAAAATAACATTTAAATTGAACATTTATTCCCTTACACACCTAAAAATCTGCATTCATTTTAAAGGATTACTTCATTTCCAAAAAAAAAAAATTTCCTGATAATATACTCACCCCCCCCCTTTTTTTTTAACCTTTTTTTTTAATGTTCATGTCTTTCTTTCTTTAGTCGCAAAGAAATTGTTTTTTTTTCAGGAAAACATTACAGGATTTTTCTCCATATAGTGGACTTCAATATTGCTCAACGGATTGAAGGTTTGCTTAAAGGCTCTACACAATCCCAGCTGAGGAATAAAGGTCTTATCTTGTGAAACTATCGGTTATTTTCGAAATAAAATTACAATTTATATACTTTTTAACCTCAAATGCTCATCTTGTCTAGCTCTTTGTTGCGCACGTGTACTTTGTGCGCTCCGGTTCAATACAGTTAGGGTATGTTGAAAAACTCCCATCTCATTTTCTCTTCCAACTTCTCCAAGAAGGTCAAACGCCCTTTACAAAAAAAAGGTAAAACAGCGATGTCAGACGATTTTGAAGTTGGAGGAGAAAATTAGATGGGAGAACCGGAGTGCACAGAGTACGCATGCGCATCGGAGAGCTAGACAAGACAAGCAATTGTGGTTAAAAAGTGTATACATGTTAATAAAATGACCAATCGTTTCACTAGATAAGACCATTATTCCTCAGCCGGGATTCTTTAGAGCCCTTTGAAGCTGCTCTGAAATGGCATTTTTAACCTTCAATCCATTTAAACCACTGGAGTCCACTATATAGAGAAAAATCCTGAAATGTTTTTCTCAAAAAAACTTTGCGACTGAAGAAAGAAAGACATGAATATCTTGGATGGCATGGGGGTGAGTAAATTATCAGGAAATTTTTATTCTAGAAGTGGAGTAATCTTTTAAATTCAGATTAATATAATCAGTTACTGAGTTCATGTTCCTTCTTTCTCTTAAAGTAGAAGTTCACTTCCAGAACTAAAATTTACAGATAATTTACTCACCCCCTTGTCATCCAAGATGTTTGTGTCTTGCTTTTTCAGTCGATAAGAAATTTTATTTCTTGAGGAAAAAACTTCAGGAATTCTCTCCGTATAGTGGAGTACAGTGATGTCCCCAAGTTTGAACTTCTGAAATGCAGTTTAAATGCAGCTTCAAATGGCTCTAAACGATCCCAGGAAGAAGGGTCTTATCTAGCAAAATAATCAGTCATCGAAACAAATTGGCAATTTATATACTTTTTAACCTCAAACGCTCGTCTTGTCTAGGTCTGAATGAACTGTTTTTTTTTTTTTCAGGTCAATACGGTCAGTACAGTTAGGGTATGTCGAAAAACTCTCATCCCGTTGTCTTCCCCAACTTCAAATTCGTCCAACACTGTGGCAGAAGTACCAACCCAGTGTATACAAATTGAATACACAAAGAACATTAAACGCCCTTTACAAAAAAAAGGTAAAACAGCGATGTAGGACGATTTTGACGTTGAAGAAGAAGAAAACAAGACGGGAGTTTTTCAACATACCCTAACTTTATTGACCTGGACTACACAGACTACACATGTGCATTGCAGAGATGAGACAAGACGAGCATTTGAGGTTAAAAAGTATATAAACTGTCAATTTGTTTCGAAATAACTGATCGTTTCCCTAGATAAGACCCTTCTTCCTCAGCTGGGATCGTTTAGAGCCATTTGAAGCTGCATTTAAACTGCATTTTGGAAGTTCAAACTTGGGGGCACCATTGAAGTCCACTATACGGAGAGAAATTCTAAATGTTTTCCTTAAGAAACTTAATTTCTTTGCATCTGAAGAAAGAAAGACATGAATATCTTGAATGACAAGAGGGTGAGTAAATTTTCTGTAAATTTTAGTTCTGGAAGTGAACTTCTCCTTTAAGTATAATGAGCTTTTAGAAATATTTGAGTGAAATGAACTTTTTTTTAGTCAATTTTGCAGTGTTGGAATCAATGGTTCCATGACAAACCTTTAACATTCATGGAATCTTTCAATTCCATTTCTTTTGAGAACTGTTCCATGAATGGTTCTTTGGGGAATCAAAAAAAGTTCTTCCATGGCATCTCAGTGAAAACCCCCCTTTTTGTGTACATACTTGTGTTTACATGATGAGCATTTTGTGAGTCACATCCGACTCGTGCTAATTACAATCTGAATCGATAAACCTCAAGATCTTGCATCCTAATTGAATATTTACAGCACTGCCCCTTCAAAGCCATTCTTAATACGTCCATCCGCAATACAAGCGGGCACACTTTCGATTACTCAGCACCACACCAAAAGACCTTCAGAAACAAATAATGCAAAACACACCCATCCGTGGGCGCCCGAACGTCACGTGCACGCAACTCTCCACATGCATCTGCGCAGACTTTAAACACTCAAGACTTTGATCTCCACCAGTTCTTGATGATAATGAGACCAAGCTTGGTGTGCACGGATGAAAACCTGTGCGATGTGTTATAGTATAGGACTATTTTTATAAGGTGCCTTGAAGCATTGGAGCTCAGCAGACCCTTTAAAGCGATGGTGTTGCCCCGACCTCCTGGCCCTGGAGGTGATGGGTGAAGATAGTCTCTATCCGTCTCTCTCAGCATCACCCTTACCTCATCTTCCCAGCACAGCTTTCCAAGAATGTCAGTGGAGGGCAACACTGTTTATATGAAGTCAATGAAAAACCTTTGTTGGGTCAACAAAATAGTGGAACAATGCATGGGTCAGTGTTATTGTCAACAGTCACTATAACAACAACCAAATGAAACCAGTTAACCAAAAATAAATAAATAAAAAACAAGAATAATTTAGGAAAAAATTACACTACACAAAAATACAAAAACACAACACTAGCAAAAACGTAAAAAGATAAATGAACTATATTCAAATGTTAAATGCTAAAATACTTAAAGAATTTTTATTTTTATTTAAATTTGTTAAAATTGTTTAAAGCAATGGTAATATGAACTAATAATAAACAACTGTTTTTCTTTTTTTTTTTTTTAAAGAACATGAAGCACCAAACAGGACATAATTATATAAAATCTGAATGTAAATTGTGAATAAATAGAATTAAATCAGAATATTTATTTAAAAATTAGAATATAGAAATTTAACTCTGAATATAAAGATAAAAATCTTAATATATATAAATGTAAATCACAAATATATATATATTTCTTTTCAAATGTTTGTATTATTGACAGTCTGTGAACATTTATTGATTACGACTCTATTGGTTTGTGTTCAGATACCTGGCGAAGCTGTCATCGGTGGGGAGTATCTCAGATGAAGAAACCTGTGAGAAGCTCAGAGGACTCATCCAGAGGCAGGTTCAGATCTGCAAGCGCAACGTGGAGGTGATGGACGCGGTCCGCAGGGGAGCTCAGCTCGCCATCGACGAGTGCCAGTTTCAGTTCCGCAACCGACGCTGGAACTGCTCGACGCTAGAGAGTGTTCCTGTGTTTGGAAAAGTGGTCACACAAGGTAAGTAACCTCTTATTTAAATAAACATGAAGCCTGCTTAAAACCACGTGGATGCTGAACGGCTACTTATTTGTGTCACAGGTACACGGGAAGCTGCATTCGTGTATGCTATATCGGCTGCAAGCGTAGCCTTTGCAGTGACAAGAGCCTGCAGCAGCGGGGAGCTGGACAAGTGCGGCTGCGACCGCAATGTGCACGGTGTCAGTCCAGAAGGTATGTGTGCTTTGTTTGACTACTAATGATGGTTAATTCATTGCTATGAAACCAGAATTAATAATTATGATTAAATGCCCTAGTAAAAAAGTAACAGATTTCAAATGCATTTATTTTACACTAAGTATAGTTCAAGTCTATTAACATATTTACTGATATATCGCTTGAGATTTTACTGATACACATTTGTTTTTTAAAAAAACTTTATTTTAAGTACTACTTGTGCACAATGCACATTTTTTAAGATATGTTTTAATGTCACTATTGATGAAGATTGTGTGATCTTTAAATACAAAATATTTAAAGTGTACCTAAAGTATACTTGCAATAGTTCCACTTTAGCACAATCAAATATACTTAAGTATATCTTTAGCTGGACTTCAACACTACTTCCACACAATTAAAGTGCATTAACAAAAGCAGTTGTTCCAGTTTAGCAGACTTTATATATACCAGTTTAGTATACTAAAAGTACAATTGCAAGTTATTTTTATTAAGTACATCGCGATATGAAGTCCATGATACAATATTTATTGTGATATTAAAAAAAGACAAATGAGGAATTGGAAAAAAAATACCATTTTTTGTACATTAAAGTTAAATTATTCGATCTAATGCACTTTGAGAGTTCAAAATTAAGAGCTCCAACCAATGTTCTTACCTAAGAAAACTTAAATAAGAAAAAAGTGAGAGAATTGACTTATACCTGAACTTAAACGGGGACTCAACCCTCTTTTTATTTGTGATATACTGGCTCAGTCTAATTTACATTCACACTGGTGTTTTAGGAAGCCAAACAAATTAGAATATAATAATAATAATAATGACAGTAATAGCCATATATTGTAAAATAATTGCACTGCAAAATAAATGAAAATTAGTATTTCATAGGTATATTATTTTTGCTTTACACTAAAGTAGGGAAATTACAATACTTCTTTCCTAATTTCTACACTTGAAAGAGATATTTTTGGACTGCCGTAACATTACCCATTTAAACCGCCAGCTGTCTGCAATTCATACTGCACTTTTAAGCTTTTATTTTGACGGAAAACTCCAGCTTCAGTGAAAACAGGCTTACAAAAAGGCATCTCAATACAAATCTAGTGAAATGCTATAATCATCTGACTCGAAAATAAAGCATAACTGCCCTGATAGCACATATACATCCCAGAAACGTCTATTTGACGTCTGCATTTACATTTGCAAGAGTAGTTTGCTCATTTGTAATACGTCTATTGGACATTTCCTATCAGATGTCAAATAGATGTCTATTAGATGTCTTTAAGATGTTTATGATTTAGAATGTATGTAAAACTGATATCTTACAGATGTCTGCCAGACATTTGTACGCAGCAGATGCTTTCCAGATCAAGAGATTTTAACAGACATCAAGCAGATGTACGTGTCCTATCTGGGTGGTGGTCGTTGCATTCCAAATGCGCACTAAACTCAAAGTACATGCGGAAAACGAGTTCACTGCATTCGTTCACTGTGAACGGAGACGTTCTGAGGCGCAGAAAACATTGGACCATAAGCTGATCACCTGAACGAAGCGCACGCTTCACTTTGAGACACGCAGCAAAAAAAACTTGATGAAGGGATTAAGCCATATTGCGATTTCAGTTTTAGTTTGTTTATCAGATACTGTGTCAAAGCATAATGGCCCAAAACGCAACTTTAAAGACCTTTTATATTAGAATTAGAAGTTTAAATATATTCTCAAAATGACACTTTTTGCCCAGAAGACTATCGTTTTATATCATCATGTGTCCACAGTAATATCGAGACAGTTTTGCTATCGCAATATCCTGATATTGATAATGTTGTTGCCAATCCAGTACCTTGTAAACAACTTTGTTTCCTTGGATTTGTTACACTTCTCCATGCTTGACCGTCTTTATCTCAACAGGTTTCCAATGGTCAGGATGCTCTGATAACATTGCATACGGGGTTGCTTTTTCCCAGTCCTTTGTGGACATCAGAGAACGAAGTAAAGGACAGTCCTCCAACAGAGCCTTAATGAACCTTCACAACAATGAGGCGGGGAGAAAGGTAAGGTGCTTAACAAACATCATGCTGAAAGGTTTCAACATTTCGAATTTGCAAACAAACGACTTTTCTTTTATCATCCCAAGGCAATCCTTAACAACATGCGAGTGGAATGTAAGTGCCACGGCGTGTCGGGCTCCTGCGAGGTGAAAACCTGCTGGAAAGCAATGCCGCCGTTTCGCAAAGTGGGCAACATCATCAAAGAGAAATTCGACGGCGCTACAGAAGTGGAGCTGCGCAAAGTGGGCACCACCAAGGTCCTGGTTCCGCGAAACTCGCAGTTCAAGCCGCACACAGATGAAGATCTGGTGTACCTGGACCCGAGCCCAGACTTCTGCGAACACGACCCCAGAACTCCGGGCATACTGGGAACCGCGGGCCGCTTTTGCAACAAGACCTCGAAGGCCATCGACGGCTGCGAGCTCATGTGCTGCGGTCGCGGATTCCACACGGAGGAGGTGGAGGTGGTCGACCGCTGCAGCTGCAAGTTCCACTGGTGCTGCTACGTCAAGTGCAAACAGTGCCGCAAGATGGTCGAGATGCACACGTGTCGGTGATCCCGATCGCAGAACTTGCCCTCACCGCTTCCCTACATGCCCAGGGAAACTAGACAAGGACAAATTCCCAAGCATTTCATGCGACGATAGAGGAACATGTCATACATGAGACTTTAAAATATAGGGGCGAATATAGCCGAGGTCCCAATTGAGAGTATTTTTCTCTCTCCTCGTTCTGTTTTTAATTGTGGTTGCTCTCTTATTTTTATATATAAATATATATATATATCTATTTTAACTTATTGCAATCGAATAGAGAGTGAATTTTTAATGTGACGCGCACCAGAGGAGTGCCATTGGGATCAGGGGCACATGAATATGGAGAAAGGTCAACGCCTTTTCATCGTTAATGCTGCTTTAGGGTTTCATCTTGAAAGATGGACGTCGGACTGAGACACTACGTGCTGAGATGCAGTCCAGGTGTACATGTACTTTCCATACTCGTGGCCATTCGTTCCTGTGATGCTGCTTGAATTCAAGAATCACTCACCAATAACGTACAGCGAGGCCTGCTTTACTAGGGACGCGAACCGACTCCGAACATGAAACATAAGTGTTAGCAAGCTGTTCAAAGTCGCTAGTTAACTAGCTGGTGCTGAGCTGAAATCATGCATCTGGCGCGAAACTGACAAACATAAATTGTTTACCCGCTCGGGGTGCTTGGACCATGGATTCTGTGCACGATGATTCTAGCACTTTTCCTCTCCAGACGCACATACCGCAAATAAACAAATCCCCCAGCATTCCCCGCTCCATTAGTCAGACCGAGTGACTGATTTATTTATGTACGATACCATAACTCCAAGCTTTTCTATAGTAAAACTTGCTATCCAGTATGCTTTTAAAAGAAACATAGGTTTGTAAAGACTTATACACTGAAGAGGACTATATTTCATATGAATGTATGTTAAATTGAAATATATGCCGTGTCAAAGACTTACATGATTGTGATTGTGTTTATTTAGTTAAATGCTCTTGCAAATGGTGATTCATTGAAGTATGCCATCCGTAGTTAAACAACCTCCTCAAAAAGACCATGCTGAACAACATTAACCCTACTTGGTGGCCAAATCCGGGGCCAGATGCATAAACTTAAGACGGTGTCTTAAGAACTAGTTTAACCAACTAGTAGTTAGCCAAGGAGTAATCATTCTTACATTCTGGATTCAACCTAGACTAATCAACATTTGTGACTAAATTTTAAAATTTATGACCAGTCTGACCAGAAAAAATTGGATGACTAACTTTTAAGATTGGTCTAGACATTTTATGCAACCAGCAGCTGGTCTTATGGTTTAATGGTTTCTATGAATGTATTCGGCCTTGTTTAATGGGTTCTCACAAGGATAATAATCTTCGTTTTGTAAAGTTTGGTTTTGTTATATTCTGGGTTCAATGCAAGTTAAGCTCTGATGGCACTTGGGGCATAATGTTGATTACCACAAATATTAATTTGGACTATCACTCATTTTTCAGTAAATTAAAAAAATAAATACACAAGCAAACAAGCAAAATTTTGGATTGGATGCAACGAAGGTCAGTCTTAATTAATTGGGGTAATCCTGGGTGGTAAAATACTCAGTGTTTCAGTAGTATATACAGAAGACAATGTATGTTATTATGATTTAATTGTGAAAAATTTGCTTTCTAACCTGCTTTCTGCGACGTTTATCCAATTTTACTTTTTTGCCATGACAAGGCATGACAAAGGTAACAGCACAAAGCATAAAATGACTGTAAAAAAAAAAAGATTTCTAAAATAGTGTTAATAAAATGATCAAGTAACAAATTCTAAATATATTTCAGAAAATTATAAAAAAAATTAAGAATTATTTATAAAATGATTTTTATAAAGTCAGCTTTATTAAATTATATTATAAAAAAGTTGTATAGAATTAGGTACTGTACGTTTCTGCTTTTAAATCCAAAAATTGGCACACTCTAAGTGCCTCATTATAACCTCATCTTTTGCTTTTTAATTTGTTCTCATATGAATAAAAATCTTCATCGTTTTGTTATATTCTGGGTTCAATGCGAGTTAAGCTCTGATGGCACTTTGGGCATAATGTTGATTACCACAAATATGAATTTGGACTATCACTCATTTTTCAATAAATTAAAAATAAATAAATACACAAGCAAACAAGCTAAATTTTTGATTAGTTGCAATGAATGTCAGTCTGAATTAACTAATCCTGGGTGGTAAAAAACTCAGCATTAGAGTAGCATATCCACAAGACAATATATGTTATTATAAATGTGAAAAAACTGCTTCCTAATCTGCTTTCTGCAAAGCTTATCCAATTTACCTTTGTTGCTGTGACAAGGTAACAGCATAAACCATAAAATGACTGTAAAAATAATGATTTATAAAGTTATTTTAATAAAATTATCAAATATCAAATTCTAAAAACATTTTACAAAATTATTAAAAAATATTTTATAATTATTTATAAAATGACTTTTATAAAATCAGCTTTTATTAAGCTACATTTAAAAAGTTGTATACAATTATAAACTTTACATTTCTGCTTTTAAATCCAAAAATTGGCCTCCACACACTCTTAAGTCCCTCATTATAAACTCATCTCTTTTTTTTTTTCTTTTTTTTTGTGGCAATCAACAGTATGCCATTTCCTGGACTGAACCTGGAATATTTTTTTAAGTTACATATTTTAAAAGTTTGGGGTCAGTTAGAATTTTTAAAATTAAAGGCTTTTTTTCAGCAACTGAATTAATCTAATGGGACAGAAAAGACGACATTGTTACAAAAGATCTTTCTATTCATCAATGAATGCTGAAAAAAAAATGCATTGTTAAATCCATTAAACTGTGTTCAACATTGATAATAATAAGAAATGTTTCTTGAGCAGCAAATCAGCATATTAGAATGATTTCTGAAGGAGCATGTGACACTTAAGACTGGAGTAATGATGCTGAAAATTCAGCTTTGCATCACAGCAATAAATTACATTTTAAAATATATTAAAATATGAAAAATTTAATTCGTAAAAAATAAATAAAGCCTTGGTGAGCATAAAAGCCCTCAAACTTTAGAACGCTTGTGTACATGGTCATTATGAAATCTCCAGGTTAACCACACCTACTACCGCAGAACTTTTAAAAAAAAAATTGCATAACATTACCAATGGTATTTTCCATCTCTATTATGTTTTACAGACGTGTGTAACGGTTTAAGGGTTTGATGGATCGGGGTAGTGCCAGTGCGTGTACCAGCCAGGCAGCTGCCTAGTGACACGGTCTAGGCTGAACTCAGAGAGTCATGCCATCACGCCAAGAACAATAAATATTTATAGAAACTATTCATGGAATAATGGCAGGAATGAAGCTTTGTCGGACATGCATAAATGTGGTTCGCTGCTGCAACAAAGCAGCCCCAGAGATGACTTTCGTAAGCACCGCTTTGCTGACCTGTTGCCCAATGACTTGTGTTGTGTGATATTTCCACACATTTTTGGAGGTTGATCTTATTTTTACATGCATTTCAATACATATATAACAATTTGGGGTCGATTTTCTAATGTTTTGGAAAGAAGTCTCTTATGTTCACAAGGGCTGTATTTATATGATTAAGAAAAAATCAGTAATATTGTAAAATATGATCACAATTTAAAATCAGTGTTTTCTAATTTAATATATAATTTAATATATAATTAAATGTTTATTCCTGTGATGCAAAGCTGCATTTCCTTTAGAAGATTCTTTAGAAATCAATCTAGCATGCTGATTTGCTGCTCAAGAAACATTTCATATTATTATCAATGTTGAAAAACAGTTGTGCTACTTCACATTGTAGTGGGAAAAAAATGCATTTATTTGAAATCTTTTGCAACATTATAAATGTCTTTGCTGTCATATTTAATCAATTTAATGCATGATTTAAAAAGCACAAAAAACTTACCCAAACACAGTACTGGCTGAGTTTAAACACATACAGAAACATTTAAATACAAACAGAAAACATGGTTACACACCTTTAAAAAATAAAGCATGACTGCGGGCTGTTAAATCTTATTTTCTATTGCAAGCAAACACACCAAACTACACTCCACCCTTGCTGTAAGATACTACAAGCGCCTAACTTGTAACAGTAGACGGGTAGATTACACCCTGAGGTTTCTTTTCAACCGAGGTGACACATTTTAGCATTAATTTGTGTTTCATATGTCATCAAACCACCTCTGGCTTTTTACAGTGGTTGGAAAAGCGTGAGAGCGTGCACATCATCACAGTCCAATACAATCCTGCCATCTCATTTCATATGTACATTTTAAAGTCTGTGTCCATATTCTTTGCAGTACCGATGTCTGTTACTAATAAGCTGCTTTGAGGAACAGGAAGAGGTGGTTTGAAGAGCAGAGGGCTCGGCTTTTATTGTGCGCCGGGAAATTAAAGCAGGGGGCATATCTTTGGACGCAGGCTGGAGAAATCATAACGAAATCCTCATAATATCCAGCACATCCTGTCTTTGTGGAAGTACAGATATTGGGGCCTAAAACTGTTCTTGTTCACTGCCATTTTCATGCTGCATGCTTCACCAACATGGTTTCAGACTTTTTGAAACACACCTAGGAACGGACAACCTGTCTGTGGCTGTAAGAAATTTCTCCCATGGCTATTTGGGGAAAAATATGCAGGCATGAATGTGGAAAAATCAGTGCGTATGAGAATAGATCTAAAATGTGCTTGAGGGAGATTTCACTATGAGAAATCTAATCCTGTCAACAGAATGGCCCTGTCACCGCCTCTTTGATGGAAAATACCATGCAGTAATTTAATATTTGGAAAGGCTTTTCCAGGGACATAACATAATTATCAACCTACAATTCAATAAAGGAACTCAAAGATCAGGGGCTTTAGCCTTTCAGCTACTTTTAATATGACTTTGGTCTCTGGAGTCATCACAGTAACATTTGTTTGATTAGCCAAGACATGAAAGTGAATGGCATTTGTGGCCATTAATATATGTATGCATACTTAACATTGTCTATCTGAATACATTGTATATATTGGTCACTGCTTACAAATCTGTATCTAATTACAAATTGTGGAATTCAAATATTGTTCAGTTATCACATTTAGATATTATGGTGCAACAACAAAAACCGTAAAAGGGAAAAAATAATTAAATGATAATGTTATGAGATTCAAAACTACTATACTGATTCACTGTAAAAAGTGAAGCTCTCTACACGGTACAATGAAATTCTTATTTACATCGTGTCTACACTTTGTTATAATGAGAAGATTTACAAGTGTACAACGCAGCGCTGAACAAAAATCCCAACGTTTTGAGCGGTGAGTGATTCTAATTTAAACGCCTCTGATTGGCCATTGCGTTCAAAAAAAATCAACAGATAGGTCTGTGATTGGCTACTTTGCTCAACCCTACAAAACATGTTAGAAACCTCTGCTTTGACGCTGAAATTGATTACCCGACCAGTCTATGCAATCCCTACAATGATTGCCAAATCCTACCAATACAACAATTTAAAGATGAACTGCTGGAGTAATATTAATCAACCAAAATTTATTAATGATCGATCAAAACGTGAGCTAGAGAAACTAGCTTAATGTGACTAGCCTAATCGCGCCAAAAAGTGGTGAATTATCTGATTCTGATTTTTCTATTGACAGATGAGGTACATGTATACATATTTCTATATGAATAAAACATATAATGAACGAAGTTTTACTTACTTTATGGGTTTTGTATCTCTGAAATTGTTTCTCTCACGAACGAGACCGAGACTATACCACAGGGTTACCAGGTTTTCACAACAAAACCCACCCAATTGCTAGTCAAAACTAGCCCAGTTGTGTATCAAGGGGGGGCCCCCAGTAAAAATTGCATTCTGGGGCTAAAATAAATGTTTTTGGCGATGTTCCCCCGGTACAATTCGCATTTCAAGGGCTAAATATAACATTACTGGGGTCGCTTCACTCCGCGGCAACAGCCAACACCAACGGAAAAACCGCGGACCTGGCAACACTGCTAGAACAGGTATTCGCGTATTGGCGGGTAATGAGGGGGAGGGGTTAAGAGGGGATTCTACACATTATGCAAATTTATTTGTTTATTAAATTCATAAACATTTAACATAGAGTTTCGGCAATGTTTATGTTTAAATAATACGATTATTATTCTAAGTTAATAAAACAAAACAACACTCTTTCTGGGCACTGGTGGTAAAGCCAAAAAAGTGTAGTTTGATTTCTGAGTACTGATTTATCCATTAACATGTCACACTGTAGTACTTAAACTCACCTCAGAGGACATTAGGAGTGAATGTATCTGCAGAGAAAGGTGGCACAAGTTCACCAAAGGTCTGGAAGAATAATTCCAATAGTGAAACAGGAAAAAAAAAAAAAAAGAACAAAAAAAAAAACAATGATAGATGTAAGCACTCCTCTCTCCTTCCAGGCCTTCCTCAAAACTCACAGATCTCTACCAACATACTTCTCATATTAAAAGAAAACAAGTTACACAAATGAGACAGCTGTTTCTTGTTTGTGATGACAGTTGCCATACTCCTCCCCCTTCTTCCTTCACTTTTTTGTGAAGCATCAGGTTGTGCAATGACCGGGCCCTCACAAAGACATCCTGACACCAAGCGCTGGTGCAGAATCAAGCAGTAATTAATATTCCCCATGCATTTCAGTATTTTACTAAACAAGACAGGAATCAGGCATTCACCTTGCTGCCAAATAACAATTACAATATCAATTTTCCTTATCACAAAAAAGATGATCTAAGTAGTACTAAGTAGTTTACAGTGGATGTACCAGTGTTCACCCAAAACTGAAAATCTCTCATCAAGGGCTTAGAATTTAGTAGGGACGCTCGGGCATGTCCTACCAATATCCAGCAACTACTAAATTGTCCCTAGGAGTAATTTTGACCAAACAATTAAATACATGTGTATGTAACCACTGTTGTTGTAATTTCGGCCACATTTGAAATAGGTCAGACCATTGATAATATTTGAGAAGTTAAAGAAATACACTAGAAAACTGTGCACTTTCAAGGACGCATGTTTAATATGTGGGCGGAGTAAGACCATATAAGGTACCCAAAGTGTTTAAACATACATGCACAGTTTAGTTGAATGATAAGGTTTACCCTCTTGATCTTTATGTTGTTATGCTGTTTTGTGTTCATCTGCTTCTCCCATTTGCTCTTTTTACATTGACTATCACTTTATATTGTCACATACTACAATCATTTCTCAGATATTTATCACAATACATACTAATAAATTGAACGTTCACTTTAATGGTATGAGATGACTGGATGCTCTCAACTGATTTCCCTACTGAACTATCACCAACTGAACTGCAGTGGTCAATATTTAAAATATAGTGAATTAAGCTATATCATTCAAGCCCGATCATTCGTAATGCAGAATGTTTCCATTAACATAACAGGGTATTTAAATTATTGTCATAAAAATAGCGAGCTAAGCCAGTAGTAGTACCGACAGTCTCGTGGCGGAAGACGTGGAGGAACAGACAAACCGATTCAACTGAGTGAGCCATTTACGCTGGAACCGCTTCAAATGATTCAAATTCATGATTTCGATCCTTCAGTTCAAGCGATTCACTAGCAGTGATGGTTTTAAAAATCACGTTTAGTAATGTAATGGAGCTTTTCGAAACTCCGAAGCACATCTGCAAAATGATTCACTGTTTCGAAACGCTCCAACAGGATCGCGTATCGCGAATCACTTGATTCAGATCGGGACTTCAAAGCGTGAATCGCAAATCGTTTGATTTAGAAAGGGTTCGCGAACCGACTTCGGAGCGGCTTCATGAATCATTATGCGAATTGAATGATTCGCGATCTGCCCTCCAAAGTCCAGATTCGAAATGATGGTTCGTTATTCAGACCAGGGCAATGGGGCGCGAATCGCGAATCATTTTAATTTTTTTCGATTCCGAAAAAATAAATACACATATACAAATTTATGTATGGTTTTATTATTGTAAAATTGTAGTAACCCTGTTTTGTTTGTTTGGGGTTTTCTAAACTCATGTAAAACACTGTAAAAAAAAAAAAAACATAGTAACGCATCAAAATGACCAATTTAATATATGTACACAAGACTTAATTTTTAAAATCTACCATAAAATTTTAATTGCTTGCACACATATTTTAATTTCAGAAATGAAAATATGATGAAAATGTACTCACTCTTAGGCCATCCAAGATGAGTTTGTTAATTCATCAGTACAGATTTGGAGAAATTTAGCATTTCATCACTTGCTCACCAATGGATCCTCTGCAGTGAATGGGTGCCATCAGAATGAGAGTCCAAACAGCTGATAAAAACATCACAAAAATCCAAAAGTAAACCACACCACTCCAGTCCACTGATTAACCTTTAATCCATAATATTGCTTTTTTCCAGTGAAAAGTCATCTTGTCTGAACCAGGAGAGAAAAATACACAGAACAAGCACTGTTTACATACCAAAACAGTCCAAAACTGTTTTAAACAAATATGTTCGTGGATCGTGGTTGGAGAGGACAACAGAATATCGACCTTTTCACTGGAGGAAGCATTATTATGGATTACGAAATTTCCTGACGGCACCCATTCGCTGCTGTAGAGTGACGTAATGCTCATTTTCTCCAAATCTGTTCCTATGAAGAAACAAACACATCTGCATCTAGGATAGCTTGTACATTTTCATTTTTTCTTTGAAATATTCCTTTCAACTGAAGGAAGTAGAAAGTTTGGTGGAACAAAAGAGATGATGAATTACTGTATATAGTGCACCTTTACAAGCAACAATCCCCATTTTCAGGTAAACACTAATGGTTGTCACTGTGAGCAGCGTGAATGATTTTAAGGTTCAAGCCGGGGCAGCAATTGTTTGAGCATGAACCACAGAGAATTCCTCTACACTGGCTCATCCATCATGCAGTGATATATAAGGCCTTCCAGCCTGATGCAAACCCCCTCTGCCTGGCAGTCAGGAATCTAAATTTGTATCCACATATCTCAGAGGTGATGCAATTACTAAAACTATAGAGGTGCTTTCCATGTGGCCAAATATCAGATCCTGTGATCGGACACAGGTGTAGGGGACTGTCATGAGATCACAAATACCAAAAATAAAAAAAGAGGATATGGCCATAAACAGGCCTTACGCTTAATCCATCAACCTCAGCTATGCCGTTTTACCAACTGAGATCTCCCAGCCACCTGCACCGCCGCTGCATGCTGGTATCACTAGTTTGGACATGGTTGTTCTGCATCCATGATATGGAAGTATGGTCAGAGAGATGAGCCGCTTAGCAGGCGGGACAGGCTGTCAACAGATAAGCTGAGGGTTTATGGATAGATGGGACACCCAAGACACCTGAGGGGTTCTTATTCGCTCGGCGGTGACCGAAGGAGACGGCCCATGGATGCGACACATGTATCTGAACACCATGAGCGAACTGGCGTGTCACAATAAACTAAACTGAGGGATTAGAGTTGTCACTGCCGGATTCTTTGTACTTAAAACATATGCTGAAAAAAATGCGGTGTAGGATTTACTTAGAAGCAATTCGCACATTTACAATTAATTACAAAGAAATTAGCACACTGAATATTATTATTATTATTATGTGATCAGGAGATGCATAGGTCAATAAGCAGATGTTGACTGTGCTACGCATGTTTTTTTAGTCTGCAAAAAGGACTTTAATCATACAATTTATTTGTACTAACTGTAATATAGTAATAGTACACAGAACAATTTGTCATATTACTGAAGGCAAAAGTAAATAAATCAAATAACTCTTGGGCTGCAGATGCTTCCAAGCTGGTTTCTGTTTATATGTTTGCCCTCTGAGCATAAAAATTCATGAAACTAAACGTTGTTTCCTCAAAATGACTTGTTCTCCATATGGACAATGTTTCAGAAGTTTTAGCGAAGTGCACACAACATATAGACATGTTAGTCGTGGGTCATACCAGACAAATATATACATACACATTTTTGAAGTTTTTGAACAGTAAGATTTTTAATGTTTTTTAACAAAGTCTCTTCTGCTTACCATGCCTGCATTTATTTGATCCAAAGTACAGCAAAAACAGTACAATTCTAAAATATTTTTACTATTTAAAATAATTGTTTTCTTTTTTATATATTTTAAAATGCAATTTATTCTTGTGATTTCAAAGCTGAATTTTTAGCATCATTACTGCAGTCACATGATCCTTCAGAAATCATTCTAATATTCTGATTTGCTGCTCAAAAAACATTTATTAATATTATTATATTGAAAACACCCGAGTAGAATTTTTTCAAGTTTCTTTGATGAACAGAACGTTCAGAAAAACAGCATTTCTCTGAAATAGAAATCTTTTGTAACATTATAAATGTCTTTATCATCACTTTTGGTCAATTTAAAGCACCCTTGCTAAATAAAAGTATTAATTTCTAGCATTTCTTTCCCAAAAAATAAAAAAATAAAAAATCTACTGACTCCAGGCTTTTGGAATGTATAGTGTACAATGTTACAAAAGCTTTTATTTTATTTCAGATAAATGCTGATTTTTGAAACTTTTAATTCATCAAAGAATCCAAAAATGCCCTCAACTGTTTTAAATACTGATAATGATAGTAATAAAACATGTTTCTTGAATGCAAATCAGCATATTAGAATGATTTCTGAAAGATCATGTGACACTGAAGACTGGAGTAATTATGCTGAAAAATTAGCTTTGATCACAGGAATAAATTCAATTTTAAAAATATATATTTAAATAGAAATGTTATTTTAAATATTAAAAATATGTAAAAAAAAATTACTGTTTTGCTGTACTTTGGATCAAATAAATGCAGGCCTGGTGACTTCTTTAAAAACATAAAAAAATTTACTGTTCAAAAACTTTTGACTGGTAGTGTATATAAAACAGTTTAATAGATCATAAATTCTTTTGATAACTTTTTGCCAGCATGGTCTAGACCTCACGTGCAAAATTTGGTGAAGATCTGACAAAAAAACGGTCATTTTGTTTTTATTACATTGAATTAAAATGGCATATAAAGTTTATAGATAACGATAAAAATGCTTGGGGTTGAAGCAGGAGTCATAAAAAGACAAAAGTTGATTCTGTTACATACAGTTGCCGAGCTATTAGCTAAACATTTATAGTAAACAGTATCATAGCACCACCATGCAGCCATAAGAATATAACATTATATATTTTTATAAAATGAGCTCTTTCATATTCTTTGTTATCTTATAATATTTATAATATATTTATAATCGTTACGTACCTGCTGTTAGAACCGAACGTTTTAAAACAGCCGTTGAATATGCCGTTGAACATTCCGCGCTATATCCAAAAACTGGGTATTTTATCATTCGTGATTTCTTTATCGCTTTAACGTGTCAAAAATTTTAAACAGTCCCGCCTTCGCGGCTATATTTACATATCCCCACATACAAGATACAGAAAATAATGTAATTCCAATCAAATATTTCTAGAGATGAATTCTGATCATAAATAATAAACCGCAATAGACCGGATCACATGATGCATTTTTTAAATCTCATTGGCGCCTCTGTAGAATGTGTGACGTACCCATTAGAAAGTCGGGGTTTAGAACTCAGAATTAGAAGCTCATTGTGGGTTAAAGTTTCGGAGTGTTGACTGATCGTCTCGATTGCTGTCTGTGTATTATCGATTTACAACTATTGTTATCATGGGACTTCTTTCACGAATGAAAAAAATGTTTGTGAAAGAGTGTGTAGAAGAACAAGAACAATGCGTTCTTCTCAAATACACCACCAATAACACGGCCGAAAACCATCACCCTCATCGGCCAGATGAGGCGCCTGTTGTTGCTGGTGATATTGATGGAGGGAGAAAAAACGGAGAGAAAGAAGAGAAAAAGAGTTTCTGGAAGTGGCCCGCTCTCCGTTTTCCTCGCCAAAAAGCCACTAAATACGACCTGGCTGAGGCTGAGAAGAAGTACCAGTCTGAGGGCGGAGCATATCAGACATTTACCAACGGTACAATCACATTAACATGTCATTAAGTTTTGGTTAATAACTGATTCATCAATTACGGGAACTTCTGTTCATCTAAAATCACAGGAAAGCTGAATAACTGATGTATGGTTTATTAGGATAGGACAATATGTGCCCGAGATATGAATTATAATACGAACTATTTGAAAATCTGCAATCTGAAGGTGTAAAAAGATCAAAATATTGAGAAAATTGCCTTTAAAGTTGTCCGAATGAAGTTCCTAGCAATGCATATTACTCTTTAAAAAATAAGTTTACATATATATATATACAGAAGAAAATTTACAAAACATCTTTATTGGAACATGATCTTGATGTTTGGCATAAAAGAAAAATCGATCATTTTGACCCATATAATGTATTGTTGGCTATTGCTACAAATATACCTGTGCTACTCACAACTGGTTTTGTGGTCCAGGGTCACATATGTGATATTTTACTTATTTGTTTTGATTTATATTATAGTTCCAGCTTCTAAAGTCCGTCGTGAAGCTGAGGAACAGCTGGAGCAGGACATCCCAGACAAGGGTAAGAATAATAAACACATGAAAATTAGAAAATGTTATTATGAAATATAAAATAAGTGCGTATATAAAATTGTATTTCACATTAAATGCAATTGTTTATCTTTTAATAGGCCACATCCGCAGCCGTTACAAAATCGGCGACAAGCTGGGTCAAGGAGGATTCGGCTTTGTCTACAAAGGCACTCGCCGCAAGGACGGACTTAAGGTTTGATTTTGTTTAACTGACCAAACTTTGCATATCTCTTCAAAATCAATAGCTGGAATGAGCATGCTAATTGTTCATTTTTTGCTTTGTCAATCAGGTGGCTGTGAAATTTTCTGTGAAGTCAGCAAACATGTCCTATATCAGAGTGGTGAGTATACTAAGCTTAATATATTACTGCTTCTCAGTCGTAACATCTTATATTAATTATTTGGGAAACCATCTCAATCTAAGCAGCACATGTCCTTTATTTTAGCCTGGTTATCCTAAAAGCGTCCCCAAGGAAATCGGCCTGACTCTCATGGCCAATACGGGCCCCAGAGTCCCCCAGATCATAAAGCTTCTAGACTGGGAGGACAACAAAGACCACTACATAATGGTCATGGAGCGGCCCGTACCTTGCATGGACTTGAAAAGCTTTGTAAAGCTCCATGGAGAACGCCTTGACGAGGGGATGGCACAAAAGGTCATGCGGCAGGTCATCAAAGCGGCTGACGTTTGCATCAAGCGTGGTGTCTTCCATCGGGACATTAAAATGGAGAACCTGCTGGTGAACCAGCACACCATGCAGATCAAATTGATTGACTTTGGGTGCGGTGTGCAAATGAAGAAATTTGCATATGAAGACTTCAGTGGTAAGTGTTATGAATCTCACAGAATTGCATATTGTGAAAATGCATTAAATGGGCAAAATCTCTTCCTTCAGGCACAAAAGTGTACTGTCCACCAGAGTTTAC
Source organism: Labeo catla (assembly GCA_012976165.1). Classification (NCBI taxonomy): domain Eukaryota; kingdom Metazoa; phylum Chordata; class Actinopteri; order Cypriniformes; family Cyprinidae; genus Labeo; species Labeo catla. The sequence goes on from VONZ01000112.1 coordinate 966,752, forward strand.
TGTAAACGGCAGATACCACGCAAAGCCGACGACGGTCTGGTCACTGGGGATCTTACTGTTCATGATGGCGTGTGGATATTATCCCACAGACTACGACCTGGATCTGATCAGTAAGAAGACCTGGACCAGACCTGGCCTCTCACGAGGTAATTTCATCATCAAAGAAGGAGAATTTGTATTATGAATCAAAAAAGACTTGCAGCTTGAAAGAGAGCAAGTGTAAAGTATAAGCTAATAATCAAACATCTCTCTCGGTTTTTGCACAGAATGCTGCCAGATGATTTCTGCGTGCCTGCAGTCAGATCCACAGCAGAGAATCAATCTGGAGGAGATGCATCTCCATGACTGGTTCAAGGTACCAAGTCTAAAATGAGCTATGATTTGATCATTAGTCATACACTTGTTATTTTTAATCTAAATGTAATGTATTTAGACTATTAATGCTGATTTGCTTTTAATTAGGTCATGGAGTAAGACGCAAAGAAAGTCAGAAAACAACCCCAGTCACAGCCACCCAGTTGTTTTCTGTCTTCGGATAGCTTTCCGTCCACACGAGTGGCCTTTCCATCCCTCCACTCAGGCCGTAGCGTCTTGCGGGGCCGGCGAGTCCTGGTAGCGTCTGGCGCCTCGACTTGAAGCAGCGACACTTGAGTCTGGCAGTTCTGCTTGCTGGGATGTGCAAATAATAGTTATTTCTATAGTATTTAAATGTATATATACTTCATAAAAAAATAGTAGTTAAGTGTATAAGTTTATAAGTAAAGTGTATAAGATAATTTTAAAAATATAATTGTAAAAGATTGTATGAGAAACTGTTGTAAAAAAAAAAAGTGAAATAAACTTTAAAAGAAAATTTGCCATGTTTTTTTGAGTTGTCTGAGTCAGATATGTTGAGACATCCAACAAAAAAGGACCACACCAATTTTCAACTTAATGGATCATAAAACACATTTGGTTTATTTATTCAGTTACAGAAATCTTTCTGATTTCATTTACCTGCCAAATATGCACCACAGTAAATTTATTAGTTTAACTGTTAAAATTAAAATCGTGTAATCCAAATAGATTACCAGTCAAAAGTTTTTGAACAGTATGATTTTAATGTTTTTTTTTTTTGTTTTTTTTTTTAAAGAAGTCTGTTCTGCTTACCAAGCCTGCATTTATTTGATCCAAAAAAGCATAAACAGTAAAATTCTGAAATATTTTTACTATATAAAATAATAATTTTCTATTTGAATATAATTTAAAAAAATGTAATTTATTCCTGTGATATCAAAGCTGAATTTTTAGCATCACTACTCCAGATCAGTAATCCTTTAAAAATCATTGTAATATTGTGATTTGCTGTTCAAAACATTTATTATTATGTTGAAAACAGCAGAGTAATTTTTTTCAGGATTCTTGATGAAAAGAAAATTCAGAAGAACAGCACTTATCTGAAATAGAAATCTTTTAAAACATTATAAATGTCTTTATGATCACTTTTGATCAATTTAAAGCATCCTTGCTAACTAAAGTATTAAGTGTATTACATTTCAGAAGTTATTAAAAATGCACACAAAAATATTTGGATTAATTGATAAATATTTAAAACACATTTAATTTATTATTACAATTACAAAAATCTTTCCTGTTTCATTTAAGCATTACTGCCAAATATGCATCAAATTAAGTTTATTAATTTATGTTAAAACAATGAAATTGTATATGCAATTCAATATGTACAGTTGAGGTCAAAAGGTTACATACACTTTGCAGAATCTGCAAAATGTTAATTATTTTACCAAAATAAGAGGGATCATACAAAATGCATGTTTTTTTTTATATAGTACTGACCTGAGAAAGACTTTTCACATAAAAGATGTTGTTATAATATAAAAATGACCCTGTTCAAAAGTTTACATGCGCTTGATTCAACTATTCAGCTATTATTTTCTCTTGTAGACTTTATGTAAATGTCTTTTATTCAGGTCAGTACTAAATAAAAAAATAACATGAATTTTTTATAATCCCTCTTATTTTGGTAAAATAATTAACATTTTGCAGATTGTAAACTTTTGACTTCAACTGCAAATCTTAAACTTTCAAATATAGCCTAAACCTGATCTTCTAAACTAAAAGGAACCAAAAAAGTAGTAGCATTAGTTGTATTTCAGGACTATACAAAGACTAACATGTTCCCAAAGCTGATCCAACATAAAGTCAGCCTGCGTGTTCTTACAGTGCAGTCGCGGTATGTACGCAGGTCTCTGAGTTTCAGCTCTGTTACGGATGGCCAAAGGGTGGCGGGGAACAGGGGATGTGGGTTTTTGATTTAAGACTCTGTAATATTTCAACACTCATAGCAGTCGCAGTCCACAGCCTAACTTTTCAACACATCCCAAACTGACTGGCACATCTGAGGCTTTAACCCAGCCCTCTTCCGGCTTATCTGCGGCTTCATCTCTCGCTGTGCGGACTTACACTTGACAACACCATCATTGAAAGACAGAGTTGCGTTTGTCACCTCTACCGCATATATTTATGGGTCTTCGGAGGCCTATGGGTTCCAGGTTTAGCCCTTGGCTCTAATTGGCCCTTCAGGCATGATGAAGAGAAATGCCATCCTGCGGGAGACATCACAACACTCTCCAAGAAGAGCATGGCAGGGCAGAGAAATGAACGTCAAACCCAGTGTTTGCTTTGGATAAGAATCAGCTTTACGGCTCTCCCATTTAGGACAGGAGACATCCAAAAGCAGTGGACAGCTTGGACAATCTGTTTAAGTTTTGCCCAGATGACAAATCACCCCTATTCTCGGATAAAAGTTTAACGTTTCAGAATCATCCACCTGGAAATTGCGAGTACAGAGCATGAAGTGATGGGGAAGACCTGCATGGGATCACACCTCTGAGGATACACGTGCACAAGTCATTGAGTACAAACGCTCTACACCGTAAAAAATAAATGGCTGAGTCAACTTCAAAAAATTTGTTACCCAGCTGCCTTAAAATTAAGTCAACTTGAAATGTTAAGCTGTACTAAATGGCAACTTAGATATTTGAGTTGATTCAACTTTTAAGTTTAACAAACCAAATTTTTTTAAGTCAACTCAAATATTGAAATTGTCACTTTGTACAACTTAACATTTCAAGTTGACTAAACTTATTTAAGTTGTCTGAACTTAAAATTTTAAAGGCAGCAGTGTAACAAATTATTTTAAGTTGACTCAACAAATTGTATATATATATATATATATATATATATTTTCTTTTTTTTGCAGGTTTTATGAGGGTAAATTTAAGACTTTTTAAAGACTTTTTTAAGACCAACTAAAGAAAATTTAGGTAAAATAAGTAGAAGGGAAAACAATACAGCAATATGTTCTCTAAGTATAGTTCTACTTTTACTTTCACTTTCAAATTAGCAGCAATTCAACTTTGTTTTTAGTTCGTTTGAGTTTTCCCTCTTTTCTTGCTTTCCTTTGGTTTTAAGTAGCTTGTAAAAGAGTCATGTGCATTTTACTTTCACTTTCAAATTAGCGGCAATTCAGCGTCAAGCAATTGTTTTTAGTATGTTTGAGTTTTCCTTCTTTTCTTCACTTTCCTTCGGTTTTAAGTAGCTTGTAAAAGAGTTGTGTGCATTTTACTTTCTCTTTTAAATTAGTTGTATTAACGCAACAAACTTTTATTAACAAAATGAACAAAAAAACACCATGTTATATGCCTAATGTAAAATAATAACTTACACAAAGTTTAAACAGGTATACAAATACTACATGGCCAAATAAATAAGAAACGTAGAACGTTTATTAGCAAAATGAGTAAGAAAGCTTGGAAGCATGGCATATACCTTGATGTAATATAAAATTAAAAAAAAAAATTACATTTAAATAAATAAAAATCAGCAAACACTGTGGAACCAAATAAATATAAAACTTCCACTATCACCTTAGATAAATGGCAGAAGTCAACAGGCTTTTCAAAATCCAATTTTTTTTAAAACAGGTGCTTTTGCATTTCATTTTGAAACTCTTCCGCCATAGTTTTGTCTTTCTCACCTCTCTCTTCTTGTCATTTCTTCACGTGATGAAATGTGATGAGACTGTAGTTCGGCACACTGCATTGAGCAGCCGCGTTCAGTTTTAACTGTATTGTCTGTTCTCTGACTGAACTAAACGATTTTAATTAATATAAAGTTCTTCCAGACAAGCACTTCTTCAGGTGACTGACAGATGAAGCGGCACATACCGCCATCTTATGCGTATTGTTTAATGAATATTGAGCAATCTAAGCCACGTAGCACAGAAATTATGCTTTCGCTTCACTTTAAAATTAAACACATGAGGAAACAATCCCTCACAAAAATGAATGCCATGATCATACGAATTTAAGACTTGCTGCTTTGATTTAAGACCTTTTCAAGGCCTCAATTCATGGAAAGGCGATTTAAGACTTTTTAAGAAACTCTGTACAGTGTAGAAACCCAGAGACATGTATTGAAGGAGGGGAAAAAAAGCAAGCTTACCTTCTTTTAAGACCAAATATAGAGACTGTTAAAGAAAAGACCTGTAAAAATTGGACTGTGGTTGAGGTTCAAAAGTTTGGGGAAAAAATTAATGCATTGTGACATTTTCATCATGAGACGTCCTATTCAAATTAAATGTACAGAAGTGATTTTAAATGCTTAGAAAGCATATTAAATGCATGTAAAACAAGAACAATAAAAATGAATACTAAACCTTAATTTCTCCTTTTGATTCCTGGAGTGTAGTACGACCCGGGCAGCTTCTTGACAGGTTCTCGTGAGGCTCATCCGATGACGGCAGCACAGCTGGTGATGTTTTCATAACAGTCATCATCTGCATCGGCGTTCTGGCAAAGTTGTCAGTAGGTTCAACCTGCGCACTGATAATGACGCTGATAATGAGTGAATTCCTGCAGGTGGACACCCCCACCAACCAAGCGAAGGAATGCCTGCCATTCCACACTTCATAATTAATGGTTTTCTCTGGCTGTTTAACACAAGTGTATGCTGATAGCCATCACATAAAACACTCAAAGAATGTGTTAACTCATCCACCCCGGTGTAATTTATATATCTTGAGTAGACCGTGTGATAAGAACATTAAATGTGATCTTTACTGATAAGGAATTTAAGAATATAAAAGATTAGTTAAACAGATTAGGTTATTTAGAAGCTTATATAGATAAAACTATATTATTATATAGGTTCCCTCCTGATGGAATGACCTGCCCAACTCAATTCAAGTAGCTGATTCTTTTGCAATCAAGAAACATCTAAAAAACCCATCTCTTCCATCTTCATTTGACCCTCTAACACTAGCATTCTCTATTCATTTTCTATTCCATCTACTTGTTTCCTTTTTATTATAAAAAATGACCCTGACACTAGCATTCTCAAAACTTTTTTTTTCCTATCTACTTGTTTTTTTTATTTATTATAAAAAATAACCATCTGACACTAGCATTACCTATTCTTTTGACTTGTTTCTTTAAAAAAAAAAAAAAAAAACATCCTCTAACACATTTTTTTTACTATTCCATCTCCTTGTTTTTCTTTTATTTATTATAAAAATGACACTTTAACACTAGCATTCGCTTATTCTTTTTTCATTCTTTTGACTGGTTTTATTTTTATAAAAAAAACCTACCAACACTAGCATTCCCTATTCTTTTTCTATTTATTCTGTTTTCTTTTTACTTATTATAAAAAATGACCCTGACATTAGCATTCTCAATACTTCTAAAAACCTTTAACACTAGCATTCCCTGTTCTTTTGATGTGGTTTCTTTTTATTTATTATAAAAAATGACCCTCTAACAAGCATTCTCTATTCTTTTGACTTGTTTTATTAAAAAAACTAACACTAGTGTTCCCTATTCTTTTACTATTCCATCTATTTGTTTTCTTTTTATTATAAAAAAATAACACTAGCATTCTCAAAACTCTTTTTATTCTACTTGTTTTTTTTATTTATTATAAAAAATAACCATCTGACACTAGCAGTCTCTATTCTTTTGACTTGTTTCTTTAAAAAAAAAAAAACAAAAAAAAACAAAAAACATCCTCTAACACATTTTTTTTACTATTCCATCTCCTTGTTTTTCCTTTATATATTATAAAAATGACACTCTAATGCTAGCATTCGCTTATTCTTTTTCCATTCTTTTGACTGGTTTTATTTTTATAAAAAAAAACTACCAACACTAGCATTCCCTATTCTTTTTCTATTTATTCTGTTTTCTTTTTACTTATTATAAAAAAATGACCCTGACATTAGCATTCTCAATACTTCTATTAAAAAAAAACCTTTAACACTAGCATTCCCTGTTCTTTTGATGTGGTTTCTTTTTATTTATTATAAAAAATGACCCTCTAACAAGCATTCTCTATTCTTTTGACTTGTTTTATTAAAAAAAAAAAACAACAAAAAAAACTCTAACACTAGTGTTCCCTATTCTTTTACTATTCCATCTATTTGTTTTCTTTTTATTATAAAAAAATAACACTAGCATTCTCAAAACTCTTTTTATTCTACTTGTTTTTTTTTTATTTATTATAAAAAATAACCCTCTGACACCTGACCCTAGCGTTCTCTATTCTTTTGACTTGTTTATAAAAAAAAACACCTCTAACACATTTTTTTTTTTACTATTCCATCTCCTTGTTTTTCTTCTAAAAATGACACTCTAACACTAGCATTCGCTTATTCTTTTTCCATTCTTTTGACGAGTTTTATTTTTATTAAAAAAAAAAAACTACCAACACTAGCATTCCCTATTCTTTTTCTATTTAATCTGTTTTCAGACCCCCAGACCCACACACACACAATTGTGCAATAAAAATATGTGCAATAACCTTTATTTGTTACCACCTACATCTCAGTACATCCCGACATCTCATTCTATTCTATTCTATTCTATTCTATTCTACTCTACTCTACTCTACTCTATTCTATTCTATTCTGTTCTTTTTCTATCATCTGTAGCACACCTGTATATACAATTTATTTATTTTCTTAAATCTTATATTGCAATTTTTGTCTATTTATATTTACATATGTGTATTTTTTTATTCTCAACTTATATTATTTTCTCTGTTGTTGTTGTCGTCTCTGTGCACTGGAAGCCTGTGACACCAAAACAAATTCCTTGTATGCGTAAGCATACTTGGCAATAAAGCTGTTCTGATTCTGATTCTGATTCTGATTTTCTTTTTATTCATTAGAAAAAATGACCCTCTAACACTAGCATTCTCTATTCTTTTGATGTTTTCTTTATGTATTCTAAAAATATGATCCTTTAACACTAGTATTCTCTATTCTTTTGATGTTTTCTTTTTATTTATTATAAAATGTGACCCTCTAACACTAGCATTCTCTATTCTTTTGATGTGTTTTCTTTTTTATGTATTCAAAAAAAAAAAGATCCTTTAACACTAGCATTCTCTATTCCTTTTCTATTCTTTTGATCTTTAATAACCCAACACTAGCATTCCCTATTCTATCCTATCTAGTTGTTTTCTTTTTATTTCTATCTACTTGTTTTCTTTTTATTATAAAAATGACCCTCTAACATTGGCATCATCTATTCTTTTACTATTCAATTTACTTGTTTTCTTTTTATTTATTATAAAAAAAGAACCTCTAACACTAGCATTCTTTTTTCCTTTTCTATTCTTTAGGCTTGTTTTATTTTTATTAAAAAACTCCTCTAACACTAGTGTACCATATTCTTTTTTTTTTTAATTCCATCTACTTGTTTTTTTTATTTATTGTAACAAATGACCCTCTAACACTATTACGTATTCTTTTTCTATTCTATCTACTCATTTTCTTTTTTTTTTTTTAAAAAGAGCCTCTTACACTAGCATTCCCTATTCTTTTGCCTTTTTTTATTAAAAAATACCCTCTAACACTAGCGTTCTCTGTTTTTCAACTTTATTTTTTTTAAAAAGACCTTCCAACACTAGCATTCTCTATTCTTTTCACTTATTTTATTTTATTAAAAAAAGACCCTCTAACAGTAGCATTCACTATTCTCTTTCTATTCAAATTTTTTTTATTATAAAAAAATGACCCTCTAACACTAGCATTTTCTATTCTTTTGACTTTATTTAAAAAAGACCTTCTAACACTAGCGTTCCCTACTCTTTTTTTTAATTCCATCTACTTGTTTTCTTTATTTATCATAAAAATGACCCTCTAACATGATTACTTATTCTTTTTCTATTCCATCTCATTTTCTTTTTATTATAAAAAAGCCTCTTACACCAGCATTCTCTATTCTTTTTATTCTATCTACTTTTCTTTTAATTTGTTATAAAAATTACCCTCTAACACTAGAATTCCCTATTCTTTTTCTGTTCTATCAACTTATTTTTTTTTTTAATATATAATAAATAAAAAGAAAACAAGACTTGTCACTGCACTTTCATATTATTGCTCTTTTGTTGATTTTGATTGCTTCTCGTCCCCATTTGTAAGTTGCTCTGGATAGAAGCATCTGCTAAATAACTGAAAGTAAATGTAATGTAAATGTAAAACCTAGTAAGATAGCTGCAGCTACAGAAAACAAAGAATTTTAGTGGTCACCATATTGTGAACTTCCCATTTGTAATAAATTATAAAATGCTTATTAGGAGTAGGTCACTAAAAGTTTTATCAACTAAATTACACGCAATCATATTTAAATATAAATGCTCATTAATCTACATTAAACCCAAATTGCATTTAGTCAGACTCAATAAAAACACAATTTTGCATCAAAGCCAACAGGCATATGTGTGTGAAAGGCTGTGAAATCATAGTTATACTATTTATTCCAAATTACATCTTTCCTGCTTTAATGCGGCTCTAATGAGGCAAATGAATGGACCTTTAGAAGTTATGCTTCTACACTTGTGCACTAAAAGTCTGGACAAAGCCATCTAATAAATGACTAATTATGCATTCTTCTCATAATGTGAAAAAATGGCTAACTCCCTGTTCCTACGTGTATGCATTCTCAAATACAAAGACTGAAAAATACTTACTAAACCTTCACTGCTACAGATTACTGACGAAGAGGCTGTCCTTTACCTATCTGGTCACACAGCGTACCCTGCTGGCAGAAAAGATCACCCTGACTATAATCCTGAGTCGAAAAACCTCTGAGACTGGGGAAAAAGAAAAATTCATGAGATTTGCTTATCAATTGAAAAATACACAAACACTTATGTTCCCTTAGGTAAAGTTTCATTGCAGTGTTCATTTTAAGAAAAGGACTGGAAAATGATAAAGGCAATTAAGGTATAAGTTTAATATTTTTTTTTCTCAAAAGAATGCATATACAGTACAAAGGAGAGAGACTTCATACAGAGCATTTGGTTTACACCAAAACAAAAACAAAACAAACATAACTAGGGAGGGGGAAAGACTGGAAATCAAACCAACTCTGATCCACCTGTGTTAAACTATTAAACTTGGTTCATGATTCTGAGATAGGTTACCTTGCACTAACACAAAAGCAAACGGTTGCTTTCTGTTATAAAAACAAAAACAAAAAAAACCAGGTGGATTAGAGAATTGCTGGGATCCAGCACCTAAACAAAAAAGAGGAGTGAAATGAACCTTTGTGGAAAACAAAATTAAGATAAAAAAGAAAAAAAAAAAAAAAAAAAAAAAAAAAAAATAAAATCACAAAGAAAAAAAAAAAAAAAAAATTTGGTAAAATAAAACCAACTGGAGCCTACAACAACTTTTGTCAGCTTACATTATTATTAATGTTAACCTATCCGAAGGAACGTGGAGGCTTACCTACATGCATCACAAGTTCTGAAAAAACGCTTCCATGGTCCCTAGCAACGCATTAGAACACGCCACTTGTTCTGCTAACACTGTTAGAAAGTTCCCTGCTTGAGATAGACCAATTTTTTTCATGAGAAGTCAAAATTGTACACGGCAAAAACGACTGAATCATTTACAGGACTACTGTCTTGAATGCCTATCCAATGGGAATATTGGCAAAGGAGCTATTTCTAAGCACTTCAGGTGATGTTGTTCGAGGGTGCGTGGGAGAGGGATTACGGCAGACTTACTCGGCAAACACATCTCTATATATAATAATTCTTTTATTTCTTGGGCTAGTGACGTTTCGGATCAGGTCAGGGTGATTCAGTTGTCATTCTGAACACCGTTCGACGTTTGGAAAGAAATACAACCTGAACCTACTTAAGACTTTAGCGACTGAGAGACTGTGAGAGTCCACTACTGTGTGTTACACTGACCCACTTAAATGTCGAAATACGGCCGGCAAACCAAGGCAGCATCTCTAATATTCCTCACCATGAAGTACAGAAGTAAGACCCCTGGAATCAAAACTAGAAAAGGCCCTCTAGGTTTTTATATTAATGGGCATGTGGGTTGTGTGTGTGATTTTTGTTGTGTGCATACTGTATGTGCATGTGTATGGTGGGTAGTCTTTATATCTTTATTGCAGAGCAAATATTGAAACTCACTTCTTTTACACATTGCTTTTTAAAGTGTAAAGCTGTGGACCAGCCTTAGCAGAGCAAAGAAGGGAGGGGGTGAGATGGGGAAAGAGGGCGCTCATAGCAGCACGCATTTACGCTTCTTCTTGGGCTCTGGGGGCTCCAGGGCTGCCAAAATCGCCTCATCAAATACGTTCTTTAGGCCTTTCTGTGAACACAAAGCAAGGGAGAGATGGACACTCAACATGGGTCAACGCACCGACAGAGAAAAGAAAAATCAATGGGTGAGTTGGGAACAAAATCATTGGTTGACTGGATGACTTTAGACATTTGAAAATGCAAAATATAAAAACAGCATTGTAGAAATAATGGATAAGCATAAAGTAAATTTAAAAGTGTAGGGAATGCATATAATAAGTAATATTTACAGCTGAACCAAGCAACTAAGAACGCCAAATGGGAATAAGCCAAAAAGAGCAAAATAATCAATTAGGAAGTGTCCTCATAACCAGGTCCATACACCTAATGTGTATATATTCTGTTTATTTTGAAAGACTACTTTTATTTAAATGGTGCGTAAGAGTGTTATGGTGTGCGCACACCAAAAGCAAATTTAATTATTTGCGCAAGTAGATTAAATACAAAGTCAATGCAAAGACGGAAAGATGCAAATTTGCACGGGGCGACGTGAATGAGGCGACTTGATTAGGGCTGTTTAACGATTAATCGCATCCAAAATAAAAGTTTTTGTTTGCATGTCTGTGTATATGTATATATAAATATATGTATAAATATATAAATGTGTGTGTGTTTATATAAACATACTAAATATACACAGTATACACACATATGTAAACAAGAACTTTTATTTTGGATGCAATTAATCGTGATTAATTATTATAATAACAATAATAATTATTATTATTATTATTATTATTATGTATAAATAAATACGTTTAAATACAATTTATAAATAAATACATGTGTATAAGCAAAAAATATACACATTTTGCAAACAAAAACTTATTTTGGACGCAATTAATCTGCATATAAATATATGTATATATAAATAATTTATATATATATATATATATATATATATATATATATATATATATATATATATATATATATATATATATATATATATATATATATATATATATATGTGTATTGACAAAAATATATACACAGTATACACATACATTATGTAAACAAAAACTTATTTTGGATGCAATAATCACAATTATTATGTATAAATAAATATGTATATATAAATTTATATATGTATATATAAAATGTATAAATATATAGATGTGCGTGTAAAAACAAATATACACAGCATACACATATAAACAAAAACGTATTACTTATGTGTATATAAATAAAATGTATAAGTAAACGTGTGTTTTTTTTATAAACAAATATACAGAGTATACACACATTATGTAAACAAAAACATTTATTTTGGATGCAATTAATCGTTAATTATTATTATGTATATATAAATACATGTATATGTATATGTATATGTATATATATATATATAAATAAAATTTATAAATATATACATGTGTGTATTTACATAAATATAAATACACATACATTATGCAAACAAACGTATTTTGGATGCAATTGATCGCAATTATTACGTACATATAAATATGTATATATATAAATAAAATTTATAAATATATAAATGTGTGTGCTTATATAAAAACAAATATACACGGCATGCACACATATATAAACAAAAACTTATTTTGTATGCAATTAATCACAATTAATTATGTATATATAAATAAAACGTATAAATAAGTAAACGTGTGTATTTATATAAACATAATAAATGTACTATCTATACGCAATCAATCAAGTTTTCCATGCAAGTTTCAAATTTCAGTTTGAACGAAAAAATTCCCAATAGTTAGTTTGACTTAGTTTTATCAGAAACTGGAGGAGAGCATTATGCAATGTTTTTATTCATGCGAGTGACACGGAAAACATCCCTGAATCTATAACAAGTGACGCAATGCGCATATTCGCTTCACTTTTGGTGTGAACACACATTACACTCTTATTGGTAGCTGAAAGCACAATAAAAACCTGCCAAACTGCTCAAAAGGACAGCCCATTCAAAACTGGAAGATCCTTGGAAAACCTGAAGGATATTTTGAAAAATGCTGGTAACCACTTTCAGTTCCTATTGACTTCCATTTTATTTTATGTCCATGCAATGGGATATGAAACTGGTTACCAACACTTTTCAAAATATTTTCTGTGTTCTGTAGAAAAATGAAAGTCATACAGTTTTGGAATGACATCAGGATGAGTAAATGATGACACAACGTTAATTTTTGGGTGGACTATCCATGTGCGGTGTCAAATTTTAATGACCAAGTTCTGTGGACAGATTCTATGTGAGCCCACTAATGACCTAAAAATAAAAAAATTCAGCTGGTTGGCCAATTTTATAGGATTTAAACATCTCTGCAACTATTAGGTTCAAACCCAGTCAACTGAAAACCAACTGAATCAGCCATGCTGTGCAGTCATTGTCATAACACAAGGTGTCAAACAAGAAAGTGGAAGTGCAAGCAAACATAGGCTCAGAGACCGAAGGGTTGGTGAGGTGAAGGGCTGGTCAAACAGAAACTCAAGCCTCTGGGTGAAATAACAAACATACACAGAGACAAATGACCTGCGAGAGAATGCAACCTGCAGTGTGGAAGTGCTACAAGACTGCCCTCACCTGGGCGAAATGAGCAAGAACGACACTTTTGTTTGTCGACAAAACACGTCAGGTGACAGCTAAAGCAAGGGAGAACATGTACAATACGCTGTTCTGTGCCGAGGAGAAACTGCTGGGTGCTTGGAAACAATAAGTACGACATTGTTTGAGAAAATCGTCCTCAGAAGAGCGGTCTGAGAAGTTATTGTCCAGTCCAAATGAATGCTGTGACAAGGCCCCACTGTGTGAGCCATAGTGAGGAGGATTTATTCACAAACAACTGGTGGAAGGTAGATGTGGATTGGGCTTTTGTGCAAAAAGACACTGTGGGTAATGTATAACAGTGTTGTGTTCGTGTTGGCATCAAAGTTGACCCAGGTCATTTAAAAAACAAAATAACCCAACTCTGGATTTGAAACAGCATTAATGCACAATTGACGAGAGAGACGCAGTAAGTAATGGCAATTGCAGCTGTCCTTTATTAATGGCACAAATCATTTCACAGGATTATATTAAGCCATTTAAACTCTCAAGACGTCGTACGGATAAGAATGGCACCAAATTGCAAACTGTAGCCATATGTTAATGTTTAGAATTTATATGATACAATTGTTGCAGTACAAAATAAATACACTGACATAAGGAATGACGTTTCTTAGAAATGCAAATAAACTGAGCAGCAAAGTACTGAACTATTTGACCTTTGTCTGCTCTTAAATAACGCTAACAATGAAGACTATAATGAACTTCAATGTGTAAAGCAACATATCAGTACTACATATGCAACCTTTCATTGTAAACTTCCACATTTTATTTTCAAACTCAAAGTGCAAATCATAATAGTAATAAAAAAAAAAAAAAATCTGTAGAGAGGAGACAAATGTCACTCCCAGGAGCTGGGTTTAACGTTAGCGGTCTCCGACAAAAAAGTAGAAAAAGAAAACAGCAAAAGCAAGTTCTTTAGTATTGGTGAAAGAAGATACATATATATGACGTCACTTAAGAGATTGGGAAAGTTGTCATTTCTGTGGAGCAAGAGGTAACTAAAGGAAGCAGCAAACATCTGGGGAAGAGTGGGGCTTTAGAAAGAGAGAGAGAGGTTTAAAATATACAGCACTTCCGTTTTCGCTGCGTTTCAGGAGGTTCGAGGGCAGCTAGGATAGCTTCATCAAATACATTCTTCAGACCTCGCTATGAACACAGAAGGGAAGGGAAACAGAATAAAGCACCAATGTTAGCAGTTACAGAAAACATGAGAAAGACAGAGAAGAGGTGAGATAAAAAGAGAGGAACTAGCACATTTCAACAGAGCACAGCAGCTAGTGAGGAAGACATGCTGCTTGCAGAACAGCTTGTTGCACAGAAGGACAAACCAGTAAGCTGTAATTCTACAGGTGCAGATGCCATGCAGGCCTATGCTGTGAAAAACTGGAAAAAAAGAAAAAAAAAAAAAAAGAAAACTTCTAAAATTTAGGATTCTAAAATTTCCACTGCCTAAACTCAAACCATAGTCCTCTTTTCCAAAGCAGACTGCATGCAGACATTTATGAAGTCAACTACATGTCCAAAACCAGCAATCATAATAGCTACTTTAATACAGTTGAGTCAAAGTTTACATACACCTTGCAGAATCTGCAAAATGTTAATTATTTGGTAAAATTACATTTAGTACTGACCTGAATAAGAATTCTCACATAAAAGACATTTGCATATAGTTCACAAGAGAAAACAATAGTTGAATTTATAAAATTATGAGTCCCTTGTTTGTCTTGAACAGTTAAACTGCCTGCTGTTTTTCAGTAAAAATCCTTCAGGTCCCACAAATTATTTTGTTTTTAGCATTTCTGTGTATTTTAACACTTTCCAACAATGAATGTATGTATTTGAGATCTATCTTTTCAGGACAACTAAGGGACTCATATGCAACTATTACAGAAGGTTCAAATGCTCACTGATGCTTCAGAAGATGCATTAAGAGCCAGGGTGAAAACTTTTGGAATTTAAAGATCAGGGTAAATTTAACTTATTTTGTCTTGTGGGAAACATGTAAGTATCTTCTGTAGCTTCTGAAAGGCAGTACTAAATGAAAAATATGATATTTAAGCAAAATAAGAAAAATTCTGTTCAAATTCATTCTGTTCAAACGTTTACACTCCCGCTCTTAATGCATCGCTTCTCCTTCAAAATCATCTGTGAGCTTTGAACCTTCTGTAATTGTTGCATATGAATCCTTTAGTTGCCCTTAATGGAAAGGAAAGGGTTCAAATTCACCAAAATGCTGAAAAAATCTGTGGGAAGTGAAGGATTTTTCTGAAGAACAGCAGGCACTTTAACTGTTCAGGACAAACAAGGCTCATGAACAACTATCACTAAAAAAAAAAAAAAATCATTCAGGTAACAACACAGTATTAAGAATCAAGTGTAACTTTTGAATGGGGTCATGTTTATAAATTCAACTATTATTTTCTCTTGTGGGCTATATGTAAAGGTCTTTTATGTAAAATATCTTATAGGTCAGTACTAAATAAAAAATAACATGCATTTTGTATGACCCCTTATATTTTGGTAAAATAATTAACATTTTGCAATTAGTGCAAGGTTTATATAAACTTTTCACCTTAATGTGCAAAACTCAATGCATGTTACTCTATTTATAGAGGAAAAAAAACAATTACAGAAAAATGTACTTTCAGCACTGAACCCCATTAGATATGAACCACCTATGCAGTCGCATATCAAATTATATTCTAATATGCAAGCAGAGAATAGCTGGTCAATGACAGATCAACTTCTTATCATAAATCGAACCAAAGGTTAATCCTCAATATAGTTTGATTTTTTCAAAAACATAAAACTTCAATCAAGTCACCAATGTCTCTGAGCCTCTGACCAAATGCTATAAAGCTTCCACTTTCTTGTTAAGGTAAATAACCCATAAATTAAAATAAAGAAATTAATACACAACACAACCTGGAAAAATTTTGTTTCAAAAATCAAATCTTAACACTGTATCATCAGGTCACTTCTTCTAACCACTGAGAATGATTCAAAACATGTTTAGACATTAAAATCACCAACTAAAGAGGCAGTTTCTGTTTGTAACGTAGATGATATACACTCATGAACATATGATCACAATTGTGTGCTTCGCTTGAGACCTCACTCACCTGCGTCAGAGCGGAGCACTCCACATATTTGACAGCCTTCAGATCGCGGGCCAGCTTCTCTGCTGTCTCCGGAGTGATAGGTTTCTGTTTGTTCTTGGCAAGCTTCTCGATGGTAGAAGGATCATCTCTCAAATCAATCTGCGTCCCCACCAGCAGGAAGGGGGTCTTTGGACAGTGGTGGGTGATCTCAGGTACCCACTGTAGGCCAAAAGTCAAAGGATCAGACCATTTTTCCAATTAACTTGTAAGTGTACTCTTGTTTATAAGAGTAAATGACTAGACTGAATACATAGCAACAAAATTGCAGGCCACTACTACAAAGGTCCCACCACAGTTTTATAATGAATCAGAAACATTTTTACACTTCTCATAATAACATAAAATGCTTTATGTTGCCATAAAATGACATTATGTTTTGCGCCGTTGCTTTAGAAAAATGAAAAGTGAAATGAACAAACATCAGGATAGGGCTTAGTGTCCTTATCAAATTGCAAAATGCTGCGATTTAATTAAAGTACATAGTCTGTCGCACTGCATGATTTAAAGTGAAGCGCACTTAGCTCAAGTGACCAGCTTGTGAATCATTTGCACACGCAAGAGACACCAGTTATACATTGCTTTTGTTTTTACATAATTTTCAGCATCTTTATTGACAGTTGATTACAGTATTTGTAGGGCCCTGTGAAATCAGTTTTATTTTTCCCCAAATTTTACTTTTTTTTAGATTCCATTTTTTTCTCTGTTTTAATGGTTAAATTACATATTTTATTAATCAAATATTATATTATACATATATTATTAATCAAAAAGCATGTCTGATTAATTGAAATCATGAAACTTAAGCAATTTATTAAAAATGTAACAAAAAAACACTTTTAAGGCCCTATGAAACACTTTTTTCCTCCTCAGATTTAGTTTTATTTTTACCAAATTCTGTGCTTTCCATTAATTTTCTGGATTCCACTCGAATCGTTTCATTAAATTATAAAAATCAAAAACACAGCTAAATAATACATTTTATAAAAAAAAACAAATTTATTATAATTTATTACCTTTTTTCAGAAATACTATTGTGTATTTCCATTTTTCTGGTAAATAAATTCTGGTAAATATTTTTTACTGGTAAAAATTCCTTAAATATTACTCTTAATTCGTTTTTTTTTTTAGTATTATCATTACATTGAGAATATATTTCTGTCACAGTTTCTTCAAGTTAAACCGAACTTTTATTTTGACGGGTTTCTGTTTGTAAATGATATGACAGTGGTTTTGTTTGTTTTCTCACAAGAAACAGTAAAATGCTCATGAAGTGACTCTCAGAGCATGTTCGTGTTTTCATCTACTCATATATTGGGGCTGCAGAGACTATAAACACCATACCTTTGTGGCTTAATATTCATAGACACTAGTCCATATCACATTTTGATTCAAGTGTACAGACCTACGTTTGATTTATTCATCCAAAATTTGGCAAACTGCATGGCATTCCACTTTATACAGTGGAAGTAATAAGGCCCTACCAAAAAGAGGGTTGAGTCCACTTTAAAGTCCAGGTATAAGTCAATGCAGTGACTTTTTATTCCGTTCAATTTGGACAATGAAAAGTTTGAACTCTGAAAGTGCAACAGATCAACGCATTTAACTTCAAAATGTACAAAATGTTTTATGCCTCTGGATGCCTCTAGAGGGACCAAGGTCCACCGCTAGAGTTTCAGGCAAACCTTGTGGGATACACAGCATGACACACCGAAAAGGGTGTCCAGCGACTAACAAAATGCATCATCCTGGCTGGTTCGATTGATTCAAGCTCACCTTTTCTTTGACGTTTTCAAACGAAGAAGGTGAAACAACTGAGAAACAGACTAAGAAGACATCTGTCTGAGGGTAGCTCAGGGGTCGTAATCTATCGTAATCTTCCTGACCTGCAAAGAGACGAAAACGAAAGGATAAATTAAAACCAAGAATGCATTTGCGATCCCAAGTAGCCAACGGACGTCATTCAGTCATGCGGTGGATGGGGCATTTGAACACGTGCACAGCAAGACTCTGGTCCCACAATCCTCCAAAAACAGCAGTTTCAAGCTCAACCACCCTCCAGAGGAATGTGTGGAATTCTCCAAAGCTCCCGAGGTCTAATTTCTACAACAATGACGATCATGAATGTTTTTTCCCCATCAGCCCATGAGCTCCACCCTCTCACACAGACACTTTAAAAGCCAGAGAGGTCCCTTCTGTCAAACAGGGTTTACTAAAGCTTAATGCTGATGAATGTTAATTAATAGGCTATAATGAAAGTGAAGAGGTTGAACCAAGTAATTTGCACTGTACCTGCAGTGTCAAACAGCCCAAGGGTGTACGGCTCACCACCAATCATAACCGTAACTGCATAGTTATCAAAGACCTGTAAACAAAGCAATAAAACGATTACAGCTACTGAAATCCAGCAGGAAAAAAGTCATAAACATGACAGGTCTTAAGTAAACTTAAGTAAACATGTAAGAAACTAGAAAATGCTACTCACCGTTGGTACGTATTCGGAGGGGAATTTATTAGTTGTATAGGAGATTAATAGACAGGTTTTACCCACTGCACCATCACCAACAACGACGCACTTGATCGTCTGCATAGCTGTGCTTTTACAAATCCACTGTTCTCATTCAAGATCTGCAATGAAAGACAAAAGCGTTCACATGAGACACTTTCATGAGATCCATTATTTTGTGATAATAGAGACACTGATGCACATGTGCATTACACAACACCTCTCTATTTGCAAAGGACAAACACTGGAGGGGACATGTATTGAAAAACATACAGAAGCACAGAAAATGTTTTTATCTGATTTTTAATGGTTTCTATAACAGAGGAAGAGCAGAAAGAGTAAATTAAGAAATTGGATCATAGCTTGCAATATTTATATTTTTAGAAACCAGCAGAAAGTGTATTTAGCTGACCATATGCTCTAAATCAGTGTTTCCTGCACCACAAAACACATATACAGCACAACCAGTGTTGACAGATTCACGATCAAATGGCTTTGAATGAACGGCTAGTTACAGGTTATTCACTGCATCCATCAAAATCAACACCAGAATCACTTACTGTTGTTCACATGACAAAGTGTAGTTAAATATTCAAAAATGCAACAGCTGCTTCTCTAATAAAAGCATATCTTAATTCAGAATACTTTATTAGTTCACCAAGCAGTGCAGAATTATTTTATCATCAGTAACCACATTTAAATTTGTCAACAGACTGGAAGAACTAATTTCCCTGAGTGAAGTTTCTCACTTTGCTTTTTTCCCAGATAATGTTGGTGGTCTGCAAATGTAAAACACCCACATTAGAAACTGTGACAAGCCTTGCTGTTTTCAACACAAAATGTGAGAAATTAATCTGTCCCCACTTACTGCTTTATAAGCGAAAATAAGTCATATTCAAATCAATTTCACACCCTTCAATGTCTCACAGACAGTTACATTTGTGCAGTAATAAATATCCTTTAATTAGTATGACATGCGATTGGCTCATATGCATGCATGAAATGGTACATTACCAGTTAGAAGTTTTCAGACAGTAAGATTTTTAATGTTTTTAAAGTCTCTTCTGTCTCACCAAGTACAAAAGTACAGCAAAAACATTAATTTTGAAATAAGTTTTCTATTTGAATATATTTTAAAATGTAATTCATTCCTGTAATCAAAGCAAAATTTTCAGTATCATTACTCCATGCACATACTCCAAAAACGGTTGACTGGTAGTGTATATGCAAAGACTAAGACATGGTTTCGCTGAAATGCATTATGGCTTTTCTATCCATCAATCCAGAGCTAATGAAAACAACTGAATCCTAAAACTTGTCAGATTTAAACCAAGTGCACACTACTAGATTGCTAGAAGTCTAAGGCTACATTCACACTAAGTTTTTGGGATTGACAACCGCATTTACTTGCAGGTTTGAGTCTCGAAATGTCCTGCTCACACAGCAGCTTACAGTAGTGTCTCAAATATTTTTTCTGTCTAAACGTGCAACGGGAGTCAAGCCCGTTTTTTCTTACCAGTAACCATAGCAACAGTGACCGAAATAATATCCAAGGCTGCGACGTCCATTAAACTGAAAGTCTTACCGCTTTCTGACATGACAAGAGTCAAATCAAACCTTTATTTTTATATTTGGGTGAAGAGCAGAGCATTTGAGTCATGCGTATAACAGAACTGATGGGAGTGGCTCCGGTGGAGACTGGATATAACACTTTCAGATAACACAGTTCATTTCTCCATCATTGCAAGTTGCCGAAACCACACATGACAGCACGCAACACACTGTAGACGCACGTTTGTGTGGCAGAGCGGCTCTCTCACACTGAATGACGTGACAGACAACTAGCTGTCCAGTCCTGTTCCCGTCACACATAGCGCTTGTCCTGAGAATGCGGTTGTGAGTCCTGAAAATTTTTGGTGTGAGTTTGTTTACAGAATGCTGTTGTCATGCCTGTAAATAACCGTATGTGAACGTAACTGTATTCAGGACTCAAATACAGGACTGACAACTGTATTCTGCTGCTGTGTGAACAAGGCCTAACAGTGTTTTAAAGTCTTCAATTTTGTACTGATTGCAGACTATGTGCATCAATTGCAAGTTCATTCACCACTCAATATATACCAATATATAGAATTCTTACTAAAACACCAATAATAGATTCTTACACTAACACAGATTTCATACTTATTAACATGAACTTGCTGTAATTTTTACACACATACACTTACACATAAAAAATATATTTACTAAAACGTATTTACCAGAAAAATGTAAGTATTTCTAGTATTTCATAGTATTTCTAAAAAAAATAAAAAAATAAAAATAAATAAAATAATAATACATTTTTATAACCTATTAATTAGAGATGTTTTTGATCATTAAAATTTAATGAAACCATTAAAATGGAATCCAGAAAATTATTGGAAAATAGAATTTGGTGAAAATACAAGTATTATAAGTATTTCATAGAGCCTTAATTTTATTCTCGTTAAACTTTTAAATAAATTGCTGTTTAATTGTGTACGTTTCACGATTAATTAGACATGTTTTTTTTTAATTTAACCATTAAAACTAAAAAATTATACAGATTTCAAAAGGCCTTAATTTTGTTAAACTTTTAATAAATTGCTGTTAGACTGTGTATTGGACAGATTTCATAGGGCCCTTTGAAAGCAGAAAAAACACTGAAAAAAAGCCAAACATTTCAAGCGAGACAGTGCTAGAGGACATGTGGGGAGCAATTAATTTCTTTTTTTTTTTTAAACTGACAGCCAGTCTGAGTTTAAAATCTGTTAGATCATCAGAAGTACACATAACAGAAAAGCCATCAGCAAAAAACGCACACTGCGATTTGAAACACAGCCTTATCTTTGAACTGATATTCCAAACTTTTCCAACATATTATTGTGAAAGTTTGAACATTTAAAAATGTTTCCTAGAATTATTAACCATAAAATGACTAAAATATCAGATGTGCACCAATAATAACAGAAAATGTAACCATCTAAGTCCTAAAATACTAAAATATTAAGGCGGTGAAAATCAGGAAATAACGAATGTGTCAGAAATGATATCTTTACTAAAAATCGAGACTACAAATATGACAATAAAAAAATTCAATTTCTAAAAACCCTTACACAAAATTATTCTGTAAGTCAATCTTCATCAAAGTGTCTGAGGAATTAACTACCATCTTGAATCTCATCAGTCTAATCGACAAATGAAATTAGTAAATACTAAAAAAATAAGTACATACAATACACTGCAATAAAGGTTTTAACCCCGATTTAAATTAAATTTCTGATACATTTCATATTTAAACTTCCCCCCTCTCTGACAGCCCCTCCCCTGCTCTGATTGTGGGTCACTGCGGCTTTAAACTCAAGCATAACGTCACTGGTTTCAGCACATCTCTCACAGCGGGTCAGTATGCTAAACCACTATCCACACAACACAGGCCCCAAGCGTGTGGAGAGGACACACGGGGGCAGAAAAGAATAATATGGCAATATCCCTTTCCTCCGGTGTGTGGAGGGGAAGCAGGGGACCCAAGCGCGAGACTGAGAGAACCACTTCCTGCTGTTTGCACCGCGCCTGAGCAGCAGCTAAGCCTCTGCAGAGCTATGCAGCAGTAAGCGGGTGAGCCTTCAAGCTCACAGATGGTCAGGACGAGGAGATGGAAGCCCATCCCGGCTGTTTCCTTCCCCTCACACACCGCAATCTGCGGATGCGAGGCCTGACCTCATTCCAGCGTCAGTGGAAAACCCACAAACAAAAGCACAGGGATCTGGTGGGTGCCGTCACCTGTCCAACACAAATTCTTATCAGAATAGTAATTAGTTTTAGTAGTTCTTATAGTGCGTTTATAAAACTCACATTTATTTCACAATACAGCTGACACCCTGAGCGATCAGATTGAGAGCACTTTTCCATGTGGACAAATGTAAGTACTGGAAATAACTATACTAAGGCCAAAATTCAGTTCAGTTTAAGTGCTAGACTGCATAAAGCAATATAATCCAGATTCACGTGCAAACCTAGACGGTAAATCCGTGCGCTTTAAAACCAGGGTACATTTGGACAAGCCTATATTTTGAATCAGTCCCACCTCTAATTCTTCTTTTTCACCAAATCCACCCTGGTTTTTGGGGTGGAAAATATTTGTTTCGTAAGCTACACACATAAAATAATTAAAAGCATATGATGATATATGAAGCATATCGGTTATATGGAATTCAGAGTCCAGTGCTTTTTTGAAAGCAAAATATCAATACAGAGTTACATTTGCACAGTAATAAATTTCCTTAAATTAATCTGACATGTATGAAAGCCTGTTTCCACCATGGAATAAATAAACAAAATTGCAACTTATCTCACAATTCAGACTAATTTCAGAGTTTACAATTTAGAAATGTAAACTTGGTACTATGCAGGGGGGAATTTATATCTTGCAGTTCTAAGGATGTTCTTTTCAGAATTTCCAGAAAAAAAGTCAGAATTACCTATTTTCTTTCATGGCAGAAAGAGGCTTCCACAGACTTGGTGATATTATATGTATACATTATGCATTAACTTTGTGAGATAATTGTGAGATAAAAATTCCACTAATGTGGAACCTTTATTTAAGCCGTTAACCTTTTATTTCAGCTTCTGACAATATAATAAATCAGTTTTGCAATAGAAATATACTATAAATACTTTGTTATTAGCAATAGTAATAATGTAAATGTGAGCCAAGTTGTTTCGCTCCCGTCTAATTGTTTAGCTACACTTTTCACACTTGAGAACGAACGGATGAAGTTATGACCCACCCTTATATTAAATATCCACCCTTCCACATTAAAAAAAAAAAAAAAAATCCTCTGAAAGCTGTTGTCCATTACTATTTTTTTAGAAAGCCACCAAATAGTGCTATTTTTCAGCAGAACATTAATGAACCATTACAGTAAGTATATTAGCAAAACATTATTTGAATATTGCCTGTTTCTAAAATAAAATATAGATTAGTTCCAGCTTGATTCATCCATTCTTCTCATGCAAGTCCTGCCTTCTTCCTGTGATAGTTTTAACGATTCATTTGTGGCAGGAAAAGCATTTCCTCAACGACCAGAAGTGAAAGAGAACTTGTTGCAAAATACATAATGATAAAGTAAAAATCATGCTGTGTCCTCCACCAAACAAATTCAACTGAGACTGATATCAGCCTACAAGGACAAACCAATCAGAAACAGTACCATGGATGCAATTATCCAGCAGTAATAGCTAGTGCTTTTCTTTTAATTTTAACAACCTACAACCTGCCGAGAAATCAATAACAGTCCTAAAGAGAAAAAAAAAAGACATTGACTATAGATGTAATGCATGTGTTAGAGTGAGACAGAGACATCCCTGACAGAAATCAACAAGAAACAATGGTGAACTAGTACCTTCCACACCAACAGAACCACTCAAAATGCATGGAATTAGTGCTATAACATGACCCTACATACGTACATATACACACACACATATACGTTATAGATCTCAACATGTAACATGTTGCTATATATATATATATATATATATATATATATATATATATATATATATATATATATATATATATATATATATATATATATATATATATATATATATATATATATACATATATATATATATATATATACACACACACACACACACATATATATATATATATATATATATATATATATATATATATATATGTCTGTATATATATATATATATATATATATATATATATATATGAGCAACATGTTACATGCTGAGATCTATAACACAACGACAGTGTCATCCATGCTAAACTAACACGAAACTCGGATTCAAAGCCACATAACGTTAATTATAAATAAATAAATGTAACGTTTCTCAATTTCCCAATGATGCTGTACCCCTGAAGGCCACCAAAACACTGTTTTAACCAGGTTTAACTGAGCAAACATGCATTGCACAGTCCCTTTTCAACAACCACAATTATTCAATCTGCATTTCATACAAATTAGCTATCATTTGCTAATATGAAAATCTAAATAATTTATGACAGTTATCCGTCGTCAACAGGCGACTGCAGCGGATGACAGATTGAAAGCCAAAAATGGCTTTATATTTAATGCTGACCTAACTTTAACTAATTATTATATGTTAAAAAAAATTAAATATGCTATACAATAGTATGGTAATAATTGTAAAAGCGCCTATGGTAAAATCTGACCGGTTCTCCTCAGCCTCAGCTAGCCGCTGTGCTAACTGCCCTCGGGTGCCATTTAACACGTTTAATTCGTTAAATACACATTTAAAATACATATATTCATAGCGTAAATATTTATAACTCGATATTGCACCAAGTCGAGCTCTTATATTGGTTATAAGAAGAAAAATATAGATAATATTTTAAGCGTCATTGGCACTTACCGTATCCTTTCTGTTTGTTTCTCTGCGCCGGGCGTTGGCAGGTCCGTCCGCGCGTCTGGGGTTTCCAGAACTGAATAGCAGGGGCGAGTTGCGCGCTGCGTCACTCTATCACACTTCATTTACAACCAAGAAATTAAAGCATTTTTTGCAAAATGCAAAGACATGCAAAACTAACACACATACGCAAAGTTTTATCATTTCACTTATATGTACAGTAAAATGCATTGTAGAGTAGCTGTATTTCAGTTATTTGACTTATTGATTCAATATTTCTTAGCCTAATATTTCATAAAAAAGAAGAAAAAATATAAATTATTTTCGAGTTTTATTTACGAGTTTACTTATATGATTTACACAAAATATTCTGACAAGCATGTGCACTGCCAATCAAAAGTTTTTGAACATTATAAGATTTTTAATGTTTTTTTTCCTAAAGAATCTCTTATGCTAAACTAAAAGCAAAGTACAGCAAAAACAGTAAAATTCTGAAATATTTTTACTATTTAAAATGACTGCTTTCTATTCAAATGTATATTAAAATGTAATTTATTCCTGTGATTTCAAAGATGAAATTTTAGCATCAAAACTCCAGTAGCATGATCCTTCAGAAATCATTCTAATATTCTGATTTGTTGCTCCAAAAAACATTTATTATTATTATCATGTTGAAAACAGCTGGGTAGAATTTAAAAATTAATAAAAGTATTAATTCCTATCGTTTCTTTCCCAAAAAAGGTATTTTGAATTCTTCTGAAGGGTATAGTGTACGATGTTACAAAAGCTTTTTATGTTAGATAAATGCTGATCTTTGGATCTGTCTATTCATCAAAGAATCCTAAAAAAATGTACTCAGCCGTTTTAAATATTGATGATGATGATGATAATAATAATGATAATAATATAATGTTTCTTGAACAGCAAATCAGCATATTAGAATGATTTCTGAAAAATCATGTGACTGCTAAAAATTCAGTTTTGGAATTACAGGAATAAATTATATTTTAAACTATATTTTAAAACATTTAAAAAATGTTTTAGTAAAAACATTTCACAATTTTACTGTTTTTGCTGTACTTTGAAACAAATAAATGCAGGCTTGGAGAGCAGAAGAGACTTTAAAAAAAAACGTTACAAATCCTATTGTTCAAAAACTTTTGACTGGTAATGTGTATAAAATATTAATAAAAAAATAATACGATGAGAATAGGAATAAAATTTTGAAATGTGAATTGATGTCTTTTAATATATTTACCTATATTATATTACTTAACAATTAGAAACAAAATAATTAAGTAGGCCTACATATATGTTGCTACCGTTTACGCAACAGTGTTGAACGTAACGGCAGCAATAAAGCTTGACATTTGTCAAGATAAGACGTAGTCTATCTTATCGCTTTATCTTACAAACCTGGAAGTTATTATTCATTGTAGAGAGTTTGATTTTATTGTTGCTAATTATTTATTTAATTTTCTAATTTAGGTTGCCTTTTGACCTACTTCTCTAAATATTTGAACGCACCACAAGATGGCAGTAAAGTGCTCGTCAAAAACAAGGTCACGTCACCGTTTCAAAATAAAAGCACACCTTTTCAGCTCAGTAATGTAAGTAGAATTAATACGAGTGTAAAATTTACGAAAATTTATTTTAAAAATAGAAAAATATTCACTGTAAAATTAGATAACGAAAACAACCTTGAAAAATATTATAGGATATTTAAATACTGGCGGTTAGGACTTTAATTTTAAAATATGCTGATCACTGTCACTACCTGGTTTCTCATATGACAGCTTCGGAACACATGATTTCCACAGACGTCAATAGTTGGATGTTTCATAGTGAATTTATGTTTTTAAATGTGATCTGTTAGGTAAGTTGTTCATTTGAAAGAATGCACTTCGTATTTTAATGTTCGGGTGCATTGTTACATCAATGTAGCGTCATTGCCATGCACATAAATGCTTCTGTTTTGATCTTAAGCCACAGTTTATCTCCAAAATGACTATTGCGGATACTTGGGATCAAAGAATATCTGCCTTTCTGCTGAGTCCATCTCAGTTTTTGGCCACCACCACCTCTGAGAGCTTCTTGGCTGAAGTTCTACACGAACTGCGGAATGATAAGGCCAATGATCAACTCAAGGTAACGAAAGCAGACAAACACACATACGTCATATTTATGACATTATATATTATAACGTGTGTGTGTGTAATAATAGTTTATGTTGTTTTATACAATATTAATTTTTTTTATTTTAAATTGGTGTAAAACAAAACTGACTAGGAATATACACTACCAGTCAAAAGATTTTTAATGTTTTTTAAAGAAGTCTCTACTTCTCACCAAGCCTCCATTTATTTGCTCCATAGTACAACAAAAACAGTAAACTTTGAATTTTTTTTTTACTACTTAAAATGACTGTTTTCTCTTTGAATATATTTTGAAATAATTTATTCCTGTGATTTCAAAGCTGAATTTTTAGCATTATAATTCTAGGCTTCAATGTCACATGATCCTTCAAAAAAATCAATCTAATATTCTGATTTGCTGTTAAAGAAACATTTATTATTATTACTATCAATATTTAAAACAGTTGAGTAATTTTTTTCAGGATTCTTTGATGAATAGAAAGATCCAAAGATCAGAATTTATCAGAAATAAAAAGCTTTTGTAACATTATACACTATATCATCCAAAGTCAGTATTATTATTATTACTACTTTTTTTGGAGAAATTATAGAAATTAATACTTTAATTTAGCAAGGATGCTTTAAATTGATCAAAAGTGATGGTAGTAACATTTATAATGTTACAAACGATTTCTATTTCAGATAAATGCTGGTCTTCTGAACTTTCTATTCATCAAAGAAACCTGAAATAATTCTACTCAGCTGTTTTCAACACAATAAAAATAATAATAAATGTTTTTGGAGCAGCAAATCAGCACATCAGAATGATTTCTAAAAGATCATGTGACTGGAGTAATGATGCTAAAAATTTAGCTTTGAGCATAGGAATAAATTACATTTTAAAATATGTTCAAATAGAAAACTGCTATTTTGAATAGTACAAATATTGTACTGTATTCGCTGTACTTTGAATCAAATAAATGCAGGCTTAATGAGCAGAAGAGACTAACTAAAATCTTACTGTTCAAAAACATTTGACTGGTAATGTATATATAATTTTCACAATGTTTGCAGCTTTTGCCATAACTGGACCTATTAATTAACTTTAAAGGTGTGCATTTACCCTATAATTAACTTACTTTTGTTCAATCCTGTGAATTTTCTTCCTCATTATAAGATCCTCCTCGTGTCTATGTTACTGGAGCATCCAACCATCCTCTGCCCTTCTTCCACTGTGGGAGAAGAAACAGCCCTTGAACTACTGTCAGTCTTCTCTCACACGCCCCAGAAATCCATCATCCTCAAGTGCAATGTCATGCTGGCCATCACCAACGTGATAATATGCACATCCTGCCTGGCTACCCACACAAAGATGGCAGAAGACTGGCTGGACCTGCTATTTCAAACAATCCAGGACACCAACGACTACAGATGCGGCGTTTCCCAGCAGACAATAAGGGCCACCGCTTGTGACTGCCTGCGAGAAATGGAAACTTGTAACCCTGGTCTTCTCTCTCAAAAGCTAGAGGCCTTATATCTTCTGAAACAGCAAGAAACCACAGTTCTGCATCAGTCCTACTCTATGCTTTACACACTCGGGCTGAAGAATGCCATAAAGATTTTGGCGAACCAAAAAGACATCACTGATTTAGAGTTCAAGAGCATCCTAGGAGGAAATGAGGGGTTTGCATGGAAAACCAATCAGTTGGGATTGACCTCTTTGCCCATAAACATGATGGTCCAAGTTCCACACTTACCACCAGGATTGGATTGTAAAGAACTCAAATCAATAATGTCTTCACTCCTGGAGGAGTCTTATTTGCTGACGCCTATTTCCCAGTCTGCCTTACTTAGGGAGCTCGTAGAAGTTGTCGCAATGGTTCCAGGACTCTCTCCGACGTTATTCAAATCGCAGCTTCTGCGACTTTTCGGAACAGCGGACGTTGCGCTCATGCATGCCACGCTCTTTATGAAGGACACGTTCACGGACAGCCTCTTCACCGGAGAGGATGAGAACTTTCTGCTTAAGCGTCTCGTAAGCACAGCCCAGCATCCGCTCCTAAGAATTCCCGAAAAGCTCTTTTACATGGAATGCATCTTGCATTTCCCTGAGAACCGCCCCATATCCAGTTGCGGAGAAGAGAGTTTACCCGTGCTGGTTACACCACGTCTGGCGGCGTCTCTCCATCCAACGGTTTTCAATGATAGTGCTACTATGCTCTGCAGGCTAAACCTTCTTTGTCTGGTCCACCTTGAAGCAGACGAGGGCGAAGCGGACAAAGGAATCGACTACCTGTTTGATCACATAATGGCTCTTTTGAAAATCGTAGACAATGACGGTAGCAGAGAAGTGGTGGTGACCACTTTCAGAGCGTTGTTTATTTTCCTCATGCACTTCAATGGCATTGAACAACTCCCTGAGAAGTTGATCGAGAGATTATGCGATATGTATTCCAGACATTCGAGACTCGCTCCGAATTTGATAGGCCTCGCGGATCGCATCCAGGAGCATCTGGACGACCCAGTCTGGTCGGTGAAGTTGTTGAGAGGCCTTCAGAAATGCATTATGGAAATGCCTCCGTTGCAGTTGACGATTCACAACTTGAGTTGGCACCTCAAAGTCTTGAGAAGAGTAGCTAAAGAAGGGCAGATCACCCAGAAGAACACCATTTATCTTCTTCTCAATGTTCTCATCAACTCAAACTTATGTGAAAGAGGCAACTGGCAGGTTGGAAACGCAGTTCTGGCTGTTTGTCGCAATCTTTTGGAGCATCCCTCTATCGATCAAACGTTTATCGAGTTGGCTGATCTTTTGCAATACATATCGGTGCATTATGACGACACCGATATTAAGGATCATGCTCGTTTCTACTACACGTTGCTAACTAACCTATCATGGGAAAAGCTGACAGGGGTTCTCGTCAAAGGACTTAACGGAGGACGTACCAAAGAAAGGTCGCATTCTGCGATTATGGCCGAGAGCGAGGGGATCGCCAGTAACCTGACCGTGCATAAAACCAACCGGCATGTTTTACAACTCATCAAGGTGCATGAAAAAGCCTTCCAGAGCTCTTTGGAAAGTTCAGAGCCATTGGACACAATGGAAGAGGCTAGGAATTGGATGGAGGTTTATCAAGGACAGTTTCAGACTCCTGGATTTGGCTCTGAGGTCATTTTGAGCTACAATCTGACTCATGCGAAAGAATCCGATCCTTTATTCGATGAAGTCTTCACGATCTGTCTGCATTTTGAGCTGAGAGACTCGAACTATGCAAAGGTAAATGACATACATGTACCATGTGTGTTCAAAGACAGAAAGCCACCTGAGGTCAAAGTCAAGCTCAAGCCTTTTCAACCCTACCCTACTACTTTACGCATAAGTGCCATATTTACCACTCAAGATGGACGTTCTTGGCACAGCCAATTGCCTGATGTGAGCGTTTCATTCCCTGAGATATTCCTCCCTCTGCCTTTACCGCCAAACACACCCTGTGAATGCAAAGAGCAAGTGTTTGACAGCATCTGGGAGGCTGCCGCCTCTGGGAATCCTGACAAATCTGCTACTAGTCTGTTCTGTTTCAAAACTGGAGATGAAAGTCTTACTACTCTGATTGAGACACATTTTCAGGGTTACCTTATTACGGATCAGCCGATCGAAAGATTGTGGAAAGTCTTGTTCTTTCTTCCACCTATGTGCCATGTGCTTTTGAAGATTACACAGGCTGAGGATGCCGTTCAGGTCAGCATTGCAACGGACAACTGGGAGCTGTTACCCTTCGTGAACTCTTACCTCCAAAACATTACTGATCACTGTAGTGCAACTGTAAAAGATGGCTAAATGGATGTTAATTTGCATAGTTGATTTTAACCACTTAGATTTATTTTTATTACTTCCTTTTTTGATATAACACCATGTGTTTTGTGTATGAAATCTCTAACATGTTAAATAAAATATATATGTGCACATATGTTATGCTGTTTCTTCTGCTTTAGAGGAAGATCAATGTAAGGCATTGAATACCTGAATATATGATTTAATGAAAACAAAATTCCCAACATAAAATAGACAGCAATATTTAAATCTGAGCATAAAGACATTAAATGCATGATTGAATGCATGATTTACAGTTTCAGTTTTAGTGACAAAGCAAAGTTTCCTGTTTGCTGAAGATTTTAGATTTTATTTACCCATTAAATTAGTAAACATTTGATATTTTTTTAAGATGACGTGGCCTCCGTGACCAGATGAGACAGTCCGTGAGTGAGCTGTGTGCTTTCACTGTGAAAGACCTTCAAAGTTTGGCTCTGTACAGTCCGGTAGAGCAGTTTGACTGTTCAACAGTTTGTCCATGATGCCAATTTCAGCATCGCGCTTTTCAACCTCCTCTAGTGGCGTCCAAGACATGTCATGTTGGAGTTTGTATCCGCCAAGGAACTTGTGAGGGCAACTAGGACCCCATTCCTGCAAGAGATTGAAACCATATCATAATAAATTAGCTTTATTTTTATTTGTTTTCTGGTGGCTTTTTGTACACTAGCAGTCAAAGATTTTATTTTTTAAAGAAGTCTCTTATGCTCACCAAGCCTGCATTTATTTGATCCAAAGCACAGCAAAAACAGTAAAATTTTTCAGTATTTTTACTATTTAAAGTAACTATTTTCTGTTTGAATATATGTTAAAATGTAATTTATTACTGTGATCAAAGCTACATTTTCAGCATCATTAGCCCAGTCTTCAGTGTCACGTTCTTTCAGAAATCATTCTAATATGCTGATTTGGTGTTCAAGAAACATTACTTATTATTATCAATATTTAAAGCAGTTGAGTACATTTTTTTGGGATTCTTTGATGAATAGAAAGATCCAAAGATTTATTTATTTTTTTTTTCCAGAATTTTTTCTGGAAAATCAAATCAGAATATTAGAATGATTTCTGAAAGTAATAATGCTAAAAATTCAGCTTTGAAATCACAGTAATAAATTACATTTAAAATATATTCAAATAGAAAGCAGTTATTTTCAATAGTAAAAATATTTCTAATCAAATAAATGCAGGCTTGGTGAGCAGAAGAGACTTCTTAAAAAAAAAAACATTTAAATTCTTACTGTTGAAAACCTTGACTGGTAGTGTATTTTTTAAAATTAAAGAACAGCAGAATTCCTCATTTCTAAGTCTATAATTATAGTCAGGCATAGTAAACATTTTGTTTCACTATCACTACTAGTTTGCACCAACCAGCTCAGATTGACCTCACTTCTCACTCACGTCAACTGATAAGACCCAGATACTCATAAATTGGCAGTCAACTCACCTGTGGAGACAGAATCGAGAAGTACCGCTGTCCGGATTCACGCATGTACAGATAATACAAGTTTCCAGGTTTCTTTACAACATTACAGGCAGCATGATGAAGCTCGGCATCTTTCTTAGCATCTTCTAAAACCTGAAGTGCAAACACGAAATGATTTAACCATTATTTATTTGTCACATACCAGATTATTGTCACAGATATTTAAACATTAAAGGAATAGTACGCCTAAAAATGAAAAGTTGCTTAAAATGTACTCACCCTCAGGTCCACCAAAATGTAGATGAGTTTGTTTCTTCATGGGAACAGATTTGGAGAAATGTAGCATAACAACAGGTGTACACCAATAAATCATCTGCAATGAATGGGTGCTGTCAGAATGAGAGTCCAAACAGCTGATAAAAACATCATAATAATCCACACCGCTCCAGTCCATCAGTTAACATTGAGTGAAGTGAAAAGCTGTGTTTTTGTAAAAAAACAAATCCATAATTAATAAGTTTTAACTTTAAAAATGGAGTCGTGTGGATTACTTGAATGTTTTTAATCAGCTGTTTGGACTCTCATTCTGGCGGCACCCATTCACTACAAAGGATCCATTGCTGAGCAAGTGATGTAAAGCTAAATTTCTCCAAGTCAGTTCTGATAAAGAAAAGTCTACATATTGGATGGCCGGTGGATGAGTCAATTTATTCTGTTAACTAATCCTTTAAGTCCAAAATGGTAATTTGATTGACCTTTAAATCTTACCTTTCTTGCTTGCTCCTGAAGGTATCTTATCTGGTCAGCAATCACTGTAAGTTTGTTGCAAGCATTGGCTCTGATAAATTCATCTCCCTGGAAAAAAACAACAACCATGACTGATAAAAAAAAATCTGTATATCCATATCAAAAAAGTGCTAAAGAGCTAAAGCATTACTTACCTTCTGTACTTGCTGTGCCAGAGCAACTAGATCCATGGGATCCCCAACCCGGTTAGTTTGGTAAGGACTCACCAATACAATTCCACTCGGGTTACTGTTGGTCTCCACCAAAGTTACTATAATATTAAAAGTGCTGACATGTAAAATCTTGTTGCACAGCATAGAGATGATTTTTAGCAGTGTAAGACCTAGTGTAAACAGTTTCTGACAAAATACCTAGTTACAACATATTTTAAGAAACTAAAGACTGCCCCAATCCAGATTCCACTCCAAAATACATGTTAAATCATGCTCGTTCTCCAAAATTGCTTAAATTATTATAGAAAAGAACAAGGTCAGCAGTTATGTTGTTTCTAGTTCATTTGGGATAATCACATCCTGACCAAATGATCATCAACTGTAAAATAGGAATAGGTGTGGAATACCAAAAATCATTTTACACAATGGGGCTGTCTAAAATTCATTAACATACAGACCACAACAGTTACAGGAGCAACTTCGTTTACATCAAGGGTTGTAAATTGTATCTGTATAAAAGATTTGTTCAAGGTTCTAAATGTACTTTATCACTACTAACTTTATAATCTTCATTGAGATCTTTACTATCCTAATCATTTGTCTTACAACATATATTATAATAACTATAGTATATTTTATTTAGCCACCAATGCCATAAAAAGAAAAATTAAACAAAAAATGTTTTTAAATCTTTCTGTTCTGATCTGATTTGAGATCCTACAGTAATTTACTGTGTAAGAAACTGCGGCTACTATGGTGAATTTTATAAGAGGTAATTATGTAACAGGTTGGATAAGCGCTCGAGAGTGAAAGTGCAAGACCAGATATTCAGGATGTTTTAAAAAATAAATAAATAAATAAATAAAAAAAAAAAAAGCACCCTTCTGAAAACTTCAAACATATCACTGCTGTGTTTTTTTTTTCTTCATATTAGTGATGATAGCTTAATATTTTGGCATTGACTCTGACGTAAGAGGCAATAATGGGACATTTCATAACTTTACGAAAGTTTTGTCAGCTTACAACAAACATATATTTTGTTCGTCACTGATAATACTTCGGAGATAAAACATTCAACTATTGTTTTAAACATAACTGTGGTGCAATGGAATGATTAACTCGACCAATTCAATCTTCCACTAGGTGTTAAAACGCACAACAACCTAAGTCTATTGTTCATATAATTACCAGGTTTACCATTAAAAGCATTTGTCTTACCCGTGGTGGTTTTGTTGGGTTGTTGTGGCAAACTGACAGTTTTATCCATTCTGTAATTAAATATCCCGTAGCGCTCAGCAAATCAACACGAGACTTCTCGCCGTTGTCACAAAACACTAAGGAGGCGTATCTTGGGGTCCTACTGTTTTTCTGCCTCGAGTAGCAGCCGTGATAGCTGCCTGTGTAAAAATAGCTGTATTTTTGTCATCTAATAATTTCCTCAAATATTTAACGAGGGGTTAAACTGTAGAACGTGTTCTAGGATAATACTTTTGAATATCACAAGGAATATTTATATTTATAATATCGATATTTCAAATATAAAGCGACCATGCATGTTTAACGGTAGCCTTCGCGTAAATTATGTCGTCGTATTACGGTCGACTGCAGATAGTGTGGTAACGTGAGTTTTCTGCAGTTATGAAAGATCTAAGTTTGAAACTTATGAAACTAAAAAAAACTGCAAGTCTGAACAAGTTTATCATTTGTTTTGCACTACACCTTTGGACATTTCATTCGTATTATCTGAATTTTCCAAGATGTTTGTTTTTCTTCTTTCTTTCTTAATTCAAACAACTTGAGCCTTAGTTTGTAGGGTTTTTTTCTTCATTACATTCAGGAAAAAACATATTGCGATAAGTGCCATTTTAGTATACCAAGTTTTTTTTCTGCGAAAAAAGGCCGTGTGTTTGTGTGTTTTGTTTAGTAAAATTTCAAAATAACTATAAAATAAATAGTGCAATTTCATGAGGGTTTAAAGGTCCCAGGTGGCATGTGATAACAATTAGATCTATTTATTTAATTATTTAATGTATTTATGTAGTTAGTGAAATTGAACATTCATTAAAACTTAAAAATGACATCATAAATTGTTAAATTATGCTTACCAGATCACTATCAAGAAAACTACATTTTATGTAGACTATTCATGTGAGAATGTACACAAAGTGCTGATGTGTTAGATTATACTGCCTAATGACTTAATAATAGCCACACCAAAAAGTTGTTTTATTAATGCTTTATTGTCAACAATGCCATATCCCACTGTATAACATAAAAAACCTATACATTGCAAGCACCATTAAACAGTTGTTTTATGTGAAAATGTTAAAGGATGAGCATATAGCAACCGTTTTAATTGCTTTACTATTTTTAGATTTTGACATATACATTTTGAAGCATTATAAAAGAGGTTTCCCCCTTGTAAACTTGCATTTATGAATGTGCAATTTACATAAAATAACATGTATAATAAAACCAACAACTTTTAAAGAATGATCCTTAATATAATACCAAAAAGTAACCAGGTGTTCCCCTCCCGAAAAAATACAAATCACTTACATTCCGATTACTGAACTCAATTTTAATTAAAAAATAAATGAATACATTAAAATTCAGTTTGTCTTGTACGCCAACCAGTTTTGCTACAGAAGTTATGTATACATACTTAATAGTTTCAGTTAAAAATGCGTCACTCAAATCTTTGACTACCCAAATTCACACAGTTGCCCTAAATTTGTCAGTTCTTACACAGGGCAGTCTTTCACGCAGTCCTGGAGCTCCACCCTCTCCAAAGACCTTCGGAGATTCTCCAAAACCGAGTTCTACCTCACAGGCCTACCGTCTCCAAGATGTGGACCGCGCTGTTCCTGATCTCAATCCTCTCCACTGTCCATTTCACCTTGTGTGACACTCAAATCAATGGAATATTTGAGCCATACGATCTGCTTTTTGATAACGCGGTGGAGGCGTATTATAAGCAGGACTGGCTGGCTGTGATTCTTAACATGGAAAGAGCTTTGCGGAATAAAGCGGCGCTGCGTAAAATCCAGACGCACTGCCGCTTATCCTGCGCGAATCACACCACTTTCGGGGAGCCTTTACCAGGTATAGGTATCCCGATCCCAGGAACCGGGGCCGTGGAAGATTTAGCATTTTTCCAGAGGATTCTCAAACGGGCCGACTGTGTGAATGCATGTGAGAGCGACAAAATGGGACCACAGACACTTCATAAAGTTAGTGAAGCTATAGAGCTGGAGTTCAAGAAAAGGACGCCTTACAATTACCTGCAAGTGGCTTACTTTAAGGTAAATAAGAGCCATAAAAACGCATGCAAAAACTTTTTATAAAACGCAAAGGCATTTAAAAAATAAAAAAGGAAAGGGGATGAGATTCAGTGCATCTCATTAGAAGAATGCTTTTTGTAAACCAAGAATATCGAGTTATCAAATCCATTCTATCAGTGCATAAAAATGCATCAGATACAGTCATTTAGTTTTGTACACATTTGTGCTAATGTCATTGAATGGTTAACTGTTTGAGAAGCTCTTTCACGTTTCCCCAACCCC
This sequence comes from Labeo catla, assembly GCA_012976165.1. Classification (NCBI taxonomy): domain Eukaryota; kingdom Metazoa; phylum Chordata; class Actinopteri; order Cypriniformes; family Cyprinidae; genus Labeo; species Labeo catla. Next base: position 1,004,045 of record VONZ01000112.1, read on the forward strand.
CTCAATCTCACATCACTGTGCCACGTCTTTAGGTGGAGCCTTGCGGACTTTTAGATGCTTCCAGAACTGCTAAGAGGGGCACTAAAATACCACTGACGTGTAAAATTATAGTTTAAATGAGATTTACAGTCGTGTGCATTAGCCTCAGACCACTAGGCCTAAGGAAAAAGCAACGTTTTTGCATTAAAAAACAACAACCAAAAAGCATAGTATCAACAAGTATGGAGAGCAAAAGTCATCACAAATTTAAGCAATTACTTCAGTGACAATATATAAAAATTATTTTGTTGAAAGAAGACTTTTATGCTCACCAAGGCATTTATTTGATCAGAAATACAGTAAAATTAGAATATTTTTTATTTCTGTGATGCAAAACTGAATTTTCAGCATGATTACACCAGTCTTTAATGTCACATGATCCTTCAGAAATCATTATAATATGCTGATTTGCTACTCAAAATAAATAAATAAATAATATATATACACTACAAGTCAAGGTTTTTTAACAGTAAGGTTTTTAATGTTTTTACATAAGTCACTTCAGCTCACCAAGACTGCATTCATTTGATCTAAAATACAGCAAAAACAGTACAATTTTGAAATATTTTTACTATTTAAAATAAGTACTTTCTATTTGAATATATTTTAAAATGTAATTTATTCATGTGATCAAACCTAAATTTTCAGCATCATTCCTCCATTCTTCAGTGTCACATGATCTTTCAGACATCATTCTAATATGCTGATTTGCTGCTCAAAATAAATAAATACATGAAATAGATGGATAAATAAATAATATTAAAACAGTTGTGCTGCTTATGTTTTATGACTTTTATTTATTTTATTTATTTATTTTATCTATATTCTAGGAACACCTTTGTCCCTAAAGTATTGCTTTGAAAGCATGAGCATTTTCTAACCAACATCTGAAAATTTTTTGTTTTCTTTGTACTTGCAGATAAACAAGCTTGACAAGGCAGTGGCAGCAGCAAATACATTTTTCATGGCAAACCCCGACCACATAGAGATGAAACAGAATTTAGAGTACTACAGGATGATGGCTGGGGTGCAAGAGACCGATTTCAAGGACTTGGAGGAGAGACCGCACATGGTACGAACAATGTTTCTTAATCTGAGTATGTTTAGATTTTATCTCACTGCCTTATAAAATGTTTATATTGCTGAAATTTAATTGACTGTACCTTTAAATGCTGATTTTCAGGCTGCATTTTTAGAGGGCAAGATTCATTACAGTGCAGAGGATTTCACGCCAGCCATCGAGCACTTCGAGGAGGCTGTTGAAGAATATTTCATCGCTTATGAGGAATGCAGAGTTCTCTGCGAGGGAGCGTTTAATTACGACGGTTACAACTACATGGAGTACAACGCCGATCTGTTTCAGTCTATGACAGGCATGTGGTATCCTGATGCTTTTAGATTCTCTTTGATTTAGTCTGATGTCTTTTTTAATTCTCATGGTGTTTGATATCTCATTTGATTTCTCTTTTTCTTGTATATATTTCTGTTACACTAAATGTTTGATAAGTATGGATTTTTTGAGGGGTTCATGTCTGTGTTTGCTTTGATCGCAGATCATTATCTTCACGCTCTGAACTGCAAACAGAACTGCGCTGTGGATCTGGCATCCACCGCTGGAAGAGAGACGCCTTTTGAAGATTTCCTCCCGTCACACTTCAACTACCTTCAGTTCTCCTACTATAACAGTACCAGATTTCAGAGTTGTTTTCCTTAACTAAAACCAAAACCAATATTGTTTTATGTCTATATAGAGTCTACATAGTTTTTAATGATTTTTATTTCAGTTTTAGTTGTTTTAATACGTCAAATCAAAGTAAATTAAAATGAGAAATGAAATATGTTTAAGTGTTTTTATATTATTTCATGCATATAACGAAAATGTTTCAGTTATTGAAATAATAATTGAATAATTGAAATAAATCTGCAATAAAATAAAATATTAGAAGTTTTTATATTATTTTAGTTTATTTCAGATAACGATGGTTTTTAATGGTTTTAGTTTTAGGTAATTATAACAACCTTAGCCTCAGTTACTGAAATAAATCTGCACTAAAAAAAAGTATTTAAAAAAAAGATAAAAAAGAAATAAATAGTAGATACAAAAAATAAACAAAATAACGTTTTGTTTTTTTTTTATTTTAGTTAATTTTTTTCAAATAACAGATTTTTATGGTGTTAGTTAATTATAATAACCCTGGTTTCGTAAATTAAAATAAATCTTGCAATAAAATAAAATATTTGAAAAGTATAAACAAAATAAACAATTTTTTAAATATTATTTCAGTTAATGTTTATTTTATTTCAAATAATGAAAATGTTTTTTTAATGGTTTTAGTTTTAACTATAATAACACTGGTTTCATTAACTGAAATAAATCTTGCAATAAAATAAAATATTAGAAAAGTATAAACAAAATAAATGTAAGGTTTTTTTTTTATTATTATTTCAATAGATGTTTATTTTATTTTAAGTAATGAAAATGTTTTTTTTTTTATTTTATGGTTTTAGTTTTATTTAACCATAACAACACTAGTTTCATTAATTGAAATAAATCTGCAATAAAATATTAGATAGAAAAGCATAGAAAATAAGTTTAAGGTTTTTTTAATTTATTTTATTTTATTTCAAATAATGATTATTTTTAATGGTTTTAATTTTAGTTAAATATAATAACCCTGGTTTAAGTAATTGAAATAAATCTACAATTAAATAAAATATTAGATAAAAAACGTTTTATTAAAAAAAAAAAAAAATTAGAACTTTTGCATCTAACTAAAATCAGCTGAAGTACTGAAAGTACAAATATATATAAATATATAACACAAATATCAAAAAATGAAAAAATCAAAAAAGTTATTGAAAATTCAATTAATCAGTATTGCATTGTATACAAGTATTTAATATACAGTTGGGGTGTTGCTAATAAATGTGTATTTTTGAGTACTGCAGAATGTTTTAAATGCATCATGTATTATTTATGTCCGAGTTCATTTTTAAAGCTTTGATCTGTTTCTTCCTCAGGTGAGAAATATGAACAGGCCATTGAGTGTGCTAAAACATACCTGCTCTTCCACCCTGAGGATGAAGTCATGGCTCAAAACCTGGCGTATTACTCCGCTGTGCTGGGAGATGACAAAGCCGTCAACATTACAGCCAGAGAGGTGCCGTCCGCACATGCCACTAATGCACAAGCATGCTTTTGATCTACAGCACATAGATTTGTAAAATCATTTCATAAAAACATTTATTTTAAATGCAAATACATGATGCAACAAGGTGCATGCTTTCAGAACATAACATCATGTTTTTTTCTTGTTGCAGGTTGTTAAGCAGCACATCAAGAGGTCTTTGCTGGAAAAAGAGCTTCTTTACTTTGGCTACGAGATGTTTGGAAAAAATTTTGTTGATCCGGTAAGTGTGTTAAGGTGTGTTTAGTGCTTCACATATTTGTGTTCAGTTATATAGTTATAATAAAATCATTGTGTCTCAGGACACATGGACCCCTGAGGATGTCATGCCCAAGAAACTAAGAGACAAGCAGAAGTAAGTATACCTTTAAGTGCTGCATCTGGTATATTAACATGAAAGTTCAACTGACCTGATGTTGGTTTCCTCTGCGCACGCAGAGCCGATAAAGAAACAGCCGCAAGAATTACGGAGGAGATCAGTAACCTGATGAAAGAGATTGAGACGCTTGTGGAAGAGAAGAGTAAAGAATCATCCGACTTGACCAAATTTGTGAAAGATGGTAAGACTTAAAGTGATAGTTCACCCAAAAATGAAAATTCTGTCATTAAATACTCTCCATCATGTTGTTCCAAACCAAAAGACTTTCGTTCATCTTTGGAACACAAATTATTTTCAATGAAATCTGTTGTGTTGTGTCATGTTACTCTCATGAATGCGCATCCAAGACACATAAGAGAAGAAATTGTTTAATAAAGTAGTTATTTTAGGTTTTTTTGCACACAAAAAAATATTCTTGGAGCTTCATAACATTATGGTTGAACCACTGATGTCTGACTATTTTACCGATGTCCTTACTACCTTTCTGGGCCTTGAAAGTGTCAGTTGCGTTGCTGTTTATGCAGGGTTAGAAAGCTTTCGAATTTCATCAAATATCTTAATTTGTGTTCTGAAGATGAACAAAGGTCTTACAGGTTTGAAAAGACATAAGGGTGAGTAATTAATGACAGAATTTTCATTTTTGGGTGAACTAGCCCTTTAAAACAAACGTCAACATATGTGTAGGGCAGAGGTTGCGTTACATTGTCCATCATTTTGACGGACAGGGTCGTAAAAATTCCGTCATAATCTATTATGCTTATGCATTTATTTTGAAGAGAACAGATGAGACTGCATAGCTTTTCACATTCAACACCGATTTTAATATATTCTCATTTTTGTGAACCAATATCGATTCGTAAATCCTAGTTGATCTTTTGATCTATGCTGTTACATCCAATCAAGTAAATCGCAATAGGCTAAGCTTTGTGTTACTTTTGATATGAAACAAAGTCTCAGATTTCAAATTCATTAGGAAATTCAAGCAATAAATACTGGCGCTCTTTAATGTGGCGTGACAGATCATTGTAGCTTCTGTGTACTCGCCTTTGTGTAAACAAACGGATAGCAAAACATTCGTGACATTTTCGTTTTTGTTCTGGATCCAGTGCTCTGCTGCCACACTGGAACGCACTCGCCACCAACTGGACAGCGGTGGGAATTACAGTTACAAGTTACAATAGATCACCCTCAGTGTAATCTGTCAAAGTGACGGACGCCCTTCAGATTTTTCTGTCATTCATCAAAAAATCTGTCAATGACAGACAATTTTCGGTTAACGCAACCTCTGGTGTAGGGATAATAAGTTACATGACCGGGATCTGAAAAACTGTTCCTTTTTCAGATGTCAATCCAGCCCCTACTTTAGAAACTGCCAACAAACTCGTGTTTGATGACATTACGGTATCCCTGACATCCACGGCCCTTAACGGTTCACAGCGAGTCGTCCTTGATGGTGTAATCACATCCGATGAGTGTCAGGAACTTCATGGCCTATCCAGTGTATGTTTCCACATTTCTTTTGAGAGTAAACAAAAAGGTATTTTTGTATTATCTGCAGTCAAATATTTCTTTTTTTATGACCTAAATCTCACAGGCAGCAACTATTCAAGATAGGTTTAAATCAACACCCTCTCCTCATTCAGCGAGTGAGATGTTTCAGGATATCACGGTTCTCAAAGCTCTCCAGGTGAGACCTACTTTATTAAAGGGGTTTAAAAGATTAGTTCACTTCTAGAATAGAAATTTCTTGATAATTTACTCACCACCATGTCATGTTCATGCCTTTCTTTTTTGGTTTTTGAGGAAAACATTTCAGGATTTTACTCCATATAGTGGACTTCAATGGGGGTCAACGGGTTGAAGGTCCAAATTGCAGTTTCAGTGCAGCTTCAAAGAGCTCTACACGATCCCAGCCGAGGAATAAGGGTCTCATCTAGCAAAACGATTGGTCACTTTCTAAAACAATAAAAACCATAAATGTTTTTAACCATAAATGTTCATCTTGCACTAGCTCAACTTCATGCATTATGTAATCACGATGGAAAGGTCACGTGCTGTTAGTTCTTTATCGGTGTACACTGTAAAAAACAATTTGTTGAGTCAACTTAAAATAATTTGTAACCTGGCTGCCTTAAAATTTTAAGTTCAGTCAACTCAAAAAAAGTTTATTCAACTTGAAATGTTAAATTATAATAAGTGACAACTTAGATATTTGAGTTGAATCAACTTAAAATTTGAAGGCAGCTGGGTTACTTACCCATCTGTTAAGTTTAGCAAACACAAATATCTAAGTTGTTACTTAATACAACTTAACATTTCAAGTTGAATAAACTTATTTGAGTTGACTGAACTTAACATTTTAAGGCAGCAGGGTAACAAATTATTTTAAGCTGACTTAACAAATTGTGTTTTTTATTTTTTACAGTGTATTCTGATTCAAAAAGGTAGAGTAGGTGAATAACTCCATCTCATTTTCTCCTCCAACTTTGAAATCATCTGACATCGTTGTTTTAGCTTTTTTGTAAAGGGCGTTTGACTTTCTTTGCACGTTTGCTTTGTAAACACTGGGTCGGTACTTACGTTTACGTAATGCATGAAGTCGAACTAGTGCAAGATAAGCATTTGTTGTTAAAAAGTACATCAATTTTATTTTGTTTTTAGAAAATGAGCATTCGTTTCACTAGATGAGACCCTTATTCCTCGGCTGGAATCGTGTAGAGCCCTTTGAAGCTGCACTGAAACTGCAGTTTGGACCTTCAACCCGTTCCAACCCGTGGGCTTCTATTGAAGTCCACTACATTGAGAGAAATCCTGTAATGTTTTCCTCAAACACTTGAATTTCTTTTTGACTGATGAAAGAAAAACATGAACATCTTGGATGACATGGGGGTGAGTAAATTGTCAGAAATTATACTGGAATTTTATTCTACTCTAATTTTTCTCCTTTCTGGTTGACGTTCTTACAGGTATATTGTATTTTAATGAATCAGTTTTATTTTCTCATACCTTCTTCAGGAGGGTCTGGTTCCCTTGAAGAGCGCACGTTTGTTTTCCGACCTCAGCGAGAAGATTCGTAAGGTTCTGGAATCCAACTTTGGTCTGGAATCACCCCTGTATTTCTCCAGCTCAAACTTGGTCTGCCGATCTGCCATTGGTAAACTGACTTGTTTTTTTTAAATGCATTTTGAACACAGACCTATTTAGTTCTTAAGCAAGCATGTGTTGATCTCTCTTTCAATTCAGAGAAACAGGAGGAGCGTGGAGACTGTCTGCTCATCTCAGAGTTCAACGACTGTATCAGAGATCCATCAGCACACAGTGATCAAGGATACAGGTTTGCCACTTGACGAACTACTAAAGCATCATGGTTATTTAGTTTATAGTGTTTTCACTAATACATTCTGATTTGCTTCATAGTGCCATTTTGTACCTTAATGATGACTTCGAAGGAGGAGATTTTATCTTCACCGAGTCGGATGCCAAAACTGTCTCTGTAAGATTTTTAAATGTTGCACATTATGTTCACAGCGTGTTCTACTAAATGTTTCTATAAAATGTGCTGTTGTGGCATGAATCTGCTAAGACGGATCTTATTTGACTCTACCGTCTCTTCAGGCTGTGGTGAAGCCTCAGTGTGGTAGAGTTGTGGGATTCAGAGCTGGACAGGAGAATCTTAATGGAGTGACCACAGTAACTAAAGGCCAAAGGTGTGCATTAGTGCTTCGCTTCACTCTGGATCCTCATCACAATGAGAAGGCAAGTATGATTCCAGTGCAATTTTGTGAATGCTAAAATAAAGCAATGAAATAGGAATTACAGTACATTCAAACAGGAAACTAACACTTTGATGGGGTCTGTTGAGTGTTGTTATTGTTAACTAAAACTTAAAAAAATGTAGTTAATTGAAAAAGTTAAAGCTGTAATAAAATGTAATATAAATATTGAATAAAACTGAAATGAAAATTTGAAATGTGGCCTTTGCAGCTTACTGAAATAAAATAAGTTGAAGTACAAAAGTTACTAAAACTAAATAAATAATAAATTGAAACTAAATAAAAACAATAAAACTAATAAAAATTACAAAAGCACATAACAAAATGACTAAAACGTAAAACTACAATTTAAATGAAAACTGAAAAATAACTAAAATAAAATTAAATAGAATTATTAAATAAAAGAAATTATAAATGTGGCCTTTTGCAACTAACTGAAATAAAATAAGTTTAAGTACAAATATTACTAAAACTAAATGAATAATAAATTAAAGCTAAATAGAAATAATAAAACAAAAAAATGACAAAAACACAAGAAATTACTAAGTTAAAACTAAAATTTAAATGAAAACAATGTTTAAAATAAAATTAATTACAAATATTACATTTTTTTAAAAAAACAGACATGAAAATGTATAAATGTGGCCTTTGCAACTAACTGAAATAAAAAGTTGTGCAAAAAATTACTAAAACTAAATGAATAATTAAAACTAAACAAATAATAAAACTAAAAAAATGACAAAAGCACATCAATTATTAAAACATAAGAATAAAATTTGAATGAAAACTGAAAGAATAACTAAAATACAATTAAATATAAATATTACATTTTAAAATACTTAAATGAAAATTATAAATAATAAAAATGACAAAACCACATAAAATTACTAAACCTTAAAACTAAGAGTTAACTGAAAATATAACAAATAAAATTAAATGTAATTATTAATTTAAATAAAACTTAAACCTAAAAACTTGAATAAAAACAAGAAATGTGGCCTTTGCAACTAACTGAAATAAAATAAGTTTAAGTACAAAATTTACTACAACTAAATGAGTAATAAATTAAAGCTAAATGAAATAATAAAACTAATAAATATGACAAAAGCACATAAAATTACTAAAACCTAAAACTAAAATTTAAATGAAAACTGAAAATGTAACTAAAACAAAATTAAATATAATTAGTAAATAAAAAAACTAATCTAAATAATACATTAAAACTAAACAGAAACAATAAAACTTACAAAAAAAAAAAACACATAACAAAATTACTAAAACGTAACCTAAAATTTAAATTAATTAAAAAACTAAATAAATTAAAAAGTACTATAATAGTGCATAAATAGTATTAAAATAACATGGGTCTATTTTCTTTCAAGTTGTAATTGTTAAAAGTTCCCTCTTTGTCTAACCTGGTTGCATTTTATGTCCACAGGAGCGTTTAAAGTCCGAAGAACTGCTGAAAAAGCTTTCCAGCCCACTTGAAGCTGATGTCCAGAAAACAGGAATGGACAGTGAAGCCAAACCCTCTGAACCTGAAGGAACAGTTTCTGCTAAAACAACCGAAAAAGACACAGTAAAGACAAGCACATCTGCAGAACAACCTACCAAAGCTACCGAGGATAACAAAACGGACAGCAAAGTGGTGAAGAAAAGTGAAAAACCAAAGGCCAAAGCATCCAAAAAGCCAGCAAAAACAGAAACTCAAACAAAAGCTAAAGCAGACAAAACAAAAACCACAACAGCGGAGAAAAAGAAATCAAAAACAGCTAACAAGACAAAACCTGTAACGTCAGACGAAAAGAAGAAAACAGGCAAAGCAACTGTTAAAAATACTGCAGATGACAAGAAAACAACGGCAAAGAGCACAGAAACTAAAGACTCTACAGCTGAAAAACACAAGCAGGAGTTATGAGCCTCATGCAGACCAGCTTCTGTGTTTTATTCTGTGATTTTTTTTCTAATTAGTGATGGAAAAGTGCTGATGGATTTGTTTTTGTACATTTTTTTTAAAGACTCATGAGTTTGAAGACGTATCACAGGAGTGCAGACATGACAATCAAACTGACTGTTGTATTTTCTGTTTTACCTGAATTGTAATTAAAACTTATGTTGTCTCAGGAACCGAAATACAGTAGTAACATTTCACACTCCTTGAAAGACTATGGCAGCTTTCAGAGATTACATTTGCCACTTTGCACTCTTACAATAATTGTATAAAATCAACATGTTTTTAAATTATAACAGTGCAGTACATTTTTAATGAGTAGTGCAGAACTCACAAACACTGATCAGATTTATTACTAGGGACAATTTATTAGAGGCTAGATATACTGCTAGGGACATGTCATAGCATCCCTACTAAATTCTACAGCCTTGAAAATCATAGCATGCGATGTCTGACTTTGGAAACTATAGTTCTCCATTTAAATATGAGGAGGTCAAACAACAGATTAATGAGTAAATCCAAATTTCACAAAAAGCTTATGGACGTAATTATAAAACCATGGTATCATTTGTATCTGTATTCTTCCAATCTCTTTTCTTTTTCTTTGTTTTGTTTTTGTAACTGTACTTGATGGTGTGATGTTTTGACTTTTAATTTTTACTTTTGACTTTTAATAAAAAAAAAAAAAGAAACAAAAAATTTCACAATATGTAAGTCCCGATCTGAATCAAAAGATTCACGAAGCCGCTCCGAAGATCTGATCTAAATCAAATGATATGCAATCCATACTTCGTAGTCCAGATCTGAATAATGATTTGTGAACCATCATTTCAGATCTTAACTTCACAACGGGGCTCGCTAATTGAATGATTCGCGAACCCCGCTGTGAAGTTACAATCTGAATCAAATGATTCATGGCCGCTCCAAAGTTCCTATGTCAATCAAACGATATGCAATACGGGCTCGAACTCCTGATCTGAATCAAATCATTTGCAAACCAGCACCGAAGTCCCCATCTGAATCAAATGATTCGCAATCCACCCTCCGTAGTTCCAATCCGAATCGAAAGATTTGTGAACCTGGTCCGAAGTTCCGACCTAAATCAAATGATTCGCAACCCATGCTTCGTAGATCTGATTAATGATTCCAGACCATCATTTCAGATCGGGACCTCAGAGTGCGGATCATGAATCATTCAATTCGCGAAATGATTCGCGAACCCTCTCCGAAGTTCCGATCTGAATCTAATGATTCATGAACCTGCTTCAAACTCCCAATCTGAATAAAATGTTTCGCGATACATGCCCTGAAGTCCTGATCCGAATCAAATGATTCGCACACCTGCACCGAAAGTCCCTATCTGAATCAAATGATTCACGATCCACCCTCCGAAGTACCGATCAGAATCAAAAGATTCGTGAACCCGCTCCGAAGTTCGGATCTAAATCAAATGATTCACAATCCACGCTTCATAGTCCCGATCTGAATAATGATTCGTGAACCATCATTTCAGATCGGGACTTCAGAGTGTGGATCGCGAATCATTCAATTCGCAAAATGATTCACTGCTCTGAAGTTGATCGCGAACCCGATCTATATGGAAATAATGAGAAGAATAAAACTGTTTGCATAATTAAGTGTGTTCACAATTAAGATAATGCATTAAAATAATATGGTAAGACACCAATTTGCAATATCAATCATCAAAACAAGATGTTTTGTGCATATAAAAACAGCTGGATTTGGATAAGACCAGAAGTTCATTCAACTGAACTGTGCATGTATGTTTTAAACACTTTGGTTATCTTATGTGTTCTTACTTCGAACATGTATTAAAAGTGCATCCTTGAAAGCGCAGTTTTGTACTACTTCTCAGTGGTATGACCTATTTCAGATGCCGAAATTACAACAACAGTTGTATAAATTGTACAAAATTATTCTTTTAGGGACATTCAGTAGTCACTGGATATTGGTAGGGCCATGCCCCTAGTGTTCCTACTAAATTCTACGCCCTTGCATCCATAAATTCTATTTTCTACATAGAATATTAAAGTAACTTATCAAGGCAGTGGTTCTCAATTCCAGTCCTGGAGTAGCCTATCACTGCTTTGCACATTTTATATCTCTTATCTGACGCCCTCGGTTCAGTTCATGGATCTCCCTCCTAACAAGCTGATGATCTGAGTCAGATGCATTAAACAAAGAAGACATACAAAATGCGCAGAGCAGTGGTACCTCAGGACGGGAATTGAGATCCACTGTATTAAAAGATTAAGTCCATGAATATGCACTACATTAACAGTGCACTAGGTGGCAGCAAAGGGCTGAGCGTCCGTTTCATGCGTTTTCTGAAACGACTCTCCAAATAAGCGTTGTTCCCAACAACCACCTGTTCGAAGTTGTTTGAGGCAGGCATTTTATATAAAATAGTCATTCTGAAATGGCACAATGCCATTTCACAATGGTTATTCCCTCACTTTTTCCTCCATTTTAAGTACTTTGTCTGTTCTTCGTCATTCCTGCTCCACCCAATGCAATTTTCTGGACAACATTGGCTATTATATTCAAAGCTGTCTTTAAGACACCTACAATTACTCCTTAAAGAGTCTCTTCTTCCATCTGCTCGACAAAGTCGTTTACTGCTGCAAATAGATTCTTCTGAGTCCTTTTAACTGACTGAAGGAAAAAAAAAAATTCTCTTACTCAAATATCAGGCTAGCGATTTAACTGCATAATTATTATACATCATTAGACAATCCATTAATCAAAAATACACCTTTTTACATCTAACAATATCTAAATTAATAACATTACTACTATAATGTTATATTGACAAAAATAACCACCAAGATCACGTTACACAGCTATTAGCGATGGACAGTATTTCCGTAGGAATCCAGTGAGAAAACAGGAAAACAGTTTAAAAATATTGATGATCTTGATTCATATCCAAATGAGGACATTAGTTCAACTATTAGCAGAGCATTAAATCACCTTAAACAAATGGTGACCAAACTAGGACACCATGCACTTGTTTTTTGTACTTTTTTTTAATGAAATGGCTGTTTAGCATACTTAGCATTTCCACGCTAACCAGTAAACAATGTCCAAATTTTGTGGTGAGGAACTGGCTAGCGAGCCAAACCCCATTGTTTTGGTGGTTTACTCATTATCTTTTGAGGAAAACGATAAGCTTTTACACCATGTTCTCGTCAGTCACCGCAGTCTAGGGTTATTTGTTGACATTTTATCATTTGCATCTGCAGTGTTTATATAATGCACACAGCACAAAGTTTTACAGCTTAAGAGCGACTGTTTCAATCCATTCTAATGTGTTTTGCTCTTATTAGGCCACAGCTTGCAAAGAGGCACTGAATAGTCCACCTGGAGTGTGCTGGCAGTTGAATAGTGGAGGTGAACCTGAAAGGTGACCTGTGGCAGCTGCAATGAGACCCCTCGTGTATCTTTACCTCCCCTTGTTAGCGGCACAAACAGTTCCTCTTGTGTGCCTCCCACTGCTGAGGAGTGGGCAGAACTAGCCATGAGCAGAATGCCAGGGACTGATGGGGACAATAACTCTTACAGTCAGAATGTTACTCGAAGGGCCTGTTACGCTGGGTGGAAAGAATATTTAAGCACAGTATCAATTACCCCTAGAGTTTTTTTTAGATATTTTAACGTTAACCAAAGGTGTTCCAGAAACAAATAACAATAAATACAAGGTTTAATTTCACTTAAGATGTCAGAAACACCAGTGTGTACACTGTACAAATTTATTTTTGTAGTAATAAAATGATCACTGGAGTAAGAAAATAAAATTGTTAGAACTAATGCAGCAACATTTGTACAGTGTGATTTTGAAATGTGACCCTGGACCACAAAACTAGTCTTAAGTAGCATGGGTATATTTGTAGCAATAGCCAAAAACACATTGTATGGGTCAAAATTATCGCTTTTTCTGCCAAAAATCATTAGGATATTAAGTAAAGATTATGTTCCATAAAGATATTTTGTCAATTTCCAAAAGTTTTTTGCAACCTCAGATTCCAGATTTTCAAAGTTATATCTTGACCAAATATTATTCTATACTAACAAACCATACATCAATGGAAAGCTCATTTATTCAGCTTTTAGATGTATAAATCTCAATTTTCAAAAACTGACTTATGACTAACTTATGACTGGTTTTGTGGTCCAGGGTCACAAATTAACTTGGAATGAAAATGGTTTCAACACCATTTTTAACCAGTGTAATGATAGTGTCAGTATGAGTTATCTACTATGGAAGAAAGATTACATACGGTGTTGTATTTCAGCATTTATGTGTGCTAAAAAGGTGATGACTGTGCATTGGAACACGATTACCTGATTTGTTGCTGGTCTGAGCTGGTTTAGACTAGACTGCAAGCCATTGGGGACCTTGTTTAAGGTTTCTGCTGGAAAACAGGTCATTGCAGCTTAAGGTGGTCAAGATGTGTTTTGCAACATTTTTGCTAGTCCATGTTTGTCTTCTTGTTCCATAGTGAGTATCTAAATATAAAGAACAGCATTTATTCAAAATACAAAATATTTTCTAACAGTATAAGTCTATTATCACTTTTTATCAATTTAACACATCCTTGCTGAATAAACGTAATAATAATTTTTTTAAAAAAGCACTGACCCCAAACTTTTGAACAGTAGTGTATATTGTTACAAAAGATTCCTTTGAGTAAATGCTGTTCTTTTTTTTTCCATCAAAGAATCCTGAAAAAAGTATCACAGGTTGCGAAAAATATTAAGCAGCAAAAACGGTTTCCAACATTGATGATAAATCAGCATATTAGGATCATGTGACACTGAAGACTGGAGTAATGATGTTGACAGAAATAAATTACATTTTAAATTATATTCAAATAGAAAACTAATATTCTAAATTGCAATAATATTTTGCAATATTACAGTTTTTTCTGTATTTTTAATCAAATAAGAGACCTCTATATTCTTTAATTTTATTATGCATTTTGCCATTGTATACGTGTCACTGGAAGCTGTATGCATACAAAATATACACTACTTAGTACTAGAATGAAACTAGAATGGAAATACCACTTTGGAACATTGTTGTCAGGCTTTGTTTACAATCCTTTGAGGAGATGGTCTTGTTTATAGTCTTGTGTAACAGCATTTGTTGGCAGCAACAGGGGAAGCCACCCTGAAAGTGGTGAAAAGCCATTAGCAATGACCACACAATCCTGATTTCAAGCATGCATGTTACGAAATACATCTGATTTTACATACCTTAGGAGTTTACAGTGTTGTGACTGCTGGTGTTGGGATGCTTGGTGCAGACCTTTACTGTTACCACATATCCATTGTCTTTTGTTTGAGCTGATGAGATGTAAAACAAATGCAAAATAATTCAGAGTTCTGTGGTAATGGCTTTGGAAGCACTTTTTGTAGTGTTGCATGTTTTCTTTTGTCATCTGCACACCCCACATGTGTCCATCTGACCTCTTACATGAGGACATTGACTTGTGTGCATAAGGGCCGGGGTTAATTAGCATCGTTGTTGGCCAGTTCAAACTGTGACGCACGTCACTTTCCACTAAAATGCATGATTTATTTATGTAGAGATGTTCATGAAGAAACTTGCATGAAGTTTGTTTGCATGTTTGATGGTGCATTTACAGTCCGTTTCTCGGGCGTGTGTCTTCGCTGTATGCTGTCTTTGTGTGGGGCTGCCTGCCGTGTCATACAAACTCTGGGAGACACAGACCACATTGTCTGCTTCAGGGATTGTATGTGGCTGGCTATTGTTCGGACAGAAAAGAAAAGCAAAGCCTTAATGCTGTGACTGACATACAATACAGTATTACATGTATATATGCCTTTTCATTTAGAAGAAATCCGTGGTCCGTACCAAGCGGTATGAAACATGCTCTGTTCTGTCCATATACAATGTCTTTTGTCGTACTCCATTATCAGACATTTATAATGGCAATCGCCCCTGAGCCTTACGGGACACAGAGGGACGAACCCACTAAACAACCTGTGTCTTATTCACTAACAGGGATGTGCAGGACTACATATTTTTAGAATCAAATACTCATTGGGTTGCCTGAACAATCAGGTCTTTAGGAAGACATGCATAATTAGGCTGGTAGGATGGGACACGGTTTTTAGGATAAGGTTTTTAGGTTTCATGTTCTTGTGTCTAAAAATGAAATGTATTATAGCTGTAAGCAGATTAAATGATTGGAGAAGTTCTATGGAAGCCCATTTCCGCCACTGAATAAAAAATAAATAAGGTAATTTTGACTTTTCATCTCACAATTCTTACTTTTTTTCTTAGCAATTACGAGTTTACATTGCGCCATCATGACTTTTTTCTCTGAATTGCGTAATACAAAGTTGCAGTTCTTACTTTTTTTCTCAGAACTGTGAGATATAAACTCACAATTGCAAATTATAAAGTAAGAATTGTGAGATATAAACTCGTAATTCTGAGTAAGTCACAATTCAGAGAAATGAAGTTAGAATTGCAAGATATAAACTTCAGAATTCTGACTTTTATGTTGACTGATATGTTCTCAGAATTGCACGTTTATATGATCTTGCAACTCTGAGAACATATCAGTCTTTTTCCCCCTCAAAACTGGACTTTATAAATCGCAAACAAAGTCAC
Organism: Labeo catla; assembly: GCA_012976165.1. Classification (NCBI taxonomy): domain Eukaryota; kingdom Metazoa; phylum Chordata; class Actinopteri; order Cypriniformes; family Cyprinidae; genus Labeo; species Labeo catla. The sequence continues at coordinate 1,020,042 of VONZ01000112.1, forward strand.
AATTCACAATTGCGAGTTTCAGTCTTGTAATTCTGAGTTTACTTCTCGCAATTGTGTTTTAATTACACAATTCTGAGAAAAAAAGCAAAAAAAAAAAAAGTTCATAGCTTGCAATTCTGACTTTCTCACAAATGAGTTATTTCACAATTCTAAGAAAAAAGTCAGGATTTTGAGTTTATATCTCGCAATTTGACTTCATATATTTTTTGTAAAAAAAAAAAAAAGTCAGAATTGTGAGATAAAAAGTCGCAGTGACCATTTTTTTTTTGTTATTCAGTGGCAGAATCAGGCTTCCATAAGTTCTGCATGTTATTGTGAAGTCAAAGAAAACTAAAACAAACAAACAAAAAATATATTTTATCTCAGGTAGTTGCCAAGGCTTCTCAGTTTTATTTAGTTTAGTTTAGCACATGTATGTACTAAAATAACTAAAACTGAAATATAATTTAATACAAATTTAATATAGACATTTAATATAATAATAATAAAATTGACACAAAAGAGAAAATGTACTAAAATGAAAATGAAAAAAGAAATTCTAAATTACAAACTACTTCAAAACCATAGTATCTCAGTGACACTAAAATAACACTGCAATAAGATCAATAACATACATTTAGAAAACATATAAAATATCCCTCCAAAACTGTATGATACACATACTATGAATACATACTATTTTTTTAGCTATGAAAAGCTTAAAAAAAACAAACATTTAATATAAAATATACATTTAATAAAAAATTAGTTGACACCCCTAATCAACTTGTCAGATAACTCATCAACCGTCACGACCCACCCCTATTTAATAATCCTCTATAATTGATTTACAAAGCACTAAACAAGCTGAAATAGTATTTAAATTAAATATTTTTTTTTTTAAATTGATATGTAAATCAGGCTAAATCAGTAAGGAACAGCAACACTCAAATTTTGTTAAGTTGTTAACTTAATTGTTATTGTATTGTATTATTGTATTGTTATTGTATGTTAATTTTGTGTTTTTGCAATTACCTATTTTCGTATATGACCGTGGACCACTTTTTTTATTGAGATTTATACATCATCTGAAAGCTAAATAAATAAGTTTTCTTTTGATGTATGGTTAAGATAGGACAATATGTGGCCGAGATACAACTATTAGAAAATCTGTAATCTGAGGGTGTAAATATTGTAAATAGTATCTAAACATTAAAAAAAGTTGTCCAAATGAAGTTTTTAGCAATGCATATTACTAATCAAAAAACAAGTTCTGATATATTTACAAAATATCTTCATGGAACATGATCTTTACTTAATATCCTAATGATTTTTGGAATAAAAGAAAAAACTATCTTTTTGACCCATACAGTGTATTGTTGGCTACTGCTACAAATACACCCGTGTGACTTACGGTTTTGTGGTCCAGGGTCACATATATACAATATGCACAATATGAATCAGATGCAAGAAGCAAATGCAAATTAAAGTTTGATCAGCAGCCAATGATATCAGAGATCAGAGTGAAATCACAAGAACCTTCTGTCAATAAAAAAGGTGATTAGTTCAGTGCTGGCATTTTACATTTTTACAGTAAGGTGAGACATGGCGCACTGTGGTAAATGTCAAAACCAGGTCTCATAATACACGGTAATCTGCTAAGTACTGCTCCTTCCTGTAAACAGAGGAGTAAAAGTGAAAGAAACTCGACCAATTCCGAGAACTCAATGACGTGCCCTTTGAGAGAAGTGTCAGCTGAGGCTAAATAGGCAGTGTTCCTCTGGTTTTCTCTCTAGTCACAGAAGAAACGTTAGATGAAAGTGAGGAGGTTGAAAGTATCCATTAGTGGTTTCCAGGGAGACAGCCTCAGCATGTCTCTCCCAGGGAAGGATTTAGCCGGACACAGCAGGACGCGTCCTGACGAAATTAATTCCAACTCTACAGCTTGAAAAGGTGGCCGAAAAACAGCAGGCTAACAGGACCTGACATGGAATCAGCCAAAGTTTCCATGAGGATAGAGCAACAGGACAAAAGTTAGACACAAATTTGATTCTTTTGATTTTAATCGCAACACTTTTTACTAATATTTCTGTCAGAATGGTAATTAGTTGCAAAGCAGTGAATCATTGGCAAGCTTTAAGAAGTTATCTGAGCCAATGAAAGTGATTCTAAAAGTTAACTTGTTAGATCTTTACCAAGCAAGTTGCTAATCTTCATGCAATGAATTAAAACTACACTGTACAAATTTTCTCCAGTTTCAACTTAAGTTTAGTAGCTGCCTTAAATTTTTAAGTTAAATCAACTTAAATGGACAAGTCATTTCAACTCAATTTTAAGTAAAATTACAACTTAAGTTTTTAAGTTGAAACTGGTAAAAAAAACTTTTTACAGTGTATGCAATTTCTAAAAATGAAGCCATTTGAGTAAACAAATGTTAATGGTGTATATCCAGATCAAACTTATGTTTTCTCACAATCTGTAAGTTTTCTTTATCAGACTAATGATCAGGTTCAACACAGAAAGACTACATTACTGTGACATTTTAAGGTCAATCTGTAAACTCAGTTCGCAGTTTGGGAATCTGACTGGATGAGCCACAATCAAAGCTGTTGGCTATTACTGGCATTAATTTAGTTCTATATGTATATGAATGCAAATGTTATGAATATAGGACATTACAAATCTATATTGCTAGTTGTTTTTTTAACTATATAAATTGCATATACACTAGAATTTGGAGAATTAAACAAGGCTTTATGTGATTATATCACTATAAAATACTGCAAAAAGACTGATAACACAGTACTTAAAGGGATATTTGACCCAAAAATGAAAATGACCTCATGATTTACTCACCCTCAAGACATCCTAGTTGTATATGACTTCCTTCTTTCAGACAAATACAATCAGAGTTATATTAAAAAAAAAAGTCCCGGCTCTTCCAAGCTTTATAATGGCAGTGAATGGGTGTTGAGATTTTGAAGTCCCATAAAGTACATCCATCCATCATAAAAAGTACTCCACATGGATCTGAGGGGTTAATAAAGACCTTCTCAAGTGATTTTTCTTATATAAACACATCGATTCACTTCAGAAGGCCTTTATCAACCTCTGGAGCCCTGTGGAGTACTTTTTATGATGGATGGATGCACTTTATTGAAATTCAAAATCTCAACACCCATTCACTGCCATTATAAAGCTTGGAAGAGCCAGGACTTTTTAAAATATAACTCCAATTGTATTCATCTGAAAGAAGAAAGTCATACACACCTAGGATGGCATGAGGATGAATAAATCATGGGGTAATTTAAATTTTTTTGGTGAACTATCCCTTTAACTCAGTACCTGTCATGGAAAACATTTATTTATTTAAAATTAATAATATGTTGGCCTACTATGGACGCCTAAATAGGTCTTTTTTCTTGTTTTCTCATTCTCACCACTTAATTTTTTTGTGATCTTTACATAAAAGAAGTTTTAGTGCAATCTTGATAACTTTCTTGCAAGAAACTCACTCACTGTCACTCAGTGTTTCTCACAAACCATTTAATATGTAATAAAGAAATCAATTTAGCAAATGATGCAGCAGTACTTAACAGGTTTTTGATCTTCAGACCAAGAAAAATAAAGAGGAAAAAGTCAAATAAACTTCTTTATGATGACATCAAGAGAAAATCAAGGCAAGTACGTAAACACAACTTATGTAGTAACCACAAGAAAATTAAGTCAAGATCACCAGGAAACAAGTCTGTAAAGTACAGATAGAGCTGGAAAGCCCTAAACCCTGACAGCTCACATCCGCTAGAATCATAAATACACATAATAGCATTCTCATCTCTTTAACCAAGTTACTTAAAATCTTAACCAAATCTTGTGCAAATGAAGACAGAGGGTGGCATTGTTGGTAGATTTTGATGGATGCCTGAATGATGACTTCAGTGGTTACTGCAATGAACTGTCGTCTTATTTCCCCTAAGACTTGGATCATTCCGGTGCCGGCCTGGGACAGGCTCCAAGTCAGTGCGATTGTGCTTGGGGGAACCATGAAGCTCATCCTTACTGGCTGAAGAAGGGAATGACTTGACTTCACACAATCTACAAGAAGCAGCGATATGTGATAAGAGGTAGAAGAAGACTTCATGGTGTCTTTGAGACTGCATTTGCAAGATGGTAATTAAGGGAAAACCAAAAAGGTACCACTTTAGTCGATGCTACCTCAGATTTTCCATGCAAAACAAAGATTCTAAAAAAGGAACCATTCCGATTCCCCAAAGAGCAGTTCTCACAGTAGAAGAACCATTTTTCTTAGTGTGAAGAAATAAGAACTTTCTTCCACTATAAAGAACCTTTTGTGCAATTGAAAGGTTCCATGGATGTTAAAGGTTCTTGTTCATCCAAAAATGAAAATTCTGTCATTAATTACTCACCCTCATGTTGTTCCAAACCTGTAAGACCTTTGTACATCTTTATGACTGTACATGTTTATGACTGTTATGGCTTTAGCCCGGAGTACACAGACGATGAATTTAGACGTGATTCGTTGTAGTGATTCGGATCATTTTACCGACTCGGACCTTTGAGTCTCATTCAGCAAACTGAACAAATCTTTTTTCGAGTCATTTCATTCATTTTAGCAAAATATAATTAAAAAAAAAGTTACGTGTTACTTCCCTAACGCATCTACTGCTTACACAAACGTTGATTACACTACAAACAAGACAAAACTATAATGCTATAAGAAACAGAAAGATTAATTCATTGTTTACCTGGGTCTTTAGTCTATGATTAGCTCACCTCACCTCTTATCTGACAAGTTTTCGGGTTTGAATCGTTTGTTCATCACGTGACAGCCCCATAAGCTCAACCAATGCAATGTGAGCCGAAAAAAGAACTGATTAGTTCATCTCTCGAGTCTTCGGGTTTGAGTCGTTTGTTCATCACGTGACAGCCCCATAAGATGAACGAACGACTCGAAAAACCCGAAGACTCGAAACAGGTGAACTAATTCCAGTTCAGAACCTAATAGGATGTTGCGCATGCGCGACTGAACGAATCACCCTCTGAGATGACTCGTTCTTCCCGAGTCACTTTAAAAATTTGTTCAAAGAACAATTAATTCAAGAACGACCCATCACTAATTCGTAGCATCGTGAACGCGCATCCTAGAGCCTGTGCTACACAAGCTCTTATGCTTAAAAAGTATACATATTTTTATTTTTTTTAAAAAAATGACATAACGTTTCGCTAGATAAGACTCTTCTTCCTCGGCTGGGATCATTTAGAGCCCTTTGAAGCTGCATTTAAACTACATTTTGGAAGTTCAAAATCAGGGCACCAATCAAGTCCATTATATGAAGAAAAATCCTGAAATGCTTTCCTCAAAACCATAATTTCTTTACGACTGAGGACAGAAAGACAAGAACATCTTGGATGACAAGGGGGTGAGTAAATTATTTGTAAATTGTTGTTCTGGAAGTGGACTTCTCCTTTAAAGGGATATCTAACTATTTCCCCATCAGCATTTAAAAAGAAGTTGCTAGCCACTGCCAGCATTTTTGAACATTTTCACAAAACTTTTAATTTCCCTCAATGGTAGGGAACAGTTATCCCATATACAATGGAAAGTTTTGTCAATGGTGAGGAAGGAGTTAATGGAACCATCAAGAGTGTAAAGGACGGAATTAGCAATTTCTTGTAGGTCGTCTTTGCTGGTTGCAGATCTGTCAGATAAAGATGTTGGGCTGTCATGGATACACCAGGTCACGGCAAGGTCTAGCATCACTTGTCCTGAGTTAGAGGCAGAAATAAAGGATAAATGAAATTCTACCAGACATTAGATACTGCCCGGACAGTATTCTGCTTTTCTCCGAGCGGCAGAATGCCCTTATACTTTTTGAGGTCGCTAAAGACCTGAGGGCCGCCGCATAATGGTGGATTAGCCCAACACATTCCCCTTCTAATCCCCCATTTTCAAGCCCCTGCGTCCAACTCAGCTGCTCTGCCCCGGGGCTCGAGGGCATGTTGATGTTGGCTACTCTCTCCCTCCCTCAGTCCAGCCCAGGTGGAAACTCTCAAGCAGAACTTTCTATAGGCACCACTCCAGACTGATGTTTTTCTGTCGGTCAGGTGGAAGAGGCAATTCAGGGGCAGTGTGCAACAAAGAGCCCATCCGGACCTAGATAAGTGCATAGCCAAATAAGAGGGACCCCCGTTGTTCTCGTTTCTTTCTATCCGTCGCTGCCGTTGAGTGCACTCTGATGTCTTAAGAAGCACGCTCAACACGAACCCTCCAAATGTACATTATGGAAGGGGGGTGAAAGAAAAGATCCCTCTATCTAAGTGGGATGAATGCAAGAGGCTTCCTTAGCTGTATGCATACAATAAAAGCAAAAGGAGGAAGAGTGGAAGACGACAATGGAAAAAGCAATTATGGGAGCCGTAATGGGACTCTGGCCACAAAAGTCGGTCCTTTCCCATGTCGGAGCACACGTAGCAGGTCCCCGTCCTCTGGGAGGTCTCTTCCATGCATCGGGAACACTCGGGTCTCGTTAGCTGGAATATGACTTGGTATCTTTGATCATGTCAGCTGACTTTTAAGCTCAGCTTAGTGTTGTAAGGGCCTGGAAAAAGAGGAGTGGAAAAACGGACCACCTTCCTTAATGCAAGCACGGATTTCGTGCTCGGCGTATGGTGACGGCAAATCTGGAAACAGGGTCATTCAGCCACATATGGGTTTCGGAAGGATGATGAGAAGAGGCGTTGTCACATGAGACGGCCTCTTTGATCATGCACGAAACTCTCTTTCCTCTTTTCAATAACACTGTTAAAGCTTCATTGACAATTGTTTCCAGTACAGCAGTTCCCATCTACCCATCCCCCCCCCCAGCATCATAAAGCGCTTTTGATTTTGGCCAATTTTACTACCTTTAATCAAACTGACAACTTCGGATCACTACAGACATAACTTTCTTGACAGCTTGCCTTTTGGGTAAGGAAATAGTACCACTCTTAGTACCACTTTTGTCCTGTTGTCTGAAATATCTTGACAGCTCAATGCCAAAATGTATTATTTCAGCCCAACACATCTAGGACGCTTGGCATACTGTTTTCTTTGTAGTGCAATATTAAATTAGATTTTTAAATTAGATTGCTTCGCAAGATTCCCACCCTTCTAACCACAGCGGCTGAGTACACTTTACAATTTGATAATGCCCTAATTTGTTTAGTCCATCAACCTCATTAACCAGTCATGCACAGTCATGTGATTTACAGACTGTTTGTACAAAATGAGCATCTTGAAGCTGGAACAGCCTACAATTTAGCTACTTTTGCCCTAATTAACAGTCTGGAGTCATTAGCTACGTTGCCATCCAAAGCGGCAAATTTAAATTTAACTTAGTCAAGTCATTCCATCCCATCGCACAAAGTCACATGAGAATTTTGATGCGCATGGAGGAATTTATTCGGCAAATGCATTTCTATCTCGTCATTCTATAATTAGGGGTACATTTAGAATTTGACAATGTGAAGAAAAAAGTTTTCCCAAACATGACCGTATACATAGCTGCTTTGAAACAATCTATATTGTATAAAGTGCTATATAAATAAAGGTGATCTGTAGGAATATGTGCATAAAATACGTCTATGTTTGCTACTGTCAAACATATTACCTTCACTTGGTAACACACTGGGTAAACAACTTAGTTGACATTTTTTGTGTTCTGGGCCTATCCTTAACATGGAAGCCTAGAACTACTGAGCATGTGGTATGTTTAGAATTATATTTTCATAGATAAAACATACGTTTTAGTTAAATTGCCTTGTTAAAAACTGCAGCAATAATACTTGTGTAACACTGTTGACATTCAGTTAATCCACTCTTGACACAGGTTTGCTATTTTAACCAATATTAGGGGAAAGAGAGAGAACAGAACTTCTTGTGTTTCATCCATGTGCTTTTAGAGGAAATATAATCATATTGTGCAAATTATGCGAGAATGGGACAAACCATTTCTTTTTGAGGGGGGATTTTCTAGTGTGTAACTTTTTCGGACATAAATAAAACAAGTTATATCACAACAAACACTCATTATTTTTGAAGCGCACATCCAAGTCTTGATAACCTAATCTAACTGAAGGCAAAACTAAGAAATTTATTTATATTTGAGGTAATTTTCATGCTTAAATGCAGAGAATGAGCAACTTTACAATGTCGGACAGCTGAATACCAGGGTTGGATGTGATCTGAACATTATTTTTGAACAAAAGATATGGCTTTTTCAACACATAGTAGAGTGACTGGGAAAAACAGAATTGTGTACTAGAAAATTAAGCATTGGGGCTTTATATTGATGAGAATGTATTAAAAATATACTTCACGGACATGAGATGTACCCCCAATTACAGAATGACCCAGGGGTCACCAGATTCGGTCCTGGAGGGCTGGTTTCCTGCAGAGTTTAGCTCCAACTCTAATTAAACACACCTGAACCAGCTAATCAAGGTCTTACTAGGTGTACTAGGTGGACACCGGCCCTCCAGGATCCAGTTTGGTGACCCCTGCGTTAAAGGATAAGTTTACTTCCAGACAAAAAATTTCCTGATAGTGTACTCACCACCTAGATGACCATCCAAGATGTTCATGCCTTTCTTTCTTCAGTGAAAAAAAAAAAAATCAAGGTTTTTGAGGAAAACATACCAGGATTTTTCTTCATATAGTGGACTTTAATGAGGATCAGTGGTTTGAAGGTCCAAAATGCAGTTTCAATGCAGCTTCAAGCAGCTCTACATGATCCCAACCAAGGAACTAGGGTCTTATCTAGCGAAACAATCTGTCATTTTCTAAAAAAATAAAATTTCTATACTTTTTTACCATAAGTACTCATCCTGCATTAGCTCAACTTCACGCATTACGTAATCACACTGGACAGGTCACATGTGATGTAGACGCAAATACTAACCCAGTGTTTACAACGCAAACAAGTAAGGAAAGTCAAATTAAAAAGTATATAAATTTCTCACATTTTTTAGAAAGTGACCAATCATTTCACTAGACAAGACCCTTATTCCTTGGCTGGGATCACGTACAGCCTTTTGAAGCTGCCTTGAAACTGCAGTTCGGACCTTCAACCCATTGGCCACCATTATAGTCCACTATATGGAGAAAAATCCTGGAATGTTTTCCTTAAAAAACCTAATTTCATTTCGACTGGAGAAAAAAAGACATGGACATCTTGGATGATATGGGTTTTTTTCATTCTGGAAATGAACCAATCCTTTAATTCTTTTTCGCACAAATCCAAAAACACCTCAAGTAAGCGTAAAAAAATGTTGGTCAATTTCTTTTATGATGTAACACTTCAAAATGTGCATAAAATCTGCACATTTTGGGAAGCCAGTGCTGACAAATTTCATTTCAATTTCCAGGCAGAGGATATCAAACAAATTTAATATTTTGAGCTGATTTTAGAACACATATTGTTTTCATTAGTCATGCATCTCCTAGCAATGAGGCAAATGTTTCTGTATGCGTTTGCTGTATTCAGAATGACTACACCATTTATGTAGTCTATGATGCCTAGTGTTTTGTGCATTCCAGCATTCAGTTTTTGGGACACATTTAAAAACACATCATAGAAACAATCATATGTATTGCATTACATTCTCAATATGTTTTCACAGTTCTAGCAGGCATTTAGAGCAAATTTATCCCAGCCACAAAGCATGCTGGATAACAAGAATATCTATGGCACATTTATTTCTTTTTCCAACATATTTGAAAAGTCAAAGTCTGGATATAATTTTTTGAGAGGTGATAGCTAATTTGGGCACTGTATTGTTCCCGATTTCCAAATATTGGCAATGCATTAGCTTTAATGCAATGTGGTGAGCACATAATTCTATATGCATATTGTTGCAGAATAATATGAATCCTATCTATGTTAGCATTCACATAAAAATTGCATTCGCAGACTGTCATATGTGCACCTATTCTCTAATTTATTCACACCATTTAGTTCGAACTGCAAGTAACTTTCTTTTTATACAGAAGTCTGCTGTCTACAGAGGTGAAAAACCCTTTGAATGTCTCATCGCTAATTAGCCAGCAGTGAACTTGACCAGATGGTCTTTTCAATGGTCAAAGTTTCCCAGAGAGCTCCTAAGCCGCTGAAGTTTGGGCCTGTGAAGGAGGGGGACTTTCACTACAATCCACTTCAGTTTCTCCACTGTTTTTTGTCTCCTCTACTTCCATTTAGTCTTTACCTTTAGCTTAGCATGTAAACGATGGCTGAAATTATAGCTACAACTTTCTCAATTTAGAAAATCTCTTAAAGCCATACAGTGTTGATTGTGTCTGAATCTGAAAACGGAAAAGGTGTTTGGAGGAGAGAAGCAACAGAACAGCACTTACCTGCCATTCTGTAGAGTGAAGGAGGTTGTTGTTGTACTCCATATTGTTTTAACCACCATATTCGAATGCTCCCATTGTAAGCGGTGAAATATTCTTGAAAAACTGCCTCAAAGTACTCAATGGCTGGAGCGCCTCGCACATCTTGCCTTGTAAACATTTAGCCTGAAAATCCACAGAGACAGTAAATTATATTCCAGCATCACAAAACTCAAGCCACGCTAGTATACATTGGGTATATAAACATGTAGGAGCCATGGAAAGCTTTTTAAATGGGACAATGATGGATGAGAACGATGACGAGACACAAATCACAAAAATATTCTGTTTTAAGAGATACAGTAATTAGCAACACGCCATTTCTTTGGAAACAATGCCATCAGACTAAATTAACGTATTTATTTTACTTATAATTAAGTCCGTAAAAATAAGGCCTATTACAACTCAATAATGTTTAGACATGTTTTTCTTTCTAAAAATACCAAAATCGTTTGTAAACCACCCTTACGTTTTCCCCACATAGGAATAAATGCTGGTAACTGTCCTGGAAATCAGTATTTGTTTTCCCCCACATTAAAATCATGTTCCTATATATAGCAGAAGTAATGTGCAATAATTTGCAGAGCCTGCAGTTCTGGTTTTACATTTGTGAAGGCCAGTAGACCAGGAACAAGAGGGAAAATGAAATAAAATAAAAATATAGCTGCAAGCAGCAATTACAGCGCCAAGCACTAGGCAAGCAAGGCAGCAACCATCAGAGTAACTGAATCAATGATTAAGCTGATTTTAGTTAAAATGGTTGAAAAATCATATAAAACACAAGTAATATGACTTTTTATCACTTTTGACCAGTAGGTAGCACTGTTATCAAAATGACGTGGCGTGTTCAGTGTGAGGTGATAATAACACACACAAAGTTTGGTGTCAATATGTCAAAGCTTTGCAGAGATAAAGCCTCAGTGTCATTTTGGCATCATGGCTTAAATTTGTTGTATTGCTATACAAAAATGGTTTTGTCTACTGACAAAATATCCATAACTTTGTGTCAGCACAGTCTGAAGATGATCTGACTCCATTTTGGTGAAATCAGACGATTTAAGATGAGTTCGAAAAAGTAGTTTTTTAACATAAATCAAAATGGTGGACAGGAAGTTTGGTCGACTACGGCATAATTGGTATGTATGTTGTTGTCATTACACAAGGAATATTTTGAGACCAGTTTCATTACAATAGGCTAATGCAATCAAGTTATTAGCGTTTTTGGAAATTTCATAATTAATGGTTAATTAATGGTTTATCACACAGTGTGAGGTCACAATGGCACATACAAAATTTGATGTAAATATGTCACAGCTTCGCAGAGATACAGCCTTAGATGCAGTTTGGCATCGTTCTAGCAAATTCGTTGCTGTGTTAAATGAAAACTGTTTCGTATATCGACACGAAATCCATAACTTTTTGCCAGCGAGGCCTGAAGATCTGAGTCAAATATGGTAAAAATTGGACTAGAAGGAGTTTAAAAAAGTAGGTTTTCAACATTAATAAAAATGGCGGACAGAAGTTTGGCCAATTTTGGCATAATTGGTATTGATACTCTCTGCATGACCCAAGGAATATATTGAGACCAGTTCTGTTACCATAGGGCAATTTAATTAAATGTTATTCGCATTTTTTGAAATTTCCTTATAATTGTTAGCCACAAGGTGGCACTGCCATGAAACGTTTTGAGTACTGCCAGGGCATACCGAGTTTTGAAACGATACGCCAATGCACTGTAAAATATAGCATTTTTTGACAAAAGTCAAAATGGCTGACACCCAAAAATGACTGACATTGGAAAATTGGATATGGTTCAACTCGGCACGATGCATTGAATCTAAAGACACCAGTTTTGGTTTGATTTTCGGTGACCACTAGGTGGTACTGTGCCGTAACACAGCAGGTAGCCTCAGGTCATGCTTGTTATAACACACACCAAGTTTGGTCTCAATACGCCAAACCGTTGCGGAGATATAGCCTCACATCCATTTTTGCGTGCTTTTCGTAGAATTCGTTGGTGCGTTAATCGAGAACGGTTTGACCAATCAACTTGAATTCCATAACTTTTCGCCACCATGGTCTAAAGATGATCTGAGCCAATTTAGGTGAAAATCAGACAAACTGTCTAGGACAAGTTTGAAAAAGTAGGTTTTATGAACTAAACTAAACCTTGCGATTTTTACATTTTGGATTGCATTCGAGGGTTCAGAGGGAAAAAAAATTCTTTCTGTGCCTTATGGTTCAAAAGTTATTAGCATCAACATGAGTGAAACTTTGGACACGTGGTGGTGCTAGAGAGTTTTGCTATGATGAGTGTTCAGACTGTTCAGTATGTCAAATTTCACAACTTTGAAGAGAAGAAGAAGAAGAAGAAGAATGTCAACGGATACAATATGTGGTTTTGCACCTTCGTGCCTTGGTCCCTAATAAAATAAAAAAGAACATTTTCCACAATGCCATTTGTCACATTAATGTTTCCAATGTGTGAAACAGACTGTTTCCATGGTCTATACAAATTAGAATAACAACATTATTCACATTGATACAATATGAATTAGGCATGCGGTTCAAGTTAATTTACTCTTTCTATCTGTCTATTTATCTCCCACGCTGACCGCCATGAACATTGGATCTGTGCAGGCGCATACAAGGTATTTTAATCCATGCAGAGAGATGGGCTGATGAGCTGTTTGTAAAAGGGTTTGTCTGAGCTACATAGCTCAGTGAGACCCACTCAAATGTAAACAGCAACCCTGGGGTGATCGTTGCATGGGATGGGGGCTGGGATTATGAATTCATCTTTGTGCATGTGTGTGACTTGAATTGAGGGATGGGGTTGTGGATGAATGAAAAGAAGGAATGGGTCGGCCAGTCTTGTGGTCTCTGGTTTATTGCTATCTAGATAATTAACCCTTCTCCTTGTAATAACACCAATCCCAGGGGCCCCCGAGTGCGTATTCAACCCCTGACTCTGTGTTGGGATGGACCGTGGGGGCTAATCCTGTTTCGAGATGATGCTTCAAAGAGAAACCTAATGAGACGTTTTGGAAAACACAGAACTGCCCCACCTCTCCGAGGTCAATGAAATAATGACTTGTTTTTCATAAGTCCTTCTTCACAGCCCTTGTGTAATGGCCATCTACAAGTTCTTAGACGCCAGATTAATTATCTCATTTAAAATGGTCCAAAAGTTGATTGCAGTTTGAGGTCTGGAGATTTTTTTGTGTGGGGTTTTTGTTGTTGTAGCTGTAGCTTTATGCTTGCCAAATATGTAGGACAGTGCATTGTGTTCTTTCTCTTTCCTCTATGTACTTTATTATTTGTGGTGCTTGATATGTTGAGAAAATTACAATTATAAATCAGTGCAACATGATGCATTAAGATGTTTCAGTTCTCTCAACTAAAACTGTAAATAACTGTCCTAATTAGAATTTTATTTTATTTTTTTACCAATAATTTGTTCATTAAATGCAAAATGTCTTTAGTCAATCAATACTAATCAAGGCAACTACAAACCGCTTGTTCAGCAAATTTTTAATCATTATCAATAAACTTTATTCTGACTACCCATAGTTTCGTATGACACTCAATATTTGATCTCTGCATTTTTTGCCTTTGAAAGAGCAATAATCTTGCAAAACAAAAAAGCAGTACTAGTAGTTAGTAGTTTTATATGGTTGCACATTTAACCCGCAAACCTTCCACAATGGTGATGGAAAAAAGCAGGCAAATAAATGTATTTATATAATACTTTTCATATTGTGAGATATAAACTCAAAATTCTGACTTTTTTTCAGAATTGTGGGATATAAAGTCTTTTTTTCCTCAGAATTAGACTTTATAACTCGCAATTGCAAGCTTACATCTCACAATTCTGAGAAAAGTAGTGAAAACTGTGAGAAAACAGTCAGAATTGTAAGAAAAAAGTCTGAATTGCCAGATATAAACTTGCAATTGCGAGAAAAAAGTCAGAATTGCAAGACGTAAACTTACAACTGTGAGAAAAAAGTTAGAAATCCAAGATAAAAACTCGCAATTGAGAGAAAAAAGTCAGAATTGTGAGAAAAAAGACAAAAATCCAATATATAAACTCGCAATAGCGAGAAAAAAAAGTTAGAATTGCAAGAAAAAAGTCAGAATTGTAAGATATAAACTCAAAATTATGAGAAAAAAGTCAGAATTGTAAGATATAAACTTACAACTGCAAGAAAAAAGTAAAAATTGTGAGATAAAGTTGTAGTTGCGAGAAAAAAGACACAACTGTGATATAAACTTGCAATTGTGAAAAAAAAAGTCTGAATTGCCAGATATAAACTCACAACTGTTAGAAAAGTTAGAAATCCAAGATATAAACTTGCAATTGCAAGAAAAAAGTCAGAATTGTAAGATATAAACTCACAATTATGAGAAAAAAGTCAAAATTGCGAGATAAAGTCATAGTTGCGAGACAAAGTCAGAATTGCGAGAAAAAAGTCAGAATTGTAAGATATAAACTCTCAACTGCAAGAAAAAAGTAAAAATTGTGAGAAAGTCGTAGTTGTGGGAAAAAAAGTCAGAATTGTGAGAAAAAAGTCAGAAATCCAAAATATAAACTCGCAATTGCGAGAAAAATAAGCTACAATTACAAGAAAAAAGGCAGAATTGTAAGATTAAGTCGTAGTTCTGAGAAAAAAGAATTGTGAGAAGAAAGTCAGAATTGTGATAAAAAAAAGTCAGTATTGTGAGAAAAAAGTCAGAACTATGAGAAAAAAATTCAAAATTGCGAGATATAAACTCACAACTGCAAGAAAAAAGTCAGAACTGTGAGATATAAACTCACTATTGCAAGAAAAAAAGTCTGAATTGTAAGATATAAACACACAACTGTGAAAAAAAAAAAGTCAAAATTACCCTTCTTTTTAATTCAGTGGAACAAGCTTCCGTGTTTCTTCAGACAACTGTTTTAGATAGAACAACATGAGTAGCTGGAGTGACATTTGGGGGAATAGTGTTCATCTAATGTGTTTTCATACAGATTTAAAGTAATAGTGTCTGAAAATAAAATGCTATTGAAGTGTGGAAGACCTTAGCGACAGCATATCAATGTCTAGCATCACGGTGACATGGTTGCATTTCAAAGTTACAAAATAAATAAAATCTAGTTTTAGTTTTTACTTCTGTCCCAATCTGTTCAACTGCTCCGTGATCAGACCCAAAAGGCGCCTCTATTCCATGCAGCAAGACCCGCTGTGTGTTTCCCTCGCTCGGTGATTAAACTGAGCGGGTTCCCATGGAGATCCTCCGAGCTGTCACAGGCCAACCCCTAAATCTCCACCAGAAGCAAGAGTTTTTGTGTGCGGGTGACACTTGCTTTCAAATGAGCACAGTTTAAACGCTGATTTATGCGCCTCTGTAGGGTCAACACAAGAACACATTCAAACGGGGAAAACAACTTCACCCAACAGATGCCACATTTCTGACACTGGGGCAATAACTTTAATCCACATATGACTGTGAAGATTTGAAGACACTTGCTCACTTTGAGAATCTTGTGCAATTAGGGCTTTGTGGCGTATCTCACGTCCCACTTTTGCGAGTTGACTCCACAAGTGACATCTGGGCTTAATTAGTCCCTCCTGCACTATTTTCAGGAGGCGTTCCTCTTCGCTAAACCACCAATCAGAGAGTAATCACCGGCCTGCCACTCCACCCCCCGTCGCATTCACTCCGTCAAGGCTTTTTTTTGTCTGTGAAGTATTCTCCGTCTTTTTTTCCCATCCAGACGCACTGGTGTGTGACAAGAACAGCTATGCAGACAGTAAAGCGGCGCTCAAGCACATCCTGACGGCAACCCCGGGCACCCCGAACGCTCTTTTTCCACAGCCTCCAGAAGTGGGGTACCTTCAAGAGAAGGCTCGAATCAAGGGATGTCACAGGAAGCCTCCAAATGAGAGATACTGAAGCGAACGAAGGGATACATCCAGTGACTGAAGAGTTGACTGCTCATCTCGACTCGTTCGATTCATTCTGAACGAGGTGGATTTCTTTGCACGTTCTTGAGGGAACTGCAGGTGGCTGGAGAACTTTACTGAACTCAGACTAATTCTGAACTAAGACGAAAGTTCAAAAAGGACAATTATGGCCAACTCTGGGTTTCAGCTTCTAGGCTATTTTCTCGCTCTGGGTGGATGGATTGGCATCATCTCCACTACGGTGCTGCCCCAATGGAAGCAGTCCTCGTACGCAGGGGATGCCATCATCATGGCCGTGGGCTTGTACGAGGGCCTGTGGATGTCCTGTGCATCTCAGAGCACGGGCCAGGTGCAGTGCAAGATCTTTGACTCCTTGCTCTCTCTGGATGGTGAGTACTAAACCAAAGGTTCTTAATGCATGGGATAGTTCACAGTTCTACCATCATTTATGTCAATGCAAACCTGTATGAGGAAAGTGGAACATAAAAAGGTATTTTAAAAGATCTCTCCATGCATGATCAAGAACATTCTTCTTAAGTGTTCCACAGAAGAAGAAAGTCTGTCGTGAAGGTTCGGAATGTTTAATTTAGTTACAAATTAAAAAACTTAAAAGAACCACTTTTTCCTAGGTTCCACGGATGTTCTTTGTGGAACCAAAGATGCTAAGTGTATAATAAATATGTGCAAGTTTGATATAAAACACACATTTAAAAAAATATATTTGAAATAATAATTAAATCAAGATTCTTTGGCTAGAGGAGGTTGGCGCAAAGCGCAATCAACAGAGCTGCTGTGTGCACATGGATTTAATCAAGTCGTTTAATCGATCAAATTAAAATATGTGCGTTTTGACATATTATAATGAAACTCTTATGTGACACTAACCTCACCGAGGCGCTGACTCTACCAGACTGTTGAAATGCCGTGGAATGCAATTACATGGCAATTAATCAACATTTAGCGCCACTGTCATTGTCAATTTTGCAGTGGCTTGTTACGTCTAATCAGAATCAGTCACTTCTCGTCTATTTCTGGGACGGTCCCGGGAAGAAGACGTCTTTGAAAATCAATTATGAATGGTGGCTGATGATTGCGCGTTTAGGATGATTAAATTTTTTTTGTGACAAATAGCATCACATCCACATCTGTTTGCGATTTGTGGTTAAATATTACAACGCTGCATTCAGTGACAAAACATAACGGCTCTGAAGAGTTATGAGACACTTGCAAAACAACAATAGCAGAAAATATAATATAAATGTGGCATGGCTCAGAGAAAGCAGTTTGCCATCTTATATTCTGCATCGTTGCTTTAATAACAGCGTATTGTCTTGAAGTGATGAATGGCAGTTGTGTTGAGAAGAAAAGGCCAGTGTTTAGACAAACACCAAAGATATGTTCAGAATGCACATCCCCACACAACACACAGGTCGTCTTTATTGCTCTTTAGAGGAGGTTATGTGCAAACAAACATTTGGTGACATCTAAGATGACACACTTGTTGTAACAGATTTTGATTCCAAATGGAACCAAAAAGGTTCTAATAGCATGATGTCATTGGAGAACTTCCAGTGTTCCACAAAGAGCATCTACTGGTGCTTTAAAGAACCTTGAAGAATTGAAAATCTACAGGTAATCTCCAAAAAAAAAAAAAATCACATAGTCACCTCAAGAACCCTATGAAGCCCAAAATGGGTCTTTACAAGGAGAAGTTTTCTGTTGAACCTAAAATGCTTCAAAGAACCATTGAAGAACATCTCAAACCACAGTCATCCTTGCTGTAGGCTTTGTTGAAGTGCCAAAGCAATCACCACAGCAATGTTGTCTAAAACAGCCGCTGCTTTATCAAGGCACAACTTTCCACATAAGATCTGACAGGCTGCCACTTTCCACTTAATTACTGTTAGGTTTTGCGGAATATCATTTGGCTTTCATAGCATCTCTATCACAGACGTCTGCCGCTCATACACAAAGGCTGCACTCAGTACTGTACTGCTGCTGGTGGAATCTGTAACCCTCGGCCCACAAAGGGTGACGGGACCATCTGATTCCACTGTCCCCCCCCTCCTCCTAGCCTTAGGTCATCTGGTTGGATAGTGACTGCAATGTTCTGGCTTCTGTACGTACAGACAGCCTCCCACAAACTTGCATTGTTTGCCCTTTTTCTGCAGAAGTTCTAGTGTCTTTTCTTGAATAACTGTTATTATGTGCTGACAACTAAACACAGCATTTAGGATAAAACAACATGTCTATGAAGCACACTTGAGCTACGGTAATGCAAAGTTATAGAACTGGCATGGTAAGTGTGCCTTAAGAAATACTGCATCGAACGCGGACAAAAATTATAGTGTTTTGGTGTGTCAATCTAAAATGAAAGTATAAAACAGCCACAAAAAAAGAAAAAAAAGGCAAGGAATAACAGCTGCGTTTAAATCTGTTAAAAATAAAAATCGTTTTTTAAAAATAAAATAAAACTAAATAAAATAAATAAAAATCTATCTTATACATTATATATGCATATATTTGTTTTTAACTTTTTTTTTTAATATATGTATATAATTTAACGTTAATTTTTTTTTAATTATTATGTGTGTGTGTGTGTGTGTATATATATATATATATATATATATAAACTGTAAAATAAAAATAAATAAATAAAAAGATCTTGCACATTTTATATTATTTGTTTTTTAACATTTTTAATATATAATTTAACACTATTTTATATGTATATATGTATATTTTATATGTATATATATAACTGTAAAATAAATAAATTAAAAGATCTATTGATCAAATCTTATATATGTATACATATATTTGTTTTTAACATTTTTAAATATATATCTTAATATTAATGTTGTGTGTGTGTGCGCGTATATATAGAATTGTAACAAAAATAAATAAATTAAATGCTCTATCTTACACATTTTATGTATGTATATATTTGTTTTTAACATTTTAATATATATTCTAACATTAATTACTTAATATATATAATATAATACAATATAATATATAAAATTTAACTATAATTTAACATTACTCAATTTATATGTGTGTGTGTGTATATATATATATATATATATATATATATGTGTGTGTATATATATATATATATATATATATAGTAAAATAAAAATGAATTAGACGCTCTATCTATCTTACACCTTTATCTTACACATTATGAATATGTATTTTACAATTATATATATATAAAATGTTATAATTTAAACACTATCATTTTATATATGTATACATATATTTGTTTTTAACTTTCTTACATATATACACTATTTAAAAAAAATGTAAACATAAGTGAAATATATTCTATTGCTGTCAATGGTTATAAAAAAACACATTAATGGACTCTCAGCTTTCAATGCTGGTTCATTTAAACCTATTAGTTAAGGCTGATTTGAAAAGTAAACATCCACCCAGAAAAAAAATGAACTATAATGCAAGTAGACAACCGGAAAAATATGATAAGAAATGGAAACTAAATTTATGCAGATTATGGTTATCTGATTATAGATTAAACTATACTTTCTAACTTTTGGTTCTTTGTTCTAAATATTATATTTGCATGGATATGTTTCAGAAATCCTCGTTGAGGGCGTCAAAAACGATTATGACGTCATAAATAAGCGATCTGTGTGAGGAACGCATTGAGAGATGTTTTCAATGACGTGTAAAGCAGCCCACAAGCGCAAACAATAGACAAAGCCCGAGCCTCACATGCAGCTTCTCTTGAAGCATGTTCTCTGCCATTGTACGTGCGCTCGCCTTCCTTTCGTCCGTGCCAGGCGCTGCCAACCTTGGCACTGGACGAGGGATTGTGGGAGGACCCTCCACCCTTCACCCGGAGCCTAACTACCCGCATTCAAACCTGACCTTGAGATCACAGTGTTACTCCGCAAAACGCTCTCCTTACAAATCAAGAAGGATGAAAGCTCAGAAAATAAGAACGCTCTTATAAAGCACTAAAATCCTGCTTCAAAGGCGGCCTTTTCGTACATAAATCAAACATCAAAAGTCGTGTGATAATCTCTCCTCAGTTCTTGACTTCTTTTGAGATGCTGTTATACTTATTTTATGGCTTCGATTCATGTTTGATGCAACACTTTCAAAGCTTCTGTTGAAAATAAGCAGGTTGCAAAGGTGATTCCCATTACATGAACTCTTCTTTTGAGGAGATGTGCATATCAATGCATGGACAGTTCAAAAGGGTTGGTGGTCTGCTTCTTTTGTGTGATTCTGAGTTGAAGTTGAAGTCATTATCCATGCTGAACTGGCATGTTAGCATGTAGCTGTCACACAAAAGCAGAGACACAGGCATTGAAAACAATCCTTCTTTGTAGGGAAGCCACAGTAATCCCCTCTGTGTGAAACATGTAAAAATGTCACTCCTACAGCATTATGCATGAACCGAACACCGTGTGGGTTATCTGTGGAATTTTAATGTAGTGTAGCAGCTAGAGATCACCAACAAACTATGCTCAAAATAGACAAGAAAATGGTGCTGAAATGTTTACTCTGAGAGTTTTAGGGTTTCATGTGTTCACAACATGTCCAAGTCAAATTTCTGTCTAAAATTTAAACAAATATATTACATTTACATTGTGCATGAATAAAAATGATTGTTACATAAATGTGACCCTGTAACACAAAACCTTCTTAAGTAGCACAGGTATATTTGTAGCAATAGCCAAAAAATACATTGTATGGGTCAAAATGATCGATTTTTCTTTTATGCCAAAAATCATTAGGATATTAAAGAAAGATCATGTTCCATAAATATATTTTGTTAATTTCCTACAATAAATATATCAAAACTTAATTTTTGATTGCTAAGAACTTAATTTGGACAACTTTAACATTGAGCCACTATTAAATCTTTATGTAGTAAAATTATATGCATCAAAAATATATAGAAAAATGATAGAAAAAAGGTATGTGTATATACTATACATTTTTTTTTTTCTTTTGAAGAGCGAATCATGATCAGGACATGTTTTTGATAGGCTTTGATGTAAGTTTTACACTAAAAATTGGTCTCAAATGTAGAAAAAATAAAAATAAAATAATTAAATAAATAAAATAATATAATATAATAATAATATACAGAAGATAAGAAATAAAATACTTTTGCTTAATAATGCTTAATGTTTATGCTCAAAACAAGTGTGCATAAAATTGGCCAACATACAAAATAAACTTAAAAATAAAACAAATTCTTCTATATAAATATATATATTTTTTTAAATTAATTAATTAATTTATTTTTTCCCAAGACAAAATACAGTTTAAGAATAAGATCTGCAGTGTGAGGCTTCTGTTTACAGAACCTAATATTTGGTGTGTCAAATGCACAGCAAATTATAAATAATAAATTACCTATGTTAATGCATAAAACAAATAAAAAAGGGACAATGGATAAAATAAACTAAATTAAAATGCTAAACACTGATAATAAATCAGCATATTAGAACAATTTTTGAAGGATCATGTGACACTGAAGACTGGAGTAATGATGCTGAAAATTCAGCTTTGCATCACAGAAATAAATTTCATTTTAAAATATATTCACACAGAAAACTGTTATTTTAAATTGCAATAATATTTCATAATATTACAATTCTTTTGATTATTTAAATGCAGCCTTGATGAGCATAAGAACCTAAAAAAACATAAATCTTACTGATCCCAAATTTCAGAATATATATTATAAAATATATTTAAATATATTAATATATGTAAAATAGTTTTTTTTGTTCCTTGCTTCAAAACAAGACAATATGGATTAAGACTATAATCTGCCGTTATTTTTTATTTTTTGTCAAAATCACTCAGAATGAATATTTCTTAATTTTGAGTTCCTACTTAAACTCTCTATTACATGTGTTTTTTTTCCAGTCCACATTCAGACCTGTCGAGCTCTGATGGTGATCTCAGTGCTGATGGGATTCATCGCTATCATTGTGAGTGTGGTCGGGATGAAATGCACAAAGGTGGGTGACAACAACCCATCCACCAAGAGCAAGATCGCCATCTCTGGCGGGAGTCTGTTCCTGCTCTCAGGTGAGACTAAATTACACTAAACACACTGCATTAATTAAGTAGGTCTGGTGAGATTATATCAAATCGTGTTTTTAGATAAAAACATGATTTCTTTGTACTGGTGGTATACACTGGATTGACTTTAGATGATCATACCAGTAAACTTAGTATGAAACTACAGGCCTGGAGCGAAAATGTAAACAAAGTCATTACTACTCTCTACATGAGTGCTAAGAAAGAGTAAATTGTGTTATCTAGGTCAACATCGCACATACCTCAGTTCAGTAAATCACTCAGATTTGGTAAATAAATTGACATTCCTCCATTAGCCGCCACATTCTTGAGGTCTGTTTTTGTCCTTGGTCGCTGTATCACTTCTGACCATGCCAGAGTAAACAGGAAGTGGCTAGTCTGGTTACATTAGCACATTCTGCAAAGGCTGAAAGTAAACAAACAGATGTTGTCAATGACAGTGCTAAGACTGTAATTTCTATCATGTCTAGGTGTGTGTACGCTGGTGGCGGTGTCCTGGTACGCCACACAGGTCTCCTACCATTTCTTCGACCCGAATACGCCAATTAACGCCAGGTAGGACCATTGTTGATGGAAACTGGTATTTTTTAAGCTCAGCAGTTAAACATATTCTCATTAATTGATATAGTGAAAGCCAATCAAATATTACTGGCAAAAAAAAGAATGACACAAAAAAGTTATATATGACAAATATATATAAAACTACAAAATAGGTATAGATAGATAGATAGATAGAAACACACACATAAATTATTTATATACATATATCAGTATTTGTGTTAGAATTTATTCTATATTTATTCTATAAATGCATTATATAAGTATGTAAATATGTATAAAAATACAAATTAGATAAAACATAATATTTATATTTTTTTATTTTAGCCTATACTGTATATACATGTAAACGTGTATGTATATATACATATATATATATATATATATATATATTATATATACACAGTATAGGCTAAAATAAAAAAAATATAAATATCATGTTTTATTTTATTATATAAACAAATTATATGTATATTTATATAATGCATTTATATAATTAGTAGTATTTATATATTTTATTATAATTTATCTGTAAATAAAAAAAACTATATATATATATATATATATATATATATATATAACATATATATTATAATGTTTTTTTTTAAATTTACCAATAAATTATAATAAAATATATAAATACTACTAATTTGAGGCTGTTGATTTTAGGGTGTTGTCGATTGAAAATTTGGTGTGACTAAGCATAAATTTGGTGCAATTACTTATGGAAAAAATAATGTATGAAAATTAATAATGCATTTAAAGGCATAGCTCACCCAAAAATGAAAATTTCCTGATTATTTACTCACCCCCTGCCCATCGCAGATGTAGATGAGTTTCCCAGAGAAATCCCAGGATTTTTCTCCATTTAATGCAAGTGAACGTGGCTCACCGTAGACCATTTTGACAGTCCAAAATCCATATTTAGGCAGCTTCAAAGTAATTCACATGATCCCAGCAGACAAATAAGGATCTTCAGAGAAAAAAAAATAAACAAATTATATACTTTTTAACTACAAAAGCTCACCTTGGTCTAGTTCTGTAATTTCTAGTTCGGTAATGAACTAGAAATTGATGAATTCAATTAATTGATCAGCACATGGTGTTATTATGTACGTTTTTGTAAATAAGGATAAAGAGATGTTACCTGAACATAGGAATCACCCAATTACATTACCTTGTGATTGTTTATTAAAGGCGGGGCCTCTGTGTCTTTCAGGTATGAGTTTGGCCCCGCCCTCTTCGTCGGGTGGGCGGCTGCAATCCTGATGATGTTGGGCGGTTCGTTCCTCTGCTGCTCCTGCGTTAACGAGGACAGAAGAGGACAGCAGTTCTACCGGCAATCTCAACCCTCTACAGCCAGGGAGTACGTGTAAATACAAAAAAAATAAAAGCACAGCAGAAAAGGAGAAACTGTAAATGTAAAAAGAGCAGCGGGTACAAGAGACAGAGCTCTTCCCACCATGAGCACACCTTCTCACTCGCACTGACCGTTTTATCCAGGTCCAAAACACACAAACTAAACTATCACATGGACAAATATTTACATTGTCTAGGCCTACGGTCAAGAAGGTTTGTGTATTTTTTTTTGCAGAGATACTGTATAAGCATGTATCTTGCTATTGTGGAAATTCTGTACTTTATTGACATGGTTTTCCCAACATACCTTAATAAGCTTTTTAATTAAAGGTGCAGTATGTAATATCGACACGGTTTGTTTTAAAAGCAGTCCAAATTCATAATATGGGAGAGAGTTGTTTCTCCAGCCCGTCCTACTCAAACTTAAGGCTCACACGGGTTGCCAGATTGAGGACATGCAACACGAATGAACTGTCAGCTCATCACCGTTTTAAATACCTCTGGTGTTAGAGCTTTTTAGATGGACATTGAGGCTTTTTAGGTCAGGTAGTATCTCCAATATCTGATCCAGTTTGTTTGCTGGCTTCCATGGATGAAATATGCTGTTTTTTCGACTAACTGGCAACCCGGGGTGTTAAAATACTATTGGGTCAATAGGAAGTAGGCGGAGTCACACAGACCAAAACAAAAACAAACATTCGACACGGAATGCACATTTTAAAACAGAATAACTAACTGTAGCATAGTTTTTCAGAGAAAAAAGTATGCGAACTTAATGTTTCCTAAATATGTGCAAACGAATTATGGGATTTTTATTCCACAGTACAGCCAAACAATTACATACAGCACCTTTAGGAAATCCTATTTTTGCCAAAAAAAAGAGACTTTACAAACCAATTTGAAGCTGAAATCCCTAAGAAGTTACGATTTACACTGGACTCCTTTTTAAATTAATTTTACAAGGTTTCAGGGAAAATTTCCATGTACACTCAAACTGTTTTAATGTAAAGTGAATGGAAATATCGTCTGGGAACAAAGTCTAACCAAAACAAAAGATTTCACAGTCTTTATTTTGCCTTTCAACAAACTAAAAGGCAAATAAAGTCAAAAGAGAAGTAACTAGACGGATTCAATGTGGGATACAGCAACTATGTTCGGACTAGCATACTACTCTAATGATATATGCATTATATAATATGTATACTGTGAAAAGTATGCATGGAATACTACTACATTTGGGAAATCCCACTATTTTGTTTAAAATTAGACTAAAATGTAAAATAATCAATTACTTCCAATATGATATGCAACAATGTGGCCATGTGACAATGTATAATGCATTCTGTTTACATGCTATTTTTTAAATATAGTAAGCATTATACAGTATATACTGTGCAGTATTCAGCAAGTAGTATTTCAATCCGAACATAGCCTATATAGAAACGTGTCATGACTGTTATGATTGGCTGGTCTGTTCTGCATGGTGGGAGCTCTGTTTGCCAGCTATGTGTGTTTCTGACAGCCACGGTCACACTGACACCACATTGAGGAGACCAGGAGTTACGACACTTCCACCGTCCGCCGAAGTACAGAGAATTTCACTAGAACCATAGAGGACATTATTTACAACCATGGAGCTCCAGTGCTCCAGTGTGGGGACTGGGAATTGGCTGACTTGAGTCAAAAATGTAAACATGCTATTTAGATAAAGCACTTTTGAGGGAAAGTCCAACTTTGGTTTTAGACCAAATTATGTGTCAGAAAAGCATTCACAATTGACTGAGAATGAAATGATACAAATGGCTCAATGTGAGCAAAATGTCTAGACCAGGATAATTACAGCGTAAACAAAAAAAAAATACGTATGTACAGAAAATGTACATATTCTGAATAACATCCATTCATAAATAATGCTGAGATCTGTGAATCCGGTGTTTTCTATAATTAACCTCTTTTGCATAGAAAGAAAGCATGTTTGAGCAAAAAATGAATGACAATAGGCCTTATTTATGAATTACCATTCTTACATTGCTGCAAGACACAGACATTTGTTCTGCATGCATTTCATCTAAAAATAAAGACAAAAAAGGTCCAATGGTCCAAAGTTACTGCAAACATGCATGGCACAACGCTTTACCACCACACATTTAGTTTTGCAAAATGCAAATGACCTATTTTCTTTGAGTGTATAAGACTTCTTATTCATACGGAAGCCTGTTTTACACCACTGAATTGAAATAAAAAATGATAATGGTGACATTTTAGCGCACAGTTCTTACTTTTTCTTGCAATTACGAGTTTACATCTGTAAATTTTGACTTTTTTTCTCAGAACTGCATGATATAAACTCGCGATTTTAAATTTTTTCTTAGAACTGTGTGATGTACAGTCACAATTGTGAGTTATAAAGTCAGAATTGCAGGATATAAACTGGGAATTGCAATAAATTAAGTCAGAATTGTGAGATAAAAACGCCCAATTCTGGCTTTTTTTTCCCTTAGAATTGCAACTGTATATCATGCAATTCGAACACTTTAAACTTGCAATTGTGAGTTTATATCTCACAATTCCGAGAAAAAATTCACAGTTGCAAGTTCATATCAAGCAATTCTGAGAAAAAGTCAGCAACAACAGAATCGCAAAATAAAAACAGTTTCGATTTTTTTTTAAATGACAAAGTTTATATCTAAACATTCTGACTTTTTCCTGTAATTCTGACTTTTTTTTCCAGAATTACAACTTTATTTTATGTAATTTTGACATTATAACTTGCAATCGCAGGTTCTCAATTCTGAGAAAAAAGTCAGAATTAAAAGATGTAAACTCGCAATTGTGAGAAAAATGCCAGGATTGCAAGATAAAAACATACAATTCTGACTTTTCTTTCCTCACAATTACAAGTTTATATCTCACAATTCTGATTTTTCCTAGAATTGCAACTTTATATCATGCAATTCTGACTTCACAACTTGCAATTGTGAGTTTATATCATGCAATTCTGAAAAGAAAGTCACAATTACAAGTTCATATCAAGCAATTGTGAGAAAAATGTCAGAATTGTGAGACAAAAAGTTGCAATTACAATTTTTTTTTTATTTAGTGGCAGAAATAGGCTTCCATAGAAACATTACTCATTATAGGTAAATAATTAAAAAAAAAAAAAAACAAAAAAGTGTAGTAAACTGCAGTAAACTGTAAAACTGTTTATGATTATGATAATGAATATATACTATGATAACAAAATTGCACCAGTTTGCAACATCAGTCAGCCTAAAAGAACTTTTTCTACAGGTAAAATAACTATATGTGAATGGCAATATTGCATTTTTTACAGTCAAGCCATCAAAGCAATTTTAAATTTGAATTTGACATCACAAGCTTCACACATTCATGTTACAAATGATAAAAGGTTAAGTTGGACTACTATGCAAATTGGGTGCTGGAATAACGTGCAAACAAGTGAATTTGTCCCCACATCATTTTAGATTCAGATTCTCTGTAATAGGGCCATTTGAAGAAAAATAAAGCAAAAATAGTTTAAAACTGGTGGACAGTAAAAGTTTTATCTCCTGTCTCCAAAACCAATGAGGTGTTAGTTTTTGGACCTGGTAAAAAGTTAACACTCCTTAACTAACAAAAACTTCACTGTGCATGCAAGTGCCATGTAACCCAAGACTCATCTTCCTTTCAAATACTCTTTCTGAGATCTGAAGTTGTTGGCATATCGAATGCATTTTCCATCATCCATTTTTCCTAACATTTCCATGTTAACAAACAGCAAACGTCTACGTGGTGCCACATAACGCATTAACACTCAATGCACCGTCAAATGTCTCTGTCCCAGGTTCCTCTAATGCTGTTCTTCTCTGACTGTCTTCTTCTCTTCTCTAATTCAGGGATGAGTTGTTGAGTGAGACTAGTTTCCCTGACTGACCAACCCTCCCTGCCTTTATTCGAGGACTGTCCGAGCTCCACTCTCTGTATCTGTGTCCCTCACTC
This sequence comes from Labeo catla, assembly GCA_012976165.1. Taxonomy (NCBI): domain Eukaryota; kingdom Metazoa; phylum Chordata; class Actinopteri; order Cypriniformes; family Cyprinidae; genus Labeo; species Labeo catla. The sequence continues at coordinate 1,048,428 of VONZ01000112.1, forward strand.
CCACCTAGAATCCAAATTTGGACACTTGTCTGTACGATTGGACAAATGTCTCTTCTACACCCTACATACTTAAAATCTCTGTGCCTTTTTTTCAACATCTGATCAATAAACGTGTTCGAAAAACTGTCACCCCATATCTGTTGTGTGCTAGCCCCAAAACGTTTGACCCCTCTTTGTTTGTAACCTTTGTAAATATGTATTCTTGTAGCATGCACGTGAAAAAACACCCTCCGAAGCATGGACTGTTTCATTGCAATACGTCTGAAACGGTGGATCTGCCGTTTTCCTTGTAACTCAAACATGTTTTGTTTTTCTTTTAAATTGCAGAGCAAATGTTAAAAGTTCTCCACCAGAGAAAGGGGAGCAGTACTTGTAGTTTGGGAGAGGGCGACTTCGTGGGTCACAAGCTGTTAGATTTTGGCAACAGACAAGACACTCTCTTTCGGTAAAAAAGCAAAGAACTCCAGTAAAAACGTATGCTAGAATTAGAAAGCCAGCTGACATGTTTCCCTGTAATACAGACAATGCAGAGCAAAGCAATGCATTTCCAAACAACATGACTGTGTACTGTAGTAAAAAATGTCAGAAATTTGATAAGGAGTGAGCCGCAACAGCATTATCGCATATACGTGTGCAACAAATATGTCATTTTTTTGTTACAGTTGGAGTTTGTTATACTTGCCGAAAAACTATATCACTCATCTGGAGAGCATTGATTCAGGGTACATTATAATGCATTTAAATAATTATGCAAATCTTCGACATGTGCAGTGTAATATACTTTGCTATAACTGTGTTTTGACTCACAAATGTCTTTTAGTTTGCTAATAGTTGGTGTATGTCAGATGGATCTTTTACCCGAGGTAAAATCAATTGTTTTTTTCCTTATTTTTTGTTCATAAATGTATAGTACGTAAACTTCGAGGGGTTTGTCGCTGTTGATTTTGCTTCGAAAGAGACCCACGTGCGACACAGTTAAATCTCTTGGAAACTCTCTAGTGCACTTATGATTTGTCTTGGTGAATTGCATTCAACCTGCATTGAAAGGCACTATTTATCACAAATAATGTCTTTAAAGTGGTCGCGGACTCTGTAGGTTGTCATTAGAAATTTTTTAGTTCATGTGCCACCAATTATGTTACCTAATATTCACGTATGTATCATCTCATATGATGTATCGAGCTTTCTGTTTATGTTTTAAAATAAAATAAACTATACAAAGATATATTCTCATGTGTGTCATTTGGGGAAAGTGCTATAAATAAACTAAATAAACATCTACTAATAATAAACTATACATAAACATCTACATAAATATACAGTTGTATGCGGAAGTTTGGGAACCCCTTGCAGAATCTGTGAAACTGATTAAACTGTTAAACTGATCACTATTTTTTAGAAAAATCCTCCAGGTCCTGCGGATTCTTAAGTTTTCAGCATCTTTTGCATATTTGATCCCTTTCCAGAAGTGACTGTATGGTTTTGAGATCCATCTTTTCACACTGAGGACAATTGAGGGACTCAAACACAACTATTAAAAAAGGTTCAAACATTCACTGATGCACCAGAAGGAAACATGATGCATTAAGAGCTGGGGGGTGAAAACTTTTGAACAGGATGAAGATGCCCAAATTTTCCTTATTTTGTTGAAATATATATTTTTTCCATTTTGTTCTGCCCTTCGGAAGCAACAGAAGCTACTTCCATGTTTTCCAGAAGACAAATTAAGTACAATTTACCTTGATCTTCAAATTCAAAAAGTTTTCGCCCCCCGGCTCTTCATGCATCGTGTTTCCTTCTGGAGCATCAGTAAGCGTTTGAACCTTGTTTAATAGTTGTGTTTGAGTCCCTCAGTTGTCCTCAGTGTGACAAGATGGATCACAAAAACATACAGTCACTGCTGGAAAGGGTTCAAATATGCAAAAGATGCTGGAAAACTGAAAAATAGGCAGGACCTGGAGGATTTTTCTGAAGAACAGTGCTCAGTTTAACTGTTCAGAACAAACAAGGGACTCATGAACAACCATCACAAAACAAAAAAAAAAAAAACAGTCGTAGATCATCCAGGTAACCACACACAGTATTAAGAACCAAGGGTTCCCAAATTTTTAAAGAGGGTAATATTAAAATACTTTCAGCTATTTTTAGTCTTGTGGACTATATGTAAAATATCTTACTCAGGACAGTACTAAATAAAAAAAAAAAATATCATGCATTTTGTATGATCTCTCTTATTTTGTTAAAATTATTCAGTTTCACTGATTTTGCAAGAGGTTCCCATATATCATACATGAAATGTAAGTCTGCATCGAATGTAAGTATTTAACCAACAAATATTGAATCTCAGAAGGGTTTAAAAATAATTATATGTGGCCTAGGACCTCAAAACCAGTCATAAGGGTCAGATGAGTTTTGTATGTCATCTGAAAGCTGACTAAATAAGTTTTCCATTGATGTATGGTTTGTTAGGATAGGACAATATTTGGCTGAGATACAACTATTGAAAATCTGCAATATGAGGGTGCAAAAAAAAAAATCTAAATATTGAGAAAATCACCTTTAAAGTTCTTGGCTTGCATCATTTTCCAATCTTGTCTTTACAAGTTCCTATACTTTCTCCATCATCATATTAATAAAAGGCCAAAAAGCAAAAAACAAGTCAAGCTCGCTGACTTCACTTCATCAATTAAATAGGCCACGTAAAACCAGATTAACAGTTAGACTAGCTCAAACTGAGTCTAGCCAGACAATAAATCACGTACGTCTCACCTCCATCTCAGCATCTCACCACGATTCAGACCTGTTTTTTACACCTGGATGATCTCTTCCTCATGAATGCCGTGCTTGACCGAGCGTCTGGACCCCTGATGCTGCTCAATTTGAGCAAAAGATAGACTGTCTGTTTTGTTTGGACTGACTTGGCCTGGTTTCGAAGTCATTAATGTAATCCTTCAGACTGGTGTTTGAATGGAGGGGCGAAACAGGTCTGTGCTTTTGCCAGTCTTATTTATGATAGTGTCATGCTAGAGTCACGCGGTTGTTTAGTAGTAACTGACAAAATCATCCCGACCACAGCATTATATATAGTCTGATTCTGCCTTCAAGTTATGGCAATAATCATTTTAAGTATGCATGCTACTGCAGTGTCATAGCTAGCATTGTAGGCATCAATTAAAGATTTGTGGTGGAACATCAACTGTTTATTTTGTATGCATTTTATTCTCTACATTTTGTTGCATTATTGCTAAAACAGTTCAACAGAAAGGAAAAAATGTGAAATTGTCTAATGTGTCCACTTCATTTTCACCAAAATTATTTGATTACATCATAATTTTGCCTTTCAAACTCATAAATTAAAACCTAAAGGCATTTAAACAACAGTTTTTTAGTACTTATGTATTCAAAACCCACATTGCCGCTAACATATTTCAGAAGCATTTGGTGGATTGCTGACTTGGTATCAGGTTTAATTACATCCGATAATTTCGAGAGTATTTGTCAACACGCACAGGGTACGGAGTGGGAAATTTCAGCACATGGTGATGGATGTCGAAAGAGAAAATGAGTGAAACCTCAGCTATTCCGGAATGTTCTGTAACAGTTCTCCAGCACATGTTTTCCATTTTGAAATATCATTTATATGCAGTTTACCATCCCAGTTTCAGTTTCATGTTGAAAACAAATTAAATAATTAGAATAAATAAGTTAAACATGTAAAAACTCCTCTTTTATTTTAAAACCCACCAAAGCTGTCTGCAAAAACACTGACTGCAGAACATGGAATTTCAAAACCAGTGAGCGATATTAAATATTTAAGCACAGCTAGGAAACTAAGAGTAATTATTGGTTAAATACAACAACATTACAACAGTTATGGGTTTGTTTTTGACTTTGGTTTAAAGAAACAGTTACGCAAAAATGAAAATTTGCTGTGAATTTACTCACCCTCAGGCTATACAAGATGTAGATGAGCTTGTTTCTTCAGCAGATTTGGAGAAATATAGCATTCCATCACTTGTTCACTAATGGATCCTCTGCAGTGAATGGGTGCTGTCAGAATGAGACTCCAAACTGCTGCTAAAAACATCACAATAATTCACAAGTAATCCACACCAATCCAGTCTATCAATTAACAATTTGTAAAAGCCAAAAGATGCATATTTGTTAGAAACAAATCCATCATTAAGGTATTTTTAACTTCAAAACATTGCTTCTGTCTAAAATACAAGTCCTCAATACATAAAATTGCTTTCTCCAATGAATATTACTTTAATTGTCCAGATAATAATAAATTAGACTATTAAACTAGACAATTAAGCATTTATGTTTCATCTGTACTAAATGATAGTTCAACTGTTAATCATTTATTGGTGTTATAAAAATCTAGCAGAAATACAATTGGGTGTCTTATCAATGTGTGATATTCAACTCTACGTCTTGCAGAGTTTAGTTCCAGTTTGACTCAAATACCTTAAACAGGTAATCATGGTCTTTGAGTTTGTCACTTAAATACAGCATGTTGTCCAAGTATCATGACTGTTTCTTTAGGAGCAATTGTCCTTACAATTGTAACTAATGTGGTTTATAAGTGGTTAACTAAGTTTGATGCAGCTGGATCCAATACTGGCCACCTCATATGTTCACAGTTCAGTACTGACAAAACTTTCTCTTCCAAGACAGCATGTAGAAAATACTTATGTTGATGAGGGTAGCGCTGCACCCTAGTGGTCATTAACAGATTACATTAGTTTTTGTGAATTCTTTTTAAAGGTGAAAAATCAATAGTGGCATTTTAGATTTTACTGTTTAGCATTGTTTTGAAAAAAAGTGTGCAACAAATAAATTTGGTTTTAAATTTGATTCTTTTTAACCGATATACTTCCCATATTAGATTGTTTCTGATGAGCTTGACTAAGGTTTATCATCCTAATTTAAGTTGAAGTAGTGGTTTTTGACTTATTTTGCTTCATTAAGCATTCATCAAATGATGATCCAAGTAAATAAAAACATAACATTAAAACATCACCATGTGATATGCAAAATTACTAATATGACACATGCAGGCTGAACTTGAAAATTGACAATATATTTTTTCTTACTGAGCTCTTATTTTTTTTTGCACTTACTTTATTATTTAATCAGGACATATCACGCTGACATCTAATTTGACTACCTTTAACAAAGCAATAGATAGGTTTGTTTTAGATTAATAAATTTGCACCAAATTACTGAATTTGATTAAATGCAAAACATTTGAAGTCAATAAAAACATGTTGTGTTTATTATTATTATTATTTATTTTTTTGCTGTCCTCCTAACTATGAGTGATTATAATAAGTTATAGTTTAATTTTATTATTTGCATTTACCACAGTTTTTTCCTTGCAGACTGTAACCCTATCAGTGTTATTTTGGTAACACTTTACAATTAAGAGTTAGCTACATTAGTTAACATGAACTAAGAACAAACAACACTTCTGCAGCATTTATTAAGCTTAACTGTGTTAATTTCAGCATTTACTAATGCATTATCAAAACCACAAGTTGCGTTTGTTAACGTTAGTTAACGCACTGTGAACTAACATGAGCAAACAATAAACGACTGTACATTAACAAAGATTAATTAATAGTGTAGTAAATGTATTGTTTATTGTTCTTTCATGTTAGTTATTACATTAATGTTAACACATACTATTGTGATATTATTATAGAATTTGTTAATAATTTTCTTTTTATTTAATTTTTTAATATATTTTCTTTTTTTATCTTAGTTTTAGTTTATAATAGTGAAATAGTGAAAACTTTAGAAATTTTAAAATTTCTATATAGGTTTTATTCATTTTTAAACTAAATTAAAACTAAATTCAAATGACAAATGTTGCTTTGGCAACTAGATGATATAAAAAAACAGATTTATTTAATTTTATTTTATTTTTATGTTAATGTTTATTCTATGTTAACAAACACTTGTGATTTAAATAATACATTAGTAAATGCTAAAATTAATATTAAGTAAGATTAATAAACGCTGTAGAAGAATTGTTCATTCTTAGTTCATATTATTTAATGAAGTTAACTAATGTTAACTAATGAACCTTATTGTACAGCGTTACCAGTATGTTTTTATGGTTTTAAAGGCACAATATGTACGATTTTTGTAATAAAATGTCCAAAAACCACTTGCACAGTGTTATATATTTCATGCAGTTGTGTTCTTACGTTATCTCAAAAGTTCTCAAGGATTTGTTAATCCAGAGAAATTCCATTTTTAAATAATGACTCATCTCTGGTCTTTGTCGCCTATCAGTATATATATATATTTTCGGCTGTTTTTCTATTTCGGTCGAAAACCGAAAATGCAATTTTCAGCTGATAATTTTCGGCGGCCGAAAATTCAGTGCATCCCTAGTTTTTATCAAGTCTGGTGAGCAAACCTATGGTAATGTAATTAAATACAGTATGTGCTGCACAAAAACATTTAGCCATACTTGCAAATATGGTGGGTTCATTCAAATTTACTTTTAGAACTTTTAGAATTTAGGTAAGTTAATAAAAAGTATTACATTACCTCATGATTGAGCATGATTTGTGAAAACGACATTTCCCAACATGCCATGCTCCGCCACTGCGTCATCGAGCTTCGCCTCCGTTATTGTTTTGAAAATGCGAAAACTTACATATTGTGCCTTTAACCTTTCAGGAAATTTTAAGTCACAACCTACTAGTTCAGAGCTGAAAATACTCAGGCTACACATATGTTGACCACAAAACTTGTGAGAAAAGCCATTTTCTAGTAATAAGCGTGGCACAGTGAGCAGACACCCATAAGCAATGAATTGGATATAACCAGTCCATTTACTCTGAGGTGTGTCAGTCAACAGATTTTAAACAGACCATTAAAGTTCAGTGAATCAAGGTGTTGTGTATTCACTTGACTTGCTCCCTCGGTAAACAAAAAGCCTTATCAAAATCAAATGATAACCAGTGGTCCATAATCCATTTTGTATGTTTGACATTCAAGTGTTTTCTTGTTTCTTGAAAATGGATCTCAAAATTACGGCAGCAGTGGGGAGTCTGACTTGAAAGTATAGCGTTTGCCGCAAAAACATTAACCATGCTTGAACTCTGCTCGTTTTTTCCTGCTTTTTCTTTGGTTTGTGTTGTTGCCAATCCATCAGAGAGAATACCCCCTCCTGTTAAGAGTAATGACTGAATGAGTGTTTGGCTTTTCTGTCGCCTACAGCCAGTCAGCAGCGTAACGCAGCTTCATTACGCCAGTGTGCTGTGGGGCCCAACTTTCAGTGTCAACTTCCAGGAGAAAGATTTCCAGCCAATGAATGAACGAATTCCTGCTAGCACTCTATTATGTGACTAATAGATGACATTAGAAACATTAATTAGAAGCATTTAATATGCAATTATCAGTTTTTCCCCCATACAAACAGTGGGTTGTTGTTATATATGTTTGCTAAGGATGTCACTGATAAATAGAAATATATTTCAACTCTCTCAATCATTTAGCTTAACAAATAAAATCTCAAAACTTAGTAACATACTTGATAGCAACTCGCCTAGGACATGCTATCAATGTACTATTTTTTTTAGCTGTTTAGTAACCGTTAAAAACATGCTAGCAACATGCTAATCATACTAGAAACATACTGACAACATGCTAACAACATGGTAACAACATGTTAATAATACTAGAAACATGCAAACAATATGGTATCAACATGTTAATTATGTTTTAAAAACATGCTAACAGCATGATAATAGTGCTAGAAACATACTAACAACATGCTAACAACATATTAGCAACATGCTAATCATGCTAAAAACATATTAGCAACATGCTAATCATGCTTTAACAATCCAACGTGTTAAACATGCTAAAAACATGTTAGCAACAATGCTAATAATGTTAACAACATGCTAGCAACATGACATTCTTGTCACATTACAAACATGCTAACACCATGGTAATCATGCTAGAAACATGCTAGCAACAAAGAACATCCTAATCACGTTACAAACAGACAACATGCTAATTGTGTTGTCAACATGCTAATCACATTAGTAACACATTAGCACCATCCTAATCAGGCTAGAAACATGCTAGCAACAAAGACACAAAATGCTAATCATGTTAAAAACATACTAACAACATGCTAATCGTGTTGGCAAAAAGCTAACAAGATGATTATCACATTAGAAACATGTTAACACCATGCTAATCATACTAGAAACATGCTAGCAACATAATTGTGTTGGCACATGGTAAAATACTAGAAACATGCAAGCAACAAAATAGGAACATGCTAATCATGCTAGAAACATGCTAGCAACAAAGAACATCCTAATCACGTTACAAACATACAACATGCTAATCGTGTTGTCAACATGCTAATCACATTAGAAACACATTAGCACCATCCTAATCATGCTAGAAACATGCTAGCAACAAAGAAACAAAATGCTAATCATGTTAAAAACATACTAACAACATGCTAATCGTGTTGACAAAAAGCTACCAAGATGATTATCACATTAGAAACATGTTAACACCATACTAATCATACTAGAAACATGCTAGCAACATACTAATTGTGTTGGCACATGGTAAAATACTAGAAACATGCTAGCAACAAAAAAGGAACATGCTAATCATGCTAGAAACATGCTAGTAACATGTTAACTGTGTTGGCAACATGCTAATGATGTGTATACTGTTAGAAACATGCCAGCACCATGCTAATCATGCTAGAAACATACAAACAACAAAATAGGAACATGTTAATCATGTTAAAAACATGCTAACAACATGCTAATCATGTTGGCACATGGTAAAAATACTAGAACCATGCTAGCAACAAAATTGGGACATGCTAATCATGCTAGACACATGCTAGAAACATGCTAATTGTGTTGGCCAACTGGTAACAACATTAATATCATGTTATAAACTTGCTAACACAATGCTAATCATGTTAACAATATGCTGATAATGTTAAAAACATGTTAACAACACATATTAGAAACATACTAGCAGAATGCTAATCATGCTAGAAACATGCTAATGATCCTAAAAACATGCTAGCAACATGGTGGCAACATGCTAATCATGCTAAAACATGTCAACAACAACTAATAAGGCTAAAACATGTTAATGATGTTAAAAACATGTTTGCAACATGATAACATGCTAATCACGGTAGAAACATGCTATCAACATGTGTCTATGTATGTATCTATCTCTGATTTATCTTCAAAACAATCAAAATGTAATCGTTAAAACTACTTTATTCTTCAAACTTCAAAATTTGCTCTTTATTAGTTAGTAAGGTAGTATGGGGTGGGGTTAAGGGATACAAGGGATAAAAAGGGATAAAAAATATGGTTATGCAGAATAAAGCATTAATATGTGCTTTATTAGTCCTAATAAACAGCCAATATACATGCTAATACGCAACAGTTTAATAGTGTTTAATAGTAATTAATAATAATTCCTTACATTTATATAGCGCTTTTCTGGGCACTCAAAGCGCTTTACATAGAAGGGGGAATCTCCTCAACCACCACCAGTGCGCAGCATCCACCTGGATGATGCGACGGCAGCCATATTGCGCCAGAACGCCCACCACACACCAGCTTATTGGTGGAGAGGAGATGTAAGTGATGAAGCCAATCAGAATATGGGGATGATTAGGAGGCCATGATGGTCAGAGGCCAATGGGCAAATTTGGCCAGGATGCCGGGGTTACACCCCTACTCTTTTTCGAAAGACATCCTGGGATTTTTAATGACCACAGAGAGTCAGGACTTCGGTTTAACGTCTCATCCGAAGGACGGTGCTCTTTTGACAGTATAGTATCCCCATCACTACACTGGGGCATTAGGACCCACACAGACCACAGGATGAGCACCCCCTGTTGGCCTCACTAACACCTCTTCCAGCAGCAACCTAGTTTTCTCAGGAGGTCTCCCATCCAGGTACTGACCAGGCTCAACCCTGCTTAGCTTTAGTGGGCAACCAGTCTTAATAGTATTAATAGTTAATAGTCCTTAAAATAGTTTTACCCAAAATGTGTGCTTTTTATTCATTTTTTCTGTCACTTTTTTTACAGTTCAACTTTTTCCTTGCATAGTTTTACCGCAATTGTAAGAAAACAAAAAAACACATTAATACATGTAAAACAAATGTATACATACATAATACACAATGTACGTTTATAGATAATGGATTTTAATTTATAAATGTGTGTTATTTCATTTTATCTTCCAATAATAAGGGTTTGATTGACTGCAGTTTCTCAAATGAAGTAATTTCAGTCTCTAGAAACGGCCTCTAAGGGGCAGCATTTTCCTACATCTACACCAAATCTCTCACCACAGCCAACCGATTACAGACAGACAGACAGAACGAAACACTTCAAGTCTGTCTCTGGAAAATGACAGTAGTAATTTTTAGCGTTGACTTGGGAGAGTTTGCACTGTCTGCGGAGGTGAACCTTTGAATGCCCCATTTCCCAAAGCAGAGAACACATGGAAGACGCTGCAGGTCCCAGTCATTTTACTGACAGACTGCAGATGCTCATTTTGACAAATGACTGAGACGAGTGTTTAATTAAGCATTTCATTACTCTGCTCTCATCAAGCAGACAGTGCTTATGAAATATGGGCAATAGATGATGCAGAGATGTTTCAATAATTGCTGTCTGTTGTCAAAAAAGATGAAAGAACAAGGAATAGATGGAAGAAAGTTATTTATTACTATCTGATGATGCTTTAAAATGATGTTTTCAAGCTCATAATGGTGTAATGTGTACATCCCAGAATACATTACTGATTAATTTTTTTAGAAAGATGAACTGTAATTAGTGATGTTTGCTAAGACAAGCCATTACCTTTTACTCCTCCTAATTATAGTTACTGATTTGAACAAACTTCTAATAGTAAATAGTAAGCTTTGGGGTGTAACTAAACTTGCAATGTTAGTGTTACAGACATGAGATACCAGAATTCGTATGGCTTGCATGCAAATAAATAAATAAATAAAACCCCATAGACTTGCACTGAACAACTGAGCAACTGCATAGCAATACCCTACCAAAAAAAAAAAAGATGGTGAGCAAAACAAGAGAAATGTTGAATACTTGACATGCATGAATCTTGAAAAATATAATAAAAAAATATCTAGACAGAGATATAGACAGATAATATAATGATCAATAGAACATTCAATTATAGAACTAGATAGAATGACAGAACCACAGAATAATAGATAGACAGATAGATAGACAGACAGACAGATAAATAAAACAACAGAACAATGGATAGATAGATAGATAGACAGACAGACAGATAGATAGAACAACAGAACGATAGACAGAAAGAACGACAGAACGACAGAACGATAGAACAGGACAATAGAATGATAGAATGACAGATAGATGATAGAACGACAGAACAATATAACGATAGATAGATAGAACAGAACGATAGAATGATAGATCGAATGATAGATAGAACAACAGAACAAAAGATAGATAGATAGACAGATAGATAGATAGAAAGATAGATAGATAGAACAACAGAACGATAGACAGAAAGAACGACAGAATGATAGATAGAATTACAGAACAATAAAACAGGACAATAGAATGATAGAATGACAGATAGATGATAGAATGATAGAACGACAGAACAATATAACGATAGATAGAACAGAACTATAGAATGATAGATCGAATGATAGATAGAAAAACAGAACAAAAGATAGATAGACAGAGACAGATAGATAGATAGAAAGATAGATAGATAGAACAACAGAACGATAGACAGAAAGAACGACAGAACGATAGATAGAATTACAGAACAATAAAACAGGACAATAGAATGATAGAACGACAGAACAATATAACGATAGATAGAACAGAACGATAGAATGATAGATCGAATGATAGATAGATAAATAGAACAACAGAACAAAAGATAGATAGATAGATAGAACAACAGAACGATAGACAGAAAGAACGACAGAACGATAGATAGAACGACAGAATGATAGAACAGGACAACAGAATGACAGAATGACAATAACGATAGATAGAACAACAGAACGATAGAATGATAGATCGCACGATAGAACGATAGATAGATGGAACAACAGAACGACAGATAGACAGACAGAAAGAACGACAGAACAATAGAATGACAGATAAATGATAGAACGACAGACAGAATGACAGATAGAACGACAGATAGACAGATACATAGGATGACAGAACAACAGAATGATAGATAGATAGATAGATATATAGATGATAGATAGATAGATAGAAAGAAATAGAATGACAAAACAGAACGATAGATGATAGATAATATAACGATTGAAAGAATGATAGATAGATAGACAGAAAGAATGACAGAACAATGGAACAACAGGACAATAGAATGATAGAATGACAGATAAATGACATAACGACAGAATGATAGAATGATAGATAGAACGATAGATAGATACATAGATAGAATGACAGAACAATAGAACGATAGAGATAGATAGATAGATAGATAGATAGACTATTTTTGACAATAACTACAGGGCGCTTCAAATCAGTCACTTACGAGGTTCCACTTCTGTCAGAATGGTGTTAGAAGGCAGCTGCATATATAGGCAGTAGACAGAAAGACAGCTGACTAGGTTTTGAGTTTATTTTTCATAAATGTGATTTAAATGTTGTTCAAAGTCAGCAGAACTAACAGAAAATCCTTTCACAATCAACTCTGTGTGTCTGGCCTCACATACTCACCCACTCAAAACAGAAAATCTTTCTAAACGGAAAGCGCTAAACGGAAGGCGCTGGAAATCCTATTAGCGCTCCCCTCCTCGGATCTCTGCGAGACGCGTCTGAGTTCAGCGCTGATGATGTGTGATGTCTGTGACACCCGCGTGACCCCGACTTCGCATCATTAACATTGTGCTTGGACAACTGTATGCGTGAAACGCTAAAAAAAATTAGACCCCACGGCGTCCACAAACATCCCGACACCCGGAGTGTAAAGCCCGTGGGGCTCGTTTCGTCACACTCTCTCCTTCAAAAACCAAGCTCCCGGTGGAGGATGTCTTTAACACTGATCTGGAGTCAGACTCCCCTGTGCGAATTGCAACCTGAGGCGTTACAGGCGGAGTCATGAACTCGGTTTCGCATCAGTGTAAGGGGAGCGTACTAACTCTTTAAAGCAGGTGAGGTTGAAAATGAGGCTGTCAGACTTCTGCCTCCTCTGCCTCTCATCCTGTGTGAGTCATAAGCGGGTAGGAGGACTTTTGAGTCGCTGCCAGTCAAGACAGGCAGAAATGGGTCACCGAGTGTCTGTCGCAGAGATTAAACGCTAAAGGCCTTCATTGCTCACTTAAGATGTCTTATGTTTGCATTGGTTGATTGTTCCAACATGCTGCACCCAGAATTCACAGCTGTTGTTAAACAAATGACCACAGTGCCATGTTAAGGCATTGCAGTATTGCCAGTGTCATCCATCTTGAATATTAGAGGTGAATTAGTTAATATAGTGAGCTGCCCTTGTTTACACAGGCAGCTGCCTTTTAGGAAATGGAACCTGATTTGAAACGCTCTACAGTGGCAACACAAAATGCACAAGAGCTTCGACTTGATTTTGATGTAAGCATATTGCATACAGATGCATATACTCTATTTTACAAAAATATTGCATACAAAATAGTGCACTAGATTTTGGAACAGAACAATTGTGTGCAAAATATTTGCACTCATGAGGCAAGTTTGACCCAGACATGGCATTGCATTAATTTTACAGTGATTAATTATTACAAATAATGTTTTAACAAATAGGCAACATCAACCAGGCTGTTACTGCTGTTAATCCAGCAACTTTAAGTTTAAGGTTTCAACAACGGCCTACAGTTAACTAAGACCTAAAATTTTTCCTTTCGATCTTAATTAATCAGTCCCTCCTTTTCAAGTAGATTTAAAGCTTATGGTGCATGTGCAAAGGAGCATGGGAAAAGAGCAGGGAGACGCCTGAGTTCAGCCCGGTGGTAGGGAAAAGGCGAGGAGGGTCACATCACAACTCGCATATTAATCCGCAAGGAGGCCGTATCGATTAGGTAAGCATATCTAAGCTTTCCTAGCTGCCGACGATCGCCATGCAACAACACAACAGATGCTGTTTCCTCCGTACATGTGTGCACGGACTGACAAGAAACAGGATGGAGGGGACGGCTGCGGCGGTAATCGCATGGTAAACAGCTGTGAGCGGCTAACTCAAAACTCACTGAAGAGGAGCACGCCCGCTTCTTAAAGCAGAAGGAAATATGACTGCAGTTGGCTGGATTTGGATTGAAATATCGCAAGGTTTTTTTTCCCCGTAATCCCTCATGCCTGAATACACGAATGGTACGGATGTGTTTTGAATGTTTATTTGTAGTATTGCACCATTGAGTCCAATGGGTGAGTTGTGTGAAAGCATTGTAGTTTCATCATATTTGAATTTCCTAATTTAATTGGGATTGATGGAATATTTTTCTGCCACTTTTATATTCCAGTGGAATTTTATCTTATTTTATTGAAGAAAGATTTCACCCAAAAATGAAAAATTGCTGAAAATGTACCCACCCTCAGGCCATCCAAGATGTAGATGAGTTTGTTTCTTCATTAGTTTTGGAGAAATGTAGCATGTCATCATTTGCTCACCAATAGATTATCTGCAGTGAATGGGTGCTGTCAGAATGAGAGTCCAAACAGCTGCTAAAAACATCACAATAATCCATAATTCACACCACTCCAGTTCATCAATTAATGCTAAAAAGATTAAATTTAGCATTAGATCACTTGCTCACCAATGGATCCTCTGTAGTGAATGGGTGCCGTCAGAATGAGAGTCCAAACAGCTGATAAAAACATCACAATAATCCACAAGTAATCCACACCACTCCAGGCTATCAATTAACGCTAAAAAATTAAATTTAGCATTAGTTCTCTTGCTCACCAATGGATCCTCTGCAGTGAATGGGTGCCATCAGAATGAGAGTCCAAACAGCTGATAAAAACATCACAATAATCCACAAGTAATCCACACTACTTCAATCCATCAATTAACGATAAAATATTAAATTTTGCATTAGATCACTTGCTCACCAATGAATCCTCTGCAGTGAATGGGTGCCATCAGAATGAGAGTCCAAACAGCTGCTAAAAACATCACAATAATCCACAATCCACACCACTCCAGTCCACCAATTAATACTAAAAAGATTAAATTTAGCATTAGATCACTTGCTCACCAATGGATCCTCTGCAGTAAATGGGTGCCGTCAGAATGAGAGTCCAAACAGCTGCTAAAAAACATCAGAATAATCCACAAGTAATCCACACACCTTCACAAGATGTTAATTGATGGACTGGAGTGGTGTGGATTACTTGTGGATTACTGTGATGTTTTTATCAGCTCTTTGGATTCTGACGGCACCCATTCAGTGCAGAGCAATCAATGGTGAGCACGTGATCTAATGCTACATTTCTCCAAATCTGTTCTGATGAAGAAACAAAATCATCTACATCTTGGATGGCCTGAGGGAGAGCGAATTTTGAGCAGTATGTGATCATTTCTGGGTGAACTGTCCCTTTAAAACGTTATTATATATCAGTAAATATCTTGGAAATGTTTTGCATGCTCCACACAAACATTTTAAACCTTAAAATATGAAAATGAATCATAAAATATGAATTACATTCATAAATATCATCACAACCAACATTTTGCTTCTAAACAATTTAATATGTAAGATACATATAATGCTAACTAATAAAGAGAAGTCTATTTCACTTTCAAAAGTTTTATAACATTATTCCCACTGTCATTTTTATTGCAGAATGCTAATGGAGATGCAACTCTGGTGACTATTGTAAAAAAAAATAAAAAAAAAAATGACAAACTTCCCATGATGCATGTCAGTCCACACACATTATACTAGTGAATATAATGCAAACAGCATTTTAAAGGTTTATTTTCTACATGGTCAAATGTGGCCATCGTTGAAGAAACACTTGGATCTTTTTAGGGGTGTAAATCTCATAGCTGCTGATACCGTTTTCTACTTCCCCACCCTTTTTTCCCAGCAGGCATCTGTTAAAAAACAGGAACCATATTTCACCCCCATGTCTGAACGAATCCTGCTTTTAAATGACGTTTCCTGTTATTTTCTATTTTTATTTTTTTTCCCTGAGCTGTTGGTTTTGTGCTCCATCTCAGCACGGGCTTCATTAATCAAGCAGTCCGGAGAGAAATAGCTCACCTGCTTGCTGAGGCGTTTATCTTTAGCTAATTTCCTGGCGGGATGCCTGTCATGCTGTGTTTAAAACCAGGAACAGGTGTAAACAAAACAGGGCCAGGGTCTCAGGACTGTATCTGCTCTGTATATTTCTTTATATCAGCAGACCTGTCTGAAAGCGGAAAGAAGTGCATCATAATAAGTTTGTGACACCTCTGAACTGTGTAGACTGCTTTTCCATAATTGCATTTTGAGTTAGAAGTTTCAAAGCCAGTATTATCAGCATGCATGAAAGAAATGTCTTGATTGGATTTGCTTACTTTGATTTCTAGAGGGCCACATCTATTGATATTTTTAATTACACACAGACATATATTGGTGAACCTCACAAACTCTGCCATAAACCATCCGCATTTCATCCCATAATCAAATAAAAATAAGAACTTATCTTTTAATCCCTTCACACGGTTGCTACTGAAGATGCAATGTGGCTATTATGGGATTAAATAGATTTATAAATTATCTTACATCATTTAAAACATTTTTTGTGGCATTTAAAATGCTTCATGTAGTATATTTTACTTTACTTAAGTCTAAACAAGTTCAAATGACCTTCGACAGTGTTAAAAAATTAATTCTAGTAAGACTAGAACTTTTGCACTGTCATTTTTTGATAAAAAGTACAGTTACCCTCAAAATTTACTACTTGTCAGTAAAAAAAAAAGACATATTTAAATACATTTAACAATATTTCTTAGAGTTATATATTTGTATTGTCTTTAATACAAATATTTTTTAATTCTATAAATTTTATTAAATATATTAAATACTTAAATATATTTTAATTAAAAATATTGTATTGCAACTGTATTTTAATAGAATTTAATAAGAATCACCACTGAGAATGATGTAAATGACATAATATTAATAATAACAATAACAAACGCAATGCATTTGTAAGTGCATTATTTAATTAAAATAAAATGTTAAAATGCACAAATAAAATCATACTAAAAAAATAGAATAGAATATTTGTTAAATATTTTCCTTTTAATTTTGGGGATGATCCAGACATGTTTTCAGGACATTCACCTATATTTAGAAAAAGTTTGTGGGCAGATCAGCAGCTTGAAACATCTGCCTCATTCAGAGCAGTGAAGACGTGACTTTTCATTAAAATGACTTGCCAATCATTTCTAATAACTGTCAAATAGTCAAACATCTTGTCCACAATACCAAGTGCAATACAAACAGGGGAAAAAAACATAATTATACATTGCTCGGAGATGAAAATAAACATTCGTAATTAACATGCAGCGCATACATCACCCAAATGGGAGAAAGACAATGCACGGCGAGATCCTAGTTAGGCATCTGTGAGAGCGACTGCGGCTTCCAGGCGCTATCGGCAGAAAAACCCCAGCAGCTCGGGCCCAGAACGGCTCACGGCAGCTGGAGCCAAACCCCACAGCTGACAGCTGGTTTGGGCTCAGGCTCGTCTACGTGACCCGGCTAGTTCCAGCTCCGTTGACAAGGATGTACAGAGACAGAAATGCTCAGACAATATGGCATTCACACAGCGATCACAGAAGAGTGCACAGTGCAACTGCCGGGTCTGGGCTGAAAATGTGACATTTTTGTTAGAGGCACACAAGGATATTATATTTACATATCAATATGAACAATGGTCATTGTTTGATTGCAGAGTTTTCTTTGTATCATTTTGAATTGGAGGCGTCACAGTGAGTTGCAGTCGCATCCGTATACCAGCACTCCCTCTGGACCCCGCGACCAACCCACCTGACAGTCTGTCTGAACACTTCTTAAACGAGTTTGCGTCTGTCTGCACTGACTGATGCATCAAAACAACTGCAAGTACACACATATCAACCCCTCGTTTTTCTAAATATATCTATGTAAAGTATCTATGCAAATCAGTGTAATGAACATATTTATCAAAAGAGTTAAGATGAGTGATAATGCTTGGGCTAAACTATAAATTATTTTTATTGTTTATTTTTTATTATCTATCTATCTATCTCTCTCTCTCTCCACCTTTCTATCTATCTATCTATCCATTGTTACATTATCTATCTATCTATCTATCTATCCATTGTTACATGATCTATCTATCTATAATTTCTTCAATTGCTATATTATCTATTATTTTTTCAATTGTTATATTATCTATCTATCTATCCATTGTTACATGATCTATCTATCTATCTATCTATCTATAATTTCTTCAATCGCTATATTATCTATTATTCTTCAATTGTTATATTATCTATCAATCTATCTATCTATCTATCTATCTATCTATCTATCCATTGTTACATGATCTATCTATCTATCTATCTATCTATCCATTGTTACATGATCTATCTATCGTTACATTATCTATCTATCTATAATTTTTTCAATCGCTATATTATCTATTATTCTTTCAATTGTTATATTATCTATCTATCAATCAATCTATCTATCTATCCATTGTTACATTATCTATCTATCTATCTATAATTTCTTCAATCGCTATATTATCTATCTATTATTCTTTCAATTGTTATATTATCTATCTATCTATCCATTGTTACAGTATCTATCTATCTATCCATTGTTACATTATCTATTTATCTATCTATCCATCTATCTATAATTTCTTCAATCGCTATATTATCTGTCTATCTATCTAGCTATCATTCTTTCAATTGTTTTATCTATCTGTTGTTACAATATCTATCTATCCATTGTTATATTATCTATCTATCTATCTATCGTTGTATCGTTCTATCTATTCTATTGTTCTATCGTTCTATCATTCTATCTATCTATGTGTTATTTGCTGTTTCTTTGAAATTACTGGTGAAATTCACTGACAATTTCTGAATGAAAAATATTTCCTAAAGCAATTTACCCACACCTACTTGCTTTCTTTTACCGTCCCGCAAGCCTTTTAGGTCTTTATCACTATCTAATTCAATCTTTTCTTCAACTAATCACAATAATGCACCTAATTGGCTCTGACAAGTCGATTTCAAACAGTCCTTCCAACATTTTTTCTTCTTTTCCTTTATGGCTAGTTACAATCATTCTGAGAGATATGTATTGATCACTAATCTCTGTGAGCGCCAGTTACAAATCAATAAAATAACTGTGATTGATTGGCAGGCGCATTTTCTTAATTTAACGAACAAAGAAGGGTCAAGAAATAATGAATCCATAAGGAAAGACATTATCAGAACTGAATCAGTCAACACCACTGAACATCACACGCTGTCTTAATAATAATTCATAGTGATAAGGTGTGGGATGACGACGATGTAGTTTTGTTCTTTGCCCTCAATTATCTAGTTATTCCATAACACCACAGGTGGATTGAATATATTATATCATAATTCATCTTACAAAAAGTAGCTTTAACAAACGACCCGCTGTGTCTCGAAATGACAAGGTCTTCATAGCAGATGGTTGCACGGCAAGGCACTTTACACTAAAAAAGGACAATTCTGTCCCACACTGAGTTGGAAAATATATATCTTGACCAAAAAACATGAACATGGGAAAACTTCTGAACGTTTAGTGAATAAGTGGGGGACACTGAATGCCCATTTTTCACAAGTTGGTATGATTCTTTAGGGTCTTCATGATCCTTATTACATATTTATATAAAGCCAGCCAAACAGATTAGAGTCCGCCAGACTGTTATGATTATGCACACGATTAAGTACGCATTATTTTTGTTTACAGACCAGTCACGCTAAAGCGCACCTGATCTCTGTGGCCTCCGTGTGACCCCGTCCTTTTAACATCTCAGTCTGTCTATTCTCCTAACTGCATCTTCGACTTCAGCGCTCCGAGCTTTGTTTTTCTTCCTGACCTGCCGTCTAGTCTTTGATCACAGCTCTGCCCTAAAGGCAGCCTGCCAACGCTAAACTTATCCAAACCACTTTCTCTCACCTCCAAACACACGGTAAGAACCGCCCCGCATCTCAACCAGTGTTTATTCTCCTCCGTCCATCACGACCTGCCACTCATCATCACTCAAACAGACTCAGAAAGTTGCGGCGCTCAGAAACGAGCGCGAAAGATGAAAGGAGAGTCTGCGGCGGGGACACATCAACCCCGGCAAACGCGAGTCAATTTGAGGCGCGTCTTCCTTCATCCGTAATTTGCACGTCCTCAAATGGAGATTGACTTCAGCTGCCCTCCAAACAGAGAGAGACGGGCTGCACGGGTCACCAAGGGTCTGGTCTGACTGGCTCTAAGAGGGCGTCCCACTGAGATAATCACTGTTTCCATCGCAGCCTCGGCTGGCTGTGGCCAACCCAGACCTCCTTCAGACCAGAGGATGGATTGTTGAACGGCACTCTGATTATGCATCGAATAAAGGAAAGGGAAATGGAGAGGAGCGCGGGGAGGGAGAATTTTCAGGGAGCCAGAACAGTAATTATATGACAAAAGGGGATAAAATGTATGAGAAGGGAATGGAGTGTTGTTTGGTACACAAAAGTACTAAACCATCGAAAATTCACATTGGTCTCGATTGCCTTACTACTTTTAGAAAATGGCAGAAAAAATTCATAGAATTGTTTTTTAGTATTAGACTAGTGAAAAAGTAAAATATCGTAAAATAAAAATAAGTAAAATCATATCAGTCTTTAAATGCAAGATATTTACAGTGTACCTGAAGTATATTTGCAATAGTTCCACTTTAGCACAATCAAATATACTTCAGTATATCTTTAGTTGGACTTCAGCATTACTTTCGCACAATTAAAATGCATTAAGTAAAAAATTATTTGTTCAAATTTACCAGACGTCAAGTTTACCAGTTTAGTACACTAAAAGTACAATTGCAAATGAGTATTTTTATAAAATACATAAAAATGTAAATGTATTTACAAATACATTTTAGTATGTTTATTTTTCAATAGGGTATTTACATCCTATTATAGCTCTTATTATTATTCTAATGTTAACATTATATAATGCTTTTATTCTTCTATTTTGTTTGTTTGTGTGTGTGTGTGTGTGTATATATATATATATATATATATATGTGTGTGTGTGTGTGTGTGTGTGTTTTGGTAATTTTATGTTTTTTAATTTCATTTTAATACTTTTCTATATTTCTAAATAACTTATTTTACTTATTTTATTTAAAAAAAACTAAAATTTTAAACGTGAACATTTTTAAATGTAACTATATATTTTATGTCAAAATATTTAAATTGCTTTTGTTTTAGTTATTTTTGTTTTTAAAAACTAAAATTAAAAAGGTTAACATTTTTAAATTTAGCTTTTTTTTTGTTTATGTTTTCAGTTTTCATTTTACTATTACTTCAACGCTTAGTAGTTTTGTTTTTATATAGTTTAAAAATTATATTTTTTTATTATTTTATTATAAATTATAATATTTTAAATTATTTCATGAAATAAATTGTATTACATTTAATAATATAATTTGTTATATAATTATATTTTTAATATAATTTCTAAACAAAAATAAAGAAAAAATATTTAAATTATTTTTTTCAACTTTATTTTAATTAACAACATTTTAATACTTTAATGTCTTAAGTATTATACTGTGGACTAACATTAGTATTGATTTTACTGTAATATTGTTGAAGTGTTTGGCTTGTTGCTAGTATGACTGTTTTGTACAGTTTGTACAAAATTTAAAAAATAATTTCAACCAAAATAAATATTTGCACATGAAATATTGATTTATTTATTTTCCACTATGTTGCTTGGCGACAATAAATGGCCTAAAGATGGACAACTAAACAATACTGTTCAATGTAAAAATTGTCTATATCGGTTACTATTAATTCATATAATTCTACATTGAACACAGATGTCATTTATCATAAAAAAACCTGAAATAACTTAAATGTTTTGTACTGTTTTACTAAAGCTCAGAACGTGGCTCATTTAGATTTTAGAGACAGCTTTGTATATGTGAGTGTTTTGTGTGTGCATCACGGTGTTAAAGAAAAGCTCTTGCACAGAGACACAAGCAGAGAGTCCTGACCCTCACTCCATTAGAGGCAGCTCTGCACTTTGTTAATGGAAGAATGAATGTTTGGACGATTAAACTTTATTGGCCACTTCAGATGTTACAGTGACAGAACTGTGTTAGTTGCTACAAGGTGGGAAAGGTCAGCAATTTTCCGAAGCAGTCAACCCACACTAATCTGTTTTTGAGAAGTCAATTCCAGGGACACGAGCTTCACCGCGCATAAGGAATATTATAAACATCAATGAAAATCTTCGAGTCAGTCACCTTAATTTCAGAGGTTAGACCGCTTTTGCACATCATAATCTATATGCCAAACACAGTTCAACTAGACTGTTTTGTTTCTCTTCCAAACATTTTAAAAAGCCATTTTGATTTATAGATCTCACAATTGTTTTTTTATTTTATGAAGTGCATTTTAAATGTTAGTCAAGGTTACCTGCACAATTACCATTTTTTCACAAACGGTTACACAAAAATTCAAAGTTTAATTAACGTTCTAACGTTCTAGAACCTGTACGTATCTAAGAAACAACCATTCTATTTCTCTTGTAAGAACAACCTAACATGTCTTCAAGACAGACACAGGGTTGTGCCATTCTTCTTTCAGTTCTGTAAAAAACAGACAGTTCGCTTTTCAGATGTCAAGGAGAGACCTTGAACCACCTCTGCTAACTGTTAAAGAGCGTCAGTCCGCTTCGTCCTTCTCCGTACAATAGAGATTTTCACATGGCTTTTCACTTCAAACACTTAACCTCTGACTCGGACTCAAACCAAGCAGGGAGCTCCAGCTTCTTTTATTGTGACATTGAGAGAACTACACAGCCAAAAACCTCTAGGGTCCAAACCATTAGCATGGCTTTGAAAATATGTTTTTATGAGCATGTTCTTTCATCGACTAACACCTGGGAAAAGCCAATTGTTGAATGCAAAGCTATGTGACCATTATTTAAATTTAATTTCACTTATTTAAATTAATTTCTAAATAATTGAGTATGTGACTAGAAATATATATATGCAAGCCTGAACCTATTGTTTGTATACATGGCCATTTTTTTAAATGAAGGAGGAAAGTCCACTTCTGTAAAGAAATCATGTTTTTTGAGTTAAACATTTCAGGATTTTTCCTGAAATGGACTGGTATGGTGCCCCGATTTTGAACTTCTAAAATGCAGTTCAGACGATCCCAAATGCGGTTGTAAACGATCCCAGGCGAGGAAGAAGGGTCTTATCTAGCATAATGATCGGTTATTTTCATTAAAAAAAATACAATTTAAATACTTTTTAAACTCAAATGCTCGTCTTGTCTTGCTCTCCCCGACCTCTGTGTTTCACCGTAAAACAGCGATATAAGACAATTTTGAAGTTGATGGAGAACATAAGATGGGAATTTTTCGACATGCCCTAACTGTCGTGAACCAGAAAAAAACAGTTCAGGAGAGTGGGACCCCGCCCCTCTCCGTGTTTTTTCGTGCATTTGGTGGCGCGTTACCATCAAAAACAAAAATAATCCACTGCGTCCTCAGTGGCTCTGATTTCGGGACAAAATGAAGACTCTGATGCTTACTTTTATAGACCTTTTTCCTGAGTAAACAATGAGTGCCGCCTTGTGCTTTTTAAAAACATTTTAATTGGTTTAACATTAGATTATCAGCTCGGAATATATGCTAATTTGACTGGAAACACTGGAGACTGGAAATGCAAAGCATCCTTCCAGTTAACAGTCAGGTGTGACTTTCGTGTTCAGGAAAAACGTCTATATACAACTACAAAACACCTACATTGCTTACAAAACATTGTTGTTGCTACAGCTGCTCAAGCGTGGAGAAAATGGCAGACAGCATACAACTGGCTGAGGGTGGAAATATGCAAATACAGGACAGTTGTCAGCGGTCATGGGCGGAGCCTGAGCAATATGTGACATCACACTGCTCAGAAAATCAAAACGGCTTGATAATTGAGACTGTTTAGGTTTTTCAGGAATTAAAAAAATAGGAGTGAATGGATTCTATCATTGTATGGTGGATGTGTCCACACACTGCTAAGACACATTAATATGCAAAAATTTTACATCCGATGTCCCCTTTAAGTGTTTTATATTGTTGAAAAGTGGTTAATCCCATCACGTTCGGTTAGAAATCTTAAATGATAACTTTCAAAGACCTCACTGCAAGAATGGCAAGATCATTCAGACTTGCATTGCACAATATCAGAAAGATGGAAAAAGGCCCTTGTTATTTCGGCTGGACTATTGCAGAACTCTTCTGGCTGGACTTCCAGTATGTGCAATCAAACCTCTACAAATGATTCAGAATGCAGTAGCACAACTAGTGTTCAATGAGCCCAAGAGAGCCCATATCACTCCTCTGTTTATCTCTCTGGGCTGGCTACCGGTTACGGCTCGCATCAAGTTCTAAGACACTGATACTTGCATACAGAACAGGAAAAGGCTTTGCACCCCCCCTCTACTTGCTTTTACGGTTGGTGAGTGAACGACGCCTCTTTGTACCATTACAAAGAGGCACAAAAATGCTTTCCAGAACATTCTGATGCAGTGTTTCTTGCTGCTGGAATTATCTCCCCAACTCTATCCAGAACACAGAATCCCTGACAACAGGGGTTGGCGATATACCAGTAGACACTATGAACCGGTAGAGATTTTGGTCTATCGTCTCTATCGCGGTTACAGATTTGTGTGACGTTTGTGTTACATGGTCACGAAAGTGTATTGTTTGCATGCATTTTTAAGCATTGTGGTTAAAAAGAAGTGATTTTAGGCCATTAAAATGCAATAAGCAGTGAAAAAGACTCATTCTGCTATATGTGACCACAAAATCAGTCTTAAGTAGCACGGGTATCTTTGTAGCAATAGCACAAAATACATTGTATGGGTCAAAATGATCGATTTTTCTTTTAATAAAGTTCTTAGCAATGCATATTACTAATTAAAAATTACGTTTTTATATATTTATGGCAGGAAATGTACAAAATATCTTCATGGAACATGACCTTTATTTAATATCCTAATGATTTTTGGCATAAAAGAAAAATCGATAAATTTGACCCATACAATCTATTGCTGGCTATTGCTACAAATATACCCTTGCTACTTATGACTGGTTTTGTGGTTCAGGGTCACAAATATTGGTATGAAAAATAATGTTTGCATTTAATTTGTGATGCATCTGCCACATTATTTCTGCAGATATTCCATATTATAACAACCAAAGCGTCTCAACTGAAAGCAAACACTGTGCCTCCAGTGCTCGCAAGCTATTACTATATGTGCCTCTTTATGATGAATTGCTTGTTGTAATCCACATTTATAAGTCCCTCTGAATAAAAGTGACTCACAATTGTACCCTCATCGCCACTGATTGTCAATTTGTGGCCAGCAGGTGTTTTGAGTATCTGAAAGTATCGGTTTTATTTCAAGCACTTGTTCGTGTAGGGTGCATAACCACAATTAGAAAACAATAACAGACAAGATAAGGGATTCTAAAGGAGGATGTATCTATTCCAACAAGTATTAATCATCTTTAAGTCATCTTTAGACTACGTCTAAGTATCTGTAAATGGAGGCAACTCGCAATAAAAGGACAATGATGAGACAAAATTAACACGCGCACTTGTTAATTTGCCATATTCATATCCATAAATAAATGTGACCCGTTCGTGAAATCATTTTAGAGAGGGCGACGCTTCAGTTTTGATTACCTTATTCATAATGTCCTGCTTGAATGATCTCAGTCTTCATTAGGCAGGGAGACAGCAGCTTACTTAACGATAATGACGCCGCACAAAAGCGCAGCTCAATCAGGAGTTTGCTCCTGTCAGAGGAGGCGGCGTCGTAACTTCCACAGCTGAAGGTTTCAACCAGCTGCCTCAGGTGTAACAGCATTGGGATCTTCACCTTCTGCCCTCCCAGCGGAATACATCAACTGTGGGAGACAATCAGCCGCCTCTCATTACATAGCCCAGTGCGTACGGTTAAAAACGAGGCACGTGTCAAATGCAAATGGACTCAACTTGAGTGCCGGGAAGTTTAGCATGATCTTGGGACAGCTGGTTTATGAGACGAGTTTATGACAGCTTGTGGTCCTCTAGAAATTGGGAGAAAACAATAACGCAGCTGTATGATGCCAAAAGAAAAGGGTGGAAATAGTGGCTCTAGATTACAGACTGTCAGAATGAAAGAGAGAAATGTTTAATTATAATCCAGATTAATATTAAGTTACTGAAAAAGATGTTGCTGTCATGACCATTATACAATATGCACCATATATTATGAAAAAAAAAACAAAAAAAAAACATATGTATGCTTTTATTTTATTATTTTCAGTTTTCATTTTAAGTTTAGAAATTCAGTTATACGTTCTACATATTTTATTTAGCTTTAATTTGTATAGTTTTTAGTGGTTTAGTAGTTTCTAGTTTCATTTTAAGCATCTAATGTTATACACATATTTTAATACTTTTATTTAGTTTTAGTTAACAATAGCAACATTTAATCACACAAATATACTTCTAATATTTATACATATTCATAATTTTTTCCCTAATTGCATCCAAAGCTAACCAAAGATAAACTCTGAAAAATCATAAAGTATAAACATGCATTGTTGTACATTTAGACAACGAAATGTACAAGATCATGTTTTGACAGTATCTGAAATGTAAATCTGATGTGCAGTACGTACATACTTTATGAATTCTCAAAGAATGGTTTGAAAATGGTCACAATCCCATTCTTTTACATTTACACTACCAGTCAAAAGATTTTTAATGTTTTCTAAAGAATTCTCTTCTGCTCACCAAGCCTGCATTTATTTGATCCAATATTTTTACTATTTAAAATAACTGCTTTCTATTTGAATATACTTTAAAATGTAATTTATTCCTGTGATCAAAGCTACATTTTTAGCATAATTACTTTAGTCTGGAGTATCACATGATTCTTCAGAAATCATTCTAATATGCTGATTTGCTGTTCAAGAAAAAAAAAAAATATTATCAGTATTTAAAACAGTTGAGTACATTTTTTCAGGATTCTTTGATAAATAGAAAGATCCAAGATCAGCTTTTGTAATATTATATACTTTTTCTTTCCTTTTTTATGGAGAAATTATAGAAATTATTACTTTTATTTAGCAAAGATGATTTAAATTGAGCAAAACTATAATATAAAGTATAAATATAAAATGATAATGACATTTATAATGTTACAAATGAGTTCTACTTCAGATGAATGCTGTTCTTCTGAACTTTCTATTTATCAAAGAAACCAGAAAAATATACTCATCTGTTTTCAACAATATAATAAATGTTTTTGAGCAGTAAATCAGAATACTATAATGATTTCTGAAGGATCATCTGACTGGAGTAATGATGCTGAAAATTCAGCTTTGAAATCACAGAAATAAATTACATTTTAAAATATATTCAAATAGAAAACAGTAATTTAAATAGTAAAATATTTCTACATTTTTACTGTTTTTGCTGTACTTTGGATCAAATAAGTGTAGTTCAAAAACCTTTTACTGGTAGTGTACCTTTTAAACCATGTAACATCATATATTTCAGCGCCTATCCAATTGTCTAAAATGTATGTGTGCTAAAGACCTATGAATACCAATGAGAACACACTGGGTTTTCATACTGTCATATATTTTAATGACGGATAATTAAAATGCTGTTAGCTTTAATGTGCAAATGCTCCAGAGGGACAGATATCAAGAATTGTGTTAATTATTGAGAAGTGAGAGTAAATGTTATCACAGGTTAGCATGTGACACCATTACTGCTAAGTGTGTCTTAACTGACAAACATAATAACATAAAAATACTTATCTATTTTAAAAAGGGCAGGTTTTGTGTCCTTGCAGCATGTCTTGTTGTTTCTTTGCCATCCTTATTTATTTAATTTCCTTTTTCTTATTTGGAAATCCCAGCCATCTGGCCGCTAGCGTTCCTGGCAGTAACTAACTCTGGCAAATACTCTGTCATTTATTGCTATCATGACACGCCATAAAAAATTATTCTCTCATTAATAACGTATTTACGGGCTGAAGAGGAACAAGTGAAAATGTGTATCTTTCACTCAAATGAAAGAGTGCAGCAGGAGGGCGAGAGAGAGAGACAATCTAATTATGGCGAATTCGCCTCAGATATAATCCAAATCATTGTTATGGTGCTAATAAGCTGTCGGAAGTGTCAACATAACTGTTATTGGCTGGACTTTTCAAAATAATGGGTTTCCAAGGTGAACCTTTCTAAAAGAAAGGTGTAATTCTGTTTAAAGTAAAAATTATTACTGTTTTCAAATGGTTTCAAATGAACACTCCCCTCATCTGCTATTGGTCAGGCAAACAGATAGCCCCGCCCCAAACTCACACCATTGGTTGAACTGTGCTGGAATGCATACATATGGCAGCATGTTTCTTTTTATGTTGACCTTTTATCTTACATTTCTTTTTTTCTTGTAAGTCTTTCTTTTTTCTCAGAATTACAAGATATAAACTCTGAATTGTCTAAATGTCCTTGTGATATTTTAATCTGAATATGGTTTGAGCCCTTCCTTCAGCATTCATTATATCGTATGATAGCACTCTGTTAGTATTCCCATTTATCTCAGTGAGATTCTAATGTTGCGAATATAATCAATTCTAATGCATTCTAATATTGTTCCATTTTAAAAGACTCTGACTGCTCTTTTGAGTTATTTCTATAGTTTGTATGGATTCTGGAGCAGTAAAGTCCTTGGTGTGATGATTGTACACGGCCAAGGTTGCTGTGATCTTAAACACTTTCAGTCCACCCTCACCGCTGCCGTGGTTGTTTCTGCGCTGTGAAGGTCGGCTGAAGTCTCTGACAGACCCTTCTCGAATAAAACATCTGGGAAAATTCACACTGAAAGTTTAAAGAATGCTGCACAACATTAGTCTGGAGCAGTGCCCGAAGTAGGACTTATTTAATAATGTATATGTTTTCCTACTATAAGAATGTATAGTATAGTTAGCAATAAAATTTATGTTCTGTCTTCTGACAGACCTAATATACAACCTATATTAGAAACAGTGGTCTGTGGTTCATAATCATAGGTGATTATGAACTACTAACTAGATTTGATCAGGCTTGAGGCATTGATTATAATGAATATTTTATATTTAAGAATTTATTTTGAAGCAAATAGTTGCAAGTAAGCGAGATATCTCTGTATATTCTGTATATCTCATTACTTTCCATGCACACCCGTTTACTACCCACCCCTAAACGTAACATAAATTAAGCAATTACAAGTTTAATACGTGCATGGATGGTCCTTGTCTAGAATAAGTCAATGGTCAAATTTTTGCTTGCATGACTACACGTGCATACATCTAATGCGAGTGCTCATTGATGTTGTACATATGTAATGTGCATTCTCTCAGTCCTGTAGGGGGCAATAAAGTTTGCTTTAAATGTACAGTGGAGATCGAAATTAGAGAACAACCTATAATGTCCTAAATTTCAAGGTCACTGCTTAGTCTTACATGAAGTTATTCTAACAGGAGTGGAAGGGCAGTTTTGTAAGCAATTTCATAAATTAATTGTGTTCTGAAGCACAGTATTAAATGAGATATCTGATAAAAATTAGAGAACATTTATAGATACCTCCAAGTTATTGGAATTAATCTGTCACCTGTTGCTAATTTCTTTAACTAAATGACAAACCCTATTTAACTGGCAGGATTTCTTCAATTTACAAAGAGATTGCAAGATGGCGGGTCATTCTAAGGTGACTGAAACTCTGTGACAGGAGGTCAAAGGAATGACCCTTTCAGCCAATGCAAGAGAAGCTGGTCATTCCAAATCTGTGAATTATCGAATATTGCAGGTATACAATAACACCAATTCATTCAAGTCCCCCAAAAAGGCTGGTAGTCCACGTAAGACAAATGCATAAGAGGACAGGATAATGTAGAGACACGGTTCAACACTGCAGCTGGAATTGCTTGACAGTTCAGTGCTGAACAGGGTAAGGACCGGTCTTGGCATGTTTAGAAGAATTCGGACTGAAAGTGCACTCTGCAGTGACCAAGCCTTTAATCAGCTCACTTTCTACTAATTTCTGACAGCTGTAACCATCCGAAATTTTAACTGTAAGCTTCTTATATAGCTTCCGCTGTTATAGCGATTACTGTTCTCTAATTTTAATCACTGCATTTTCGACAAAATAAAGGTTTTCGTTAAAATGCCTTGGATATATTGTCAAACATGTTAGTACAACAGTGGTATACCTATAGCTAATATTCCTTCAAATTTTGAGCGATGAAGATTAACAATATTTTTTTAAAAAATAAAGTATTCTCTAATTTTGATCTCCACTGTATGTGCCATTAAAATGGATGCTTATTGTTCAGCTACCTAGCTATAAACATACTAGCAATTTAACTAACAGCATTCTTAACTCAAATCCAATACTCAAATACTGTTCTAAAATTGTTTATTGCGCATAATTTCAAAACTATGTTATGCTTGCTCTATAAAAAATGTGTATTTCAAATACACTACAAGTCAAACGTTTTTGAACAGTAATATTTTAATGTTTTCTATATGAATATATTTTAAAACAATTTTTTCCTGTGATTTCAAGCTGAATTTTTAGCATCATTATTCCAGTAAATTCTAATATTCTGATTTGCTGCTCAAAAAATATTTATTATTATTATTATTATTATTATTATTATGCTGAAATCAGCATAATAATATCAGAGTAGTTTTTTTTTCAGGTTTCTCTGATGAATAGAAAATTCAGAAGAACAGCAACTATCCAAAACAGAAATATTTTGTAACATTATAAATGTCTTTATCATCACTTTTGATCAATTTAAATCATCCTTGCTAAATAAAAAGTATTCATTTAATAATTTTTACCCCCCAAAAATTATACAGACTTCAAGTTTTGAATGTTATAGTACATGATGTTACAAAAGCTTTTTATTTCAGATAAATGATGATCTTTGGATCTTTCTATTCATCAAAGAATCCTGAAAAAATGTACTCAACTATTATAAATATTAATGATAATAAGTGTTTCTTGAACAGCAAATGAGCATATTAGAATGCTGAATGCGTATTATAATTATTTTTTAAAAAATTTAAATTTTAAATTATTTTAAATATAAACATTTCAAAATGTTCCTGTTTTTGCTGTACTTTGGATCAAATAAATGCAGGTGAGCAGAAAAGACTTCTTTAAAACACATTAAGAATATTACTGTTCAAAAACTTTTGACTGGCAGTGCAAATGCTGCATTTGATTTTCTTTCAATCAAAGAATCCTAAAAATTGTATCATGGAATCCAAAACTATTGAGCAGCACAACTGTTTTCAACACTGATAATAATAATAAATGTTTCTTGAGCAGCAAATCAGCATATTAGAATGATTTTTGAAGCATCATGTGACACTGAAGACTGAAGTAATGATGCTGAAAATTGAGCTTTGCATCACAGGTATAAATTACATTTTAAAATATATTCACATAGAAAACGGTTATTTGAAACAGTAATGATATTTCCCAATAATGCTGTTCTTACAGTACTTTTGATCAAATAAATTGACTTCATAGAGCAGTAGTGTAGTGCATGTATTTTATATATAGCATTGTTTTTCCCAGCTGTCTATGAGCCTTTTCAGCACACAAAACAGCTTGTGACCCATCAGTTGAGTATATTTTGGGCCTACCAGTCTTCGTGTAGTGAGAGCGACAGCTCGACTTGTTCGTGAGATATGAAGAAAACAGTGCAAACTCACAATTGGTTGTTTTCTCTGTGCGAGTACACCTTTCGTCCTTCCCTTGACACCTCCTTCGTCTCATCTGGATAACTATTAATATGACAAAGAGGTGAGAGTCGCCCCCGCAAATAAACATGCAGCACTGCATGATTTATATCCAGTGC
Organism: Labeo catla; assembly: GCA_012976165.1. Taxonomy (NCBI): domain Eukaryota; kingdom Metazoa; phylum Chordata; class Actinopteri; order Cypriniformes; family Cyprinidae; genus Labeo; species Labeo catla. Next base: position 1,080,701 of record VONZ01000112.1, read on the forward strand.
CAACACTCTTTATTAGACTGTCAATACATTACCTGTTGTCTATTTGCAGCTGTCGAGGCTGAATACACAGACAGGCCAAGAGGAGAATAAATGCGTCTGCGGCGGGTGAGAAAAGCCTCCGGTGATGAGACCCGTGATGGACAGAGTGGTAATTGTGCGGCGGACCGGATGCGTTCCTGCATCTCGGCGTGTGATGAGCGCTTTTTCCTTTGGATCTTGCCGTGCGTCTACGCCCTGAGCCGATGTTTACCCTGCTCTGAGCTTGCTTTGCCTGTCGATCGGAGCGGGGGAGATATTGCGTGTCAAGTGCTCTCCTGGGCTAAACTATCATTTCAAAGTGTTATCACACAATCCCGACTCCCAGGGGCCGCCCGCCTGCCAGCCGTACGGAGGCGCTGGAGGAGCTCCAGACTTTTGCCAAGCTAAGCGTAAGCCAAAGCAATGGCATCCTAGCAAGGGCACTGAGAATGCAAATGAGGGCAGGGTGTGCAGGTAACACTTCAATGAACCAAGTGATTAATCAGGCCTTGTATATTTACGGCAATAAAAAGACACCTGTAATAACAGGATAGTGAAAAGAAGGTGGGAAATGATTGAAAGAAGAGAGGCGAATGAGATTGGAAAATGTAATTTGATGGATTGAACATTTTGGCAGTATAATGCACATGCAATAACAGCTATTGCTATTATACATGAGTTAAAATTCAAAATAAAATGATGTTGTCTTCATAGTATTCTTCATCCTAAGCAACATGGACTCTTAAACCATAGAGAAAAAAACAAAAATGTTTGTCCAAAATATATTGTAAAAACATGATCTGCATTCACACAAAATGCATTTTATGCATTTGAAGTTTTAAATGAAGTATACTGTACCATGCTGCAGAAAACATATAATAGCATATAAAGAGTTCAGATGCTTAAGCCTCTAAATCCATCTGACGTTTTTCTTTAAAATTAGCATTTCTTTCTGGCTACTTTGTATCCACCTTATTTTTCAGTGCAGAAGTAAGATGTTTTCTGGTAATGTGTTAGACGTCCGGTTCATAATCCGCCATAGGAAAATAACGAGAAGAATCTTGAAGTGCAGTAAATGGTAAAACAGTTTGCACTACAAAGCAGTGTATTCATAATTAAGATAATACATTAAAATAATATGGTAAGACACAACAGTTTGCAATATCAAGCAGCAAAATGAGCTTTTTGTGCAGCTAAAAATACACCCACTCTTATGGGAAAAATAAGGTGGATAGGTTTCTATGTAAGTACTAGTACTTCTGATTGGGCTGAGGCTGGAATTTAGTGAGTTTGAAGTAAAAGTATTTGATGGACGTATAATATGTGTCAGGAGCATTCACTCAGTATCATTATCTCATTTTTGACCGAGATGGCTTTTAGCTGGTTTTGCATCTGAACTCCTCATATATTCTACATAAATTTTGGCCACAAAAAAATACCATACGCCAAACACCCACTCGGTATGATTGAAGCAGTTCCTGCTGGGGAAAAAATGTGCTACCCTACAGTTTTTTACACCGAACACACTGTTTCAGTCTGAAATTACATGTTATAGAAGTGAAATGGGTTGCAAATAATTTATATTGACTTTAAATGCTCAGGTAGGTGGATTAGATCCTAAAATTTGACAACTTGTTATTTTACACATTTTAACAAGATATTATGATGAAAGTTTTGAGTAAAGCCTTAAAACAATGGCGGACCACTTAATGTTTCATATTAAAGGGGTCGTATTATGCTCTTTTACAAACTCTTGATTTTGTTTTGTGGGTGCACTAGAACATGCTCTCATGGTTGATGGTTCGAAAAAGATTTTTTTCACATAATTTACATTATTACAATACCTTTCACCCCAGCCTGGCACAAATGGCTCAATTAGTTCCGGGTTTGACGAAGGTCTGCCTTCCAAAAAACAAAAAAGGTTGTGATTGGTTAGCTGTCCCAGTGCGTTGTGATTGGCGAACAGCTTAGACGGTGTTTTAGTACTGCCACGCCCTTTAGTGCTGCCAAAGCAGCAAGTTCCGTGTACAACTGTTAGCACAAGCTAGATTAAAGTGATTCTTATGTTTTAAATATGGATATTTTTCTTAGAAAAATGCATTGATTCGCTACAGGAGGCCTTTATTGACCCCCTTTTTATTATGGAGGGATGCACTTTATAGGACTTGTTTTGGACTGATGAAGAGAAACACCCATCTATGCAGTTCTGTAGCTTGGGAATGGCAGGATCATTTTTTATATAGCTCCTATTGAATTCGTCTGAAAGAAAGAAGTCATATACACCTGAGATGCATGGAGGGTGAGTAAATAATATGCTACAGTAGCGTTGGGTCCTATTGTCAGCCTGCAAGATCGCCAATACATGATATTATTGTGCTAATTTAATTATTTACATACTTTGTTTCATAGCCCAAAACCAGCTCCAGCATAAGGCTAAAAGGAGTGTAATGGTTTTAATACGACTTAATTTGTATTTAACATGACAACTGAATAAAAACATTGTACGTTACGTTAATGTCTAGTTTTTCAAAAAGCAGCTACAAGAAATGAGTAAAGAACATCACTGATTAGCCTAGCCTAGTCTAGTCTAGTGCAAGTTTGTGCATTTAGTTAGCGTTGTAGAATTTTTTTAAAAAACAAAATATCTCCCTTTGGAGTGGACTTTGAGATTTGTAAATTTGTAGATCTTTTTATACCCAAACATACACACCACACACTGACTAAAATTCAAAAAGTGAAAAAGCATAATAGGACCTCTTTAAATTTAAGCTTAAAATGAATTCTTCTGAAATATGTATGTATTGCTAATGACAGCATAAACTTACTGTGCCTATTGCACATGTAGGTTCAAAGTGCATAAGGGCAAAGGTCAGTAAGTTGCATTTTAAATGATTATGCGTTACTAATTGGATCACCCCTGAATAGGGCAAATCTGAGCAAATTAATTTTGTAATCCTCGTGTCATTTCAAGGACGTCTCCAGCAGTGACATCTGTTGTTCTCAGCAGTCGACTTCAGTCAGTGCATCTTCTTCACCACACGCTAATATTTGTCAGGCAAGTGTCTCACCCTAAAACACATTTCTGTCCTCGACTTTGCAATATATAAAACTTACTGCCATGATCATACTACTATACATATCAGATTAACATTAAATTGCTTAAGTCATACTATCCTGTCCTTTTGATTTTTACATTATGATAAAAAGATTTAAAATAAACTGAAGTGATAGGTAATGATAATTATTTCCAGGATTTGAACTTACAACCACTGGGTTATCAGCCAGTATCTTCAACCACAAAGCCTCATAATGCCTTAAACTTAAAAAAAAATAAAATAAAAAATAAAATCACAAACACAGCAAAAAAGCATTTGCAACACATTTAACATCATGTGATGCATTTAGTCAGGATGCAGAATATTGAACTGGAAATCATGCAGGGCAGGGCTTGATTGCAATTGGATTTAATTAGATTGTGAAAACTACAGTTGTGCAGTTGTAAATAAAATTAATGTAGTACGTTTTACAATAAAACACTTAAGTCAACATGTTACTTGCCATTTCTTTGTAATTAAATATGAAATTTACTAGCAATTTCTGAGTGGAAACTGTTTCTATATCCTTTTCTTGTTCATTGAAGGCTGCAACATGGGCTATTTTCCCCATCTGTGTAGCCTTGTAAATGTTAGCAGCTGTATATTTCAACAACATATCACAAATGTAATTTTTATGAAAGGTCCTGGTGGTATTTAAGGCTTGGGTTTCATTGCACAAACACAACATTTAAACACCCTGGCAAAGTCGAGCCCACCCAACATGGTGGCTGCTTCACTACTCTTTCTTAAGTAAAGGATTAGCACGTCTAATTGCGCACCAATAGCCAAACTCTTTCAGCCGATAAGGTGCCGCATGAGTAATGCATTTCTGTCTTCCTCTGAGCGCCGTAGACACAGACAGGATTTACTCCTGCCTCAAATCCGCGTGAACAGGCTCAGAGGGAACGTTCTGCCGGCTCTATCTACATAAGCAATCAAATCAAATGGTGCATTCACGTAGCATCTTCAATTTAGCCGTACTTCGCAGACGGGGCACTGGTGAAATTGTTTCTCCTATTCTCTCTTGGTGACTTTCTCATCATTTTAAGTCTAAGCTTGAAGCAAACAACATCTGGAACTTAGACTGCCAGCAGAAAAAAAACTGGATGTGTTGACCTTTGAGATAGGGTTGGCAGGTCAAATGTCACTCTCAAAAATCAAAGTTCCTAAAGGGGAAGTGATGCCATAGAAGAACCATTTTTGCTTCCTCAAGGAAACTTTTAGTCAACAGTTCTTAAAAGAATGTTATTCTTAGAGTGAAGAACATTTTTAAAATCTTTTTTTCCACTAAAGAACGTCTTGTGGAATGGAAAGACATAATGGATGTTAAAGGCTCTTCATTAAAACCATCAATGCCAATGAACAACCTTTATTTTTAGAAATGTACCACTACTAAATATTAAGACTCTGCCATTTAGGGCTGCACGATAAATCGCATGTGATTGTGAGGCGCGCTTAGTCAGTAAAGCCGGTACTTTGATTCAAAGAACCGGCTTCATTGACTAAGCACGCCTCACAGTCACATGCGATTTATCGTGCAGCCCTACTGCCATTAGAAAAGGTATCAGCATTACAAAGTTGCCAAAAGTGAAGTTCACAACCATCAAAAACATTAATTATGTCATGACCAAAAAACTGATCTGATTTGAAAAATTGTATTATAATATTTAATATTATGATAATAAATTCAATACATTTCAGCTGAGATGTTTTAAGAGTTTGTATGGATAATACACTACCAGTCGAAAGTTTTTGAACAGTAATTTTGTTAAAGATTTCTCTTCTGCTCACCAAGTCTGCATTTATCCAAATACCAGCAAACGCAGTAATATTGTGAAATATTTTTACTATTTAAAATAACTGCTTTCTATTTAAATATATTTTCAAATGCATTTTATTCCTGTGATCAAAGCTAAATTTTCAGCATCATTACTCCAGTCTTCAGTGTCACATGATCCTTCGGAAATCATTCTAATATGCTGATTTGCTTATTAAAATATTTGTACTTATTATTACAGACTTTTTATTTATTTTAGGGGAGGATTATAGAAATGAATACTTTTATTTATCAAGGATGCTTTAGATTGATCAAAAGCGATGATAAAGACATTTATAATGTTACAAAAGATTTCTATTTCAGATAAATGCTGTTCTTCTGAACTTTCTGTTCATTAAAGAAACCTGAAAAAAATCTACTCAGCTATTTTTAACATAAATGTTTTTTGAACAGCAAATCAGAATATTAGAATCATTTCTGAAGGTTCATGTGACTGGAGTCATGATGCTAAAAATTCAACTTTGAAATTACAGAAATAAATGACATTTTAAAATATATTCAAATAAAAAACAGTTATTTTAAGTAGTAAAAATATTTCAATTTTTACTGTTTTCGCTGTATGTTGGATCAAATAAAAGCAGGCTTGGTGAACTTATTTAAAAAACATTAAAAATCTTACTGTTCAAAAAATTTGACTGGTAGTGTATAAATCCATAAAGAATTTTAGTATTTTATTGTAACAAACTATGTATGTGTATGGGTTACAAATATATTAAATAAATGTAAAAAATGTGATTTATGTTCAGATTATTTATTTTAAAAACTTTTATATTATATTATATTATATTATATAATATTAATATTCTGATTTTGAGTATTACAATTAATTTGTAAGCACTGCTTTGTTATAATTTTGCATTTTCCCCATTTCTAGTAGCTAATAATTAACAAGAGTCCCGTTTACACAGCCTGTCCAGCATGAATACATGGTATCTGTCTTTTAAAATATTCAAAACGTCTAATCGTCTATTCTTTCAAAAAAATCAAATGTTTATAGCAATAATAATACTACGCATGAATGCCTTTCCATCATATGGTCCATGAGCACTCAACGAAAATGACACATTGCGCTCCGTTCTAAAAACAGAAATAGAAAGTTGTCATGGATCGAAGTATTGTGTGTCTGAATTCATCCGCGTTTGCATGTGAATCTCGTTTCGTGACTCTGAGTCTTGCGGTGTGGGGGCTGAGTGAAAAGCTCTCTCATGAATGAAACATCGCGGCTAATGAAACGAACCGCTCCACTTCCAGCGGCTCACGCACTTGTGCACACGGACACAAACATGATTCACGTGCAGCACAACATGCACTTTATTTAATGCTGAAAATAGTAATATTTCTATTGTGAGGGAGTGGAGGACAGAGCGGGTTGGAAGGCAAGACCAGGTAATGGAGTGACGGCACTTGGTGATTTCCGTGCAAAAAGAGCACGGTCTGAATGTGCGTGCAGCTCTGGCGGTCTCACAGACTGAGCGTCCCATGAGACCTTGCTGCCGTGCTTCTGACTGCATTACTTGGATTGAGTGAAGTTTAAAAGAAAAACAGACTATACATGAGGAAAAAACTCCAATCTCTGACCTCCAAGCGGAATCGTTTTTTGACACAAAAACTGAAGTTAATCAATCCTCCATCTGTGTTACTCTAATTAGAGATCTGCAACCAAATCCAAGCCCAGTGGGATCTGCAAACTGGTGGGTTTAGGTCAAACTTTTAATTATGTGTTGGGTTTGCAAAAACAGAAAATAACATGAATATAAATCTGTAAATATTTTATGTTTTCATCTTCAGCTAACACTGTACAAACAGAGCATGCAAAGTAATTTTTTGTAAAGTAATTTTTTGGGGTTTGTGAGATTGTAATGGAATGTCAATGTGATATTCACACATAATGTATTTATTTATTTATGTAAAATAAAATTAGCAAACTAAACTCTGGTCTTAATATACAATTTAAATGTCCAGACATTTTAATCATAGGCCAATTATTTAATTTAGAAAATATGTTGTCTTTATTATATAACACTATATTTTTCACATTAATAACTACCACTTGTTTTTGAATGATAAGATTATTAATATTTTTAAAGAAATCTCTTTCGCTCATTAAGCCTGCATTTATTTGATTCAAAGTACAGCAAAAACAGTAAAATCTTGAAATATTTTACTATTTAAACACATTTATCATTATTATTATGTTGAAAACAGCTGAGTAGATTTTTTTTCAGGTTTCTTAGATGAACAGAAAGCTCAGAAGAACAGCATTTATCTGAAATAGAAATGTTTTGTAACATTATAAATGTCTTTATCATCACTTTTGATCAATTTAATGCAATTACTTGCTAAATAAAAGTACTAATTTCTATAATTTCTTCCTCCAAGCAATTCTTGAACAGCAAATCAGCGTATTAGAATAATTTCTGAAGGATCATGTGACACTGAAGACTGGAGTAATGATGCTGAAAATTTTGCTTTTTGAACAGTTATTTTAAATAGTAAAGATATATCAAAATGTTACCATTTTTGCTGTACTTTGGATCAAATAAAACATTAAACAAACATTAAAAATCTCACAGTTCAAAAAATTTTGACTAGTAGCGTAGCTGCCTTGATATAAAAAACAAATCTTCCAGTTTTCTTATTTAAATGTTAATAAATGTAACCAAAGAATTCATTTTAAAAATATTTTATATAATATATAATAATAGAATAAAAGGTTAGAACACATTGGTGCATAACTCATTCTGAACGGTGACTAAGCTACAAACAAAAATTATACATCCACCTAGCAACTCAACACATAAAAAAAAAACCCTAGCAACCACATACTGTTACAAAACACTGTAGACACACTATCTACTTTTTTTAAAAAATGGCTTTGACATTTTTGTTTCTGGTTTTGCACAGACACAGATTGCTTACATTGTTTCTAAAGGAAATATAAAAATGTAGTTTATATTTATTGAAAACCTACAACATTACTTGAAATTTCAGGGACATTTCAAGTTAACCGTTTAGACGAAAGGGGTTTAAGCTGCCAAAAAAGTTTTGGGAACCCCTGTTCTAATATATAGGATTACAGTGTTCTAATATATGCAGTATGGACTATAATTGAACAGACATGTCAGTACATGCTACCATGCCGCCTAATTTATTCTGCTGCTGTGGTCGTCTATCTTAAGGACGTTTTCAGGTTTTGAAGGCGAGAAAGTTTTAGGGTTTATTCCTCACACAGTATGCTACTAATTTAACTGAAGAAAGCGTTCGTGGAAAAAAACGGTTCACTTTCATCCAAAGTGCTGAACTTATATTCCTCTTCAAAAAGGTGAAGACGTTATCAGGCACAAAGCGCTGTGCTGATGCTCAAACACCCGTGAGGAAACACACTGGCCTGTACGTTGCACACGGGAGAGTCAGACCAGCGGTGAGAGGTTCAGCCAGCGAACACGTGTGCCCAGAGGACGGACCGGAGGAGAAAATCAGGCTAGGGCAAGACTGAGGCTCCAGGGGTTTGGAGATCAATGCACATAAATTCTGTGCTCCATTTCTACACGTGTTTTTTTTTTGCCTCTTTTCCTCATTGGAGTTCTTAATGAGAGCCGGATTGAAACGTGCTGATTCCCTAAAATGTATTTTTGGCATGGACATTAGTGTAATTTGCATAGAGTAATCAGACCAGTAATCAGTCTTGCTTAGCTGTTGTCCACATAAACACACACAGCGATACAGGTGTGAAATTTAGCTAGCGACTCCCACTCGCCTTCTTTTTATGCATAACTACACCTTTGTGTGGATTTGCATCTATTAATTTCTATTTAGGTCACTGAATTGCAGTGTCATTTAACTGTGGGATATTTTTGTCAGTTAAAACCGATAGCAAGAGAAGCATCACTATTACTAATGCTAATACTTAAGGATTTAAAGAGAGCTATGGAACAAGTAAAACAAGTTATAAATCCCATAGATTAATATGGAAGGAGAGGCCCATCAATAGAACACCCTAGAAAACTCTCTTTTTCTGTTTGGTTTTTGAAATCCTGTAACTTTTAGGTCACATCCATTGATCTGATTTTCAGAAATGTTGGAAGGAATAGACAGATACTCTGTCTGGGGTAACGTACCCATCGCTGCGCCTGCAAACATGCTGCCGCCCCTTGTACTACAACGGTGGGGGAGCTACGGCATGCTGGGAAAACAAACCACAGGCAAGATCAGTGCGCTAACTAGGACAGTTCCAAACTTTTCAAATAGTCACAAACACACAGCCTCCAAAGAGAAAAGATGTAACTGAAGGGGACGTTGTTATGACACTGTTCACTTTTTGACCTTTGGGTTTAAGCATAAATTGTTATGGCCAAGTTTGAAAATGAGTTTTATTTAGTTTTATGGCCTTGAATTCAAGAGTGAACCTCAAAAGGAAGAATTTTTTTTTTTTAATGCCACTATTTTCATGACAAAAATGTGTTACAGAAATGAAAATCATTTCATTAGTCGCTATAGGGAAATAATGAGAAGAATAACAACGTAGTTAATGGGAAAATCGTTTGAAATACAAACCACTATGTTCATAATTAAGATAATACATTAAAATAATGGTAGGAAACACAAATTCTCATAATCAAGCAGCAAAATTAGCTGTTTTGTACAGCTAAAAATAGCTGGACACGAATGAGACCAGAAGCCAGATCAACCAATTTACAATGGCCGCGCCCACTCTTATGGGAAGAAAGATGGATAAACTTACTTCATAAAGTAACATGATACTAGATACTCACTTAAATAAACTACTTTGTGAAACTACTTTCTTAAGCTAAATTCAAAATAAGTTACGAATTCGAAAACGAAACGTTAGAAATACAGCAACAACTGCTTAGGCCCTTTCTGAAAAGTTATTTAAGTAACAATGAGGAGGAAGTACAATAGTTAGATGCTGCTTTTAAACATCAAGAGGATAAAACTGAGTAACTTACATTTTAGACCCAATATCGCCAGTTATTTGTTCCGCCAGAAACAGCTACCGAACCGCCATTTCCTTCCTGAATGAATCAGCCGTTCGAACGAATCGTTTGAGTGAATGATTCAAATGATTCACTCATAATGACCGCGTGACCTGACGGAACAAGCGTTTTGAATGAATCAGTTGATTGAATCAATCAATAAATGACTCACTCATTAAATAGCCTTCTGCCGCCATCTTCTGGTGCAACTATTATGTGACCTGCAAAAAACCCAAAAAGTCAAAGTTTTTGTTTTTTAAAGAAGGTTCTTCTGCTCACCAAGCCTGCATTTATTTGTAGCACAGCAAAGCAGTAATATTTTGACATATTTTTACTATTTAAAATAACTGTTTTCTATTTTAATATATTTTAATGTACTTTTCAGCGTCATTACTCCAGTCACATGATCTTTCAAAAATCATTCTAATATTCTGATTTGCTGTAAAATAAATATATATATAAATAATATATTAAAATTGAAAGCAGTTATTTTAAATAGTAAAAATATGTCAAAATATTACTGCTTTTGCTGTACTTCGGATCAAAAAAATACAGGCTTGGTGAGCAGAAGAGATACCTTTAAAAAACTTTTTGACTGGTAGCAAATAGCTTTCTGGTGTTTTTTCTGATTTAATATTCACATTAAACTTTCTTCAACTTTGAGTCATATCGCGTTTGATCACTATGTCCTTGGAATAAAAAAGGAGATTGACCTGCTTCTATGCAGTCTTTTGAATCAGAAACTGAGCCGGTTGTTGTTTATACAGTTCGTACAGGCAATACCCAGAAGAACGATAAATAATGGATAATGACATTTTATTTTAGTGTTCAAAACAATCTCTTAGGGTAAAGACGACACCGGTATCCGTTCATTACTCATTGAATTAGCCCTCGAGAAAATTCCGCCGCAGTAAATCTGAGAAGTGCCGGAAACACTTTGAGCTCTATTGTGCGAATCTTTTTTCGGTAATAAGCTCCGTGAAGTTGAATCGGCGGTCAGGCCTCTGTGTGACTAACAAGGTTTAATCCGGGCCAACAACAGCACGGAAGCGCCTGATTCAGCATACACCCCCTACCATATGCGTTTTCTCGGCCCTTAAAATATCTTATCTTCGGAATTAGAGCTTAATTTCTCCTCTGTCTGCTTGATATCTCCGGGGGCGTGATAATTTGCACCGCATGGATTGTATCAGATTCATGCAAATAAGGATCATCGGTGACAGACTTTGCTTATAACATCAAAGAGAAAGTTTGAGTGGTTGGGGTGCACGCCGAGGCCAGCAGAGTAAAGGTTTTGCATTGAAATGCTGCCGATTTGCATATATGCTAATGAGGGCACTATTACATTTTATCAGTAGAATTTCTCCTCTTAGCGTAGGGAAATCCTTATTCGACTTGTTCAGGTAATTGGGTCACTCACTGCGAAATCTCTTTAATGTATGCAAATATGAGAGTTGAGTTGTTGTGACTCATGCTATAGTCATGAGATTCATTAGGCTAATTAAGAACCGCTTATATACAAACGCATACAGAATATATTTGTAGCGCATTTTTTGTGATCACAAGTTATAGCCCAACTTTTATCGTTTTCACAAATTCATCCTTTCCATTGTAGAAGTGGGTTATGTGCAATCAAACGTATTTATTTTCCCGAGTCTATAATAAACCCTATACAAGCACAGCAACATTCAAGGTGCTCATGAATGTTTAATCAAAGAGTTTGTATAAATTGCACGTATGGCAAATGTTTGGGAAACAACAAGAACGCCACTGTTTGCATTTTGTCCCTTTGGATAACTGTGGACACTCATTGAAATGTATTTGTTTTAAAACTCAGTTGGTGACAAAAGTAATTTATGGTGTTGTTTACATTGTCTAAATTAATATTGAATATGCTTTGCATCCTCATTTCTGACGTCATTGTTTTTATAACTTGCAAGTGTGACCTTCAAAACAAGCTTTATTTTATTTTATTTTATTTTTAAGTTATAGGTGGTCATGATGATGGGTGGCTCTATTAAAATATTTAAATATGTTTATTTAAAATGTTTGTTCATTCATAAAAATGTGTGTATATATTTTTATATAAGTTAAAATATTTACATGCATCTGAAGTTTGAAATAATCAATTTTTATTTTTAATTTTATTTATTTGTTTATTCTATTTTTAATTTAATTTTAATTAATTAATATATGTATTTTATTTATTTATTTATTTTAGATATTATTTAAGTTATATGTGGTCAGAAATGATGGTACCTCTATTAAAACTTATTTAAATATATTTATTTAAAATATGTGTTTATTCATAAAACTCAAACTTAAACTGTCTGAACTCATATATATATATATATATATATATATTTTAAGATACAATGTTTACATGTATTTGAAGTTTAAAATAATCTTTTTATTTATTTATTTTATTTTATTTTTTAATCTATTTTCAATTTAATTTTAATTAATTATTTTATTTTATTTTAATATTTCTTAAGATATTATTTAAGTTATAGGTGGTCAGAAATTATAGGTACCTCTATTAAATACGTACATTAATATATGTATGTATATATATATATATATATACATATATTAAAATGTTTACATGTATCAGAAGTCTTAAATAATCACTTTTTATTTTTATTTATTTAATTTTACTTTTTTAATTCAATTTTAATTAATTAATTAATAATTTAATTTTTCTTCTTTTAAAAGTAAACTCTTATGCTCATTATGGCTTCATTTATTTGATAAAAAAATACAAAAATTATTACAATTATTATTATTACAATTTAAAGTAACTTTTATTTTAATGATTTAAAATGTAATTTATTTCTGTGATCAAATTTTCAGCGTCATTACTTCAGTCTTCAGTGTCACATGATCCTTCAGAAGTCATTATAATATGCTGATTTGTTACTCATTTGTGATTATTATCAGAATTAATATTAATGTTGAATATTGAATATTTTGTAAAAATTTTTGTGGAAACCATGAAACGGTTCTCTCTCTCTCTTTTTTTTTAAAGGATCGATCAATACAAATAAAAAAAACAACATTTTTATTTATTTATTTAAACAATATACATTTCTTTACTGTCACTTTTCATCAATTTAATGCATCCTTGCCGTATTTTTTCTTGAATTTTAAGCTAAGATGTTAAGATAAAATATATCTAAAGGTTAAGGGAATACATCAAATTTTATATTTTAAAAATTAAGTTGAAAAAATATTACAAATTAAAAATGCATCTGACTATTAAAAAGAAGATTTATGCATCCACTTAAGCATTCAGTTTTAGCTTAAAATCTTGCATTTGTCTGTCAACATTTTAACGTTTGTATAATCTGCAATATCACAGCTGCAAAAATGGCTTGAATTTCTAGTCAAAAGTCTTCTGTGGCATAATCTGATTATAACATCATGCATTATGTTGTGTGGGAGGACGGCACATTGCTGCACAGCTTGTTGCGTGACCTCCCGGCGTCCTGTCTGACTGTGCTCACTCAACGGGAATGAGAAAGCGATGGAGGACAAGTTTCGTATGTCGCCACAACACACATCGGCAACAGTGAACGCTGTTATCTCAGAAGGGCTGAAGCTGTGAAACGAGGCTGTCTTTGAATTGAACTCGTCTCATCTAAGAGTTTTGTGGGACAGACTGAATATTTGACATCTAACTGCAGAAGAAAGTCACTTTAGCTGTCTGTGGGAAATCCAAATCAGTTCAGTGTTGGCAATATGCTTCTTTATAGTCAAACAAAAGCCCTAAATGTATTTAGACACTTAAGGCAAACTTAAAGATGTCTGAAAGTCATTGCATTAAATCAAATATCAAACGTATGTTGCTTTTATTTTTATTTTCATTTTAGATCAGTGAGCACAAAGTCTCCAAGTCCACAGTTTAAATTACAAGCTCTTAAATTAGTCTTAAATCGGAGAAGAAAGTCTTAAATTCATTAATACATGACACTGAATGTTGCATGTACTGCACAAAAAAAGAAAATAAATAAATGAATATAGATAAATAGATGTCATTTTATTTTTCAACTAAGTGTATATTGATTTAAGGATCTTGAGACATTTGCACTGAATACTGTTTTTTAATTTAAATTAAATTAAAATTTTTAATTTAATGTGTATACTTGAAATGAATGTGTCTTAGATTTTATGTATGTGTATATATATATATATATATAAAGAACAACTTCCGGCTCTCCATAATATTTTAGAAATTTAAATTAAATTAAACTAAGTTAATTTTTTTTAATTTGTAATTTTATTTTTTTTAATTTAATGTAACTTAATTTAATTTAATTTAATTTAATTTGTATACTTTAATTTTTATCTTAAGTAAATGTTAGATTATATATTTGTACTGGTAAACAAAACAAAAACAAAAACTTAAAAATAAAAAAAATAAAAATAACAACTTCCAGCTCTCCATAATTATTTACACAAATTAAATTTAAATTAAATTAAAATAAATTATTTAATAATTAATGTATTTTTGTCTTGTTTTCCAGTGCAAATGTCTTAAGATCCTAAAATCAACATACACTTACTTAAGAAACGAAATTACATGAAATAAGAAGAAAATAAAATAAGTTTTCTGAGAAACTGATCAAAATCAAATAAATTTAAGCTTAAAAAAGGACAAATGTGTCAATGGGGAATGAAAATGTAGTTTCCCTTTGAATTAAGTAATTTTTTTTTAACAGATTAGAAGATATTTGTTCTTGTTTCAGTCATAATCACTTATTTTTTATTATATTTTAATGTAAGGATCTTGCACTGGAAAACAAGACAAAAATACTATTTCTAATTTAATATCTAATATTTACTTCAATTTAATTTCTCAGAAAACAAAATGCAATACTTTTTTTGTGCAGTACATGCAACATTTAAATTTATTTAATTTAATTTTAAAATAATTAAAGTGCAATTAAGAAGTAATGGAGATCTGGAAGTTTTTTTTTTTTTTAAGTATTGCTAATATAAAACATTTACATTTAGAAACCATATTGATATATTCTGTTCCATTCGATTTTTTTCCTTTATATTTTCTTTACTTCGTCTTGAGTCTTAAATTTACTTTCATAAAACCTGCAAAAGTTATATTTTTTATGCAGTGCAATGACATTCAGGAGTTATTTATTTATTTGTTTATTTTGCAACCACTGTATGCATGTAAAACCTAAATTCTCTGGCTGGATTTGCAGTGTAATGACGTTTGTTGTGCATGTACAGGTTCTGTAAATGTGACCATTCACCTGAAATGAATTCTGGGTATAATCCGCTTCAAGGTGACATTTGCGCATGAATGGTTTCAGTGTGCAGAGCACCATCCAAATGGGCAAGTTACACTCTTGGCAAAGGCAAACACAGACAAAACAGTTGCTAATATTTTGTCTCCACGCAGATGACAACTTTCATAATGTGACAATACACACTGACAGTCTCTCGATATGCAATGTAGTCATGAATCAGTTTTAAGACATTAAATTCACAGCTTTATGCTAAAGTAATGAAGAAACCTCTCAGAGGAGAGCGCTAAAGCCCAGCGGACATTAAAAGCAATTGCTCTGCTGTCACTGAAGTGCTGTCGGCTTGTGGTTCAGACCGGAGAGATGGCACAGAATACGCTGGTAACACCTGATAATGCACGATAATGTTCCAACAAATATCCATGTGGGTGAATGGCACAGAAAACTGTCAAGAAGTGTCAAATTTTACCTTGTGATGAACAGGAAAAAAAAGGTAAATTATTGCTTAGACTGATTCAAACTTGTGACTCTTGATTATTCAGTTTAATGGAGCTTTTTTCGAAACTCTGAATCAGTTAAACCAATGTGTTGCAAATGATTCACTATGTCAAAGCACATATCATGAATCATTTAATTTAAATTGGAACTTTGTGTATCGTGAATCATTTGATTCAGATCGGGACTTCAAAGCACTGTGAATCATTTGATTTAGAATGGAACTTCGGAGTGGGTTCACGAATCATTTGATTTAAATCGGAACTCATGAATCATTTTATTCAGATTGGGACGTCAAAGTATCGTGAATCATTTCATTTAGATTGGGACTTCAAAGTATCGCGAGTCATTTGATTTTGACAAGGACTTCGGAGCGGATTTGCAAATCATTTGATTTAGATTGAAACTTCTAGTGTTGTGAATAATTTGATTCAGATTGGGAATTTAAAGTATTGTGAATCATTTGATTTAGATCTGAACTTGTGAATCATTTGATTCAGATTGAGAATTCAAAGTATCATGAATCATTTGATTTAGATTGGTAACTTAGGTTTGTTGCATCGCAAATCATTTGATTCAAATCAGGACTTCATAGTATTGTGAATAATTTGATTTAGATCAATCATTGGATTTATCAATGATTTAGTGAATCATTGGATTCAGATCAGGACATCAAAGTATTGTGAATCTTTTGATTTATATCGGTACTTCGGAGCGGGTTTGCAAATCATTTGATTTAGATCAGGACCTTGTAACAGGTTTGTGAATCATTTGAATTAGATTGGAACTTCACGTATTGCGAATCATTTGATTCGGATCAGGACTTCGGAGCGATATCACAAATCATTTGATTTAGATCAGAGCCTCAGAGTGGATTCGCAAATCGTATGATTCAGATAGGAATTTTGAAGCACAGATCATGAATCATTTGATTCAGATCTGGAGTTTGGTGTAGATTCGCTAATCATTTGATTCTGATCAGAACTTTGGAGTGGATTGGCGAATCTTTTGATTCAGATGGAAACTTCGGAGCATGGATCATAAATCAAATCATTTAATTCAGATCAGGTGCAGATTCTTGAATCATTTGATTCAGATCCGATTTTGTTTGTCGTGAATCTTTTTGTTCCGATTTCTTTTTTTTAATGAAACATTACAAAACATCAAACTATTAAGGCAGTACAGTTATAAAGACAAAACAATGAATACACAAATGTAAATCCCTTAAGAAAATTAAACATGGTTTTAATATAGTAAAAGTGTTTTTTTTTTTTTTTTTTTTTTTTCACGATTAAACTGGTTTATTTGCACTGCAGGCTGCATACAGATATTGCTCTTTAAAAAAAAACAGAGAGAGAGAGAGCAAAAAAAACTTTATTTTATTAATATTTACATATATGATTCATGGGAAACTAACTCCATTAATCTGTCTTACAAACAAATGCACAATTAGGTAATTTAATAATTGAAACAGAATAATTATAATTTAATAAATAAAAAAGATTAACATACAGACAATACCCTGTTTTCAAAAATTAAATGAGGTCCAGTGTTTTTGTAAAGTCAACATGAAATGTCATTCATAACCCATTTTACTACTGTGAAAAAGAAAGAACAAAGAAATTTAATGTATGGCAGGAGTATATGGAAAACCACATAAAATTAAAAAAAAAAGGAAACTTTACCTCAATTTTTAGCTTATATCCTACAATTTTGACTTTTCTTCTCAGAATTGTAGATTTATATATACTTTTTCACACAATTCTGAATTTATATCTTACATTTCTGTCAGAATTATGAAGTATAACTAAGTCTGAATTGTGAGATAAAAAGTTGCAATTACCTTTTTTTAAATCCCGTGGTAGAAACAAGCTTCCATAGAATCATTAAAAGTGGTTGGAGTGGGGACAAACCTTTTTTTTTCTTTCGAAAAAAAAACCACGCACCAATGAATCATTTATAATAAGCCCAGAAACATCTAGCAAAGTAAACAGGGTCAGTTTTGATTTCATGTTGACTTTAAATGAGTCATTTCCACCATTTCAAGATCCACACAATTATGTGCAATTCCACTTTTAGCACACAGCAAGTTCATTACTATATCCTTAGTGTGTTAGTTTTAGTAAAACGCATGATTTATTGGATGCAAAACAGCCCGAACGCCGAGAATACTCAAAGATTTTCTTAGGGTCTGAATAAATATTTTAAAACAGGCCTGAACTCTGAATCCAGCAGTAAGAGAAAGATGCAGATTCCATTTCAGACAGATTTCAAGAGTAAGGAAAGTTAAAAGCGTTTCCCGCAGACCAACATTTATACATATTTATTCCTCCCATTTCCGGAGGGATCCGCCGCCGTTCTGCACGCAATAAATAACAGCAGGTTGAGTTTCGGAGTGTTTAATCAAACACATGACGTACATAATTGCCTTTTTCCCTTTTTACGACCACAGAGACAAAACAGACTAATTCAGCGTTTGTCCGTATTCTTGTACGCTCTGCAGCGTCTGTCAGGAGCCCAAATGTTTCCTCTTGAGGGTCTGGGTTTGTCATAGATTATATGCGTGTAGCTTAACGCTTATTCTCCTGCGGCGTCTCATTGTTCCGGCTTTAATTTCGTCTTTTATTCAGCGTCGTATTTCAGCACTTGAGGCACTCGTGAAGTTTCATCCATGCCGTTGCGGTGCTGTGGTGGGTGTGGCCAAACTTCTACACTATGCATATTCCACCGTTTTTAATATTCATGATTAGGTCCACTCTTTACATATTCATGACTCTATTATTCATAAAATCTTTATCCATGTACAACGATATTTAAATAATATGTCCTTTAAGGCAGTCCAAACATTTACAAAAGAAAGTAAAAGAGAAAAGGGATAATTGCAGAATGTCCCGCCAAAGAAAAAAAAGCTCCATCCTTATCCCAGTAATGACAGTCCATGTCAGGTTTTGTTAAGGAAGGGACAGTCGTTTGAAGTACATACACAAGACCCAAACACGTATCAGATCAATATGTACTTGTATTCCGGCGAGGTCCGTGACTATATGTGCACCGACGGCACGCTCTGGTTCAGTACCTGGGCTCTCATCACCTGGACGCTGGTCATGATCTTCTTCTGATGGCCCATTAATGTGACTCCCAACCTCTGGATGTCACTGAGATGGTGAACAAAGAAACATCATTAGATGTTGGTGTTGGAGATTATTTATTTTTCTGCAATTGTGATTCATATAATGTATCATGAATGTCAACATCGCAACTTCATAGCAGGTTCGAGAATCTTTTGATTCAGATCACAACTTCGGAGTGCAGATCACAAATCATTTGATTCAGATTTGGACTTTGGAGTGGGTTCGATAATCTTTTAATTCAGATTGGAACTTCATAGCGGGTTCAAGAATCTTTTAATTCAGATCAAAACTTTGGAGTGCAGATCGCAAACCATTTCATTTAGATTGGAACTTCGGAACGCAGATCACAAATCATTTGATTCAGATTGGGACTTTGGAGCGGGTTCGAGAATCTTTTGATTCAGGTCAGAACTTTGGAGTGCATATCACAAATCATTTGATTCAGATTTGGACTTTGGAGCCAGTTTGATAACCTTTTGATTCAGATCGGAACTTCATAGCGGTTTTCAAGAATCTTCTGATTCAGATCGTAACTTCGGAGCGCAGATTGCGGATCATTTGATTCAGATTTGGACTTTGGGGCAGCTTCGAGAATCATTTGATTCAGAACGGAACTTTGGAGAGCAGATCACACATCATTTGATTCAGATTTGGACTTTGGATCTGGTTAGATAATCTTTTGATTAGATCGGAACTCTTGCGAATCATTTGATTCAGATCGACTTTGGCAGATTGCGAATCATTTGATTCAGATCGGAATTTGGAGTGGGTTCGAGAATCCCTTGATTCAGATCAGAACTTAAGAGCAGGTTCGATAATCTTTTGATTCAGATTGGAACTTCATAGCGGGTTCAAGAATCTTTTGATTCAAATCGGAACTTCGGAGCGCAGATTGCGAATCATTTGATTCAGATCGGGACTTTGGAGCGGGTTTGAGAATCCTTTGATTCAGATCAGAACTTAAGAGCGGGTTCGATAATTGTTTGATTCAGATTGGAACTTCATAGCGGGTTCAAGAATCTTTTGATTCAGACTTTTTTATTATTATTAATTTTTAATTATTAATTAAATAGTGTAACACAGAAAACAATTAAGACAAAAGCTAAGAAAGAAAGTTACACCAATACAAATCCCTTAAGAAAATTAACTATGTTTTTTTTGCATAACCACTGTTTTTCTACAAACACCATCGTTAAACTATCTAAAAATAAAAATAGAAACACTATATATATATATATATTTTTTTTTTATAAATATATATTTTTTCTATTTTTGCTACTTTTCATCTCACAATTGACTTATTCCCCTCCGACTCTGACACAGAGTAAATATATAAATTATATAAATATATAAATTTTTATCTCCCAAATCTGACATTTTTCTCTCACAATTGCGAGTTTGTATCTTAGAATTCTGATTATATATATATTAGTTCTAACATTATAAACTTGGAAATGCAAGAAAGAAGTGTGATAAACTATTTTATTTTTTTAAGCCATTGCCGAAACAAGCTTCCATCGTTATTGAAACTATTAATTAACTGTTCCTATTGCTTTCTATTAATGTAATTGACCCTTTTCGAGATTAGTTTAATCATGGCTATTGTAACCATTAACATGATTAATTATGCAATTAATTGTGCAGCTCTAATTATGGGCTTTTTATGTTAAAAGATTCATTAAAAACATTTGGAACAAACAAATGATTTGCAAACAGCACAGCTGCAGCTGGTCAGGGAATGTTTTTTCTTATACAACATAAACCCTGAAGACATTATGGCTGATTTTATGACCACATCTAATAAAGAGACAGAACCAAAAAGCTAGCTGCATTTTGTTGAGCAAAATAGGGCATTTGGTCCAAAATTGACCAAAAGGAAAAGCAATGACTGCTCCATTGAATAGTCAAGGAAATGTGGAGAAAATATGGAAAAATAGGCCTAAAAGGCCACAGTACTGTACTTTAATAGTATTATAACATTTATTTAGATTTTGAATTAGCTTTTTATTTTTTATATTTTCAATTTTTGATTTCATTTTATTTATTTTCATTTTATTTTTAATTAGTTGTTTAAAATGTATTTACGTCACTTGAATATGTTTGTAGATTTGTGCTGGATATTGCCTTTGCAATGGAAATATGGCTATTTTATTTGTAAGCATCATACTTTTTTCGCTTATTCAGATTGGCACTTTGGAGCGGGTTCGTGAATCATTTGATTTAGATCGGAACTTCGCGTATCATGAATCATTTGATTCAGAACAGACTTCAGAGCGTGTATCACAAATTATTTTATTTAGATCTGAACTTAGAAGCGGGTTTGTGAATCTTTTGATTCAGATTGGACTTTCCGAGCGTTCACGAATCATTTCACAAGTTGAATGATTCGCAATCCACGCTCCGAAGTCCTGATCTAAAATGACGGTTTGTGAATCATTTATCAGATTGGGACTACAAAGCGTGGATCGCGAATCATATTATTTAGATGGGAACTTTGGAGTGGGTTTTGAAGATCTTCTGATTCAGATCAGAAGTTCGGAGCACGAAGCATGAATCAGTCAATTCAGATCTGGACTTCAGAGTTGATTCGTGAATCTTTTGATTCAGATCGGAACATCTGAGCAGGCTCATGAATCATTTCACAAATTGAACGATTCACAATCCGTGCTAAAATGATGGTTCACTTTAGATCGGACTACAGAGCGCGGATCACAAATCATTTCATTTAGACTGGAACTTTGCAGCAGGTTCACAAATAAATTGATTCAGAATGGGACTTCAACGAGCGAATCATTTGATTTAGATCCAAACTTCTTGTATCATGAATCATTTGAATCAGAAGAAGACTTCGGGGCAAGTATCGCTAATCATTTCATTTAGATCAGAACTTGAAGCGGGTTCGGGAATCAACTGATTTAGATTAGGACTTCAGAGTTGGTGAATCTTTTGATTCAGACTGGAACTTTGGAGAGGACTCATGAATCATTTTGCGAATTGAATGATTCACGATCCGTGCTTCAAAGTACAGATCTAAAATGACGGTTTGCGAATCATTCAGATTAAGACTGCAGAGCACAAATCACAAATCGTTAGATTGGAACTCCATAGGAGGTTCGCAAATCATTTGATTTCGATAGGAACTTTGGAGTGAGTTTCTTAGAATCGTGGCTTAATATCTTGCAATTCTTCTTCTTTTCTTACAATTCTGACTTTATTGTCTCAATTTTGAGTTTACATCTCAGTTCTAAATACAATTCTGATAAAAAAATTGAGATAAAAAGATGTTTGGAACAACATGCACGTAAGTAAATTTTAATTTTGAGAGATCGATATTTTAAAACATCGGAAGCCAATCAAACTGAAAGCAGAGGTTTGAGAAAGTATCCTTTTTTTTTAAACCCAGGGATCAATTGAAGGCTGCAGTGTCTACAAATCCACTAAAACCAGACCAACAGGGATAGCATTGACTGACCCATTGGACAGACAGTGGACACATAGTCTTGAAACCACATCTAATGGTCATTGATCATCTGACTTGAAGAGGTGACGATCAATCAAAGGCTTAAAGCCATAAAAACACCTCCAATCTGTCCTCCATCCACCTCAGCGTAAAGATTCACGCTGCGACGACGCATCTAAAAGGCTTCATTTTTGCATTAGCAATCTGGAGCGCTCTGCCGTGTTACGGAGTAAGAACTCAATCAACTCACTGTTGTTTCATGCTCATCACATGTCCTAGAGTCAGATACCCTCCTGCGGCAAAATGGTCCTTATAGCGGCCCATCTTAATGGTGTCCAACCACTCGTCCACAGATCTGCAGCTGGTGAAATCGGGAATACTTCTGTTCATCAAAGGACTGTTTAGTCTGAAATGAGAGCAGGGGGAGTGAGGAGGCGCGTACGAGATGTACCTCTGAAACGCGGCGAGCGCGGGCAGAAAATCAATAGAAGTTAAAATGATAGAGAAGGTGGGAAAGGGGGGCTGTAGATTTGGCCGGTTTGGGTAGATTAATACAGGGATGAAATCCCTATTTCTTCCCATCAACGCATCTGGATATGCACCGGCAACTTGACAGGACACGCGCTCCGAGCTGAGCAATTTATACAAGTCCAATTGTAAAAGCAGAAGCGTTCTTTTTCGGTTCAAGGCGGATCAATGTCAATATAGCGCAGAGGTCTTTTATTTAACAGCGAACACATCTATTTGAGATGAGCTTATTGGAAAATGTACACTTGCGTCTTAAAGCAGGCCCGCCGTATTCCCAGCCACTCGGATGAAACTTTCAGCTCGTCAACTTTGCCAGACTTTTGAAACGGATCATATCTGACGCCGACAAAGTGCATTTGTCGGGCAAATCCCCCCGAAGGCGGCGTATCGATTGCTGGCCGCTCACCTGCACAATGTGTCCATTGACTTGAGGTTCTCGGGGTTCCGGATCAGCTTGTCCAGGACCGTGACGATCTGGCAGAATTTGGGCCTTTCGTTGCGGTCTTTCTGCCAGCAGTCCAGCATTAGGGTGTGGAGGGCACCGGGGCAGCCCATGGGGGCCGGGAGTCGGTAGCCCTCCTCTACGGACTTGATCACCTGCACAAAAAAACAATCAAAACGCAATATTTTATTTTTAATACGATTTTGTGCACACAAGTCTAAATACTGATATTACATTTGGATCACGCATCACACTGGAAGTAGAGTTTCATCTAATATGTGGTTTTTATTTATGTAAAAAAAAAATAGAATTTAAAATTCAATTTTATTATTTTTAAAATAGACTTTAGAATTTTACAAGTTGACATATCAAATAAATAAATAAATAAATATAAATATAGTTCTTACTACATAGGATAATATGAAAAACATTTTTCTGAAAAAAAAATAGTTTTCATTTATTATAATTTATTTTTTATTAGATTTTAGAATTTTAGTTGAAATCTAAAAAAAATTCTAAAATTCTAAAAAAAATTTTGACTACAGCATAGAATAAAAATAATAATTATAAAATTACTTTAAAAATCTCATTAAGAAAAAAATAGATTTTTTTTGCAGCGTATCAGTTTTTTTTTAGAACTATCAATGAGAATCTTTCATACTTCTATACATATTTTGAATGAGTTCTCATTTTTATATTTTCCTCTTTTTATTTTCTTATTATTATTTATTTGTTTTGAAATATTGAAAATTTTGAAATATCAAAAAAAAAAAAAAAAAAATCAAACACTTCTGAAAGGCACTGCAAAAATATTTTTTTCTTAATGAGAATATTTCTTTATTTTTTATAAATTTCATACAAATTATATTAAATTGTACAACAATATTGCTTTCTTTTCCATGTTTTTTTTTTTAAGATTTTTATTTTAGAATTACAAATATAATAAAAAGAATATACAAAATGAATAAAAATAATTTTTTTTTATAAAATTCTTAAACTACAAAATTCTTATTTTTTTTCAATTTCAACTAAAAATCTAGTAAAAAAGAAGAAAATGAAAATGGAAAAATATAAAAATGAGAATTCAAATTATTAATTAGTTAAAATCTATGATAGAATCTGATAATTTAAAAAAACACTGATGCACTACAAAAAATGTTTTTTTTTCTTAATTTTTAAATAATTTTTGTATACATTTTTTATAATTTAATAAAAATGATAATTAATTTCTTAATACATTTTACTTACTACTACATAGGATAATATGAAAAAAAAGAAAAATATTGCTTTAATTTCCTTTGTATTAATGTAATTTATTTTTACTAGATTTTAAAAAAATAGAAAAATACATTATACAAGATTACACATTATACTAGAAAAATACATTACACAAGATACATTTTATTCATAGAATGATAAAAATAATAAAAAGAAAACATATAATGTATAACAATTTACATTTTTATAAAATTAAAAAAATAAAATTCATTAAGAAAAAGAAATATTTTTTGCAGTGTATCAGTGTGTTTTTTTTTTACAGTTATCAATGAGATTCTACCATACATACAAATATAAACAAAATACAAAAAAACTAAGATAAATTGACTTTCTACTACACGTTATAATATGAAAAAATATTTTTTTTGCACTGTATCAGTTTTATTATCATTTAGATACTATTATAATTTTTGTTATAATTTTGAATCATTCTTATTTGTATATTTTAGTTTTTTTTTATTTTAAAAGTGTTTCATCATAAATTTATTTTATTTCATAAAATTTATGTTTTCCATTGTTTTAGTTAACTATAATAACCCTGCACTATTCTGAATGTAGCCAGTATAGTGTGGTTTAGACCCACATCTCTGTTGGTCAAGTTCCAATATGGCCGTTCTCCGTATGACATCACTTCCCACATCACCACTCCATAACTCCACACGTCACTGGAGGAGGAAAACTTCCGATAGGCAATGGCCTCCGGCGCCGTCCAACGAATCGGGATCTTTCCTCCCTACAATTCCATGAAGACAGAGGAACAGATTAAGGAGAGAAATAACCTATATATATATATATATAATACTTGTTGCAGAGTATGTTCCTGGTTTCATAGACTCACACTGGTGGTGTAGGCTGCATCAGGGTCGTCCTCCAGCACGCGTGACAGACCGAAGTCTGATATCTTGCACACCAGATTACTGTTGACCAGAACATTCCTGGCAGCCAAGTCCCGGTGGACGTAGCCCAGATCAGCCAAGTAAGTCATGCCAGCTGCTATGCCACGCAGAATACCCACCAGCTGAATAACAGTGAACTGACCGTCATGTCTCTGTTTGCAGGGAAGAAAAACAAGAGGAAGAGAAATCTGTGAAGTTTAACTTCAGTTCACAGGGAGGTTCAGCGAGGCGAAGCGAAACTACAGAGACATACGAGAACAAACACAAATGTGTTTACACACCCTCAGGAAAGAGTCCAAGGAGCCGTTCTCCATGTACTCTGTGATGATCATTACCGGTTTGCCTTGGTAGCGAATGCAAAAACACAGAGAGAAACAGGGGAAAGAACAAGGAAAAGATGTCAGGAGATTGAAAAGGTGATGCAAGTCTGGGTGAAGAGATACAGGGTTTTCTTCACTTTTTACCCAAATATGGGTGAATTATTTACTGGGTAAAATAAAATAAAATAAAATAAAACCAGTTTGCATTTGTGAAAAAAAAAAAAAAATTAAAAATATACATTCATATGTATTTTTTTTAGAATATAATTAATAATTATGAATAATTTTAAGAATATATATGTGTGTTGTTATATATTGTTCTTACAATATAGAGAATGTTGTAATAATAAATGCAATACAAATTAATATAATTAATAAATTGTCCTAAATTAATGAAGTGAATTATGTTAAATTAATTTTTACACTTAATAAAATCTTAAAATCTTAACACAAAATACAGTTTAAATTAATTTAGTAAAAATGTATATAGTATGAATTTAATTCATACTACATTCATACATTTAATTCGTACTATATATATATATATATATATATACACTTATATATAATTCGTACTATATATATTTATATACATATATATAATTTGTACTATATTTTTATATATATATATATATATATATATACACACACACACACACACACACAGTAGATATAAAAAACTTTGTAAATTTATATTACAATTATATAATTTTATTTTAATTAATTATATTAAAATTTAATTCATACAAAATTATATAATAATATATTATCTTATTATTTGTCAGAATTTAATTTAATTTTGATTTTGAAATCCCTTTTCTGAAATTTTATACTAACTGACGTTTTAGTAAATCAATAATAAAAAATGAATTACCATAAAAATATGTATTCTTATTTTATTTAATTATACAGTCAAATTTTTGTGTATATGGGATAAAGGGTAAACATTTTGCTATTTACACAATATTGAATGATCTTAAACATAAAATACTGTATTTCAAAAATGTCCTATTATTAAGTGCACTTCAGTGATGGTCATTTAAGCGCGTACTGCGGGTAACGACGCCCTCCAGGTGGATGACGTTGGGGTGATCGAACTGTGCCATGATGCTGGCTTCGCCCAGGAAATCTCTCCTCTGTTTCTCGGTGTAGCCGGCTTTGAGAGTCTTCAGAGCCACCGGGATATCACGTTTCCCCGGCAGCTTCATCCGCCCATAACACACCTCCCCAAACTCTCCTGATGTGTGCCAGAAAACAAGATTAGACAGTGGACGGTGAACACTCATGTTGGATTTGTCCAACAACTTCAACCTTCACAATGAAATGAACATGACATCTGACAGTTTTGGTGTTAATACTAAAATTATGTGTATATGCAGATAAAATCTTACAAATAAGAGCATAAAACAGTGTTTTACTTAGCACTGTCCTGATGAAGCTACATAATTGATATTTATATATTGCAAATTATTCTGTTAGCAAAGTTTTTAATATCTTAGTTTGTAGTAACGTGTTGCAAGAAAAATATGATCTTTTCCCCACTGTATTAGTATTATTTTAGTATCTTTCAGATACTATTACAGTTTTTATTGACACTTTGAATCAGTTAAAACTTTTAGATTTGTATATGTCATTTAATTATTATTATTATTGTTATGTATTTATTTATTTTGACTAGATTTTAGAATTTTAGTGGTATCAAAAATATTAATTCTATATAAAATAATTTTCTATACATGTATATTTTTGTATAAATTTAGTAAAAATAATAACAACAACAACAACAAAATTATAACAATAATAACTGATTCAAAATAATTACACTGATACACTGCAAAAAACTTTTATATTTTTCCATTTGCATTTCATTATTTCATCATTTAATTATTATTATTATTATTATTATTAATTTATTAGATTATATTAGACTTACTAGATAACTAGATTTAAGAAATTCAGTTGAAGTATGAAAAAATAATTAATTAAAGTTAAATTAGTTAAATTAAAACTAAACTAAAATATAACATGGGATTATTATTCTTACAACTAAAAGGATATGAAAAAGAAAATGTTATTTTAAGTGTATCATGCAGTGTAAATTATTATTATTATTATTACTATATATTAGAATTGTAGTTCTATCAAAACAATTATATATATATATATACATAACTAACAATAATATTTTAAATGAATTATTATTATTTTTTTATTTTCATGTCCCTTTTAATTATTATTATTATTATTATTTATTTATTTTTAATAGATTTTAGAATTTCCACTGAAGTATATATATATATATATTAAAAAAATCAATCTAAGATAAATTTTCTTACTACTGCATAGGATAATATCAAAAATATACATATATATATAAAATTATAACAATTATGTTTTGAATAATTTATTTATTTACAACTTTTTCATGTCCATTTCATTATTATTATTATTATTTTATTACTTTTTTTTTACTTTTCAGTTGAAGTATTTAAAAAATATAACAAAAAATCTAGGATAACGTCTGCATAGGATATTATTAAAAAGAATGTGTTTTTTTTGCAAAGTATCAGTGTAATTATTATGTTGAATCAGATTTCTATTTTTATAATTTTGTGTCATTTTAAAGTTCTAGCAATTTTGTTGTTTTTTTGTCATTTTTAGTTGTTGAAAAATGCTAAAAAGTAGAATTTTTCAATGTTTTTTCATCCATTTTCAAAGAAAATGATAAACACTTTGCATATTCTTTGAGCAGAACTTTACATCACGTTGCTCATTTTCCAGGCATTTCTCATGTATTCCCCAGATGCCCATGTGTATTTCACGCAATCGCCAAGGACAGCTATACCTGAACCGATGATTTTCTCTATTTTGATCCTGGACGCTTCAATTTCTCTGGCGAACTCGTGGACAGCCTGGCAGGGGTCCTCATATGTGTGGGGATCAATATAAAATCTGGCTTCTGGAAATGATACTAGAATAAACAGAATTAGCATTTGGTCACATATTGCAGCATGAAAGCAATTTTCAGTCACAGCCACAATCTCTGAAGGGCCCAGGCAGCAGCTACAGCAAGATATTGGACCAAAAAAAGCAATAGTTTCCTGCCTAAAATTCATTAAAAGAGAAATCATCAGGGGGAAAAAACAGTGTCTCTCATACCATGGCCATTTTGGTAGTGCATTTTCTCCTCGTCTGAGTCCTGGAAAGCTTTGCTGTACCCACAACGTCTGTAACGCAAACCAGAAGCAAAAACAGAAATATTGTGTTTTTTTTTTTTTTTTTAAGTTCCTTGTGATACACAACATTAACATATGTTAATAACATTCAAACATAAAACATAAAGAATGTAAAACTCGATGCTTAATTAACTTCAAGACATTTTTGCTTCACATGTGGATCACAAACATCCTCTGTGTCTTAATCCGCTGCCTGATATATATCAAACGAACTGAAAAAGTGGCCGTTCATTGAAGTGAGTGATTAGAAATTATAATCAAACTCATTATTTAACACAAACTTTAAGTTTCACATTCATTTTCTCCATAGAGATTAAAGAAAGTTCTAGTCATGATTCAAATCGAGCAGCTCTGAGGTGAATCATATTGAACATTTGAAGCAAAAAAGTATTTTAAATGACTATTTTAAGTATTTTAAAATAGATTGAGCATAAGATTGCAAGTATTAAATATTTGAACTTGATAGCAAAATATTCAAACGTATGCGAGCATTACTTTGGATCATTCACAATGCTTTAATGGAGTTTTAGGTTATTTTTCAGTGCTTTCTATTGTATATTATCACTTAATCAGTGGAGAAAATGAATGGGATTATTATTTCTGGAACCCCGCTGTTGTGTTATATATGACTTAGGATATTTTCAGTGTTATTAGACCAAAATCAAACTTAATTTCCATAGTAAGGTATGTGTTTTAGGGTGTAAATGTATCTAAATATAGCCGCTTTCATAGATAATTACAGTATGAGTCATGGAGGTGTTTGTGTGGGAATATTTCAAGATGGGAAGCTTCTTAAATTAACTATTCACCCAAAAATGACAATTTTCACTCACCCTCACTTTGTTCTAAACCTGTATGATTTCTAAAGATATATAACAGCAAAATATGACCTAAAATCTGAACATCCACCCTACTATTCTTGGCATTTTTATGAGAGAATTTGTGAATGAATCATTCTTCTGAGTCAAATCTTTTTAATGAATCATCTGTTCCAGTTCACAAAACCAGCCTCATTTAGTAGGGATTTAGTTACAGAAATAAAAAAGAAAGAAAGTCATGCCAGTTTGGAAGACGTGAGGGCGAGTAAACGATGACGGAATGTATTTTTAGCTGAACTATTCCTTTGACATATGTAACAAAATATAGCAGGGAAAATGAATGCAGACAATTCAAAGTACTCCTCTTGCCGTTTTCTGCAGATGACAACGGCCAGAAATGTCACCAGTCCCGTTACCGAAGCCATGCAGATCCAGATAATCGTCATGTTGGTATTTCGCAGGGGGGCTGGCGGAGAAAACCAGAAGCCAAATATCAACACAAACACGCCATTAAACACTGAATCATCACCAGTTTTTCTCACTGCAGGAGACCTTCGGCCAGAAATGCTGTGTTTGTGTACAATGAAAACAACTCATGAAACAATCAGTGCAAGGTGCAGATCATTTTTGGTTTCCAATGCAAAACATATACTAAAAAAAACATTAAAAATATAAAAAATATTTAAATAAAATATATATTCATATACAATTAAAAATATTAAATATAGTTGAATATAAGTGAAAATAAAATATTAAAATATAATTAAAATTTCTTTTAAATATATTTAAATATACAAATTAATTTATACATAAATTAAAAATGTTAAAAAAAGTGTTAAACTAAAAATAATCATAAACAAATATAAATATGTACAAAAACAAACATTACAACTACATAATGGTTTAAATGTTAGAGTTAGATGTATAGAGTTAGAGTTTAAATGTACCAAAATGAATTTAAATGTATTTTGATTTTGTTTATTTTAATTATGACTCAAATTGTATTATAACTCATTCTTTGTATCTTAATATTTCATGTTTTTACATGTCATGTGTATGCATTAAAATATAAATATTATTTATATTTTATTAAAATACAAATATTTAAAATAATTGAAAACATATCAAAATTATTAAATTAATAAATGAACACAATTTAAAAAAAAAAAAAAAGAAACTATGTATGGCCAAATTCAATCTGGTCAGGCCTGGCAAACAACCTTGACTAAGCTGTTCAAAACTGACCATTTATAGTCGTTAGGTGGTTCAAACTAGTTTAGGTGGTTGATCAGCTAGACTAGCTAGATGATGGAGCAGCGCAAAACCAGGTTAGAGCTGGTAGACAACCTTGGCTAAGCTGTTTAAAACTGGTAATTCATGATCTGTGGCTAGTTAAAACTAGTCTATGTGCTTAATCAGTTAGATTAATAGCTGGTTTAGTCAAGGTCAACTTGGTTAGAACTAGTAGACAACCTTGACTAAGCTATTCAAAACTGGTTATTCATGATCTGTGGCTAGTTAAATCTAGTCTATGTACTTGATCAGTTTGATTAATAGCTGGTTTAGTTGAAGTCTACCTGGTTAGGACTAGTAGACCACCTTGACTAAGCTGTTCAAAACTGGTTATTCATGATATTTGGCTAGTTAAAACTAGTCTATGTGCTTGTTCAGTTAGATTCATAGCTGGTTTAGTTGAGGTCAGCCTAGTTAGGACTGGTAGACATCTCTGACTAAGCTGTTCAAAGCTGGTTATTCATGATCTGTGGCTAGTTAAATCTACTCCATGTGCTTGATCAGTTCAATTATTAGCTGGTTTAGACAAGGTCCACCTAGTTAAGACTGGTAGACTACCTTGACTAAGCTGTTCAAACTGGTTATTCATGATCTTTGGCTAGTTAAAACTACTCCATGTGCTTGATCAGTTAGATTAATAGCTGGTTTAGTTGAGGTCAACCTAGTTAGGACTGGCAGACAACTCTGACCAAGCTGTTCAAAGCTGGTTATTCATTATTTGTGGCTAGTTAGAACTTGTCTGTGTGCTCGATCAGTTCGATTAATAGCTGGTTTAGTCAAGGTCAGTCTTGATTAGGACTAGTAGACCACCTTGACTAAGCTGTTCAAAACTGACCATTTACTTAATAAAAATATACATAAGCATAAATAAATATAAATATGTAAAATATGTAAAAGAACAAAAAACAACTATGTTCCTACAAGGAATAGATTAACTGAAAAATATATCTCTTTAATAAGGTTTCACAAACGTGTCCTTATGTTTTGTTCACACTGACAGATATTAATGAACATTTTTTTTTTAATTAGTTAATATCAAAATATTCTTTTCATATTTCATCTGCTATGAGCTCAACATCACACAGGCTCTGGTGAAAATCATGAGTCCAGTAGCTTTGAAAAATAATGGCATGTCTCTCCTCAACAATCCACATGGTTTAAGTACTATTCATGTCTGTAGCACTGGTAATAATTTAACACTCACTTGCTTTGCCGGTCTGTATCTCCACTGACTGGCTGAATCGTCCACAGCCAGCCGAAGTTCTGGCCCGAATCTGGAAGATGTAGCTTGTGCCAGGCTTCAAGCCTGAAACTTTAGCACTGGTGTTCTTTGACTTCAGTGTAGCGTAACTTTGCTGCTCGTTGTCCTGTGAAAATGAAAGGTTATGTTCAAATAAAGAGTCTATTATGCAAATAGGTTATTTATGTAAATACAAGCCATAAATAAAGACAATAGTGGACAATTCACAACGGGGCCTGACAAAATCATGTTTTGAGACTCAGGCTAGAGGATTGGACCGATTAAACTGAAGTGCTCACTAATCTGTTAGCATTCCCCGCTTCACCCCACTGCGTCCGTGAACTCTGTCCCCTCCGAAGCATTTCGCTTTGTTACAAAGCCTTTGATGCTCGTCTGTCCCCTGAGGAGACCGTCAGCGCCGTATATCCATCAAAAACCACTGCGTGGTCTTTGTTAAGCACCATTCCCCAGGAATCAGCACATGGGCAGTGGCTTGGCAAACAGGGATTGCACGTAAATCATATTTACATAGTGGCATTGTTGACTAGGCACTGTATACTAATTCTCTGTCACAGCTGAGATCTCTTTTGCGCCATTAGGCAGCAAAGCTCCCGGCTCACGCGACAATTAACTTCCCTCCAGTGTTTGGCAGGGCTCTCTGTGTTTGCCTTCAATGTCACTTTAAATAATCTCACCAAATCAGTCTGAGAGCGCTATTGGTCGGTAACTTCCTTTCAATTAGCCTGAGCTGCCAATAAACCAAGTGGTTAAGCTGAGATATTTGACTCTAGGCTAGTCTATAAAATGTGACCCTTCATTAAGCGGGACTCGTCATCAAGCCATTTAATGAATAAATATCACTCCTTCAGGACCTGTAGTGTATTCACTCTGATGAGGAAATTACCTTTTCATAATATTTAATGTCGTATTCTAATATGACTCCATTGGGCTGCGCTGGTTCGTGCCAGAAAAGAGTGACGCTGTTCTGACTGGCGTTTTCTTGTCGGATGGCCATCACTTGAGACGGAGCTATGAAATCAAAGATGAAATAAAGGTTACGTTGGTAAGACAGCAGATTCATTCCACACCAATAATATTATTTATATTATATATGATGAACAATGACATGTACTGTATTAAATACAGACACTACTAGCTTCAGATGGTTTCTAGCTGATCAGAACTGGTTATTTATGCCTATTAACTGGTTCAGGCTAGTTTAAATGGTTGATTAGCAAGTATACTAGTGGCTGGAGCTGAGATTAACCTGTTTAGGGTTAGCAAACCACCTTCAGATGATCAGCTAGACTAGTGGTGCAACCTGGTTAAGAGGTTAACCTGGTTAAGGCTGGTGCCTAAACTGGTACGTAAACTAAACTGTTCAAAACTGGTCATTTATAGTCATTATGTGGTTCAAAACAGTTAAGGTGGTTGACCAGCTAGACTAGCTTGCTGATTTAGCATAGGTTAACCTGGTTAGAACTGGTAGACAACCTTGACTAAGCTTTTCAATTGTGGTGAATCATACCAACTTTAGATGGTTTCTATCTGTTTTAGATGGTTCAAAACTAGTAATTTATGCTTATTAGCTGGTTCAAACTAGTTTAGGCGGTCGATCAGCTAGACTAGCTAGATGATAAAGCAGTGGTCAATCTGGTTAGGGATGGTGTGTAAAAACTGGTTCCTAAACTAAACAGTTTACAACTGGGCATTTATAGCCATTAGCCATCTGTCTGTTTTTAGATGGTTTTAAAGCTAGTAATTTATACTTATTAGCTGTTTCAAATTCATTTAGATGGTTAACCAGCTAGACTAGCTTGCTGATGGAGCAGAGGTCAACCTTGTTAGAACTTGTAGACAACCTAGACTAAACTTTTCAAAGGTTGTGATTCATACTAGCTTTAGATGGTTTCAAAACTGGCTATTTATTCTTATTAGCTGGTTAAAACTAGTTTAGGTACATGATCAGCTAGACTAGTTTGCTGATGAAGCAGAGGTCATCCTGGTTAGGTGCTGGTGCCTAAACTGGTACCTAAACTAAAGAGTTTAAAACTGGTCATATAGTCATTAGGTGGTTCAAACTAGTTTAGGTGGTCAAACAGCTAGACTAGCTAGGAGCAGTGGTCAACCTGGTTAGGGCCGGTGGCTAAACTGGTACCTAAAGTATTTAAAACTGCCCATTTATAGTCATTAGGTGGTTCAAACTAGTTTAGGTGGTTGATCAGCTAGACTAGCTTTCTGATGGAGCATAGGTCAACCTGGTTAGAGCTGGTACACCACATTGTCTAAACTATTGTTGAAACTGGCCATTTACAGTCACTACAGCTATTTCAAACTAGTTTAGGTGATTGAACAGGTAAACTACTAGCTGGTGGGGCCAAGTTCAATCTGGTTAGGTCTGACAAACCACCTTGAATAAGCTGTTTAAAATTAATTATTTGTAAAATTAATTATTTGTATTCATTAGCTGGTTCAAACTAGTTTAGATGGTCAATTAGCTAGACTAGCTAGATGATGGAGCAGAGGGGAACTCAAAACTGGTTATTCATGATCTTTGGCTAGTTGGAAATAGTCTATGTGCTTGATCTGTGAGATTAAAATCTGGTTTAGTTGAAGTCAGACTGGTTAGGACTGGTAGATCACTTTGACTAAGCTGTTCAAAACTGGTCATTCATAGTCACTAGCTAGATCAAGCTAATTAAGTTGGTTCATCAGTTAAATTACTAGCTGGTTTGGCAGAGATCAACCTGGTTAGACTACATTGTCCAATCTGTTTTAAACTGGTCAATCAAGGTCATTAGCAGGTTCAAATTAGTTTAGATGGCCAATAAGTTACATTACTAGCTGGTGGGGCCTATTTCAACCTTGTTAGAGCACTTTGGTTAAGGTTGACCAAGTTTCAAAACACATCATGGACAAGTCAGCTAGCTTTTGACTAGGCTAATAGGCTAGACCCTAGTAGACTAGACTAGACCTTAGGCTAGTAAGACCTTGATTTTTTGTGTTTTAGGAATTATGTAAATAAATGCAATCAAACTTTAATGACCCATTAGTGTCTCCTACCTGCCTGGTTTGTGGTGATATTGACCGTCATAGACTGTGGCGGCTCGTTGCTCAGGTGCGTGACTCCATTTAGAGCGACAATACGGAAGGTGTAGTTACTGTGAGCGGCGAGATTCAGCACTGTCACCCATGGTTCTGTAAGTCCTGTCTGCTGAGGGATAAAGCGCACCAGGGTCGCTCCTGTCCGGGCTACCATGACCCCATTCAACCCAAGTCCTCCTCCTCCTCCAGCTGTCCCACTAACAGCTCCATTGGTGTCTGCAGCTCCCCCATTGCCGTTCCCCACCACGTTACCCCCTCCGGCGCCCACCCGACAGTCCTCACACTGCGTCCCGTCTTTGTCGCACTTCTGGCAAAGGACGTCATAAATAACATCACTGCGGCCTCCTGTGTCCAGAGGTGAACCCCACTCCAGACTGACCGAGGTGCCGTTCACAGATGAGATGATGTTTACTGGAGCTGACG
This sequence comes from Labeo catla, assembly GCA_012976165.1. Taxonomy (NCBI): domain Eukaryota; kingdom Metazoa; phylum Chordata; class Actinopteri; order Cypriniformes; family Cyprinidae; genus Labeo; species Labeo catla. The sequence continues at coordinate 1,116,577 of VONZ01000112.1, forward strand.
GAGGTCCTGTGGGGAGGGTGAAGTTAGACAGTTCTTAATTATAGGTTAATTAGTGAGGTTGAGGGAATTGGTGGTTATCAGGCTAGCTGATCAAAAGAGAATGATTGAATTTGCACTTCAGTAACCACACAACCCCAGTTCACCAAGTAATCTTGTCCTGCGATTTTTCCACTCATTAAAACTTATAAAAAAAGTTATATTTTTGGTCCCAGAAAGTATTTGGAATCTTAAAGCACACTTAAAAATGCTATTTTAATTAAATCATATTTTAAAATATTTACATTAGTGCTGTCAAACGATTAATTGCGATTAATCATGATTAGTCACATCCAAAATAACAATTTTTGTTTACATCATATATGTGTGTATACTGTGTATATTTATTATGTATAGATAAATACACAAACACAGTACACATTTTTAAAATATTTACATGTATTCACATGTATATATTTATATTCATATAATTTATATTATATATATAAATATATTTAATATATAAACATAACAATAATCTAATATATATACATGCATGTGTGTATTTATATATACATAATAAGTATACACACATATATTATATAAACAAAAAACGTTTATTTTGAATGTAATTAATTGCAATTAATCGTTTGACAGCACTAATTTTAAAGCAAAGTATAAACTTAGATTTTTATTTTACTTAATTTAATTTTATTTTATTTCTTTGATCAGATGCTTAATTTATTCATAAGACATATTTATATAGGCTAGTACATCAAATGAAATTTTATTTTGTTTTATTTCTTTGATCAGGCATGCTAAAAAATAAATAAAATAAAATAAAATAAAACCAAATAAAATAAAATAAAATAAAATAAAATAAAAAATAAAATAAAATACAATAAAATGGCGCCTTGCAAATATGAAGACTCACTTGTACAGGGAGAAGCAGGTGGATCTGTAGAGGAACGATAGAAGTTGGCATCGCATGGGCAGGTTAGAGCCGCTCGTGTCTCAGAATGACTGTGGAGTGGACATTTCCCACAGAGCTGATCTCCTGCCACTGGCTTGTAGAAACCCACCTCACATGCTAACAAGAAACACAAAAACAGAGTTTAACTCACTACAGTAATACAAAACAATAGAATAGGACTGTGCCTTTACAGCTCGTACTTCAGATAGTCTTCTAAAAACTTCTGTTTGGTCCTGGTTATCATGTCTATCGCACTGAAATCATGCGTTTTAAAGCCACATCAGTTCAGACTTCTGATATAGGGTTTTCTGAGCGCACACATCCGAAGCACGCACACAGAAAGCGGCTGTCACACAGCATGTGACTATTAAACAAAGTTCTCTTTCATGTCTTATTGCGCTTAAACGATCAAATACACACAAGTTTATGTTACAGACACACAAGTTACAAAAACAGTCGGTTATGTCTGTGAAGGTAAACAGCTGGGAAAGAAATCGCAAGTTTATATTATATCCGTGTGGCAGCAGTGTAATATACAGTAAATCAGTGTTGGGGGTAACGCATTACAAGTAAGGCAAGTTATGCAATAATATTACTTTTTTCAAGTAACTAGTAAAGTAATGCATTACTTTTGAATCTGAGTTACTTTTTCAAATAAGTAACGCCAGTTACTTTTTTCCCCATTTATTGATTGACAAGTCTCCTGTCGGGAAATTGGGAGTAAACATTATGTATTCTAGACTAAATGTGAACATGCATTAATTCATCTCACTCACAAAAAACAGATTCAGTATTCCTCAAAATGAAAAAAAACAGTGAAATGCAAACTCAGAATATGTTGCAACCCTGCAATAATTAAATATGTTAAATAAAACAAATATCCCTTATGCAATTAATCCCATTTTATTAACCAGTGTCTTTGCTGCTGACCTTCGATTATGCAATTCAACCATACTAATACGCAAAAATTACGTTAGATAAACTAACATTTGTGCTTAATTTTTTTTTTTATAGCTGAAGAGTGATCTCCTTTTGTGTAAAAGGGCTTTTACATTAGAATTGTTTTATATTAAAAACAAAGAAGCAAACCCTGCCCTGATTTAAAAAGTAACACAAAAGTAATGTAACGCATTACTTTCCATAAAAAGTAACCAACATAATTAGTTACTTTTTCAGGGAGTAACGCAAAACTGTAATGCATTACTTTTAAAAGTAACTTTCCCCAACACTGCAGTAAATAAATAAATAAATCCAACGCTCTTGTCTCCTCTGAGGCATCATTTTTGTTAACTTTATTTGAATGAAATGATATGCAACAAGTTGTGAACAAGCAGCGCAACAGTTCAGAGTTTGCAAATCGAATGTTCAAGTAAGGACAACAAGTACACGGATGAGGAATCTGAGCTTTGAGGGGGGAAAGAATTGAGAATTAACATAGAGCGATAGCAAGTTCTTTATCTCCACTGACAGAAACCCCAGGGAGTCCAAAAAGTATTCCTTCTTGCAGTATTTATCCTTGTCTGTTTTCTCTTTCGGCTTGATCCGATTAATCCTTCCCTCCCTTGATGTTTTTTTGAAAAGCTCCTGAGTTGAAAAGCAGGTCACGATAAACATTGGGGCCGTACGCTCACGGAGTACAGTGACGTCTACGCGCTTTGAAGTTCTTGACAGACCACCTCTGGCAACACAATCAGAAGCGCACATTCCACGTACGCACCGACAGACAGACGTAAGTTAATCATGATGAACTTCAGTCACCTTTTCCCTTCGGGCTGAAATCTCGCTTTTAGTAAGTCTCTTTTCAAAACAGATAAGGGTTAAAAAGCACGAGGGGTGAGAAGACTCTGCTGCTCTTTATCCGGCGGTGTTTACATACACTACATTAGGGCTACGGTGTTCTCCTGTTTTTTGCACATTGGCACACTGTTTGGTTTGTCAGCACCTGTCAGAGCGCTGCTCTCTTTGCATCCACATTTGCATTACAATGAATTTTAATGAATATTTACAGCCATTGTATGCTGACCTTGATTTTTACTCTTTGTGTAGATGGTTAAATAAATACGGTTGGAAAAAATAACCACCAGACTATGCAAGGTCTTGTTGGAAAACAAAGCGATTCAAGCATCGGCACGAACGAAATGTTTTTATTTACCGTAGTGTAACCTCATATGCTCAACTCATGAATGGGCATCTTTTCAAGGTAAGTGTTGCAAACCATGTTGGAGTAATTACATATTTCATTAATAAAAATTCAGCATGAAATTATCAAGATTGATAACTAATTGAAAACTACTGGATTATTGTTTTAAGATCAGACATTAAATAATATAATTAAAAAGACATTTATAATATAATACAATATAGTATAATAATAGATTAATAATTATCAATTAATGGATCAATTAACAGATTTTAAAATTATTTTTTGGTCAAAGATATGTATAACAATTAAAAATAAATGATATTTAAAAATACAAATATTATTAGACTGATAGAGATGTGTTGGATTATTTCTTATTTATTAAGATCTGTCAGTATAAATATAATACATAATATAATAATATAATATAATCACTATTATTATTATGACAGATTAATAATTAACAATTAATAGCAACAGATTTTAAAATTTAACATTTTTTGGACAAAGACATTTATAAAAATTAAAAGGCATTTCAAAATAAAAATATTAGACTGAAAGGGATGTGTTGGATTATTTATAATTTATTAGGATTACTCAGTAGAAAAATGTATAATATAATACAATAAATATAATATAATATAATAACAGATTAATAATTAACAATTAATAATAACAGATTTGTAAATTACTTTTTGGCCAAAAATATGTATAAAAATAAAAATAAAGATATCATTATTTCTTATTTATTAAGATTAGTCAGTAGAAAAATATAATTATATATAATGCATCACTGGAGTACAATACAAATGTTGAACATAAAAAATAAAAACATAAAAACATTATAAAAAATAAAATTAAACAAAATCCACAAATATAAATAAACTAAACACTAAAATTATCTTAATTTTATATAACAACAATAATAATAATGTTGATTAATAATAACAGATTTTAAAATACATTTTTATTTTATTTATTTCAAGATTATAATATGTACAGTACGTGGCATTATCCAATAGATTATGTCCGATTATGACCCTGAAAATAATCACATTTCCAAATGTAGAGTAAACAGGTCAAATTTTTGAAGACGTGACTTTTAAAAGGAACGGTTCACCCAAAATTAAAATTCAATCATCACATACTCACATTGCTTCAAACTTTCTCTCTTTTGCGGAATACAAAAGCAGTGACATGAGGATGAGTAAATACTGCCAGGATTTTAATTTGGCCAAACTGTTTCTTTAAGAGCCTCATGATGAGTATCCAGGAATACTTACAAAAACACACACGGAAACACTCTTCATGCTCACAACTCTTATGGGAGCCAAACAACAGCTGCTAATGAGCAGGGAGGATTGTCTGAGTGATGAATGATTCTGTCAGTGAAATCATAGCTGGAAATGGGGCACTCCATCACGGGTCCTCCAAACACACGTGCCGTAAACGTCCCCCCTCTCCGCTGAAGGGGTTACTGATTGCTCAGGGTCCGGACGCATCCGGCACACTCGTGTTAGTGTGTCATTCGCCTGGTACGCGCTGTCCTGCTTTAGATTTGGACCAGCCACACGTACAGCGCAGCGGTGTACCATTTTAAAGATGTATGAAGGCCTGTACTGTTACTGTAATGATGGTTTCCTGTGAGAGTCGTAAAACAGATGTTCCCATTCAGCCTCTAATACACAACACAAACATTTCTGCTGTGTTGTTTTAACATTACATAACAGCTAAATCCCTAAAAGGCCTAACAAAACTGGATTGCTATTAAGTACAATAAGTCAAATTAAAATTCCAGTCAAAGTTTCTTCCACCAAAAAGACTTTTGGATACTGTACCTTTAAAACTCTTTTTAAAGATCTAAATCAGCTCTGTTGTGATTGGATAACCAATCATAACATTAGTGTGATTGCTGAATATGCATAAATATGTAAAAGTGGGCGGTCATATGTTAATGAGCTCATTAATAACGTAGAGAACAACAGTCTGCCTGTACTTTCAAGTGTTCTGAAGGTATTTTTCCATTCATTTTCTTCTCAGAGATTTCATAGACACAGTATTTAAGTATTTTAGAGCTCTATGATTTTTGACAATTAGAAAACTTAAATTAAAAAGCAATATGGACTAGTGTATGTAAATATTAAGCTGCATACTAATTATAATACTATTTATATGACTCCTGCAAATTCTGCTTCGTTTACTACACACATACTGAAGTGCGCATGACGGTCGATATATGAGTACATAACACATAAACATAAGCATTTTACTGTTTCTTTTGAGAATTATCATCATTTCATACAGAAACAGAAACTTGAAGGTCACAACAACCCAGCAAAATAAAAGTACGCTTTAACTTGAAGAAACTGTGACAGAAATATATTATTTAGTGCTGTCAAATCGATTAATCGCGATTAATTGCATCCAAAATAAAAGTTTGTTTACATAATATATGTGCCTGTGCTGTGTATATAAATATGTATATATAAATACACAAACGTACATGTATATATTTAATAAATATTTACACGTATATGTGTATTCATATTTATATATCATTTATATAATATATAAATATATATATTACATTATGTTTTTTAATATAAACATTTATGTGTTTATATTTACTGTATATATACATATAAATATACACAGCACACGCACATGTTATGTAAACACAAACTTTTATTTTGGATGCGATTAATTGATTTGACAGCACTAATTATTATTCAATGTAATGATAGTAATACTGAAAATAAAATTATTATTAAAATATTATTTTCAAGTAATATTTTAAGGAATATGTTTTTCTGGAAAAAAATTTTTTAGATTAATTGATCAAAAAAATCAATTAATCAGAGACGTTTTTGATTAGTAAAATTAAATGAAACCAGTAAAATGGAATACAGAAAGAATTTGGTAAAAATAAAACTGAATTAAAAAAAAAAAGACATTATTACATTTTTAATAAACTGCTGTTTAATATTGTAAGTGTCATGATTTCAATTAATTAGACATTCTTTTTGATTAAAAAAAATAATTTAACCATTAAAACAGAGCCTAGAAAAGTTTAAATGGAATAAAACTGAATCCAGAAAAATGTAAACGGCAAATAAAAATAAATAAAAATAAATAAATAAAATGGAATTTGGAAAAAAAAAAAAACAATGACTACAAGTCACATCCAAAGATACATTATGGAAATGATTAAAACAAATCCTAAAATCTGCACTTAACTGCATTTATTTGATCAAAAATACTGTAATATTCTGAATATTATTTCAATTTAAAATAAACTTGAATATACTTAAAAATGTAATTTATTTCTGTGATGCACAGCTAAATTTTCAGCGTCATTACTTCAGTCTTCAGTGTCACATGATCATTCAAAAATCATTCTAATATGCTGATTTCCTGTTCAATAAACATTTCTATTATATGTATTAATTTCGAAAACAGTGATAAAAATAGTGATACTTTCTTTCAGGATTCCTTAATTAACAGAAAGTTCAAAACAACAGCATTTATTTGAAACAGATCTTTTTTAAACATTATAAATGTCTTTACTATGACTTTTGATCAACGTAATGCATCCCTGCTGAATAAAAGTATTAATTTCTGCCAAAAAAATAAATAAAACAGCAGTGTGCGTATACAAACACGCATCATTTTAATTTACTTGAAAAGATTCAGAATAAATCTAATTCATTACAACTCACACCTAAGGCAAGAAACTCTCCTCTGAGGCACATCAGCTCATGTTCACGTCAAGACTGAAATGCTTGAACCGCGTCAATGTTATCATTAAAAATCAATTCTCTCTGGAGCTTTTACCACAAAGCTTATTTCCTGTTTTTTCAGCCCGGTTTCCTTCTGGATGGACTGAGGAGGAAGATTTGTCTTTTTGCGCTCTGTCTTTTAATTATCAAAGGACAAAGATTTTCCACAGGTTGTGCACCTGCTATATTATTTCCCTCAAATCATAAAGCAAAAGCTTCTGCGATTCTTTTTTTTTCTTCACGACAGCACTTTTAGGGATGACATTAATCAAGGTTAGTGACATTTGGAGCCGGCCAATCCATCCCCAGGCAAAAATCCCAGCAGCAGCAGCGATACCGAGCATGACTGGCACCGTCCAGATCCCGAAGCCGTGCGGCCACGATAAGACCTAATGCCGACTGGCCCTCAAACCACATGGGAACGAGTCTCAAGATCGAACAACCAGAGGCTAAAAATAAATAAAGAAATAAATAAGCACGGATAAGAAGGGGAGAAGATGAATTGCTCGCAAACGTTCGGGCCTTCAAGCTTCGGCTCTGACTATCAAAATGCCAACTCATGCATGAAATTCAAGCTGAACCAAGAGTACAATAACAGCGAACACAGACATGACCTTTTGATAGTCATTAAATAGACAGGTCTTTGATTTCAAACAGCGTGGATCATATTTTGCATTACAATACACGGATTTACCTGCATATTAGACTTACTCTTCTGTCATAATAACGTCTGCGGTTTGGCTAAACGTCTCCTTCGTGGATTTAAAGGAACAGTGCGCGCAAAAATAAGCATTTTGTTATCCGTTTACCTCACCCTCGTATCATTCCAACCATTTTTTCTTTCTTCTGTGAAACAAAATTAGAAGTTAGGCAGAATGTCAACAGTTTTTTTCTAAACAACAAAAGAAAATTGTGATTCATACTACTAAAACCTTTAAATGGTTATGTATATTGTTACAAAAGATTTCTAATTTCAAATAAATGCTAAAAAAGAATCCTAAAAAAGGTTCCAAAAACAAATATTAACCAGCACAACTGTTTCCAACATTGATAATAAATTAACATATTAGAATGATTTCTGAAGCATCATCTGACACTGAAAACTGAAGTAACGATTTGATCACAGGAATAAATTCTATTTTAGAGTCTATTAAAATAGAAACCACTATTTTAAATTGCAATAATATTTTACAATTTTACAGTTTTTTCTGTATTTTTAATCATATAAATGTTGCCTTGATGAGTAAAATAAAATACTTTTTAAAAAATATTAAAAATCTTAATGATCACAAACTTTTAAACAGCAGTGTATGTCATATCAGGATTGATAGCATTGGTTCACACATGTCAAAAAAGTTCTGTTTTTTTCCATTTTTAAATTTTCTGGGTTCTATTTTTAATGTACCTGTTTTAATGGCTGAATTAAAAATATTAATCAAAAAGCATGTCTAATTAATTGAGATCATGAAACTTAACAATTCAACAGTTTATTAAAAGTTTAACAACAACAACAAAAAAACATTTTTAAGGCACTATGAATTCTGTTCCCTCCCCCCTCAAAGTGTTTTCACTCATAAACGGTGCTTTATCCAAGCATATTTCTCTCCTGATTCAGAGAAGACAACTTTTTCACTGGAGAAAGCAATATTTTAAGAAGAAGAATCAAATTTTAGCCAAAAAAAAAAAACAAAACAAAAAAACATTTTTAAGGCACTATGAATTCTGTTAAAAAAAAAAAATCAGTTTTATTTTCTATTTATTTATTTATTTATTTATTTATTAGTAGTATTTTTTAACCAAATTCTGAGTTTTCCATCAATTTTCTGGATTTCTGGATACATTTTAATAATCAAAAACATCTCTAATTAATTGCTTTTATTTAAAAAATATATATATATATATTGTTTTATTTCTTTTCAGAAATGCTTGTGTATTGTGTGTTGTGTATTTACATTTTCCTGGTAAATAAATTCTACTAAATATTCTTAAATATTCTATAAATATGTTTTAATAATAATTTTATTATTAGTAATAGTATTCATTACTTTAATTACTAACGTAGTTACCTAATGTTAACAAATGGAACTGCTCACTGTAAAACTCACTGTAAAATCTTAAGTTCAGCAGCCGCCTTAAAATTTTATGTTAAATCAGCTTAAAATTACATGTCATTTGAACTACAATAAAGTGAGTTAAAATAACTTGTATTTTAAAGTTGATTAAACTTATTAGTTGAAATGACTTGTACTTTTAAGTTGATTTAACTTAGTAGCTGTTTAACTTAAGTTTTTAAGTTGAAACTAGAGAAAACTTTTTACAGATACCCAATTTTACCAAAAATTTCACAAATAATTACAGAAAATTGCTTAAATGTAAATGAATGAAGCAGAAAGAGTGAAAAAGTATTTTCTTGTAAAACATACTCTAATAATAGTTGATTTATTATAACTTATTCAAGTATAAATCTTAAATGTATGTGTATATGTAAGTGTATAAAAAAGGAAATATATGGGGTCGGGGTGATATAGGGCTAAACGAGGATGAAACTTTCATTGAACTATTCCTTTAATTGATCCCAAGGCTAAAAGAAGAAGAAGTGCATGAGTTATGAAGCCCACAAACACAACCCCCCTATGCACAAAATAACCATATACCTTTGACACACAAGCATATCTTAATTTGTGAAAATGGCTTGTGCTGGCCTGAAGAAAGCAGCCTAATTCAAAAGCGGCCATGTGTAAAAATGTCTGTTTATCCCAGAGGGAGGCTTTTAATGGATATATAAGAGGGCCGTAAGGAGTTAATTGTTTGTGGCTCGCAGTCTGATATTAACTACACCGTGTGGCACAGAGCACGAGGGCAGAGGAGTCTATTATCTAGTTTACTCTCAAATACTTGCATTAATATACATATAGGTATACATGTGTGTGTGCGGCTCTGTGTGGACGCGCATCCAATTTTGTTTCTGTTTTCTATTTTGGCCCTTAATCTTATTGTCTGTAGTTGTGGTTAGGCTGTGTCCTCCAAAGATCTCATCTTAAACTTTCCAAGCGCAGGAGGGTAATTGCTATCAGATCAATTTACTCAAGAAAAGTGGTGCCTGTTTCTAAGTGCTTGATAGATGGAGACCAACTTGTCTAAATTGGGGGCGACCTTGAAGAGTCATTAACAGTAGAAGGAGAAATGCGGCCGGTGACTTTATTGACTTGGAGAATCCTCCTGATTGCGCAGATAAGACTCGGCTGCCCGGGATATGGGAAAAGACATGAATAAATGATTACATAGAATTCAAATGATTAGTTCGAACTTAGTTTAAAAGGTATTTCTGAACCTTTAACATCCCTCCTGCTCAAAACAATATACCAAATGAGATAAAAGACTAGTAAAAGACAAGTTTTTATTTTAGTTATGCTAATTTTGACTGGTCAAGTTGGGCTAACGGAAACAAAATCCATCTTAAAGGGATAGTTAATACAAAATCCAAGATTTAGATGAGTTTGTTTCTTCATCAACAAATCCATAATTAAGGCATTTTAACTTTAAGTCATCACTTCCACCAGTAGTGTTCTGGACTGTTTTCACATATAAACAGTGCTTGATATAAGCATATTTCTCTCCTGATTCAGAGAAGGCAACTTTTTTCACTGGAGAAAGTAATATTTTAAGTAGAGGAATCAAATTTTAGTCAAAAGCAATGGTTTGAAGTTAAAAATGTGATAAATTAGTTGATAGACTGGATTACTTGTGGATTATTTTGATGTTTTTATCAGCTGTTTGGACTCTCATTCTGACGGCACCCATTCACTGCAGAGGATCTGTTTGGTGAGCAATGATGCAATGCAATTTCTCCAAATTTGATCGTTTAAGAAACAAACTCATCTACATCTTGGATGGCCTGAGAGTGAGCAAATTTTCAGCAAATTTAGGGCAAGACTCCACAGGTGAATAGGCTAAAATTTTTACTAATAGATATTACCATTCTAGTTGATTGATTACATTATATTTTTATATTACAAAGTTGGACGTTATCTAATTAAATATGGACTCATTTGCATACATTTTCAAAACAAAAATTGGAATTTTCAAAATTCTAAAATGTAGAATTGATAAAGCCATATTCAAAATTCTTCTTCATTTTGTTGACATACTAGAGTTAAAGGTTTTTGCCAAAATAATGTTTTTAAATCTCTTTTTATTGCTCTATAAATGAGAAAATACTGTCTGCAAAAAAATAAGACAAATGTATATATGAACAAACCTTTAAAATATAATCAGGAATAAAAGTGTGAAGTTTGATGTTTATGCACTACCAGTCAAAAGTTTTTGAACAGTAAGATTTTTAATGTCTCTTCTGCATTTATTTGATCCAAATTACAGCAACAACAACAACAAAAATGTAATATTTTTACTATTTAAAATAACTGTTTTCTATTTGAATATATTTTAAAATGTAATTTATTCCTGTGATTTCAAAGCTGAATTTGATCCTTCAGAAATCATTCTAATATTCTGATTTGCTGCTCAAAAAACATTAATTATTATTATCACGTTGAACAACATTTCTGAAATAGAAATCCTTTGTAACATTATAAACGTCTTTATGATCACTTTTGATCAATTTAAAGCATCCTTGCTCAATAAAAGTATTAATTTCTATAATTTCTTCCACACCTCACAAAAAAAACAAAAAAAACATTATACTGACTCCAATCTTTTGAATGGTGTACTCCATTAAAGAATACTGAAAAAAATGTACTCAGCTGTTTTAAATATTGATAATAATAAGAAATGTTTCTTCAACAGCAAATCAGCATATTAGAATGATTTCTGAAGGATCATGTGACACTGAAGACTGAAGTAATGATGCTGAAAATTTAGCTTTGAAATCACAGGAATAAATTACATTTAATTAAACATATTCAAATAGAAATCAGTTTTTTTAAATGTTAAAAATATTTCACAATATTACTGCTTTTGCTGTATTTTAGATCAAATAAACGCAGGCTTGGTGAGCAGAAGAGACCACAAAAAACATTAAAAATCTTACTGTTCAAAAACTTGGAAAAAGTGGAAATTTCTGACTCAGATACAAATACATAAAGTGCAATAAAAAACAATTAAAAGTCTATTTTGCATGTTTTCACTTCCATGCATCTGAAACAAAAAAACATCTTATGAAAAACCAACTAGCCCAAAATCTCAAAATTGACATGCATGGAACAACTTCTGCCAGTAATGCTGTTAAAAACTGCTTAAACCAGCTTAAGGCTTTTGCAAGTCAACCTGAGTTCACAAGTGCTCCAAAACCATCTAAAAGCATTAAAGGGGTAGTTTACCAAAAAAATGACAATTCTATCATTATCTACTCACCCTCATGTTGTTCCAAACCTGAGTTTCTTTCTTCTGTTGAACACAAAAGAAGATATTTTGAAGAATGTTGGTAACCAAACAGTTGATTTATATAGTATTTTTTCCATACTATGAAAGTCAATGGCTACCAGCAACTGTTTGGTTACCAAAACAGCTTGTTTTGTGTTTAACAGTAGAAAGAAACTCATACAGGTTCAGAATAACATCAGGGTGAGTAAATAACAGAATTTTCATTTTTACGTGAACTGTCCCTTTAAATCAGACCAGTTAAGACCAACAAACCGCCTTACTGGCCACGCTATAAATAATCCAATCTGGTTTAAAAAGTTCTCAAAAATATCTCAACCAGCCCGAATCAAGGCAATAATTCGCTCGGCTGTCGAAACTCTCGCTAACGAGATGCATCTGCACGCGCCGTACAATCTTTGACAGTCGAATCCCAGCAGGGAAGCCCTGTACCTCGGACCGCTGCTTCTGTCCGGTGGCTACATCCCACACTTGCTGTAGCGTAAAGCTAATGAAGTCGTTTAATCTACCTGAACGCTCCCACAGGGGCGTCCCACTTTAATTATGTTCTTAAACGTCTCTCACATGCACTAATAGGCAGAAATGAAACATGGCACCATGTTAACAAATCCTGGTGGAAGGACCTCAGCACAGATATTAAAAACTTCACGGGCTGGCATTAATTCTAGCCGCTACGGAGGTGCGTAAGCTATGTAGCAAAGCGAGTCCATGATTAGACGCCACCCCAGTTGGCACAGCGCGTATAGAGCATTTATCTCCATTTCTGCTGCAATAGACTTAGCAAAACTAGTCACTCAGTTGATTTAAATGGACTTCATTATATCTTGCCATAATATTACACTACTTTTTTTTTCTTTTTAGGCTAATAATAATTATTTCTTTTCATTAAATATGTACAGTGGGGTCCAAAAGTCTAAGACCACTGATGAAAATACCCCTTGCATTTATTTCAAATTTAATATTTTTCTTATGCATTCTACAAAATGTTCATAACAAATGATATATTTTAAAATTATATATATATATATATATTAAATATGTACAGTGGGATCCAAAAGTCTAAGACCATTGATGAAAATGCAGCTTCTAATTTAATATTTTTCTTATGCAACCTACAAAATGTTAATAACAAACTATATATATATATATATATATATATATATATATATATTAAAATTATATATATATTTAGACCAATAATATATTTTTTTAATTAAATATGTACAGTGGAGTCCAAAAGTCTAAGACCACTAATGAAAATACCCCTTGCATTTATTTCTAATTTACTATTTTCCTTATGCGCTCTACAAAATGTTCATAACAAACTATATATTTTAAAATTATACATAAATTTAGACTAATATTTTTTTCCATTAAATATGTACAGTGGGGTCCAAAAGTCTAAGACCACTGATGAAAATAGTGCATTTATTTCTAATTTAATATTTTTCTTATGCAACCTACAAAATGTTAATAACAAACTATATATATATTTTAAAATTACATATATATTTAGACATTTTTTTTCATTAAATATGCACAGTGGGGTGCAAAAGTCTAAGAGAACCTTGCACTTATTTCTAATTTAATACTTTTCTTATGCAACCTACAAAATGTTCACAACAAACTATATATTTTAAAATTATATATATATATTTAGACCAATAATATATTTTTTTAATTAAATATGTACAGTGGGGTCCAAAAGTCTAAGACCACTGATGAAAATACTCTTTGCACTTATTTCTAATTTACTACTTTTCTTATGCAACCTACAAAATGTTCATAACAAACTATACATTTTAAAATTATATATATATATATATATATATATTAGACCAATAATATTTTTTTTATTAAATATGTACATTGGGGTCCAAAAGTCTAAGACCACTGATGAAAATACTCCTCACATTTATTTCTGATTTAATATTTACAAAAATGTTACAAAAATGTTAGTAACAAATTATATATTTTAAAATTATATATAAATTTAGACTTCTTTTTCATTAAATATGTAAAGAGGGGTCCAAAAGTCCACTGATGAAAATACTTCTTGCATTTACATTTACTTCTGTTTTAATATTTTTCTTATCCAACCTACAAAATGTTCATAACAAGCTATATAATTTCAAATTATATATGCATGTAATTGGACAATTTTTTTTTCATTAAATATGTACAGTGGGGTCCATCGATCCAGAGACCACTGATGAAAATACCCCTTGCATTTATTTCTAATTTAATATTTTTCTTATGCAACCTACAAAATGTTCATAACAAACTATATATATTTTAAAATTATATATTTAGACAATTTTTTTTATTAAATATGTACAGTGGGATGCAAAACTGTAAAACCACCAATGAAAATACTCTTCGCATTTATTTCTAATTTAAATATTAAATTAGAAATAAACCTACTAAACCTTCTTATGCAACCTACTAAATGTTCACAACAAATTATATATTTTAAATTATATATATATTTAGACTAATATATTTTTTTCATTAAAAATGTACAGTGGGGTCCAAAAGTCTAAGATCACTAATGAAAATACTCGTTGCATTTATTTCAAATTTAATATTTTTATTATGCAACCTACAAAATGTTCGTAACAAACTGTACATTATAAAATTATATATATATTCAGATTAACAATTTTTTTTCATTAAATATGTACAGTGGGGTCCACATAATATACATATATAATTCTAGAATTCTTTTAAAATTGTCTTTCTTTTTTTAATTATTTTGTTTTCCGCTTAAAAATAGCCTTGATCATGTCATTGTGCTCTCATCTGTATTATAAATTAAAATTTTTTTTGTTAAGAACACAAAAAAATGTAAAAGACTGACTTTAATGTAGCAAGTCTAATGTTTTTCACATCTGCCGGGAAAAACAGCTGAAAAGTTCACTGTTCAACAGGTGTTCATGTTGGTATTGTGCAACAATCAGCGTTCGCCAAAAACCCAGCAGCGCTTTCCTTTGAAAACACTGTGCCGCCACATCAAATGAGACAAACGCATCTCTGTTAATGAGCATTAAATGTCTGCTAATTGTTTGATTGAATTGCTGTCACCTATCTAAGCGTGTCTAATTGAAGCGTGCGGAGCGAGGCGTTTACAGTGCCTCTGACAAAAAGAAGCCATCTAAATGAAAAACTCTGATGTTTTGTGTGTGGCAATTACCAGAGAAAAGCCGAGCGCGCTTTGCTTGTTCTTTAGTCTCGATCTATCTTATGAAGTTGCTGTGATGCCGCGGCTTTGTGGATTTTTATCACACGGCCCGTTTGTTGCGTGAGAACAATGGCAATGCAAATGGGCTGATAAGACATTCGGTTTTTGGTTTCGAACAAGCCTGTTTTTTGCATCTGCTGAATTTGGTTTAAATTAGGAGGATGCGAGAAAAATCTAAAATCTAAAAATCTGATCATATAATGTCTTTAATCTGTCATTCACGACCCTCCGGTGTCATTACATTAGCAAACACATGAATTTGAATCTACAGACCCCATAAATTAAAATGCAAAATATGGACGGCTGCTGCATAAATGAACGCAGCTTTTGTTTGTCAACGCTATTTCTGATACAAGTGCCAATATTGATGGTTGGGGAGGGAGCTGAGATTTTGAGTGACATGGTGTAGCGCCGTCTCGCTGAGATAAAATTCATTCCTTTATCAGGAAAAAGCCCTTTCCTCCGCCTTTCTCCAGCACCATTCCTCCGTCCGCCCGCCTGCGCGGTGGTCTGACAGATTAAACGGCGTCGCTACAATGGCATAGTTGCGTGCGGGGCTTTAATATTGTCCACTGGAGCTCCCCGTTTCCTCATTTAATCCCTGTGTAATATGTTGGCCAGAAAACCCGCACACCGTACACAATGCACGCCCAGCTAAGACACAAAAAAGGCTAATTAGTCGCCCACCCTACCACTCCGCCCCCTCGTGCAAATCCTCATTCTTTCCATTTACAGCCGCAGTATCTGGTTTTGTTATCAGGGCCACCAATGTGCTGTTGGCTGCTATTGTTTTGCTTTATTTGACGTACAATGTGGCTCAAATGAAACAGTAAATTACTACTTGCGTGTTGGATTTTAACTACGAGCCGGCAGACGTATAGACATGCTCTGGATTCAATATAAGTTAAGGTCTGTGGCTGTTGCTAATTACCACAATTTGGATTCCTCTGTTACTAAAAACATGTTCAAAAAAACAATGCACTTACAAAGTAAGCAGTGCAATGAAACAATATAAAATTCTCACTTTTTATAAACTTTTGTCAGGACCAGATAACTTTTGCATGACACGTGCACGAGTAATACAAGACTGTTTAGTAGTTATTAGATAACTAGAAGGTCAACCAAATAAAATAATAGTTCCTAAACTACAATACTGGATTTGTTTTTTCTTTTGAGCTTGTCAATAAAGAAACTATTAATGTTCAGTACTGTACAAAAGTTTTGGGTTTGTTTAAAGATGTTTAATAAAGTCTCTTATGCACCATTTCTGCATTTATTTGATTGAAAAAAGGCAGTAAAAACAGAAATATTGTGAAATATTTACAATCTAAAAGAACAGTTTTCTATTTCTACTCCTCACATTTATTTCTAATTTTGTTGTGAAATCTACAAAATCTACAAAATAATATATATATATATATATATATGTTTTTTTTTTTTAATATATATAATTTATTTATTTATATAATTTCTGGTGCAAAATGTTTAGCAGAACTAGTTTTGGTTAATTTAAATGGACTTTATTATATCTTGCCATAATATTAGACTACTTGTTATTTATTTATTTATTTATTTATTGGACAACTAATAATTATTTCTTTTCATTACAGTGGGGTCCAAAAGTATAAGACCACCAATGAAAATACTCCTATTTTGCATTTACTTCTAATTTAATATTTTTCTTATGCAAACTACAAAAGGTTTATAACTAATTATATATTTTAATATTTTATTTAATTTAAATAATGCATATAAATATCTAATTATATTATGATTATATTTACAAATTATATTTTCTGTAATATTTTCTATTATATTCTATATTTTTCATTTTCTTTATTTTTTTCTTTAATGTTCACAACAATATATATATATATATATATATAGCTATATATATATACACTACCATTGATATAGCTTTTGTTAATATTTAGAAATATTTTTTTTCTAAATTTGTGTTAATTTTTAGTTTTCAACTGCCATTTTTATTAGTTTTTGTTTTTAAATATGTCTATATAATTTTTATTTATTTTTATTTCAGTTTTAATTTTTTAGTTTTATTTCACTTTTAATAAAATTTTTATTTTAGGTAAATTAAGTAAAAAGAAAAATGTTGCCTTGGAAACTAAAATAAAATAAGTTTACGGTTTTACATTTAAAAAATACAGCAAAAACAGTAAAAATGTGAAATATTATTACAATTTAAAATAACTGTTTTCTATTTAAAAAAATATTTTAAAATTAAATTTATTCCTGTGATCAAAGTCAGTTTTGATTAATTTAATGCATCCTTCCTCAATAAAATTATTAATGTATTAAAATTTTGAACTGTAATGTACGATTTTACATTTTACAGATGCTAATTAATGAAAAACAAAACCGTCACAACTGTGATTTCTTAAAAATACACATTCTATAACCATTGCAAGTGCCTTACTGTTTTTTTTTTTTTGTTTTTTTTTTTGGCTAAAAAATAAATGATTATTATTTTTTTACATTATTTAATTATTTTAATATTATTATTATTATTATTATTATTATCATGTAATAACTGTCTTATTTTCTGGTAAATGAGCCACAAATGCGAATAAATAAATGAAGGTCAATGTTTGTATTAAACCTGAATTCCTTCTTGTACATCTCAGCCCAATAAAGTATGTAAAAATATGAAGAGTTTATTTGCAAAAACAGATAACTCTGTTTTTGTAATTTTCAAAAATCACGTTTTTTATTATGTTATCATGTTTTTATTGTGTAGCTGTATTTTTGTTATTTTTACTTAATCAAAATAACCCAAATGCAATTTTTTCCGAAATTAACTGGAATGCACAACGAAAAAACATGACTGTTTTTGCAAATAAACTCTTCCTATATATCTACTGTACATCACATAACACGTTAGCAAAGGTCTGTCTTAATGTCATGACAACAAATCTCCCCGCCAATACATTTATACGGCTGATTATACTGCATAAGCACAGATGGTGTCCTCCTCCACTCTTAAAAATGATGTAAACAGACTTTATATATGGATACATTAATATCCTCAACTTCAAAAAGTTATATCTAAACACTTGCGCCACAAACGATTTAAAACTGTCCTGGTTGTCAGGTCAGCTGGAGGTCTATTAAGTGACTAAATTGAATGTGTCTGTTGAGTGAATTCATAATCTGACTGGCTGTTTTCAGACGTATGATCGAATGCAATATATATTAAAACTCTACATCTCTGTCACGGCCACACCAGGCTCTTCCACCACTCAGATCACCCAATCACCAGAGTACTAATCAGCAGCACCTGACTCTCATTCTCTTTCTTTCCTTTTGGTTCGATTGTGCGCTGTCAGAAAATAAATATCATTATCTAAGAGTGACAGACTAAAGCGTTGTGAAATTCCCTTACGTGTCGCCGGCGGGGCGCTGATGTGTCGCCTCGTGAAAGCCGGCGAGATGCCTAACAATCACTAGCACACGCCGGATTGTACGGAGGAGTTTATAATTATAATCTGTGAGAGCATGAAAAGTGGAAATTGGTGGCTGGGATTGTGAAAAGCTGGCCTCTTTAACAATGTACAGTAGCTTTGATTGGCTTTCAAATCAGCTAATGTCAGGAAAATGTTAGGAAGTCAGACTCGTAAGCTTTTTACAAAACTCAACGACGAACAAAAGACTTCAATAAACAACTCTGAACTCTGAGCCCTTCAGACGCGACGCTATTTTGTCTTGGACAATGAACGGCATTCTTGCTGAGCTTCGCTTTGTGCCCTCACGGTGTTGTTAATGACAGACGAGATGTGTGTGTTGAAGATGTGTCTAACACTACTTGTTTTACTTAAAATGACTTAATAATGTTAGACTTATTTCATAGACATTGTGAGCGCAAACAGTAGGAAGCAACATCATACAAGTAGGCATAGCAATAAACATGGTTGCCAAGGGACTTTACACCTCAACAAATACAAATTTGCACACTTTTACAGTCCTAGCGAGCAATCAGATCAAACTCACTTCTGATATGACCCCAGCTGCAATGCATGCTGAGTAACCAGCAGTGCCACAATATATTACAGTGCTTGTTTTAGGTGGAAATAGAGAATTACTTCAATACTTTGATGAATAGAAAGTTCAAAAGAACAGAATGTAGTTGAAACAGAAAGCTAGAAATCTTCTGTAACACTGCATACCTATTAAATAAAAAATAATTTATATGATATATTTATTTTGCTATCAGTGATATACTATTATAGCTTTTGTTATTTTTTGAAATATATTTTATTTTTATATTTTCTGCTTTCATGTTAGTTTCAGTTGAAGTTTTTAGTAATTCCGTTGTGTTTTTGTCATTTTTATTAGTTGTTGTTTGTCTGTTTAGATTTAATTTATTTTTATTTTAAGTTATTTTAAGTAAACTAATTAAAAATGAGAAATGTTGCCTTGGAAACTAGCTGAAATGAGTTCACTTTTTAAACAGAAGTTTAATAAAAGTTTAAGAAAAGTAAACATTTGCCATCAGTAAGATTTTTTAATATAAAGAAATTAATACTTATTTATTAATATTTTATATTATATATTATTATTATATTATATATTTGTTTTTTATTTTTATTTCAGTTTTAGTTATTTTAGGTAAACTAATTAAAATGAGAAATGCCACACACGTTTAAAAAAAGTAAATATTTGCCATCAGTAAGATAGAAATTAATATATATTAATATATACGTTATTATATATTATTATATAAAAATGATCATTATCATATTATTATAAATTATTATAGATTAGTTTTTATTCATTTTTATAACAGTTTTAATTGTAGATATGTTAGGTAAACTAATTAAAAATGAGAAATGTCGCCTTAAAAACCCTAGCTGAAATAAATAAGTTCATATTTTTATATTTTATTGTATTTCAGTTGACACACCCACATACAGTTTAGTAAGATATTTATAATATATATAAATTAATACTATATATTATCATATTGTTTTGTATTATTATTAATTATATATTATTATTTTTAATTTTTAATTTTAGTTATTTAGGTAAACTAATAAAAATGAAAAATATTGCCCTGAAAACTAGCTGGAAAAAAGTTTTTATATATTTTTTTTATTTTATTTTATTTTATTTTATTTCACACACACACACACACACACACACACACAGACAGACTTTAATAAAAGAAAATATTTGCCCTCAGTAAGGTACTTTTTAATATATAGAAATTAACACTTAAAATACTAGATATATTTAACCCTTATAAATTAATATTACACACTATGTTACTATAAATTATTATTATATTATTATGAATTATTATATTTTATTTTGTATTATTTTTATTTCAGTTGTAATTTCAGCTATTTTAGGTAAACTATTAAAA
The DNA here is from genome assembly GCA_012976165.1 of Labeo catla. NCBI lineage: Eukaryota > Metazoa > Chordata > Actinopteri > Cypriniformes > Cyprinidae > Labeo > Labeo catla. The sequence continues at coordinate 1,137,466 of VONZ01000112.1, forward strand.
ATGAAAAAATATTGCCTTTATGTTTTTAGATTTTATTTTATTTCAGTTAACACAAGCACACGTCTAAAAAAAATAAACATTTGCCATCAATAAGACTGATTAAATATAGAAATTAATAATTACATTATATATTGTTTTATATTATTATGAATTATTATATATTAATATTTCTATATTTAAAAAGGATACATTAAATGAATCAAAAAAGTGACAGTAAAGACATTAAAAATTAAAAAAAAAAATTATATTTAAAATAAATGATGTTTTTCTAACTAATAGTATTTTCATTAAAAATTATATCATCAGCACAACAATTTGTGTAAAAGTTAAATAAAAAATTGTCTTCAGCTCAGTGCAAGAACTGACACTGCAAAATTTGAAATATTTCTATGTATACATCAACACCACATTTCATGCTTATACATTTCTCAAAATCCTAAAACGTTGTTTCTTTCCAGACTCTCCAATTCCCGACTTTCAATACGGCCTTCGGAGTGGGCTATATCTTCTGATTGTTAACCCCAGCACAACATCATCACGGCTCCCCAAACACAATTGTTTTGCACGGAAGCGTGTTTACAAGCGCTCATGAATAAGTTAGCCCACAGCGGCGGCCGAACATGTGGGGAAGACGCTCCCCCTTGAATCTAAGTAGGTTAAATCAAGTTGCCAAACGGAGTGGATTTGACAAGGCTCCTGCTACCCCAATGAGCATGAACTATCTCATCTCCTCTGAAATGGATATTTTCCCTACATTTTCACGCTGGACCGGAAGGCCCGGGAGCAACGGGCGCCACTGGAAAAGCCAAACCGAAGCTGACAGGAGTGAGACGTGAAGCCGGCGCTCTGTTTTGATCGGCACTTAAAGCCCATCGCCCGGCTCTCGGTCAAAGGAAACGGGAAGCCTTTTGACATTTTCTATTGCGACGACATGCAATCCTTCCACGGGGGTCTGCGCCTAAGGCTTTAAAGTGGTAAGCTGAGTTTTTTTTGTTTTTCGAGAGCAGCCCCGTTCGGTTTGTCCCTGAGATGTGCGTGACTAGAGGAGGGCGCGTTCGCCGAGAGAATTAGCACAGCGACCCAGTTTAGACACCGAAAGCCTGACTCTGCGGCTCAGACACTTAACCTTTACTGACACGCGCAGACAGCGCCGGCACTTTAGAAAGGAGGCAGAGGAAAAGGAAATGGATTGCCGTGAGTGCTATTAGCCACAGATCGAGCAGAAAATTACCTGACAAACTATGAGTTTGTGACGCTTTGAGTAACACGTTCAAAACAGAACGTCCTGGTACCGGCATCACGAGGGAAATTGAATTAATAACAATTCCACAGCATTTGGTCATGTATCCCGTAAAATTTACAGTGGCTGCTCATTCCAGTGCAGTGACAAGTGTGAGAATGAACTGGTAAGTAGAATTGAAAAACTAGAGACAGAACGACGTAAAAATACATCAAAGTCATTTTTTTTTCAAGTGGTTTAACACAGGGACCAACAATAAATATAATATAATATAATATAATATTAACTTTATGCATTATATTATATTATATTATGTGTCTCATTCTCTTTACAACACAACAGCTAAACATATTACATTAAAATGTATTATATAACAATAAATACATTATTAGTTTATAATAAACATACCATTAAATATAGTATTATTAATAATATATTAAAATGTGTCTCTAAATAATCTTTATAGCAGCACAGCAAAGAAGGAAAGAAAAATTAAAAATTGAAAAAAATGAAAATTGTATTTAGTACTTTTTGTTTTAATTTAGTGTAATATAAAGTTTAATATAAACATTACATATATATATATATATATATCCCCAGCTAAGTCTTGCATCAAAACATTTTTTATGCTCAATACTTTATTTAATGAATAAATATGCAATTAGAAATATTTAAAAATAAAATATACATATTATTAAATATTTAAAAATAAAATAAATACATTTTAAAATGAAAAATAAATACAAATAGTGAAAAAATATTGTATTTAATAGTTCATTTTAACATTAAACATATTATATTATGTATAATAATATTAATATAATAATAAAAATGATATTTTAAAAATGTGTCTCTAAAACCATCCTCTTTACAACATATGCTTTATGTTGATTAAAAAATTATATTATTAAATATAAAAATAAAATACAATAAAAACATTTTAAATTAAAAATAAAACAAAAACCAACAACAAACATCAAAACACTAAAATAAAAAATACTTAAAATGTCTTTAAAATCATCCTCTTTACAGCAACCACAATTAAAAATATGACATCAATAAACTATTATAATTAATATATTATATTTAATACATTATTTAGAAATATTAACATTATTAATATATTAAAATGTGCCTAAAAAAACCTGTAAAATACTGTATTTAAAACTTTATTTCAATATTACTTTATTATATTATATATAGTAATGTTAATATAATAATAATAATAGTTTTGATATTTTATTTCTAAAATCATCCTTTTTACAGCACCACAGCTAAAAATATTACATAAAAATGTATTATATTATATATTATATTTAATACTTTATTTTAATAATAAACATATCATCAGAAATATTAAAATTGTTAACATTTTAAAATGTGTGTCATCTTCTTAACAGCACCACTGCAAAAAAAACATCATTTTACCGACTCGGACCTTTGAGTCTCGTTCAGCAAAATGAACAAATCTTTTTTCGAGTCATTTCATTACATTTTAGCAAAATCAGCGTCACGTGACAGCCCCATAAGATGAACGAACGACTCAAAAAACCCAAAGACTCGAAACAGGTGAACTAATTCCAGTACAGAACCTAATAGGATGTTGCGCATGCTTTCCTCAAAAACCATAATTTCTTTACGACTGAAGACAGAAAGACATGATCATCTTGGATGACAAGGGGGTGAGTAAATTATTTGTAAATTGTTGTCCTGGAAGTGGACTTCTCCTTTAAGCTTTAACAGACTTGAGCCGCATCTAGTAACCAGAATATCACTGACTGGACTGGGAAATGTAAAAAATCCATCAATCTGAAACATTCAAAGGTGCTCAAAGATGGTAAAAAGAACAATAATTGGTGCAGAATAATAATTACTGTCACTCACCAATGCAGTTGTCTCTGTGCTCCTCAAAACCGGCGCTGCACACACATCGTCCAATAGGAACGAGCCACTCGCCCTCAGCGCTGCAGTACATCTTAGGAGTGTCTCTCTCCTCGGCGTGATCCACACACTGACCTCTGACCTCCACCAGAGACGACGAGTCGGCCCCCGTGACCACGTCCGTGAAGACGGCCAGGTTGCGAGCCATTCCCGTGCAGCGTTTGTAGTACACGCGGACGGACACGACAGCGATGCAGGCTCCAATATCCTGGAAGGCCAAGTAGAAGCCGCGTTTGCTGAGCGGCCCGACGCCGCGGATCTCAGTGTTGAGCTTGAGCCTCCTCACGCCCAGATCCACGTTAGTGAAGCTCTCGTCGGCCGCGATGGTGTCGATCTTGGAGAACTGGCTCTCCCAGATGGTGGTGCCCACGTCGCGGTCGGTCTCGTAGTAGTAGAGGTTAAAGGTCTCCTTGCAGGTGCCGAGCACACCTGGCATGCTGTTGCAGTCGCGCAGCGTGAACTTCATCTCGATGTAGATCCGCCGAGCGCCGTCTCGCTGGATCCAGTTGGTCCGGAGCCAGTTGTTCTGGCTCGGGCTCATAACGTTGCACACCTGGTACGTGTGGATGGGGCTGAAATACTCATCCATTTCATTGATTGCATCCCACTGGCAAGGACAGAAAGAGAATCAGGGTTATTGTTGCTAACTAAAAATAAAACCTTTAAAAAATGCTTGAAATAATATAAACATAAATTGAAATAACAGATAAAAAAATAAATGAACTTAAACTAGTTGGCATTGCAACATTCCCATTTTCATTTGGTTTAAGTTGAAGTACTAAAATAATTACTAAAAGAAACTAAAATAAACTATAATAAATGAAAAAAGACTTTTTTAAAAATATTCTCTTTACAGCATATGCAAAACTTTAATATTTTGATTAATGGATATATATCAGTACAAATATTATAAAATAAAAAATACATATTAAATATAAAAATAAAATAAATACATTTTAAATTAAAAAGAAAACAAAAAACGAAGTTTAATGTAAACATAATATATATTTATAAATATTAAAATTTAAAATTTAAATTAAAAAAAATATTTTAATTTAATACTTTATTGTCTTAATATTAAACATATTAAATATTAATATTATTGATATTTAAAAAATGTGTGCACCACAGCTCAAAATCTTGCATCAAAAAAAATTATATTCAATGCTTTATTATTCTGATCAATAAATATACAGTTACATATATTATAAAATAAAATAAATAAATCCACTTAAAAATAATAACAATAATATATATATATATATATATTAAAAAATTAATAGTTCATTTTCATATTAAACATATTATTATATTACATATAATAATATTGATATTATTATAATAATAATATTATTGATATAATTAAAAAATGTGTCTCTAAAGCCATCCTCTTTACAACATATGCAATACTTTATTATTTTGATGAAGAAATATATCATTATAAATATAATAAAATAAAATATATATTATTAAATAAAAAAAAATATATATATATATAATATAATAATAATATAATATTATAATATAAATATAATATTGATATTTAAAAAAAATGTGTTTATAAATCATCTTCCTTACAGCAACACAGCTAAAAATGTTACATCAAAACATTTATTTTAATATTAAACATTAAATAGTAATATTATTGACTGATTTTTTTTTACCACAGCTAGAAATATTAAACAAAAAATTATTATATTATACTAATACTTTATTATTTTAATAATAAATAGATTTAGTCTTGTAAAAATCTTGTATTTAATACTTTATTGAAATATTAAACAGGCTTACTATATTATAAATAATATTAATATTAAAAAATGTGTCAATATTATATTATATATTACATTTAATAATGTTAGGGCTGCCCCCAAATAGTCGACTAAACGTTAGTCGATATGAAGAGGGCTTGGTCGAATACATTTTCATTAGTCCGTTAGTTGCAAAAAAAATCACGTGAAATTACGCAATCAGGGGCTGCGCAGTCAGTGTATGACATCAAAGCAACGAGAGATCAACGCGATCTCGTGCCTCGCGGTATACCAAAGCGCACTTGTGGGAGAGGTGTCTGGCTGATGCTAATAATTATGTCATTAGCATTAGCATTAGCCCTGCAGAGGAGGGTGAGCCCGAACCGAAAAAGGAAAAGCAGGCCGAGATACCCATGCTGATGCTCATTGATGAGGAGGAGCATGCAGAAGAGAAGGATGAACTAAAAATGTACTTGGCAGATAAAACAAAGGTTGATTCGGGACCACTGGCATGGTGGCAAAAAAATGAACATCGATATCCAAAGCTCGCTAAAGCAGCTAAACGCCTCCACTGTATCCCTTCCACATCCACTCCATCAGAGCGCATCTTTTCAAAGGCCGGCTTCATTGTGAACAAGTCGAGAAGCTCCCTTCTTCCCAACAATGTGGACAAGCTGGTGTTCCTCTCACATAATATGAAAAAAATAAAATCGAATTGAAAGCTTAGGTAAGAATGCTTAATTTCCTTTTTGTAGTGTTTCTGTTTGCTATCCGTTAGGCTATTAAAAAAAAACGGGTATTTTTATTCAAATAAATAAATACATATTATTTTTATTTATTCGTTTTTATATAATGCAGAAGTTGTTTTTTATTCTGTTAGAAAAATTAGTCTGATGTTTGCAATTTGTTGTTTCAGGTCAAGACTCATCCGTCGTCTTAATGGCAGTTTGCGGCTTTGCTCTGATATTTTTGATTTGTATTAGTGTTCTTTAAATTATTTGTTCCACATTTTGTCTTAAATATAGTTTTTCTAAACAATTTAATCAAATACTTAGGCTGTTAATTTGTTTGCCTTCTTCTTTTTTATTCTAAGTTTTGGCGTTGTGCGATGTGCCATGTGCATTTATTAAATTGTTCGTTTTTGAACAATATAAAAATTATATTAATTTTCCACTGTATTTTTATACCAAACAGCGTTTTTGCTACAGTATTTATTTGTTTTTTTTTTTGCCTTGTTTTGTACTAGGCCTAAGTTACTAATAAGTTTATTTGATTTATTTTAAAGAACGAATTTTAGTTTATTTTATTCAAAACTGTTTTTTTTTTTTGTTTGTTTGTTTGTTTGTTTGACATGTAACTGTTACAGTTTGTATTTTTGATAATAAATTATTAAAATGCACAGGCAGTCTGATTGCTGTTTTTATGTTATAATTAGCCTACAACATTCCGGCCACTGATTTTTGTGTCCGTAAGCGCTGTATACTTTAAACGCTTTACTATTCTGTTTTAAGCGCTTAATTTTCATTTTGAACGCGCTAATATCATGCTTTAGCATTTTCTGTCATATGGAAGTGTTAAACTTCAACTTGGACTGTACCTTTCCTTGTATATACGCAAGTTATTATATTAATATCATAAATGAACGATTATTCGACTAATCGCTAAAATGCAGGAGTGTTAGTCGACTAGGAATATCTTTAGTCGGGGGCAGCCCTAAATAATGTATTATTTTATTAATAAATATATAATTGGAAATCATTACCTGAAATAAAATAAACATTAATTGAAATAAACAAACTTGAACCAGTTGCAATTGTAACATCTATCTGTCACTCCATAAAATAAAATAAAATAAAATAAAGCCAGTGAGAAAACAGAAGGCAAGAAAAAAGTGAACCTTTAAGTAGAGGAGACTACACGCTTAAAATGTGCTGTTGCAATCCTCTTTAATGCGACAGAGATCTTATTTGTGGATTTACATATTTGCAGTATGAGGATTCTTATAAATCAGTCCATTATTATTTCAACAGCGTATCACTTTCACAGCAATGTGCATGTGAGCTTCTTTAAAGCGTTTACATATGCATTGCGGTGCATAAGATTAATATCATGATGAATGTGGCCCGCATTTCCTTAATAACGCTCAGAATCCCTCGTTATTCATGGGTGGTTTTGTGCGGTTTAAGCAGTTTCTTATGCAATGCAAATAATCAGGCATGAATAAATATTTTAATATGAGTTGCAAATGAACTTAAAGATTCATATCATGAGCCTGAAGCCAAAAAAAAGTACTGGAAATGCTGATCAATGTGAATGAAACCATCCAGTGACTTTCATATTGTTTACGAAACACCAAACCCAATAAACAGGTGAACAATATTGCAAAATAACTAGCTAAAAGAAGTTGCGACTAATTTAACTAGTTTCAGTACCCTGAGCGGTTTACAAAATCACCTTATTTTTAACATAAGAGTGTAACATACAACCATTTTTAACTTGAACGTGCAAGCATTCTGGTGCTCAGTTCCAATTATTTTATCTGTTTGTTATGTTGCTTGACATTGTAGACTGGTATTTGCTATTGTATTATTTTAATTTATTAGCATAATCATGCTGGCTTGTAGCGCAAATAGTGCTTATTTGAAACTAACTATAATGAAGCTATTTAAGAGAGCAACAACAATATAGGTTATGGAATAAATACATTTCTATTAGGGTGAAAGAATTAAACTTGCAAATAAAGTTACACTAAATACTGTATATATATATATATATATATATATACACTGTATATACTAAATAAGATCATATACTAATAAATATACAACTGAAAAACACAATGTAACAAAATATTCTGGGAAAAAAAATATGAAAAAGTTGCTGACCCTGCTTGAAAAAAGAATAACAAATAATAGTACTATATAGAACATACAGAGTCTAAAACAGCATGTAACTAAATATTTTTGGGGAAAAAAAAATATACGATGCAAAAAAAATAAAAGAAAATGATGCAAAAAAAAAGACGATGCAAAAAATAATAAAATAAAATAAAATACAGAATATACAGGATTAAATATTTTTAGTAAAAAAGAAAAGAAAAGAAAAGCAAAGAAAAAAGAAAAATGATGCAAAATATAAATATTTTTGAAAACAAAAAACAAATGGAAAAAAGTGAATATACAAAAGAAAAAACTACAATAATAAATAAATAAATAAATAAAATACAGAATCTATAGAGTTGAAAACAGCAGCATGTAACTAAATATTTTGGCAAAAAAAAAAAAAAGAGAAAAAGAAAAGAAAAAAAAGAAAAAAGAAAAGAAAAGAAAAGAAAAGAAAAGAAAAGAAAAGAAAAGAAAAATAATGCAAAATATAATTGGTGGTTTGACCCTGCTTGAAAAAAATAATGAAAAATAAAATAATAAATCATTGTACTATAAAGAATATACAGAGTCACAATCTGCATGTAACTAAATATTTTTGAGAAAAAAAAATCTAATGAAAAAAAAAGAATATACTAATAAAAAAAGGAAATATATGCAAAATATAAATATTAAAAATATAAATTGTTAAAGCAAAACAATAAAATAAAATAAAATAAAATAAAATAAAAAAACGAAAACAGCAGCATGTAATATAATATGTTTGGATTAAAAAAAAAAAAAGAAAAATTATTCAAAAAATAAATGGTGGTTTGACCCTGCTTGAAAAAATAGTGAAAAAACAAAATAATAAATGATAGTACTACATAGAATGTAAAGAGTCAAAAACAGCTAAATATTAAAAAAAAAAAAAGAAAAAAAGAAAAAATGAATATACAAACATACAAACATACAACATACAAATGAAAAAAAGAGAAAATGATGCAAAATATATATGGTTTATGTCCTTGTCTGAAATAAAACAATAAAATACAATAAATTAAATACAGAATATACAATCAAAACAGTAGCATTTAACTTTATATCTGAATAAATCTTATATTTGAATAAAATCTTCATTATATAACAACATTAAACTTCAAATTACATTCACACTAAATACAAAAAAAGAAAATATATTAATATTCAGAATATACAGGGTCAAAAACAGAAGCATTTAACTAAATATAAAAAATAAAAATATGCAAAATAATGCATATATGGCAGTTGCGTCCCTGCTTGAAATAAAAAATTAAAAAAATAAACTTGTTAAAAATATAAACAGTAGAAAATGTAATACTACACAGAAAATACAAAAATACGAAATAAAACAAAACAAAAAAACAACAGAGCTAAAAACAGCAGTGTGTAACTAAATATTTTGTCCCTGTTCTGCTTGAAATAAAAAAAAGGAAATACTGTGCCACACACAATACACAGAGTCAAAAAAACAGCAGCGAAACTTTGTCTCTCCTGAAATGAATCCTGGATCTCCTTCATAAAGCAGCTTCCCCAACACAGATGATAAATAATAGAAATCTGGGTTCCTCAAGACTAGAAACACTGCTGAAATATGCTATACAACTTTCATCAGCGTGAACACTGAGTGACTTTCAGGTAGACGGTCAAGAACAACAGCGCTCAGTCCCCCGTCTCTCTCCCCACCGCAGATAAAGCAGCGTAAGGAGAGCGTACGGATGGACAGCTGTCCTCTGTGAAGGCTTTATTTTGATAGCGCTGTCTGTGGGTAATTAGCTCGTCTCTTTCGTTCTGCTCATGAAATAGTAAAGCGGGGAGTTGAAGGCTAGCGGCGCTATGAAAGACCTCCAGTATGACTGGGGTTCAGCCTCGCGAGGAAGAGCCGCTACGTGCCGCCACACAGCGCCGCTTTCATCTCAGGAGCTCAGCGCTCACACCGGGCTCTACGGACGCCGCACACCACGAGCGAGCGCTGAATATTCACTGGTAATTAAAAGCCGAGGGCTGCCAGATAATCACAGTGGACAGCTGATGAAGCCCAGGAGTGGGACAACTGTGAATAATGAATGTCACTGTATTATAATGTACACAACAATATGCTAAAGTCGGCATTAGCGTAAACTGACATCTTCTATTGTTAGGTTTCTGATAAGTTCAACAGGTAAACTAAATGTTAATAGCTAGCAATTTAAAGCACGTTTTTGGTAAATTTAATTACCAGTCAAAAGTTTTTGAACAGTAAGATTTTTTATGTTTCTTAAAGAAGTCTCTTCTGCTCACCAGCTTGCATTTATTTGATTCAAAATATAGCAAAAACATAATAATAATATTTTTTGAGCAGCAAATCAGAATATTAGAATGATTTCTGAAGGATCATGTGATTGGAGTAATGATGCTAAAAATTCAGCTTTGAAATCACAGGAATAAATTACATTTTAAAATACGATTAAATAGAAAGCAGTTATTTTAAATAGTAAAAATATTTTAAAAATGTACTGTTTTGCTGTACTTTAGATCAATGCACAATAAATAAATGCAGGCTTGGTGAGCAGAAGAGACTTTTAAAAAAAAAAAAACATTAAAAATCTTACTGTTCAAAAACTTTTGACTGGTAGTGTACAGCATAAAAAATGTCATAATTTTACAGTAAAAGACTGTAGCAGTGCAACAATTTGTTAATTGGTAAACATTAATTTAATTAATATGGTGAAAAACTACAATATAGACAATTAGACACTTCACGTACAGTAAAAGACTCCTACTTATTTATTTATTTATTTTTAATTTTTTTTATTTTTTTTTTTTTACTGTAAATTAAGTAAAATATTTTATATTTTTAATGTTGCTACCTTATTTTTTTTAAAATTTTTTATGTTCAGTTTTTCTGGCAACCATGTTGCCGGTTTGTCTACCATAAATTTTACAGATTTCTTTTTACAATGTAAGGCATTGTGCTAAAATAAATATCAAAAATAATGTCAAAATGAAAATAATGCAGAAACAAAATAAAATATAAATAATTTTATTTAAAAAAAAAACAAAACTTTAAAAATTAAAATGGTCAATTAGCCAATGTCTCGAGAACCAACTGAAATAAAATATAAAAATAAAATACAAAAAATAAATAAATAAAAATAAAAAGTTCAAGCTGAATTACCAAAACAACTAAAATTGAAATAAAAATGAAATTAACATCAATTTAACAAAAAAAATTAAACTGAAAAACTGAAAATATAGGAAAAAATTAGCAACTACAAAAACGAATATATATATATATATATATATATATATATATATAAACAAGCTAATTCAAAATAACAATAATTATTATACTGTATAAGCAATACTAAAACAACGCTGCTGCAGTGCATTTTGCTTTGGATAAAAGGTTTCACGTTTGCATCTGTGCACTTGTGGCTTTAGCCGTTGTAGCAGCAAAACAGCATCATGTAGCATTATGTTGTTATGAAAAATGATGGTTTTGTGGCCTGTGGAGAGCCTCGGGATGTTCTGTTATTAGCCTGATACTCTTGAAGGCTAATCTCACATCTATTTTCCTCTCTATGGATATTATTTCACACTCTTACATGATGCACGGCGAGATAAACAACAGGCGTACATGAAAACAAAGCTGGGAAATTGAACTGATACTACAAGTGGTGTAGGCATCACAGACCTAATATTAAAAGTGGTTTTGTTAACTCAAATAAAGGTGAAATAAAAGCAAACATGAATATTAAATATGATGCCTTAGCAACAAACTATATTAAAAAAAAAAAAAACTTAAACTAAAACGACAACCTTGACAACCAACTAATAAAAGAAGTTTAAGCTGAAGTGCAACTAAAACTGATATAAAATAAGTTAACGCAAAACAGAACGCACATTTAATGAAAATAAAATGATTCGGAATCCAATCTTTGGAGCGTGGATCGTGAATCATTTGATTCAGATGGGAATTTTAGAGCACAGAGTACAGATCACAAATCATTTGATTCAGATTGGGACATTGGAGCGATCGTGCTTATAAGTCTCCATCTGAATAATGATTCAGGACTCAGAGCACGGATTGCGAATCGAGAATCATTTTATTTACAGCTGAACTTCGGAGCGTGGATCTTGAATCACTACAGATTGAATGACTCGTGATCCGCGCTCTAAGTCCTGATCTGAAATGATGGTTCATGAATCATTATTCAGATCAGGGCTTCGGAGAGCAGATCACGAATCATTTGATTCAGATTGGGACATCAGAGTGGGTTTGCGAATCATTTAATTCAGATTGTAACTTCGGTAAGGGTTCGTGAATCATTATTCTGACTGGGACTTCTGAGTGCAGATTGGGAATCATTTAATTTAAAGCAGAACTGTAGAGTGGGTTCGCAAATCATTTCATTCAGATCGTAAATTCGGTAAGGGCTCGCGAATCATTTTGTGAATTGGATGATTTGTGATCAGAGTTCTGATCTGAAATGATGATTTGCGAATCATTATTAAGATCGGGACTTCGGACCGCGGATCACAAATCATTTGATTCAGATTGGGACATCAGAGCACGGATCATGAATCATTTGATTCAGATTGGGACTTCTGAGTACGGGTTGGGAATCATTTGATTTGAAGCAGAACTTTAGAGCAGGTTTGCAAATCATTTGATTCAGATCTTAACTTCGGTAAGGGTTTGCGAATCATTTTGCGAATTGAAAGATTTGTGATTCAAGCTCCGAGTCCTGATCTGAAATGATGGTTTGTAAATCATTATTCAGATTGGGACTTTGGAGTGTGGATTACGAATCATTTGATTCAGATTGGGATTCTAAGCGTGGATCGGGAATCATTTGATTTAAAGCGGAACTTCAGAGCGGGCTCGTGAACCATTTGATTCAGATTGTAACTTCGGTAAGGGTTTGCGAATCATTATTCAGATCGGAACTTTATAGTGTGGATTACGAATCACTTGATTCAGATTGGGACATTGGAGCGTGGATCACAAATTATTTCACAAAATGAAATGATTCGCAATTCACTCTCCAAGTCCTGATGTGAAAAGATGGTTCGTGAATCATTATTCAGATTGGGACTTCCAAGCGTGCATTGGGAATCATTTGGTTTAGACTGAGACATCAGAACGCGTATTGCAAATCATTTTGCGAATTAAATGATTCACAGTCCACGCTCCGAGTCCTGATGTGAAAAGATGGTTTGCGAATCATTATTCAGATAGGGACTTCCGAGCATCAACCAAATGATCGGGAATCATTTGGTTTAAAGCGGCACTTCAGAGCAGGTTCGCGAATCATTTGATTCAGATCGTAACTTCAGTAAGGTTTCGCGAATCATTTTACAAATTGCATGATTTGCGATCCACGTCCTGATATGAAATGATAGTTCACAAATCATTATTGAGATCAAAACTTCAGAGCGTGGATCGCGAGTCATTTGATTCAGACTGGAACTTTGGAGCGTGGATCACGACTCATTTGATTCAGATTGGGATATCAAAGCACAGATCGCAAATCATTCGCAAAGCTTTTGATTAAGATCAAAACTGCACGGATCGTGAATCATATGGTTCAGATTGGGACTTTGGAGCGTGGATCGCAAATCAATTTGCGAACTGGATGATGGTTCGCGAATCATTTGATTCAGATCAGAACTTCGGAGCAGGTTCACAAATTTCTTTTTCTTTTTTCTTTCAAAAACAGAAACTCACTTCATTGTCTGACTTTATTACAATTATGTCTATAAGCTTTTTGCGAAATTAACTCATTAACCTGTTGTTTAACCTCTTGACAATTAAGGAAAAAAAACGTAGTTTACAAAGTCTGACATTGCTTGTTATGATTTTCAAGGGTGTTTATTTAGTAGGGACACTATGCTGTTATGTCACCACCAATGCCAAAATCAAACCTAAAGCCTTGAATAATATATATTGTATAAGGCAAGCAACAATCATGGTTTCTGCAGAAAATGTAAAGATGTACAGTAGTATTTCCTATTTCTCAGTGAAAGCGTTCTACTAAATATCTTGATTGCTAACAAGGGCAAAAGTGTCGACTTACAAACAGTGGTTGGAAAGCAGAAGTTTAAGGCCGTCACAGCAAACACAGTACTCTTGCATTCAGCTCCCACCGGCCTTGAGTAGATGGCCTCCTCTGAATACATTACGGACACGGCCGGCCTAATTGAAAGGGAAAACGCTGACCTCAGAGGAGCCTTGAGCTCGGCCACCGTGAACTTGGCCTCTTCTCACAAGTACATCTTCCAAAGCAGCAGATTTCCTCGCTTCCCTGGCCTCACCTCGGCCCGCGCTTCCCGTGGGGAAACTACAAAAAGCCCGTTGCGGTAATTAAAATGTTGGATTCGAGCGAACACCGTAACCGGCCTCCCACTTTGAGTCTTTAGCGCTTAAATTTAATTTGTCCTTGCACTAATGATTAGATTAGAGAGTCTGTTAAAATCTAACACTTTTCAGGTTGGCTCCAGGGCTGCAAGTAATTCGTTTAGTTCTGTCCGATAAAAGTCTGCGTTTTGTTTTAGCTACATCACATATTAGACGATCAATCAGAGAAAATGATTGAAATTAATCAAAGTGACCGTACAATGAGCCACAATGAAAATCCTTCCGCTCAGATATTTTCAATCTAATTGAGACGCTTTTTATGTAAATTGAGCTAATCTACATAATCTCCATATCGATATAAAAGGTATTATTCTTTTTTAATGCAGATCATGGCTTCTCAGATCATGGGAAAGCAGAAACTTTTATTCAATTAACTGATACAGCTCAATGACAGCTTTATTGAAGCACATTAGAAGAATTACAAATTAATAATATTATATATATATATATATATATATATATATATATATAAATTAATTATTTTGAATATGCTTAATTATATTTTAATAATTTCATTTTAATAAAATATTAATAAATAATAATAAAATAATTTTATTCATCCAAATTCCATCTATTCATTTAGGTCATTGGGGTAATCAGGAAATATTCTTGGACTATAAGCTGAATTATTCATGAAATATTATTATAATTATATTATACATTATATCATATAATTCAATTATTCACTGTTTCATGACATCTTTACAGAAGATATAAACACATTATTTCAAATTAAATTAATGAAACAAATTAACTACATTAATACAATATTACAGAATATATAAGAAATACAATTATAATTAATACAAATATTCTTATTTAAATTAACCTATATTTTAAATATATGTTAGTCATTTAATTTTATATTTAAAATATATATATATATATATATATATGTTTTAGTAACCCAAATTCCTAATGATGGGTAATCAGGAAATTTTCTGAAAATGTAACTGAAAATAAACATTATTTTAAATTTAAATTAATAAATGACAGAATTATAAACAGAAATAAAATAGCTATAAATTAAATAAATGAATATTTGAAACATAATTAACATTAATTTCATTTAATTTAATGTAATTTAATTTAATTTAGTAAGTCAGTTTAGTAAGTTAGTAGCTGTTCCTAGGTCCAATTTCCTTTATTCATACAGGGCCCCTCATTAACTCACTATTTAGCATCTTTGTTTGAACAAAATATTGAAGTGTCTCATTTTTAATCTTGGTTTATGTTTATAGGACTTGCCAAACCCGTCAGTTCAGAACCAGGGGAAATCGTTCTCCTGAATACATCCATTTATAATCCGTATCGTTGTTCCTGAAATGAGCGTGGCACCAAACAAACAAACAGCTGCAAACATACATGCAGTCATTAGAGAGAATTAAAGTGATTCTGAAATACATCCCAAGAGTCATTCATGGAAGATGTCACCAAAAATACGCACAAAAACAGCATTTGTTCCCACATCTTCGGTACAAATAAGCAGTTTCCCAAAATAATGTGCAAATAACACTAACAGAAAAGTGCCAAGGTGTGACGGTTCAGCTGGTTAAAGGCAAAGTTTATCCAAAAATGAAAAACTGACAGAATCCTTGTGTGCTTTTTTTTTTTTTTGTCCATAAAATGAGGGTACAAAATGGGGTGCAAAATACCAAAGTAGCTTTTTGATGTGATTTACAGAAGGAGCTCATACAAGTCATGCAGGTTTGAAATGACATGAAGGTGGGTAAATAATGCTGGCAAAAAATGTTAGTGGTTTCATAAGCAGTTGTGTATTCTATTCTGAGAAATAAAGTTGCAATATAAAATCACAATTCTGACTTTTTTCACAGTTTTTATTGTATAATTCGCAAATGCGAGTTTACATCGCGCAATTCTGACTTTATGACTCGCAATTGCAAGTCATTGCAATTTTGAGAAAAAAGTCAGAACTGTGAGACATAAATTCACGTTTGCAAGAAAAAAGTAAATTGCAAGATATAAACTTGCATTTGTGAGAAATAAAGTCGTAATTCTAAGAAATAAAGTCAGAATTGTGAAATATAAAATCAAATTTGTGAGAAACAGTCACAATTTTGATAAAAAAGTAATAAAAAATGGGCAGGAAAAAAAGGCAGAATTGTGACATATGAACTCGCATTTGCAAGGAAAAGTCAGAAATGCGAGTATTTATCTCATAATTCTGGCTTTATTTTTCTCAAATGCGAGTTTATATTACACAATTCTGAGAAAAAAAGTCAGAACTGCGAGAATAAAAAGAACTGTGAGATAAAGACTAGTATTTGTGAGAAAAAATGAACTGAGACATAAACTCATTCATTCACATTTGTAAGAAAAAAAAGTCAGAATTGTGAGATATAAACTTGCATTTGCGAGACAGTCACAATTCTGAGAAATAAAGTCAGAACCGCGACATATAAACTCACAATTCTGACTTTTTTTCTCAGAATTGCAATTCTGACTTTGTAACTCCCAATTGCAAGTTTATATCTCAGAATTTTGAGAAAAAAGTCATGTAATTTGGAGAAAAAAAGTCTGAATTGCTAGATATAAACTCACATTTGTGAGAAAAAAGTCAGAATTGTGAGGAAAAAAAGAACTGTGAGATATAAACTCACATTTGGGGGATTATATATTTATATTTTCTCAGTATGGCAATTCTGACTTTATATCACACAATTTTGAGAAAAAAGTCAAAATTCCAAGATATAAACTTGCATTTGCAAGAAAAAGTCACAATTCTGAGAAATAAAGTCAGAACACATAAACTTACAATTCTGACTTTATAACTCCCAATTGCGAGTTTATATCTCACAATTTTGAGAAAAAAGTCAGAACTGTGAGATATAAACTTGCATTTGCAAGAAAAAAGTCAGAAATGCGAGTTGTCATCTCACAATTCTGGCTTTATTTATCTCACAAATTGTGTTTACTTCACGCATTTCTGAGAAAAAAAATATCATAATCGCTAGATACAAACTTGCATTTGCGAGAAAAGTCAGAATTGCAAGGTTTTATCTCATACTTCTGACTTTCTCTCAACTGTGAGTTTATGTCACACAATTCTGTGAAAAAAAGTCAGAATTGCGAGAAAAATAGAACTGTGAGATATAAACTCGCATTTGTGAGAAAAAAGTCAGATTTGCGAGATATAAATGAGCTTCCATAGTATTCTGATCCAATAAGGTTTTTTTGCCACATATAAATATGCTGATTTGTTGCTCAAGAGACATTTCTTATACACTTCTTTAAATAGTACCATCCAAAAGTTTGGGACAAATCAATAAATATATGTAAAACGTGAAACAAAATTTTCTATCACCGCAAAAGCTCTACAATTACGCTTCATAACCAAGTTCATGAAAGCAGTTCAGACCCTCTTCAAAATGACCAGTGTCAAACGATGCTTAACCTAGGGTTAAAAGTGTCCTGACAGGAAAAAGAATAAGTGAATAAGTGAAAAGCCATAAACGCAGCTAAAAAAAAACTAAACTGGGAAAGAGAGGTCTTGTCTCAGTTCTTGGCGATCCAATTTCAGATTAGCAGCTGGGATGAAAAAATCCTTTGAATCTAGTTTGACAAAAGCAACACAGAACAACTGGCCATGCTGGGCTGGTATTTGCACTGACAATCATGCAACATCAAGGCAGATGCTTCATCTTGGAAATCTTGATTTGAATTGAATTCCCAGCCTGCTGATGCGAATACAGTCTCTGACAGCGATAACCTTTATAGAATGTGTCTGTTAATTGCGTCCAGAGCCGTGTGGGTTAACAATATATCCCTTTTTTATTACAGTTCTTACAAACATGCAGCTATCTGCTTCACAAGATGTTAATTGATGGACTGGAGTGGTGTGGATTACTTGTGGATTATCGTGATGTTTTTATCAGCTGTTTGGACTCTCATTCTGACGGCACCCATTCACTGCATCCATTGGTGAACAAGCAATGTAATGCTGCATTTCTACAAATCTGATCCCATGAACAAACAAACTCATTTAAATCTCAAATGGCCTGAGGATGGGTAAATTTTAGCAAATTTCTATTTTTGGGTGACCTATTACTTTAAACAATGAACTCCAGTAAGTCTCCTGAGCTATGAAAGAGCAATAAAGTTTCCCTCTGAGCAGACGTCTGCACTGGCCACTGATATAACGTTCTTGTACAAACACTTTTTCTTGACACCAAATATCTACCAACCTTTTGGACCCTACAAAATATTTACTCAAGACCTTTGCTTTTCCTTCACTACTTCAGAGGTGATGAAATATCAGTATTTATTCAAGCGCCTGTGGTCCTGAGCAGACAGAAGGGAGAAGAGAGAGAAAAAGGACACCCTGCTCTTCTGAATAAGATGAAGCTGTTCCAGGTAGATAAGTAGACGGTTTTTCAGCGTAATTACTCCAAAAGCTACTGAGAACCAAAATTAAACTATCAAAACTATCAGAACCTCACAGACGTGGACGTGTGTTTAGAAATGATACCATATATTTTACCATATATACACTCATTCTCGAAAAAAAAAAAATCAAAATACATGTAAAATACCTGTGTGTATATATGTATATATATAATTACAATATTACATAATTCATGCCTTGCATGTATAATTATATATAAATAGATTTTAACTTTTTACACTCTTCATTTAATTTATTTATTTAGAATAAATATCAACATTATATTATAATACTAACAAATAACATTTTTAACATTTAAAACATTTATTACTTTTAATATTCAAAACATTTAGTATTATTAATTAGAATATTGCATAATTTATGCCTTGCACATATAATTAATACTAACTACTACTAACTACTACTAACTTTTTACACTATACATTTTATTTATTTTTTATTCCTTTATTATTATTTATTAGAATATTACATCATTTATGCTTTCAAATATAATTATATAAACATATATTTTTATTATTTTATCTATTAATTAATTATTACACAATTCATGCCTTGCATATATAATTATATATACACAGATTTTAACTTTTTACACTATTAATTTTAATAATTTTTTTAATAACTCCTTTATCATTAATTAGAATAGCACATAAATTATGCCTTGCATATATAATTATATCAACATAGTTTTTAGCTTTTTACACTATTAATTTTATTTATTTATTTAATATATCATTGTATTCATTAGAATATTACATCATTTATGCTTTATTAATTTATTATTTATTATTTTTACTCTATTAATGAATTAATTAATTAATTAATATTTATATAAATAATTTATTATTATTAATTATAATATTACACAATTTATGCCTTGCTTATATGATTATATAAACACAGTTTTTTTACTTTTTGCTCTGTTTGTTTGTTCATTTGTTTGTTTATTTATTCTCACCATTTAATTAATTTACTTTTACCTTTCATTACAAAATGTTTATACACTTATTATTTGTTTATACGATTATTTAAAATTTAATATGTATTTATTACATTTAATTACAATATTTAAAAACTGAGGTAAAATGTTACATCATACAAACTAAAAAAAAAAAAAAGACACTTTGAGACCTGAATTTAATTATTTTAATATTATTAAGAAAACCGATAGGAAAGAAAATTGTGTAATATGAATACAATATTGCAATGCATTACAATGAGGGTGCCATTTTAATTTAATATTAATATACTTCAGTTTTAATATATTTAGTCTTTTTTCCTAAGGGTTTTTTTTCTAAAAATAAATAAATAAATAAGAAAAAAAGACTATGAGAGCCTGAATTATTTTAATAGTATTAATAAAAATGATGGGAAAGAAAAGTATATAATTTGAATACAATATTATATTGTGGGTACAATTTTAATTTAGTTTTAATATACTTTATTTTTAATATATGTAGTCTTTTTTCTTAGGTTTTTTTTCTAATAAATAAATACATTAAAAAAAAAAAGAAAAAAAGACACTTTGAGACCCTGAATTATTTTAATATTAAGAAAACTGATGGGAAAGAAAAGTATATAATATGAAAACAATAATATAATACAATAATATAATTTTAATTTAGTTTTAATATACTTTATGGGTTTTTTTTCTACAATAAATAAATAATTATAAATAAATACTTTAAAAAAAAAAAAGAAGAAAAAAAAACACTTTGAGAACCTGAATTAATTTAATATTTTTAAGAAAACTGATGGGAAAGAAAAATATATAATATGAATAAAATAATATAACTCAGGTACAAATTTTCTTTAGTTTTAATATATTTTGTTACTATTAATTAATGAGTTTTAAATGTTTCAAAGGTTGCTTTAGGGTTAATATATTTTTTAATAGATATAATATTTTCAAAACAATTTTATTTGCTTTTAATCATATGACATTTAATGATTTATTATTATCTCAGTCTAAAGTTTCTTGCTCGGTTTGTTTGAATGCTGGCCACGTATTTACCCACATTCATTTACTTTCTTTTAATGCATTAAGTCACCCGAGGGTGTTTCTCAGCCCTTCGCGAGCGGTCCTGACGTGAATAGCGCATGATGCAATCATTGCACGTCTGTGACAGCGAAACACGCATGACCGTTCGGACGGCATTCAGGTGCTGCAGTCGCTCCCAGAGTAATGCTGCGCATCCATGCGACAGCACGGGCTGACATCTGGAGACGTGTTCGGAGGTAACGGGGGAGTGGGCGGACATCTGGATGCGTCCATATCATCTCCCTCTCAAAGTCCATTTGTCATCGCCTCCGTCTGCCTTATCACTGCTATCGATTGTGGTGGGTGGGCGAAAAAAGGAGGTGGGTGTCAATAGACGTGTCACGGCGAACGCGGG
The DNA here is from genome assembly GCA_012976165.1 of Labeo catla. Taxonomy (NCBI): domain Eukaryota; kingdom Metazoa; phylum Chordata; class Actinopteri; order Cypriniformes; family Cyprinidae; genus Labeo; species Labeo catla. The sequence continues at coordinate 1,158,523 of VONZ01000112.1, forward strand.
CCAGATAGGAACATAATGAAGTCATCGGACAGCAGCTGTCAAGGCCTGACTGATTTGGCTCAGTGACAGCCCATGGCGACTGGAGCCCTGCAGGAATGTGCAGAAGGCAGAGATATCTGCCAGGGGTCGGCCCGGGGTCAGCCGTCTCACCGCCAGCTTCAACTGGACTGTAAAAAGACATCTCACTATGAGTTCATGAAGGGCCATAAATGATTCAGGGCCGGCTGACTGCGGTGAGGATCCATAACAATGCATTCGGACACAAACCCTGGATCAGGCGTCTATCATTAGTGCCGCATTTGTTAGTGAACCCCCATTAAATATTGAAGAGTTTGATTGAGCTAGAGACTGAGATATTTTTTGCTGCTCTTCCTTCTATTTTATCTATCTATCTATGTTTTCTTATTTGCTGAATGAGCTTGAAAGTCCTTGAATTTCAGTTTACTTCATTTTTAACATCCTTAAATTCAAATTCAAATTCTGAATTCTGTCTGCTAGGGACAAATTCAAATTCAAATTCAAATAAAATTCAGGAAATTAATTGGAATTTAGTTTCATTCTCAATTCAATTCTAAATGATGCAAAACCCTGCTAGCAACCGGTGTTGTTAACTAAAACTAAAACTAAAACTATTAAAATTGTTTTTATTCATTGAAATAAAGTTCAAATAAAATACTGTATAAATATTAGGTTGAAAAATGAGAAAACAACAAAAAAAATTGGAAATGTGTTGACAACTAACTGAAATAAAATAATGCAAGTACTAAAACTGAAATAAATATAAATTAAAAAATAAAAATGAATAAAAACGACAAAAGCACATAACAAAATGAAAATGGAAATGATAATATAAAAATATACAATAATTTAAAGCCTTAATAAACACTATAATTACATATAAATAATACAAAAATAATACTTCTGGCCAAAAAAAAAAGAAGAAGAAGATAGAACATTTTTTTTTTATAAATTAAACTGAAAAACCTTAACTTAAAAAAGAAAAAGCGTTACTAAAAATAAATGAAACAATTACTAAGTTAAAATGACTTAAATTGAAACAAATATACGTTAAAATCAATGACAAAAGCACATAGCAAAATGAGTAAAACTAAAATGAAAATGAAAATAACAATATGAAAATATACGGTAATTAAAAAAATTATTAAACACTATAATAACATATAAAAAATACAATAAATAAAATAAAGAAAGAAAAAGGATTTCATAAATTAAACTGAAAAACTTTAACGTAAAAAAAACTAAAACAAAAATCTGAAAAGTGTTTTAAAAAACAAAAATCTGAAAAGTGTTTTAAAAAATTTCTGAAAAGAAACAAAATGTACTAAAAATAAATAAAACAATTACTAAACTAAAATTACTTAAACTGATATAAATGTAAATAAAAAAATAAATTAATAAAAATGACTAAAGCACATAGCAAAATGAGTAAAACTAAAACTAAAATGAAAATGATGATACAAAAATATAGTCATTTAAAACCTTAATTAAAACTATAGTAACATATAAATAATACAAAAATAATACTCCTAGCGAAAAATGAAAGAAAGAAAAAAAGGTTTTCGTGAATTAAACTGAAAGCCTTTAACTTAAAAAAACTTCTCAACAAAAAACTGAAATAAACAAAATTTACTACAAATATATAAATAATTACTAAACTAAAACTACTTAAACTGAAATAAATGTAAATTTAAAAAAATAAAATTAATAAAAATGACAAAAGCACATAGCAAACCTAATACAACTAAAATAAATAAAAATGATGGTATAAAAATACACAGTAATTTAATACATTAATAAACATTATAATAACATATGAATAACACCGAAATAATATTCCTAGCACAAAAATTTTAAAAAAGAAAAAGAAAAGAAAATGAAAAAAGGTTTCCATAAATTAAACTTAAATGAAAATCCTAAATGTTGTCTCGACAAATAACAGAAATTAAATAAAATTTACTAAAAATAAATACAATTATTTTTTAACTAAAATTATTTAAATGGAAATAAAGTATATTTAAAATATTAATAATATAAATACTATAATAATCCACCCTAGCAAATGCATAGCAACACCTTGGCAGCCACACAGAACAACCTGGCAACCACTGAAAACATGTAATTAAAAATTAAATTAAATTAAAATATTAATAAATATTATAAATACAATAATAATGCACCCAAATAACTGCATAGCAACACCCTGACAATGAGCTCAAACAACATGGCAACCATTTAGAAGTTTCTAGCAACCATTTAGTTACACTCTGGCAACCACACAGAACACTTTTATACTACTGTGGCAAGAAACACATTTATTTAAAAAAAAGTAAATCGCCCTGTCAAAACTGATTAAAATATAAGGCTAAAACTGTCATTGTCTTGAAGAGAAATGTATTCAGATTTGCTCATTGTTGCATCTTCTGAAACTTTGACAAACTGCTGAACTGTAAAATCAGCAATTACAGCTATCATTTAATCGCTCCACATATCCCAAATGTGCTTGAGATTTGAGGATCCAGCTAACAGCTGCACATGTTGCCATGTTTTTTTTTTTTGTGAAATGTACTGAGGCTTTAGTAGAGGCACAGCGGTGTCACCTTGCACAGTCTGGAACAAACACAAAGCCTGGAAAGCTGTCATGAAGGGACAGGATGCTCTGCCATTCTTCCAGCTTCAGAGGAATCTGATTCACCAGTTAGCAGAAAGCAAAATCGATCAAGCGCTGTTATTTCTCACGGAGAGTGAGTGACCATAGCCTGTGTTGTAACTAGAGGTCTACCGATGTATCGGTTTTGCCGATTAACTGGCACTGATAGTTGATTGGCGGAACTATCGGTTATCGGCAAAATCCATGCCGATAGTTTTTTCTGGGTTGGGACCTTTGCTGGATCGGCTGAGAAGGTCGTCATTATACAGCTATATAAGTACCTATAGTCTTTGCTATACAGCACCAGAGCGACCTCTAGTGGGGGAAATCACTAACAGCACGTTACGTTTGTTTAGACACGTGACACTGCGCGCTGCACAGAGCGGGACACTTCAAAGGCGGATTTAACACATCGACAACAAAACGGTGTGTACAGTATACTGTAGTGCATGTTTTCATGTCATTACTAAGCGATGAATTTGTTGACTAGATGCTACATTAGTGGAGCAAGGACAGCAGTATACTTTTGCCCGTTTGGTGATCAAATAAAGTCTTGTAGACACCGCTTGAATTGAACGTGACGCGTCCAGTGTGTGTGATACCGGATAGCTGTGAGTTTTGCCCGTTGTGTGGAATTCCAATACTGTGGCCTTTGTGTTGATATTTAAAGATGCCACCTTTATCTTGATTGTTGATGTAATGGTAGGGCCCTGTGAAATCTGTTTTGTTTTTTCTCAAATTCCAAAATTTTCAAAAAAAATTTCACATTTTAAAATTTTTCCATTTTAATTTTTCTGGATTCCGTTTTTTTCCATTTCAATTTTTCTCAACTCCTTTTTAATGGTAAATTAAATTTTATTAATCAAAGAGCATGTCTTATTACTTAAAATCGTGAAACTTATACAATTTCACATCAATTTAATAAATGTTTTAACAAAAATGACACGTTTAGGGCCCTAAGAAATGTATTATTTTTTCTCACCATGTTTTATTGTTATCAAATTCTGTGTTTTAGCATGTCTAAATATTTGAGTGCATATTTTTAAAATAAATAATGTGTTGTGTATTTAAAATGTTCTGCTTATTAAATAAAAGCATAAAACATTAATTTCATTTATCTTTTAATTACTGAAAATTAAGCAAACTTTTTTTTTTTTTTGCAAACAAAGGGGAATTTACTATTAAAATCAAAACATGGAAGACATGTTGTGTGATTACTCCCAAAAAAATAACGTTTGTTTTATTTTAGTAGTAGTAGTAGTAGTAATAGTAGTAATATATTTATGGCACAATGTCTTCGAGTTAAACCGGACTCTTATTTTGACGGGCTGCTGTGTCTACCTTTACATTTCTGTGTGTATATGATATAACGCTAGGTTTCCTAAAATGAAACGGTCAAATGTTGAAATCACCGCAAGCGTCACGCGCCCTTCAATGTGTGTAGTAAACAAAACCGCTCGTCTGCTCCATTCATTAAAACAGAGACATGTAAAACATGCAGGATTCACATTTAAATAGTATTTTTGCACCATAATATTTACAGATACTACATTGCGGTTTGATTTAAGAGTAATGACCTACTTTTGATTCATTCATTCAAACTCTGACAAATTCCGTGACATTCCGCGTTATTCAGTACATTCCGTTTTTATGACTGGATTCCGCGATTCCGTCCGCATCGCTATAATGGTCACACACTACAATACGAGTCCATTTGTAACATTAAGATTGATAAAAGCTGTAGAATAGAAGTATTGTTAGAGTGCGTTAATGTCAGCATTTACTGATATATTTAAAAAATTTGAGTTGCTTTTGTTAACATCAATGAACAATGAACTAATGGTCAATATATAATTAATATTAATATTTTTATTCATTTACAAAGTATGGTTCAGTAGGCTACTTTTTTTAAATTGTAGAGCACTATTTATTTATTTCACAATATTACTGTTTATTACTTTATTTATTTATTTATTTATTTTAAATCCACGTCAAACCCAGGTTATATACATATGCAACAGGTGTGATCTGCACAAAAAAGAGTAGGTTAAAAAGAGCAGCATCTCTTCACTTTTCAGCCCATGTCAGCTCCTCATCGCTCCTTTCTGCTTTATGCTCGCACAAACTTCCATAAGCCTCCTACTTGCATGAGGGAACGTGATGGATTTCATAGTCAAGGTGCTGGTTTAATCCAATTTTAATCCATCTCCCCGGGCCGGAGCTTGAGATGGCTTTTATTCCTTTTGTCAGGTTACTGCTGAGAATGCAGCCCATTCTCATTTTTCATTCATACTAACGTGTACAAAAGAGACGTGCACACACAAAAACGCATAAAAATACACAATAATTACGTTAAAGGAGGGATTGTGCAAGCTATCAAAACTATGTATGTAATGAGCTACATACTGTATATATTTAAGATATATTTAAACAAAATGTTTACAAATTTGTTTTACAAAATTGTTTAAAAGAAAAATACATTTCATTCAGTTATATTAAAACATATGTAAATCATCTAAAACTTTATATGAATTAGACTTTTTTTCTTGGTACAAATGTATTATCAAAAAAAATAAGTCAAATAATATTCATTCATTCTTTTTTTGTTTATTGATATATTTAAATGACACACTAAACTTTATATACGTTTATTTATTTATTTTTTATATTTAATTTATTATTTTATATTTTAGTTTACATTTTTTTCTTGGTTCAGTATACAAATGTGTAGTCAAAATAAAAACAGTACAATAAGTAAAATAAAATTCATTCACTTATTGTATTTATTGATATATTTAAATAACTGTATATACATATATTATGTACTTATTTGTTATATTTATTTTATTATTTTATTTTATTTTATATTTTAGTTTACTTTTTTTTCTTGGTTCAATATACAAATGTATTATCAAAATAAAAATACAAATAAATAAAATATTGATAAAGCAAAGCAAATAAAATAATATTGATTCATTCACTGATATATTTAAATATACTTTATATATAGTTATTTATTTACATAAGAAAGATACAAACATAAAATACATTTATGTAAACAGAAATTTATAAAACAAATTTATAGTTTTATATGATCATTACTTACACTTAAATCAATTATAAATATTTATTTAGTCATACATTCTTGATTTTGATATATTTAAATTATATACTACACATGCATTTTATTTGCATAAATGTTTATATTACATAAAGAAAAATAAATTGTAATAATTTTAAATAATTTATAAATAAATTAAATGTATAACATTTTATGATTATTAGATATGTACATACATCAAAATTGCAAATATTTATTTATTTTTTATGATGCTGACATATTAAAATATATTTAAATTATATACTATACATATATTTTATTTACATACATTTTTATATTAAATAAAGTAAAATAAATTATTGTAATAATTTTTAATAATTTATAAATAAATTAAATGTATAACATTTTATGATTATTACATATGCACATACATCAAAATTGCAATTTTTTTTTTTTTTATAATGTTGACATATTAAATTACATTTAACTGATATACTAAACTTTATATGCATTTACTTTATTTACATACACTTTTTATATTACATAATAAAAAATTATTACAAAAAATAAATACATCAAATTTATGACATTTTATTCAAATAAATAAATAAAATAAAATATTGTAAACATTTAAAATACTTTTAAAATAACATAAATATTTATAATATAAAAATTACAAATATTTATTTGTTATAATTTTGATATAATAAAATATATTTAACTTATTGATATTAATTTGCATATTAAATAATGAGAAATAAATAAACATCACATTTATAAATGTTTCGTATGATTTAAATACATAAATAACTAATAACTACAATTCCTGCTTGATATATTAAAACATATGACTAAACATATATTTGTATATTAAATAATGAAAAATAAATACAAATACATCAAGTATGATTTTAAATAAATAAATAAATAAATAAATACATACATAGCATGTACAGTACAATTTTTTGCAGAAAAAGCTCATTGCAAATGTCTTATTGGATGTCTATTAATAGCAGTCACTAGTTCAAATAGTGGTAATCTTCATTGGTAAAATCATTTCTAAAACACGAAACTCTAGCCTTCCACTAAAACTGCTAAAATACGGCCCACTAAAGTGAGATATGACAAGCTTCCAGACCCCCCAGGAGCCGAGACGCAGATATAAATGAAATGTGTTGAGCAGCTGTCAGACAGACTACAATATTCTATTAGTAACTATCACGAGTGAGATAAAGCTTTCAGCACACGCTAGACAAAGACCTGCTTACCATTAGTAGTTCAAGACATCATTTTACAAACTATGTCAGAGAAAGAAAACTCATTTTGGTCTAATCAAGTCCAAACAAGCATCGGCTCCAACTGATATGATAAGCACATGACAGATTTGCTTTAACCATATGCTACATTTTCTTCTGGCTGTGCTCAACGAGGGTGTAAAGCGACCTGGAGTTGCAGAAGTCCTCCTCGCGAGACACAATCTGCCACGGCAAACGTTTTATCATCAAACCCACGAGACACACACGGCGCGCCGCCGGCCCCTCCGCTGTGACAGCGGATACGTCCCGAGCACACGGCGCAAAAGAAAACGTCAAATAGAAAGCGTAATCTCTTCATGCTCTGCTCTTTTTTTGTCCCTGCCGCTAAAGTGCATTGTGTGGCACGGCGCTCTTCGCCGAAGTCACGTAGCATTCAGAAGAAGACTGAATTTTAAGGAAATGGAAGTGCAGAAACCTCGAAAAAGACGCATGGATATAGAGGAAAGTGTCCATGCAGCAAATCCTTTTGTAAATGGGAATCAGAGGCACAATGCAGGCCGAAGTATTTAATCCATCAATAGCGATTCCGGCAGACAGCGGCGTAGCGTTTTAACATGAGGGTCAGGCCTGTGACTACCAAACAAACTGTATTTACCGCCTACGTGATCGGCATGGACGAGCATTTTGTTTGCACCCACAACAGGAAGTGTTTGTGGAGTCTCGGAGGAACTGTTAATCTCTCAGGAGACTCAATGGAGGTCTCTGTATGTGTCTCAGGGGTTTCACCTAAGATTCCTTGAAGAAGAAAGAAGAGACAATTGCTGAGAATAGAGCTACAAAATGTAGGAGTATAGTGTAAAAAAAAAAAATTATATATATATATATATATATATATATATATAAATAAAATATATATCCAATAATTCAAGTAATTTAAATTATTGGATATATATTCCATATTTAAAAAAAAATATATATATATATATATATTTTTTTTTTTAACATGGAATATATACTCAATATGGAATATATATATATATATATATATAAAATGTATGTAAAGTATATATATATGTATATATATATGATTATTAGATATGTACATACATCAAAATTACATCTCAATATAATTTCTTTATAATCACGTTTTATTTCTCATCAAATTTATTTAAAACTAATTTTTTATTTTTATTTTAAAACGTAAGAGTATAGAATAAAAGTACAGCACTATAAAATTACTAGATGACTGGAAATAAATAGAAAAATAAAATAAGTAAAAGAAATAAGTAAAATAAAAAATTAAAATAAATATCAATTAATTCATTTATTTATTGATAAATTATTTAAATATATTTTAAAAATATGCTAAACTTTATGTATATACTTACTATTTATTTTAAAAAATACATACATATAATATAATATATACAATATATAATATACATTTATAGCGTTTTATATGATTACTAATTATACTTAAATACATCAATGATAAATATTTATTTATTAAATATAGTTTAATTATATACTAAACGTAGCATACATTTTGTTTTTTACATACATTTGTATATTAAAGAAAATAAATTAATAATTGGAAAACTGTTAAATCAAATTTATAACATTTATTTATTTTAAAAATATATACATAAAATATATTTATATATAATATAAATTTAAATAGCGTTTTATATGATTATTAATTATACTTAAATATATCAATTATTTTTTAATTATTTAAATATAGTTAAATTATATACTAAACTTAACATACATTTTATTTATTTACATAAATTTGTATATTAAAGAAAAATAAATTAATAATTGCAAAATTTCAAATCAAGTCACAAATCAAATTTATAATGTTTTATATGATCATTAAATATTTACATAAATAAAAATTACAAATATTTATTTATGATATTTATGAAAGAATGCATGTCTCAAATGATTTATTTATTTGAAATTGGTGTTTGGGATCAATTAAAAGTCAGACATCTCAATATTATCTTTTTATATTTATATTTACATTTTATTTCCCATCAAATTCATTCAAAAATCATTTTCATTTTATTATTTTTTTAATAATTATTTTTTCAATTTCACAAATAAATACCTAACTACGAAACTAAATTATCTGACAGTATAATTTGAATATATATAATATATATATATATATATATATATATATATATTGATGAGATCTATTTTTTCTTACAAAACAAAGAAATTAAATTGTGAAAAAAGTGATTTATTTTATTCATTTATTTATGAATATTCCTCATCAAATTCTTTGAAGACTAAATTACCTGTACTGATGAGATAATTTTTTTCCCCTTAAAAAGCAATAAAAGTGTGGAGAAAAATATTTATTTATTTATATTTCTGATGCATGTATGTATGAATATTTCTCAATTATATAAAGACTGAATTATTCAAAAATTAAACATTAAAAGTTACTGATGAGATCTCTTTAATATCTCAATTGTGTTTCCCGAAATAGCAATAAGATTAAATAGAGAACAAACTGAGACAGTTCCTTATTTCGATTTATATTTATATTTATCATCAAATTATTTCAATAATAAATGATCTAGAATATTATAATATGAAATTACTGATGAGATCTCATTAATATCTTAATTGTTCTTCCTAAAAAGCAATGATGAGATTAAACTGAGAACAAGTCATTTTCCAAGTCTTCAAAAGTCATAGATCTTAATATATATTAATATAGTTTTTATATTTATATAAAATATTATAGATTTTTATACTTATATTTTTAATTTTCTAATCAAATTCATTCGTGATTATAATGAGCTATTATAATTTAAAAAATGACAGATGAGATATCTTTAATATCTCCTGTCCTGCTTCTCATTTATTATATGCCCAAAATGTTGAAGACCTTGTTGCCTTGAGTACAGTTTAAGAGATTTTTTTTTGCCGCTGTGCATGTGAATTTACTAGGGTCTTTTTCTAAGCAGAAATAAAACAAAAAGATTCTCCATTTAATCTTATTGCCATCCATCTTATGAGGCGTACGAAACAACTGTGACATTACAGAGATTTCATTTGTTATTTTCTTTCCTATTTGCTGAGTTTGTGTTTGGAGTCAACACATCTGAAGTTGAATGCATACAAAAACAGCAAAGTACAGCTATTAGAGAAGCAAACAGGAGTTTATGCATCTAGCAGAGCGTTGCGGCGTGTAAATGAGATGCATTTGTCGGGGCTGGTTTCAGCGGGGACCGCCGCAGTCACGTCAGACAGGTACACTAACTAATGCCGAGCTGTTAAAGCACGCCACTAATTTTAGCTAGCTGTCAAGTAATAATTGGGGAGGAGGTGTTCGCCGTGCCGGCGCGAATACGCACGCTAACATAATCTATTTGCGGAAATTATTTTTACAGTTGAGAGAAGAAGAAATAACTGCCTGCTTCCCGCAAGAGACGGTTTAATCGCCGTTCCAGGCCTTCGCTGTTTACGTGACTGAGTGGATGCGAACGAAAAAAGGTGGCAAAGTTCAAGTAAATAGCTTGCATTATTCGCCGAGAATACATTTAACAAACAGTAATTAGAGGGCAAATGCAAACGGGGATGCTCGTTATCTGGCAGTTTTACTGCGTTGCCGCTTGTTGACTCGCATTGAAAGCGCACTTCAGTGAATTATGTATGTCCCATTTTCTAGCTTTCAGGTCGTTGTAAATGTGCTCTCTGTACGCGAGGAAATCCATTTCATTTGTGCACCTTTACGACTCTACAGTCATTCAGAAACTCTCTCTTTATCTTCCTCTCGCTCTCTCTGTCTTACACTTTCTCTTTCACACAGGATACAGACTTGACACCTACTAGTGCCAAATTGGATTAAAAATAGTTTGGCAAGCAACTTCATTAGCAAACTGCAATATAATACATTTAGACTGAATTGAGCCATACTGAAGTCATTATTTACAGAAATATACACTTCTGTACAAGTTTGAGTTCAAGGCTGCATTTATCTGAACAAAAATACAGTAAAAATAGTAATATATTGTAAAAAATTATTACAATTTGAAAGAACTGTTTTCTGTTTGAATATATTCTAAAGTGTAATTTATTTTTGTGATGCAAAGCTGAATTTTCAGCATCATTACTCCAGACTTCAGTGTCACATGATCCTTCAGAAATCATTTTAATATGCTGATTTGCTGCTTACTGGCTGAAAACCTTTCATATATCTGACCCATAAAATAAAAAATAAATAAAATAAAATAAATCTAAAATGAAAAAAAAAAAAACTTTAACAAAAAAAATATTTTTTGATCCCTAACTATAACTATGGTAATAAAATAAAATATAAAATATAATTCTAAAATATAATAAATATTATATTATAAAATATAAAAAGTATGATTTGTTTAAAGAAATTGATACTTTTTATTCAAGGATGCATTATCTAATATAATGTTTATTTTATTTTATTTTTTAAATAAATAATAAATACATTTTTAATTAATTAAATAAACATTTGCTAATGCATCCTTAAATAAAACGTATCAATTTCTCAAAAAAAAAAAAAAAATTTTGACTCTTAACTATAACTTTGGTACTGTAAAATAACATAATAAATAAATAAATAAATAAATAAACATTTGAAAATGCATCCTTAAGTACAACGTATCAATTTCTCAAAAAAAAAAAAAAAATCATAACTAATTTTTGATCCCTAACTATAACATTGGTACTGTAAAATAACATTAAAATAAATAAATAATTAAAAACATTAGATAATGCATCCTTGAATAAATATATAATATAATTCAATAAAATAAAATAAAAGAAAACAATCTTTGAATAAAAAGTGTCAGTTTCTTAAAAAAAACAAACAAAAAAAACAAAACCTTGACTCATTTTTTGATCCCTAACTATAACTAAAACATAATTGAATAAAAGAAAATAAAACATTAGATAATGCATCCTTGAATAAAAAGTATCAGTCTCTTTTATTTATTTATTTTTTTTAACAAATTTTTGGTCCCTAACTACAACTATAGTAGTGTAAAATAAAATAAAATAAAATAATAAAAAAATTTACATGATGCATTCTTGAATAAAAAGTAATAATTTCTTAAAATTGTGATCCTTAACTATAACTATGGCAGTAAAACATTACTAATAAAACATTAGATAATGCATCCTTAAATAAAAAGTTACAATTTAAAAAAAAAAAAAAAAAAAATCTCAAACTACAGCTATGGTAAAATAGCTGTAATAAAATAAAATAAAATCATTTCTTAAAAAAAAAGAAAAAAAATCGACTACAACCACAACTCTCACAGTGCAAAATAAAATAAAAAAATAAAATTTAAACCATTACAAATTTATATCCAAATTACAAAAATATTTCATTCTTATGTGTTTTACAAAATCACATTGCTTTATGATTATACACAAAAGTAGACCCTTTGCAGTTTCAAACAACACCTTTCTCTTATCTGTACGATAAAAAATTTGTATTTTTGGTTGCTCTATGATAGCCCCACAAAACAACAACCAGGGATGGATTTCCCAAAACCAACTGTGGTTGCAAGTTTTGTCGTTACCAACAGAGTTCAATGAAACTTGTGATCATGGTTAGTAAACAATGCTTTTTGGGAAACACGCCCCAAAATATCATAATAAGCATCCAGAACACCACAGCAACAAAGTAAAAACACTCTCCGGATAACTATCCACGACAAGCACTAAAAACAGATGATTATAGCCCTTTATATGTCCCGTTGAAAGACTCTCCCACTTTGATTTGACGAATTTACTTGCGTTCCGCCGGCGTTAAACATGTGAGCCGATAATGGAGGGATTGTTACATCAGCGGCTGCGACGTGTCGCGCGGTTTGCTAATTGTCGCTTCACTCCGAGGGACATCACACCGCCGTCAGCCTCTGACAGCCACCCGCGCTAATTGTGACAGTTCAACGCTTAGATCACTTTGTGCGCCGCTAATTCAATACCCCATGCATCATTTTCTCCATTAGAATATGCAAATGCAGCCAACTCTGAACATCGCCTTGCTTTTTTCTTCTCCTGCTCTGTCCTCTCCTCACCCACACACACACACACACACACACACACACACCTCTGTCTCTGTCTTTTATGGTACGACTGAGAGCAGTTGAATAATGTGTCAAAGGGACAAGAGGGACAGAGGAGTTTGGGATTAGGGAAAGTGTGTGTGTTTGTGTGAAAGAGAGGGAACAAAGCATATGGCAGCAATCAGGTTTTGTTTCTTTTGCATATGTGCTGACAGGGATGAGTTGATGAACATATTTCAGTTGGAAAACCTAGCAAACCTTTTAGAAATTGAAACCAGAACAAGAAGTACAAATAAACGTCATCAGGATATGTGTTTGCAACCCATTTTACTTCGCAATGTGATGAATTTTTTAAAATGTAGGTAAAAAAAAAAAACTCTCTGTCTCTCTCTCTATGATTTTTTATGGAAACACTTTTAGGGTTATTTTGGATCCTTGAATAAAATTAGATTAAATTAAACAGAAAATGAAATGAAATTTTATATAATCCATCCTTAAATAAAAGTTTTTCTTAAAAAAAAATAATAATAATAAAAAATAAAAGTACTGACCCAAAACTATACCTATGGCAAAAATAAAATAAAATAAAATAATGAAAGTACTGACCCAACTTTTATGGTATTTTCTGACCCCAAACTATACCTATGGCAAAAAAATAAAAAATAAAAAAATAAAATAAAACAAAATAAAATAAAATAATGAAAGTACTGACCCAAAACTTTTATAGTCTTTTGACCCCAAACTATACACATGGTAAAATAAAATAAAATAAAATAAAATAAAATAAAATAAAGTAAAATAATTAAAGCACTGACCCAACTTTATTATATTTTCTGACTCCAAATGATACCTATGGCAAAATAAAATAAAATAAAATAAGATAAATAATAAAAGTACTGACACAAAACATTGATGGTATTTTCTGACCATAAACTATTACTATGGTAAAATAAAATAAAATAAAATGAAATAATAAATAAAATAAAATAAAAATAAAAGTACTGAAACAAAATGTTGACGGTATTTTCTGACCCCAAACTATGGCAAAATAAAATAAAATAATTAAAGTACTGACCCAAACTTTTTATAGTAGTTTGACCCCAAATATATACTATGGCATAAAAATTAAATAAAATAATAAAATAAAATAAAATATTAAAATTAAGAATAAAATTGTATAATAAAAAAATACTGCTAAATGTTAAATGTACTGCTACATTTAACAAAATGCTGCTAAATGCACTGCTACTTTATTACATATAAACCAGTTATTTTAAATTGTAATAACAGAGAGAAAGAGAAAGAGAGACATCTTCAAATATAATACAAGTGTATATAATGATATAATATATACACACCGTCATTTTATTCAATGTTTTGGAATTATTCTGTCCCAATTTAACCCCTATGTAAAAAAAAGTTGTTTCCTAGGTTAATCAAATGATTACATTTTGATGAATGGACCTCTGGAAATATTATTTATTATTATTCTTTGGAATAACATGCACCAGCTGCTCACAATAAGACCAGTAATGTGAACTGTGAGCGTAAACAGGTCATTTTTTATGTCCTGCTGACTTTAAAGTTGCTTTATGCAATTTCTGTGCCACCGGCTCTAACACTGCCAATAAGACAGTTTTGATAACATAGCCTACTCATCATAAAACTACAAACAGCAGTCGTGCAACAGAACGCAGGTTTGGTGCCAGCGAGAAACCGGTGAGGGGAAACCAGCGAAAATGAAAATGACTAGACAATGCCAATCTAGAGCCAGTTGGCTTGAGCGAGAGGAAAGAGTTCATTCACTAATGGCGTTCAAAAAAACAATGAGAACAATCACTGATTTCAATTACGTGTTCAAACACTTCATCTGCCAAACTCACAAACTCACAATGTATGAATGACTTACAGTAGCATCTTTATATTCAGTTCAACACCTTAAAGTTTCACAACACATTAATAATAATAATAATGAAGAAGCAGATGTTTCTTACCCCATGTGAAGGATATGTGAGCCAGCCCCAGTCTCCTGATATTTTGGTTGTGTCCAGGAGATTCACTGTAAAGTGAACATAAAACACGTTATAACAAGCTTTCAAAGAACTTTTCATCATAATTACCGGAACTCCATTATCTTGAAGCACATCCAATTACATGAGCTGATGCACATCTGAGTCTATTTTGATAGACTGCATCAGTATCTCGTCTTTATGTGGATACTTTTCATTCAAACAAGCCGGTCATACTGTAGTTACTTTTGACCTTGTCATATGACCTTTAAGGAGGTTGTCTAATAACGATAATGCGTCTGGGTCACTGGTATCATCCTCTCGAGTCAAGAGCCAAAGTCATTACAAATATCTTCCTAAATGTTTGACTAATGGGCTCTCAATGAGTTTGAACTCCTTAAAGGCCGGATCAATATGACAATTTAACCCAGCGTTAAACACTAACGTCTACTGAATAACAAATGCACAAGATGGACTGTTTTGCTTTATTTTTCTGAAAGATGGTTGCATTAATATAAATATTACTATTACTACAACTACTACTAATGAAAATAATCAATTGCTTGTTGAAATATTTTAAATTATTATAATATATTTATTCTTTTATATTATATTATATTATATTATATTATTAATTATAATATATTATTATTATCTAATTACTATTATTTTTATTTATTAAACATTATTACAGCTGCCATTTATTTTGCATTTCGACTATACAACTATTGTATATTTACAATATTGGTAATAATAAGTAACATTTAATTTAAAATAAAAAAGTATATATATATATATATATATTGTATATTACAAATTTATAGTTTTAATAATTATCATTTAATTTAAAATAATAATAAAAATTAAATATATAAATTTAATTATCATTTATGTATTATTACTTATTGTGTATGTGTGTGTATTTATTTATTTATTAAAATTAAAACTATGATATTATAATTATCTATAAATAATTGATTTTTTACAGAAAATAACTACTGTATATTTATATTACAATTTTAGTTATAATAATTATCATTTAATTTAAAATAATAAAAAATGTAATAAATAATTTAATTATAATTTATTTATTATTACTTATTGTGTATGTGTGTATGTGTGTGTATTTATTTTTTATTTTTATTTTATTTATTTTTTAATTAAAACTACAATATTATAATTATCTATAAATAAATGATTTTTTACAGAAAAAAAACTATTGTATATTTACATTACAATTTTATATTTATAATAATTATAATTTAATTTAAAACAAAAAAATACATAATTTACTTCAATAATAATTATTATATTTGTGTATATATATATATATATAAACAACTACTGTATATTTACTTTTTTATTACACATTAATTGTATGTATATGTGTGTTTAAATACATATATATAAATATAAATATATTAAATATAAAATATATTATTTTTTACAAAACTATAATGTATTTATAATATATTAGTTTATAATTATAATATTTATAATTATTATAATTTAATTTAAAATAGTATATATATATATATTATAGTTTGAATTTATTATAATTATTAACTATGTGTATATACACACACGTAAAACAATGAATAAATAACTATTAAAATTATAAAATTAAACTATAATTTTACATATATAATTGCATATAAATTGTATATTTATAATATTACAATTTTATAATTCTAACAATTATTACTTAATTGTGTGTACATAATACAATACAATTAAATTATATATTATTCATTTTTATCAAAAAATTGTAATATAAATATAGAATAGTTGTTTACTGTAAAAAAATTATATATATATATATATATATATATATATATATATGTACATATATAGTTAATAATTATTATTATATAACACTTGTTATATAATAATTAACTATATTATACACACACACAATTAATTACAAATAATTATAATAATTATAAAATTAAATTATAATTTTTTTATAAGTATATAATTGCATAAATGCAACCCCTTGATACATTTCCTCTTTTAAGTTTTTATATATTTCTTTTGATCTTTTTTCCTTTAAAAAATGTACCAAAGGGCTAATAAAAGTTAATCTAAGATGTATTATCTAAAAACGAGAATTAGTTTGTTTACAGTTTTTGTTTACTTGTTTTAAAGATCATTTACTACAATAATAAAATATATTAGACAATAAATACATATGTCTTTATTAATATTTGTCAAAGTATATAAGACAAAAATGATTTCTTGTAGTGTAGTTTGTACAGCGGTCCAGATGTAACATGATGAAGCATGTAGAGCCGCAGCATTGGCATATGCAGTGGGCCGTCCCACGGCTTTATTGATGACCAGACACCTATAGCCTGTTTTCGGTACAAATCAAGGTCACCACAGAACAAGGCTTTTTTTCTCTGCGACTGTAGCCGAGGGCCAAATCACGGTAGATTTCTTTCACGGACAAACACGGTAAACTGTATCTTCCTGCTTCCATCCATCTGGGCAACACGCGAGGTGCCGCGCGTCTGGCCCTGAGCTGCCGGCGTGACACTTGACGCGGGAAGCTGTGACAGATGCGCCCATCTGTGCGCGAGGAGGAGCCGGCGTGAGACGCTCACCTGACCCACTTTTACCCCCCGTAAGCCCAGAGACCCTGAATGCTGCTTTAAATTCAGTGCACCCAACTAGTTGGAAATGGGTAAACAAGGAGTCACCTTCAATTTGAAAAAATGCCAGCTGCCACATGGACGTGTGTCGGGTAGCGCGCTAACAGATAACACAACCCGGCTTCAGCGTCCCATAGGTACCGCAAAATAACAAATTAAGCTTGCCGTTACCTTCGCATTCAACTCATTATGCCTATACAGCGCTCAAGTGCAATGGTATTTTTAACAATGTTGTGGAGGTCACATTCGGGTTAGAATTGCGATCAGGTTTAACTGAGAGCTCGTTTTTTTATGTTTAATGTTAAATCTTCACAATACAGCACACCTGCTTGAGAACAGAACTATGTAGTCAAATCTATCCAGACAGCCGTCAAGAGACATTTCCACAGACCAGTGATCTGTTTGACTACAGCACTGTCTGTCATCTTGCCACGTGAAATGCACATAACAGATTGATCTTTCTTTGAGTGAAAATTATTTAACTTTTTCTGAAATTTAGACCACAATTGAATGCGCAAGAAATGTACTTCCGCTGGCAAATGTCATACGAGAAGTCTTTAATTTTTACTTGGTCACTGAAGTAGTAAAATAAAATCAAACGAAAAAAAATACATAAATAAATACATACATACATACAATCATACTTACATAAAATAAACCTAATAAACCTAAAACTATTATCAGATTATGATATAAAAATATCTTAATTAATTGATGTTTTTGAGAAATAAATAAATAAATAAATAAATAATTTACTTAATTAATTAATTAATTAATTCTCAAATGTTGACCAGTTTGGTAATGAAATAGTAAATAAATAAATTAATTAAAAAAATGATAAATTAAAATAAAATAAAATCTCTTAATTTATGGACATTTTTGAGAATATATATATATATATATATATATATATATATACACATACATATATATATACATGTATATATATATTTAATGATTCTCAAATGCTGACCAGTTTGGTAATAACATCTAATAAAACTACTATCAGATCATAATACAAAAATCTCTTAATTAATGGACATTTTTGAGCAAATAAATAAATAAATGTCGACCAGTTTGGTAATGACTTAGTAAAATGAAAAATGAAATAATTATTTTTGAGAAAATAAATAAATAAATATTTTTAATGATTCTGAAATGCTGACCAGTTTGGTAATAACACCTAATAAAACCACAATCAGATTCTAATACAAAATTCTCTTAATTAATGGACATTTCTGAGAAAATAAAATAAAATAAAATAAATAAATGCTGCCCAGTTTGGTATCGACATAGTAAAATAAAATAAAAATTCAAGTAAATTAAATTAAATAAAACTATTATCAGGTTATGATATAAAAATCTCCTAATTAACAGACATTTTTGAGAATGAATAAATCAATGAACAAATGAATAAATAAATAAAAAAATAAATGCTGACCAGTTTTGTAATGACATAATAAAAAAAAAAAATAAATAAAATAAAATGAAATAAAAAATATATATATATATTTTTTATTTTTTGTGCCTTATTACAAACTGAAAGCTGGAATTGCTCAGAATGGCACACACACACACACACACACACACACACAAATACAACTACCTATTTATCAGTACAAAATATTTTGAAGAAAACTGGTAACCACCAGTTTCGGTTCCCATTGACGTCCAAAATGGTTTGGTTACCAACATTCTGGGAAAGTCATACAGGTATGGTACGATGAGTAAGTGACCGGAGGGCTCATTTTTGGGTGAAGTACCCCTTTAATTAAACAAAAATCCATTTATATAGTTTTTTGTCTTTAAAAAAAAGTAGCTGAATGATTTAACGTGAATTGACTGTACTAACAGAAGATCCACCCATGTACGTCAGACCCCAGGTGAGCTCCTTCTTGTATTTTCCATGTAAAGCAGTACAGTTCTGTCGAGATCCTCTCTGATTCTGTTCATTAGCAGGTTGTCTGTGCAATTTTTTCCCAGTTTCTTTTAAATGTCATCACTTCGGTTAATTTTCTACTTAGAGAACTTTATTTTAGCTCTCTCTGATCTCTCTGTCTCCGTCCCTCGCTCGCAAGCTGTAATCAGCAGTATTAGTGCACTTGGTGATTGGACTTCTAATTTGGAAAGGCTGTTTCTGATGAGAGCACTGGGTCAGAAAGTAGGAACAGATGGCCTCTCTCGCTCTCTCCTTCTTGGTTTCCTTCCCTCTCGCTCTTTGGCTCCTTCCTACAAACCAGTACTAACGAAAAGTAGCGCTGCTGCTGCTAACTTAACATTTATCCGTAGGGTGACAGTAGCACAGCTGCTTTCAAAATAGCGATGCCAAGTACACACTACAGGACAGAAGCGTTAGCATCTGCATGTCAACATGTTTCATGCACTGGAAGTGCACTGGCAATGACACTATGCAAGTTAACTACATTCTGGGGCTTTTTGTCACAGACTTAAAACTCGGGGTGACAAGCTTCTGTGTGTGTGCAGCAGTGCAAAACCTTTCTTTTTTTGTCACAGTGCATTGTGCAGCTTCACAGCTGAGCAATCTAACACAATAATCAAACCAGCTCTACTCAGATGTTGGGAATCTGGTTCATTTAAGCAAATTGCTTTGTCATACATACTGTATATAAACACACACCATTTCCCAATACTAAATACCACTATACTCATTTTTAGGGGCTTAAGTGCGTAGCGCTATTGTAATTGTTAGAATGGCCAAGGATCAGCAATCTTCGCATAAAACTGATTGTGCAGACCAAACCATAAGTCGTAGAGACTTGAAACTTGGAGGGATGGTAGTACCCGCACCGCCAACAACGTGACCAAGGCTCGCCCCAATTGGCCTGACAGGGGCGCTACAGCGATCAAAAGCACAAAAATCGCTCATAATTCCTAAACTGTCAGTCACAGGCTCAAGTGTCTTTATATCGTTGGAATCCTTGGGTCACGCCGGACAAAATGCACGCCTCAGATTCAGTCGTGAGCCTGGCGAAATTTTCAGGCTTTTTGGGATTTTTCAGAACACCTACTTTTGCAAACTTCTCCTAGGTTTTTGCACCAAACCAGTGCAAAACATTTCCTGGAGACTGAATATCAATAATTATCAAAAAAAAGGTCGAACTTTCGATTCACGGCCGTAAAGGGATGCCAAAACGTTTGAAAGGAGCGGGACCACTTTTAGTAAAATGCCTATAACTCCTGAACGGAATGAGATATATATGCAAAACTCAGAACGCTTATATAAGCGCTCAATCTGAGGTCACTATATAGTTGCGCTATAAGAGGGGCAAAAACCTAAAAATGGCTTTACCTACACAAGCATTTGTCCTATCAACATGAAAATCGCTGTGCACAGTCTTGGGCCAAAGTGTCTATAAGGACATTTGGGAAAGTTACTTTTAAAATATATATAAAATACATATAAATATATTTAAAATACATATATTGCATTACTCCCTAAAAAAGTAACTAATTACGTTAGTTACTTTTTATGGAAAGTAATGTGTTACATTACTTTTGCATTACTTTTACATTACTTTTTAAATCTAGGCAGGGCTTGCTTGTTTGTTTTTAATATAAAAAGTTCAATTTTTAGCAAATGTAAAAGCCCTTTCACACCAAAAAGTGAAAGAAATAAGCCTAAGGCTGAAGGAAAAGTAAATTGCCGTCTGTACAGTAGAACTGTAGGAGAAGGAAGTTCAACACTCTTCAGCAATGAGAAGAATGAAGCACAAATGTTAGTTAAAGTAAGTTTTTTAGTATGGTTGAATTGGATCAACAAAGGTCAGCAGCAAAGACATTGGTTAATAAAATGGGATTAAATACATAAAGTAACTAAGCTATTTTCTTGTAAATTAAAAAGTAATGCGTTACTTTACAAGTCACTTGAAAAAAGTAATCTGATTACGTAACTCGCGTTACCCCCTATTACCCACCTATTAGACAAGGTTAACGGAGGTTGATCGGAAAGAAACAGCTCACGGAACAGGTCCACTGAGTTTCGTTCCGATCTGCCTAAGGTCTGTGAGAAAGTTTAAAGAAACTGTCCACTGGTGGGGACGATACCTCATTTTCAAAGACGTACACAATTGTACGTTGTGTGGTTTTTCACACATACACACGATATTCGTATTATGCGATAGAATTCCTAATTACGAACAACTTTGCCTCTAGAACTACTGCTGTCAATCAAATTGTTAGTTAAATGATTAAGAAGATGTGAAAAATCTACTTTTGTGAACTAGTCCTCAGCTTTTCGCTCAATATGGAAAAAAAAACACTTCAGTACAATTTTCTGGACTCTCTAGGCCAATAATTATCAAAAAAATGTTGAAATTTACCCTTTGGGAAGCTATAAAAGGGACCTGTCCAAATTTACCCAAAATCCTATAAAGCCTAAAGGAAAACTCAAAACTTCACAAAACCTGCTGAGCACGTGCGACAGGTGATTCTAAACAAGCATGCAATAACAGCTGCTTGCAGCTATATTACATAAACTATTATTTATTGAATATTAATATTTAATAAACAACAACAGCCATTATAAAAGTTGCTAGGCAATTCAGTCAAAAGTACAAAGGCAGCACTTTGATATAAAGCATTACATTTATATAAAACCTAACGTGATAAAACATTCCCCTCAGCCAAAACTATTTGCTCTGGAATAAAAAATTAGATGAATGAGACCAAAGACTGCCCGTTAGATTTACCCAAAATTAATTATATCTCATGTTTAACCACTATAAAGACTATAAAGACCAGAAGATTTGCCATAATCTAAATAGAGTTTTTGTACTAGTCCATAATGTGTTTTGCGTCATCTGGTGGGCTTTTGCTGAGAAATAGACACAAATTTCTCAGTCCAGGTAACACAAAGAAAGCGAAATGTACCTTTCACATTTGTGTTTTTGTAATGCTATGGGCCAATCAGTATAGTCATGTAATTTTCCTCACACTGACAGATTTGTCACATCGCATATATGGTTAAAGTGATTTCTACAGGTATTTTAGACCACCTTGATAGCCAGTACTAATACCAACGTCCCGCTGTTTACCGCAGCCAATTTCAGAAGCCCATGTCACAATTACACATGGAGATGCCTGTCAGCAGTGACAAATGCCTTTCCTCAACAAAAGCATCTCTTCGGGGAATTAGGTGTACACTTTTTAAAACAATTTTTAATCTTTTGCCCCCTCAGAAAATATCATTTTAAAGAGTCTATCCATCAAAAACAGAAAAGTCACAGACCTGTTGTGGAAATAAGTTTACAGTCGCGCTCATTCACAAACGAAGATGTCCCGCAGGCTGTGGTTAACTTTTCCATCTTTTTCTTTTACACTTCGAAAACTGTTCTCAATTTTAGGTTCTTTTGGCTTTTCAGGCGGAAGCGTCTATCAGACCTGAGGATTGATGGAGGGCCGCTGTGGCCCGAACATTCGGGGTCACTGATGGAGAAATAACGTGTCTAAAATGACACGGGGTGAAACATTGGCCTCAGCGAGTACAGAAACACACCATCGTAGTCTCAGAATGATTAAACACAATGTATTTTGGGCTAGAAATGTAACGATTTTACTAACGAGACAAGAATATTTATTTCACTAAGGTATATTTGTTTCAGAAGTCAAATAATTTCACTATTCTCAATGCAAATTTTGGTACCACAGCTAACCAAACTAATATGTGACCTTGGACCACAAAACCAGTCTTGAGTAGCACGGGTATATTTATAGCAATAGACAACGATTTTTCTTTTATGCCAAAAATCATTAGGATATTAAGTAAAGATCATGTTCTATGAAGATATTTAGTAAATTTACTACCGTAAATATATCAAAACCTAATTTTGGATTAATAATATGCATTGCTAAGAACTTTATTTGGACAACTTTAAAGGCGATTTTCTCCTTATTTAGTTTTTTTTGCACCCTCAGATTTCAGTTTTTCATATAGTTGTATCTCTGCCAAATATTGTCCTATCCTAACAAACCATACTTCAATGGAAAGCTTATTTATTTATATTAGCGTATTTATTTATTTATTTATAAAATCCCAATTTTTTAACAAAACTGACCCTTATGACTGGTTTTGTGGTTCAGGGTCATACATGGTATTGAACACACTTCTTGATTTAGAATATTAAATACTATTTAAATTAAAATAGTATTTTGATACCACTGATATAAAACAAAATAAAATAAAATAAAATAAAATAAAACCGTTTAACCATTTGTCTCCCTATTTTTTCTACTAAGGAATACTTATTTAAAAAATGTACACAAATGCCAGAAAAATTTCACTTTTGTCAATATAAAATTTAGTACCAAAGCAAAAACTTTTATGATACTAAACACATTTCATTCAGAATGTTAAATACTATTTAAAATAAATGAACAATGTTTAATTAAAAAATACTTTTAAGGATACATGTCACTGAATAAAATAAAATAAAATAAAATAAAAATAAATAAATAACAATAAAACAGTGTTTAAGCATTGATCTCAGTGAGTGCAGAAAATTTTTCCTAATTGCAGAAAATGTTTCTAAAATTCACTTTTTTCAGCAAAATTTATAATGAACACACTTCTTGATTTAGAAATTTAAATACCGTTTAAATAAAATGATCAATGTTTACTTGAAAAACACTTTGAATGATGTCATTGATAAATAAAAGAAATTATATATATATATATATATAAAAAATAAATTAAATTAAATTAAATTAAAAATTAAATTAAAAAATGGCAGAGAGTGAAGCACAGGTACCATCAACAGTCTCAGAGTGATAAAATGTTGCAATCTGACTACAAATGTAAAGCTTTTCTTAATGAGTCAGGAATATGTATGTCATCCTGATGGGAATAGGAACATAATGTTTATCATTAGTATGGAATGTATTTTTAATGAACTGACGTGTGAATAATGCAAACGTGGAGGAATCTATAAGATAATTAAATATATACCTGTGTTTGTTTGTTTTCTTCTGAATATTTAATTACCCAAAGCACATTTTCAAATGCTTAAAGTAGGGCAGTACACTTACTAATGAGGTTTTCTAAGCACTAATATTGTCGCTTGTTTAAGGTTAGGGATTTGAACAAAGTTTAACATTAAATATTAAACTTTGGCACAGCTTTCAAATCGTACGGCGTGCTGAGATTTGCAATTCATTCAGAAGTGTCTCGTCAGTATCTAATGTCTGTTCTTTCTTTCGCAACTAAATGCCATATCTAAATAGGATGAGCAAAATTCTTCTAAATTTCATTTCAAACCAACTATCTGTACCTTCTGTGCCTGTTCCAGATGGAGCAACATCAACAGATGCGGTTTTGCGAGTACTGATGAAGGTTTTAAGATGGCTTCTGATAGGCAGGACGTCCATATGGCTGTAATTCCACAGCTGACTGATTCTATTCTGATCAGTCAAATCACTGATCTATCTCTTCCTCCTTTGCTCTTCTACTCTATGAAAGGAACACACAGACAGACATAACCATAAACTCCTCAAAAGCAAACAAAGACGTAGCCTAGTTTTATCCCTTCTTGGGAATAACACTCTGAAAATATCAGTATTTCTTTCTTTCTGATTGTCCATGTTCATAGCTTGATACAGTGGTCACTCCTTTTGAGCTCTTAATTCTGTTTGAGACACACAAAGTTCAATTGTTTACAGATGTGACAACCACATCCTTCTTCCAGTCCCTATGGATAAAATCAAGTTCCAGCCGATATTTTTATGGTTTGTCATAATAAAAATGTCAGAAATCTACAGTATCATGCAGTTCAAGCGATTCACTGGCAAAAACACAGATCACAAGAGCCATTTATTTTCGAATTTCAACATCCCTTGTAATGGCTTAAAAAAAACATATAGTGATGGGTAAAACGGTAAACAAGCACTCAAATCGGATTGCAAATTGCAAATAATTTGATTCAGATCGGGTATTCAAATCGTGTACTGCGAATCATTTGATTTAGATTGGGAATTCGGAGCAGGTTCGTGAATCGTTTCATGAACAGAATGATTCACAATCCGCCATCCGAAGTCATGATCTCAAATGATGGTTCGCAAATCATTTGTTTCAGATTGGGACTTTGGTGCAGGTTTGTGAATCATTTGATTCAGATCAGGTCTTTAGAGTGTGTATTGCAAATCTTTTGATTCAGATCGGAACTTCGGTGTGGGTTCGCGAATCATTTGATTCAGATCGGGACTTCGGAATGGGTTCACAAATCATTTGATTCAGATCGGGTCTTTAGAGCATGTATCGCAAATCGTTTGATTCAAATCGGGACTTAAGAGCTCATATTGTGAATCATTTGATTCAGATTGAGACTTCAGAGCTCATATCATGAATCATTTGATTCAGATTGGGAGTTCGGTGCAAGTTCACAAATCATTTGATTCAGATCGGGCTTCAGAATGGGTTCGCAAATCACTTGATTCAGATTGGGACTTCAGAGGGTGTATCGATATATCATTTGATTCAGATTGGGACTTCGAGCAGGTTTGTGAATCTTTGATTCGATCAGGACTTCAGAGCTGTGATCGCAAATCATTTGATTCAGATCGGGACTTCAGAGTCATATTGTGAATCATTTGATTCAGATTGAGACTTCAGAGCTACATATCATGAATCATTTGATTCAGATTGGGAGTTCGTGCAAGTTCACAAATCATTTGATTCAGATCGGGCTTTAGAATGGGTTCGCAAATCATTTGATTCAGATCGGGCTTTAGAATGGGTTCGCAAATCATTTGATTCAGATTGGGACTTCGAGCAGGTTTGCGAATCTTTGATTCGATCAGGACTTCAGAGCTGTGATCGCAAATCATTTGATTCAGATAGAGACTTCAGAGCTCATATTGTGAATCATTTGATTCAGATTGAGACTTCAGAGCGCATATCATGAATCATTTGACTCAGATTGGGAGTTCGGTGCAAGTTCACAAATCATTTGATTCAGATCGGGGCTTTAGAATGGGTTCGCATATCATTTGATTCAGATTGGGACTTCGGAGCAGGTTTGCGAATCTTTTGATTCGGATCAGGACTTCAGAGCGCGTATCGCAAATAATTTGATTCAGATCGGGACTTCAGAGTGCATATCATGAATCATTTGATTCAGATTGGGAGTTTGGTGCAAGTTCACAAATCATTTGATTCAGATCAGGGCTTTAGAGCGCATATCGCAAATCATTCGATACAGATCCGGACTTTGGTGCGAGTTCGTGAATCGTGAAACAAAACAAAACAAAAAACATTTTTTTTGGTAGCAAAACCATGGTTAAGCATTGTTAGGACACACAGGATTAATACAGAGATGCAGTTTTCACTGCTTTAAGAAAACTTCAGACAGTTTCCATGATCAACTTTTTAGATCAACTTTGAGTAAAGAAAAGAGAAGTTTAGAGCCAGATTTTATGTATGAAAAATTTATCTAGCAGGAAACACAAATCAATAAGTAACAATTTCCTATATTCTTTTTTAGTAGCCTTTTTTTAATAGTTAAAAAATCCAAATAAAACATCTTTAAAACAGAAAGAAACATCACTTACAAAATAAGATTAGATAAACATTAAATAAATCTGACCAAAATGTCTCTGTGTGGGTACATTGCCAAAACAAGTGAATGACAGCAACTGACTAATATTATAATCACATCCATAAGCTTTTTGTAAAATTTGGATTAACTCATTTATCTGTTGCTTGACCTCTTCATTTTAAAGGACAGAACTTGACTGGTTACCAATTAAACAGGCTTACCAAGCTTAACCAGGCCACTGTTTTCAGCTATCTATCCTCTCAGTATGCTGCAACCAATTAAGGCAAATTTCACGTTAGGACTCCTAACCAGGAAGACGATCTGACAAATATTGTTTTTCCATTATAATTAAGTTGACTTCGGATTTCACACAGCGACTATGTGCCAGCGCGTTTGTTTCTCAGGCGGAAAACCGGCCATCTCGCTCGGTTTGAAATGACACATCCTTTCAACACTTCACAAGGAAAACAACAAAGGTAGGACGTCTAAACACCCTCGCGCTCGGCGGAGAGCTGCTGCGGGGAGTCTGCGAGCGACTCGTCGTGTGCGTGCGTTTAAAACAACATTCTGTTTCAGCTTATCATCTGAAGCGGAGAAATCCTTGAGGACTCATTTCAAGATCTATCCTCAAGGCCCCGAAGAGGCCCTTCGCTCAAAACACATCACGTTCGTAGGAAACGGTCATTAGATCGCCGCTATTTGCCGCGTCTGATATCCGCCTGCTTTTAGTTGCAAGACTACTTCAGTGAACTGTAATGAATTGTTGATGGTTTTCAGAAACGGAGATAAATTCCCCCGCTGTACGACACACGTCTGTCTCCTCACACTTCAATTATTTCGGGAGGCTGTCTGTCGGACGGATCGGTTTACGCCAGCGCTTCCTGTACTCTGGCGAGCGGGGAGACCTGAAGATACACGAGCCTCTGTCAGTCCCTGGAGGATGCAGTGGCACAAACGGCCACGCCGCATCAAAGCTGGACGGTCCCTGAGGAGTGTTTGCTCACTTGTTTGCTGGAGGGACGGAAAGACCTGCAAAGCTATTTTTGGACGGGGGAAAGCACGGCAGAACTAGTATGTGGAACACAGTTCAGCTAGTATCACTTTAGTTAGTTAGTAGCAGCAATGAGCTGGAAATTAATGTTCACTAATATTCAATGGGGTTCTAGCCTGTAATACTCACTTTTTACAACCTAAATTCCCAGTGGATTGAAGCAGTGATTCCCAATTGTGGTCCTGGAGAACTCCTAATACTGCAGGTTTTTGATGTTTCTCTTGTTTGAGATACACATTCAAGGTCTTGGAGTTTTTACCAATGAGCTGATAAGGTAAATCAGGTGTAGGAGACATCTAAAATGTTCAGTGTTGGGTTTTTTTCTTAGGACCAGGATTGGGAAGCAGAGGAGTAAACCAAATCCTGGCCTAAACTGTTCCAAAAAAACTAAACAGAACTTAATTTCTATACAAATGGAAGTAAAATTTCACTATACTCAATACAAATTTAGATACCTCCGCCAAAAAATTATATACAATACTGAACACACTTTATTTAAAAAGTTAAAAATGAATTAAATTAAATTAAATTAAATTAAATTAAATTAAATTAGCAATGAGAAATATTTTGAAATAATAATAAAAAAATTAAATGGCATGTATAATTAAAAATGTATATTAAATGTATATTATTTAATATTTTACATGCACAAAAAATAAATGAAATAAAATAAAATAAAAATCTAAAAATAAAAAACAATAGAAGGCAGAAACAAGTACAAGTTTTTCAGATAAAAATAAAAAGTAAAATAAAATAAAAATAAAAAACAGAAGACAGACAAAGTAAACAGTTTTTAGATAAAAATAAAATAAAGTAAATTAAAATTAAATTTGACAAATAAAAACAACAGAAGGCAGAAAAAAGTAAATAGACATTTTTTGGGGTTAAATAAATTATAATAAAATTAAATTAAATTACATTAAATAATAAAATTAAAGTGCATGTACCTTTTATGTTTTTAATTAAACATTGCTTTAAGGAATAGCGAAAAAAAAAATGAAGTAAAGTAAAATAAAAAAAATAATAAAAATGATAGAAGACAAAAAAAGACAAATAGAAGTATTTTGGGGTAAAATAAAATTTAATAAAATAAAAAATAATAAAATAAAGTGCATGTATCCTTTGTGTGTTTAATTAAACTGATTTAAGGTATAGAGAAAATAGAAAACAATAAAGTAAATTTAAATTAAATTTTAAAAAACAAAACTGACAGAAAACAGATAAGGGTAAATAGAATTTTTGGGGGGTTAAATATAATGTATTAAAATAATATAAAATAAAAAAATAATAAAATAAAATAAAGTGCTTTTATCCTTTATGTGTTTAGTTAAACATTGATTTAAGAAATAGAGCAAACAGAAAAAAATAAATAAATTAAAATTAAATAGAAAAATAAAAACAACAGAAAAAAATAAATAGAATTTTGGGGGGTTAAATAAAATTTTATAAAATAAAATAAATTTTTTTTTTAAAAAAAGTAAAAGTTTTTTTTTAGGTAAAATAAAATATAATCAAAAACAATAAAATCAAATACAGTACATGAATCCTTTATGTGAAAATTAAACATTGCTTTAAGAAACAGAGCAAATAGAAAAAAAGTTTTGCAAGTATCTGACAGCATTACCAAGCATTTAAGTAAATATGCAGATGCTGAAAAGAGGGTAAAAAATGTAAGGGTTACTAAACTGGACACCAACTAAACAAATTAAACTAGTTTAAGCTGACTGTACGTTACATTCACTTTTCACAATCTAATCAATTTCCTATGGATAAAGTCAAGTCCCGTCCTCATTTTTGCTTTTCCTCTAAAAAAATATCACAAAACCAAAGTTAAACTATGGGCTGATTTTACTCCATACAACATCAGCACACAGAGTACTAGTCAAAACAAACACTGCATCAGGTTTATTCTCAACAAAAATAGATTGTATTTTCGCATACATAGCATCTCAACATAATACTAAACTGCTGAAAGACTATTATAAAGTATTGACTTTACAGATTAATTAAAGTGTTTTTCTTGTCATTTCATCTAAAGACAGCTGAGAAGTCAACCTGTTCGGAGTATTTTTAAATCATAAATCATAACAACATTCTTCTAAAAAAAAAAAGAAATGTTTTGATTAATGAAATGATAAAAATTGCATTTGCTTTAGTTAATGCACACTTTAAATCAAAACTGAGATATTGCTACCAGGTCACTGGCTCCGAATCGTCCCTCAAATAATTTGATCACCCTCCTCTCAGACTGATTCATCTCACCAAGCTTTCTGATAATTAAAGTGTCCATCTGTTTCAACAGGATACACCTCAAAGTCACTGAAAGATCATCTTTATGCTCTGTGGGAGCCGCCAAATCTGCATTGCATCCAAATTCATAAACAGCATCTTTATTTACAATCTTAAACTTCTCAGTCTCCTGCGCTTGACAAAAATAAGCCCAATTTGTGCTCACATTCAGCACCCGTCAGGCGAAATCATTTGACTAAATCAGAAAATCCTTTAAAGCGACGCACGATTTCTCATATAGCATTATGTCAGGATAAGTCACGACACGAGTCTTTCTCAGATGAACAACGATAAGTCTTCTTTGACAGTCTCAGAAAGACATATTTTAATCCATATAACAGGCTTTACTGTGGGGCTGCCATTCATCGGAAGCACTGAGGTGAATCTATACACTCTGATAGCATTTAATGGAAATAAGTCCAGCACAATAGAGTAGATACTAAACGATCGCTCGCTGATAGAACAACAAGCGTGTGACAATTTCAGCCACGCTTTGAAATGACGAGACGCGCTCGAGCGAAAATGGCCAATGCGCTTCAAAACCATTGATATGACATTATAACACAGAACTCTGTGCTCACTTTTCTCTTACAAAATTTAGGAGCACCTTCTAAACAATAATCAACAAATCTGATAAAAAAAAATTAGCCCTCCCATTATGAGGTGATATTTGACTCCTTAAAGTGATTTACAGGGGAATTTTGTTTTTACCTTTCTAGTGGCATTTTTCTAACTTTATTTAAGTATGTCATCTTTTATGTCACGTTTTAAAAATGATATTTTTTTTAAAGGAACACTCCACTTTTTTGAAAATGGGCTCATTTTCAAACCCCCCTAGAGCTGAACAGTTGAGTTTTACCGTTTTCGAATCCATTCAGCCGATCTCTGGGTCTGGCGGTAGCACTTTTAGCATAGCTTAGCATAGATCATTGAATCCGATTAGACCGATAGCATCGTGCTCAAAAATGACCATAGATAATGACGATATTATTCCTGTTTAAAGCTGGACTCTTCTGTAGTTACATCGTGTACAAAGGCGGACGAATAATGAAAAGTTGCGATTTTCTAGGTCGATATGGCTAGGAACTATAATCAAGGAATTTTGCTGCCATACCATGGGTGTAGCAGGCGCAATGATATTACGCAGCCGTCAACTCCATAGACATATATAGAGAGTAGACGCCGCATCGACCGATACTCCCTACTGGGGCTGACGAGACGTGGGGCCGCCATCTTGGACCGGTCACCCGCTCCACTCAGTGTAATCTGTTTGGCAGGTCTAATGAGCTGTCAACGCATTTAATTAATCATACCTCACGGAATACCGAACTGATTTTCACGCGTTTTTTTTTGCTGCAAAGGTCATAAATGTAGCTGTGATACATGACACATGGTTTGGCGTATTTTAATACTGATAGTGAGCTTAACAGTAATATAATGAATATCTCCGTTCCTGTGATAGTATTGGGTCTTTTAAGAGGGTCTAAAGACTTACAACATGGACTTAGTTCATTAAGCACTTCTAATGCGTTATGGTTTGTATAGTTTTATTCTATTTTCATTTGGCTGTTTATTAATTTGACATTGTTGTTCATTACTGATATTCTCCTTAATGTAGTCTTACCATGCTGTTATTATATTTTGCTTGAATTGACATTGTTTATTATTGCTGTTTTCCCTCATTTTCATTGTTTATTTCATTATGCTATTGACTGAATTGACGTTGTTCATTTTTGCTATTCTCCTTATTAGCTATAATCTGACCAACATCTCAATCTGTTCCCTGTTAAATTTAAGTATTATATTGTTTTGTATTTATGTCACTTTGGACAAAAGCGCAACCATAACCATATGAGGTGTAGGCTATGATAGGAATTTTGCAAATCACACACTATAAATATGATAGAGAAGCAGAAACAGATAGTGACGGTAAAGGTATTTTAATTGTTGAAGAAACACTATATGAATATTACATTAGAGTCTACTTGGAGTATTTCATTCTCTCTCGCTCACACACACACACACACACGCACACACTTGTTCAGGCATGTTCTCTCACTTCTGCTGCTGCTACGCGATGTAATCAATTCCACAGTATGCCCGGTCCAAGATGGCGGCCGCATTTCTCGTTTCCAGCAGCCAATGCGGCGTCTATGTCTATTACGTCTATGGTCAACTCTGCCGGCTGCAACTCTGCATCTACACAAACTTAGTGCCGGTCACTTTCACGCACTGCGTAATATCATTGCGCCTGCTACACCCATGGTACGGCAGCAAAGTTCCTTGATTATTACGCCGGAATGAGAGTATAGTTCCTAGCCATATCAGCCTAGAAAATCGCGACTTTTCATTTTCCGTCAGTGTTAGTACACGATGTAACTACAGAAGAGTTAAGTTTTAAATAGGAAAAATATCGTCATTATATATGGTCATTTTTGAGTGAGATGCTATCAGTATAATCAGATTCAATGATCTATGCTAAGCTATGCTAAAAGCGCTACCGCCAGACCCGGAGATCGGCTGAATTGTTTCGAAAACGGTAAAACTCAACTGTTTAACTCTAGGGGAGTTGGACAGTGAGCCTATTTTCAAAAAGCTTTCTTTAAGCTTTTTAAAAATTCTAATTAAAACAACAGAATAAGAACAAAAAGAAGAATAAGTAAGCAATCAAATGAAATCAGTATTAACAAAATTAATTTGTACTACAGAGGTGGCACAGAAGAACACAAAAGTGGCTTGTAGGTGTATTTTCATGTTTAATGAGGCTCAGAGGTGGCATGAGTGCAATCAAATTCATAAACTCATGTTGAGATTAATGTTTTAAATATAACATTTTGAATACAGACATATTAATTGATTAAAGTCCCATGTAGTGAAAATCAAGATTTTTATGTTGTTTATTTGTCTGTGCGGTGTTTTTAATACGCTTTTAGACAAACCATGTGCCAGTCTATTAATTTGCATATTCATAGATCAGGGTATAGTAAATGAGGAAAGGGGGGTAGAGTTACATTCAAGCTGTTTTAAGGCATGAGAAAATTATTTTCACAAGAAAAATTATTTAAATATGTCATTTTGATGATCAAAGATCAGTTTTAAGGGATACAAATTTTGACTACAGGGGGACATTAAAGGACATTAAAGTTCACTTTTACATGCTGTTTGGACATTAATGTGTGTTGGCAGTGTATGTACACATCTACCCTATAATGATAAAAAAAAACATGCAGTGGTTTTTAATTAATCTGTAAAAATATTATCCCCTTTTTCAGATTGAGCCATTCTCAAGATGCCTGTCGGTGTGGTGTCACACAGACAGAGGCCGCTCCCACGATAGTTGATTGACATGAGCGTCTTACTTCAGATCAGCTGTAACAGTCCGACCTCCATTGTTTGAATGCCGGAGCAGGGATGTAAGTTAGACAAGAATATCTCTGATTGAGCAATTGAGGTGTTGTGTTGCTGGATGTAATAATGCACATAGTGGTCGTCATTTACTCCCGACATCTGAACTGCTGAAGATGCAGTAGATTACGTTTGTTAGTGAAGGGAATGCACCTCCCGATCTACATATATCCGTCTATGTTCGCGCAAATCATTCATGATCCAGCTTCTCCTACAGCAGAAGTGAGTATAAGTGGTTTTTTATGAATCTCTGCAATCACCTTTCCTAATAATGTGCTAGTTAGCAAGTTTCGCTGCCAAACGCAGCTAAATGTGGCTAAAGTAAACAATCTCTTGCTCATCACTCCACAGAGAGAAGAGAGGGGCGGGGCGAGCAGAGCTCATTTGCATTTAAAGGAACAATCCCTCAGAATGAGGTGATTTTTGCAGAGCTCATTTTGACAAGGTAAAAAGGGTGTTTTTTACACAACCATTGAGAATTTTTAACCAAAGTATATTATAGACCTTTCAATTAAGACCCTAAATAATCATATCAACTTGTGGAAAATGGGCATCCCATGACCCCTTTAAAAATGAAACTAAAACTGCCACTAGGTGGCGGCAAGTCACTGATTTATTTACTGAATCATATCATTCATTTGATTCGTTCGAACGGTTGATTCATTCAGGAATAAAGCAAGTGACTCTTTATGAATGGGAAATTGAATCATTTGACTCACTAGATTCGTTTAAAAACGCAGGATCATTCACTAAACGCTGTGTTTGAGGTTTAAATGGAGATGCGCAGCTGGTTGTGACTTGTTTCAGACTATTTTGGTCGACGAAATAGAGCAAAATCATGCAATAGTGTTATAGTCAGACAATGTAAGTCACTTAATATGAACTTCTTGTTTATTAAACTGTTGTATTAAATCAATATCTCATTTACAACTCCCTTAAAAACCATTAAAAGCCATCACTCATCTTAGTTCATCACAATCTCACAAGTTCCATTATAATCAACGAAGCTCTCTACACTGCACAATGAATCTCTCCACACTTTGTTTTGGAAAGGATGCGTGAGATATGTCCATGATACGTTAGTCAACGTTGCAAAAACGCGTAGAAACCTTTGAAGCTCCCCTCAGCGCAAACACAAATATGCTGATCGGGTCACTCGCACATGGTGCAAATGCGACTGAAATGGTCGCACTGTAAACGGGCTGAAAATAAAAACCTAGAAGCTTGGGAAAAAGAGATTGTTTCTTTCATCACCAAACTGTAACTTGATTCTCTACAAGTGTAAGGTCTCGGAAGAATGTGTTGTTTAAACAAAAAGGTGATTATTTAACACACATTCGCTTGCGAGAAACATCAAGCCTCGCTCGGGCCTCTATTAAACCTTTAGAGCGCAAGTTACATAATTTCTCCAATAATCTGGGCCGCAGCCTAAAAAACTTGTTGTACGCTGATGCAACGGGGTGAAAGAGATATTAAATAAATCTTTTTTCTCAGAATGAGCTCCGTTTGCTGCTCTTCTCTCCTTCAAATAATCTTTATTAATTTTTCCACCTTTGGTAGCATCTGCGCTGGCTTTAAATGATGAATTTATTCGTCACTTTTTAATGTGATGAATGTGCAAGCGCGGAGCATCGATATTGCGGGGCGCGCGCGTGTGTCGGTTGATCTCACTGTAGACTTCCAACCACGTTCACCCCATCGCTGAATTAGGTTAAACCTTTGATTTATGTGCAGATTATGAGGTTTAAAATACATTTCCACCATGAAAAGGGAGGGAGAAATCCATCACCGAGGATCAGAGAGAGTTTTAGGAACGCTGCATCACATTGTTTGGCGTCATGACGCAGAGCGAGGCAGAACACAGAAGAATCTTCTAGAGTCAAAATATTCCCCAATTCAATCTTAGACAGCTGAAGCACCTGAAGAGCGCCTAAAAAAGACTAAATAGGACTAGATGTCACAATAAATCCATATTTAAACTCATATCTTGTTTTATGCATCTGGAAATCTTTATAAACATGTCAAAGCCAAAAAACAAAACATCAAATATGATGAAAGAGAAAGAAAAATGTACTTAGAAATGCAAAATATGTTCTTAGAAGTGATATATTTATATTCATGTTGATTTCATAGAGTTATGAAACACTTTTTGAGTTTCAAAAATGTCAAAATGTAAAATGTAAAAAAAATTAAATAAATAAAAATAAAATAAAATAAATACAATGTAATATATATATATATCCTCTGCTATGTAAAACGTAATTTTAAGTTGTTTTCTTGAGGTCATACTATAAATACATTTAAATAGATCTAATTACATGATATTTTTAAGAAAATTACCAACTTTAAAATAGTTACAAGTGTTTATATCCAAATAAGAACTTGCTAACTATTATTTTATATATTAAAATATCTAAGAGTTGTTTTATATTTTACATTTAAAAATATAAACTAAACTGTTTGCTCCTCTATTTTTTATGCTCTTATTGTATCTATTTGTAAGTATAAAAAGGCCATTGTATGTATAAAAAGTAAAAATATGTTATGTTTTAGATATTAGAATATCTAAGTTTTTTATATTTTAGATATTATAAAATAAATCTAAATCTGCTTCTCTATTTTTTTAAGAATTTCAACCTTTTCAAACTATTTTCTTCATTATGAGCATAACTACAATAAAATACAATTATATACATACATTTATGCACGTTTTGTATCTATTTGTATAAGTATAAAAAAGGCCATTGTATGTATAAAAAGTAAAAATATTTTTATATATAGTTTAGATATTAAAATATCTATTATTTAAAGAAATATTTTAGATATTATGAAAATATACAATAAACCTAAATCTGTTTCTTTATTGTCTTTTAAAGATTTTCAGCCTTCTCAGCCTATTTTCTTCATTATAAGAATTATAACTATAATAAAACATATATTTTATTATATTCATGCTCTTATTGTATCTATTTGTAAGTATAAAAAAGGCCATTGTATGTATAAAAAGTAAAAATATTTTTATATATAGTTTAGATATTAAATTATCTATTATTTAAAAAAATATTTTAGATATTATAAAAATATTAAATAAACCTAAATCTGCTTCTCTATTGTTTTTTTTTTAAAGATTTTCAGCCTTCTCAGCCTATTTTATTCATTAAGAGCATTATAATTACAATAACATATATATATTATTAAATGAATGCTCTTATTTAATCTATTTTTAAGTATAAAAAGGCCATTGTATGTATAAAAAGTAAAGCTATTGTTTTTTTTTATATTTTCGATATTAAAATATCTCAGGTTTTATTTATATAGTTTAGATATTATAAAAATATACAATAAACCTAAATCTGATTTTTTGTCTTAAAGATTTTAAAACATTTAAAACATATATTTTATTATATTCATGCTTTTATTGTATCCATTTGTAAGTATAAAAAAGCCCATTGTATGTATAAAAAGTAAAAAAAAAACAAAAAAAAACAACCAAAAAAAAATAAAATAAATGTATATATATATATATATATATATATTAGATATTAAAATATCTATTATTTAAAAAAAATATTTATACTTCTCTATGGTTTTTTTTAAGATTTTTGGCGTTCTCAGCTTATTTTCTTTATTATGAGCATTATAATTACAATAACATATATATTTAAATTAATGCTCTTGTTTAATCTATTTTTAAGTATAAAAAAGCCACTGTATGTATAAAAAGTAAAGCTATTGTTTTTTTTATATTTTCGATATTAAAATTTTTAAGTTTTTTATATTTTAGATATTATAAAAATAAATGCGTTTAATGCTTTTATTTTATCTATTTTTAAGTATTAATAAGGCCACTGTATGTATAAAAAGTAAAAAAAAAAATTAGATATATTTTAGATATTAAAATATCTATTATTTAAAAAAATATTTTAGATATTATAAAAATATTAAATAAACCTAAATCTGCTTCTCTATTGTTTTTTTTTTAAGATTTTCAGCCTTCTCAGCCTATTTTCTTCATTATGAGCATTATAATTACAATAACATATATATTTAAATTAATGCTCTTATTTAATCTATTTTTAAGTATAAAAAGGCCACTGTATGTATAAAAAGTAAAGCTATTTTTTTTTTAATATTATCAGGTTTTATTTATATATTTTAGATATTATAATGCTTTTACTTGATCTTTTTTTAAGTATTTAAAAGGCTACTGTATATGTAAAAAGCATTCTTATTGTTTTTAAATCATTTTCAAAAATCAATAAGTGCGACAATGAGATTCTTATGCAAGTCTGGCAAAAACAAAACTTTAAAAGGTGTCCGTTCAGATAAAGCTTAATCCTGGTCTGGCACAATTAATGGCGACTGTCTGTTTAATAAATGTTTGGGTCTAAACCTAATCCAATTATTTCAAACCAGATTAGCTCCTTCATCTAAGAGCGGGCTGATCTCGAGTTTGAGGGAGCGTCTCTGCAGGCTGAAGAATCACCGTTTGAGGGCTCCTGCGGCACAAGCACACGCCGGAGTTTGGGCTTTCTGCTCGCCGCTCCATCACGGCGGGACGCTGAGGTGCATCTGGTCAGCGTGACAGAAACGGACCCTCCGGCTGGAGCGCTAGATTGTCACGGCACAAGCACTGCCATAAAGTTCAACACAGGCATTCGTTTACGTCTGCTGTGGGCCACTCCATTTTCCGCTATGCCGAAACGCCATCTATCTCCTTTCTTCCTCGCGCTCTCCCTCTCTCTATCTCCTTTCCTTCTTCCTGAAAAACAGCATCAAGTGGCTCTTTTTTCTCCCTGTCATGCATCTGGTCTGTTTGTCTCATTCAGGCTGGTACTACAGCTGGCACAGAGCAAATT
Organism: Labeo catla; assembly: GCA_012976165.1. Lineage (NCBI taxonomy): Eukaryota > Metazoa > Chordata > Actinopteri > Cypriniformes > Cyprinidae > Labeo > Labeo catla. The sequence continues at coordinate 1,197,394 of VONZ01000112.1, forward strand.
GCGTGGACTGACACATAATTTCATTATAGGGTCGGGAACAGCAATGCAGAATATGTTCAGCGAGACCAAATAACATATACTGTGAATAGAGTCTTACTGTTGCTAAACACGAGCGCCAAACTGCCTGTATTGATTTGGAAATCCTTGTAACACAAGTTCACCAGTGCAAACACGCAGGTGCAAACCCAGACGGTCTGATAAAGATCGTGTATCGTTTGATGGTGCACAGACAGCATTGTGTCCCTGATCCTGGAATGGCTTTAACCAAATAATATACTTACAATTCATACAGCGTGAGCTAAGATATACCAGTCAAACATTTGCACGTTTGAGTTTGAGTTAAAAAAGAATTTACTTAAATGTTTTGACCAATTTTGATGACAAGCATAAATTGCCTATATATGAATTTCTTTACAAATCTAAAATGTAAACGGTTGAGTGCTGTGAATATTGAAGGGAAAGCAGCCAAACAGTGCACCGTTTAGATGTTTCTCCTTGAATAATGCTAAAAAAAACATCCCCTAATTCCATATCATGAAGGTAGTTGAGAAAATGTCCAGAATAAACTGCAAATATAAAGAAAATTAAATAAGAAAATCTTTTAGTCACTAACTCACATACCTCTATTTGTGTTTTTTCAGTTGTATGACTTTACTATTATTCTAAAATGTGGAAAATACTATTAATAAAAGTTCTTTGCAAAATAATACTGTGACTTTTTTACACTACTATGTTACAAAAAAGGCAAAAAATATTTAAAATATATATTTTTTTTTACAAATATGTAAAAATACCAATAAGATAAGAAATAGAATAATTTCCCCTTTAAATTATATCTACTTTAAAGGATGTTTACTGTACACCAAAATAAATTAACTTAATGAAAAAAGGAAAAATATGCTCACCAAAGATGCATTTATATGATCAAATATACAACTGTTACAAAACTGTTTTCCATTTTAACATATTGTTAAATGTTAAGTGATGCAAAGCTGAATTACACTAGTCACTTCACCACAAAAGATAAAATAAAATAAATCGTTTTGTTTTTTGTTGTTTTTTTTTTTTTACATTTTTTCTTTAGTCAATTAAATAATATTTGTCTTTTTTTCTATATAAATTATCTTGTTTTCAAGAATGATTACTGTACACCTCTATTAAAAAAATAATAATGATAATAAAAATAAAAAATATAAAAATATGCTCACCAAGGCTGCATTTATATGATCAAAAATAGTGTAAAAACAGTAACATTCTGAAAAATTATTGCAATTTAAAATAATAATTCTCCATTTTAATATATTGTTAAATGTAATTTATTCCAGTGATGCAAAGCTTAATTACACTACTATGTCCCTTTACTACAAATAAATAAACAAATAAATAACTAAATAATTGTTTTCCCTTAAAATTATACATATTATACTATTTTCCTTTATTCAATTCAATAATAATTTTCTAATTTTGTATATAAAAATATCTTCTTTTCAAGGATGTTAACTATACACCTCTATTCAAGAGTTTGGGTTTGGTAAAAATAAATAATAATTAAAAACATGCTCACCAATGCTGCATTTATATGATCAAAAATACAGTAAAAATAGTAATATTTTGAAATATTATTACAATTTAAAATATTGGTTTTCCATTTTAATATTCTATTAAATGTAATTTATTTCTGTGATGCAAAGCTGAATTACACTACAGTCACTTCACTACCAATAAATAAACAAACAGCTAAATAAAAAATAATTGTTTTCTCTTTAAATTACATTTTTGTTTTAATTTTCCTTTACTTAATTCAATATTTACCTTTTTATAAACATTAAATAATAAAACAAAAAAATAAAACATTTTATCTTCCTTTACTCAATTAAAAAAAAAATCTTCTACAAAATCTTATTAAAAAAATCATATCTTGTTTTCAAGGATGTTTCCTGTACACCTCTATTTAAAATAAATAAAGAAAGAAAGAAAGAAAGAAAAAATGCTGCTAACCAAGACTGCATTTATGTTTAAAAAATACAGTAAAAAGTCATATTTGAAATATTATTGCAATTTAAAATAATTGTTTTCCATTTTAATATACTGTTAAATGTAATTTATTTCTGTGATGCAGTCTCTCATGATCCTAAAAAAACATTCTAATATGCTGATTCGCTCCTCAGAAAACATGTAATATTATTATTAGTAGTAGTAGTAAGTGCTTAATAGTTTATGTACAAACCATGATGCTTTCGCCCCCCCAAAATTTTCTGTTGAATAGAAAGATTAAAAGAACAGTATTTATCTGAATTACAGACTGAATAAAAGTATTAATTTACTGTATTAAAATGACTGTCCAAATTTTGGAAAGATATCGTATATATTATAGCAAGCAATAGCAACAAAACCAGGACTGAGTAAGATGATTATATGCAGTGTAAATCTCTACATGATCTCAGTGTTCCTCTTGTTCCCCTGTGGGAATTGAACCCACAACCTCTTGTGTTATCAGTCAGATCCTAAAGCTCTACAGCCTCCTCGAAAAGCCCGGCGTCTCTCTCACCCACTGCCGAATTCCCACTTATCAAAGTCACAAACGGACCGCAATCAATATCAGATTCCCCAGACACCGAGAGAGTTACATGCAGGTTTCGGCTCTGCTGTTTCTCCATAGCGAGGACGGACACGTAAGAAATCACGATGCATCTCACACACGGCATTCCTGTCATTTTTTACAACACCAAAAACACTAAACAGATCAGAGCAAATGCATCCTGCAAAAGGAAGGCACTACGAGGGCTCAAAACAGCAGGACACGTCGGGGAAATTGTGCGTAACCCACCTGAAATCGTGCATGAACCCTGTGATGCCGACACCCCAATTACAGAGCAGGACTGCCGTCTTTTTCCTCGGCCTCCCGCATGGATATAAAGAGACGAAAGGGATTTGATAGTCTTGTCTGGGAATTATTGTTTCCTTCGTGGGAAGATAAGGATTTGCTTTGGGAATTTTGTTTCCACTGTCACACTTCAACAGACACTTTTCTTCCCTTTTAGAGCCGCTGAAGCTTTGATGTAACTTACATGCAGAAACACAAGTGTCTAGAATTTAGATCGCATACTGCACAAGTATAAAATATAGAACAGAACGTTCTGTTGGATGTTGAAAAATCAGCAGTTTTGTTCGATGCACTTTCTTATAAGTCGACCATACAAAAATCAGAAAAGTATAAGCCCTATACATGTTTATTGCAAAAGCACAAAATCTACATATAAAGTGTCTTTTTTCACAAAATTCTCAGGTCCTATAAAATTAACACATCAGCTATGATTTTATGAATTGAACACTTTAAAAAAAATCTTTTTTTAAAATGTATAAAAAATAAATAAACATGACTTTAACTCACAGCCACACTGAACTGTGATATTTACTATAATCTAACCAAGGTTATTATAGTTAACTAAAATTAAAACCATTTTAAAAAGTGTTACTTAAAATAAAAAAATAAATAAATAAAATAAAATAAAATTATTTTAAATATTATAAATATGAATAAATTAATTATTATAAAATTAGTTTAACTTGATGTTCTAAAACAACTGAAACCAAAATAAAACTGAAATAAAAAACATAGACATATATAAAAAAAGACAAAGCAAGAAATGACAAAACACAAAAAAATGAACAAAACTGTAATTAAAACTATAATGAAAACAATATGTAAATATGAAAAAAAAAAAAATCAACATATAAAGTGTTTTTCTCAGGTTCTCCACACTTAACACATCAACTAGGATTTTATGAATAAAATACTTAAAAGCCTTAAAATCCAGGCGGGGTTATTGTAGTTAACTAAAACTAAAACCGTTAAAAAGGTGTTATAAATAAAATAAAATAAAGTAAAAATTAAATAAATAAAATAAAATAAAATAAAATAAAAAATACTGTTTTAACCAGTTGCCCAGGCAACATTTTTTTTTAATTTAGTTTAACTTCAAAAAGACAAAACAAACAAAAAACTGACTAAAAAAGGTCATTTAAATTAGAATGAAAACTATATATAAATACGAAAATATGAACAGACTCAAAATATTCATAGAAACTATAACAGTTTTTCAGTTATACTAAAATATTACAATAGTACAATAGCTTTTATTATTCTAAACAATGTCTAAACAATTATTCTAAACAATACATATTATATATATATATATATATATATATTAGTTTACATTTATTCATATATATATATATATATGAATAAATGTAAACTAATCTGGCTTATTATTTTCATGAATACATGATCGGAAAGCGTTCCATCAGTTAATTCAGTTAATTTCTAGCATGGGAATTATAAAAAAATACTTCATATAAACTGAAAAAATAGTAAACAATTAAACTAAACATATCATTTTAAAGTAGAAAGACTAAAAAAGGAAAAGGAGAGGTTACCAATTAACTTTTGTGCCCAGTGCTGTCAAAGTTTTAAATGACTGTTTTTTTTTTTTTTAATTCTGTTGTCTGTGTGTGTTGGTGATGTACTGTGAAGCCAAAGACAATTTTCCACAACGTGGATAATAATGATTCTTTACCCTTTAAAAAGTATTTCAATATCATTTTTTAGTGTATGAACTTGTACTTTGTGAAGCATTAGAAAGACTACGTTATGTAATAGAATCAAAAAAGTAATAAAATCATTTTATAAGAAAAAGCGACAGAATAACTTGTTTAGTGAGAACTTTGAATGTTCTTTAACGCATTTAAGACAAGATTCCTACTAAAGCAATTCAGATACGGACCTCGAGGGTTTCCCCACATCTGCAATCCCTACAAACCCTGAAAGATTCACGCTCAACACTTGAGTGTGCTGTAAAATCATCAGAGCAGAGCACAGCATTAATATTTGACAAAACAACATTCATGCTAATCTTTTCTAATCAGAAAGGTGCCAATCATGTAGGGGGGAAAAAAGAATTACTCTTCAAACAAGATTTGATTCATTTATCACCATGCAAAGGGTCTTTGAGAAACCGTCTGACTAAAATTGATTTAGTTTCTAATACAGATTGCACAGATCCACTGATAAGTATTCCAATGATGTTCTGGATTAAGGGCCAATCTAGAAAATTACACAGCGGAGAACTAAACTCCAATGAGAAGGCACTTAAAAAACTTTTTTTTGTCCGTTAATAATGTTTTTCCGTGCACTTGTCCGGCAGTCTACACGAATGTAAAATTAATTGGTTATATCTTAATCGGTTAATGTCTTTCAGAATGAAATGAAATAAAAAAATTAATTAAAATAAAAAATAAAAAGTAAATCATACTAAAATCAGAAAACTATAAGCACTATACACTTGTTTTTATTATTGCAAAAGCACAAAAACTACATATAAAGTGTCTTTTTTCACAAAATTCTCGACAAAATTAACACATCAGCTATGATTTTATGAATTAAACACTTCAAATAAATCTTTTTTTTTAAATGTAAAAAAAATAAATAAACATGACTTTAATATTTAATATAATATTTACTATAATCTAGCCAGGGTTATTGTAGTTAACTAAAATTAAAACTATTTTAAAATATGTTACTTAAAATAAAATAAAATATAATAAAATGAAATAAATAAATAAAATAAAATAAAATAAAAATACAGTTTCAGCCAGTTGCCAAGCCAACTGAAACCAAAATTAAATTAAATTAAATTAAATTCTGAACTACCCTAAAACTTGTGTGCATGTGGTAAAGCTTCACTATGTTTTCAGAAAATCATCTAAATCTATTACATTTGTAGTTATAAGCATGTCTGATCGGATGCCTGATGATCAAAAATGTAATAAAAAGTACAATTTTGTTTCTTTTTATTGTGCGCTGTCTTCATAATCACTCCTCTCTCTCTCTGTTAACAGACTTGATGTCAACATTTTCTAATGTCCTTTTAATCATGACAAAACATGCATTGAGTTTCACATCTCTTGCAAAACGATTCATCTTTAACACAAGAATATGCACAACAATCGTCACGACAGAGAAAAATCACTTGGATGCTTTATGCGCTGCAAACTCCAGCTTAATATCACACTTGCACAAAAGCTACAGTAGTTTAAAAGGGCAGGTAAAAATGCTTTTCGACAGGGTTTTCAAAGGACTTTTGTGCAGGTTAATGGAACAATTCGACAAAACACCAAATGCATCAGCAGTAATGCACCGAACAGACTAGCATTAAAGAACACAAAGTTATTTTGAATTTCAAACACGCATCTCTTCAAATGAGAGCTCAAAACAGGTGCCTTGTTTTCTTTTGTCACCGCAACTCGTTCAGACCAAATTTCTGCCGAGGAGTCTTTGAAAGCATCGGTGTTGAATTAAAGGTGAAACTGAAAGGTTTATTTGTTTTTTTATACTGCATAGGGAAAACCGGGGCTAGTTGTCTTGGCTATAAAAAAGCTATTAAATATTTGGAACATATTCAACTACAAGCAAAAACAAGCATTTATGCATTGTCTCAAACACCACTGTGACAACTATCCCCGGTCTCCTCCATTCAGTTCTTTGGCTCTTGTTTGGCAGCACAACTCTCGTCTGGAGTGTTTTTCAGACTGCCTCTCTTGCTCTCTTTCACCTCGGCGGTCTTTACGCTGTATTGAACCGTTTGTGACAGTGACTGGAGAGGCAGAAATATCACGCAAACCGTGTGTTCACTTAGTGTGTCTGAGAGAAACATCCGTGTCAAGCTGCAGCCTCTGCCACACGCAAACCCTCTCCCTGAGATCAAAAACATGCCTTGGCTGGAAACGGTGGGGAAATAGCCACGTATCCAGAGGCTGGATGAGGTCATGGGGTCACAACTGCTTCCTGTCCTCATAGTAAACAAATATGATGTGACAATAAAACAGAGATCGGCCACTGACGACTGCAATATTCTACAGCCTGAGTTTTCAATAACGCTAGGTGGTAATGTTGGGAATCTGTGGAATGATATTTAAAACGTAGTAATGTCTTAAAAAAAATTTTAAAGATCTATTTACTGATCATAACACACAACACTGACAGCTATCGACAGCAACTTAAACACTTTATGTATAAAATAACCTAAGTTAGAGATGTACAACTGTTTATGAATCTAAATCATAAAAAGAATAGAATAGAATAGAATAGAATAGAATATATGGATTTCATAGGATTCATTTCTAATATATTTTGTAATATATTTTAGTTTATAATTTATTTAATAATAAATAAGATTAATGAAATCTTAACGAATTATTAACAGTGACTAAAACACTTCATGTAATAATTTAACTAATTTAGAGATATACAGCTGTTTATGAATCTGAATCAGAGACTTTGAGGTCTCTAATTATGTTCTAGAATAGAACGGAATAGAATAGAATAGAATAGAACTGAATTGAATTGAATAGATGGACTTTATAGGATGAATTTATAATATATTTGTAATATATTTTAGTTTATAAAATATTTCATAATAAATGAGATTAATGAAATGTTAAATAATTATTAACAGCAAATAAAACACTATGTATTAAACTAATTTGAGGTGTACAGCTGTTTATGAATCTAAATCAGAGACTTTGATTATAATCTAGAATAGAATAAAATAGAACAGAACAGAACAGACGTTATAGGATGAATTTATAATATATTTGTAATATATATTAGCTGATATTTCATAATAAATGAGATTAATGAAATATTAAAGAATTATTAACAGCAACTAAAACATTCTATGTATTAAATTAACTCATTTAGAGATGTGCAACTGTTTATGAATCTGAATCAGAGACTTTGAGTTCAATAATTATATTCTAGAACAGAATAGACTGACTTCATAGGATGAATTTATAATATATTTTCAATATATTTTAGTGTAGAATATATTTCATAATAAATGAGATTAATGAAGTGTTGATTAAAGAATTATTTACAGCAACTAAAACACTTTATGTATTAATTTAATTAGTTGTTTATGAATCTGAATCAGAGACTTTAGTATACAGAAAAATCAACAACAGAACAGAACAGAACAGAATAGAATAGAATAGAATAGAATAGAATAGAATAGAATACTTGGACTTCTTAGGATGAATTCATAATATATTTGTAATATATTTTAGTTTATAATATATTTCATTATAAACAAGATTAATTAAATGTTAAACAGAATTTTTAACAGCAACTAAAACATTTCTAAAACTAAACAAAAACGATACTATTCTATTCTGTTCTATTCTATTCTATAACAGAATCAGACTTTGAGGTCTCTGATTATATTTTAGAATACAATAGAATAGACTTCATAAAATGAATTTATTAAACATTTGTAATATATTTTAGTTTATATTTCATGATAAATTGAATTTTTAATAAAGAATGATTAACAACAAGATAAAAAACTTTACGTATTAATTTAACTAATTTAGAGATGTATAACTGTTTACAAATCTGAAGGCTTTAGTACACAAATCAACAGAATAGAATAGAATAGAATAGAATAGTATAGACTGAATTTACAGGATTCATTTATAGTATACTCCTAAAGTATATTTTTAATGTATAATATATTCCATAGTAAATGAAATTAAATATGCAAATGTAAACATGTACAAAAATTAAATTAGAATTATTGACAGCAACTAAAACTCTTTATATATTATTAAACTAATTTAAAGAAACACAATGAATTTGTTTTGGCAAAAATGTTGATGATTTTGATTCTGAGGCTGTGAGGTTCACGGAAAATCAACAGAGTAGAATAGTGAATAAGAACAAAATAAAATTCATAGGATCAATTTATAACATTTGTAGCATTTGCAATATTCATATATTTGTAATATTGTAATATATATATATATATGTATACACACAAATATATATTATAGACTAAATATGTACATGTAAATATACATATGTATTAATATATTTTTATAATTTCAGAATAAATGAGATTAATTAAATAAATAAATGTAAATACATAAATAAGACACGTCAATATGTTGATAATGAATGTTTTAGTGTCTATCCAAACGTACACATGACATTAGCGCGCTGACATCATCAGACTGTAAAACCATTTTAAAAGCATGTAAATGTACAGTAAATGTAGTACAATGAATCCAGCACATGGCAAAAGATGTAAGAGAAACTGTGACTGACTAATTACAGCAATACTTGTTTAACAAACTGTGACGCTTGTTAATATAATGAATTGCTGAAATAAAAAAAGGAAAAAGGAAAATAGTCTGGAGGAGAAAAGGGTGATAACCTCTGCTCTAGACAAATAACACAAATGCAGGACTATCAATTTTGAAAAATCAGTTATAATGAAGGAACAACCCCACAGCCGGACAGAGCGGACAGGATACTGCGAACTCAACAAGACAACATTGCACAGCGTGTGTGTGTGTGTGTGTGTGTGTGTGTGTGTAAAAGAACAACTCAAGCAATGATCTGATGTTAGACATGATGCACTGTACATCATTAATAAACAACCTAATATAGGCAATTTAATGCTCCAAAATATAGGATTGCTGCTATTACAAATCACACGTAGTGCGTGATGTGATTGTACACTTCTATCAGAAACCCTAAGAAGAATCAGAAGCGATCTCTTTGTGTACGTTATCGCTCCGATGAGCCCGGCAGAACTCAGAAAAAGTGACGGGATCAGTTCAATCACAATGACAGATCCAAACAGGCGGTGTGTTCCCTCTTTCACAGCAACACATCAGCCCACACACACTTACACCTATAAGACTGTAGGATTTACAAGGATTTTCCATAAACATGATCGGTTTTGATCGCACACATGCACGTCACTCTTAAATAAAGTTTCCCTGGCATTTGCACTGATGCGTACACAGTCCTAATAGCTCTAAAAAGAGACCGGGGCAAGTTGTCACACTTTCTCAGAGAAGGTTGATTTTTGAAAGTCAGTATTTTTTGTACATAAAAAGCTATTTACACCATTATTGGACAGGAAAAAATACAGTTCGGTGAACACACAATAACCTTAAGTGATGTGTTGTCATGCTATATAAAATAAGACACAATTAAAACCTTCCTTTAAATACCCAATAATAGGCTTTCCAGTGAAATTCAACCCAAATTATACACAAATATTAAATAACCTGCCCCAATTACTTATAAAAAATACACTGTGTCCTAATAAACATAATACAAATCTATTTTCAGTATTTATCACTGTTGTTTTACTGTTTATCTAAGAGCTGTAACAAAAATATGATGATAAATGAATTTTAATTAGGAGCACATAAGAAAAAACTGTTATAATTTAAGACGTTCTGCTGGATAAAACACATTCGATTAACTTCACGCTCAAAATCACAGTTGCCGAGATCTTGTGACAACTTCCCCGTGTGACAACTAGCCCCGGTCTCTCTCTCTCTCTTTCTATATATTTATATCTATATCACCCTGTCATCTGAAAGCAAGACAGCATATATCCCCGTCCGTATAATACACACACAAGCACACACACTTACCTTCATTACTAGATGTTCCTCTGGAGCCCAGGACATGCATTGATATAGTCCACACTAAGAGGGGCAGCAGCCCTGGATCTGATGCCATCGTGCAAATGTGGACCCGGCGCACGGGGAGAAATCTCTCTCTCTCTCTCTCCCTCTGTCTCTCTCTCGCTCGCTCTCCCCTCTCCCTCGCTCACTCCCTCTCGCGTTCTCTGCCAGTGTAGAATCGGAGCGGTAGTCTCTATCAGGAACTGCTTTCAAAACTGCCTGCCTGCTTTTGGGCACATGCAACACCACCAAGCGCAGCACAGGGGCGTGTCCAGAGCTGCCTGTCACAGAGAGCAGCCAATCAGAAGGCAGGGTTTGGAATATGCACATCCCTAGCTTTACATCTAGCACACCTCTTTATGTCTCATCCGTGGCCACATTCCTATGCATATATTTAATGATTAATAATGTTTTGTGGTTATTGTTGTTGTAAATTTGATTGTTATCAGATATTAATCCAGAATAAAACTTTTGTTTACAGAAAACAAGGAAAAATACTTTTGTTTAAGGTTATTATTATTATTATAAGTTTTTTTTTTTTGTTTTTTTTTTTAGAAATGTAATGATCAAAAATGATATATAATCATAAAAGAAAATACTTATTTAAAGGAAATTATTATCACAATCACATGACAGGACCACACAAGCTAATTTGTGCAACCTAATGCAGTCGAGTGTATTCAATCATATTAAGTATGTATGATTTGAATAAAATTATTTGCTAAATTAAATGAATTTAAATTAAATTTATTTTATTTGGATGTTACCACATGAAATACTTTGTACCTTCTTTGGATTACCAAACAAAACATTTTTACTCGTTTGGATATAAAATATATAAATGTAAATTGCATAATAAAATTAAAATTAAAAAAAAAAATATATATATATATATATATATATATATAAAATGTTATTCTAATAAATAATGACACATATAATTTTATTTAATTTTTATTGTATAATATTATTATACATACAAAACATATATAATTTTTACCCTGTTAAAAGTTGTTAAAATGTTAAAAATAATGTAATTCTTAAAAATTATATTTAATTTATATAATTTATATTTAGGCATTAGACTTTCATTATGTTTAATAAGGTGCCAAAAGTAATTATTTCCTTACCAAGGGGCAATATTTTTTTCTTAAACCATAACACGGCAAATAAGGTTAAATAATTCAATTAAACCCACTACTAAAAATGATATATATTAATCTAGTAAATAATAACATACGTATAATTTTCTTTTTTATTTCAATTTCCTTTTTTAATTAATGTTATATATATATAATTTAAAAAAAAATTTTAATGCTTGAAATATATATTTTCTACATGTTTTATACATTTTCTACATTTTAATAAATACTTTAAGTTTACTATGATGCTAAAAATAATTATTTCCTTACCAATGGGCAATATTTTTTTTCTTAAACCATAACACAGCAAATAATGTTGAATAATTCAATTAAACCCACTACTACAACACACCATACAATCTAATATGATCAAATATATGAAATGTTAAAACCAGATACACCTATTCAGCTTTTTCTGCCGTGTTTTCTATATCTAGGTCAGTTCCTATTTAACTTTTTCCTAGTAGGTGTCTACTGTACAACTCTTTCCAAATATTCCTAAAAAACAGCACTATTTTATTGATTTAATGCTTAACAATACTGGATACTGAGTGATAGTACTGTAAATAATAACATAAAAAGCACCAACAACTTTATCTGAATCTTTACAATCTCAAATTGATGCTGTGCATCGGATCTGTTTATCAAATATCCTTCCTCTCTCATTTTAGCAGATAAAAAAGCAGGACATTCAATTTCAGATCAGTGTGTTATTATTTATGAACAAGGGGCCACCTCCGTCGCCATCGCCTGATGGATTTTCTGATTAAGTGCTTCAGGTGCAGATAAAATGATGTCTGCATATCGGCTTGCAGCTCCATCTCTTCTCAGAGCATTTCTCATGGCAATATCTGATTCAGTTAGACCTCCAACCTCCAAACTGGAGTCACTATTTGCTTTTCTGACATTGATTCATCTTAATCCATAAAAAAAAATCTCCATTTCTCACAACAGAACACTGCAGGGGTCACTAACCTAAAAGTATACATCAAAACATTTTGCATAACAAATTTCAGCTGTCTGAAATACAAACTTTTTAGCCACGGAAAGATGTTCTTCTGCATTATGCCAATTTGCAGTAGCCTATATTTACTTCATGCGTATCCACTGTATTCTTTAACGCCAAAGTAAGTTCATTAGCAACTATAGGAAAATAACGAGAAGAAAAACGTGCAGTAAATAGTAAAACTGTTTGCACTACAAACCAGTGTGTTTACATTTAAGATAATATAATAAAACAATATTTGCATTAAAAGGCAGCAAAACCAGCTGTTTTGTACAGCTAAAAATAGCTGGACGCAGATCAGAAGGCACACCCATAAAATTTACAAATGGCCGCGCCCACTCTTACGGGAAGAAATGTAAACATTTAAATTAAATTGTTTTTCAATGTGACTGGCTTATATAGAAATATGCTAGCATTTGAAATCTCATTAAGTCATAAACAACCCTGAAATCGTGGTTTCATGACATTTATAAGTGTTGGAATATGCATTAATGATTCGTTAATTATTATAAAGGGATATTTTGCATAATTTGGGGTCAACCTATTTCGCCTATTTTAACGACAATGACCAGCTGGCTACTTTATATCATTTATGACACAACTGCTAACCAGAAGACGTTAATACTATTGGTAATGCTTCAATGCGTTAGCTAACATAACTAAATATGAGCATACATTGACGTTACATACATATTATGCACAGCATATTAATATTATTATTAGTATTAGAAAACTGACAACGCGCCAACAGACTAAACAGGTTACTTTTGATATAAAACAAAGTCTCAGCTTTCAAATGTTGTCATTTTGTAAGAAATTCAAACTATAAATACCGTTTGGTGGCCCTTTAATGTGCCTCAGTTCACACCGACATGAATCGATCATCTCTTCTTCTTTACTAGTTAACGTTATAGCATGAAATAATGTTAAATTTGAATGAACATTAGAAGGTATCTTGTTTCAATCGCGGAAAGACGTCAATACGCACTTTTTCCAAATCCAACAACGTTCATCTACTCTCCTGTCTAGTTTGACAAAAATGGCAAATGCTGCGTTATGATTGGTCAGATCGCCTGTCAATCAAACTCCATGCGAAGGGTCAGTTATTCGTTACAGCGCATTAACTAACGTTATTAAAATTTGAAACTAATACTAAAATTAATAAATGATGTAGAATTATTTATATTAACTAAAGCAATTTATAAATGGAACCACTTTTATTTTATAAAAAAAAGAGAAATAATTATATATAATATAAATATAATTAAAAAATATAAAAATAATATAAAATATAAAATGTAATTTACGTATTATTATAAAAAAATTATAAATATCGTTTTATTTTACTATACAAAGAGAAAGTGCATGAGTCATATTAGAGACATGAAACTTTAATATTGAACAGTCATTACATAATGTTTGACCAAAGAATGCTGCGATTGACCAATCAGAATCAAGTATTCCATAGAGACATGTAATACATAGAATTACACAGCTCTTACATTCAGAACTGGAATTACTGTTTTATAATAAGCGTCATAACATGTGCGAATGAAAGTTTAAAGTAAACCAGTGTTACCATGAATCGGCCTAGCTCTATCTCTGGCTCTGCAGCTGGGTGGGAGAAACCGACAGAAGATGAGAGGAAGAGAGGAGGAGAGACACTGGGGGGATTCGGAGCCAAAGCGAGGGTCTGCGTCTTGCCTGCCAATGTCGTTCCTGCTCAGGCTGAGAACACAGGGAAGATGTTGTGCTGGGTCACAGCTAGCGCTGTTCAGCCCCTCCTGTGAGCAAGATGCCTACGTGCAAGAGGGCCAAGACATTTGGATGAGTCTATGAGCCTCTGTTTATAACTCCAGGCCAATTTAGAGCTTACATGTTGTTCAAATGCTATTATTACTCAATTATCATTCCTCATACTTAAGATTAAAGTAACAGTTCACCCAAAAATGACAATCTGCTAAACATTTATTCATCCTCAGGCTTGCAGATTTAGAGAAATGTAGCATTACATCACTTGCTCAGCAATGGATCATCTGCAGTGAATGGGTGCCGTCAGAATGAGAGTCCAAATAGCTAATAAAAACATAATAATGCACAATATTGAAAAAATACAGTATGGTTTTCACAAAAATATGAAGCAGCTCAGCTGTTTTCAACATTGATAACGCATGTTTCTAGAGCAGCAAATCAGCACGTTAGAATGATTTCTGAAGGATCATGTGACACTTTAGACTAGTAATGATGCTGAAAATTCAGATTTGCATCCCAGAGATAAATTAAATTTTAAAACACATTTAAATAGAAAACAGTAATTTTAAATTGTATTAATATTTAACAATTTTACTGTATTTTATCAAATTAATGCAGCCTTGGTGAGCATAAGAAAATTCATAAATCAAAAAAGTACATTTGTTTTTCATTTAAAGCTGTACTGTATTCTTCTTCAGGCTTGCAGATTTAGAGAAATGTAGCATTACATCACTTGCTCAGCAATGGATCCTTTGGAGTGAATGGGTACCGTCAGAATGAGAGTCTAAATAGCTAATAAAAACATAATAATGCACAAGTAATATTGAAAAAAAGCATTATGGTTTTTACAAAAATATAAAGCAGCTCAGCTGTTTTCAACATTGATAATACATGTTTCTAGAGCAGCAAATCAGCATATTAGAATGATTTCTGAAGAATCATGCGACACTGAAGACTTGTAATGATGCTGAAAATTCAGCTTTGCATCCCAGTAATAAATGACATTTTAAAACACATCCAAACAGAAAACACTCATTTTAAATTGTAATAATATTTAACAATTTTGCTGTTTTTGATCAAATTAATGCAGCCTTGGTGAGCATAAGAAACTTCATAAATCTAAAACCTACAAACCTACACCTGTTTTTCATTTAAAGCTGTACTGTGACAGAAAAAAAACGCAAACAACATTATTACATAACACACCATCTTCCAGCCCAAAGCTATAACAAGGTACAATACTTTCTGCAGTGTTTAAAGGTCTATACATGCCTATTTTAAGGCCAAGAACATCTATTGTGGTTCTGCAGCGTGGAAAAGAGACCAGAACATTTTAAGAATGGGTGACTAAATCATACGGATTGATTTCATACTTTCAAATACAATCCTTTATGCATTTAGCACCTAAAATATCCAGATAGTGTGCAGATTAACAGAGGCGCTTGAAATGATTTCATTTCCTCAGCAGTGAGCTTTTAGACGCACTAGCGTTAGCGTTTTACCAGCCGAGGCTTCTTTAGCTCTTTAGTTACTAATCCTCAGGAGGAGACGAGAGCAGCCCGGCATCTGAGCTTTACAGCTGTTCGCCTTTCACCAGACGTGGAGAAACACCGACACAAACGATACCACCTAAAAACTCAGAACAATCAAATGATTAAAGCTTATAAATGCATTTCACCATCAAAGCTGCTTTAGAGTTTACTGCATTATGAATGTACTAAATGGTTGTTTGATATATACATACACATATTTCTACACTATTAATGCACTGATAAGCAATCATTAAAGTTAAACATCACCTGCATGACTTTTGAGTTTTTGCAGAATCTAATGAAACAAACATTGAATGTGTTCAAATTCTGTTTCTGTTTTAATGGCTGAACATAAATAACACATGTATGACAGGTATTCTCAAAGAGAGAGAGACTGAAAGAGCGAGAGATAATGCGATAGAGCTTGCAATCAGTGTAAACCATATGTCTCGCAGCTCATAAGCAAAACCTCTCATTAAAATCAAGAATATTTCATTTCTCTGTGAGTGCAATGCTTTGTTTCCTAAGAAATTGTCAATGGGACATCATTAAGGCACGATCAAAATTACACGCGACAAGTCGCTCTGTGGAAGAAACACTGTGTGCTTCTGTGAAAAGGAGCTGAGGAGAACTGAGAAAGAGAAAAAAGTGATCACACATCGACGGATCACACGGGACTGAAACATCTCTCGTCAACACCATTACCACAATATGGAGTCTCTCTTTCCTCGCAAAGCTATTGAAGTTTCCTCAGCAGAACATACAAAAAAAAAAAAAGGAAAAGAAAAGAAAAGAAAAAAGAAAGAATGCCCAGGTCATATTTTATGCCTAAATAAATAAATAAATAAATACATACATACATAAATCAATAATAAATTGTGAAAGAATCATTACTATTTTATATATATATATATATATAATTATATCACAGTTTTTATATATATAAATTTTTTTTCTTTATTTTTTTTTTTACATTTTTAAGTGAACTACTAACACTTACTCTGCAAAACATGAAGTTTACTATATATTTTTTTTTCTTTTTATATATGCAGTATTACATATATGGTAATATATATATATAGATAGATAGATAGATATATTAAATATCAATATTTATATATGATATAGATTTTTCTTTATATATTATTATATATTTATTTGATAAAATATTAGATATTATAAAGTTTTTTTTTTTTTTAATTTTTAAGTGATTACATTTTACATTTTATTCTGCAAAACATGAAGTTTATCTCACAAAATAAAAAACACCCTGGTCAAATAAATAAATAAATAGAATTACAATAATTATTACTATTTTATATATATATTACTAAATTAACAGTAATAATTCTTGTATATATTTTTGTATATATTGTATATATTACATATTTTGTATATATTCTTTATATGTGTATTTCTATATTTATTTTATCAAATATTATGTATTATTACAATTCTTTCCATATTTTTAGGTAAAACATATTACAAAAAATATTACAAATATTACAAAATATGTAATATATAGAATTATGCACATAAAACATTAGATATTAAATATCTTAATATATATATATATATATATATATATATATATTAAAATGAAAAACATTTTTAAATGAATTTGGGAGTAAAATGTGCGCATTTGTCATAAACAACTGAAATTTCCACTACAAATTATGATGGTTATCTCACAGAAAACATGTCCAGGTCAAATATTATAAATATATAACATATAATAATATACATATAAAATATTACACCCTAAAAAAATTATATGATTAATACGTCATGACAACATATGTTTTTGCATTACTTCAATTCATCAAAAAAACTTTTTTTTTTTGTTTTTTTTTAAACAAAAAATAACTTTAAAACAAGATTCAACTCATGTTGAAACTTTTTTTTTTTTTACAGTGTAGATATTAAATTTAAAATATATATTTTATTCCTCATATGTTTGTAATTAGCAAATATCTTCAAAATATCATGAAGTTACGGTACAGCGATAGATTAGATAAACAACATGCATTAAGAAAATAGGAAGGATAGTTTCCGTTTCATGCTAACTCAAAATGAGCTTAATTTTCTTGACAATCTAATTGCTTATTTACAGTTTCATCTTTGGCATGGCTTGAAATATCACACAGGCATGTTTTAGACAACTTTAGCAACATTCACCCACTAAAATCTACTTTTCTTCGGCCGTATCCCTCAAGCAACAAGCAGCCAAACGTCCGCTCTCATCCTGACGTGCTGTCATTAACCAGCCTCCAAGTGTTTACTAAACTCCAACATACTGCAGCATGAGAAGCACTGCTGGGGAGCTGACGTGCATGTGCGCTTGATGGACGCTCGGGCGGCGCGGTTGGCACGCACAGGCCTTGAATTACCTGCCTGGCTACCCCACGGCCTGCCATTTTGTGGCACTGTGTGGCAGCAGATGGTGCGGGTCACTACGCGGGTCCTGGACGCCGAGTGGCTGCTATATATAAACCTGCAGCAGCACTCTTGTGTGGTCTAATGGATTCACCTATTTATGGAGAAAATGTAATAAATGTAATTAGTATTGTGATGAATTATGCTCATGCCTAGAAAATGAATAAGATGGATGTATTTTATGAAAAAATATTGTATTGTACAAAATGTTGTTCTGTATTAACACATCATGGCACGCATTGTTGTCTGACGTCATCTGTTATTGGCAGGACTTGTTGTTCTCTTGTTGCCATTACATCATCGCATTGCTCTTCTTCCTGACACAAACTTGCAGACTTTTCCTTTTGCTGGTGTTTGGAAACTTTAAAGTAATAGCGCACCCCACAGTAAATTGTATTATATTATATTATATTATATTTATTAGACTTACAATTTCATGCATGAGATATATGCATTCTTCCTTGAAACCAAATGGATATTATATTTTATTTTTAATTCTATTTAAAAAAATAAAAAAATTAAATAAATGTTATTTAATTTATTAATTAAATTATTTGGTGTAATTATTTACATTTTTGTGATTAAATAAATGTGTATAGCAATATTTGATTACAATTTTTTTTAATAGAATTACAAAAAAAATATAATATCCTTTTTGTTTCATGGAAGAATGCATATATCTCATGCATTAAATTGTAAGTCTAATGAAGTTATAATATAATATAATATAATTTACTGTGGGTGCGCTTTCACTTTAAAGTTTAACTCCATTTTTAACATTTTTCAAAAATCATGTTTTTTTTTTACAACTAAATACAACTAAACACAATAAAACAAAAACATGATAACATAAAAAACTATTTTTGACTTATCTGTTTTTTTGCAAATAAACTCTTTATATATATATATATATATATATATATATGAAAAAAGAAAGCTAAATATTTTTAATATTTGTATATGTATACAAATATTAAAAAATTAACTAATATAAACCTTAATTTTAATAATTAAAATTATTTTAATGACATATTGCAACACATTTATTTAAAAACAAACAAAAAAATCCTAATATTACAAATTACATAAATATATAAATATGAAAATAATTGTAATAATTTTTTAAAAAGAAATGTATTTTTATTCATATAAATGTATCCTTAAAAAAATTTACGTATTTAAAAATTAACATATTTATTACAACAACAACAACAATTATTATTATTATGTTTGCATTAAGCGAATTTGGGGCTAAAATATGCATATTTGATGCGCTACAGAAGCTTCCTCTGCAAAGCATGATTTTTATATCCAATAAAGTAAATAAATAAATAAGTAAATAAATAAATAAATACATACATAAACGTAATCTAATATAACATAATATAATATAATATAATATTATATTTTATATTTATATATATATATATATATATATATATATATGAAAATAATTGTAATATTTTTTATTTAAAATGAAATGTATTTATGTTCATATAAATATTGCTAAAATATTTCAATTATATACGTTTTATATATTCTTAATTACAACATTAAGAATTATTATTATTATTATTATTATTTAAATAAAAGGAGCAACAATATTCTTTAGTCTTTCTTAAAAAAAATAGAAGAACAAATCATTTGGATTTGGAGAGCAAGTATACTGACATCAGAATTTTCATTTTTGGCTGAACTATCCCTTTAACAGTGGCTGGAGGGCACGCGAGCATGTCACAATGAAGATGGTAGCCGTATGGTGGCCGGTGCTCCAGATGGAGCGCGCGCTACAAAGGAGAAGCCTGTTCTCATCAAAGGCTAATGTGAAGTTTTAATCAAACGCCGTCCAAACGCCAGACCAAACACTGAAAGGATGGAACGGACGGGTCAAATTCAGTTCAAACAGCCACTCAAAGGCTTCCTAAAATTGCCGCCAACTTCAAACACACCAGCAAATCACTTTCTCCATGGCGGGATTCAGAGCCAATTTTAAGCTAATCACATTGGGAAGCCCTGCAGCTCTGCTAACCATGACGAAGGTACAAAAATCACCAGAATTCGCTATGACACACAAAACAAGCTAGTGCTAGACATCACCACAATGAAGGTTACTGAAAAAAATGACACAATCAGTCATCATTTTTGGCAAACGGCTTTAACAAAGACTAAAAAAGCTGATGAAATGGGCAAATCTGTTACTTGTGCCAAATTCATAAGACGTTTGACTTGTTTGCTCAAAGGAAGGGAAAACCACAAATTTAAAAGAAGTAATCCTTATAGCTTATATTGATCACAAACATCATTTTAATTCAAATTTAACAGGTCATATAATGAAAATCCTAGGCTGGTTTGCTGGTCTAAGCTGGTCTCACATGGTCTCCTTTCCCGGTCAGCTGGATTTATAATTTTTTTTTTTTCCAGTGACAATTCTGTGCTGGTCAGGCTGGGAGAGCAGATTAAACCACCTAAAACCAGCAGAGCATTTTAGGCTGGATTAAAAAGGTTTACTTTTGTTTACATAATGAGAAAATCAGATTTTCATGGATCTTTTGAAATAAGAGTAAATTTTATTTTTAAATATTTGATTAAAATTCACAATTGTTTAATTTTATACTACGTGTAATAATTTAATGTTGATGTAAGTTAATATAATTTTTAATATCTTTAATTTTTAATAATTTGCTGAACATAAGCAACATTTCAAATAATCTGCGCATTTACTATAAAAATATATATTAAAATATGTAATTGATTAAAAGTCCCTGTTGTTTTAATTTATTCTATATTTTTATATAATTTTGTATTTTTTCATTTATTTGATTTGAGGGTTTTTTTGCTGTATATAAACGATATAGTCTCGGATGTGTTTATTATAAAATTTTAATATAGTCATATTTTAATATATGTAACTGATTAGACGTCACTGTTTAATTTGATTCTATTTTTATACTTTTTTATTTAATTTATTTAATTTAAAAGTTTTTTTTTATAATTTGCTGATCATAAAAAAAATTTCAAAGACTTAAATATACTTTTAAATTTGTGTACTTACTATAAAAAATATATTTTGAATTATGTTACTGATTAGAAGTCACATTTTTTTCATTGTATTCTATATTTGTATAGAATTTTGCATTTTTTCTTTTCTTTTATTTGTTTTTTATTTGCTGTATATTATATATAAGCAATATTAATATAATCTCGAATGATTACTATAAATACATTTCAAAACAGTCATATTTTGTAACTTAATAGATATGTAAATATGTAACTTATTAGAAATCCTTATTGTTTAATTTTATTCTATATTTTTATACTTTTTGATTAAATGTATTTTACATAAGGTTTTTTAAATAATTTGCTAAATATGCAATATTTAAAAGACATAAATATACTTTTGAATTTGTGTATTTACTATAAAAATATATTTTAAAATGATTAGACTGATCAGAAGTGACTATTTTTCTTTTTATTCTATATATTTATATAATTTTGTACTTTTTCATTTATTTGATGAGTTTTATTTCCTGTACATAAGCAATATCATCCTCTCACATGTGTTTTTTAAAATTTAAAATTGTTCTTAAATAGAAGTAGCTATTGTTTCACTGTTTTCTATTTTTATTCTTTTTGATTACATTTATTTGATAAGGTTTTTTTTAACATATAATTTGCTGTACATAATCAGTATCTCAACTTAATATTAGTGATTTTAATCCCCACTTCTACAAAGCCTTCATTTTCCGCTTCTCATAACTCATAATTGGTAATCAAGCAATTAATATGCATAAAGTAAAATGCTAATATGACTGTCAACTGCCCTTTAAAGCATAAAAATGGCACTGTGTGCGTGGTAAAAATACACCGCGAATCACAGATCCAATGCAGAACATCTGCAGCTCTTACCAGCGATGACAGTTTGAGAACATCTAAAACGACATTAATTACATTCCTGACAGCCGAATCAGCAAGTGTGATCAATGTGACATTCAAAGTTAAGCCCTCTGCAAAAATCACACACCTCTAGCATCTCACATTAGAGGCCAAGCATGAAGTGTGTAGACGGTCATGACAGGTTACCGCCCGCTGATCTTATTATGCTGTCTTCAGCTCTGCAACGACAGCGAAAGGACTTTGCTTATTCACTCAGAAATTAATCATAATAAAACAGTTGGGTTTCTCAATAATGGGTGATTCTTTCATTTCTGAGTACTTGAAATCTTACAAAACTATGGAAGCCAGTTTCCACCACTGAATAAAAAATATCAGTATCAAATATCAACTTTTTTTCCTCATTTTTGGACTTCATATTTCACAATTCTTAGAAAAAAAACGTCAGAATTGTGAGAAAAAAAAAGTCAGAATTGCGAGAACAAACATCAGAATTGCGAGAATTGCAATTGTGAGGAAAAAAGTCATATTGCGAGAAAAGTCAGTATTACGAGATACAAACTCGCAAAAAAATACAAACTTGACACAAACTCGCAATTGTGAAAAAAGTCAGATTTGCAAGATACAAACTTGCAATTATGAGAAAAAAAAGATTGCAAGATAAAAACTCAAAATTACGAGAAACATGGTTTAAAAAAAGGAAAATTTCTCTGAGGTTCTGACTTTATTTCTCACAATTGTGAGAAAAAAGTCAGAATTGCAAGAACAAAAGTCAGAATTGCAAAATACAAACTCGCAAAAAAATACAAACTTGATACAAACTTGCAATTGTGAAAAAAGTCAGAATGGCAAAATACAAACTTGCAATTATGAGAAAAAAAGTCAGAATTGCGAAATAACTCAAAAACTAATTTAACTCGAAATGAACTCAAAATTACGAGAAAAATTGTTAAAAAAGCGAGTTTTTATCTTGCAATTCTGACTTTATTTCTCAAAATTGTGGGAAAAAAGTCAGAATTGCGAGATACAAACTCGCCAAAAGATAAAGTCAGAATTGCAAGATACAGACTTCCAATTATGAGAAAAAAAGTCAGAATTGAGAGATACAAATTCGCAATTGTGAGAAAAAGTCAGAACTGCAAAATAAAAACTCAAAATTACGAGAAAAATAGTATAAAAAAAAGCGAGTTGTTATCTCGCAATTCTAACTTTATTTCGCAAAACTGTGAGAAAAAAGTAAAAATTGCAAGATACAAACTCGCAATTGCGAGAAAAATGTCAAAATTGAGAGATAAAAGCTCAAAATTACCTAAGAAAAATAGTTAAAAAGTGAGATTTTATCCCACGATTCTGACTTTATTTATCAAAATTGTGAGAAAAAATTCAGAATTGCAAGAACAAAAGTCAGAATTGCGAGATACAAACTCACAAGAAATAAGGTCAGAATTGCAAGATACAAACATGCAATTATGAGAAAAAAAGTCAGAATTGAGAGATAAAAACTCAAAATTACCAAAGAAAAATAGTTAAAAAAGCAACTTTTTATCATGCAATTCTGTCTTTATTTCTCGTAGTTGTGAGTTTTCTTAGAAAAAACGTCAGAATTGTGAGATACAAACTCACAATTGCAAGAAAAAAGTCAGAATTGCAAGATTCAAACTCGCAAAAAAATAGTCCGAATTGTGAGATACAAACTTGCAACTGTGAGAAAAAATGTCAAAAATTCTGACTTATTATTTATTTTTAGTTTGTATCTCCCAATTCTGACTATTTCTCAAAGTAGAAGTTTTTCTTAGAAAAAACGTCAGAATTGTAAGATACAAACTCAATTGAAAAACAATCAGAACTGTGAGATACAAACTCAATTGTGAGAAAAAAGTCAGAATTGCATGGACAAGTCAGAATTGCAAGATACAAACTTGCAATTGCGAGAAAAAAAGTCAGAATTGAGAGACACAAGCTAGCAATTGCAAGGAAAAAGGCAAAAAAGCAAGTTTATCTCACAATTCTGACCATATTTCTTGCAATTGTGAGTTTATGTCACGCAATTCGGAGAAAAAAAAAGTCAAAATTGTGACTTTATAACTGGCAATTGCGACTTCATATCTCACAATTCTGAGAGAAAAGGCAGAATTGCAATATGTAAAATTTGTAATTGCAAGAAAAAAAGTCAGAATTGTGGAATAACTCGCAGTTAAAAAAAAAAAAAAAACGTTATTCAGTTGCAGAAATGGGTTTCCATAAAAAACAAAACTACATTTCATAGGTGTTCAAAGATTCATCACAAGTGTAAAGTTAAAGAACACGGTTTATTTTTTATTTTTTGTTCTTGTTTTTCTGACAAATGTAAAGAAACACAAAGCGTTGTAATTTATCTTTTAAAACCAGATTATAAAAAACATGTTTTTCTTTAAGAGTTTCCCTAATTGAAGAATCACCACAATACATGTTGCTTTAATCACATCTAAACTACTTGCTGAAGGTTTTTTTAATACCTGTCTATGAAAATAAGCTGAATTCTGTGGCTTTATTAAGTTTTCCCTTTGATGCATATTAATGAGTATTTTCACTGTACGTTTCAATTATAAAAGAGAAACTTTCTGTGGTTGAAATGTGAATAAACATCACAGCAAATGAGTCTCTCTCTTTCTGTCGGTGGGAAAGCCATAAAGTAGCTTATCTCTCCGAGTTCAGAGATTTTCTCTTATTTAATTTATTTTTATCTCATTGTTTTGCACATTTGCATAGAGTCTTTCTTTCGCCAAGTCCGTCCAAGCACTTAAGGTGGCTTTTATGAGTAATATACATTGTTAGCTGTTTTGTAAAATAATGGTCCACTAGCCTGATTGGATCAAATCAAGGGTGGACAAACTCCTCGCCCACCCTCGCCCTCATTTTCGATCTGCTTCATCCTCTCTCTTTTTTCATTCTATTAGAGATGGTGAAAGATTGCCTTATCTCCCTCAAAGGCATGGAAAGCCGCCTTGCGTGAAAGTGCCAGGATTCAAAATTCAAAGTAGTGATTAATGTGGTCGTCCTCCTCATAGACTGTGAAAATTAGCTCGCGGCTCTGTTGAACGTGACACTGCACTCGGGAAGAATCCTTACAAACTGTAAATACGGCGTAGTCATGTGTGCTCGTCTGCTACCTTCGTTCCCCTCATGGGTTTAGATGACACACCTGGGAATTTAATGTTCAGAGCAACTGAAGACTTTCAGGCAAAAGGTAAAGGCAAAGTATGTAAATTAACTGGTGCAAAAAATTAATCACAGATTCATTTAAATCTTTTTTCAAGCAGAATATTTAGATGCTGATGTTTATTCATGTATATATATATATATATATATATATATATATACACACTCACACAATTTATTCCTTTAATTCTTATGTAATATAATGCAAAACATTAACATATATTAGCTTCAGACTGCATAAAATGTGAACATTTTGTTTGAATTTACTGTGCTATATTATATTTAATATATATATATATATATATATATAAATTAAACTCCAAAAATATAGAAAAAATGCACATTTAAATAGCATGAATAACTCTTATATATTATATTTAACATATATTACAAAAAATAATAATAAAAAAAATACAAAATGACATTTTTTGCATTTACTGTAAATGTTGTGTTATATTTACATTAAATAAAAAATAAATTAAATTAATGTGTGTGCGTATATATATATATATATATATATATGTGTGAACAGTATATTGTCAAAAATCATGTTGTTTTATTATGTAATCCTACTTTTAGTGTTTAGTTATTTTTACTTAATCAAAATAACCCAGCTGAGATTAATTGTAATGCACAATGAAAAATAAATGATTTTTGAAAATTGTAAACATCTTTTTTCATATATATATATATATATATATATATATATATATATTTGTTTTTTTTGCATTTGCATTTTACAAATGAAATATAGAAAAATTGCATATCGGTTGACCTGCTGTGCTAGACACTAATGTGCAATAAATAAAACTACAATAGTGAAAAAACTAAATTTATAATTAAAATTAATTATAATATATATAATATATATATATATATATATATATATATGCAAATGCCAGAAAAACAAAGATTTCAAATCTGGTAAATTTTCAGTTTAGCAAAAATATAGCAAAAAATCAGGGCACTGGTTCTGTTACCTTAAGTTGTTTGGTGTTTTTTGTTTTTTTGTTGGATGCAATCCCCACTTGTCCACTTACTCATATTCGTCATCATAAAGGTGATGCACCTTGAAAGAGAAGATGATTAGGAGTTAATTATCACTTTATCACAGGCAGAGACATGACGTCTTGCTATGAAGTATGACCACTAAACGGCATCCTAATTATGATTAATCACTCTGAGATGACACTCAGGTTTCATATTCACCCATCCAGGTTAAGAAAGACAGTTTCAATTAGCTTTTTTAGGACAGAATCACACTTTTACTTTAACTAGTTATACCGATTAAATTAAATGGGAAACTTTGAGCTCTTTTGGGGATAATTCTCTTGTTGAAGAAATAGTTCTGCAAGCCTATTACTATTGAATAAACCATTAACTCTAAAGTCAGATATATACACTCCACCCAAGTAAGCAAATTTAAAAGTGCTGTATGTAATTTTTTTGACTGTGCTAAAGCTTAATACAGAATGTTTTACTTTTGTTTCGGGCTGTGTGAATCCACCCACTGCCAGTTTACCCAAAAGGATTTTTACAAGCTGGGTTGCCAGTTGGTGGAAAACAACGTATTCGTAACAACGTACTTGCAAAAGCCTCAGCATCTATCTAAAAAAGTCTATGACCAGAGGATTATTAAAACACAGATAAATCAACTCAGTTTAAGGGTAAGGGTCGTCACCTTTCATTGTGAATTGTGCTCAATCCTGTCCTCAATCTGGCAACCCATGTGAGTCTGAGGGTGAAGGGTGGGAGAAACAACTCTCTCCAATATTTTGAGTTTGGATTGAAGTACCTATTTCAACATGTTAGCACAGTTCATGTTTGAGGCATTCACGGGTGTATGTGAGGTTATCCGACTTGTTTCCTATCGATTACTACTCTCCAAAGCCCATGAGAGGATCTTCTGTATGTGGACTCTTCAATAACGAGTCAAGCTAATGAAGCAGACAGGGAGGCATGATGTTTTTGTTGTCAGAGTTAATTAGTCACTTGTTGCTGATGTTGTTAGCAGCTGTAGCTTTCACAAATTCAGTTTTACAATTTATGAAGAAAATGTCAGTGGCGTTTGCTGAGCAGAAAGTTGCCAAGCAGAATACTCAAGTGTTGTGAGTAGCTGCCTGAGCGTTGCCATGCAGCTGCTATAAGTTGTTGCTATGAAAACGGTGTTTTGAGTGTTTATTACGGTGTTACTTTGTGCTTGCTAAGGTGTTCTAAATGGGTTCCATGGTGCTGCCATGAAAACACTGTTCTGAGTGTTTATTCAGGTGTTGTTATTCAGTTGTTCACATGTTCCAAAACAGCTTTCATGGCACTGCTATGTAGCTGCTAAGGTGTTTTAAGTGTTTATTAGGGTGTCGCTACGCAGATGCTAAAGTGTTCTAAATGGTTTCCATATCTGTCATTTCTATGATAACGTTGTTCTGAGTGTTTATTAGGATGTTTCTATGCAGTTGCGAATTGTGTTCTAAATCGTTTCCATGGCGTTTCTAAGACAACATTGTTCTTAGTGTTTATTGGGGTGTTGCTATGCAGTTGCTAAGGTAAAAAAAATAGTTTCCATAGCGTTGCTATGAAAACATTGCTCTGAGTGTTTATTAGAGCGTTGCTATGTAGTTGCTAAGATGTTCTAAATGGTTTCCATGTCGTTGCTATGAAAACATTGCTCTGAATGTTTATTAGAACGTTTCTATGCAGTTGCAAAGGTGTTCTAAATGGTTTCAATTGCGTTGCTATAAAAACATTGCTCTGAGTGTTTATTAGGGCATTGTTATGCAGTTGCTAAGGTAAAAAATACTTTCCATGGCATTACTATGCAAACATTGTTCTGAGTGTTTATTAGGGCATTGCCATGCAGTTGCTAAGGTAAAAAAAATGTTTCCATGGCGCTATGAAAATGTTATTCTGAGTTTTGTTAGGTGCTGCAGTTGCTAAGGTGTACTAAATGGTTTCCTTAGCGCTATGCAGTTGCTAAGGTAAAAAATAGTTTCCATGGCGCTATAAAAAATGTTGCTCTGAGTGTTTATTAGGCTGTTGCAGCAGCCAAGGTAAAAAAAAATGGTTTCCATGGCGCTATGCAGTTGCTAAGGTGTACTAAATGGTTTCCATGGCGTCATATGAAAACGCTTGCACTGAGTGTTTATTAGGGCGCTTGCTATGCAGTTGCCAAGGTAAAAAATAGTTTCCATTGTGTTGCATGCAGTTGCTAAGGTGTACTAAATGGTTTCGATGAAGTTATGAAAATGTTCTTAGTGTTATTAGGATGTTGCTATGTGGTTGCTAAGGTGTCCTAATTTTTTAATGGCGTTGCTATGAAAACATTGTACTGAGTGTTTATTAGGGCGTTATGCAGTTGCTAAGGTAAAAAAAAAATGTCATTGCGTTGCTATAAGTGTGTTTATTAGGGGGTTTCCATGCAGTTGCTAAGGTGTTCTAAATGGTTTCCATGGAGTTGTTATGAAAATGTTGCTCTGAGTGTTTATTAGAATGTTGCTATGCGGTTGCTAAGGCGTTCTAAATGGTTTGCATGGCACTGCTATGGAAACGTTCTGAGTGTTTATTAGGGCATTGCTATGCAGTTGCTAAAGTGTTCAAAATGACTCTCATGCTATTTCTAAGTGGTTACTAAAGTGTGCTAAATGTTTATTAAGGCATTGCTATGCAGTTGCTAAGGTGTTCTAACTGTTTCTATGTGCTGCTCTGCAGTCACAAAGGTGCTTTCATGGCATTATACAATTGCTAAGCTTTTCTGAGTGTTTTTAGGACAAATACTATACAGTTGCTAAGATGTTCTAAGTATTTTAGAGAGTTGCTGTTACAGCAATAAGCCCCACATTATTCTTCAGCCAATGTACTTCCTCAGAAACGGTTGTGGTTGCAACAAAGTGGTTGCCGAGCAACACACAGACGTAAACAAAGGTGTATATTTGTACAGTAATTTACAACAACTTCAAACACGGCTCAACCAATCAGAATCAAGAACCGGAACTATCCATTTTATAAGCAGTTATTAAGATGTTCTGAGTGTTCTATTTGTTGGCTACTAAGTTTTCATGTCATTACTAAGTGGTTGCTAAGGTGTTCTGAGTGTTTCTAGGGTGTTAACATGCAGGTGCTAGACTGTTCTAGTGGGTTCCAAATTGAAGAGACTCTATGACATTTAAGTTTTTATAACTCGGGTCCGTCCACCAATAAAAGTATGAGTTTTTTACCTATTTCATCATCCGTCAAGCAAAAAAACCATCAGGTGTCATTCATGTTTATAGCCACCAGGGGCACCGTCAGGATTTTCTCTTGGGGTACAGGAACCAGATCAAGCACCATTCTAAAAATTCACAAAATATTTCGTAATATAAGGCAATATTCAGGAAGCCAACCAATTGAACACGCAGACTATATGATATGAACTTAGCATGGCACCAAAAATGTGTTTACGACAGCATCATTAATTTGTGGAACTTGTTATCTCAGTCACATATGGCTGGAGCCGAGACACAGAGAAACGTGCGCTCAAACAAGCCTATATGCACATATATTATGCAAAATAAAGGAAGAACAAAGTAAACAGACGCTATAGGTGACAGGAAGGACTTCATTAGGGAGGGATTTCTGCTGAGCTGACAGAGACGCCCTGCTCTCTCTCATTCTCTCTCGCTGTCTTAAACACACACACGCACACATTTATGCTTCCCATCTTGTGAGAGAAACAGTGGGAATGGGAAATGGGGGTGGACAAGGAGAGAAACAGAACAAGGCCCGTCACCACACAGCAGAGGCTTTTTGTCACTTTCAGAGGAGGCCTGTAAGCGAGCTAGTGGCAGTCGCAGCGGTTGTGGGAGGCAGGGTGAGGGAAAGTTCATCTGGAGGCGCTCGGCTCCAAACGCAGCTCCAGAGACACGCGTTGACTCCAGGCTTTTGGCAGTACGACAGCAGTTAGCGCGTAGCGGGCTAATACCGCATGGTGCTTTTCACAGGCCTAATCTACACAACAACAGCGGTTAGGACAAAAACAACAGCAATGTGAGTCATGTTTATACATAGCCGTGCTGGTTTTGTTGCTTTGTTGCGCATTCTGGCTTGTTTTTCATGTCTGTTTGATGATGGGTAGGGAGGAAACCTGGAGCGCTAACCGCATGTCACAGCCAATTAGAGCGCAGCACTTTTGGGTGGTGAAACACTCGGCGGTCAATTTGAGTTCACTGCAAACTAGCTAGAATTTGCTTCGCTTTTTAAAACACAGTGAGGCGGTCGTCCGCAGCTAGGGACCTAAATTAACTCATCCTGCCAATGGGGGGTAAATTGAGAAAAATTACAATTCAATTGCTAGTCATGAAAGTGTATTTTGAATTATTTATTAAATAATATAACTGAACCAATGCAATATACTTTAATGAGGAAATGTCATTCTAGAGATAACATGCACCACCAAAACATCACGTTTTTATCATATTCCACTCATTTCTGTGGATTCCCTTATCAATAAACCCTGAATCAATATGTGATGAATTTATTATAATTCTGAAAAAAAATCCCCCTCCCCCCTCATTGCGCTTTTTCCACGCAGTGAAAGTGGACACTGATTTTTAAAACCAAAAATTAAACCTGCAAAAATTACATAAAAATCAAAGTAGAATCTTTTTTTTAAATGTGCTCAAAAAAATAAATAAAATTAAATTAAATAAATAAAATAAAATAAAAAAATAAAATAATGCATATGTACACTATTGCTCAAAAGTTTGAGAATGGTAAAACATTTTTTTTTTTTTTTTTGAGATTGGAAAGATTGGTATGGTTTTTTAAAATAAGATTATTTATGGATTTATTTTAAATTTAAAATAACTCATTTATTTGAATTTATTTTAAAGTGTAATTTATTAATTTCTTTTTATTTATTTATTAATTTTTTTGTGTAAAGAAAAATTAGCTCCTTCTATACAATAAAGTAGACACTGATTTTTAATACCAATGTATATGTGCACTATTGCTGAAAAGTTTGGGAATGGCAAGATAGTTTTTATTTTTTTATTTATTTTATTTATTGAAGCAAAACGGCTTTCTCCATACAATGAATGTGGGCACTTATTTTTAAAAACAGGCTGCAAAAATTACAAAAAACATCATAGAAGTAGTAATATTTTTAAATATTCTAAAATAAAATAAAATATTCTAAAATAAAATAAAATGTACACTATTGCTCAGAAGTTTGAGAATGGTATATTTATTTATTTATTTATTTTATTTATTTTTTGTGAAGAAAAATCTGCTTTTGCTATACAATGAAAGTAGACACTGATTTTTAATACCAATGTATATGTACACTTACATTGCTGAAAAGTTCGGGAATGGCAAGATAGTTTTTATTTGTTTATTTATTGAAGGAAAAACTGCTTTCTCCATACAATGAAAGTGGCCCCTTTTTTTAAAACAGGCTGCAAAAATTACAAAAAACATCATAAAAGTAGTAATATTTTTAAATGTTCTAAAATAAAATAAAATAAAATAAAATAAAGATTTCTTATGCATTTATTTGACAAAGTAAAATTAGTAATATTGTTAAATATTAAAATTTAAAATAACTCATTTATTTGAATTTATTTTAAAGTGTAATTTATTTCTGTGATGCAAAGCTGAATTTTCAGCATCATTACTCCAGTCTTCAGCATCACATGATCCTTCAGAAATCATTCCTGTACATCATTCAAGAAACATTTCTTACTATTACCAATGTTGAAAACTGCTGTGCAGCATTTATTTAACACATATATCTTTTATAACATTATAAATGTCACTTCTAATCAATGTAATGCCTCCTCGCTGAGTTAAAGTATTCATTTCTGACCCCATTTTTTTGAACAGTAATGTATAATATAAATAGGACATAAAATGATTTTGTTCCACATACTGTCTTTCCAGCTTAATGCGAGGAATATCTGTAATAGCTGAACTAAATTAGGCATCCTAGATACAAACTGGCCATTAAAACTTGCAATGTTTGCAACCTCAAATAAAGTCACCAGCCAACAGGCGAGTAAATAGCAGCTGTTTCGCAGGCCAGCGTTTCAAAGCACCGAAAGAGCTTCGCTACACAGCCGCAGAGCTAAAAATGAAGTTAAGATGTTGACACGCAGGGAATTCTCAGAGGGCCGGTCATCTAAAATACGGTTTCACGCGACTCAAAGTTTGCCATCATCCTTCATCAAAAACAAATTATTAACCTTTAGAAAGTAGCGCGGCTGGCAGACATTCCCGAGTTCACTCCAGGCTACAATATCTGCCAAAACTCGGCTGAAAATACACACAGGGACCATTTTCTTAACAGCTGGGAGTTCAATTAGCAGCTGATAAGCGAGCAGGGGTTGGACCCTCCAGTTTCCGATTCCTCATGAAAAGAGGAGCAGAGCGGGCCGACTCGGCACCGCGGGCCAGAATAGAAGAGTAATGTTCCTCCGCGCACAGCTGCTAACTGACAACAAAGGACTTGTCATCATGATTAATGGCCTGAGGAAGCCTCTCTTTGTTACCAGAGCAGCATTGTACTATGTTAAAGGCTATTAACGTGGGGAAAAGATGGGGAAATATATAAAAACCGAAGAGGGAGGGGACATTTATATATAAAAACGAGCACAGGAGGTGAATAAAGGGGGAAAAGTGGCTGAGTTGGAGTAAAGGGGAATCCGTGATGTAGTACGTTGGGATTTTACCACGCTGGCAGGTATAATTTGCCGATGTGGGCCACATGACAAAGAGCTATTTGTTGAATTGCTTCATATCGGTATTTGAGGTGATAAATACTCGAGGCTGGAGATCTGACGTCTGTGGAGCTGGATTTAGGAGTTCCCGGCATTCTTTTTTTGCCCCTTCGTTCTATCAGCTCTAAATGAAAAGAACTATTTATGGAGGTCGTGATGTGATGCACTGTCAGGTAAGAAGGAGTGAGAGAAGCAACTTTTCACATTGATTTTCACGTCAGCTGAAAAACTGAAAGGTTTGGGCTCTGAGGCTGCCATGGAAACTACAGGCAAAAATGCTTTCAGATTCAGCTTCGGTGATCGAGCTCCTCCTGACACAAAAGTTGGGGCAAAGAGGATGGGACTTCCTGATTGGTTGGCTTTTAAGCATGAAAATTGTTTTGGACCCCACAATGAATATGGTGCAATAATAAGATGCAGTGTAAATGTTTATTTATTTATTTTATTTTTATATATATGTATTTTTTTACTTTTTTCACCTATTTATTTATTTATTTATTTTTACTTATTTTACTTTTTTGTATTTTGACATTTTTTGGCAATGATTGGTCAGATTTTATGCATGCATATTAAGTATGCATATTATTTCAGACCCTACAATGAATATGGGAAATATAATATGATGCAATAGAAATGTCTACGCTTTTTGTAATATTTTTAACCTATTATGTATATATGTATTTACATATTTATTTATTCACTTTTTTTGTATTTTGACATTTTTTGGTAATGATTGGTCGGATTTTAAGCATGCATATAATATGGCAATATTTTTTTTTTAACTCAAACATTTCTCTATAAATACATCAAACGCTTCTGGTAAGCAGCATATTATGAAAACAGATATTAGTAATTTATGTTAATGAAATATATATATTACATCTGTAAAACCTACAAATTTGATAAACAGCTGGCTGCCAGTTTTTTTTTTTCTCAGTTAACCTAAAGCTATGCTGTAGACCTTTGTTTACACCATATGTATGTCTTCATAGGAATGAAAACAAGCCTGTGAAGGATAGAAGTAGCATATGCTCAATGGATTGTACTGATGTTTAACAACATATGGGTTATTGAGCTGATAAAACATCTCAATGAAAGTCTTTCACTAGACAAAATCTCCATAAAACAGTTTTGAAAGTTGTGAGTTGTTAAAACTACACAAGACATTTATACAGTTTGTGCCATTGTAAAGACTGTAAGTCTATCCATCCAGCCTTATTTTCATTGGTGTAAAATATGGTATCTAACCAGATTAAAGTCCAATAATTTACCTTTATAGCTCAACAGAACTTTTATTAAAGGATCAGTTAACTCCAGAATAAAAATTTCCTGATAATTTACTCACCCAATGTCATCCAAGATGTTCATGTCTTTATTTTTTCAGTCAAAAAGAAAATGACAGTTTTTGAGGAAAACATTCCAGGATTTTTCTCCATATAATGGACTTAAGTGGTGACCAACGGGCTGAAGGTCCAAATTGCAGTTTCAATGTAGCTTCAAACGGCTCTCTACACGATCCCAGCCGAAGAATAAGCGGCATTTTGACCGTGTCGAGTAATCGGCAAAATACCGGAAGTGGCGCATTCCACGCATTAAACCCATTTAAAAATCATAATAAAACATAATGCTATTAAGAATTTACAAATGCTATGACTCAATTAAATAAATATATGCGATGCAGGTTTAATATGTGAGCTATAATTATTTACATGCGTGTAGGTTAGAAGAAAACATTATCTTTCTACACATGCTAAGTGTTAATCGCGATTTCAAAATAAAAGTTTAAGCCCTCACTCTGAGTTTACACGTTTTGATGTCCACATAGTCAAGAAATTACAGTGACTGTAGTTATTTTTTCATAAAGAAATGGCCAAAACGTTAAAGATTAAGTAGACATTTGAATTAAAAGTTGTTTAGTCAATATTAAACACAGATTAGATCGTGTATTGTAGCGTTGTTGAAGTGTAAAAACAATCGTCAGGCCGTTGGCGCCCTCTGCAGTCACTGTTATAATGCCTAATGTTCATTATCTGTATTGTTTATAATACATTATGTATTTTAACAGTTTTGTTTAGTAAAACCTGATTACTTGATTTTGATACTTTATTTCAACTAATTATTATTGCCTAATTGCTATTATATATGTATTTTAAGTCAGGTCTATTTTCATTACTAATATATATATATATATATATATATATATATATACACACACACACACACACACACACACACACACACACACACACACGTTGTGTTTACATGTTTTATGGGGACATTCCATAGGCGTAATGGTTTTTATACTGTACAAACCGTATTTTCTATCACCCTACACCTACCCTACACCTAAACCTAGCCCTCACAGGAGACTGTGCACACTTTTACTTTCTCAAAAAAACTCATTCTGCATGATTTATAAGCCTGTTTCCTCATGGGGACCTCACAAATGTCCCCACAAGGTCAAAATTTACTGGTATTACTATCCTTGTGGGGACATTTGGTCCCCATAACGTGATAAATACCAGGTGCACACACACACACACACACACACACACACACACACTACGAATTACACTATTAATAGCAATTTAAAACGCACTAAGTATTAATGAGCTGCTGGGTTCATGAATATTAATCACGTTATCTGCGATCACTCAAACTGATTTGCTGAAATCAGAACAGGGATGATAATAGGTGAGCCCCAGCCAATAAGATTACCGTTTGCATGTTAGATCCGCCTACTACCGCAAAAACCGGCAGTTCTTAAAAGGAACTCCAGAGTAAAATACAACAAAGAATATCGTTTACGTGTAGCGTGTCAATTCCGCATGGTATAAGACTATGTCGCTCTGTATTTTTCTTTGCATGTGTGAGATAAAGTGACGGCTAGTCCTTCACACTAGAGTTTACGGTTCGTCAAATACAGGTATGCTGCATGCGCATCCATTCAGATGAACTGAAAAATAAAATTATAATTATATTATAATAAATTATAATAATTCCTGCTTTTTTGTCAGTAATGGTAACAGCGTTGTAACAGGGGAAACAGTAATTCCTTTGATTACTTGTTACTGAAATAATACTGTATATAATTATCATATTACTTGAATAATCGTCAGAATAATCAACAGATTACTCATTTACCAAAATAATCGTTAGTGACAGCCTTACTTTGGAGAGCGATTTGCAGGGAGGATCTTATGCTATATCCGAAATCACCTACCCTACCTTTATATCTCAAAGTCTGTACTTTAATAAATCTCCCGAGCAACCTATGAGCAATACCAAGAGCCCAACTTTTCCTCACAACTTCAGCCATACGTCATGCTCACCCTTGGCAGCTGTGTTTTTTTTAGTCTTGTCAGGAACGAGCTTTAATTCCACTCCCTTAACGTAAATGATCTAAAGGGCTTTTTTGACGTTAAGTAAATGTCTTGTCACGTCCAATCGGTCTGCGCCGGCTAAAACACTGGCGTAATCAGTCAAATTCAGCAGGCTTGTTTTTCACATTCTGGAATTTCTGACATATATGTCTTTCTCACATCTTCATTGGGTATTCAGTCAGGCGCGCGTCTGGGTTGCCATTTCCCTATTGCGTTCTGGCAGTTGTGGTCTGAAGGAGCGGCCGACCCTGGCCTCGGAGCAGACAGCTTTCCCCTGACTGGACCCACCAGGGACATCACTGCAGCGCCGCTTTAAGCGAGAGGAAAATGAGAACCTTAGACACAGTGTCACACGGCCCATGAACTGTAGAATAGCCTCTGCACCGATAAGACAACCCTTTCTGACATGGGAATATTTGAGGAGTCTTTCATATGACAGGTCTAGTGGAACGCGGCCTTGAAGGGTCAAATGGAAAGATTTCACGCATGTTTATGCCGGACGGGTCGGAGCGCCATGCTAGAGGAGCTCTGTGAAGGAACACAGGTTACGTTTCTGTTCTTCAAATCAAGTCTTAGACAGGTTTCGTTGGTTCTTCGGTTCGTACTTTTCCATGCACACCAGTCCAAAACAATTAGTTGGTTCAGAAACATTGTTTCTGCATCGGCTGCTCCTCCTTGGTGGCACACGCGTGTCAGGATGGAGCTGAGCTGTCAGGGTTATTCTGAGAAACACGGCTTGCGTCAGCTGGCACAGCTGAGACAGATGCGAGACTCATCCGTGTGATATTCATCTCGAGCGCCCAAAGCGCCATCCTCCAAATCTCTCACGAAAGCCTTTGAAGCAAGTCTTTGATGTCTCATCATTCTCTAATTAGTTGCATTGTCATGGTTATCACTCATTAGATTCAACTGGGGTTGTTCAAGTGTTGAGTCTTTAATGGATACTCGCAGTTATTGTGGCTCATTGGTTGAAACTTGAAGACCTAAAAGTCATAGGTTCTCTCGTCAACAAAAAAAAAGATCCGTCAATCAGGAAGACAAGACAAAAAAACGAAGGGAAAAAATAGGTTTTTTCCCTTGAATAAAATACTAAAACACTGACAGAAACTACAGCATGAAGTTTTCATTTTTTTATATATAAAGTAATACAAAAAGAGTTGGAATATTAGCTTTTTTGTGACTAACTTTGAATTAAATGTTATTTTCATTGACTGAAATTAAACAAATATAAAATTAATGACTATTACGAAATATTGACTAAATTTATAACGTATTTTTGTGAAAGGACAAAAACGATACTTAAAAATTTTTAATGAAAACTGTTGATGAAATATAGTTGCAAAAAATAAATAGTTTCCGTAACATTGAAATAAAAACAGACAGTAAATACAAAAAAGATTTTGTTTTTGTTAAATGGTAAAATGTTTAAATTAATGCCAAAAGGTTTTGAATATTCTCTTTTTTGTGCTTAATTTTGTATTCTATTCTAAAATGTTTTCATTGACTAAAATTAGATGAGTAAAACAGACTAAAATGAATGAATATGACAAAATATTTACTCAATTTAAAACATTTTCGTGAAAGGACAAAACGATAATTATTAAACACTTTTAAAGAAAAAATACTGTTGACAAAATATAAGGGGAAAAAACACTTTCTTAAAGAACCAAGCCCTCAAAAATTGTAAAGAATGAATTAATTAATTAATTAATAACTAAATAAATGCACTGGTTTCATGTCTTCAAATAAAGTCCCTGTACTTTACAATGGTCCCTGTACCAATATCTTACAAGTTACTTAGAAAAGTTAGTGTTAAAGAAATAATTCATTATTTAATTTAATAAATAATTATCTGGTTTAGATCAGATTTGCGGAATGCATAGTGTGAATCATTTGATTCAGACTGGGACTTTGGAGTGGGTTTTTGAATCATTTGGTTTAAATCCAGACCATGGAGCGTGTTTCGCGAATCATTTGGTTTAGATTGGGACTGCAGAGCGCATATCACAAATCATTTGATTCAGGTTGGGACTTCGAAGTGGGTTTGCGAAATATTTGGTTTAGATCGGGACCGCGGAGCACGTATTGCGAATCATTTGATTCAGTTCGGGACTTTAAAGTGGGTTTGTGAATCATTTGATTCAGATCGGACTTTAAAGTGGGTTTGTAATCATTTGGTTTAGATCACCGGAGCACGTTGCGAATCATTTGATTCAGTTGGGACTTTAAAGTGGGTTTGTGAATCATTTGAGTCTCGGGACTTTAATTTGAATCATTTGATTCAGATCGGACTTTAAAGTGGGTTTGCGAATCATTTGATTCAGATCGGACTTAAAGTGGGTTTGCAATCATTTGGTTTAGATCGACTTCAAAGTGGGTTTGTGAATCATTTGGTTTAGATCTGGACTTGGAGCATGCTAATCATTTGATTCAGATCGGACTTTAAAGAGGGTTTGCGAATCATTTGGTTTAGATCGACTGGAGCAAGTATCACAAATCATTTGGTTTAGATCGACTGCGGAGCAAGTATCACAAATCATTTGATTCAGATCAGGACTTCAAAGGGTTTTAAATCATTTGGTTTAGATTGAGACTGCGAAGGGCATCTGCGAATCATTTGATTCAGATCGACTTTGAATTGGGTTTGCAGATCATTTGATTCAGATGGGCTTAGAAGTGGGTTTGAGAATCATTCGGTTTAGATCGGCACTTCAAGTGGGTTTTAATCATTTGGTTTAGATCGACTGGCATGTATTGCAATCATTTGATTCAGTTCGGACTTTAAAGTGGGTTTGTGAATCATTTGATTCAGATCGGACTTTAAAGTGGGTTTGAATCATTTTTTAGATCGACTTCAAAGTGGGTTTCGAATCATTTGGTTTAGATCGGACTGTGGAGCAACTATCACAAATCATTTGATTCAGATCAGGACTTCAAAGCGGGTTTGCAAATCATTTGGTTTAGACTGAGACTGCAAAGGGTATATTGCAAATCATTTGATTCAGATCAGGACTTCAAGTTTGAGAATCATTCGGTTTAGATCGGCACTTCAAGTGGGTTTGCTAATCATTTGGTTTAGATGACTCATGGAGCATGTATTGCTAATCATTTGATTCAGTTCGGGACTTTAAAGTGGGTTTGTGAATCATTTGATTCAGATCGGACTTTAAAGTGGGTTTCCTAATCATTTGGTTTAGATCGGACTTCAAAGTGGGTTTGCAAATCATTTGGTTTAGATTGGGACTTCAAAGTGGGTTTGCTAATCATTTGGTTTAGATCGGACTGTGGAGCAACTATCACAAATAATTTGATTCAGATCAGGACTCTGCGGGTTTGCAAATCATTTGGTTTAGACTGAGACTGCAAAGGGTATATTGCAAATCATTTGATTCAGATCAGGACTTGAAGTGGGTTTGCAAAGCATTTGATTCAGATTGGGACTTCAAGTGGGTTTGCAAATCATTTGGTTTAGATCAGGACTGTGGAGCAAGTATCGCAAATCATTTGATTTAGATTGGGCACATAATTACACAAAATATCAAATAATTAAAGACTGCTTAAGAAACTACGTTACGTATTGTGTGTTTGCACAGAAAATAGCACCATAAAAGTAGTCTATATGACTTTATTTTCTAAGCTATTTATGTTGGGAACAGACCAAAATTCTTGTTCAGATTTACTGAAAAGCTTTGAAATCTCAATTGAGCTTGTTTGCATCAGTTATGAGACATGCAGGAATTCCTCATGCAACAAGCATGAGCTTCATAGCTATTTCATAGCTACAGCACAAACTTTGGGTAAAATCTGTTAAATAAATACTACCAATAATTCCTTTAATTGCTTCCAGCAAGATCACCTGTAACTTTCAAGAGCTAAAGTAAGGACAGAAGCTGAAAAACATCTTAGCTAAATGAATTTCTGTAGGGAGGCAGCCACAAAACTGTTGATCTGAGACGGCGCCAAGCACTCATAAATACCGTTATGTACGTAAACAGAGAAAGACAGAATAATGCCCAAGGTCTTGTGGGCAGGGATGGCTGTAGCCAGCATCATTTGGCAGATGGGGCAAGGTGATATCACCAGCTGTTGCTGGCCCATAAGCTGGAGTGGAGACGAAACATTAGATTACGGTCTGTTGGGGAGAATAAAGCTTAGACGCAGCACTCACACTGAGTAATAGTGAAGCACCAGGTGTGAAAGTTAAGAAAGCTTCGATATCATGATTTCTAATGCAGCGTGAGACAATTATGCAGGTCATATTATTCAAGGTTGAAAGGCATAAAATTGACCATTTCCGAATATCTCTTCTGTATCTTGAGGTTCAGTTGCATTTTGCGCTGTATGTGTGGATATAATGAATGTGGATCGCTAATGAATATGCTTCGCCGCTCGGGTCGCGCAGGAAAACAATTAAACGGGATTCGTTGTTTTCATTGTTCGCGGCACCAAAACCCTGAAAAGGAAAAGACCAAGGCATGTTATGAATTCTCTGCCAAACGTTCTGCCGTAATTAAAGCGGCCGAATTGCAATTATTAGGACCTTTCTTCCCATCCTTCCCACGCTGCAAAAACAAAAAGATAAAGAAAAACCCTGGGCAGCTATAATCAGAACTTTTCTCAAATGTTGAAATTGCGAGTGGGAGAATGGGGCCTTGGTCGAGCGCAAGTCCTCAAATGAAAGCTTTGAGGATGGGTGTTCCCAATCTTTCACAAACGAGCAGCTCTGGCGATCTCTCTCTGCGTTTAGAGCAGCTTATCTCTGTTCCCAGCTCTAATGCTAAGATAGGAGTCTGCTGTAAGAGAAGGAGCACAAAACCTCAGTGAGTGTACAAACACGCCATGCACGGACTGGAAATTTCCATAGGTGACGTATGTTACAGGATACGACAAAGGCTGGAGACGAAAGGGGGGCGGATGAGATGCATAACTGTATTTGGGAGGTCAAAGGTCAAGAGGTCAAAACCAAAAAATTAGCCCAATAAACCAAAGTTGATCAACATGAAGAGTGGATTTGCAAATCATTTTGGAGTGGGTTTGCAAATCATTTTGTTTAGATCGAGACTGTGGAGCATGAATTGTGAATCATTTGATTCAGACCAGGACTTCGGAGTGGGTTTGTAAATCATTTTGTTTAGATCTGAACTAGGGAGCATGTGTCGTGAATCATTTGATTCAGATCGAAGTTCTGAGTGAGTTAGCGAATCATTTGGTTTAGATCAGAACTGCGGAGCGGGTCTGCAAATCATTTTGTTTAGATCGGGACTGTGGAGTGTGTATTGTGAATCATTTGATTCAGATTGGGACTTCAAACGGGTTTGCAAATCATTTTGTTTAGATCAAGACTGTGGAGCATGTATTGTGAATCATCTGATTCAGATCAGGAATTTGGAGCGGGTTTGTGAATCATTTTGTTTAGATTGTGACTGGGGAGCATGTATTGTGAATCATTTGATTCAAATATGGACTTCAGAGCAGGTTTGTGAATCATTTTGTTTAGATCGAGACTGTGGAGCATGAATTGTGAATCATTTGATTCAGACCAGGACTTCGGAGTGGGTTTGTAAATCATTTTGTTTAGATCTGAACTAGGGAGCATGTGTCGTGAATCATTTGATTCAGATCAGGACTTCAGAGTGGGTTTGCAAGTCATAGATTGTGACTGCAGAACACGTATTGTGAATCATTTGATTCAGATCGTGATTGCGAAGCGCATAGTGCAAATCATTTGATTTAGATCGGGACTTCGGAGGGGGTTTGCGAATCATTTAGTTTAGATCGGGACTTCAGAGCATCCATCGCAAATCTTTTTTTAAACAGTGCAAAACATCAAACCATTAAGGCTGTACAGTTATAAAAACAAAATAAACTGTGACTGTTTATGTTGACTCTAAAAAAAAACTGTTGTTCATCAACCACCTCATTGGCCTCAATTCGTCACACAACTTGTGTCCTGTGTTTAAACTGTTTGGCAAACTCACCATGACAGTGTCCGGGGTGCAGACAGCAGGCACATCTCATGGATAGTGTTGGTTTCTCTGCCCGTGCGTTCTTATCCCCAGTGCCAGATCACTGACAGGACCTGACACCCAGCTGATCCGGGTGCCAGACAGTGACACACCAATGCTGCGAGTGCCACGGGTCTTTCTTCCAGACGGGGGTCGTCCATTTGAGTGTTAAGGACTGTCAGAAGCACAACACGACAATGACAGGCCAGCGCTTTTCTCTACGCCTCTATTGACCGGACTCTGACGTGCCCAGAGAGCGGCTTTCAATGATGGAAATGCAGTTCTGCTGTGGGACGCACTGTGAACTGACAGGAGATATTCATAGTGTGGAATCCTTTGGAGTCGTGTTTAACTATTCCCGAGGAACTGAGATTGGAGATGGATTGCGGTAAATG
Organism: Labeo catla; assembly: GCA_012976165.1. Lineage (NCBI taxonomy): Eukaryota > Metazoa > Chordata > Actinopteri > Cypriniformes > Cyprinidae > Labeo > Labeo catla. The sequence goes on from VONZ01000112.1 coordinate 1,240,427, forward strand.
AGCGCAGGAGGTCACGGGAACTTAAGATAAACGCAGATTCACCATATTCATGCATGCAAATATTCAGCACATGAAATAACTATTCATAGGAGACCCCCAGCGCTCCAGGAATATTCAGGAGTATCAACGTTTCTATACGTATCCCTCAATATCCTCCGCATAATTTTTCCTTCTTTTCATGTGTCCATAACTGGAATTAATTCTTAAAGGGATAGTTCACCCTAGATAGATCTAGATATTCAAATATTTATTTACAGATAGATAGATAGATAGATAGGAGACAAAACATTCAAATATATATTTATAGATAGACAGATAGATGATAGATATAGATAGACAGATAGATACACAGAAAGGAGACAAAACATTCAAATATCTATTTAGATAGTTCAAATATAAATTTATAGATCGATAAATATTAAAATACCTGTTAAATATCAAATATTAAAATGTTAAAAAACATTCAAAATACATTAAAATTGTATATGTAAAATTATATATAAAATATATTTTTTTATATTATCTCACTTAAAAAATGACCAAATAAATAATTAGTTAACAAAATTGAACAATATATAAAATAATGTTTTTGTCACTTTGAATAAACTATAAATGACCAATAATTTAAATTCTACACATTTTTGACTCAATAATTTAAAAACTAGTGAGTAAAATTGATTATTTTTACAAGTTAATTTATAAATCATAACAATACACTACATAAATATATATATATATATAATAATAAGATTATATTTAACAGTCTTATTATTGTCAGACCCCTTGGACCGTTCTGTGTTGGTTTTGCCCTTGTCACACCCCCGTTGGACTTATGTTGGTTTCTCCCTTGTGTCCATATATGGTTTTCCTGTTCCGTTTCTTGTTAAGTCTTTATTGGTTTATTACCCACACCTGTCCTTGTATGGTTTGCACCCCTTTATAAGTTGTATTCAGTTCAGTGTTTGTCGTCGGACCTTGTTGTAAGTTTGGTGTGTGTCGTCCTGCTGTTCCTGTTTACCCTGGTTTTTGGATTATATTAAAGACTGTTTACTATATTTCGTCTTCGTTTGTCTCTATCTGACACAACTGTGACAATTATATTTAACAGAGTTTAGTATTAGTAAAAGTTTTATTATAAATATTATTAGTGTTTTTATTTATTAATTTAAAAAATTTTAAGAAAGCATTAAATGATGACGGGGTAATGTAAAAATATATGAAACGTGCATGCACGTTAAAATCTAATTTGGCTGATATATATTATATCCATCAATAAATTTAAAGAAATGACAACGACATATTTTGCATCCCTAGTTATAACATGATGTGGTAGACTTTTGGTACAAATACCTTTTTTGAAATACTAATATCTACCATTAAAAGGACAGTTCAATGATGGAAATGCTACGCCTACATCCTATGTCATCTGCTGGAACGCCACTCTCTCATGAATGTGAGTACGAGATAATGGTTTTTAAAGTTTTAAATATTCTTACAAAAATGCATTGATTCACTTTATTAACCACTGGAGCAGTGTGGAGTACTTTTTATGATAGATGGATGGACTTTATTTTGCTTTAAAATCTCAACACCCATTCACTGCCACTATAAAGCTTAGAAGAGCCAGCACATTTTTTAATATAACTCTGATTGTATTTGTCTGAAAGAAGAATGGCTTGAGGGTGAGTAAATCATAGGGTAATTTTCATTTTTGGGTGAACTATCCCTTTAAGATAATGATATGTACACTTAAATAAGGTATTTCTGAAAGTGTACTGCCTTTTTTTAATCAGAGATTTATGTAGTTAATTGCTTGACATGCATGGTCACTACAACCTGTAATTACTGAGAGCATATCCTTGTTGAGTGAACTGAGAATTCCTGCTCCTAATTCAGTGTATTTCTGCACAAATACGTGACATATTTTGCATCCCTAGTTATAACCTAGTTATAACATGATGTGGTAGACTTTTGGTACAAATACCTTTTTTGAAATACTAATATCTACCATTAAAAGGATAGTTCAATGATGGAAATGCTACGCCTACATCCTATGTCATCCGTTGGAAGGCCACTCTCTCATGAATGTGAGTACGAGATAATGGTTTATAAAGTTTTAAATATGGATATTTTTCTTACAAAACCGCATTGATTCACTTCAGAAGGCCTGTATTAACCACTGGAGCAGTGTGGAGTACTTTTTATAATGGATGGATGGACTTTATTTTGCTTCAAAATCTCAACACCCATTCACTGCCATTATAAAGCTTAGAACAGCCAGCACATTCTTTATATAACTCTGATTGTCTGAATTAAGAATGTCATATACAACTAGGATGGCTTAAGGGTGAGTAAATCATAGGGTAATTTTCATTTTTGGGTGAACTATCCCTTTAAGATAATGATATGTACACTTTAGGGGTAAATAAGGTATTTCTGAAAGTCTTTTTTTTTTTTTAAATCAGAGATTTATGTAGTTTATTGCTTGACAGAGGTGGTCACTACAACCTGTAATTACTGAGAGCATTTCCTTGTTGAGTGAACTGAGAATTCCTGCTCCTAATTCAGTCTATTTCTGCACAAATACGTGACCATCTAAAATGTCTCACAAAACCGTAAGCACGTCATCTGAAGTGCATATATACTCTCACTTTCAATGTGATTCCAGCACAGTTCATTAGTTCAGATTGCATAACTATGCAAATGAGTAAACGGTTTTACCGCTGTAATTACACTACAGGGATTCGCGAGATAAAAAAGAATTATATAAAACCCTGAGCACGAAAGTTTAACATCTGCTCGATGAAATAATTAACCCACGAGCTCTGTTTCACTGTCGATGTGTCGTCTGAACCTTGAGGGAAGTTGGGAAAGGTTCTGTGTCAACCTCAGAGGATTCAAAGCGAGACTTTGTAATGCCGGCTCCTTTTTGTAATCTTGTTTGTATTGTCTTTTCGTAGCCAGAAGCCAAAAGTTTGTCGAAGAGGACAACTGTGTTAAAAGAGACGACATTCAATTTGCGGGAAAACAGCGTTCCTTGGTCTATGTCCTCTGTTATCTCGGGGGCGATGTGTTTTTTTCCACTTCATGAATTAAAAGGCGAGTCTTTAAATCAAATCTGTTCTTCCACAGCATATTGGGAATCTCAGGAACAGACCCTCAGGCGGTAAAAAAGGAAAAAAAGAAGTCTGGGCTTAGCATGCATGCTAACATGTGCTACGCTCAGTTTAGACACAACTGACACGATCCATAGACTCAACCGCATACATTAAACACCTCAATGAAGTGCTGTGCACAATATTGGACACCGCTAAGACTGATTACCTCCGGGTTTGTTTTGACAGGAGCAGCGGACGTGTCCGAAACTATGCTTTTGCGCCTTAACGCCACTTCGCTATAAGGACCTGTTCGGCTTAGCCGTGTAAGACAGTACATCTTTCCTGTCCCGGGTTGACACGCAGTACTTTATTTTCTCTGGTTTTAGCTCATTTAGAACTAACCCAAGGGCTATGAAAGTAATTATAAGCAATGATGAAGTCATCCTAGTCCATAAATTCTCAGAGAGATTCCGTATGAATTAATTGGTTTGTACAGCATTGATACTGCAGCGCTCTCGGGAGTCAACGTGCACAAAGCAAAGCGTTCGCTGTTGCCCTCTTATTATAAAGCCTATAAGCAGTTGCTTAATTTTAGATGCAGTATCAGTAATGAATCGGGTTCACATTTCGGTCATTTGGCACCTGACGGACTGCTGGATTTGTTTCAGAATAATAATTGCCTGGGAAAAGCTTAGAGGCGGTGGAAAAATGACAGTAGGGAAAACATCAAGTCAAGTATTTTGCGTTTTCCAACTGCAATTTTTTTTTTCTCAATGCTTAATAAAAATATTAAATTTTTCACATTCTTTAGAACCTGGAAAGTTTTACGTGCATCTAAAAAAATCATTTAAGATGTTTAAAAAAAACATGCGGGTCAATTTAAGAAGGCATTTGTCTGATTATTACACGACAAGCAGTTCTTGTGTCATGCACTGCTTTTTATCTTCATTTTTATCATCAAAATGCCCTTTTCCTCTCGTTTGATCTTTCATCTTTTATTATTTATCAAAACCCACTTTAGATAGAGCACAAATGAAATGCAAAGACTTTAAATGATTTAAGATGACCAAGATCAAAAACGTGCCATGGAGGAACTGTATAATAGAGTTCAACCAAACTTTTTTGTTTTTAAGGTTCTCAACTGGTTTTTCTCTTTTTAGAGCCGAAAGGATCGCATTGAACTGTCGTTGTATGGAAAAGAGCTATTTCTTTTTTACATACAGGTTCTCATACAGGGTTGGAACAACATTCAGGTGAGTAAATAATGATAGAATTTAAAGGGATAGTTCACCCAAAAATGAAAATTACACCATGATTTACTCACCCTCAAGCCATCCTAGATATACAAGGCTTTCTTCTTTCAGATGAATACAATCAGAGTTATGTTAAAAAAGTCCTCGCTCTTTCGAGCTTTATAATGGCAGTGAATGGGCGTTGAGATTTTGAAGTCCAATAAAGTGCATCCATCCCTCATAAAAGTAGTCCAAACAGCTTTAAAACATTGTGTTTCAATATATATCTACACACACACACACACACATATATATTATATATATATAATTTGCCTATATTTCAATTTAGTGAATAACTATTTTAACATACAGTTATACAAAAAAAAACTAATGAAAATTTTTAATGTCTTGCATTTTTGTTTTGAATTCAAGCATTTCATGTTTTTGATTTTATATCAATATTTTAAAATCCAATTTTGTGAAGAGTTTTTGTGCAAAAACAGATAACTGTTTTTATTTTTTTGCCACTACCGATATTTAATATTCCACACAAACTTAAAAAAACTTAAAACCAATACTGATCATTTTTCATACATCATGCATTTTATATATAATGTACATTACAAAAAAATTACATTTTAGAAACTTTCCTAAAGATTACATTTAGATTACATTAAATATTACAAAATACACATACATTTGTATTTAGTAGATTTGACTTACAAAAGTCTAATGGTGAACTAAAAATTAATTTGTAAAAAGAAAAATATATATATATATTTTTTTGTCACTTTAAATAAACAAATGACCAAAATTCTTTATTACTTTGTCTCAATAAATGGAACACTTAGAACTAAAATGAATAATTTTTACAAATTAATTTATGCATCACAAAACTATAATGTACAATATGAAAATGTATATTTTAGAAATTTGCTAAAGATTAGATTTAGATTACATTAAGATTACAAAACAGAAATATATTTGTAGTAATTTAGCAATGTGGATTTGACTTACAAAAAACAATTTGCTGATTCAACTTAAAATAATTTGTTACCCGGCTGCCATAAAATTTTAAGTTCAGTCAACTCAAAAAACAAAAGTGACAACTTAGATATTTCAGTTTGTTCAACTGAAAATTTTAAGGCAGCTGGGTAACAAGCCCAGCTTTAAAGTTTAACAAACCAAATTGTTTGTTTAGTCAACTCAGATATCTACGTTTTCACTTAGTATGACATTTCAAGTTGACTGTACTTAAAATTTTAAGTCTGCAGGGTGACAAATTATTTTAAGTTGACTCAACAAATTGTGTTTTTTACAGTGTAGATTATTCAAGGTATCATTAATGCACATGAACAGTGCAAAGTTTGTTTTAAATATCATCTACATGAGGGAGGGAGTTATGAGCAGGCCCAAATGTGAAGAGGTCTGCAGTGTGGTCTGCTATGAACAGCTGTGGGCACAGCCGCCTTTAACACCAGTCAAAAGGACAGGCTCTTTTTTTCTCCCTGCATCTCTGTGACTCAGAGTACCTTTCGACTCGCTCTGCTCCCATCCATTTTTCAGGCCTGGCAGAGCTGGCGTGAGTCGGGCCTTGATGGACAGCCCGCAGCTCAGGACCCAACATTACCCGCTCCCTTTCTCCTGGAGCTTGGTGGAGGGAAGATAATTGACAGCAAGCTCTTTTTATTTTTTCCCCGCTTTCTTTCCTTCCACACTTCTCGCAGCCCGGAAAGACATCCTCTGGTGGAATAAAAGTGTGCCTATCGAAATCCCAGCAGAGACCGCTTGTTATCTACTAACAAGATATCTTAACTGTGGATTGAGTGGTGTGTGGAGGGGGAAACTCTACGGGGGGACGGGAAGCTCTCGGAAACATTAAGATGTCTCCTCGCCACGCTCTCAGTCTGTCTGCTATGGAGATGGAGTTATGCCCTGATGCATTACGTACGCGCCTGACAGATGGGTGAAAGCGAGCGAGATTTTTAGCTTTATATTGGGCCGTCGTTAGCCGGCCTGTCATGTGTGAACTGTAATTAAGCCAAAGGAGAGCAGCACATATGTCATTCAATCTCATCATCGCTCGATAATTCAGCATCTCGCTACAACATTCAAGTTGTGCTACAAAATACATAAATACATGATAATGTATACAGTACTGTGTGATGGTAGAAATGTGTCAGCCAGGAGAAAAAGTCCATGGTGGACATGTGAGATCTACAGAGAGATGAGAAAAATAATGTTATTTAAGTACAATCTAAAACTTAATTTAGTTGTTTACAGTTAACAATCTGAATTTAGACTTAAATTCATAATAGTATATATAATATATAATATTAATTTGAATGTTCTGCATTTTTCTTTTGAATTCAGATGCTATATAAATGTATATAAAATATATAATATATGACACATTATATGTATACACTAATATGAAATAATAATGAATAATTAATGATTAAACTAATAACGATTTAAATAAGTATTTTAATAAAATGCTATTTAATATAACATTAACAGTAACTATTTATATATAGATAATATTGCATTGAAATTTAATATGCAGCGATAATATTAACTTTGGTTTTTTTAATTCAAGTGTTACATAAAGATGATTTTCATTTCTTAATTTCTTTATGAATTAATATGATTTTTGGATGTCTATCAAGCTCCAAATAAAAGAAAATAATTACAATAAAAAAGTATCTCTTTAATTTGTAGTTATTAAATTAATAATAATAAAGGCATTGCCACAGTTTTTATGCAAATATATAAAATTATTAAAAATATACATTAAATACAAGTAAATAGTTAACAACTAGCAAATAAACTGTTAATTCAATGGTATTTAATGTATTAATATTTAATAAAAATCCAAAAAATATACAATGACTTATATTTTTCACAGTAATAGTATTTTAATGTTTTTGTTCAAATTCAAGTGTTGCGTAATGTAAAGATGTTTTTCATTTCTTTCTTTTTTATGAATTAATATGATTTTTGGATGTCTATCAAGCTCCAAAAAAAAAAGAAAGAAAATAATTGCGATAAAAAGTACCTTTTATTTGTAAAGTTATTAAATAATAATAATAAAAAACAGGCATTGTCACAAAGTTATATATATAAATATACAAAAAAATAAATAAATACATTTAATAAATGTTTTAAATAGTGAATAAATAAATAATGCTATTTAATATATTAACATTTAATAAAAAATTAAATATACACAATTACTTATATATAAATATTTTTCATTGAATTATAAGTAAACATAACTATATTTTAATATACAATGATTTAAATTTTATTAATATTTTAAGATTTTTAGATTATAGATTTTTTTATTTTATAGTGATATTTTAAAAATCTACGAAAAAAATACAATTATATATGTATATATATATATATATATATATATATTCAATTCAATTAAAAAAAATAACTATTTTAACATACAATTATACAAGAAAATTCAATTAAATTTTTTAATGTATTGCATTTTTGTTTTGAATTCAAGCATTTCATCATGTAAAGATGTTTTTCATTTTATATCGAAATTTTAAAAACCTACGTTATATATATATTTATATAACATATGAAGTTTATTTGCAAAAACAGATCAAAAACAACTCTGTTTGTCAAAAATCATGAAATAAAAACGTGTTTATCTTATAATTCAATTTATTTATATTTTATTTGTTTAGATTTATTTTTTATACTTTTACTTTTTTTATTTTAACATACAATGATACAAAACACACACACACACACACGCATACATATATATATATATATATATATAATATCTAATAATTAACATTTGAATTCAAACAAAAATGCAGAACATTCAACATTCAAATTAATATTATATATAATACTTTATATTTTATATAATAATTGTGTTTAACTATTAATTAGAGAACTGAATTATTAGATGTTAAATATATATATATATATATATATATATATATTTATCAGCCCCTTCTAATGCAAGAAAGTTACTAATGATGTTGTTAAATGTGGTTTCATTCATTTTTTTTTTTGGCCTGTGCTGTAATTGTAAGCACCAGTGAAGACTGTGAAGAGAAAGTGTGGAGTCACCAAGCTCCTCTAATGACTGTCTCGTCCAGGTCAGCCAACTGTGTTTTTTGCCTTTCTAGCTCTCTTCTTTGATCTGATAACGCTTTGGCATATTAACCAGAGAAACCTTGGGGTTACGTTGGATGTGAAATCTATTTTTAAAGATGTGTGGGTGGAGATAGCTCCCTCTTAATTAAACCTGAGAGCCCTCATGTCCTGTTATTAACTTTGTTACGTATGAAACAGCTCTGTGAAGCCAGAAAAGAGCCGAATTCACTAAACAGTTTGCACCAATTTAGTGTGGATTTCAGTGCAAAACAAGTGCTGATCCATACGCATTTAACTCCTGAAATTATCTTTAAACATCACTATTTTCATAGCAAACACAACTCCATACAAACTCCGAATCATGTCGCTTTATAGATAATATTTAAAGTTCTGGGGAAAAAAGATACATTAGATTCACAGCTCATTTAGAACATTCAGAATCAGATCTAACCAAAAAATGACTCACGCTTCATGTGAACCACTCTGAACAATTCAAGGCTGAATCGTTCTGTGAAAAAATAAATAAATAAATAAAAATAAAATTATATATATATATATATATATATATATATATATATATTTAATATCTAATAATTCAGTTCTCTAATTAATAGTTAATTAAACACAATTATATAAAATATAAAGTATTATATATAATATTAATTTGAATGTTCTGCATTTTTGTTTGAATTCAAGTGTTATAGAATTTTTTTTTTTCCATTTTTCCTTTTTTTAATTAATATGGCTTTTGGATATATATACATTATAAGTAAATATATAAAATCATTACATATATAAAATATATAAATATATGAATATGAAATAATATTAACTAATGATAAAACTATTAAATGATTCAAATATATATAAATGATTCAAATATATTAATATCAATAATAACTACATTTTTTGTTTTATATATATATATATATATATATATAAAACATTTGAAGTTTTGAAAAGAAGAAAAAGATTCATTAGATTCACGGCTCATTTAGAATCAGAGCTAACCGAAAAATGACTCATGCTTCATGTGAATCACTCTGAATGATTCAAAGCTGTTTCACGAATCAAGTCAAATCAAGTATATACATTATATAAATAATATATTCAATAATAATTAATAACTAATGCTTCAGTTCTCAGTTCTATAATTAAGAGTTAATTAAACACTACTATATATTAAAATAAATATATAAAATATAATGTATTATATGTAATATTAATTTAAATGTTCTGCATTTTTGTTTTCATTTCAGGTGTTATATAAAAGTAAAGGTTTTTTTTCCACATTTAATAATTTTTTTTAATAAATATGACTTTTGGATACATACATTGTATGTAGATATATAACATTGTTAAATATGGAGGGCCAAATTACTCAAAATTAAATAATTAAATAAATGTTGAAATATATAAATAATTCGTTAAATGCATCATTTAATTATTGAAAGCATAAATAAATGTATAAATATTTATTTATTTAAATATATTTTTTATTTAATTATTTATTAATTTAAGTATTTATTTATTTAAATATATTTTTATTTAATTATTTATTTATATATTTATATATTTATTTATTTACGCATTTATTTATTGCCTCCACATTTCATTTTGAGGTTTGCGGTTGTCGGCATGTCACTCAACAATAGTGGGCGTCACCTTTCCAGCTCGATTACTTTGGTCTTTCTAGTTCAATATTTATACATTTATTTATGCTTTCAATAATTAAATGAAGCATTTGACGATTTATTTATATAGTTCAACATTTATTTAATTATTTAATTTTGAATAATTTGGCCCTCCATAGTTAAATACATACAATTGATAAATATATGAATATGAAATAATAATAATAATAATAAAAATAACTAATAATTGTGAATCATTCTGAATGATTCAAGGCTGTTTCATAAATCATTGTGAAATTATTAAATATATACATTATATAAATATATTAAATAATTAATAACAAATGCTTCAGTTCTACAAATAATCGTTATTTAAACATTACTGTACATTAAATATATTACATATATAAAATTATTTATATTAGTTATTTGTTTATTGTTTATTACCAATGTTAATTTTAATTTGATATATTACAATAAATATATAACATTATTTCTATGTAATTAATTGTTCATTTAATAGCAAGTATATTAAAATAATGTTTACAATTCTGTGACTTTATTAAATATATACATTATAAATATATTAAATTATAATATATAATGATTCAGTTCTATAATTGTTAATTTAACACATATATTAAAATAATATGTAATTATATAAAATGTATATATAATTGTTCACTGAATTACACTGTTAATATGAATTTCATATATTAAAATAAATATATTATATTATATATAATTAATTGTTTACTGAATTACAAGTGTTATACTGTTAATATTAATTATTAATAATATTATTAAATTATAATACACAGATAATATCAATAAACAAACCTAAAATATACAAACGATTCACAGCTCATTTAGAATCTGACCTAAATGAAAAATGATTCGTGGTTCAGTGTAGATGAATCACTCTGAATGATTCACTGACTGCTGAATCTGATTCAAACCTCTAAAAAACACTTGTGTTCAATGCTATTATTTCACAAATTGTTGTGAACCATAAAAATATTATTAACCATAAGAATAATTTGTTTGCGAATCGGACAACACTGCTTGTGTCGTGTTTGTTGCATTTGACGAAATCGCACAGTAAAGCTTTCTCTGTTCAATTTTGGACGGCAGTGTGGCGCCCTGTTAAAAGTTAGTTGGTTGACGTTAGTTTGTTTTTGCAGTTTCTGCTTCATGCCTAGTTTTGAAGGACAAAGTGTTCCCATTTGAGCACAATTAAGTTTAGCGTCAATTTCGCTTGGGTAATCAAGTTATGTGAACCTTAACCGACAAGCTGTTTACCAATAGCGTTCGCTAGCTATTCCTGCGCCAGCCTGAATACGGTAGTGACGGATTCTTTTTATAGTTTACTCCTCCCCGGCCTTCCTCAACCCCACACATTTTTCTTGCACTTTCTGCCTCGTTCTAACAAGGTGTAGCACAAATAGCCGTGCTGAGAGTATGGGGGGAAAATCCCAGCGGGATCTGGCGGAGTCCCAGCGGAGCCGTGGAAGACGAACGTGCGCGTGCTCCGCGGAAGATGTACGTCGTCATCATTATATCAGAGTCAGCACCTAATCATGAGCGAGACATGAAAAATATCTGCCGTTCTTCTTTTGTGGAACATGAGCCATCTGAAACAGAATATTAACAAAGTTATGCAGAACAAAACAAAGAAACTCCGAAGTAGAACTCCAACAGCGCTGAATCAGCATTGATGTATTAAATAATAATCACACAATGAAGACTTGGGGACAATAGTGAAATTCACTTTTTAGTGGTAATATTTCTCGCTGCACCTGTCTTTAACATCCCTGCACTTTATAATAAAGCAATACGCCACAAAAATGTACACTGTAAAAAGTAAAAATATGCACTTGTTACCTGGTTTAACCCATAGAAGTAGTTTTGTTGGTATAAATTGATGCATCTAAGTTGGTTCAGTGATCTCAAATAATATTTTTTACTTTATTAAAACTACTTAATTTAGATGTTATGACTTTTATTTATTTGCTTATTATTTATTTATTTTAATTACCTTAATTTACTTTTAATTTTTTATTTTGGTGTTATGTGGCTTGGCGTATGCTTTTAGGCTTTTTAAGGGGTGCTGTTAGGCATATTGTAATATATATATATATATATATATATATATATATATACCACTTAATTTAGTTGTTATGATTTGTATTTATTTACTTATTATTTATTATTTATTTTACTTTTAATTTATTTTTGATGTTTAATATTTTTTTATTTTTTTAATCCATTATTTTCATTTTATTTATTTATATATTTATTTATTTTTATTTTGGTGTTATGTGGCTCGATCTATGGTTTTACCCTTTTTAAGGAGTGTCGATGCATATTTTATTTACTTTAACATAATTTAGATATTATGATTTTTATTTATTTACTTATTATTTATTAATTTTAATTTTAATTATTTTTATTGTTTTTTTTTTTTTTGGTGCTATGTGGCTCAGTCTGTGGTTTTACCCTTTTTTAAGGGGTGTTGTTAGTGATTTAACCTACAAAAACTGTTTTGTTGGTATAAATTAATGCATACAGGTGGATTCAGTTGTTAAATAATATTTTTACTTTAATAAAACTACTTAATTTAGATGATTTTTATTTATTTGCCTATTATCTATTTTAATTTTAATTATTTTAATTTTGTATTTTGGTGTTATGTGGCTTTTTTTAGACTTTATTGATGAATTTATGAATTTATTGATTGAATTTAGATGTTATTTATTTATTCATTTTTTATTTAGTTTTTTAGAGTTAAGTTATTTTAATAATATTAATTTTATTTTTTTATTTTGGTGTTATATAACGGGTTGGTTGGTATAAATTGATGCATATAGGTTGGTTCAATGATGTTAAACAATATTTTTGATTTTAATAAAACTTAATTTAGATGTTATGATTTTAAATCCATTCATTCATTATTATTATTCAATATTTTGTTGTATTTATCAGCTCTGTGTATGGTTTTACCCTTTTTAAGGGGTGTTGTTACACATGCTGTGAACTGAACTCACACTAACCATGTTAAAATCACTGTAAAACAGCCATTTTTTGCTTTCACAAAATAGTGGAAACATATTTCAAGATGTGCTCAAACATTTCTTAGAGCATTGCAACATCACAATGCAACTTTTTTTCTTATTTTAAACTGATCTATTTTATTAGATATGAGAATTTATCTCAATTTATTTTGTTTATTATTATTTTACCCTGAGGCAGAAATAAGATCATAATTTTCCCATGATCTATGCAAATTTATATTATAGCTCTAAACTCTATATCAACAATTCACTCATTTGTGTCTATTTTTGTTTCTTCCAACTAAATTTTAGGAGAAACGTCTAAAAATCCAGCCATTACATGATCAAACACACTAACGCTCCATAAATAATTACACTTATTAATATCAGTTGTATCAATAAACTTTTTCCACCAAGGTTGTTGACTCAGATTTGGGATTTTAGAGCAAGAGCTACTTCTTACATAATCATTATTTGATATCAGATCTCATAAGAGACACTTGAACACATAATCTCTGAGAGAAGAGCTGTTATTTTGGATTTGAAGTATTAACTCTGACTCTCTAGCGATAATCAGCTATAAATAAGTCTAGAACGAGACTGCCACCCCCAATGTAATCAGGACACATAATGGAAATGTGTGTCTGAGATGATGCATTGTTAAATAGGCAGTAATTCGGCTCTCACACAATAGGCCGTACAAGGACAGATAAAAGGATTAAGGCTAGTTGTGGGTAAACAGGAAGAGAGCGACTGCTGAGGACAGATCCCACAAGACATTGTTGCATGTCTGCATGTGCGAGAAAGACGTCTGTTGGGAAGAAAAGTCACAAGTCTTGAATATCTCAACTGTTTCTCCTAAACAGCAATGAGATTCAGTAGAGTCCCTTGCTGATCAGAAAAACAGACCCTCTTAAAAGTCTCCTCTAAAGTTTCAGACGAGATCTCACGCTAATTTACCAAAGTTTGCAATCAAACATCAGAAGATGACAAACTGACACATTTTTGTAGGCCAAAACATAAAAACTAAATAGAAAATGAGCATTTTCCACTGTCCTGAAGTCTGAGGGGTTTTTTTAATGGGCTATGCCATAGAATTTACAGTAAAACCATGGTAACTACAAAATTAACCATGGTTTTACTACAAGAGCATAGTTTGACTATCATTTTTGTAGTAAAACAATAGTAAAAAACAAAATTAGCTATGGTTTTTGAAATAAAACCATAGCAACCACAGAGTTAACCATGGTTTTTAGCATAGAATTTGCAAAAAACCATGGTAACTACAGAATTAACCACAGTGTTTGGAGTAAAACCATGGTAACTACAAAATTAATCATGGTTTTACTACAAGAATAATGGCTTAACTATCATTCTGCTGTAAAACAATAGTAACCACAAAATTAACCATGGTTTTACTATAGCATTTAGAGTAAAACCATGGTATCTACAAAATGAACCATGGTTTTACTACAAGAATCATGGATTATCATTTTGAGGTAAACAATAGTAACCACAAAATTAACCATGGTTTTACCATAGAATTTGCAGTCAAACCATGGTAACTACAGAACCATGGTTTTACTATAGCATTTGGAGTAAAAGCATAGTAACTACAAAATCAACCATGCTTTTACTACAATAACCATGGTTTAACTAATAAAGCATTTGCATTAAAATGCTAATAAAGCATTTGCAGTAAAACCATGGTACTTGCAAAATTAACTGTGGTTTTACCATAGCATTTGTAGTAAGACCATGGTAACTACAAAATTAACTGTGGTTTTACTATAGCATTTGCAGTAAAACCATGGTAGATACAAAATTAACCAATGTTTTACTACAAGAACTATGGTTTAACTATTGTTTTTGAAGTAAAACCATAATAGCCACAAATTTACCCATGGTTTTACCACAGCATTTACAGTAAAACAATGGTAACTACAAAATTAACCGTGGTTTTACCATAGCATTTGCAGTAAAACCATGGTAACTACCAAATTAACTGTGGTTTTACTACAATAACCATGGTTTAATTATGGTTTTTATAGTAAAACCATAGTAACCACAAAATCAACCATGGTTTTACTACAAGAACCATAGTTTAACTATTGTTTTTAAAGTAAAACCATAGTAACCACAGAATTAACCATAGTTTACCATAGAATTTGCTGTAAAACCATGGTAACTACAAAATTAACCATGGTGTTACCATAGAGTTCGCAGTAAAACCATGGTAACTACCAAATTAACTGTGGCTTTACTACAATAACCATGGTTAATTATGGTTTTTATAGTAAAACCATAGTAACTACAAAATTAACCATGGTTTTACTACAAGAACCATAGTTTAACTATTGTTTTTGAAGTAAAACCATAGTAATCACAGAATTAACCATAGTTTTACCATAGTATTAGCAGTAAAACCATGGTAACTACAAATAAACCACACTTCTATAGCTTAACTGTGTTTTCTATTAAAACTAGAAAACACAAAATTGAATATGGTTGTACTATAATATGTGTGTAGACACTTTTATACCCTGGGAGAAATAATTAAGCATGATTTTGTAAAGAAAATGAAAAACTTCTACTGTCATTGTAACTAGTATATAAAAATGTGTATTTCATGTGGTGTTGTTTCTCCAAAGGATTTTTAGAAACACATCAGTCACACTTTAAAGTCCAGTTCTCACTATTAACTAGCTATTAACTACAACTTTTGTCTCAGTAAACTTCTAATTACTAATTAAGTTTAGATATATGTAGGATTAAGGATGTAGAACATACACTTTATTCTTGCAGAATATAATATGCATGCTAATAATCAATTAGTTAATTGTGAGAATTAGTCACTATTCTAAAGTGTTACCGAAACATCTAAAACAAAATTGACACTTAAACTTAGTCAACATGAAATGCTATTTTACCTTATAATTTGATTTATTCCCAACTGAAACAAAATATTCAACAAGGAAAAATGCAAATAAGGTGAGATATGAAAGCGGCCGTGTTGGTGATGCCAAGGGTCGATGACATCAGCTGAATTTTAGAAGAGGAATAAATTATTATATTTTTCATAAAAGATTAATAAAGTAAACTGGGTCAAGTTAGGTCTCTTGTTGTCTTCAGAAGCAAGGAAATTCCCTGCCGTTTTACAACTATACATCAGATGCCTATACATTTACGTAGATGGCTGTCCTCAAAAGTAGTTCAATGCATCAGGCTGGTGAAATGAGTCTGTCTAGGAGAACTAGAGCAAGAGCAGTGTGTGCGTGTGTATGTGCGAGTGGCGTGAGACACCAGAGCACAGCCTTACTGCTCTGAGCCGGGGCTTCCGTGACTTGCCCAGAAGCCCCCTGCTGCGATGGAGACCGCGTGCTCCATTCAGCAGCATTAAAAAAGGATGAGCACCATGCTCGAATGGGGACCAGGGCACACTGATGGATAATTGCCTCTTAAGTGCTGCACGCGCGTTCACTCAAGTGCCCCTTTAGATCTATGTTACGACTGAAGCGAACTTATCTACTTGCCCAACAATCAAAACAGTAGTAAACTTACTCACCCACCCCAGTTTGACGTTGGTGGCGAAACTGGGCATTGGAATGGATTTTAACCTACCAGGACTCACATAGACATTTACCGCCAGCTGCTGGCAGATTTAGTTTCTTATTTAGAGTATCATTTCATTAAAAATAATAAAAGTGATTAAAAAAAAAAATAGGGGATAGTTCACCCAAATTTGTTTGTCATCATTTACTCATCATGATGTCATTTCAAACCTTTCTTCTGTGGAACATAACAGAAGGTATTTTGAAGACTGTTGATAACAAAGCTATTTTGGTTACCAGTGACTTTCACTGTATGAACAAAAAATACTGAGATGTTTCTCAAATGATCTTCTTTTGTGTTCCATAGTTTACGTCAGGCCGTTGCAGCCTAAATGTTTATGTGTAATAAATGGTATGCTGAATCAAATAAAATATTTCTTTCTAAAGCTACAATTTGCAATGTCTACTTGATATGTTCTAATTTAATACAAAAAGAGCTTTAAATACATTTTTGTGGGTATTTTCACAGTCAAATTTATTTTGCGATTAATTATATTAATTAATCGAAACATCATGTAATTATATATATATATATATATATATATATATATATTAGGGCTGTCAAATGATTAATCGCAATTAATGGCATACAAAATAAACGTTCGAGTTAATGTGTGTAATTATTATGTACATATAAATATAAAAAACATTCAGGTATAGATTTCAGAAATATTTGCAAGTATACGTATTTATTACAATTTTTATATAATTTATGTTACATATAAATAAAAATATTTTGTATATAAATAGCATATTTCTCTTCAATGTATATCTGAATGTGTTTGTATTTATATATACATAATAATTACAAACAGTACACACACAAATATTAGGCAAACTCAAACTTATTTTGTATGCGATTAACCACAATTAATCGTTTGACAGCCCTAATATATTTTATATATATATATATATATATATATATATATATATATATATTTTTTTTAAGAAATTAATACATTTGTTCAACAAGGATGCATTAAATTGTTCAAACGTGACAGTAAAGACAAACCAAAAATATGCATTTCAAATTAATGCTGCTCTTTTGCACAAATGTTAGGTAAAATTGTATTGTTCTTGAGCAGCAATTCAGCACATTAGAATGATTTCTTACGGGTCATGTGACTAAGTAATGATGCTGAAAATTCATCTTTGCATTACAGGAATAAATTATATCTTAAAATATAGTAAAATAGATATGCTATATAGTAAAAAAGACAAATAATAATAATAATAATATTTTAAAATATTACTGTTTATACTGTATTTTGATCAAATGAATGCAGCCTTGATGAGTATAAGATTTCTTTGTATACATTTAAAAAAAAAAAAAAACTTACCAACATCAAACCATATATTGCAATTTAGAAATGTATCTCTGGTTACTGTTCTTGTACAATTTGTCCCAAAAGCATTACGGAAGTTTCTGTGAACAGCATGACTTTCAATAAAATTTGCTGAAAATGTGGTAAAATGTATTAGATATTATTCTCACCTGGGCTGGAATAAAGTGTGAAATTGCAAAGGATTGTTATCTGCCAGGAAATAAGGAAAATTGCTAAATTAGGCACTAAAACTAGTAAAAACTGCAGAGACTGTGAATCAGGATCAAGATAAACACTTCTCATGATTACAGCTGATTAGTGTAAGTGAACAAAACTGCTTCTAATCATTTAACTACTATCAACATGACAGTTTCTTGCATCATTTGTACTACAAGTGCATTACTGTACATTGAATTTGTGCTTGTTTTTACAAATTCAAGTTGAAATTATTTTCTAGAGGTGTATTGAATCCAGTCCTTTAATTGAACTCTGTGGCTAAGAGGCTCAGATTTGTGGCTGCATGTGAGCTGATCTTTCTGTAATTATGACATCATTTTCATATCAAACCCCCTCTACCCTTGCCCCCACCTGCCCCCTTTCTCCCCTGATAAAAAGTCAGCAGTGTGATACTGGCATTTGGCATTTTTAGCAGTGTTTACTGTTTCCTCCTGCATGTTCATTATCTCCATCAGTCTACCTCCTGCGCACTTCTCCGAGTTATTTACGGATTCTTCCAGAATCTCTTACCAGCATCTGACTGTCACGAGTGTGTTTATGAATCTAATAACCACGCTTGTTGCCACATTTATATATAGCTCAGGTGTTGGTAAGATTTATGACAGAATTTCTTGCCATAATATCACTGATGCAACCGAATGATTCACACAGGAAATACTGTCTCACAGATAAATGAACAGTTCATTCAAAAAGGAAAATGGTGTCATCATTTACGTACCCTTGTGTCACTGGAACACAAAAGGAGAAATTTTAAATAATAATCAGATTTTTTTCATGCAATAACAATGAACGGAATATAAAGCTTTCAGGCTTTACAAAAGCACCATAAAAATGTCACTGACGCAATTCATATGATTTATGCGCATGAATCTATTCAATATATATTAACAAACATAGACATTAGACACTTAAGCTAATTAACCTCAGATCGATCTTAAGTAAAAAGAGGTGCTAAAGTTTGATTTTGTGGTGGCTGTCAATTAATTAAATTATTATAACCTTAATTCAAGCAATGAAAGATTCTGAAAGTCTGACGGTAATCAGTGTTGAGTACTACTGTAAGGTTAACCCTGAAAAATGATTAAGTGTTGAAAACAGTCATTAGAAATTTAGAAAAGTAATCAAATGTAATTAGTTACACTACTTTAATAAAGTAATTGAAATAGTTACAATACTTATTACATTTTAAATAGGGTAATTTGTCATCTCTAACCTATTACATTTCCAAAGTAACCTTCCCAACACTGTATATGTATATATATATATGTGCGTGTATATATATATATATATATATATATATATATACACACTGACCAAAATTATAAACGCAACACTTTTGTTTTTGCCCCCATTTTTCATGAGCTGAACTCAAAGATCTAAGACTTTTTCTATGTACACAAAAGGTCTATTTCTTTCAAATATTGTTCACAAATCTGTCTAAATCTGTGTTAGTGAGCACTTCTCCTTTGCCGAGATAATCCATCCACCTCACAGGTGTGGCATATCAAGATGCTGATTAGACAGCATGATTGTTGCACAGGTGTGCCTTAGGCTGGCCACAATAAAAGGCCACTCTAAAATGTGCAGTTTTACTGTATTGGGGGGGGGTCTGAGGGGGTCCGAAACCAGTCAGTATCTGGTGTGACCACCATTTGCCTCACGCATTGCAATACAGCTCCTTCACATAGAGTTGATCAGGTTGTTGATTGTGGTCCTCTTCAATGGCTGTGCGAAGTTGCTGGACATTGGCAGGAACTGGAACACGCTGTTGTATATGCCGATTCAGAGCATCCTAAACATGCTCAATGGGTGATATGTCCGGTGAGTATGTTGGCCATGCAAGAACTGAGATGTTTTCAGCTTCCAGGAATTGTGTACAGATCCTTGCAACATGAGGTGATGGTCGTGGATGAATGGCACAACAATGGGCCTCAGGATCTTGTCACAGTATCACTGTGCATTCAAAACGCCATCAATAAAATGCACCTGTGTTCGTTGTCCATAACATATGCCTGCCCATACCATAACCCCACTGCCACCATGGGCCACTCGATCCACAACGTTGACATCAGCAAACCGCTCACCCACACGACGCCATACACACTGTCTGCCATCTGCCCTGTACAGTGAAACCCGGGATTCATCCATGAAGAGAACACCTCTCCAAAGTGCCAGACACCATCGAATGTGAGCATTTGCTCACTCAAGTGGGTTACAATGACGAACTGCAGTCAGGTCGAGACCCCGATGAGGACGACGAGAATGCAGATGAGCTTTCTGACCGTTGTGCAGAAATTCTTTGGTTATGCAAACCGATTGTTGCAGCAGCTGTCTGGGTGGCTGGTCTCAGACGATCTTGGAGGTGAAGATGCTGGATGTGGAGGTCCTGAGCTGGTGTGGTTACACATGGTCTGCATTTTGTGAGGCCGGTTGGATGCACTGCCAAATTCTCTGAAACGCCTTTGGCAACGGCTTATGGCAGAGAAATATTAAATTCACAGTCAACAGCTTTGGTGGACATTCCTGCAGTCAGCATGCCAATTGCATGCTCCCTCAAAACTTGCGACATCTGTGGCATTGTGCTGTGTGATAAAACTGCACATTTTAGAGTGTCCTTTTATTGTGGTCAGCCTAAGGCACACCTGTGCAATAATCATGCTGTCTAATCAGCATCTTGGTATGCCACACCTGTGAGGTGGATGGATTATCTCGGCAAAGGAGAAGTACTCACTAACACAGATTTAGAGAGATTTGTGAACAATATTTGAGAGAAATAGGCCTTTTGTGTACATAAAAAAATCCTAGATCTTTGAGTTCATCTCATGAAAAATGGGAGAAAAAACAAATGTTTTGCTTTTATAATTTTGGTCAGTGTATATATATATATATATATATATATATACACACACATATATATGCATACATATATGCATGCATAGTATGCATACTAGCAGTACTGTTCCTTTAAAAGGCATTTCTGCATTCAAACATTCAGTAGCAGAGACACGCACGGTTTCTGCACTCAGAGGGAAAGAAACAGCTTTTTGTGTGAGCCACCTTCCTTTCAGCAAAAAAATCTAAGTGACATGCAACACAGGAGTCTCGCACGTCAGTCTAACTCTACTAGTACCCGTACCTTGAGATGAATGTAGTTGGCATCATAAATGACTTATCAGGCTCCTCACAATCTTTCACCCACTGTGTCCGTTGAGTTAAACAGACACGTCATATCAGGCAAACACGTCGGTGCCAGCAATGCAGTCATGCACTTAGACACTGCATATTCTTCTCTGGCAAACCTGCCTCATTATTGCATTTAGTGCAGATGTGCAACCACTTAAATATGTTGCAGTGGCAATTATTGCAAGAAATGCAAATGACTTGATTCATCTTTAAGCTTGTTATCAGGAAGCAGAGTTCATTCATACTGCCCGAGAACCATTTAGCATGCATACACGTCCACAGCAGATAAGCCTTCAGAATCTAATATATTTACATTTCTCAAGCTTTTCAAAGATACTAGTGATTATTTACATTGCTGAAAGTTCATTTGTGACCTCTTCATAATCCTATAAAAAGCTATCATTTAAAATAGGCAGGAAATTCTTTGAGCGCAGCCTGGCAAACATATGTTTGAGATATGACAGGAGCTGCTTTGATTGGGCAATAAATATGCAAATGGACCTGGGGGGATATACTAATAGCTGATTGGTTTGAAGATTGGACTTATCCTCAATGACAGGATTTTGTTGGTGGGAAATTGGATGCAGGACGGCACGTTAAACACAATGAGACTATTGGCATTATTAGTATGTAGGGTGCACCGCAACGAATGTCATTACCGAACACACTGTGACAGCTAATCATTCCAGTGTTCTGGAGTTACTGTCAAAATAGCTGGAGAAACAAAATTTCAAGGCCAGTGAGTAATGATTCAATGATTTTCGTAATGATTTTTCTTCCTGGCAGACCTATATGTGCACAAATCCAAAACCACAACATTTTGTCAAATGACAGGGATCATTGCATAGAATTTAACAAACAAAAACAGCAAATGAAATGCTTTCCTCTATTCTTTTGAATACCAATCAGAACCAAACCAGATTTTAACACCTTCTGAACGTTTGACACAATAGAAAGGTGTGATTACTATTTGGTTCATCGCAAAAGTCTCTGGTCTCTAGACAAGGCTTAAATTCTCTTCTCAATGGGATTTTTCTTCCATTTTATGATCTGCAGGCAAAAATCATAAGTATATTTAGTCAGCTCATAAACTAGAACATAAAAATTCTACCTTAGGGGTCTTCGACAGGGGGTCCGCAGTGCTACTGCAGGAGGTCTGCCAATTATTGTTTGATCTGGAACTAATTTTATGAAAAAGATAAAAAATATGCGTTAAACAAAAATAAAACATTAAGTCAACATGGACCAAAGCTAAAGTTCAGCTGAATGTTTTATTGTCCCTTCCACATTAAAATGTATTAAGCACAATTGTACTGTAATCTGCACATTAATCATTTTAATGGCTTTGCAAAGTATGCAAATATATGTAAATATATTAATATTGCACAACACTCAAAAATTTCAAATTTAACTCTCAGTTGCATACCAACTTGTAACACCTTCCAGCTTTTTTAGGATTATTTTACGGAAAGAGAGACCCTATACATGTGTGTATGTAAAATCATTAATTATTTTTCCATTTAATTTATTTACACAGTTACTTTATGTATATATTTAAAAAAGTAATAAAATGATTTAAATAAAATTTTAATTAAACTTTCACAGTGAATTACACTACAAACTCATTTATAAACATTATCATAAACATTATACATTATATTTTTTTTGCTTATTTCAGTTAATTTCATAAAACTAGCAATCTAAGCCAGTAGCCAGTAGTACTGACAGGTTTGTGAAAACTGGAGGAACAGTCAAAGTGATTCAACTGAGTGAGTCATTTATGCTAAAAGTCCGACTGAGTCAAACTCGTGAATTCGGAGCGGGTTCGCGAATCAATTTATTTAGATTGGAACATCACATATTGTGAATCATTTCATTCAGATCAAGACTTCAGAGCGTGTATCGCAAATCAACTGATTTAGAGCGGGTTCCGCACTCCAAAGTCCAGATTTGAAATGATGGTCCGCGAATCATTATTCAAATGGGAACTTCAGAGCATGGTCACAACTCATTTGATTCAGATCGGGATTTCGGGAGCACGTATCGCAAATCATTTGATTCAGATTGGAACTTCAGAGCGGGTTCACAAATCATTTGATTCAGATCAGGACTACAGGAGAGTGTATCACGAATCATTTGATTAAAATCTGAACTTCAGAGTGGGTTTGTGAATCATTTCGCAAATTGAAATATTCGTGCTCCATGCTTTGAAGTTCCGATATGAAATGGTGTTTCGCGAATAATTATTCAGATCAGGACAATGGATTGCGAATCATTTGATTTAGACTGGAACTTTGGAGCAGGTTTGTGAATCTTTTGATTCAGGTCAGACTTCAGTGCGGGTTTGCGAATCAACAGATTCAGACTGGAACTTCAGAGTGGGCTCACTAATCATTTGATTCAGATCAGGACTACAGGAGCGTGTATCATGAATTATTTAATTCAGATCAGAAGTTCCGAACGGGTTTGTGAATCATTTCGCAAACTGTATTATTCACGCTCCAAATGAAATGGTGTTTCACGAATCATTATTCAGATCAGGACACTGGATTGTGAATCATTTGATTTAGATTGGAACTTCAGAGCAGGTTTGTGAATCTTTTGATTCAGATCAGAAATTCAGAGCACAGAGTGTGAACCATTTGATTTAGATCAGACTTCGGTGTGTGTTTGCGAATCAATAGATTCAGATTGAAACTTCAGAGTGGGCTCACAAATCATTTGATTCAGATCAGGACTACAGGAGCGTGTATAATGAATCATTTGATTCAGATCGGAACTTTCGAGCAGGTTTGTGAATCATTTCGCAAATTGTATTATTCGCACTCCATATGAAATGGTGTTTCCCAAATAATTATTCAAATCAGGACAATAGATTGCGAATAATTAGATTTAGATCGGAACTTCGGAGAAGTTAGTGAATCTTTTGATTCAGATTGGAAATTCAGAGCACAGAGTGTGAACCATCTGATTCAGATCAGACTTCGGTGCGGGTTTGCAAATCATATCATTTAGATCGGAGGTCAGATTTTTTTTTTTAATAAACTGTCCAAAACCATTAAGGCTGTACAGTTATAAAAAACAAAAGAAAGAAAGAATACACAAATCCCTTAAGAAAATTAAGCATGATTTTATTACAGCAAAAGTGTGGTAATCATGTTTTTTTTCTGCGTTTTTCTCCATATAATGGACTGATATGGTGCCCCGATTTTGAACTTCCAAAATGCAGTTTAAATGCGGCTTCAAATGATCCTAAATGTGGTTGCAAACGAGGAAGAAGGGTCTTATCTAGCGAAACAATTGGTTATTTTCATTAAAAAAAATACAGTTGAAATACTTTTTAATCTCATACGCTCGTCTTGCCTTTCTCTCCCTGAACTCTGTGTATTCTGGCTCAAGTTAGGCTATGTCGCGAAACTCCAATTGTATTTTCTCCCTCAACTTCAAAAATAATTTCAAAATCATCCGACATCGCTGCAGAAGTTCCGACCCAGTCTTTGCGAAGTGAACATGCAAAGGTCAAAAAAGGTAAAAACAGCCATACAGGATGATTTCGAAGTTGAGGGAGAACATGAGATTTGAGTTTTTCGACATACCCTAACTGTCACGAACCGGAACAAAAACAGTCCAGGCAGCGTAAGACAAGATGAGCGTTTGGCATTAAAAAGTATAAATTGTATTATTTTTATTAAAATAACAGATCGTTATGCTAGATAAGACCCTTCTTTCTCGACTGGGATCGTTTACAACCACATTTGGGATCGTTTGAAGCCACATTTAAACTGCATTTTGGAAGTTCAAAATCGGGGCACCATACCAGTCCATTATACAGAGAAAAATACAGAAACGTTTTCCTCAAAAAACATAATTTCTTTACGACTGAAGAAAGAAAGAAAGACTTGACATCATGAATGACAAGGGGGTGAGTACATTATTTGTAAATTGTTGTTCTGGAAGTGGACTTCTCCTTTAAATGAATGTGAAATTTAGCTAGCAGGAAACACAAATGAAGTTATATTGTCCTATATTCTCTTTCGAGTAGTCAAACAATCTAAAGAAAAGTCACTTACAAAATGAAACATTAAAAAATCCAACCAAAATTTCTCTATGTGGGTACACTGGCAAACAAGTGACTGACAAGTGAAGAACTACAGCTTCCAAAGTTGGACATTGCTTGTTATGATTTTCAAGGGCGTAGAATTTAGTATGAACGCTATGTCCCTACCAGTATCCAGCGACTAAATCGTCCCGCAGCAATCATTTTTGATCGAACAATTAAACGTCTGTTGTCTGCCATTATGTCCCCACCCATGCCAAAATCAAACCTACGCCCTTATGTTACTGTTCCTAAAACTCATAAAATAATCCTGGCTACTGTGAATTTTAGCTGCAATCTTCGGGCTATTTAACATAGCTTTTATTGTTAACTCAGACATAACAAAACCCTCGTTTATGTTCACAACGTTAAAAAAAACTATATAACAGAGTGTTGAATTGTATCCAATCCACAACTTATTATCATAAACACATATCATTTTGCTTTTAATAGCCCTATTTAAATTGGCCTTGTTGGCATGTGTGCTAGCGGTATTGTTACAGAGTGGCTAATTGACGCTTATTGCAGATAATGAGGCAGCGATGCTCACATTTTTCAGCACACGGTACAGAACGTTACGCTGACACTAATTCCAGCTTTGTTTGAGACTGAGTCTCGGCGGACTCCTCGCAGCGGCCTTCCTGTATCTCATTTATTCATCAGCTCCAAATCATTTCAGATGATAAGGACGTTAAACAATATCTGCTATTAAGTCAGAAATAGACTGCTCAAGAGCACAAGGAGGGTTTCACAGCCAGTTACCTGCAGTTGGATCTCGCAGGAGGTCGTCATCTTGAATCTCGCTGCTGTAGACTTGAAGGACAGAGGTCTGGCGAACAGAAGGACACAGCGGGGCGAGCAGTGTTTAGGAGCTGGGCAGATGTCAGGGCCAAGGCTGCTGCTCTCGCTATTTCTACTGTGGCCGGCTCACAATCAGCTTCCCAACAGCGCCTGTCAGAGTTTAATGGGAATTAATGCTTGGTGAAAGTTATAAAACTCTTGAAGTATGTAATCGGGAAAGGTTAAAGGAATAGTTCACCCAAAAATGAAAATTACGTTGTCATTTACTCACCTAACTCACCCGAAATGACAAAGCGGCACCATAAAAGTAGTTAATGCAACTCGTTCATTAAATTCCAAGTCTTTTGGTCCCTTGCAGTAGCTTCATGGAGGAACAGACAAAAGTTATTTACGTAAGTTATTCGCTGGAAATGTTCTCCGCTAGGTCTTAAATCTCATTTGCACCGACTAACAACTTAGTCAACATGAAATCAATCTTTTATATTACGCGTTCTTGGTCTTACTGTGATCGCCTTTATGATATTAAATCAAAAATTCTTCTGAAACAACTTCACTTCTCAAACCTTCGCTTTTAAACTGGCTGCATTCTGGTGTGGCCTACTTTTCAAACTTCTCATTTTTCTTCTTGTTATTTATCCATATTTGCTCATAACGGTTGATTACAGAAGTAAAAAAGGGTCTAAACATCAATTCATGATTTGTGTTGGATGTTATCTTTTGAATAGAAACATGAATATTTTATTTGTAAACATATTTTTTTAATTATTTCAGTTAATGTCACAAAACTAGCCAGCTAAGTCAGTAGTAGTACTGACAGTGTTGAGGAAACAAGGCTGAAGACACGAAAACCAGAGGAACAAACCGATTTAGATGAGTGAGTCATTTACGCTGGAACTGCTCTGATTGATTCAAACTCGTGACTTTGGTATTCAGTTCAAGTGATTCACTAACAAAGACCAGCCCAAAAGAGCCATTCATTTTCAAATTTCAGCCTCGCTTGTAAAGATTTTAAAAAGCGCTGAGCTTTTCGAAACTTCGAATCAGTTAAACCATTTGCATCGCAAAATGATTCACTGTTTCGAAGCGCTCTAATCAAATCACGCATCGTGAATTATTTGATTTAGATCAGGACTTCAAAGTGGGTTCGTGAATCATTGTGCAAATTTAATGATTCGCGATTCGCACTCTGAAGTCCCAATCTGAAATGATGGTTTGTGATTCAGATCGGAACTTCAGAGCACGGATCGCGAATCATTTGATTCAGATCCAGACTTCGGACTCGGCTTCACAAATCATTTTATTTACATCAGAACTTCAGAGCGGGTTCGCGATTCTTTTGATTCAGATCGGAAATCCAGAGAGCAGATCGCGAACCATTTAATTCAGATTGTGACTTCAATGTCAGTTTGTGTATCTTTTGATTCAGATTGGGATTTCGGTGAGGGTTTGCAAATCATTTGATTCAGACTGGGACTTTGGTGCAGGTCACAAATCTTTTGATTAGAGGAACAGAAAAAAGCTATTTACGTAAGTTATTCGCTGGAAATGTTCAAATTTCATTTGCACTGACTAACAAGTTAGTCAACATGAAATCAGTCTTTTATAATACATGTTCTTGTGACTGCCTTTATAATATTAAATCAAAAATACTGCTGAAACAACTTCTCAAACCTTCACTTTTAAACTGGCTGCATTCTGGTGTGGCCTACTTTTCAAACTTCTCAGTTTTCTTCTTGTTATTTATCCATATTTGCTCATAACGGTTGATTACAGAAGTAAAAAAGGGTCTAAACATCAATTCATGATTTGTGCTGGACGTTATCTTTGGAATAGACATGTGAATATTTTATTAGTAAACACATTTTTCCACTAATTTCAGTAAATGTCACAAAACTAGCCAGCTAAGTTAGTAGTAATACTGACAGTGTTGAGGAAACATGGCTGAAGACACGATAACCAGAGGAACAAACCGATTTAGCTAAGTGAGTCATTTACGCTGGAACCACTTCAGTCATTCAGTTCAAGTGATTCACTACCAAACACCAGACCAAAAAAGCCATTCACTAAGATTCCAGCCTCGCTTGTAAAAAGCACTGAGCTTTTCTAAACTCCGAATTAAACCATTTGCGTCGCAAAATGATTCACTGTTTCGAAGCGCTCTAATCAAATCACGCATTGTGAATTATTTGATTTATATCAGGACTTCAAAGCGGGTTCGTGAATCATTTTGAAAATTTAATGATTCGCGATTCACACTCTGAAATCCCAATCTGAAATGATGGTTTGTGATTCAGATCGGAACTTCGGAGCACGCATAGTGAATCATTTGATTCAGATTGGGATTTCAGAGCACATTTCACAAATCATTTTATTTAGATTGGAACTTCAGAGCGGGTTCGCGAATCTTTTGATTCAGATCGTGACTTCAATGTCGGTTTGCCAATCTTTTGATTCAGATTGGGACTTCGGTGAGGGTTTGCAAATCATTTTATTCGGATTAGGACTCTGATGTGGGTTTGCAAATCTTTTGATTGGAGGAACAGACAAAAGTTATTCGCCAAAAATGCTCTCCGCTATCGGTGTCAAATCTCATTTTGCATGCACTAACAATTTTGTCAACGTTAAATCTTTATAATATTAAATCAAAAATGCTTCTGAAACAACTTCTCAGACCTTCACTTTCTGGTGCGGCCTACTTTTCAAACCCCACATTTTTGTACTTGTTAATTATCCATATTTGCTCATGAATACGGTTGATTACGGAAGTGAAATAAATGGCCCAAAAATGAAAATGAGCAGCACAGACATTCTGCATAATATTTCATTCAGTGCTCCACAGAAAATAAATAATAAACACTTTCATTTTTGGGTAAATGGGAAGGGTTTTTTTATGATTTAGGAGAAGATACAGTATTGCACAAGAAAAATATTTACAGCTGTGTTTTACAGGTCACCAGGCTTTCCCAACATTGTTTAACGAGAGTGAAGTTAATGTGAAAATATTTGGTATGTGTGAATTGTAGGTGTGAAGCGACAATTAAAGGAAGGGGAAAAAAGCCTTTTCTCACCTGAGGGAGGAAGTGGTATAGCTATAATGCTTCCAAATGACCTATCTCTGGTTTTCCCAGAGCCTCCTAGCCTACCTTCATGTCTCATAGCACTCTTAAAATTTTACACCACTCAGTTTACGAACAAAGCCAAACTGTTAGAAAAGATAACGATAGCGGTTCGCTGACAGAACCCTGCGGGATACCGGTTTGTGGACAATGTTAAATCCACAACTACTTCTTTCTGTGGCAGGTGCAATGATGCCACTGAGAACCTGGTAACCTTGAGTTGAACCCGCAGTGCTACACGGATATGACAGCATCAGCTAAAGCTTCCATCTTGGATCCTCTTCATCTCGGAGGTGTTTGAATCGTAGCAGGAGAACAGCAATCCTTTGACAACAGAGGTAAATATAAGGCAAAGGATATAAAAAGACAAACCTTGAAAAGTCCCATGAACTATTGATGCAACCTTTTGTTTTTCGGGATTTTTTGCTCCTAACATGTTGGCACCTCAGTTTCCTTAGCATTTTTTTTTTTTGTTTTAAAGAAAGAATTTTACTTCAATCCTCCTTTGTATCCGACATCTCTGGTGGGATTTGGTTAGTGCGAGTCACACTTTGATCATGTTTTCCTTCATCCGCAGACAGAAACCAAGGAAAAGTCCTGTTAGAGTTTTGACATAAACATTATAATGAGGGTTTCACACATGGTTGAAACATCCGAAAATCTTTAGTACGAGTTCTGCACCAATTAATCTAACCTCAAAGAAACTCTAGTGCACTTTAGCACTTCCTCTTCCTCAAAGTATAACGGCTAAGAGAACAGCAAACAAGATGTAGGGAAATGAGAGAAACACCTTAATCATCTCTTCAATAGTGTTGTTTCAGGAAATGCTTTGAAGGTACGCACTGCATTCAAGTCAAGCAACCGTATATCGAACTTCATTTATAGCATTCAGCCGCTTGTGAGTCACTCTTTTAAGATATAACCCGAGGCGTAAACCATTGCCAGTGCGGCGCTTTACAAATGTATCTCATCCACTTCCACTTTTAATCACCTCCCTATCTGTACAGATTTATTAAAACCCCATTTCGAGCGGTCTTATCCTCGTCTGACCTCTAGCACCCCGCGTTGTCGTTTGGGCGGCGAGTGCACGTTTACAGCTGCTGCGCGTCCCATTGATATTTCGCCCTCGGATCATCAAAACTCGCGCTCTGTTCACAGCGGTGTAGGGTGACACTTCCCCACCGGGCTTGAAAGTCCATCTCAAGACCCTTTGAACTGAGCCTCTGGGTACTGGAAAGCAGGTAACGTTCATAATAGCTCCCTTGTGTGAGGCCGGTGGTCCCGACAGCCTGGGAATCGATTAAAAGCCTTCACGGCCCCCTCTTCCTCTTCTAGGTTGGCCTAGCGTCTCACCGTGCAAGCTAATCCTCTAAGAATGCGCAGGTAAGTCAGAGGGGTCTATTGTTTTAGTTTTTTTGAAACGCCATTTTTACCGCTCACGGAGCGGCTTTCGCACTGTGCGTTGGGAGTACAGGCCGATCACGTTCGTATAAACGGGAATTACATATTTTCCAAATGTGACCTTTCTCTGTCTTTTCTCTCAGGATTGTTCATTGTTAAGCTGTTTTGTTTGATCTACCTGAGAAAGCTCAAATATGGCACGGACGTCCGTTCCCAGACCGATAGGCCTGTTTGTTGTTGGTGGATTGGTCTCTTTGCCCCACCTGCGTTTGCTGAGAGAAGGGGAATTTGCCTCATTGCCCTACCTGTGTTTGGAGAAAAAGGGTACATTGGTCAGAAAAGCCCAGAAGGCCAAAGGAATTTGTTAACATGAGACACGTATCCGGGAAAAAAAAGTTGACCTTTCTATGTAATATACATATA
Organism: Labeo catla; assembly: GCA_012976165.1. NCBI lineage: Eukaryota > Metazoa > Chordata > Actinopteri > Cypriniformes > Cyprinidae > Labeo > Labeo catla. Next base: position 1,271,768 of record VONZ01000112.1, read on the forward strand.
AACACACATGTACACTACTGTTCAAAAGTTTGGGGTCAGTACATTTTTATTGTTTCTTTTTTTTTTTTTTAAGAAATTAATACTTTTATTCACCAAGGATGTATTAAGTTAATAATTAAAAGTTTATTAAAAGTTAATAATAAATAATTTACATTGTTATAAAATATTTATATTTTGAATAAACACTGTACTTTTTAAACTTGTTATTCATGAAAGAATCCTGAAAAAAAAAAATCACAGGTTCCAAAAAATATTTGGCAGCACAACTGTTGATATTATCCAACATTGATCATTCTAATAATAAATCCGCATATTAGAATAATTTCTGAAGGATCATGTGACACTTAAGACTGGAGTAACAGCTGATAAAAATTCAGCTTTTCATCACAGGAATAAATTCTATTTTAAAGTATGTTAAAATAAAAAACTTATTTTTTATTTTATATTGTAAAAACATTTTGCAATATTATTGTTTTTTTCTATATTTTTAATCAAATAAATGCAGCTTTGATGAGCATAAGAGACTTCTTTAAAGACTATTACAAGTCTTACTGACCCCAAACTTTTGAACGGTAGTGTACATGCATACATTTTCACAAACATACTTTCTCATACTGATATAAATGTGTGTGTGTCTGTGTGCCACAAAACATGATTCTGATCTATTCAGTTTTGTTCAGTGAACGATTCGTTGACTGTTCCAAATCTTCTGAACTTTTCATTAGATTATTTGTAAATCAGACAACACTGGTCGTGTTATATGTTGCTGATTCACTAAAAAGAATCAGCTAAGAATCATTAGTTTGTGAATCAGTCTACACACATACTGTATGTTATTGATTCTTTAAAAAAATCAGTTTGTAAGAGTCCTTAGTTTGTGAATCAGACTTCTCTGATCGTGCTGTTTGTTAATGATTCATTAAAAAGAAGAGTCATTAGTTTGTGAATCAGTCTACACTATCACCCTGTATGTTATTGATTCTTCTACAAGAATCAGTTTGTAAGAGTCATTCGTTTGTGAATCAGACTACAATAAACATACTGTAGATTGTTGATTCTTTTAAAAGAATCAATTTGTAAGAGTCATTAGTTTGTGAATCAGACTACTCTGATCGTGTTGTTTGTTAATGATTCATTAAAAATAAGAGTCATTGGTTTGTGAATTAGTCTACACTTATACTGTATGTTATTGATTCTTTTAAAAGAAATCAGTTTGTAAGAGTCCTTAGTTTGTGGATCGTACAACTCTGATTCATGCTGTTAAAAATTCATCATAAAGAAAGAGTGATTAGTTTGTGAATCAGTCTACACTTATCAATCTCTTATTTATTCTTTTAAAAGAATCTGTAACATGTACGAATTAAGATACTTTGTTATTCTCATATGTCTTGCAAGAAGATGTTTGTTAATAAAAAAATAAGTAATAAAAAAAAAAAAGAATCTGTAAGAGTCATTAGTTTGTGTATCTGTTTGTTAATGATTCATTGAAAAGAACTCATTAGTTTGTAAATCAGTCTACACCATCATACCATCATGTTTATTGATTCTTTTAAAAGAATCAGTTTGTAAGAGGCAATAGTTTGTGCATCGTACTACTCTGATCGTGCTGTTTGTTAATGATTCATTAAAAAGAAGGGTCATTAGTACGTGAATCTGTCTACACTAATCATACTATATGTTATTGATTCTTTTAAATTAATCAGTTTGAGTAATTACTTTGTGAATCAGTCTACACTCATCATACAGCATGTTATTGATTCTTTTAAAAGAATCAGTTTGTATGAGTCATTAGTTTGCGAAAAAGACTACTCTGACCATGCTGTATGCTAAAGATTCATTAAAAAGAAGAGTCATTACTTTGTGAATCAGTCTACACTCATCACACTGTACGTTACTGATTCTTTTAAAAGAATCAGTTTGTATGAGTCATTAGTTTATGAATCTGGCTACTCTGATTGTTCTGTTTGTTAATGATTCATTAAAAAGCCCATAAGATTCATTCATATGTAATCAAGGAATTTGAGCTGAGATCTTACATTGTGATGCTCACATTTGAACCTTTTTTACACATTATATAGCATGCATGCATACGGATGTGGAATAACATGCTTTTATTAAAATGCTATCATAAATATTGGCTAGCAGTTGTTAATTGCACCAGTTTTTTCTAGACCTAAAAATTCCATCAGTCAATATAGGTTTTGCTATATTGTTTGTCATTTTTTATCCTATGATCTCTTCACATCTGCCACCTCAAATAAAGCCTTTTGATGTCCAGAGTTTGGATGGAGGAAGCCTGATGTATCAGTGCTTCCAAAACTTCAACCTGTTCCTCTTGAAAACTTTAGAGATGTTTCTTTAGACCACTAGCGTTTGTTCGTGACTCCAGCATCCCAGCTTTTCATGTGATTCTTAAATTCCTCCATTAATTTGAGAAGAAAGCTGTCCTGACCTCTCCTTGGAGGCAGAGGAGAATGCCGTCTCCTCTCCAGGTTTCTGTCATTGTTATAAATATCTGTAATCAACGGCTCAGCTGGCTTTGTCAAACTCACTAATTGCTTTAAGCAACCAAAACACCAATTTGGAGAAGTTTTCCAGAAGGTTGATTATGCCGTGCAGACGGTGTGCCTTTAAGGATGGCCTTTAAAGTCAAAATGGACCTTATTTACTTTCCAAACACACGTTCCTAGTCTTATATTGTGCAATTCATCAGTGCATGTTGTTCCAAAGAAGAATCTTTTGTGAAATTTTACAAACACAGAGCTATCAACTTCAGTGTTCTGAAGATGAACGAAGGTCTTACAGGTTTGGAATGACATGAAGGTTAGTAATTAACGACAGAACTTTCATCTTCAGATAAAATATCCATGTGTTGGTTAAAACAGTGATTTTTCTTCAAGAAGTGCTACCTTTGGGATAAAATTAAGTCCAATTTTTGTCAAACACCCTGTACTGATGATATATTTTTGTAGGCCAACCTAGAAGTTATCATCACCCTGGTTCCCTCGATAAAAACCTAGTAGTAATTTACCACTGGCTTTTGGTTTATTCCAGAAAATAAGCTCTGCAGCCAACAAAAGTTTATGATTTTTAAAGGTTTTAGTCATCAAGGATTTTGAAGCCTACCATTGGCAAGTAAACACTAGACTATAAATAAACTACACCACATTCGCATGACTTCCAACATCACCAGCTAATTTAAAATAGTTTGCAAAAGTGTGAATATTGACTCAACGAGACGGTGAAAGCGACTTGTGAGTTGATTAATATTGGAGTGATGACGTTTTATGCTCTTGAAATCCTGTATGTTAGCAACTACTACTAATAAAATGTGACCCTGGACCACAAAACCAGTCTTAAGCAGCACAGGTATATATGTAGGAATAGCCAAACATACATTGTACGGGTCAAAATTATTGATTTTTCTTTTATGCCAAAAATCATTATGTGGACGCAACATTCTTAATGTTTAAACAATTACAACAGATATTATTATTTTTTGTTTTTTAAAATCATTAGGATATTAAGTAAAGATCGTGATCCATGATTGCTAAGAACTTCATTTGGACTTTAAAGGCGATTTTCTCTCTCTCTCTCTCTCTCTCTCTCTCTCTATATATATATATATATATATTTTTTTTTTGCACCCTCAGATTCAAGATTTTCAAGTTGTATCTCAGTCCAAATATTGTTCTATCCTAACTAACCATACATCAATGGAAAGCTTATTTATTCAGCTTTTAGAAATAATGTATAAATCTCAATTTAAAAAAAAAATGTTTTTTCAGCTAAAAATTGTTTTAAACTGTTATTCAAAGTGTCAAAATGCCATGTGGTGTGACCGTCCGGCCATAACTTTTGCTAATTTTCTGCACTATCTGGCATGATTTCCAAAATTGTTTTGTAATCCTGTATAAAATTGCAAAGCATTTGTATTTATATTTCCATCATAAAAACTTTGTCAAACTTTGTTATTTTAAAATCAATTTTCTGATGAAAATCCTTATGATCCATCATGGCTGATTTTGCGGTCCAGGGTCACAAATGTGAAAATATCTTGAGCTTGTATTAACCATAGATCTTATTTCAGGCATTTTATTAAAAAAAACCCATAGACTTCAAGGCGATGAAACCGTAAGTGCTAAAATGTTAAGTCGTTTCCAGGTTTTGGCCTACAAAAATACATAATTCCTGCCACACTCAATACAACACACCAAATTACGGAAGTCAAATCAGCTGTGAATGCATTTTCAGTGCCGTATGATTAACAGACAGCACTTCTGTCTACGTACATGAAAACTGAGAGGTTTGAAAAGTTGATAGACAGTTGTGAACGTCTAAATTGTACAGTGCTTGTTTGGCTATCAATACACACATTATACAGTTTTCATTCATTGATTACTTCGACATGCGATCCCAAAAGAAAGTAAACTTGCTTGGTGTCATTTCAGATGAAAGAAAAACAGATCCAGCACTATTGATTTCAACGTGGTTATTGCGAGATAGTTTGTCGGATAACAGCTCTGCGTGGTCGGAAAATCTGCTGGCGCTTTTTTCCTTATTGTTCTCCACCATGGGAGCTTGAAGACAAGATTGCATCAATAACAACAACAACAACAACAGCGTCATTTAGACTTTCCAGACAAAGCCTATACCTACAGCACCATGCGTCTCTGGCGCTGTCCCACGGTTTGGCGGAGAACTTTGATGGCTCATTCGTTTTAATTTGGGGTCCTCGGGCAAAGGGAGACAACGTAATTGCTACATCGCTTCAAAGGGCGACGTGCGATCCAAGACAGTTCCAGAGACACCGACAGGGCACTTATAGAGTAAAGACGACTGCATCCTGAACTAGACAGCCATGGATACAGTATATTCCCACTTTAATATCGCTCTGCTTTGTTTTCGTCTTGTAGGAAGCCCTTGGAAACTCACCAAGGGCTACAATTATTCATTCTAGTAGGTATTTATAGATGCTCTCCTGATAGGGGAGTAAACAGGACGGGCTGAGCACTGATTAAAACATAGCCCAAAGTTGGCTCGCCTCAGGGGTTCGGGAAGGCAATAGAGCATCTCCATCCGGCCAATTGGAGTGGACGCATATGAAATCCCGTTAGTGATGTGCAGTGAGGGGGAGCCAGAGGGTTCGGCATGCGTTACGTGACTGGAATGGACCAACGCGCGCGTTAGTCAACTTTCGACAGTTGCGGAAAGCTCTCCTCTTCATTAGAGCTGGCCGGACATTCGAACAAACAGGGAACTTCTCCAAAAGCCAAAGATATCATATTTGTCTCAGAGAATTATAACTCTCTCCGAGAAAGTTTATCATCTAGTAGGCGTGCTCAAGAGGAGTGAGATGAAGGAAAACTACCGCAATGAAAATGATGTATGGGACTTCAATCTGGGCGCCGAGCGATACATCACTCTCAAGCTGTGCTCCTCAAAGCTCTTTTAATGAAGTGCACAGAGAAATCACAGCGAGATCTAATAGATTCAGGAGGAAATAAGTCTTGCTGTCTTCACAAATATGAGCAAGCACGATGCTGTTTTGTTGCTTAGTATTAGTTCATCAAAGAGCTATTAAACAGGCAGCAGCAAGTGGCCGTCGAGCGCCGTTTTGACCCAGCAGACGCGCCGAGGATGCTGGAGTTGATTGATGCTGTGTCATTATTGGTTTGCTCAAGGTAAACTTCCAGTTTAAACTTCCTGCCTAAAATTGTAAGTACACGTGTCGCATCCGAGAATGAATGGATGTGACCTCATACTGTTGACAGCATTTGTTATTGAGCCTTTTTTTCTTTAAACAAACATATTTTAGATATGCTTCCACATATATGGGCTATGTAGTTCCACATGAAAAGCAAACAGAAAAAAAAAAACAAAAAACATAAATTTAGCATTTTAGGACCATCACAAATTCTTTATATTGTGACACTGCTTTCATGACAATTAAGCACTTTTCTTACCAAAATTCTCGTTACTATAATGCACTTTTACTAGTATTTTTTAAAACTCATTATTCACAAAAGTGATTCTTGAAAAAGTGTCAATTTTGTTCTGATTTTTAACTATAAACTGTAATTAAATACATTGAATATATATATATATATATATATATATATATATATATATATAAATGTACTATTTTTATCTTCATATTTTATTTATTTTTGACAACAATAAATTTGCTTTAATACTATTAATTTTTTTTTATTTAAAATAAGACTGAATTAAAGGCAATGCAACAAAAACATAATGTGCACACTGAAAATTATAGCTCCAAAAACATTTATTTTTCCAAGTAACAACGCAACATTTCAATGTTTTGTTTATTACTTGTTTGTTTGTTTTTTATCCTGCTTCTGTTTTTGGGTCTTTTGGACGTGTGCATCTTTTTCCATTGCTTTATAACAACAAAAACTAACTATATATGTACATATATTTGGGGAATCATTTTTTAAAATGTAAATTTGTGTCCCAGTCACATTTTCTTGGTTAAATAAACATTACTTACAGAATCAGAAAAAGAAAAAAATCCTTTATATTTTATGTTTTTACATTAGCAATGTAATCAATATTCTATTTATTAAAGCCAAGTATGAATATCAAGTTAGTGTTTTTAAGCATTTTACATTTTTTTTTCCAAAAATAATAACTCAAGGCAGTAAAAATTTAAACAATATATACAGTGTTTATTTGCAAAAACAGACAACTTTTAAAAATCATGTTTTTTATGATGTTTTCATGTTTTTATTGTGTTTTATTGCATTAGTTAGCTGTATTTTTTATGTTTTTATTGTGTTTTATTGCATTAGTTAACTTTATTTTAACTTAATCAAAATAATTCAACTGCAGTTTGATTGAGATTGAATGCACAATCAAAAAACATGACTTTTGAAAACTGTTAAAAACAGAGTTATGTTTTTGCAAATGAACTCTTCATATTTTATTTGTGAACTTATGTTCAGCAATTTTTTTTAACAGCCAGCTTTTAACTATTTTTGATTTTTTTTTTGGATATTCAGTCATCAAAACAAAATATTGGTCACAAATGCGAAAGATTTAAATTTCAAATATTTATTTTTTAAGCTGAAACTCCCACAGATCAATGCTATTTTAAGTCTTATTTTGACGTACCAAAGTGGTTATATCCACATGTATGAGTTGTTTAGTTTTTTTTAATTGGTCTTCCCATTAACGCCATTATATTGTTCATTCAGACTGATTTGTAAACCCAAAACGCACACAAGAGGCGGGATCTATCGCATGAACCAATCACAGCTGATCATAGCCAGTGATTTCCAATCATATCGCAATGGAGGCATTACCTCCTCTCACATGACTTTCCCCATTAATTCTTAATTACCCCCCACCAAACCCACTGCATGCTTTAGGGGTCTGTTAAAACTCAGTGGGCTCAGGGGAGGCTGTACCTTTACCTGCTGTGGTGTTGCTGCTAGACAATGTTTCTTTAGAAAAACGAGTGATTTACACACTTTTTAATGTTATATTTTTAAAAAACGACCCGGGCGTGTTCTTGACAAACTTGTGAGATGCATCTAATTAACTTTAAGATTCACACTGTCTCAGCTCTATTTCCTATGCAGCACAACCCTCGTGAACTATTTTTCAACTCTGAAGCATCAAAGATGCTGCTTGATTTCAAGCTCGGAAACATTTCTGAGCGCTGTCAGAAAGGACAAACATCACTCACGCTGCGACGTGACAAACATCTCACTCATTTCATTGTATATTTAGCATCCCGCTCATCAATTTCAGATCGAGTAAGTGTCTGTGATATCTGTTTTAATTGCTGTGAATTAGCATCTGGCAGGGGCACACATGTGCGGGGGCCGTTTGAAGAGATGCCCAGTACGGTGGTGCACGAGGTCTTCTTTTTTTTTTTTTCTTTCTTTTTTTTTTTTTTTGTGACAGCGAACAGGGACTCTCTGAAATGCAAATGTGGGCAAGAGAGAGATGATGGCCATCCGACACGGATGCACATTTTGACATTTAAATGGCAGACGCTGTGACAGAGGTCATTGGCTTGCTGACAGTGACATCACATGACCTCTAATCACCCCTCTGTATCCAATATTCCGCTCATCTCCTGCCTGTTAAGTTTAGATTGAAGTGTCGCGCTGCTTATATTGGCGGATTAGTTGGGAAACAACAACGAGGAAATTACAAGACCTGTAAAGGTGCCTCCTTTATTGGGACAAGTGTGACATATCGTAGGGGTCCCCGCATTTTTTTTCCCCTAATAAAGCACTTGACATAATCTAATTAATCCCAGAATTAATATATACAGGAAATGGCGGCGTCTTAATGGCACATTAAAATGCATCTTGTCAGCGTATTACACTCGGTTAATTTCAATTTGTTGCAATACTCCCAAGTAGCCAAGAATAAACGCTCTACCTCCATTCGAACTCAACGCTGCCATTTTATCTTTCGCCAGATGTAATGACAGTTTAATTGTCTGGGTAAACAACCCTCTCAGTTCGATGACTCATGACACCTTGAATGCTTGAAGGTTTCACAGCCTTTTTTTGAAAATCCCTGACTGACTTCTTGTATTTCCGTCTTATTTAAACTGAGAAAAAGCAATTAATTGAGAAGAGAGCTGACACTGGCCTTGCTGAAATTATTTATTTATCAGGAAATGCAGCTGACTATCTATCTGTCTGTCTATCTGTCTATCTGAAGCAGATGTTTAAAATGTAACTACTTAATAATCAAAATTTTGCAGTGAAGAAACAGTTTTGTTTACTATATTTCAATTACGAGTATTTGACACCTTTGTTTTGCGCAAAACACTTAAGAAAAGCAACAATCGATGTTTTAGTTTTTGATGCTGCGTGCTCTCTGAACCTCTCAGTTGGTGTGTTGTGTGTCGGCCCTCAGCCTGCTGCATGTGAAGATCGTGGCCCAGCTGTGATTGAAACATGTTATAGATCCACGGCAGAGCACAAAGAGCGATCGATACAGACAGTAAGAGGCTACACCTCTGTCTGCCGATCTGACGGAGAGCTCTCGTCCGCGATCCATACTCAACAAGCGAGGAAAACTTCAAGGTTGAAGCGCTGCACGAAAAACATGCACGTTTTGCTGCTTTGAAGGACAGACAAAAACTGTTGGAAGTTGGAAAGAATTGTCTCAGGCTGATGTGAGAGAGATGTGTTCATCTGGAAGATGTTTAAAGTCTGTGAGGAGAATACATTGGTTTTAAAGGTAAACAGCTTACAAAAAACTGCAACAAAAACGCAATATAATATGAGACGTAAGATTTATGGTACGTAAAAGCATTGATTGTTAAATGCTGTGTAAATACAGGGTCAAATACCTGTAACTGAAATGTTTACCAAAAGAACAGAAAGAATATCAGATGGATGGATAGATAGAAAGAACAACAGATTTACAGATGGAACAATAGACAAAATATAACGATAGATAGATGATAGATAGATAGATAAATAGATAGATAGAAACGACAGAACCATAGAATGACAGAACGATAGATAGATAGATAGACAATGACAACGATAGAACCATAGATAGATAGATAGATGATGGATGGATGGATAGATAGATAGATAAATAGATAGATAGACAGATAGAATGACAGAACAATAGAACCATAGATAGACAGATAGATGATGGATGGATGGATAGATAGATAAATAGATAGATAGATAGACAGATAGAATGACAGAACGATAGAACCATAGATAGACAGATAGATAGATAGAACGATAGAACCATAGCTAGAACGATAAAACAATAGATAGATAGATAGATAGATATAAAACGATAGAATGATAAAACTATAGACTGAACAACAGATATAATGAACAAACGAACAAACGAACAAACAAACGAACGAACGAGCAAACGATAGACAGATAGACAGATAGATAGATAGATAGATAGATAGATAGATAGATAGACAGATAGATAGATAGAATAACAGAACGATAGAACCACAGATAGATAGATACATAGACGATAGAACCATAGATAGATAGAACGATAAAACGATAAAACAACAGATAGATAGATAGATAGATAGATAGATAGATAGATAGATGATGGATGGATGGATGGATGGATAGATAGAACCATAGAACCATAGAACGATAAAACGATAGATAGACAGACAGACAGATAGATAGACAGATAGATAGACAGACAGATAGATAGATAGATAGATCAGATTGATAGAATGACAGAACAATAGATAGATAGATCGATAGACAGACAGACAGACAGACAGACAGACAGAGAGAACGATCAATAGAATGATAGAACAATAGATAGAACACTGGATGGATGGATGGAAAGAACAACAGATCGATAGATCGACAGATAGATCTGATGATTAAACCTTAGGGTTTCCTCTCTAGACTGCTATGTATGTCATTTGGTCTGTCTGAGGAATTGAGACGGTTCACCTGAGGATCCTCAGTAATGCTCCTCTTGGGGTTTTGTGTTACGGGTCAAACGGTTCTGAAGGGCCACAAAATTGTAGGGCGTCAAGTGTGCATGCTGAACCTACTTAGGAAAGCTGTTGTCTTCTCAAAGTCTCTGTTGATTTCATTACCACCAAAAAACAGTACGGACTGTCACAAAAGTATCTCATGATATAAATAATTCATAGAAATATGATCTAGTTAAGTTGATGCAAAGTTTCTACATACCAAGGGAAGAGGACTGCTGAGTTTTTGCTAAATGTCAGCAAGCGAACCGTGTGGGTGGCCAGGCATCATAGTTCAGGCTGAAATGGAAGATATTTGAACAGGGAGTCATCTCACTGCGAACAAACATAGGAAAATACACCCTGTTTTTACACTATCACCTTCAGTCAAAACTATATGTTTCAGTCCCTGTTGCTCCTTATGAATCACTGCAATAGCCTAAAATCATTTACATAAATGTCTTATTTTCACATTCTACTTTGCATATCATATTTAATAAATGCTCTCAGTCTCTGTCTGTCATGAGAGTTGAAATGTATCATTTCTTTGCCACTAGTGGCACCAAACCGAGCGCTTGGATTCACAAACATGTCTGTTATTAAATGCTTGAAATGCAGTGCTTTCCTATGGTTTAATGCACAGTATATACTGTATAGGATATGCAAAAATCACGCCACTGGTGGAGCCAGAAGTTAACATGTTGGGCATGTTCAGAAAGTGACCCAACAAATACGCTTACTGACATTTGTCTTTGCAAATGAAATTGGTATAAAAATATTTTAATATTGAGAATGCAAGTAAGAATAACTAATGAGAAACAGCCTGTTAAAATGCAACATTTATAATTCTGTTTAGCAAGACCACAGTTGCTGTTAAAAATGATGGCAAACCTTGAGCAGGAGTGCTGGAAAATGCATTTTAATGTGTTTTCTATCACATTCATCCTTGAATTCACAGCTTGAGATGAAGATGAAGGGATGCCAGACGTCAGCGGCTACAGTGACCTCTACTGGTAGAGGCTGCAGTAACACTCCATTAAAGTCCCCTCATCTGTCAGAAAACTAAGATGTCAAATACGATTACGTCAAACACCGAACGTCTCTATCATTCTCAGGCGGATGGCGAGCGATAGAGATTTAGAGAGGGATAGCAACAGAGAGCAAGTGTTGCATTGGGTTTCATTCACACCAGACCGCAGGCTGCATCTAGGGCACAAAGCTGCGCTGATGAAAACCGCTTTGCAAACAGTGTAATAGATAAATAATTGGGTGGGGACAGGCGGGATTGTGAACTTTGTCACCTTTGAGGGGCGTCACTGTTTTTAAATCCCAGATCAACACATGGATGTCCTCCGGCAAAAATAGAGATGTCCTCTGCTCTGACAGGTCAAAGACATGAGAGCACGTTCAAAATGCACATGCATTGCATTAAATATCAAATCAGACAAGCCTGATTCTCATAGATGTGGTCAAATATAGTGAGGGAAATATAGAGGTGGAAACCAGATCAAAAGAGGTCATGAGAAATCAAATTTGCCTTGATCCTTAGGCATATAAGAGGTCTAAAGCATTTATTTAATTAAAAATGGCTAATTTGGATCTGAGGTGCAAGGTGTTGTCACCTGTGCACAAACATTTGCATAAACTCCGCCTCCAGAGCAACACATCAACGAATAGTTATCTTCTCACCATAGGCCCCGCCCACTGGCATTCAGTCGCTTAACGGCTGACACTCTGAATGCGAGTGTCGTGTTGCGTCAAAAGCAAATAGAAATTAAAATCATTGCCGCTATCTTGTCTACACCGGATATAGTATACAGATGAGCATTCGCTTTCTGACAGTTCACACACTTGAGTGTGCTGTCAATAGGACAAATGGAGTGAAAGAGCCTTCGTTTTGACTCGTTTGGATCCCAGCGTAAGGAACAAGTGGATTGTTTTTGAAGACTGAAGATCTGAGTATTTTGTTTTGTAAACGATGCACAGTTTCATGGAGAATTCACAAAGAAACATTTGTTCGTACTACATCTAACTGCAGCTGTATCACAAACTGTAAGTAAATTACTTCATAATGCTTTGTCTGGAAATTAACTTTTTTTTTTAAACAATGTTCTCAAAACACTCACATGCAATAGTGAGGGGGCACTGATGCTGCTTCCTATGCAATGCCGTTAGCTAATCATAACAGTGGCCGACTCCTGACAAGCCTTAAAGGACATGCCCCTTAAAACAGAGGGTCAGAATGAGGGTTGAAAATAATAATTTTTCCACATATTTTATTATTTTTTTGTGTGCAACAAACAAATTAACATTATAAGTAAATCTCAAGGAACATATTAAGATAATAAAAAATTAGCCGTTTAAAGGAATAGTTTAAACAAAAATGCAAAATAGCTGTAAATTTACTCAGCTGCAGGCCATGCAAAATGTAAATGAGATTGTTTCTTCAATATAACAGATGTAGCATTACATCACTTGCTCACCAGTGGATCCTCTGCAGTGAACGGGTGCCGTCAGAATGAGAGTCCAAACATCTGATAAAAACATCACAATAATCCACAAGTAATCCACACCACTCCAGTCCATCAATTAACACCTTGTAAATCAGAAAACTGCATATTTGTAAGAAACAAATCCATTATTAAGATTATTTTAACTTTAAACAGTCGCTTCTGGCCAAATACACTAATCAATCAATCAATAATCCATTATAATGCTTCCTCCAGTGAAAAAGTCCATCCCCTGTTGTCCTCTCACATCAAAATCCACCAACATATATGTTTAGAAAGTTTTGGACTGTTGTAAACAGTGCTTGATCTGTGCATATTTCTCTCCTGTTTCACTGGAAGAGGCAAAATTATGGGTAGAGGATTTGCATTTTAGCCAAAAGCAATTGTTTATAATGGTTTAAAATGCCACGATAGATTTATTTCCTACAGACATGGAGCTTTTTCTTCAAAAGACAGATTAATTGATGAACTGGAGTCATGTTGATTAGTTGTGGAGTATGCTTTTATCAACTGTTTGGACTCTCATTCTGACGGCACCTATTCACTGCAGAGGATCCATTGGTGAGCAAGTGATGCAATGCTACATTTCTCCAAATCTGTTCCCATGAAAAAAACAACTCATCTACATCTTGGATGGCCTGAGGGTGAGTATATTCTCAGCAAATTTTCATTTTTGGGTGAACTACAATATTTCTTTAATGCAGCATCAGGAGATTGTAGTGCACAATTTCTCCTTAGGTGTGCACTGGGGAGACTAGATCTAAATGGTTTACAGGATTCAACCTGAGGTTCCTTTCAGGCAATAACACAGAGATTTCCAGATCAACCATCTTGGAGAGTTCAGTTCGAACCAAGATATTCTTATAATACCTGGCATATAGCCAAGGTGCCGGTACTCCTTCATGCTTTTTGGGCTAAAACTGCCAACTGGAATATTTCTGCTCTATAATGATATTCAAGAAATAGTAGAGTAGTGCACTAATCCAAATTCTGGATTTCCAAACAAGTTTCCCAAGTCCATTTTGTGGCATTCTCTTGCACTTTCCCAAGTAGGACGTTGGAAATGGGTGGGACGCAGCATGAGCACCCCTGATCTAAAGAGATTTTATGCAGAGGTCTTAAAAACAGCAGCACTTCTGCCGCATCTTACCGAGCTCATTAAATTTCAGCTGTGTCTATGCGCGTCTGGTCGGCAACTTGCATTTCTACGAAGCGATGATTATTTAATCAAAAGAAGTCTGTTTCTAAATCAGAGAAACACAGCGAAGGCACGCAGTTCGACCCCGAACCCCGTCTTTCTCCTCATCGGCATTCTTTTTCATCGTACGGTTTGAAGTTTGATGTCTTAATTGAATATGTTTACAGAGAAGCAGGCTTCTTTCAATCTGGCAGCAACTGGGTTACCCTGTTTAACAGAAGAGGCTGCGTCCTCTGGTTCACCCCGAAATCTCTCTCTCTCCCTCCCTCTCGCTGGCTGCCTGTTCCCGCTTTGATCCTTCTCTGCAGACACCAGAAGAGATGACAGCTTTTTGACAAGTGTGCACCACTGAGAAGGAGAAAGAAAACGAGGGACTTTTTAAAATTTTTAGCATCAGGTCACATGTAATGCATCGCACAAGCTTCTCCGTTGGTTATGAACGTCTAGGACCTGCTGAGAACGGGCGGCACGCTTCATTCACGCATACACATGCAAACACACGCACCCCTGACGGGGTGGCGGCAGCTGACACAACCTGACATGTCACATTATCGTTTGGATTCGAGAACATAAAGCAGATTTCCCCAACAGGTGGCTGATGTCTATAGAGACAAACAGTTATGACACAATTCGCCATGTCTGTTTACTCGCATGAACATATGGAAAGAGCTGCCGCTCATTTGCCTTGCCAAGGCAAACGGCTTAAAATCAACTGACTTCCATTATGTAGATTGGGAGCTCTTGAAATGCATGTCAACCAGTTTTATGATATGGGACCAATTTTAGGAGGATTTGGCTCTATTTAACAGCATATGCAGACTTTGCAGATTATGTGTGCTGTCTCTAAAGCAGGCATCACTATTACTACTAAAAAATGATTTTTTGAAGTTGCAAATAAACAAAGATTATTGGGGTATGCTTTACAAGAAAATACTTTTTCAGTCTTTCTATTTTAAAAGCTCAAAATTCAATGTGTTTTTTGCTTTTCTTTGTAATTATTTGTGACCCTGAACCACAAAACCAGTCATAAGTAGCACGGGTATATTATACATTGTATGGGTCAAATTATCGATTTTACTTTTATGCCAAAAATCATTAGGATATTAAGTAAAGATCATGTTCCATTAAGATATTTTGTAAATTTCCTACAGTAAATATATCAAAACTTTTAATTAGTAATATGCATTTCTAAGAACTTCACTCAGACAACTTTTTTTTTTTACCCTCAGATTCCAGATTTTCAAATAGTTGTATCTCGGCCAAATACTGCCCTATACTATAAACCAGACATCAATCAATGGAAAGCTTATTTATTCAGCTTTCAAATGATGTATGAATCTCAATTTAAAAAAACTGACCCTTATGACTGGTTTTGTGGTCCAGGGTCACATCTGTGAAATGTGCTTGCAATTTCTAATTTAACACTGTTTCAAAGTAAAGTAATGTTTTAGAAGAGAGGAATTACTTTTGGAGTGATAAGATGTATAATTTACATCTACACTGTAAAAAAAAATCTTGCAAAAAGTAGTTACAACTTAATATTATTTGTTACCCCGCTGCCTTAACATTTTTAGTTTAGTCAATTTGAAATTTTAAGTTACTTAATGTTAATTTAAGTGACAACTGGAATATTTTAGTTGACTAAACTACAAACATTTAAGTCAGCAGGGTAACAAATTATTTTAAGTTAAAACAACTTTTTTTTCTTACAGTGTAATGGATGATAAAACTGCTGGAAAAAAAAAATCTTATAGGGCCCAAGCCTATATTTTCATATGTTAGTGTGTATTAAAATTAAATAAAATATTTGTAGAGTTGAACAATAAGCTGTAAAGTTCAAATCAGAATTATGCTTTTAATAGTGGCATTACTGTTCAAAGTAGGTAAAGCTCTGTTTTACAGACTTTGTATGATCATCGAAGTAGAAGTACTGAATTGACCTTTGCACAGTCTCATGTAAACATCAAAATAAATTGCATTCCTCCATAAACTTGCATAAATGCATTAATGTAAACAGGCCACATTTGCTGTCAAAAGACAGTTTATATTGAACATTGCTTTAACTTCCTTAAAGGGATGAAAATTCTTTCATTAATTACTCACCCTCATGTCGTTCCAAACCTGTCGGACCTTCGTTCATCTTCAGAACACAAGTTAAGATATTTTGATGAAATCCGAAAGCTTTTTGAGCCTGCATAGACAGCAACGCAGCTGAAATGTTGAACACATCCAAAACTGTTGAATAAAGCTGTTATTATTGTTTTATTTGTGCACAAAAAGTATTCTCGTACCTCCTGGGGTCGACGGTGGCGCCGGCGGCCCAAATTGCATATTTTCATGACACGAGCAAAAAGAACCTAAAATGCTCACTCATTTTTGATCGTACATATAAGAGTAATACATCATTTAAATCTGTAGAGGATCTACTTTTATTTGAGCACACTCACAATATCAACAAAACATTATGCTTTTGCAAAACAAAGAAAATAAAAAGGGTGCGCATTCAGCAGTCTCCGTCTCCACACCTAAGTTTTTGAAATGCGTCAGTAAAATGAACTAAAACTCAGCGAATACGTGACGCACACACATGAGAGAGATATCTATAGAAAGCCTGATATTTGTACTTTTAGATGAAGCCCTTCTTGCCGAAAACAAATATTCTCTGATTAAGTAATTCGCATGAAACCAACTCCATGTTCAATCTCTCCCGTCTGCTTCATTATTTTTAATTAGATCACGCCCACGAGATGCTTTCGCTTTCATAGTGTAATGGCCACGTGAGGGCGCGCGCCAAACGTAACCGCCCACATCACCGTAAACAAAGCGCGGAGACTTTTTCTTTTCCAAGTTCATCTGGGCTACTTGTCCTTTCTGTAAGAAGATGCGATGTGAGGAATAAGAATTCGGAGGAAGAACACGACGTGACACACGGCGCGATTCATCGGAGGAGATATTTACATGAGTAAGTCTTTCTTTTATTTAGCCTGCTTGCGTTAGTTGTTACTGTGTTACTGTGACAGAACCTGTACACATTTTACTAGTTAGACTTTTTTTTTCAAACTATAATTCATGACTACAGCAAGTGAAACATTATGAAGTACGTTCCATTTCAATGCATCAAAAATGTGTCACGACGCCAAGATGTTTTTTTAACGTTCTATACAATAGAAAACGATGCGATATAAAGATAATAGTGTTTACACTTACGCTTAACAATAATATTATAGTTTCCCAAATATAAAACGTTTTTGTATTGTATAATACATACAAAGCATGCTTATGTTTAACATACATTGAGTGTATGTTTAGACCATGTTTATCAATACTCTGAACACGAATAGATGTTTAACGTGAAAAACAATAATTATTACTTATATATAGATATAAAAAGTCCTTTTTACGTTAGTACAAATGCGCGAGTCTATGGCTACAAACTCATACACTAATATATATATATATATATATATATATATATATATTACAGATGCTCCTGATATTAACATGCTCACAGATGTTTTTCTTATGTTGTTTGTTTTTTAGTGAGCTGATACCTGCACAACAGATGAATCCTGCTGTCTTTCAAACTGAGAGCGCTGTACTAAGATCAGGTGTTCAACTACACATATTCTAGTTCCTTGACTACTGATGATGAGTTTAAAGATATCAGGTATGATTTACTTTTTTTCACTTGTTGAACAGAATCCAGAAAACAGTTTTCAGAAACTACACAAAGTCTGTTCACATCTCTGTGGTTAGATCAGGATGTTCAATTGTGTGTATTTGACCTTCATTATGTATATTTTGATTATACTGTGTTGTAAATAAAATACAAATAGTATAAAACTCCATTCTCTGAATCTCTCATTGTTTCTACCTGACAGTCACAGTCTCACTGATGGGCCATTAGAGGAGGGGCTTTTGTCTCTCAGGTGTGAATCACTAAATATTCATGGTCGTTGTCACTCCCTCGCATATTCCCTTTCAGTCACAAAACATGTTTTAGAAAATTTTAATTAATATATTGTTTTCTGTAAACGCGCGAATGAGATGATTTTCACATCTTTATGTAGAAAAAACTCTAGCCTACCACATCCAGTTCTCAAAAGTCTTGTGAACTAATGTTCTGAATGTGTTTCATGGTCTTATTTCAGTGACTTAAAGATTTTAGTTTTTCACTAACCACGCATAAATGTTGTTTTCTCAAAAACACAAACATGTACATTAATGTTGCTTGCATATTACTGTAGCCCAGTTTGTGCTGATTACAATGTAATCAAACTTTAGCCATTACTATGTTTTTAAGATACTGAAAAAAGCACAAATGTGAGGGCATGTCAAAACTTCTCCAGGGCCCCAAAACACCTTAATAACATTTCGGTTGAACCACTGATGTCACATGGACTATTTGTGACCCTGGACCAAAAAACCAGTCATAAGGGAAAATTTTTCAAAATCCTCTGAAAGCTGAATAAATAAGCTTTCAGTTGATGTATGGTTTGTTTGGACAGGACAATATTTGGCTGAGATACAACTATTTGAATATATACAATTTGAGGGTGCAAAAAAATCTAAATATTGAGAAAATCACCTTTAAAGTTTCCAAAAGAAGTTCTTAGCAAAGCATATTACTAATCAAAAATTAAGTTTTGATACATTTACAGTAGGAATTTTACTAAATATCTCCATGGAACATGATCTTTACTTAATTTTCTAATGTTTTTTGGCATAAAAGAAAAATCAATAATTTTGACCCATACAATGTATTTTTGGCTATTGCTACAAAAATACCCCAGCGACTTAAGGTTTTGTAGTCCAGGGTCACATTTTAACAATGTCCTTACTACCTTTCTGGGCCTTGAACATGTAAATTGCGTTGCTGTCTATGCAAGGTCAGAAAGCTCTTGGATTTCATTAAAAATATCTTAATTCGTGTTCCGAAGACGAACAAAGGTCATACTGGTTTGGAACGACATGAGAGTGACTAATTAATGACAGAATTTTCATTTTTGGGTGAACTATCCCTTTAACTACCTTAACCACCAAGAGCAGCCTGGCCAACCAACTTCATCAAAAGGAGTTTTTTATGAAGAATATCTGTTCGCACTGTGTTTGACCTTTAAGATATATTTTCTGTACAGACTTAATGGAATCCTTTTTTTAGCAACAGTTTATAAGCCTCTTTTTTTTCAGTTGACTGTTAGAAATGAACATTCTAAAGATTTAATAATTTAAAGATTTTATCTAGCTGTGTGGAAGTTTTTAAACCCTTCAATACGGCTTAAGAATTCCTTAAAACGCCTCTCTTGGAAGTTTCAAAGGCATTAGCATTGAATATATTCTAGCATTAAAATGCCTTCTGGCTGAGGAGAATGTTTCATCCCGGAACGTCTTTGTTCTAATTTAAATAAGTTGCTTCGCGGGGCGTTAAAGCTCTGCGGCCCCTAATTTTTTCAGCCATTCCTTCTCGTTGCTTTCAAAGTCCTACTTCAAGCCATCTGGAGTTTACTGCAGATTAAAACTCAGTGTTGCTTCCTATAAAATGTTAGAGAACCTTTTGGGGAGGATCACGGAAACTAATTATTTTCAGGATTAAAGAGAAACAAAGCAAAAAATGACTCCTGTGTGGGGTTTCTGGTTAAATATGCAAGATTCACACTCAGTAAAAAATATATGGGCTATAGCAATATATAAAAGGTCACATTGGACTTTTAGAAAATAAACTCACTTAAAATGTTCAAAATGTAATTTCCACCACATCTCATATTACCAATTCAGTCCTGTGGTGGAAATCACATTTTAAATATTTTTAATAGCTTTTATATAATATTTTCACACTTTTTACTAAAGCTGATTAAAAATTATACCCTAAAATAAAATAAAAAACACATTTCTAAAGTTGAGAGTCATATTAAGAGATATCCATCATTTTGATATATCATTAACAACCTATTTGATTCTTTAATTTGGCATGCTTCAATAAAAAAGACATTATTACTTTTTCCCGCCGTCCTCTCGCTGCGAGTCTCCTCTTATTTTTCCCGCAGGGCTCTTGTCCAAGAATAGTCTGCCTGCGATTGTAAATAAGTACTTCTTAAAATTCAAAATCCCCAGACTGGGTTCTCGCCGCGTGTTTGTGTGTAAAACAGGCTGCGGGGAGTTGAGATCTATTTGAATAAACTCCCTACAGCACCGACTGAAGTGTGCTATCAGAGGTTCAACGATGGGATGCAGCTGCATCCAGATTCCTAAATGTTTCAGGATGGAGATGCTGGACGGCGAGAGAAATTACCTGCTCTTTCTTGTAACCTGCGCCCGAACCTTCACCTGCAAAACAACCTGACACCATCAGCATCTTTAACTGGAGAGCGACACCCACAAATGGGTGAACTTTAGCCTCTCTGATATGCATTAGCCTGTAGCATGAATTTGTAGGCTGGTCAAAAGCAAAGTTCATGCTTGAGGCTGATCTAGTCAAAAACAGTCTTGCTGGTTAATGTCCCAAGTTACAATCTATCAACAGCATCTGTGGCTTGTGTTTACAGTAATGCAAAGTCCAGGCATGGCATTTAAAGGAGAACTACACTTCCAGAACAACAATTCACAAGTAATTTACTCACCCCCTTGTCATCCAAGATGTTCATGTCTTTCTGTCTTCAGTCGTAAAGAAATTATGGCTTTTGAGGAAAGCATTTCAGGATTTTTCTTCATATAATGGACTTGATTGGTGCCCCGATTTTGAACTTTTAAAATGTAGTTTAAATGCAGCTTTAAAAGGCTCTAAATGATCCCAGCTGAGGAAGAAGGGTCTTACCTACCGAAACGTCAGTCATTTTTTTCGGAAAATAAAAATTTGTATACTTTTTAAGCACAAAAGCTTGTGTAACACAGGTTCTGGGATGCGCGTTCACAACTATATGTACTATTGAATCATGTCGAAAGGTCACGCCGAATGTAGGCGGAACTACAGACCCAGTGTTTACAAAGCGAACGCGCAAAGACTAAGAAAGTGCAAGTAAGTCAAACGCTGTTTACAAACAAAAAGGTACAACGATGTTGGACGATTCTGAAGTTGTAGGAGAAAATAAGATGGATTTTTCGCCATACTCTACCTTTTTTAGCCGGAGTACACAGACGATGAACTTAGACGTAATTCGTAGCAGTGATAAGAAGTTCGGATCATGTTACCGACTCGGACCTTTAAGTCTCGTTCAGCAAAATGAACGAATCTTTTTGAGTCATTTCATTCATTTTAGCAAAATATAATTAAAATCTTACACATCTACTGCTTACACAAACGTTGATTACACTACAAACAAGACAAAACTATAATGCTATAAGAAACAGAAAAGATTAATTCATTGTTTACTTGGGTCTTCAGTCTATGATTAGCTCACCTCACCTCTTACCTGACAGGTTTTCAGGTTTGAATCATTCGTTCATCACTTGACAGCCCCATTAGCTCAACCAATGCAGTGTGAGCCAGAAAAAGAACTGATTAGTTGATCTTTCGAGTCTTCCGGTTTGAGTTGTTTGTTCATCACGTGACAGCCCCATAAGATGAACGAACGACTCGAAAAACCTGAAGACTCGAAACAAGTGAACTAATTCCAGTACAGAACCTAATAGGATGTTGCGCATGCACGACTGAACGAATCACTCTCTGAGACGACTTGTTCTTCCTGAGTCAAAGAGTAGTTCAAAAAAGAAAGACCCATCACTGATTCGTAGCATCGTGAACGCGCATCCCAGAACCTGTGCTACACAAGCTTTTGTGCTTAAAAAGTATACAAATTTTTACTTTTCGGAAAAAATAACCGATCATTTCGCTAGATAAGACCCTTCTTTCTCTGCTGGGATCATTTAGAGCCCTCTGAAGCTGCATTTAAACTACATTTTGGAAGTTCAAAATCGGGGGAACCAATCAAGTCCATTATATGAAGAAAAATCCTGAAATGTTTTCCTCAAAAACCATAATTTCTTTACGACTGAAGACAGAAAGACATGAACATCTTGGATTACAAAGGGGGTGAGTACATTATTTGTGAATTGTTGTTCTGGAAGTGGAGTTCTCCTTTAAATAAACACAGTTTCAGAGGTTTCACCACAGGAGCTAAAAGAGTAATGCAATGGGTGCCGCCAGAATAAAAGTCCAAACAGCTGATAAAAACATCACAGTAATTCACAAGTAATCCACACCACTCCAGAGCATCAGTTAACATTTTATGAAGTAAAAAAGTTACATGTTTGAAAGAAGCTTGTTGCTTCTGGCTAAAATACAACTCCATAATATTGCTTTCTCCAGTGAAAAAGCCATCTTGTCTGAATCAGGAGAGAAATATGCACAGATCAAGCACTGTTTACAAGCCAAAACTGTTTTAAACAAATTTCAACAAATAATGGACTTTTTCACATTACTCGTATTTTAGCTAGCAGCAATGGTTTGAAGTTAAAATGCCTTAATGATTAATTTATTACAAACACAGATCTTTCCACTTTACAAGATGTTAACTGATGGACTGAAATAATTTGGATTACTTGTGGATTATTGTGATGCTTTTATCAGATGTTTGGAATCTCATTCTGACGGCACCCATTCACTGCAGAGGATCCATTGTTGAGCAAGTTATTTTGATGCTACATTTCTCCAAATCCGATGAAGAAACAAACTTATCTATATCTTGGATGGCCTGAGGGTGAGTCAATTTTAATTTTAGGTGAACTACTTCACATTAAACAGATTAATGACATTAACATGATGACTAACCCTTGATGACCATATAAAGTTCATGACAAGAAACAAACAGCTGCATAGAGAACAATAACCATAACCAGACCTAACATAATCAATGCTATTTCATCCACCTTTTAGAGTATAACATAATTTAAACAACTTCAAATTATATAAACTTCAGTAACCTTGGTGTCTGTATTTTATGGACTGAATTTCTGTCTGAAGTGGTTAAAAATTAATGACGTTAGTACATTATTTGCCAAAGAAAAAACATATTGCATAAACTGTACAGCTCTGAATTCACATGAAATATCTACATAAAGTGGCTCCATGAATGTCACTGCATTATATAAATCCTTCTTTTTGTACAATATTTTGCATGAAACAGTGCTTGTGCAGTCTTTCTTTTAAATAAATGGCTCTTGGTTTGATATGTTCTGCTGTAGAGTACACTAAAGACAGTTTTAAGACATTTTAAGCATGGCTTTTAAGCATAGTCTGGTAAACATATACTTATTACCACAGAGTCCACATATAGAAATTACACTGTCAGACAGTTTTATTATAATCACAATGGTTTTGCACATAAACTCATTTGAAAAACACACAGAAACACTGCATAACAGCTCTGTTATTAAAAGATCCATATCTCTGTACTTGTTTATAATTTCTAAGCAAACTATATCATAGCAGTGCCAGACTGCCCTCTTGTGTCATTTTATTAGCCTTGCAACTCTAGATTATTAGAAAAAATTAACAGGCTGCTAAGAGTAATTTATTTTTGTAGGGGTATTTTGAAAATATAATTCAGAAAGTATAAACATGAAACCTGTTTCTGTTCAAAGCATTAGCACACATTTTATGAGATCCTTACCTGGATGCATCTCAGTAAATATGTCCAGGTCACATTTCACCCAAGAATCAGATCAAATATGTGACCCTACTTACTATGTGCATAAGTGGCATGGGTATATTTGTAGCAATAGCCAAAAATACATTGTATGGGTCAAAATGATCGATATTTTCTTTTATGCCAAAAATCATTAGGATATTAAGTAAAGATCATGTTCCATAAAGACATTTTGCAAATTTCCAAATGTAAATATATCCAAACTTAATTTTTGATTAGTAATATGCATTGCTAAAAAGTTAATTTGAACAACTTTAAAGGTGATTTTCTCAATATTTTGATTTTTACGCACCCTCAGATTCCAGATTTTCAAATAATCTTAACAAATACTGTCCTATCCTATCTAACCATACATCAATGGAAAGCTTATTTATTCAGCTTTCAGACATTGTATAAATCTCAATTTTAAAAAATTGGCCCTTATGACTGGTTTTGTGGTCCAGGGCCACATATATGTACTTAAAAGCCCAAAAAAGCAAAACATATGTATTATAAAAATTAAGCCTATTTGAGAACAATTAAGATTTTTGCATTGCCACATTTTCATTTTATTTCCATCTATATTACCTTCTACCTACCTATTTTTTTTAGTTCTTAATACTTGTGTAAACAATTGAATTTTGTGTGTGTGTGTGTGTGTGTGTGTTTGTGTGCATGTATTTCTTACAATGCAAAAAAGGTGAATGATTCTAAAAACACTTGATTTAAAAAAAGAAAAATTCTATTTATTTCTTTGAGAGGGCATGTTATGACAGGTTTTGCGCCATTCACCAACATCAAAATTTAGTTCATACTAAATCAAATGGATTTTTAGCCTGACAGGGATTCTAAGCACCTTGTGTAACAGAAACTAGTGATTTAATTGCACTTCACTGCACTTTGCTCATGAGCGGTGAGCAAATACAAGTTTATGCATGTGGGCCCCACATCTGTATGGTGTTATAGCATGTGCGAGCATTTTTTCTACATGTCCTACTTTTTGTGACAGCATTTGTCTTCGAATTTAGATGTGATTTCTGTGTGCACTCCAGGGAGAAAAGTGAGTGGTTGCTGTGGCAACAGATGACATGCATCCAAATAAACAAAAACAATATGAGATGACTGACCCTTGATAGTAGCAGATTTCCTTCTCAGGAACTCATAGAGAGATGCTTTGAAAGATTAGAGCAGGGTAAAGAAATGCAAACACTGATGGATGGGCAAATAAATAAATAAATAAAACGGATGAGAATCATACCTGGTTGCCATGGAGACGTACCTTCTCCTCACTTCAATAACTGCTGAGCAGAGAGGATTCCAGGGTCTGCAGCGAAAGACTGGGGGAATAAAGAGGAAGACATCCTTTTCCCTGGAACAGAAATATAGAGAAAGACACAGTCACTGCATTTCATGTATGCATAAAAATCTTTAAAAGACATGTTAGATACATTGCTTATGCTGGAATACAGATGCCTTGCGGTCATGTGACTCTGTAGACTGAATATCAAGCAGCCTGCGTTGCTATTCACATTCATTTCCATCAAAAATAAGAAAGGTAAATGTGACCCTGGAGCACAAAATTAGTCTTAAGTAGCATGGGTATATTTGTAGCAATAGTCAAAAATACATTGTATGGGTCAAAATTATCACTTTTTCTTTCATGCCAAAAATCATTAGGATATTAGTAAAGATCATGTACCATGAAGACATTTTGTAAAATTCCTACCTTAAAAACACAACTTCAAAGGTGATTTTCTCAGTATTTTGTTTTTTTTTTTGCACCCTCAGATTCCAGATTTTCAAATAGTTGTATCTCAGCCAAATATTGTCCTATTATGCCTAAAATTTACCCTTATGATTGGTTTTGTGGTTCAGGGTCACAAGTGTTATTAAAGCCTTTATTTACACAAAAGAAGATCAATATTGAAGTACTACATTTGCAATCACATTCTTTCAATAGGCCCTAAATATCAAGCTGAGGCACATTTTAGGGTAGAAGTTAGCTAAAATCAATACTTTGTGGGTCTCAAACCCCTTCTTCTCTATGTAAACTTAACTTCATAAACTAAAAGTGGACGACAACAACAAACTAGCATTTCAGAGCCATGAAGTCAACCAAACAAACAAAACAAAGCAAACAAAGCTAAGTGCAGATGGTCTGGAGGCATCTGATCACAACATTTTTACTGCGCTTTTCTTTTCTTTCTTCCTGATAATCATTGGGAAAGACAAAAGGCTAAAATAGAAATACAAACATTTATATCACTTCTCTTTAAAAAGTATTGAATGCTATTAACATTCTCATCATATAATTTTAGGGTTAGGCCTAGCAACTGTTAGCATTACTATTTTGCTAGCATTATATCTGCAGTAATATTCTACTGAATCGTGATTTACTTAAAATCCCACTTTAGATCAATAGCCAGCAAAAACGAACACTTCCGGGCGTTTAAAACGCTATCTTGAGCGCTCCCCCTTAATAAACTCGCGTATTCATGTATATAAAGCCAATTTCAACAGAAGCAAACAACACAAAGTTGTTCTACACTTAAACTGGGACATCTTGCATATCGTAAGGGCCTCTTTTTGTTTCTGAGCCATGCTGTTCAACCTATCCGCAAACGAGGGGGAGGGTAAATGCTTTGGAGACCTTGTGTTTGACCGACAGCCACGAAACCCAATCCCAAAGCCAGCACTCGTTCAAACGGACCAATGGCGTCGCTCTCTGGGCAAATCCAGCCGAGTAGGCGGAGTTTGCACAAAAATGCCCGCCCACCATCCAATCGTTAGGTTGCGCGAAGGCTGCAGTTTCAGTTTGTTTTATTCACCATTTTGAGTAGCTGAAGGTAAAATTTAAACTAAATACTTTCGTAGAGCAGGAATATTTCCCGCATTGTTTCATTTTTACCGCAGGGAGAGGGCGTTGGTTTCGCGACGTCACCTTTAGCCCTCTTGTGTTTTAAAACAGCACGTTTTGTTTGCATTTTCCCTGCTTTTCTTTTGCTCTTTCACAATTTTAACCTCTACAGTATTCCTGCAAAATGGCAAGACCAGTGAGGTACGTGGGTTTCCGTTCGTCCTGCTGATGGCTGCTGCATGCACACTCAGTTCTAGGCTTCACGCATGTGCCAGGCATCCTTAGGTTCTTGTTTAGAGCTCGATTTTGTAACATTTTGGCTCATTCGTGCATGCATTTTGCTCGTTGTCTCTTTCCAGTGGCGGAGGACTGTCTCGTTTGTATTTATGGGTGTATCTTGCACGTTTCTAACGTGCATTTACTAGGATTCTGCAATGTGATATTTCTTGTGCATCACCTACCTACATTACAGAATTTATTTGTTGTGTAAGCAGCACTAAAGGGCTTCATGTTTCCTTGTAAGCCAGTGAGAATATGGCTTCCCATTCATCCTCGCCAAAGCTTCAGGAGGGGCAATAAAATCCCACTGGAGGTGCTTATTGGCCCATTCGAGTGATTTTGTAACCTGTAATGCGCACATATTTGCGGGAATAACTCATTGATGCAGAAACAATAGATTGCGAAAGCCCGTTGGTGTTTTTGGGGAGGGAAGCGCGTTTTGAGTGATTTTTTTTTTGATAGCGGTAAATTAACACGACGCGGGTGACGTCAGAGGGGGGCGGGGTGGCTTAGAGCGACCACACCTCCCGTTTGGAGTTCTGTGGAAAACGTGCGAAATTTTTCATATTCACTCTCCACATTTTGATTTCAAACGACAACAACAGATTGCTACATGTGGCTGTGTGTTATTTGCGTCTATAAAAGACGACCGAGGGCCGATATAAAATGATTAAAAATGTCGCGCCTTCATCGACTGTAAAGAAAAAAAATGTCGCTCGCTGCCCTCACAAAATGCAGATGCTGTTATTACAATAAAACTTGTATTTAAACTTCAAATTAGCCAGCACTGTTATTAAAAACACAATTCAAAAAGATTATAGAGATTCAGACAAAAATCTTACAGTGCTATTGTTAGTCATAAAATTATGTAAAGGAGATTTCTGTCGAAATTGTAAATAAATCGTAAATAAACAATAAATTACGAGATTCTTGCGCAATTTGAAGCAAATCCAGAGTTAATTTTTCAGATTTTACTGTTAAAAATATATTCTTTGTGTATTATCATGTGTTTTCTGAATTAATGATCACGCACAGTGATAAAATATATTTTAAAAAACAATTTCAAAAAACAAAAATACAATTTCAAAAATATTTAAAAAAAAATAATTTCAGTTTTAATATTTCATTTTTAATTCAAACTTTTTCTTTGTAATTATTTCTAATATTTACCATCAAGCTCTGAGTGAAAACTGTTTCTACGCCAATTTTTTTTCTTTCGTTTTTTTTTTTTTGTAAATTGCACATTTCATTCAATGTGTTACTTGCCATTTCTTTGTAAGTATTTGTAATATTTATGATCAAGTTCTGGGTGAAAACTGTTTCTACACCAATTTCTGTCTTTTGTAAATTGCACATTTTATTCAATGTGTTATTTGCCAATTCTTGTAATTATTTGTAATATTTACTGTCAAATTCTGAGTGAAAAGTTTTTCTACATAATTTCTTTCTTTTGAAAATTGCACATTTCATTCAATATGTAGTTTGCCATTTATTTGTAATTATTTCTAATATTTACAATCAAGCTCTGAGTGAAAACTGTTTCTACACCAATTTCTTTAAGTGTATTGTAAATTCTAATCGGAAAAGTCTTCTGATCCATCTAATTACCTAAAAGTAACTTGTGGCTCTTCAAGCATCTCAACACCGTGTTGGGCCCGAGTGGCTAAATGGGACAAGACTGCAGTATTAATGAAACCCTCATTGAAATGCTAATTGAGGAACTGTTTAACGATCATTAATTCAAGTAAACACAATGAAGCAAGGCATGTTAAATGAGCTTCAGTTTCCTAAAGAAATGCTGACCACCTTTCGACAGCCTGTAAACCCCTAAAAACGTGAATTAACGTCACATGTGCCACTGCATCACAAATGCGTGTTCGGAAGCTCTCATTAAAGTATTTTCTCTCTCTTACAGGAACAGAAAGGTGGTGAATTACTCCCAGTTTAACGAATCTGACGATGCAGGTAAGAAACCATCTCAAAATGCATTTTTTAGAAAAGTAATAATGTATGCACGTTTACTTAATATTGGCATCCAAGTATTCTGCAAGTCACTTCATTGAATGTTATAGCCAATTCATGTAATTTCTGCCTCCAGATGAGGACTATGGGAGAGAAAAGGAAACGACTAAGAAGATACGTGCTCCACCTCGTGAAATCAAGCACAAGAAGTCTAAGAATTCGCAGGAAGAGAGGCAAGAATCTGTCTATTTTCAGCGTTTGTGTACAAATATATCAGAACAACGCCTTTTAATAGGTATTAAACGGTGCGAATGAGTGATTTCATGACTGGTTTTGCATGTCTCGGGGGATCGTGAACCTTTTCGAGATCCATTTTCTCCTTATGACCCACATATGCGGCAGTTAATTATAACTAGGAAATAAATACCACACACTAGGACGTTCTCCTTCAAAGATCAAACTACTAACGAACATTTTCTGTTGTCTTACAGCGAGGATTCAGATGACAAACTCTCCAAATCCAAAAATGATTCGGCAGGTAAATTGCGTTGGATTGTTTCATCTGCCGTAGATCAATTAGCGATTCATAAAAAGATGATAACTCTCTAATCTTGTGCTTTTCAGATGACCTCGGTAGTGATGAAGACAATGACTTTGGAGAGGAAGAGGAAGACGAAGATGGAGGAAGTGACTATGATGATAAAAAGGCTAAAAAGGGAAAGAAAGGAAAGCCGGAGAAGCCAGGCAAGAAGCCACTGAAGAGAAAACGAGGTGGAGGTGAGTTGCGGATCGACAAAAAATATCACTTTCCCTTGAATTCTCATGCATTAAACATGAAGCACCAGATGTTAAACTATCAGCATAAAGTCTAGACTTATTTTGGCCAAGAAATGCCTTTTAAGACAGATTAAAGTCATGTGATCAACATGACTACAGTTCAGGAGTGCATGATCTGAAAATAGCTGCAAATTAAATGAAGCATAAATGAAAATATGGGTGTATCATGATCTCTGCAGATGATAGTGATGATGATAAAGAGGTGAGCAGGAAACCGAGACAGGTGAGGCAGGCTGCGTCAAAGGCCGTGTCCAAACAGAGAGAAATCCTTCTGGGAGATGGAGGCAGTGAGGATGAGGACAAAGACGAGGAAGAACAGGCGTACCTGGACCGTAAGTGTGCAATTGGACTTTTTTGGCCTGTTTTTGGAGCCTTTTTGACTTGGGAACAACTACGAAGGAAACCATTTTCTCTGTTGCAGAAGAGTCTGGCAGTGATGAAGACTTCATGGTTGATGATGATGATGACAGCGACTATGGGCACTCCAAAAAGAAAGGCAAAAAAGTAGTGCCGAGAGGAGGCGGAGGAGGAGGAGGAAGGAGAGTGGAGAAGAAGGACAAGAAATCCCCCAAACCCCGGCTAAAGGCCACAGGTAACCCGTGTCGCTCTTGAGATCTTAGAGTATGAAAAAGAGCAGCTTGGACATTTCTCAAAATGTCTCTTTTTGTGTTTCAAGGAATGAAGAATGTCATACGGGTTTGAAATGATCTGTAAATGACGTCAGCATAAAATAATGAGGCAATTATCATTTTTGGGTCAACTATTCTTTTAATTTTCCAATTTAAATCATGTATTGCTTAAAAGGTCATTTGTCTGAGGCTATTGAGTTTGAAAGTGCTGACAAAGGCCTTTGGCAGAAACACTATGCTGATGCCGATGCTGAAATATACTACAGTACTTCTTTAGTCACAAGGTGTGCGACAGTAAGATTATTTCAAAGTGTTTTTAAAAGAAGATGATTCCTATGCAAAGTATACCGCAAAAACAGTAATATTGTAAAATAATGGCTATTTAAAGTAACACTCTTGTACTTTAATGTTGTGTAATTTATTTCTGTGATGCAAAGCTGAATTTTCAGCATCATTACTGCAGTCTTCAGCTCCCTTATTCTAATATACTTATTTGCTGCACAAGAAACGTTTATTACCAATGTTGAAAACTGTTGAACTGCTTAATATTTTGTGGAAATTAATATATTTTTGTCAGGATTCCTTGAAGAATAGACAGCTCAAAGAACAACTTAAATATTTTGAATTATAAGGGCAATTCTAAGAACTGGTTTAATGTCAGAGTTGGAAACATCAAATTTGTATGTATGCAAATTGTATAATATCCAAGGTACATATTTCTAGTAATTGTGCAGTTAATTCTCATATTGCATTTTCAGAAAGTTTTGAATTATTTGTCCTCTCACAAAATTTGTCACTATCGAAACACCGTAATAATTTAATTAGAAGGGTTATATTGACCTATTAAGATTTTGCTTACATTTACATTGTAAATATATTTTTTTGCTATTTTATTAAAACATTTTTAGAGGTAAATCAATTACAATTAAATTTTTTTAAAATAATATTTAAGGTGTAATTTATGAGGTTTGTTGTATTTTGAATCCAGTTTTCTTGTAAAAGGCAAGAAGTTGGCCAGACTGATTTCAAAGTTAAGATTTCATTGCTTTGAATATGCATTGAACCAAAAACTAACATAACATCTTAGCTGATAATTCAGTATACTTTATTTTTGACAAAACATCCCATGTTTCGGTAGTGACTGCACATTTTCGGTAGTGGCAGTAATGCTTTGGTAGCGACCACATCACATTACAGAATTTGAACTTGCATACTAAAATACAAAAAAAATTGCATAACTGTACTAGAATTTTGTTTATTTCCCCCAAATATGAGGATTGTGTGTTCCCTTTTGTCATTACCAAAACAATGATGAAATGTTTCGGTCATGACTGTTTTGGTAGTGACAAATTTATAGAATAGCATGCAAAAAAATCAATGATGTCACTATCAAAACATTTGGTGGAGTTTAAGTAGTGACAATTTTAGATACTTTTGAACCTAGCTCAAAGATGCTAATTAGCACATTGTTACATAGCACATTTCTGAACAGTGGTATACATATAAAAACTAAACATTATGGAATAACTCTAAAAAAAAAAATAAAAAAAAAATAAATAAAAAATAAAAAAAAGTGTGCTTAACTACAGAAAAAAGGCGTTTGTTAGTGACGTTCCTTAAAGTTACACAGACTTTTGTTTTTTCAGACTTTTGAACACATTTACCTCAAAATAATGCGGCATATCTACTCACCATGTTGCTATGAGAGAGAGGGACACATAAATATTTCCTGTTCATAAATGTAGGGGTGTAATTAAAATCAGTCTCAGCCAATGGACTAAAACATACACCATTTCGGTAATGACATGAAAATGCAGGACACGTTTTACATAAAGTTTCACTTTTTCAGAAGTGAAAAAGTCAGAAAGATACTTTTAAAAACAATGGTGAAAAATACAAAAAGTATTTCATTCTCATTTTCATTTGTTGAAATTTAGGGCTTAGGGTTCAGGACAGCCACCTCCCAATTGAAAGTACCCACTAAATGATGATTTTATATATATTAAGCTTACTGATTTTTTTTTTTTAAAGATATTATTGTGGGTTTCAATAGATAATAGAAGGATCTTAGTAAACATCTAAGATTTCAATATTTAAATGCTTTTTTTAATGTGGTTTTTGGTCATGCGACAGCAATTCTGTAGAGTTGCCCATAAATGTCTTTACTCACACTTTTGATTAATTTAATCCATCCTTGCTGAATAGAATGTTCATTTCCTTGGGGGATATTTTTTTTTTTGAATGGGAGTATAAACATGTTTGTTTGTCCCGCAGTGAACCCCAGCCCCATGAAAGGCAAAGGTAAAGGCCGCCCGAGTGCAGCTAAAGCAGTGGAGAAATCCTCGCCCAAAGACGACGAGGAACCCGAGAGCCCCCTTGAAGACGAGGAGGAAGAAGAGGTGGAGAAGAAAGAGTCTCCTCCCTCCAAAAAGACAAAGGACGACGCCCCTGAAGACGAGGAAGAAGACGAAGAAGAGGACGGCTCAGAAGAGGAGGCTCCATCCGGGGAAGACTAGCCATGTTATTAACGTCGCCCCTTTCTTCTTCTTCTATTTCCCTTTACACTTTTTCCTTTTTTTGGTTTTGCTTTGGGTTTGTTTGCTTTTCAGATTTTTTTTTTTCAGTGTCTGTTATGGCCTGGCTCAACGGTTTGAACTCTTATTTTCCTTTTTTTGTTTACCTATACTTTCCATATCGCAAACAGACATTTTCCCAGAACTTGTGAGCGTATATATCTATATATATTATTGAGTAAAATGTGTCTGAGTCTGTTTATTTATGGGTATATAATCTCGAAGGAAGCCCATCGTTTCAACCATTAGCGTCGCCGCTCACCCAGGGTAATCACGTGACCGAATTCTCCAAAAATGCTTTTGCGCTCGTTCATTTTCGTAACATGTATAAAGCTTATCGTCCACTCTGCATTGTTGCGACCGATTGTCCTCATTCACGAAATTAACCGCTGTGTAAAATGTTCGTAAAACAATTCTAAAAAGTCTAAACGCAAACTGTTACAGTCAATTCACAGCCGTGTGTGCGAAATTGTGCTTGCGTTTAACAAACGAGGACCAAATTGTCGCATTCAATTTGCTCGTATTTGCAAAATTTACCAGCTAGTTTTGCGAATTCTACAGCAGTGTTTCCTGAATGAGGTCCAGTGCGTTTGTTGTGTAGTGACTTCTCTAGAAAGCCATTCGTTAGAAAGTTTCGCAAATCCGTAATAGTCGACAGCGTTTGTTTCGATACTAGCGGTCAGGGTTGTGCTTATCCGAGGATTCGTTTTGTATTTATTCGACATGCGCTTGCAGCTCTTTACGTGCGTTTCATCAGCTGAAGATGGAGAAACTAACATCTATCACTCTTTCGTCGTGGTACACACTTTATCCAGGGTTTGCTGTTCAGTTTGTAGTTTAACCTTTTAAATAAACAACCTCGATTTGTGTAGTTCGAACCATAATGCAGTTAGTGTTTTAATACAAATATTCTGGGTTAAAAAATGTCAAATTCTGTTTCTCGGCAGAATTGCCGCAGAAAATAATTTAGATTCGTACCTCAGATTGTTGTGCACTTACAATGGAAGTCTATACGGCAGTTGTGCTCCATTGTAATGAAATATTTTCTGTGGTAATCTGTTCTCCATCCATTAGCTAAACTCTGGAATATATTCATTTTTCTCTGATCTCTTTATGTGCGTTTGTTTGTGTTTAGGTTTTTTTTTTCCTCGTCCTCCAGATCATCTCGTATAAAGGCTGCAGTATGAATGCTTTCATCTCTTTTCTCAAAGAGGCGCGCAGTGAGAGTGCAGAGATCGGGCCTTACAACGGTTAATCGCACGGGAAATGTGAATCTGAAGTCAAGCGCACTGTTTCTGCCTTACAAAGCCTGTTAAAGCTGAAATATTGTACTGCAAAGCTAAACGTTTAAAACAAAAAAAACCAAGGGGTATCTTTTGAATCATGCCCGTTTTTTTTCCAGAGATTGTATTGCTGAATGTTGTGGGATCTGTGAAAAACTGCATTTTAAAAAGTCAAATGTAGTTGTTCTTCAGCCCTGGATCAGAAGCGTTTGTGATGTCATGACAGAGAGGCGTATTTGCACTGTGAGGATTGAGAAGAATTGTACTATTCATACCTTGTGTGTGTTTGCTCATTAAATATATATTTCTGTTGCTGCTTGTTTTTAATTTCAGACACATATGATGTATATCCCATGATGCATTTCAAGGGGCTTTCTGTCTACAGCGCATACATGGCATTCTGACTAGGTTCGATCCTTTCTGCCAGGCATCTCTGAATATTTTCCACTCGTGCTGTCTATAAATTGGTTTTTAACCTAGCTGTCCAAAAACATATGAATGTTTTGTTTTTTGTGCTTGATTTTAATTTTAAACTTTTTTTTGGTTGTTTTTTCCTCCTCAGATTTTTTTTGTATTGTTTGTTTTTTTAAGAAAAGAAATAAAATGTATCTTCATTTTAATGAGAAACGTCGTACTTGTGTCTTCTTGCGCAAAAAGCCTTCCTTGAAAACCACGTTTTCTAAATATTTTATGTATGATACTGTTATAGGTTAGTGTGAATGTCATTAAAGTGTTTTCATTCATCAAAATCAAATGTTTCACCAACTTTTTGTTCTTAGTCAAATAGCTTTACTTATCTTAATGGAATAGTTCATCTGACAATAAAATGTATGCATCCACAGGCCATTCGAGAGGCAGACGATTTTGTTTCTTTTACTTGCTCACCAATCCTCTGTAGTTGAATGGGTGCCGTCAGAATAAGTTCCCAAACCAAGTGGTGAGGAGTTTGGTAGGGAGGCTAGGGATGGGTTACTACCAATATCCAGTACTAAAATTGTCCCTCCTTTGGCCACATCTGAAATAGGTCATACCATTGATATTACCTGAGAAGTTAAAGAAATACACTAGAAAACTGTGCATTTTTGATGAACATATAAGGTAGCTTATATGCGACCCTGGACCACAAAACCAATCATAAGTAGCACAGGTATATTTGTAGCAATAGCCAACAATACATTGTATGGGTCAAAGTTATCAAATTTTCTTTTATGCCAAAAATCATTAGGATATTAAGATCATGTTCCATGAATATATTTTGTAAATGTCCTACCATAAATATCAAAACTTAATTTTTGATTAGTAATATGCATTGCTAAGAACTTCATTTGGACAACTTTAAGGCGATTTTCCCAATATTTTGATTGTTTTGCTATTCTCAGATTCCAGATTTTCAAATAGTTGTATCTCAGCCAAATATTGTCCTATCCTAACAAACCATACATCAATTGAAAGCTTATTTTATTCAACTTTCAAATGATATATAAACCTTAATTTAAAAAAATTGACCCTTATGACTGATTTTGTGGTCCTGGGTCACATGAAGTGTGAAGTGTTCACAGTTCAGTTGAATGATAAGGTTTACCCTCTTTTAAGTTTTATGTTGTTATGCCGTTTTTTACATTGACTGTCACTCTATATAGACTATTAAAATCAGATGTTAATTTCTCAAATATTTATTAAAATATATACTGATAAAATGAACATTCACTTCAGGGGTATGAGATGACTGGATGCTTTCAACTGATTTCCTATTGAACTGTCACCAACTGAACCTCGGTGGTCAAACTATTTAAAAATACAGTGAATTAAGCTACACACTCGATCATAATGCACAATGTTTCCATTTAACATGTATTTTTAAGTGCAGCTCGTCATTTTAAAGG
Organism: Labeo catla; assembly: GCA_012976165.1. NCBI lineage: Eukaryota > Metazoa > Chordata > Actinopteri > Cypriniformes > Cyprinidae > Labeo > Labeo catla. The sequence continues at coordinate 1,307,876 of VONZ01000112.1, forward strand.
AGCGTTTTCACTAGTTAGCAGTAAACCGGTTACCTCACCTGAATATGTTCGTATAGTTGTGTTTGATGTTATCTTCGGAATGGAAATGTGGATATTTTATTTGTAAACATCATCATTTCAGTTAATTTCATTAAACTAGCAAGCTAAGCCAGTAGTAGTACTGACAGCGTCGTGTAAACATGGCTGAAGACGCGAAAACCGGAAGAATAGACAAACCGATTCAACTGACTTGAAATGATAGTTGGCGAATCATTATTCAGATCGGAGCTTCGGAGTTAGAATTGCGAATCATTTGATTCAGAACAGGACTTTAGTGGGGGTTTGCGAATATTTTGATTCAGATCGAATCCTGTTCCCCACCTTAAAGTAGAAGTTCACTTCCAGAACAAAAATTTACAGATAATTTACTCACCTCCTTGTCATCCAAGATGTCTGTGTCGTTCTTTCTTCAGTCCTAAAGAAATTATGTTTATCGAGGAAAACATTTCAGGATTTTTCTCCATATAGTGGACTTTTGTGGTGCCCGCGAGTTTCCAAAATGCAGTTTCAATGCAGCTTCAAAGAGCTCTAAAAGATCCCAGCTGAGAAAGAAGGGTCTTATCTAATGAAAAGATCAGTTATTTTCTAAAAAAAAAAAAAAAAAAAAAGGTCTATAAGTTTATATAGCTCAGTTTATATACTTTTTATCCTCAAATGCTCATCTTGCGATGTGCATGTGAACTCTTTGTAATCCGGGTCAATACAGTTAGGAAAACTCCCATCTCATTTTCTCCTCCAACTTCAAAATCATTCTACATCGCTGCAGAAGTACCGACCCGTTTACAAAGTAAACGTGCAAAGGCGAGTCAAACACTCTACAAAAAAAAAAGGAAAAACAGCAATGTATGACAAGTTTTTGCCCATTCACTGCAGAGGATCCATTTATGAGTAAGTGATGCAATGCTACATTTCTCCAAATCTGATAAAGAAACAAACTCATCTACATCTGGATGGCCTGAGGGTGAGTACATTTTCAGGAAATCTTCATTTTTGTATATAAAAAAGCTGAATCAGTTTTGACAGCATTTTAGAGATGCTGACAGAACTACATTTCTTAATAGGTGAGATGAAAAAAAAAATGCATAATGCAGTTATCTGAATTGTCTTAGGATAATGGGAATGCAGTATTTGAGACACTTCCCCTTCTTCTGTGTTTAGCTAGTGTAATTCTTTATAATACGAACAATTTGATCAAATTAAGATTTAGAGTATGAACGTAGCTGGCACAGTAATATGAAGTGCTTATATTCCAGTTACTAATAAAACAAACTTCATTTTAATGGTGTTTAAATGTGTTTGTCAGCCTATCTTTGCTTCCCATGCACATTATGTCGTCTTCAGTTGTGATAGTAAATGCCAAACACATGGTGGCAGTGTTGTCAAATGTCAGCTCCTTCAACAAACGTTCAAGTCTGTTCAAAGACGAGTTAACTGTATTTTTTTTCATTACCAGTAGCCTTTATTTAAAAAAAAAAAAAAAAATACTATAAACATCACAAATAATTTTTTAGAATACAACGTGCTTACTAATGACCCACCACTGTCATCAGAAAAAAATAAATGACAAAAAGTTTCTAAAAAAATCTCAAGGAAGTTGAAGGGTGACATCAAGAAACCACAAGGGACTGAAGGTGCAAAACAAACTTATAATGTGAAAAATGTCTAGTTAGTCTGTTTGAAAATGAGAAACGAAACAAGACATTTAAACATGTAGTGTTTGAAAGTATGTTTTTTGGGTCCAAAAAGCACTACTTTACTGTTTTTCAAATAATTTTAAAACTTCAAAGTAAAAATAAATAAATAAAAAGTTTTTAAAAATTTAAAACAACAAAAAGTGCTACACAACCCCAATCTACATCATTCCAGTAGCTCAAATAATGATTAAAAGCAAATTAATAATGAATAAAAGCATCAATAGAATAGACAGTGAGATAGACAGAAAGACAGACGGACAGACGGACAGACAGATAGATAGATAGATAGATAGATAGACAGTCAGATAGATGGACGGACAGATAGACAGACAGACAGATAGATAGATAAATAGGATAGACAGATAGATAGATAGTCAGATAGACGGACGGATCGGACAGACAGACAGACAGACAGTCCCGACAATAGATAGATAGATAGATAGATAGACAGACAGACAGTCAGACAGATGGATGGATGGACAGACAGAAAGACAGACAGATAGATAGATAGATAGATAGATAGATAGATAGATAGAGATAGACAGACAGACAGACAGACAGACAGATAGTCAGACAGATCAGACTGATAGATAGATAGCTAGATAGGACAGACAGACAGACAGGATGGACGGATTTGACAGACAAAGACAGACAGATAGATAGATAGGACGGACAGATGGACGGATGGACTGGATCGGATAGACAGACAGATAGATAGACAGACAGACAGACAGACGGATGGACAGATGGATCGACAGACAGACAGGATAGACAGATAGATAGATAGACAGACAGATAGATAGACAGACAGATGATAGATAGATAGATAGATAGATAGATAGATAGATAGACAGACAGCCATTGGACGGATGGACAGACAGAAAGACAGACAGAGAGATTAGATAGATAGATAGATAGATAGATAGATAGATAGATAGACAGACAGATAGAGGATCGGAGATATGAAAGAAAGACAGACAGAGATAGATAGGATAGGATAGATAGATAGATAGATAGGACAGACAGTCAGATGGACGGATGGACAGACAGAAAGACAGACAAACAGATAGATAGATAGACAGACAGATAGATAGATATAGATAGATAGATAGGATATAGATAGATAGATAGACAGACAGTCAGACAGATGGACGGATGGACAGAAAGACAGACAGGATAGACATAGATAGATAGATAGATAGGACGGACAGATGGACAGATGGACTGGATGACAGATGACAGATAGATAGGACAGACAGACAGATGATAGATAGATAGATAGATAGATAGATAGACAGTCAGATAGACGGATGGACAGACAGACGGACAGATAGAATAGATAGATAGATAGACAGACAGACAGACAGATAGACAGACAGACAGACAGACAGGGATAGGATGATAGATAAACAGTCAGGATAGACGGACGACTAATCCATCGGATCATTGTAAGTAGACAGACAGAGATAGATAGACAGACAGATAGTCAGACAGACAGACTGATAGATAGATAGATGATAGATAGATAGATAGACAGTCAGATAGACAGATGGACAGATAGACAGGATAGATAGATAGACAGACAGACAGACAGACAGATAGATAGATAGATAGACGGATCGGACAGATAGACAGTAGACAGACAGACAGAAGACAGACAGATAGACAGATAGATAGATAGATAGATAGACAGATAGATAGACAGATAGACGGATGGACAGACGGACGGACGGACAGATAGACAGACAGATAGACAGACAGACAGACAGACAGACAGACAGACAGATAGATAGATAGATTTCCTGTAGTCTCCCCTCAGAAACACTCAGATTAAAGCTTCACATCCCATTTACTGTAAATAATCCATTAAAGGAAATCACTTTATAAAAGCGGACACACCTGTTGTGCTGGACTTAAATGGCTATAATTCATTACCTGCTGCAAACCCAGCAAGAATGTTGCAGATCGAGTAGCGCTTCTGTGATGTGGCTTTCCAGACGTGTGTGTTCTCACAGCTCATCCCGCCCACTTCCTGTGGCGCTCTGGAACGGCTCCTCAAACTTTTACTGATGTCACAGCACTTTCTACACGTTCACATGGGAATCAGTAAAGCCACAGGAGACGACATCACTCAGATTCACACTTACAGATGGAGATGAGATGTATGTATTTCAACGGTTGTTTTCTGTCAATGGTTTTTGGTAGCACAATATATGATGATGTGTAACTGTTGATGATGATGCACCTGTGGCTGTAAAACCATAAAATCGTAAAATAGATTACTGTCATTGTTTTATAAGGTTTTATTAATTTTAATTGATTGGTTTTAAATGTCATGTCTAACTGGATACATGTCAGTAATTAGTTGTGTTTATTTACAGTTAAAAGAATATTTTCAATCATGTGGTTAAAATAATGTTATTTAAATATTAAAATGCTTGTTCATTTTATCTTAAAACAGGTATATTCATACATACAGAATGTCAATTTAAGAAACAAACAATTTCCTGGACCTCAAGTTCCCTGACAGAGGCAGCGTCAGGTAAGATGTGACATGCTTCAGTGCTTTTTCCTGTCTAAAACCTTTTCATGGCTCAGTTATGTTCAACTCAGGTTATACTTAAGACGTTTTACTCTCAGCTGAGGTAGGAGTCCAGTGAATGTGGCTGACAGCAAAATAAAGGAGTGTCACTACTAAGAGTTAAATTCAAATGTGTTTGCGCACGTTGCACTTTAAGATGCGTCTCTTTCCTTCCTAATAATCTGTCAACGGGTTGTGACATGAGGAAGTTAGTGGTTACTGTCAATGAACAAGTAATATTCACAAGAACTGAACTAAAGTGACCTGACATCATTTCTATAAAAAAATATAGTTGTATTTAAAGTTATGAAGGAAGGAAGTTTTAAAATGTACACTGACATAGCGCTGAAAAGGTTTAGGGTAAAATTTGTTCATGTTTTTCTTAAAAGAAGTCTTTTATGCATTTAATTGAACAAAAATAAATAGTTAAAAAATAGTAAAAAAGTTGTATTTTTAACAGTAATATTGTGAAATATTATTACAATTTAAAATAATTGTTTTCTATTTGAATGTATTTTAAAATGCAATTTATTCCTGTGATGCAAAGCTGAATTTTCAGCATCATTACTCCAGTCTTCAGTGTCACATGATCCTTCAGAAATCATTCTAATATGCTGATTTGCTGTTTAAAAAAATTAAATGAATTAAACAAATTAAAAATAAATATTATTATCAGTGTTGAAAACAGTTGTGCTGCTTAGTATTTTGGTGAAATCCATGATACATTTTTTGATGTACTGAAAGTACAAAAAATAAAACAATTAATTTAAAAAAATAAAAGTTAATAAAGGTTTTTCTTCTTAAAATAAATAAATAAATAAATAATCAGATTTAGTTATTCAATGAAATGCAAATAGTAGGCTACTAGTTTTTCCTTTTTTCTCATAAAAGCTTGCCAGTAAAATGAATGAATGAACTGTATTATAAATAAATAAATAAATAAATAAATAAATAAATATACAAACCAACACTAAATATGTTTTTATTATATATATATATATATATATATATATTTTTTTTTAAAGTAGTACAATGTATTCTGCCACAAATTGCATAATTAATTAATTAACTAATTACAATTGTTATAAAAATAATAATGTAATGTAATGGTCCAATAAACATGCTCCATTTCCTTGTTCTTAACAGCTTTTGTGAGATTCCCTTGAAACAGGGACTGAAACAGGAGATTTTTGATTTGCTTAAATAGATTAAATATAGGCGTGCGTCATTCATACGTTTTAGTAATTTACGTCAATGTGGACTAAACAGCCAAGTCAAATTTCCCTGTAGAAATATTCCATGAGTCTGTTACACTGGAAAGACCTAAGAAGAAAAGCCAGCGGTCACAAGTCACAAGCAATGCTAATCCGAAACCGGCAAAGAAATTGCCTACGCTGTAAAAATCATTGCTACACATGCCATTTTTTGTTTACTGTTGTCATGCATTTTAAATTTTTCATAACAATCAAGACCTTGTTATGTCTACAATCAATCATACAGCTGGTCTAATAGATGTACTCTCATCACTACATAATGTTTCTCATAGCTTTTTAAGGTCAAAGATCATTGACTGAGTGCTAAGAAACTCATCATTGCATTGTAGTCTTTAGCAAACACACTATGTTGACTAAAGGGGTGTAATATTCAGTTAAACATCCTGGTGTTAACGATCATAATCACATGAATGAAACTCACAGGAAGCTGGATGTCATAGTTGAATAAAGATGCAAATTATATTGTTAAAATTAGATTACAATATAAAAATCTTCTGAATCCGTTTGGAAGCTGTATAGAAGTCATAATATTGAATATATGCATCAATAATATTCCAGCATGGCTAAACAGCTTCTTTCATCACTACAGACTTTGAAGAGGTGAAAGAGTGGAAAATCTGGACATGCATGGCAGGATCTCGCAGTTGTTCTTGATTAATGCGTTAACATGTGGTTTGGAGGTATGTTTGGCTGCTGGGACCATCTACATCCCACCTATGCTGCTGAAGGCAGGGGTGGAGGAACAATTCATGACCATGGTACTAGGTAAGTCACTCCAAAAGAAGTCAATATCAATATCAATATAGTACTTAAAAGATCTGAACTGATAACCAAACATTTTGAAGGCGTTGGAACTCCATAAGGGATTATTGTTATGAACTTCAAAGCTTTCAGGTGTTTTGCAACGCCCGAGGGCGAATATAAATAGCCTACGCAAAGAATGAGAAGAATGCTTCTGCGTTCATGCTATATCAGAAATATGTAAAATATGAGTTGTCACATACATCTAACTAGTTTCCTAATGGTCATATATTGTATTTACATTTTCCTGACATGACGCCAGAAGGTGTGTAGCCGTTTTTCCAAAAGCTATTCAACTCTCCATCAGCACTGACGTAAAAACAAACATACTACAGCGAGACGTGCGGAGTTCGATTCACGAACCGATGACTCTAATGAGCCGGTTCTTTTAACGAATCGTTCAAATACCCACAAGGTTATTGAACCAGACTGGCGAATCCTGACGAATCTGAGTGAACTAAAATTAACCAACTCTTGACTGGTTACTGAGACATATGACTCACTTTTATCATAGACGCATTTTGACAAGGGAACTGGTCCATTCCGTCAACATTGCGTAACTTAAGATAAGTTTACGTATAAATGCTTTCATTTGACTCACTTTGCAAATTCCACAGTGTTTCGTCATTTTTTCCACCTCAGGTGTTTTTAAACCTTAATGCCAAGGACATCCAAATATGTCGATCTACTTAAATGTAAAAGCAGCTGTATACTTTTAAAAAATATTATACTATTATAAAGATATGTTGTTTATTCAGTAATTAACTATATTAAATACAATCAAATTGTTCAATAATTAAATACATTGCAATAAAATTATTCAAGTTAAATCATTGTTTTATTTAATTATTCAATTTTTATACACTACCAGTCAATTTTTTTTGAACAGTAAGAGTTTTAATGTTTTTTAAGCCTGCATTTATTTAATCCAAACTACAGCAAAAGCAGTAATATTGTGAAATAGTTTTACTATTTAAAATAACTGCTTTCTATTTGAATATATTTTAAAATGTAATTTATTCCTATGATCAAACTAATTTTTCAGCATCATTACTCCAGCTTCAGTATCACATGATCCTTCAGGAATCATTCTAATATGCTGGTTTGCTGTTCAAGAAACATTTATTATTATTATCATCATCAATAAGTAAAAGAGTATAATTTTGATAGACATTAATACTTTTATTTAGCAAGGCTGCTTTAAATTGATCAAAAGTGATGGAAAATATATTTATAATGTTACAAAAGAAAATAATAAATGCTGTTCTTCTGAAAGTTCTATTTATCAAAGAAAATTATTATTATATTATATTATGTTGTGCAGCAAACCAGAATATTGGAATGATTTCTGAAGGATCATGTAAGTGGAGTAATGATGCTAAAAATTCAGCTTTGAAATCACAGGAATAAATGACATTTTAAAATATATTCAAATAGAAAACAGTTATTTTAAATAGTAAAAATATTTCAAAATTTGACAGTTTTTGCTGTACTTTGGATCAAATAAATGCACGCTTGGTGAGAAGAAGAGACTTCTTGCATTACATATTTATAATAAATGTTTTTTTTAATAATAATTTGTTATTGTACAGCATTGTACTCTGTTGTATAACATTTCACAGAATAAAATAGTGTCATACAACATGCATTTAGCAGACACTGAAAGACTGAATTTACATTTGATGTGTTATGATTTTATCTTTTATTTACACAGCTGTGGGACCTGTGCTGGGGCTCATCGTTGTCCCTCTAATTGGTTCAGCGAGTGATAGCTTTAATAGTAAATATGGCCGTCGGCGTCCCTTCATATGGGTGTTGTGCATGGGCGTCCTGCTCGGCCTCTTGATCATCCCTCAGACGTCCACCCTCGTCACCCTGCTCACAAAACGGAAGCGGCATTGGCTGGAGGTCCCACTGCTGGTCCTTGCCATTTGTTTGATGGAATTCTGTGGTCAGGCCTGCTTCACCCTTCTGGAGGCCTTGGTTTCTGACCTCTTTCCTGGAGAGGAAGAGAGTCGCAAGGCTTTCTCCGTCTTCTCCCTCATGCTCAGTCTGGGCGGATGCATTGGCTACCTGCTGCCCGCGGTTGACTGGACCACTTTAGACACCGTGGTCTACTTGGGTGGACAAGAAGCCTTCATCTACGTTGTTTTGACCTTCATTTTTGTTACCTGTTTGACGGGCACAACCTTCATCTCTGAGGAGAAGACAGTACGAGAAAGGCTGGGGGAAGCTGAGGTGTCCAGAAAGCCTGAAAACCTGCTGAAGACTTGCTGCGGCCCCTGTGTGGTGCTACCCAGATTTCTGCTTTTACGAAGGATGTTGTCTAGTCTCCTTTCTGTGGTTCCCCGACTCTACTCGCTGTGCAGCCGCATGCCAAAAGTCATTGCGAGGCTGTTCGTTGCTGAGCTGTGCAGCTGGATGGCACTTATGTCCTTTATGCTCTTCTACACAGACTTTGTCGGAGAGGGATTGTATAATGGGGTGCCCAGTGATAAGCCAGGCTCTTTAGGAAGGATACGCTACGATGAAGGTGACATTTTATGTTATATATACTTAAAAGTACTTTAAACAACACTGCATATGATTTTAAAACGAGTATTCAGAGAATGTACACTCTCAGTAAAAAAGATACAAAGATCACTGCGCCCTTTGAAAAGGTACTATTATAGTTAACCCAAATATAAAAATGTTGTCATTAATTACGCACCCTTATGTTGTTTCAAACCTGTAAGACCTTCAAACATCTTCAGAGCACAAATTAAGATATTTCTGATTAAATTTGAGAGATTTCTGACCCTGCATAGATAGCAATGCAACTGTCACATGGACTATTTTAACAATGTTCTTACTACCTTTCTGGGCCTTCAACATGTCAGTTGCATTGCTGTCTATGCAGGGTCAAAAAGCTCTTGGATTTCATCCAAAATATCTTAATTTGTGTTCTGAAGATGAATGAAGGTCTTACAGGTTTTTTTTTTTTGGGTGAACTATCCCTTTAAGTTACTAATATGTACCCTTTAGGAGTAATAAAAAGGTACAAAGGTGTACCTTTTGAAAAGATACTGCCCCAGTGACAGCTTCTGTACCTTTTTTCTGAGAATGTATCTTTAATAGGATTGTATGTTGTATGTTTACATGTTGCTAAGCTAAAAACATTACTCTAATACAGTGTTTTCATGAGGAGTCATTAATCCGGGCATATTAGTGGCATTGAATGTAAACAATGCCACTGAACCTAACAAAACTCGCATATTTTCCTGGTTATTGCTGCTGAAAATGGTCAATTATTGTCATGTTTTGGGCTATACTAATCGGTCAGATGGGGAAAAACATTTGGAGTACTATAGGCTGCCAAAAGTTATAACAAATCATGGAGAAGAGTGCAAAAAAAGGAACAAAATGCGTTTGCGGTTGGCCGAACTGATCAGTTTTTTTTTTGGGCAAGAAACATTTGAACGTTTGTTCTTATCATTTCCGGTCAGGTAGGTGAAATATTAGGCTGATATCTTAATTAATACTGCTTGTAGGCATCCTTACCACCTATTAACTTTACTTTGTCAAAATATTGCGCCCTTTCGTGCTTACCAAGTCCTTCTCTATATGATTTAGCAGCTTCCACACATTTTTTCATGGTTTAGACAGCATAAATGAGCAAAACAACATATTCAGTAGTACATTAACCATGCAACTCTTGCTGTTGTTTACATCTGAGTATGGCCAATATGGCATCAGGGTAACTGACAAAATCGTAAATTTTCAAAAAGCCATTACACAAAAAATATTTAAACAGCAACTGTTTTCAACATTGATACTAATACTGATACTAAAACTAATAAAATGTTTCTTAAGCAGCAAATCAGCATATTAGAATGATTTCTGAAGAATCATGTGACACTGAAGACTTAAGTAATGGCTTATTTTAAGTATTTGTGTTTTTTCATGTCACTGCAGGTGTGCGAATGGCCAGTCTGGGTCTTTTCCTACAATGTGTGACCTCAGTGATCTTCTCATTGATTATGGAGCGTATGGTGTTGTGTATTGGCGTCAGGAAGCTGTATCTGAGCAGTGTGGTTGTGCTGGCTGTGAGTACAGCTATTATGACCGTATCCCACAACATTATACTAGTCACCATCATGGCCGCTGCTACAGGATACACCTTCTGCACCCTGCAGATTCTGCCATACACGCTCACATGTCTATACCACTCAAATCCACAGGTAAGAGCTCCAAACAAAACATACGCATGTGTGCAGTTGAGGAACACAATGCATTAAGAGCTGGGGGGTGAAAACTTTTGGAATTTGAAGATTAGGATAAATTTAACTTATTTTGTCTTCTGGGAAACATGTAAGTATCTTCTGTAGCTTTTGAAAGGCAGAACTAAATGAAACAAATATGATATTCAGGCAAAATAAGAAAAATGTACACATCTTCATTCTGTTCAAAAGTTTTCACCCCAGCTCTTAATGCATTGTTTTTCCTTCTGAAGCATCAGTGAGCGTTTGAACCTTCTGGAATAGTTGCACATGAGTCCCTCAGTTGTCCTCAAAAGATGGATCTCAAAATCATACAGTCAATGTTGGAAAGGGTTCAAATACACAAAAATGTGTGGGACCTGAAGAATTTTTCCGAAAAACAGCAGGTAGTAACTGTTCAGGGACTCATGAACAACTATCACTGAAAAAAACACAGCTGTGGATCATTCAGGTAACAACATAGTATTAAGAATCAAGTCTATGTAAACATTTGAACAGAGTCATTTTTCTAAATTCAGCTATTATTTTCTCTTGTGGACTATATGTCTTTTATGTGAAATATCTTATTCAGGTCAGTACTAGGTGAAAAATAACATGCATTTTGTATGATCCCTCTTATTTTTTAATATTTTGCAGATTCTGCAATGTGTATGTAAACATTTGACCTCAACTGCATCTTCCATTTCAAATGTTTTTATCCTAACCAGCTGCGTTTCACAATTCCCAGGTGTTTTTCTCCACCGACAGGCGGAAATATCCTCTCAAGGAGGAAGATCTGATGTTAATCAGATCAGCGATGCCATCCATGACTAAGGAGAAAAGAACTAATGGGCGCGTCAAAGGGTATCCAGGTACCATACCCTTCCAGAGCAATATAAAAAACTCACAATTACTTGATCTGCAAGTGTCTATCACCGTGGAACCACAGCCATCAGCCCTCAGAGGCCTGGGCACAGACATTGCCATTTTAGACAGCGCCTATTTGCTGTCTCAGGTGGTCCCGTCTCTTTTCATGGGCTTCATTGTGCAGCTCTTCCACAGTGTGACTGCATACATGGCCTGTGCATCTTTGTTAAGTCTGGCAGCTGTTTATTTCTCGAGAAAGATCGTCTTTGAGAAAACGGATGTTGATGCAAGATGACTGAGATGCTATCAAGAGAGCAACAGACTCAGAATAATGACAAAAAACTATAAAGGGCAGCTGGTTCTGTCTATTATTTTTTGGAAAAACCCAGATGGCCAGACTGGCTGTATACTATTCAGCAAAATATATGGTCACGCATTTACATAAAAAAGGTCTTGTTTGAGCATTAAATTATTTGAAAGAACTATTGTTACTTAACCTGTGGCTTACAATATTATATTTGCAATATTGCACAGTTGTTTAGCTATTAAGGAGAGCAATTACACTGTTAAAAATGAAGTATTAGTTGACTTGGGTGTATTGAAGTGCGGGAAAGCAAATATGCTGAATAAATGATTTAAATTGAGGACGAGCAAGAGTTTCAGGTTTTGAATCTTGTGACACAACCCTGTACAACCTGTTAAAGAATTGATGTTTACATGTTAATTCCAGAGAATATTAGTTATCAAAAGACAGGCAAGAACATGTCTGAAGATTTTTTGGTTAGTTAGAAACATAAGTCTAAACTGGATGTCTTAATGATTAATTTTCTTAAATAGCACATGTTTGAGTTCTCAAACTAATAGATTTGTATTGCATTTCACTTTAAGTTCACTGCACTGTATATTTAGGTATCTTTTAGGTTTTTATGTTTTGGTAGCAGCTTAATCTAAAGAATAAAAGCTATTTGCGACCAAATTAATTAATATTGAATCTAGGATTTAACTTTATTACTGAGGATTGGTTATGTTATGTTAGGTTATGTTATGTTTAATACAATTTTTAGCCATAGCCAGTCATCTTTTAGCTCAGCATGGGTGGCATCAGTCAGTTCTTTATCAGCTACTGCCATCTAGTGTCTCTATAGCACCTGTTTTTGTTGTTTTTATTTATTTATTTAGTAGCAGTAGTCAAAACAGACAGGTTTACTCACATCATTCACTCCTTGTTCCTTTTCTTTCATGTTTTTCATTTTAAATATTTATTTTCTATATAGGCTATGTCAGAATTCACCCAGTTGCAGTGTTTTCAACAATTATGTGGCATTTCAATTTTTTTAATAACTGCATTTTTTTATTAACCATTTTCCCATCTTTAAAAATATATGTATAAATCAAACTTGATTTTGATGTTTTTTTTCTGACTAAATAAATAAATGCATGGATGCATGCAGGGGAAATAACAGCAGGTGGCAGTAGGACACTGTCCCTGTAGTGCTAAGTTTTCAAAATGACAATATAAGTGTTTAAAATTATAATAAAATTAAAAAAAAAAACTTTATCTCCTTCGAAACAGTGAACTGAAGAATTATATGTGAAGTTTTGTTTATATATATATACATTTTAATTATAGAGTTATTTTCAGAGTCTTGAAATAACAATATGAATGTTTCTTTTTAGAAAAAAATATTTTTATTAATTATAATTATGGATTCATTTAAACCATGCATATATTTTTATGGCTCTGGAATATAATGAACGCGTTTAAGATTTTTCCGGGTTTGAATGGGTTAAATGCCGCATGCAATGCATGTATTTAAATGTGTATAAATGCATCAAGATCAGTTTTTTTTTCCTTTTTTGCTTTCGTTGGATGTTTTTCCTACTCTTATAAATAATTCATGACCCTTTTACGCTAACCAATGACGCGCGTCGTTTTGGGGCGAGCCCCTGCCACGCAACCAATCAGAAGCGAGGAATCGGATCCGTGCCCTCGAGTGCATTGCGATGCGTGTCATGTGACAGGCCTCTGTGAGAAATGCCAACATGGAACCGTGGCAAGGACGATGTTCTTCCCAACAATAACATTGAAAGGGACATCTGGATTCATCCTATGTCGTACATCCACAATCCGGACATTTCAATCCATATTTACGCGAGGTAATGAGGCATACATATATCGTTTTCCGTTCGATAAACCAAACCAAAGTCGATTTTTAAACAGAGGGTCAGATTCGATCTAAATGACCCGACTTTGTTGAACTTGACACCTGTTTCTGGGAATATCGTGACCGTGTTGTCCAAAAGCTGCAGTTTTCCTCGGCTGTGTGCTGGGAGCATGTGTGCAGGCCTGTTTTCCTGCCTTGCTGACGCACTTTAGTGAAACACATGTCTGGTGCCTCGTGTGTGTGCTGTACTTGAGCATTGCTGCAGTGTTTATGCGAGTTTTACTATGTCGTTTTTCTTGTAATTGGTTTAGTGTGCGTTATGATTTGTGTTGTGATGATGATTTGTGTTGTGATGGTGTTTTGAACAGCCAGCCCCTCCTCTTTCTGCCCCGTAAACCTCGGTGCTTTAATCTCTGCAAGCATTGTGATGATGAGCATGGGCGCATGTAAATATTGACCACAGAACTATTTGGACACTCAAAAAGCATTTTTCACCGCACCAGATTAAAAACATCGCAACAGACCTAACTTAGTTTGTAACCAGCTGTCCGTAAGTTGGTTTTTATTTAATGTATGAATTAGCTTTTAAATCAGAAATTGTTTTGCGAATTTATACATCCTTTGTGTTTTTGTTTTTGTGGGTGTAGGCTAGTAAATTGTTTGGAAACTTGTTTGTGCTACCCGTCTTGGAATACCTCCTACTGTAATATAAAAAACTATAATTAGTATTATGCAAAAAAACAAAAAAAACAATGTATTATTAATTGTGTGAGTTGTTGTTCTGACAAATATTTTGTTGAATGAATAATATAAGTACACACACTACCAGTCAAAAGTTTTTGAACAGTAAGGTTTTGATTGTTTTTAAAGTTTTTTTTTTTTTTTTTCTGCTCATCAAGCCTGCATTTATTTGATCCAAAATACAGCAAAAGCAGTAATATTGTGAAATATTTTTACTATTTAAAATAACTGCTTCCAATTTTAATATTTTTTTAACATGTAATTTATTCCTGTGATCAAGGCTACATTTTCAGCAACATTACTCCAGTCTTCAATGTCACACGATCCTTCAGAAATCATTCTAATATGCTGATTTGCTATTTAAGAAACATTTATTATTATTATCAATATTAAAAACATTGTACGCTATGCTATTCAAAAGCTTGGAGTCAGTATAATTTTTTTTACTTTTATTATATATATTTTTTTATTATTTTGGAAAAGAAATTATAGAAATTAATACTTTTATTTAGCAAGGATGCTTTAAAGTGATTAAAAGTGATGCTAAAGACATTTATAATTTTACAAAAGATTTCTATTTCAGATAAATGCTGTTCTTCTGAACTTTCTATTCATCAAAGAAAAGTGAAAAAAAATCCACTTGGCTGTTTTCAAAATAATAATAATAATAATAATAATAATGATTTTTGGAGTAGCAAATCAGAATATTAGAATGATTTCTGAAGGATCATGTGACTGGAGTAATGGTGCTAAATCACAGGAATAAATTAAATTTTAAAAATATATTCAAATAGAAAGTGGTTATTTTAAATAGTAAAAATATTTCAAAATTTCACCGTTTCTTTTCTGTACTTTGGATCAAATAAATGCACGCTTGGTGAGCAGAAGAGACTTCTTTAAAAAAATTATTAAAAATCTTACTGTCCAAAAACTTCAATTTCTAACTTCTTTTTTGTCGCAGTGTTTACAAATCGTGGCAGTACCTTCAGCCTTCCTCTGATCTGCGCACCAACAAATGGTCTCCATAAGTGACAAAGCGGTGGCCACTGCTAATGAATCATTTGCCGACCATGCCTTGGCCACCTTGCCCTTCGTGGAAGTGGGCGGCAGCGAGAGCAGCGAGAGGGGCAGCTCCATCTCGTGCTCCAGTCCCGAAACCGGAGATGCTGGAGCTCAACTCAGCTACAGCCCAGGGGAGGAAGACGAGGACGATGGGCCGCTGCAGATCTTCTTAGACTCCACCGAGGAGATGTTGACTCAGCCACCCAAGCTGCCTGATTTTATACCCCAACTCTCCAGTACCTTCTCTCCAACCCTGGAGGACATTGAGGAGTTCCTGATGGAGAAGATGGAGCTTTTGAGAGATGCTCCTCTGAGCCCGGAGGAAAAGTCAAAGGAGGATGAACCTCCCATACAGCCGTCTTCCCCCGGTGACACCGAGCCGGAATCCAGCCCGACCACAACAACGCCTCCTGCCGCTCAGAGTGTTAGCACGACGGCTAGTGCCGCGCCGGTGCTTGTCGGTGCTCCGTTTGTGCTTCAGTTACAACCTCTCCAGCTAAGCCACGCCCTCCCACAGCCAGACACCCAAGCCAACGGGCTTCGGGTGGCCCACCTGGTGCTCGGTGTCCAAGGGGCACAGAACATTACCCTTCTTTCACCGCAGGTGCCCTCAGCAACTCTTCTCCCCATCGTGGGCGAGGCCGTCAACCAAGACCAAAAGTATGTGAAGATCGCTCCCCTGCCTATTGCCGTCAGGGCGGTCGGAATAGCAGGCACAGGCCTAGTCAAAGCCATCACACCACGTCCATCCAGGTCCTCCACGGAAACCTTGCGGGTACATAAATGCTCTCACCCAGGGTGTGAGAAGATGTACACCAAGAGCAGCCACCTGAAGGCTCATTTCCGCAGACACACGGGAGAGAAACCCTACCTGTGCAGCTGGCCAGACTGTGGGTGGAGGTGAGTGTTAAAAATAACCAACTTAGGGATGTCAGAAATAACTGCATTAAAAGTCCTGCTTGCTTTCTTAAATGGATATAGTTCACCCAGAAATGAAAATTCTGTCATTAATTACTCACCCTCATGTCGTTCCAAACCTGTAAGACCTTCATTAATCTTCGAAACACAAATTAAGATATTTTTTGATTAAATCTGAGAGCTTTCAGACAATGCATAGGCAGCAATGCAACTGACACGTTCAAGGCCCAGAAAGGTAATAAGGACAATGGGCCTCATTCATGAAACTTGCGTAAATTAAAGCAATAAACCCCAAGACGCTCCGCGTCGTGTCTAACAACATCCCTTAGCTGTTATAAATTCACTGTAAACCATGGCTTCGTTTGGCTTATTGCTTTTATAAAACAGTTATTCCATATACATAAGCAGTGTTGCCAAGTCTGCGGTTTTCACACGTTATTGGGCTAATTATACACTGTTGCTGTGGGTAGTTTTTGATGTTCGCACGTTGAAGCGACCCCAAAAACGTGATATTTAGCCTTTGGAATGCGAAATTTTAGTTTTTGAATAAATATTTGCTATTTTTAGAGTAAAACACCAGTATATATCATAGTATCATAGTATCTATTTTGTAAAAATAGACTTTGATTCCCGAACTTACTCTTGTTCAGTACGGCCGCTGCTGTCACCGGAAAAACGTTTACCCTGCAAGCGCTAATCCGGAAGCCAGAAACACGGAAGTGTGAAAAAGGCTAATTGGGCTAGTTTTGAGTAGCAATTGGGCGGGTTTTGTTATGAAACCTGGCAACCCATATAGTAAGATTTCACAAAATAAACCAGTGCAAATAAAGTGTAATGATGTTAATAAAAACATTATTCTTCCGCCAAACAATGTAGTTCCTCCAGTGTTGTGAAGTCTGCAGTTTTCCCACTGAATTAGGCCACTTTAACACTGTTGCCGCAGGTTGAATCAACCCCAATAGCATCATATTTAGCCCCTAAAATGCCAATTTACCAGGGGGCCCTGACAATAAAACGTGTATTCTATCCCCCAGAATGCGATTTTTAAAGGGGGACCCCCCTCGAAACGCGATTGGGCTAGTTTTGGGCTAGTTTTAAATAGCAATTGGGCGGGTTTTATGAAAACCTGGCAACCCTGATAGTAAGGTTTCACAAAATAAAACGGAGCAAATAAAGTATAATGATATTAATAAAAACATTATTCTTCCGCCAAACAATGTAGTTCCTCTAGTATTGCCAAGTCCGCAGTTTTCCCATGGTATTGAGCCACTTTAACACTGTTGCTGAGGGTTGTGTTTGATGTCTGAGGGATAAATCGACCCCAGTAAAGTCATATTTGGCCCCTGAAATGCGAATTTACCAGGGGAACCCTGCAATGTGTATTTTGTCCCCCAGAACGTGATTTGTAACGTGGACCCCCCTTCAAAACACCATTGGGCTAGTTTTGAGTAGCAATTGGGCGGGTTTTGTTGTGAAAACCTGGCAACCCTGACTTCCTCAGAAATGGTTATGGTTGCAACAAAGTGGTTGCCCAGCAACACACAGACGTAAACAAAGGTGTATGTTTGTAGAGTAATTTACAACAGCTTAGAAGGCGGCTTAACCAGTCAGAACCAATGACCGAACTATCCGTTTTATAAATAATGTGTATTATAAACAACACACTCGTGCGTTGTAGTACTCATGTAAATGTGCGTCGGAGACTGACACGGAAGTAAATAAATTGTTGCATAAAGTCATTATTTTTGTTTTCATTGTACATAAAATAAAGGTTGAACCACTGATGTCACATGGACTATTTTAACAGTGTCCTTACTACCTTTCTGGGCCTAGAACGTGTCAGTTGCATTGCTGTCTATGCAGGGTCTGAAAGCTCTCAGATTTCATCACAAGTATCTTAATTTGTGCTCCGAAGATGAACGCGGTCTTACGGGTTTGGAATGACATGAGAGTGAGTAATTAATGACAGAATTTTCATTTTTGACTGAACTTTAACATTAAAACCTGTAATGAGGCCTTGATTAACGATGAGCTAATATGTATTTCCTTCCGTGTTTTGTGCTTTGAAGGTTCTCTCGCTCTGATGAGCTGTCCCGCCATCGGCGGTCTCATTCGGGAGTCAAGCCTTATGAGTGCACAATGTGCGACAAAAAGTTCGCCAGGAGCGACCACCTATCCAAACACACCAAGGTGCACCGGGGTCCTCGCGCCGGCAGACTGGTCAGGGCAAACGTCTGATCCTCGGATAAACCTGGAGTGTGATTCCTGGAGCCTGAGAGGGAAAGCTATGATATCTAATCGGGCCGACAGCCCGAAACCCTCCGCCTTCATTTTTGTCTCTGTTTCCTCCCCCACTTTTTTATCGTTTATCCAGATGTTTGTTTATCTTGGTGCTACAGTCAGCTAACTTGAAACTCAGGGATGTGATTGTTAAGCTCAAAACAGATTTCTGGCTTTTTTTTCGTGGGCTGAAGTAAAGCTCACAGTCGATTTCATCACGTTTCGTCCTTCGCTGGTGTAAAGCTACAGTCTGAGCTGCAACAGTTTTCAAGATCTGTTTTTATTGCCTTTAAACTGAGGTTGCAAGAAAGTCTGGAGATCTAAAGGGCAATACGGAGAAACGTATTTCTTGTACAGTTTGTGAATATTGTGTTATAGATCTAACCAGGTGAAAATATAAAAGTAATACAGTATTTAGCGCAGTATTATGCTGCAGAATTTCCCTTAAATTAAGACAATATGCACTAAGATTTAAGCTATGAAATTATGCATTATCAAACATGGCCTCTGCCAGGGTGAATCTCAAGAAAAATGTTAGGAAATGCAATATTTAGTTATATTCTACCCAAAAATATTAAGTAAAACAAAGAATGTTTTACGTATAAGTTACATAAAGAAAAGTTTTTATAACAGTGAAGTATATTTAACCCTTAAAATTGTCAGTAGCCATGCAAAAACATCTCATTATCGTTACTGTAAAAAAAAAAAAAAATTAGGGATTAATCGCGATTAATCGCATACAAAATAAAAGTTTGAGTTTGCCTAATAAATGTGTTTGTACTGTGTATGTATATAATAATACACACAAATTAATGTTTATATTTAAGAGAAATATATTATGTATAAAATATTTGTATTTATAATATAAATGATATAAAAATTGATATAAAAATATAAATAAGTACATATACTTCTCACATATATACATGAATGCGTTTGTATTTATAGATACATAATAATTACACACGGTACACCACATATATTGGGCAATTTTCAGTAATCGTTTGACAACCCTAGAAAAAATATTTAAATTGTGAAGTACAATTGTTAGTGTACATTAGTGTTAAAATTAATTTGACTGATTTCTATGATCAAAACAGGAAAAATTATAACTACTACAATCAATGAGGTTTTTTTTGGAAGGTGGAAATGCACTTATTTGTCATGAAATGTTACAGTATGTTAAAAAAATAATTTTATTTAATTTAATTTTTTCTATTTGACATTTGTTCATGAGATTCACCTTATTGAAGTACTCTGAAGTACAACAGCTCTTTTTAAATAAAAATGAATTATGTAATGCAAAATTAGGTCTGATGCAGTTGTGACACATCACCGTGTTTTAAAACATATTTAAGTTTTTAAGTTTTTTACTTTTTCCAAATGTGGTAGTCCCCACCCCCTCTCCCTCGCGCGAGCCCAATCGAAATATTGCAATATCCGTAATTTTCTTGGCCCAATCACATCCCTGCGCCAGCTGAAGGGTATTTATGCATCAAGTTGCTTTCCACGTGTTTTTTTTCTGGTGCCTCATCTCTCTCAATCTGTTGAGAGCGTATGCCAAACCAGGCTCCCGCCTGTGCACGGGGGCCGTGGATAACATCACTACATGTATGGACGAACTTATGTACTGTAAAACATATATAAGCTAGAAACAATTTTCTCTTGGATCTGTAATCACACAATGAGAATTGTTTCCTTTATGTCGTCGTTATGTGCTTTGCATTAGATCAATGCATTTTTTTCTACTTAGTGCCGTCACGGTTGATAAGCTAAATCGCTGAGGACAGGTGTTTCTGTTCACAAAAACTGGCAGCTGATCGCTTCCTGTCGAAATGAAGCTATCTGGACATACATCATTGAAGGCTTCAACTCATTAATGGGACTGTGCTTGAGTTTCCTTTTTAAAGAAGGGTCATTGTCTACCACATGGAGTGAATTTCCTTGACATCGTCTTGCCTTTTTACACCTGGTCTTAACTATTTTATGCATTTTTGTTTTTTTCCCACTCTACTTAGCTCATGTAGGCTTTCGTGAACTATCAGGTGCTCTACCTACCTACTTAGTATCTGGACTTATCAATACTCTAAAGTCTGTAGCAGTTTCCGAATGATCACGTAGGTACATCGTTTTTAATATCGCACCGAGAGCATCCTGATTTACAGTGTTTCGGCTAGAACTGTCATGTAAGATCTTCTTTTTCTTGTTCTCTTTTTTGGAAGAGAGACGTCTGTTTTTTTGGAATTATAACATTATTTTTCCTTTGCAAGGGCTCATCCTTGATTTTTCTGCCGCCACCTTCATCCCAATAAAAGCGTTAAATTATTTCCTTTACCAACAACATTGTTAATGCATTAACAGTTTTCATTTACACAGACCATCCGACTATAGCTGCTCTCATAACATATAGCTGGTCAAATTTAGGTTATATTTTTGAATAACTTGAAAAGTGCTATTTTCCTATGTAAGAAAATAAAGTAAAAAAAAAAAAAACTTTTGGAAAAGCTGTGATATGTCACCTTTGAGGTTTAGGCAAAGTCTAATCGGCTATTTAAAGGAAAGTCTGGGTTAAATCTTGACTTGACATACTAACCAAGTCTGTGCAAATTCTAACCAATATTATGTGAAGGTAAACACGGGTGACTTTGTTTTTTCTGACAGTGTATAAACGCAATGTTTAATGTTTTAGTGTTATATCTATACTATTATAGTATTTAAGTTTTCATTTTTTATATTTTGAATATTAATTTCATTTTAAATTGTATACATTTTTGTCATTAGTTTTTTTTTTCTTTTTGATTTACTACTTAAACTTTTTTTTCTTCATTTAGTTGCAACTTCAAATTTTCATTTTGATTATTTCTATTATTTATATATAATTATATCATTTGGATTTTTTTTATTTGTATATTTTCATTGTAATTTCATTGTAATTTTTAGGCTTTTGGCATTATTTAGAAATTTTATTTTAAGCTTTTCACATTTTAGAGAACAATCCCCCAACCCCAATGCCAGCAAATCGAAAGAAAAAAGGCCATTTTTCTGTTTTTGCTAGTATTTCTTTTTAGCTTTATTTTTATTCAGTTTCATTTTTAGTTATTTTACTACTTCAACTTGTTTTATATCAGTTAGTTGCAACATTTCAGTTTATTTATTCAGATTATTTATTTATATTATCATTTATATACAATTATAGCATTTAAAATGTTTATTTTTTATAAATTTTATGCTTTTGTCATTTGTTTATATTTCTATTTATTTTTATTAGTTTTATTTTTAGTCATTTTAGTACTTCAACTTATTTTATTTTGGTTATAGTTGCAAAGGCAACATTTCTATTTTAATTTAGCTTTTTCAGTTATTTTTTTTTTTATTTTAGCATTATTTTACACAACTGCTGGTATAATTTTAGTTTTACTTAACACTAATGATTGTTACAAAGATGTCAGAAGTAGATTTCTACTTTAAGTAATTATGGTAATTATGCATAACCAGCCTATTTAAAAGGCAATTTAGACTTTAAAGCCTAATTAACAAACAATTTGTATGCACAAAATAATCTAAGTCTTTCAACATGCATGTAAATGTCACATTTCTGCTTTAAATCCCTCAGCAATGTTTCCACCCACAGGTTTCCATTATAACTGCAAACATTTTTTGTAAATCATAACTGATGCTTTTTATATTTTACATTATTATTTCCTGACAAATGATTATTGTTGCCATTAACACATTTTTTTTGGAGAATAACTGCTAAGAAATATTCACTAAATCTTTTATCAGTCAATGATCTTGTACGGCAGGAATGTTGGGCTTGTTCCTGCATTTATTTTCCATGTTTTTTCCGCAGCGCTGGAATCTGTTTGGAAGGCATGGTTGCTGGAGCTGACTCAAGACTAAAATTACAGTTTTATTCTGCCACTCTTTCCTACGCACATGGCAAATGAGTATGAATGAGACATTGTTATAAATAAATGACGGCGGTGTATGGAGGGTGTGGTAAATTTAAATTTAATTGCATCAGAAGGGAGTGTTTACATGCTTTGGTCATGTGTATGGGGGTTGTTTACAAGTAATATAGACATAAACCTTATGTTTTTGGTAAAGGAAAATGTTATATTTAATATTTTATAACTCAGACTTGTTCTTTTGAGCTATTTGCACTCTACTCCACATAATGAACACATACTGAAGTCTCTTCAGTATGATATCTATCTCACCCATCTATCATTTATTATGTCATTCCTTATCTAAATGTCAAAGTGCAATCAAACTGAATGGGTGTTATATAATATTTCATCTTTAAACATTTCAGTTTGAGTTTCATTTCACTCAGAAGTGGTATTTTATATGTATGCGTAGGGTAAATCGTTTTATGATGTTCATAAATGAAATGAGACAGTCCATCATGAGGTGATCCACATGCTTTCACTGCACTTCATAGGCTTTTGTGCATTTCTCATGCTGCTGAACTTACATCTGGAGGATATTAACGCGATTCAAACTGAAGGGATCTCGTTTCGTACAGATTCATAAAATCCGAGGCTTTGTTCTGGAGCTTTATTGTGCGCTGTTGGAGTGAAAGTGTTTAGTCTGGTGGGCTTGTTGCTTCCTGTTTTTGTATTATTGTGGTTGCAGCTAAAAATATTGAGTAACTTACGTGAGATGCAGAGACTTTAGCATTTCCCTTTCTCTTACTCTGTCTATTTTGTTCGTTAAAATTGTAAACAAGGCAGAAAATCGCTTTAAATAGGCGCATTTATATCAATCCATGTTAGTTTAATGAGTCTAAAGTTTGCTAAGACTCCGTTAGCTAGCGCACTAGCACGCTACGCTAGCCGACCACCAGAATATCTCTACACGATGTAAACATACAAGAAAACGCTTGACGTTTTTTATTTTATTTTATTTCTTTTTTTGGTTCGAATCCGTCGGAAAACACCTCCAGGAACGACTCTGGAGAGCAAAACGCCTCTCAGGTGAGTTTGACAGACATTAGCTCGATGCTAACGAGCGAAACTCATGTTCTAACAGGTTGCAGTTTAACATTTTTGGACGTTCGAGTGTGTTTTCCATCACTTAATAGTTTGTTAACTTTATAAGCATTATAGAGGTTTTTAAAAACTAAAACGAATGATAAATGATGTACTTTGACCCGTCTTCGCTAGTAAATGCGGTTGACGTGGATGTTTTGCGTTAGCTCGTATACAACAATCTTCAACACATCAAGTTTTATGTGAGTTTAAATGTATTTGTTGGGGGTTGAATACACATTTAGGATTCTTTAGTTCTGGAATTGAAACAAAGGTATATGTGTAGGTGTATAGCATTCTGTATGGATATGGAATCTGTCATTATAAGATGACATCTAGGATCAAAACCATTTAGGTGTTAAAAAAGTGTAATTATGGTGAGAGCTAGATATTTATTAAAAAAAAAGCAAAAACAAAATGTGCATCTAATTTTAGCCATTAAATTAAAGATGCACAAGTGTCATATTTACAGTATGCATTCACTAACATAGTGCAACAGATCAAAAGTTTGAGATATATGTAATTGGTGATGATATCTGGGTTCAGAACAATTCAGGTGTAAGTTTAGTGTTTATATTAAATATCCAGGTAAGTGTATATATGATAGCAGCATGCACCATTACACTGTTTTGAACTTAAAAAGTGTAATTACGGTGAGATCTAGGTCTTTAATAAAGAAAAAAGCAAAGACAAAATGTGCATCTAATTTTAGCCATTAAATTAAAGATGTGCAAGTGTCATATTTACAGTATGCATTCACTATCATAATGAAATAGGCCACAATTTTTAGCTACATGTAATTGTTGCTTGTATCTAGGATCAACACCATTCAGGTATAAGTTTAGTGTTTATATGAAATATCCAAATAAGTGTATATATGATAGCAGCATGCACCATTACACTGATTTGAACTTAAAAAGTGCAATTACGGTGAGATCTAGGTCTTTAATCAAGAAAAAAGGGCAAAGACAAAATGTGCATTTAATTTTAGCCATTAAATTAAAGATGTGCAAGTGTCATGTTTGCAGTATGCATTCTCTATCGTAATGCAACAGGCCACAATTTTGAGCTATATGTAATTAGTAATATCTAGTGTCAAAAGCATTGAGGTGTAAGTTTTGTGTTTCTATTAAATATCCAGATAAGAGTGTATGTGATGGCATCATGCACCATTACACTGTTCTGAACTTAAAAAGTGTAATTACGGTGAGATCTAGGTCTTTAATAAAGAAAAAAGGGCAAAGACAAAATGTGCATTTAACTTTAGCCATTAAATTAAAGATGTGCAAGTGTCATATTTGCAGTATGCATTCTCTATCATAATGCAACAGGCCACAATTTTGAGCTATATGTAATTGGTATTGATATCTAGGTTCATTTTGTCCTGAACTTTGAAATTCCCAGACGTTGTCTCCTACAGTCTGAGGAAAGCTGTCACGTCTCGCCTCTGTGTTTCTATATTTGTGTGTTCTGTTCTGTCAGATTGTATGTGGGAGACTTTTTTCGCTCTCTTTGGCAACTACCAGCTGGATATCGGATGAGTCAAGGCAGATTTAGTTTTAATTTAAGCTGCTTACACATACAGTCGTCCTGCACTCTCCACAGGATTACACTGAAGTCCAGTACCATTTGGTATTTAATATGGTGCGCATATTTACCATGCTTCCACGAATTCAAGAATGGTCGTTTAATCAAATTAGTGATCGATGGTGGTTGTGTCACTTCAGACCCATCTAATTGATGTAATTGGGTCTTGATTTTCATTTCAGCCTCTGTCAGGATATTTGCCGGAATATGCCGTGACGTGCCGGTCAGGCTGTGAGCGCGAACAGGATCCCGTAAGGTAACGTTTCCCCCCCACGTCAGGACATGGACAGCTCAGTTACCCTGTGGCAGTTTCTGCTGCAGCTTCTGTTGGATCCCAGCAATGACCAGCTCATCTGCTGGACCAATGAGGATGGAGAGTTCAAACTGTTGCAGGCAGAAGAGGTGGCCAGATTGTGGGGTGCCCGCAAGAACAAACCCAGCATGAACTACGACAAACTCAGCCGGGCTCTGCGTTACTACTACGACAAGGTGTGTATTGTCAGCAAGCATCTGAATCACCTCAGCAGCCTGCAGCATTTCAGTCACTCACCCTCTTGATGGTCCAAACCATTACGACTTACTTTATTGAAGTTTTGGTGAATGTATAAGCTGTGGATGGGGTTTGTCACAATGTCAAAATACCATTATAAAGTTGTCTGTACGACTCGTGCTCTGTATTACAAGTCTTTTATGTCTATTACACCACTAAATTCACTATAAAAGTTAGTGCAGTGTATGTTTATATATATTTGACAAAATAGTACTTTATTTCTACTTAATATATATTTATAGATTGTATAAACAACTTTTATGCCATTTTATGTTTTCTGTCAATATGTAAAAATCTATCTATCTTTATATGATAAATCTATCTATCTGTCTATAATATACATACATACATAATGACAAAAAACATTATAGCATGGCATAAAAGTTGTTTATACAACTTGTATACACACAGTTTTCCACAATATTTTGTATTAATATTTATATTATAATATTTTCCCCATAACTTTTTTTGACAAAATATGTATTTTAATATATTTTTATATATTGTATAAACAACTTTTATGCCATTTTATGTTTTTTGTCATTATGTAGAAATATATCTGTATATCTATTATATCTATTATCAATTATCTATCTATTATCTGTCTATTTAACTATATATATACACACATATACATAAAAAAATCATAAAATGGCATAAAGTTGTTTATACAATATATAAACGTATATTAAAATACTATTTTGTCGTAAAAGTTGTTTATACAGTATTTTTTATGTTAATATTTTTTATTTTGACAACAGGTTTTTTTTAACTTTTTTTTTTTTTTACCATTTATTAGTTTTTTATTAATATAAAAATAGGAAAATGTGTGTATACAAGCTGTATAAACAGCTTTTGTGCCATTTTATGATGTTTTTTGTTATTATGTAGATTATGTAGACAGTTTTCAGTTCTGTTTTGTTTTGTTTCACTTCATTGAATGGGAAAAAAAGCAGTGTGAATGTTTTCTAAACTGTTCTATACAATATGCAAATAAATGATTTATAATTTAATTGTAATAAATTTTTAAAAAACAAAAAAACAAGTTCTAAAATATAGAATGTAAATTAAAAATATTTTATTTATATGTATACATTAAAATTGTGAATAATAAAATAATTATAGATTCTAATTATGATTTATAAAATCATATAAAATAATTATTTTTCATTTTTGGATGAACTAGTCTTTCAGGCTTTTCTGATTTACCTGCTAAACACTGTTGTGCTCATATATTTAAATTAGTGTTTATTATAATTGCTAGCTTTCAGCCCTCTCATCGCCCCCACACTCCTCCATTAGTTTTGTTGTTGTAAACACACAATCAAGTCCCTCTGAACTGAAACAAGAGGGTCACCGAGCCCGTTAGCGAAGTGAGAAAGTCGTGGCCTCTTGGTAAGAGTTTATGCTTAAGTGGGAACCACGGGTTTGGTGTGTTAGCTTTTTAAGCTTCATCTTGGCACCACAGGGCACGAGGTATCGTTTTCCGCATTCTTCCTGGTCTCTTTACATGGGTTCATTTACTTAATTGCATGTTATTTTGTTTAGTCAAAGTGAGAGAGTGTAGAAGAACACAACAGACTGAATTGTAAAAAATGCACACGTTTTGGTTGATTTGGGGTGATTGCATAGATATTTTTAGTGGTATGTAGGAAAAAGTCACTACAATAGTAAGTCGGCTACAATAAACACATATTTTCCATATTTTTTCCATGCAGAACATCATCAAAAAAGTAAACGGGCAGAAGTTTGTGTATCGTTTTGTTTCATACCCGGATATCCTAAAGGGAGAAGTCATGGCCAGAACAGAGGGCGCAGACAGCGGCTCAAACGCACCTCTGCCCCTCTCCGACAAACCTGCGAACATCTCCAAGGATAAAGACAGCAAAGCCGCCCCAGACCGAGGTGCGGGAACACCGGGTCAGTCCAAATCGTCCAGCCG
The DNA here is from genome assembly GCA_012976165.1 of Labeo catla. NCBI lineage: Eukaryota > Metazoa > Chordata > Actinopteri > Cypriniformes > Cyprinidae > Labeo > Labeo catla. Next base: position 1,335,648 of record VONZ01000112.1, read on the forward strand.
GAATGACTACATCCACTCTGGCTTGTATACATCCTTCACTTTGACCTCTCTGCAGTCAGGAACGCAACTTTTTAAATCCATGAAGATTGAAAACCCAGGAGAAAAGCTAATGGAGAAAAAGGCAGCCCAGGAGTCACCCCAGCCACCCACCGTCATTAAATTCGGGACTATGCCACAGAACAGACACACAGCTCTGTCTCTTATAGGGAAGTCTGAACCTCTGGCACAACCCGCTCAAGCCCCACTTGAACCCGAGGCCAGACAGACAGCCGTCTCACACGTAGTCTGTGCGTTTGTGGAGAATCCCACCTCGGAGAATGCCATGACAGGCTTCCCGCTCTCAAGAGTCTCCAAATCACCACTCGCTCGTTCTCAGTCGCCTTCCTCTTCTCCTATGACGGATTCCCAGGAGCTGGTGATTGACAGTGAAATCGAGTCCCTCTCCTCACAGCCTTCAGAGTTACATCTGCAGGTATGACACTTAGTGTTGATGCCTGCTTATGCAGTACTGCCTTTGGGAAAATACAATAAAATATGAATAATGTTGGAAGGAAGATGATGTGTCAAATCCTAGAAGATAAGCTAGCAGCTTTAATTTGCAATTTTCTGAATAACAAACATGCACAAACGATGCATGTTATTTAAAAATGAACTGGGATTCTTTAGGCATTTCATGATTCGACTGTGTTTTGATTCGGAGATTTGCAATTACAAAGCAATTGATTATGCAATGTACTTTTTTTTGGCTCTTAGCAAGTACAAAGCCACTTCAGGGCCACCCTAAACTTCTTAAATATCGGTCAATGTCAGAAACTTCTTGATTTTGGAATATGCCTTTTCTTTAAATAAACCGCAAAACCAGTCTTAAGAAGCATGGGTATATTTGTAGCAATAGCCAACAATACATTGGATAGGTCAAAATGATCAATTTTGCTCAAAATCATTAGGGTATTAAGTAAAGATCATGTTCCATAAAGATCTTTTGCAAATTTCCTACCGTAAATATATATCAAAACGTAATTTTTGATTAGTAATATGCATTGCTAAGAACTTAATTTGGACAACTTTAAAGGCAATTTTCTCAATTTTTTTTTTTTTTTTTTTTTTTTTAATATTTTGAAATGTTTGATTTTTCCAGATTGCAGATATTCAGATAGCTTGGACAAATATTGTCCTATCCTAACAAATTATTTATTCTGCTTTCAGATGATGCACGAATCTCAATTTCAAAAAATTGACCCTTATAACTGGTTTTGTGCTCCAGGGTCACAGTTGATTAAGGAAGAATTACACTGTGAAGGATTTTACTTCAACAACAATGTAACTTTTTCACACCTGAATTTTGTTAAAAGTCAAATTTGTTGTGAAATTATATATTATTTGGAAGAACAGCTACTGAAAATAAAAGATATAATTAAAATGAAAATTGAAAATTAAAAATAAAAGCTAATTAAAAATATGAATAAATACTATACAAACTGTATAGTATAGTATTTAAATAATACAACTTTTTTTTTTTTTCTGAAACTTGTTTAGTTTTCCCACCAAATTGATTTTTTTCTTAAAATTTGTTGTGAAATTGTGTGTATATATTATTTGGAAGATCAATTATCCAAGTGTTGTTTTTATTTATATTGTTTGGAAGAACTAAATTAGTGAAAGATTTTTTTCCACTACCATGAAAGGAAAGAAAGGAAAGGAAAGGACGTGACGTGTGGCCAAGTATGGTGACCCATACTCGGAATTTGTGCTCTGCATTTAACCCATCCAAGTGCACACACACAGTAGTGAGTAGTGAACAAACACACACACAAACACTGTGAACATACACACACACACCTCAGTCGTGGTGTTGAGGTTGCTGGTTATTCACTCCCCCCACCTTCAATCCCTGCCAGACCTGGGATTTGAACCCGCAACCTTTTGGTTACAAGCCAGACTCTAACCATTAGGCCATGGTTGCCCTCATCAATGCATTCTTAACTTTTCCACAGCTGAAATCCACACACACTCTTGCATATGTGGTTTACGCAGACTCTCCATAGGCGTAATACTTTTTCTAGTACACACTGTATTTTTTTTTTATTGCCCTACACCTAAGCCTACTCCTCACAGGAAACTACTAGCAATTTTTGGACTTGTCTGGGCTTTTTGGGGATTTTTAAACACCATGTGGTATGTTTATTAAACTTTTTGGTTTACATTTAGACATTTAGCAGACACTTTTATCCAAAGCGACTTACAAAAGAGGACAAAAACAGGGACAAAGGAAGTGTCCGCATAAACCATGTTTACGTTGTAGTAGCTAGGGCTGGGAGATATTGCCAAAAAAACAGCGTTTGACTGTTGCAGCATCTCATGGATGTAACGGCATTATAAAAGCGCGGCGTTTAAGTTAAAACTTAACCTTACGTTTTTTTTTCTTATTCCACTGCCTGCGTCGCATCTTTGTCAACACGAAGTGTGTGAATGGCGCCTATCAATACGAGTTATTTTCTCTTTACTGTTATCGTTGACATATTGTCAAAAAAATGTCCTAAAAAATAAAATCGTTTTATATATATATGTTATTATACACTTTGGTGTCCTCATAAACCATAAATACCAGAACACACATGTAGATATGAACAGGCAGTGACTTAAATTTAGCATTGAACCAAATTAGATTTGGTATGAATATTTGCCAGTTGTATGCATATATGTTTATTTTGTTTTGAATGGTGCATGAATAGGCTCAGAATCACTTCACGTAGGAATTTAGTAATTTTCTAAATGTAAAAATGTGAATATTAAAAAATTATTAATCTTTATCCTATAAAAACATTTACATCTCCCTTTCATGATCTGTCAGGACCAGCCCAGCTGTGTTTCCAAGGACATAGCACTAGTTTCTGAGATGTCTGAATCTCCACCACGCAATCTTAGCGGAAAGTCTAAGAAACCCAAAGGCCTGGAGTTGATGCCCACGCTGGTGGTGACCAGCTCTGACCTCAGCCCTCTCAATCTGTCCAGTCCATCCCTCCCTACGGCCTTGCTGCAGGTCAGTCCCCTCCTGAGCTCCCCATCACACATGAACAAGGCTGTTTTTTGCTGTCATTGATTAGTTAGAATCGTCAGACCATCAGCAGGTTTCGTGTGGGGTCACATTTTCTAGCCATCTCACTAGAGGCGCATCCTCTGTTGCTGCCTGTCTTCTTATATGCTTGTTTCACATAGATACACATAGTCTTACTTAGCCAGTTTTTTTTACTTTCATCAAGTTTAGACTAATATTCAGCTTATTCTGGCCAAGAACTACCCATTCAGACAGGATACATGTGATATTTAGTCTTAAATATTGCAACAAAGTGGTAGCTTATTAAAATAGTTTTTAAAATATTTTATTCGAGAGCGTTTATGCTGGGATGTTGTTGCTAGGCAACATACAAAATTTACTATTTCATGTAAATTTCATAGATTTACAGGAAAGTAAAGTAAAAATTATTTTTAAGGATAATTTACTAGAGAAATTATTTACCAAAAAATGTAAATACACAACACAGTATTTCTGAAAAAAAAAAAGAAAAAGAAATAATAATAAAAGATTTTTTATAAAATCCATAATTTAGAGATGCTTTTGATTATTAAACTTTAATAAAACCATTAAAATGGAATCCAGAAAATTAATGTAAAATACAATATTTGAGAAAATTAAAACTGAAATTAAGGAAAAAAAAATGTATTTCATAGGCCCTTAAAAATTATTTTTTGGTAAACTTTGAATAAAATAGTTAAATTGTGTACATTTCAAGCTTTAAATTAATTAGACATGCTTTTTAATTTTAAATGTAACCATTAAAACAGTCTAGTAAAAAATAAAATGGATAAAAATAGATAAAAATTCCTTTTTTTCCCATAAAAATTAAAACTGAACAAACAGGATTTTGGAAAAAGTAAAACGGATTTCATAGGGCCTTAAAAATGCATTTTTTTTTTTTTTGGTAAACTTTGAATAAATAACAGTAAATTGTGTGCGTTCCATGCTTTAAATTAATTGGAGCTTCTTTTTTTTTTTATTTAACCATTAAAACAGTCTAGAAAAATTCAAACTGAACGAATGAAATTTGGAAAAAAAAAAATAAAACGGAACTTTGGAAAAAATAAAACGGATTTCAAAGGGACCTATGAGTAAATGATAACAGAATTTTCATTTTTAGATGAACTCTCCCTTAAAGAATTTGTTGTCAAAATTTCCATCTGTCCCAAATTACCAATTACTTTGCAGACAAAACTCAAGCAAAACATAAACTTGTTTTCTAAAAGATATCTGTTATTAGTGCAGGAAAATTACTTAATATTTAAGGGGAACAAATAAATTGGTTTGTTTAATCAGTGATTTTATTGTTAACTGCAAGCTTTGATTGGACATTTTGGAAATATTACTTGCATTTTAAGCTTGCACACAAATATTCAAATGTATTCTATTGCAATTTATTCACAAACAGCTCTTGCAATATTTGCAACTTTTATGTCAAAATAGCTTGTAAACCTGTTTAATATGCATGTTATGCTTGCAAATATAGGCTGTTGTAAAAAAAATGATCAATGGTAAAAAAATCATTTTTTTTTTCAGTCACAACCACCTTTTTTTTCTTAAAAGGTGGTTATCCTGAACAGAAATATGATGAGATCAAATCCAAGTCCTTTGATTATGTGGTTGAATTGAAGTCATTTTGAGGCACTAGAGGGCAGTAGTGCACCACTAAAACTGGTGATGATGTGCCTGAGAGACACTGGTTGGCTGTTACGTGATGGTGATCATATGGTGAGGTTTAGCTGGATGCTACTTTGATGGATCACCTCGTTAAGACTGCACAATCTTTGCATTTACGAGCACTCATACAGCCAGCCCCAGAGGATCGACCTCCTGCTGTCTCTTCAGCGAGATGAAAGATGAAATATACTATAATTCAAATCTATTATTTATGGTTTTGGGGGAAATGCAGCCCCCTTGCCCTGTGATTAATTCTTATTGCTTCTTAAAGTCTCATTAAGCCACTTTTAATTAAACATTTATATTTCAGGGTTATGCCTCTTGCAAATGCTTTGTGCCACGTCGCTCGCGAGTATTTGGGAAGGCGCTTTTAATGAATGCGATTCACTTTGAGTAAAGGTCTGAAAAAGTTCACATTTGTTGCAGACACCCCTGCTGCTCACGCCCAGTCCGCTTCTCTCCAATATCCATTTCTGGAGCACACTCAGTCCGGTGGCGCCCCTCAGTCCTGCCCGGAGACAGGGCGCGCATACCCTCTTCCAGGTGAGCCGCTTGAAATTATTTACACACTTTAGGTATAAACCTCAATTTGATTCCACCCTCATTAGGATGACAATCACATTTTGTTGTTTGGATTCGGATCACGTCATCTGTGAGTATCATAGATATTTCTTTTCACCCAAAATAGTGCTGGTGCTCATACCAGCCCACATTTCCAATGAGCAACTCGATACGGAGCTTTTAGTGAAAACAGCTTTGTTGAATATAATTGGAGTGATCTCTTTGTGCAAGGTAGAAAGACTGAGTTGTTTAGGATTCCCACAGTCCTGGAAAAACAGGAAATATCAGAGAATTACAAAAGTGTGAAGCTTTGAAAAATTATATTTAAATTAATTATATTATTATTATTATTAATTATATTAATTATTTTTTTTTTGTAGTGAAGTATTTATTTTATAACTAAATGTATTATTTATATTTACAATAAATGTATTAAAATAATTATTATAGTTGCTGCTGTTGCTATTGAAATTATTTTTATTATTTGGTATAGTTATTGGTTATTAATTATTGGATATTTTTATTTTTTAAATTACAACATCTTTCTTATTAAACCATGTGCACCACAATTATTTTTGGTGTGAAAGCCTTGACACATGATATTTATATAATCAGCATTTTTTGTACTGTATTTATTTTATAACTAAATGTATTATTTATATTTAAAATAAATGTATTACATATGTTAATTATAATATTTAATTTAAATTGTTGCTTTAAATTTGCTATTAAAATTATTTGGTATAGTTTTTGGTTAACAATTATTGGATATTAATTTATGAATTAGTTCCTTTCTTGTCAACTTAATCAAACTATCTGCACCAGAAACCTTTGGTGTGAAATCTAATGTTTATTTTAGTATTATTTATATACTATTATATTATTTAGTATTAATCCTTTTTTTTTTTTATTTTTTTTTTTTCACATTTTAGTAATTTTGTATATGCTTTTTTTTTTGTTTTTGTTAGTTGGATATATTCTGTTTATTTTTTATTTAATTTGAGTTCAAACTATTATTTTAGTATTATTTGTATGTAATTATAGTATTTATATATTTTTTTGTTTTCATTTTAATTATATCTTAAATTTTAGTAATTTTATGGGGTTTTTTTTGTTTGTATTAGTTATATATATTCTGTAATTTTTTATTTCATTTAAATTCTTAAACTTATTTAATTATTGTTTATATATCAAAATATTTATTTTTTATATTTTTATATATTTTTATATATTTTATATTTAATTTTTGTTTTTATATTATTTATATCTTAAATTTTTGTAATTTTGTCATGCTTTTTTGTTTGTATTAGTTATGTATTCTGTTTATTTCATTTAAGCTCTTCAACGTGTTATTTTGGTTTTATTTATATATTATTATAGTATTTATTATTAATTCTTTTTTGTTTTCATTTTAGTTATATCTTAAGGTTCAGGAATTTTCTTTTATGTTCTTTTGTTTGCATTAGTTTTCATCTAATATTTTTATTTTATTTAATTTGACCTTTATTTCAGTTAACAAAAAAAACATTTTTAATAATTTTAGTGTTAGTTATTAATTCTTTATTTTTTCATTTTATATATATATATACATATATATATATTTTATTTTTTAGTAATTTTATGCTTCTTTGCCTGTATTAGTTATGTATATACACTGTGTTAATTTTTTTTTCATTTGAGCTCTTCAACTTATTTTAGTATTGTTTATGTAGTATTATAATATTTATTATTAATTTATTTTTTGTTTTCAATTTAATTATATCTTAAGTTTTAGTAATTCTGCTTTTTTGTTTGTATTATATATATTCTGTTTATTTTATATTTCATTTAAGCTCTTCAACTTATTGCTTTGGTATTATTTATGTATTATAGTATTTATTATTAATTCTTTTTTGTTTTAATTGTAATTGTATCAGTAATTGAATTGGTTCAACAATTTTGTTACATGCTCTTTTTTGCATTAGTTTTATTTAATATTTTTATTTTATTTAATTTGACCTTTATTTTAGTTACGAAAAAACAATTTGTGATAGTTTTAGTATTAGTTATTAATAACAACACTGGTCAAACCTCCATTAGATGTTCACATTAAAACAAAACTGTATTTTAGAAGGATGCTTTCAGCTTTTTTTATTGTTTCTTTTCTTTTATTAGTTTCCTTCTGTCCTGAGTTCCACGCAGTTCTCTGTTCCCGTGTATAATTTAGACGGCACCAACACACCCGGCCCTCTTTCACCCGACCCACAGAAGACCTAAGAGGGGGACAAAGATCGACACAATTCATCTTTGCCTCGCATTTTTGATTGATAAACGCAAATTAACCTCATTCAGTTCACCTGATCTGGCAACCTTCAGGTAACGAAGATTTACGACCGCCGTTTAAGCGTCAAAGAGCATTCGTTTAGCTCTTGAACCTTTGTGATGTCACAGATACTTTTCCTTACGGTATATCAAGCCATCAGAGAAATCATTGGTTTCTATTTTTAATGCGCTGGTCTTCAGGGATTGGCTAAAGCAGATCTGCACAACTGCCAAAATAGGAGTTTATCTTAAAAAAAAAACAGCCATTGTTTGATCGGTAGATTAGAATCCAGATTGAATTTCCTTGTGTTTTGTTTCTCATGGAGCTTAAGACTTCGATCGGACGCAAAAGAGATTCACGCCATGACGTGTTTGTACAGCAAGATTCTTCTTCTGCATTGGATAAAGAGGGATCATATTGTACATAATCCAACAAGCTCACCTCGTCTCAACTCATGTTTGCCTTTTGTTTGGGAAGTCCTCAAACAAACCTGCCTTGCCAAGCTAAACCGCCCCTTTGCCTTGTGATTTTGATAATGGTGACCTCTGTTTTATCTCGTACCTTTCCTCATGCTGCACTTACTGCCATGTATTTAAAGTGTTCTGTCACAATAATCGCTCAAACAGCACTTAGATGAAATCAAGCTGCACTTACTAGCGCTTTTGCGCCTTTTCATGTTTACTAGCCATATAGATATCAAGTGGTGAACTAGTCGGGTTATTTTACAAAACTAATGTCACCCAGCTACACTACCAGTCAAAAGTTTTTGAACGGTAAGAGTTTTAATGTTTTTCAAATAAATCTCTTCTGCTTACCAAGCCTGCGTTTATTTGATCCAAAGTACAGCAAAACCAGATAAATTTTGAAATATTTTTACTATTTAAAGTAACTGTTTTCTAGTTGAATATATTTAAAAATGTAATTTATTCCTGTGATTTCAAAGCTGAATTTTTGGCATCATTACCCGGTCGCATGATCATTCTAAAATTCTGATTTATTATTTTGTTGGAAACAGCTGAGTAGAATTTTTTTCAGGTTTCTTTGATGAATCCTTGCTAAATAAAAGTATTAACTTCTATAAAAAAAATCTTAAAAAAAAAAACGACACAGACTCCAAGCTTTTAATTTCAGATGAATGCTGATCTTGGAATCTTTCTATTCATCATCCTGAAAAAAAATGTACTCAACTGTTTTAAATATTGATAATAATAATAATAAAAATATTTCTTGAACAGCATATCAGCATATTAAAATGATTTCTCAAGGATCATGTGGCACTGAAGACTGGAGTAATGCTAAAAATTTAGCTATATATAAGTATATATATAAGTGATTTTAAATAGCAAAAATATTTAATTTTTTTTACTGTTTTTGCTGTACTTTGGAATCAAATAAATGCAGGCTTGGTGAGCAGAAGAGACTTCATTAAAAACATTAAAAATCTTTTGACTGGTAGCGTACACTGGGATGTGGTTTGTGTACAGACCAAATTTCCTTCCATTGTGTCTATATTTGCAATTTAATGCATCATCTAGTAAAGCTAGCTGGTGCAACCCTCAAAAACGTTCCTTAAGAGCCACATGAACACAATCACTTGCAGTCAGAATTGGCAAAAGTCAAGCTGATTTGGGATAGTTCACTAAAAATGAAAATTCACGTTGTTTGAAAACTGCACGTCTTTCCTTTTACTGAGGAACGCAATCTTTTGGAGACAAAACAACATTGGACACCATTGATCATCACAGTGAGACATAAGATGGTTTGGAACAACGTGATATTTCATTCATCTTTATGAAGATTGAGACTAACCCTCAACGTCGGAAAACGCATTTTAAAGTGACGTCTTAAAACACAAACCCCAACTTTTCTGGTCCTTCGACCATGATGCACATTTTTAAGAGGGCATTTAGTAGGCCAAATTGGCGTCGTCCTCGTTGCAATGCTTGATGGCGACTGTCTAATGGAGCGTGTTTCCAAACACGCCCCAACGCCATTGAACCATGACCGTAACGCCACCAGATACGCCGCTGTGGCCATGCTTATCATGCAGATCTTTTCACAGAAACTATTTCCCCTCTCTAAAAGACTGGAAGCCATTAGGAACGATTTCAGTTGAGTGGGAAAAACCCAAGGACTTGCTTTACTCCAATAGACTGCCGATTCACCATTAAGCTAATGGAGCGTACACGGCATAAAATGGAATGGAACGGCACCGGCTCGGTGCTTAAAGCCTCATCCCACCATTAGGATTGGTGGAGATCGGTTGGATGTGTAGCGTAACTGGATGGCTGTCTGTAGAGCCCAGGCCAAATGCTCAAAACCATTCCTGCTTTTGTCAGCTTTCCCGGTGTTGTGCAAGATTCAGTCCCTCTGCAGAATACAATCTACCCTGGACAACGAGGCAAAACTGTTTTTAATGCCCAGTCAGAAGTGTCTGTCCTTGTTGTAGCTGGTTAGAACGGTCCAGTTAAACCCTGCTGGTAGATTAAACCACATTTTTGATGGTCATACGAAACTGGCATGTGTGTTTGAAGGCAACAAATGAGGGAACCCTGGATATTAAGATTTGTATGGCTTAATATAGCTTAAATTATGTCTTTTACTAAAATATGTGACCCTGGACCACAAAACCAGTCTAAGTAGCATGTGTATATTTGTTGCAATAGACAACAATACATTGTATGTGTCAAAATTATCGATTGTCAAAAATCATTAGTGTATTAAGTAAAGATCATGTTCCATGAAGACATTTTGGAAATTTCCTATCATAAATATCTCAAAACGTAATTTTTCATTTGTAATATGCATTGCCAAGAACTTCATTTGGACAACTTTAAAGGCAATTTTCTCAATATTTAGATTTTTTTGCACCTCAGTTTCCAGTTTTTCAAATAGTTGTATCTCGACCTAATATTGTCCTATCCTAACAAACCATATGACAATGGAAAGCTTATTTATTCAGCTTTCAGGGTCATATATGTAGCAGAAAACCCATGAAAGATGTAAGTTTTTCTTTTTTTTTTTTTTTTAAATTACACATTGTTTTGTAGTATTTTAGACTATGGGGGGCGCCATTATTTTGATGACGTCAAATGGTTGCACTCTGTGAGTTACTGGCACTACCTGTTGCTATTTTTACTGCAAAACAACTCGAAATGCACAGTTTGGAAAATAAAATACTGATACAATGGCACGTTGTGTGGCTTTTGGTTGTAATTTTAAGTCGGAGAACGACAAGACAAGCCATGCAAGTCTTAACTGCTTTCCTAGCGATACGAAGAGGAGAAAAGAATGAATAAAACTTCCTAAAGACCTGCGTCTTTGTTCTCTCCACTTAAGCCCTGATCCCTTTGAGGCTTTTAGTAGAGCACAGCTACTGAAAGAGCTTACAAATGGCAGAGACAAGAAACGCTAGATGCCATCCTGGCAGGGTGTAAACACGGCGACGCTTGTCATGACACCGCAGCCATCGAAGGAGTTTCTCAGCATGGATTTCACTCGATATCTGGGGACGTTTAGACACCTTGTGAAAATCGATGGTATCTTTCAGTAGCTGTGCTCATTTTATTTTCCGAGTTATGTTGCGGTAAAAATAGCAACAGGTAGCGCCAGTGGCCCACAGAGTGCACAGAGCGCCCCCCATAGTCCAAAATATGTATAAAATGAATTGGGTTTATTTTAAATAACGTAAATCTTTCATACACTGTAAAAAGTTTTCACCAGTTTCAACTTAAAAACTTACGTTTAGCAGCTGCCTTAAAATTTTAAGTTAAATCAACTTTAAATTTTAGGTTATTTCAACTCACAAGTTAAATCAACTTAAAAGTACAAGTAATTTTAACTCATTTTATTGTAATGAGTTAAAATGACTTGTAGTTTTAAGTTGATTTAACTTAAAAGTTTAAGGCAGCTGCTGAACTTAAATTTTTAAGTTGAAACTGGTCAAAACTTTTTACAGTGTAGGTTTTCTACTACATATTTCCGTAAGAGACATCATTTACATTTTATTAAGCCATACAAGTCTACCCAGTGTTCCTTTTAAAGTTTGGTGTCAGTAAGATTGTTTTTTGGAAAAAAAAAAAAAAATAGTACTTTTATTCATCAAGCATGCATTAAATGTATCAAAGGTGTCAGTAAAGACATTTTCAGTGTTACAAAATATTTTCAAATATTTTTGAAAAAAAAATCACAAATATATTAATCAGCACAACTGTTTTCAGTATTGTAAATAATAAGAAATGCCAGTTTCAACTATATTAGCATATTAGCATGATTGCTTAAGGATCATGTGACACTGAAGACTGGAGTGATGATGCTGAAAATTCAGCTTTGCATCACAAGAATAAATTACATTTTAAAATATATTCAAATAGAAAACAGCTATTATAAATTGTAATAATATTTCACAATTTTACTGTTTTTTTGCCTTAATTTTGGTCAAATAAATGAAACACTGGTGAGCATAAGAGACTTACTATAGAAACTGATTTAGCACAAATTATATAGTGTTTCTGATCAGGCATTATGTAGAATATAACAAGTCCTGGAATTATTTTAGAGTCCAGTGGGCTTTGTATTCTGAATGAGAATTAAGTATTGCACAACGCCGCCGAAGATCGCTAAACATCTGAACCAAAATCTGCAGTCCTCATTTGATGTCAATGCAGTATCGTGGTGTTTTTATGGAGCGTTTGGCTTTTTTACGTCTTCATTTATAAACCAATATAGAAAATGAATGCCCATATGTTGCACAACATAAAACCCTACCTCTAAGAGTCTTAAACTCAACAAGCCATGATTTATAACTGACATGCATTAGATGCTAAACTGGAAAAAGGCTTAAATGCTGACATTCAATTTGCAGAAACTGAGCTCTGTTAGTCCCTCCCTGTAGGACCACTTAAAGTGCAATGACTAAAATAGAAAGGGATAAAAATACATATGTATATAAAAACAGAAACTGTTCAGCATCTCAAATTCAGCTCTCAGGTATTGTATAATTACCCACATTCCTTATCCTTTCACAAAACGCTATGTTCATATGCGTAGAAACTGCTCTTTCACACCCATGCTAACATGGTGCCTTCTAGTCCTGTTGTCTGTTGCAGTAAAATGAAAATAGGCAACAGTTTTGTTAATTGTTTCTATTCCGAATAGCTATGTTTTATCCTTTGGTAACAAAAAAAGGAAAAAAAAAAACTTTAGCTATTTACAAGATTGTTCTGGTTTAAATATGGCTTTTGACAGCATTCGTGAGCACAGAAGAAAATTTATTCAATTAATTGACCCAAACAAATTGTTGTATTTGTTTACATTGTTTTTTAACCCAGAACATTCCTTCAGCATGATATCATAAACATAAATAATAAAAGCTAGAATCTGTATTCAGATCTAGTAGAAAACAGATTAAATTAAATATTAATGATTTATTCATACTTTCAAGTACTGTCGGGTTAATATTATTAGTCAGTGTAAATCAAGCATAGGGATATTTGATTCCTTTTAATAGCTGCCCTTGTGGTGCAAACAGCTTACGTTTTAGTTTTTTTACTGTTGTTTCAAACCTGCATGACAAAAATAAGATGTTTTGCAGAATGTCTTTTCCATACAAAAAAAGCTAATTCATTTATAATTCAATCGTTTTTTCTGAAGCCATACAGTTTTGTGACTGAAATTTCAGGCTGGATTTTCTCCAAAGATTTGAACCGTGAACTACTTTTCATATAACACTATAAATTAAATTTATGGTGCTTTTGTGCTAAGAGCAGCTCAGACATTGTGCAAAATATCTCCTTTTTTGTTCCACGGAAAAAAGGAATTCAGACGCGAGTTTTAAAATAGTTCAAATGATTCATTGTACATACAGTAAGATGTGATGGGGTGTCAGTAGCATTGTGCCGTTGTTTTGTGGTATTTTCACTTTGACCTGTTTTCCTGAGGTCCTATAGTGCGACGCGTCTTCATTTGCATTCCTGCAGAATTCAGACTGTGTTTGATTGCTCTTGCCTGTATCGTGAGCACTGCACATGCAATTGCCTTCTCATCGAGGGGATATTGAGTTGCTTAATGCCTTTTACATTTTGAATAATGGATTTTGTGCAGTGTGCAATGTGACTTTTTTTTTTTAAACCTGTTTCCATTATTTTCGTTAAATGCTCTCCTACCCACTTTGTGGATTTCTTTTCTGTTTGTGGGAGAACAAGCAGCTCAGTTTGGCTGCATTTATTTTTACTTCATTAAATAGTCAATTGTTTTGTTTCTATGAAAATTTAAATTTCTCCCTGTAATGGATACAATGGGTTGTCATATATGTTTAGCTGTTAAGCAGTCATGTCTTATGTTTTGTTTCTTCTTTGTTTGAGTTTGGTTTTCTTCCAAACACATTTAGCTATTGTAGCCATGCTGAACATCTGTTGTATTTTAATGAAAGTCTAAAGCACTTAAATTGTCCCTTTTTCGTTCTCTCCTCATTTTTTTCTCTTTACTGGCACTTTGTATTTTTTTTTGTTTTTTTAGAATCTAGAAACTGTAAATCTCCGCTTATTAGTGACTCCACCACCCTGAACACTCAGATTTTAGCTTTGGATCAACATTTGTAAACTATGCATTTAAAACTTCTGCTGCACAGAGATTTTGTAATGAATTTTAAGACTTTCTGGCATAATTAGAATATATTCTATGATTGCTTTATCAACTTACTATAAACATATTTTCTCTTAAATGAGATTCTTATTCCAAAAAGTCATAAAGCCTTGTATTTTAGAAAAATGGCACTTTTTATGAATAGGGTATAATAACTTTTTTTTTTTTATTTTGACCACTGAATAAAAAATATAAAGGTAATTGCGACATTTTATCTCGCAATTCTGACTTTTTTCTTTGCGAGATATTCCTTTGTAAGGTGTGAACTCTTTTGCAAGTTAAAAAGTCAGAATTTTGAGATAGAAACAGCGAGTTTATATCTCGCAATTCTGACTTTATAACACGCAATTGCAAGTTATAAACTCAGAATTGACATATGAACATGCAATTCTGAGAAAAGTCTTTTTCCCCCCAAAATTGTTATAAATATTGTTATAAACATTATATATAAATTGTTAGAAACATTATAAATTGCAAAAAAATTCAGAATTGCGAGAGATAAACTCACAGTTGCAAGAAAAAAGTCATAATTGCGAGATAAAAATTCGTAACTGTGAGAGAAAAGTCTGATTTGTAAGAGATAAATTTGCAGTTGCAAAAAAAAGAAAAAAAAAGAATTGCGAAATACAAATTCGCAATTGTGAGGAAAAAATTCTGAGTTGTGAGAGATAAATTTGCAGTTGGGAGAAAAAAAGCCAGGACTGTGAGATACAAGTTCGCAATTGCGAGAAAAAATGGCAGAATTGCGAGATGTAAATTCGCAAATGCGGAAAAAAAATCTGAATTGCAAGATATAAATTTGTAATTGCGAGGAAAAAAGTCTGAATTGCAAGAAAAAAAAAATCAGAATTATGAGAAAAAATTAAGAATTGTAGGATATAAACATTTCTTTTGAACTTTTCTCACAATTGCAAATTTATATCTTCACGATTCTATTTCTCACAATTGCGAGTGTATATCACGCGATTCCGAGAATAAAGTTTGTAAATTCACAATTGCAAGAAAAAAGTCTGAATTGCGAGAAAAAAAAACGTCAAAATTACAAGATATAAATTCGCTATTACGAAAAAAGTCAGAATTGCAAGATATAAATTTGTAACTGCAAGAAAAATTGTCAGAATTGCGGAATATAACTTTGTAATTGCGATAAAAAAGTAATTGCAGGATATAAATTCGCAATTGCGAAATGTTTTTCCTTACAATTGCGAATTTACATCTTTCAATTCTTTATTTCTCGTAATTGCGAGTTTATATCGCGATTCTGAGAAAAAAGTTAGTAAATTTGCAATTGCAAGAAAAACTTAAGATTTGCGAGATGTAAATTCACAATTGTGAGAAAAAAGATTGTAAGACAAACTTTAAACTTTTCTCACAATTGCAAATTTATTTCTAGCAATTCTGTTTCTCACAATTGCGAGTGTATATCACGCGATTCCGAGAAAAAAGTTTGTAAATTCGCAATTACGAAAAAGTCAGAATTGCAAGATAGAAATCTGTAACTGCAAGAAAAAAAAATCATAATTGTGGAATATAATTTTGTAATTGCAATAAAAAAAGTAATCGCAGGATATTTTGAATTGTGAATTGTGAGGATAAACATGTCAGAATTGCGAGACATAAACTTTTTTTCTCACAATTGCGAATTTACATCTTGCAATTCTTTATTTCTCATAATTGCAAATTTCTATCACGCAGTTCTGAGGAAAACAAGTTTGTAACTTCGCGATTGCAAGAAAAAAGTCTGAACTGCGAGAAAAAATTTATAATTGCGAGATATAAATTCGCAATTGTGTGAAAAGTGTTCATATCTCGCAATTCTTCATTTTTTCTCACAATTCTGACTTTTTTCTTGCATTTACGAATTTATATCTTTCAATTCTGACTTTCTTTTGCAATCACCAATTTGCATCTCAGACAATTCAGACTTTTTTCTTGCAATTGCAAATTTACGAACTTTTTTCTCAGAATCACGTGATATAAACTGGCAATTGCGAGAACGTCAGAATTGCGTGATATAAACTTTTTTCAAACAATTGCGAATTAATATCACGCAATTCTGAGATTAAAAAGTCGCAATTACCTTTTTTTATTCAGTGGCCAAAACAGACTTCATCTTTAGTGAGAACTATTAAAAATGTTAAAATATTTTCTAACATGAAAAGTAATTGATATTCAATTATTTCTAGATTATATATTTTATCCACATACTATTTTACTGTTCCACACTTGCCGGCAACCTGATTATCCTATCATTTCCCTCCAAAAAAATAGGTTGTTGCTCTAAAATTGTCACACCCAGGAAGTGACATCATGTGAGCACTTTCTATTAAATAACAGAACATGCAATTATATAATGTCATTCCAATTTGCGCACATTGTAGTGTTAAATTCCTTTTTTAAAATTTATATGAAATGTGTTTAATATAAATTGAATACAAACCAACATTTGGAAAACTATCCCCTGCTGAGTAAAACATTAATTATTTGCAACCCTGTCACCCATTATGATGTATTTTATTTGCATTTTATTGCAAGAAATAACACAAACAAAAATTACAAATCAGGTTTTTAACCCACATTCATTTTTTTTCTTCTTCAGAAACTCTATCTATAACTCTATCTTTAATAATAATATCTTTAACATCTTAAATATGCTTCTGAAGCTATTTTGTACCCTATTCTAGAAAAGTGCCAATGCTAAACTTTAAGACGCATCAGATTTTCTCATCCTCTAAATATTGACATGTCACAACTGCACTGCATTTAGAACAACATTTTGTGTTTCATCAGCAAATTTGTATTTTGTGCACAAAAGGGATGATGTAATAATCAAAAGTGTGATCAGTTCTACTGTTATGGTACAATATTGACACCAAATGTTTTCAATATTTTTGTGCAAATGTATTTTCAGATTGTCTCACTCTAGCAGCTCAAATGTTTACAAATCTATGTTCATTGGCATACCTGTTGTACTAATCTGTGGATGTTGGAAGGGAAGAAAGATTTCTATAAAAAACGAAAAAAAGTAACATATTTGGCTTGTGTGTCTTCATCAAATACAGCTGCAGAAGGCTGACCTCATTTATGCAGCAATTGTGTTAACGCTAGCATGTCTGACACCTGTGTAAACCAGAAAAAACAAATAAAATTTTACCCAGGCCAAGAGAAATACGCTGACACAGCAACCTCCAACAATCAGGAACGTCCACCTGAACGCTGAGGTCACGGGCTTTAGAGGAACCATTAGACCTGAAGCTGTACAACACAATACACGGAAGCTTTTTCAGGAAGATGGTAGGGTAGGATGTCCTTTTTTGACCTTTTTGATCACTTTACTACAAACGTGTTATAAACATGTAGACTTTGGCAGAGAATGATTTGGCTACTAATCTGTGAATAAGCAAAGAACAAAGTAATGCAATGCGTGAGGCCATTCCACATTGCAGGGCTTTTACATATTCAAAATAATAAAAACTACTATTTTATGTTGTACAGTGCTGATTGGTCTGTGCGTTTCTAACAACGAACACTAAAGCAACTTTTCTTTACAAAGAAAAGTCGTATTGCACATATCCATTGCAGCCATTAAGAACAACTGCATTCAAATTTATGATTATTTCATTCATCAAAAATATTTAATACAAAAATAAAGCTTTCAATACAACTTCTAACACTCAATAATATTTCTATTAGCTCTGCTGATTGTCAGTGATTTTGCATGATCATCCAAGGATGTGTTTGGTCCTTGATGTCCCTGAGTCATGACACCATTGTCCCTTCGCTCCCGTCATTTTCATCCATCTTCTGTATTGTTAGGGATCGATGGACGCTTTCTGCTCTGACGTGTCCCATGAGTTCAGGACGGCAGCAGAACAGGTCTTGATCCCGTTTTCCTCAAGCCTTTCGGAAGGGGTGTTACTAGGTAAAGCTGCATGAAAAAACAAGATATGTTAGAAAGTGATGCATCTACAGTCAATGTTGCCAAGTCTGTGGCTTTACAGCAGAATTGGGATACTTTTACACTATTGCTGTGGGTTGTTTTTTAACCCGTGGGTTATAATCATCTACCCCCACCCCAAGAAACCCACCAACCGACAGGAAAACCATAAAAAAATTGGGCGATTGGACTAGTTTTGAATTGCAACTGGGCTGGTTTTTTTCAGACCTGGCAACCCTGCAAACAGTATTAGTTTTAACACAAGACCAGGGTTTGTACAAGATGTTTAAAGTGCTTAAAGTACTTGAATTTGACTTTGAAATTTAAGGCCTGGAAAACCCTTGAAAATATTATATTCCTGAAGAGGTACTTGAAAAGACACTGTATCTATGAAATAAGTGTTTAATTTTGTCAGTAAGCACATATTTATCTTTTCACGTAAAATTCATGTAAATCAAAAAACATCATGCTTTTTTATTTTAGTTAATGTCAGGAAACAATCGAGCTAAGCAAGTAGTAGTACTGACAGTGTCGTGTAACCATGGCCGAAGATGTGAAAAGAGGAACAGATGAACCAAATCAATTGAGTCACTTACACTGGAACAGCTCTGACTGATTCAAACATGTGACTTCAATCATTCATTTTAAGCAGTTCACTAGCAAAAACCAGATCAAATTAAAAGAGCCATTCGTTGTTGAATTTCAACATCTCTTGTAATGATTTTAAAAAGCACGTAGTGATGGGTGAAACTGAGCTTTTCGAAAGTCTGATTCAATTAAACTATTGCGTTGCAAATTGATTCGCTTTTTAGAAACGTTCCAATCAGGTCGTGTATCGCGAATCATTTGTTTCAGATCGGGACTTCAAATCACGCGTCGCAGTTCATTTAGATCTTGATCAGAACATCGCATACCGTGAATCATTTGATTCAGATTGGGTTTGTGAATCATTTTGCAAACGGAATAATTCAAATCAAATGACTCGCGATACACGTTTTGAAGTCCCGATCTAAATCAAAAGATTAGTGATATGCAAAGTTCAGATCTTTTCTACTGTTTAAGAAAAAAAAGGTTTGCGAAATCACTCCGAAGTCCTGATCTGAAACAAATGATTCGTGACCCCGCACCAACGTCCCGATCTGAATCAAAAGATTTGCAATCCTACTCTGAAGTACCGATCTAAATCAAATGATTCTTGATCCACGCTCTGAAGTGCCAAAAGATTTACAAACCCGCTCTGAAGTACAGAATTTGAATCTGATTGGGTTGCGTATCGTGAATCATTTGTTCCACATCGGGACTTCAAATTGTGTATCGTGATTCATTTGATTTAGCTGAGAACTTCACGTATCGCAAATCATTTGATTCAGATCGGGACTTCAGAGCATGTATTGCGATTCATTTGTTTAGATCGAACCGGGTTTGTGATTCATTTTGCAAACTGAATGATTCAAATTAAATGATTCACGATAGGTAATTTGAAGAACCAATCTAAATCAAATGATTCGTGATCCACACTCTGAAGTTCCGATCTAAAGCAAAAGATTCACAAACCCACTCCGAAGTTAAGAATTTCAATCCATTCGGGTTGTGTATCGTGAATCATTTGTTTCAGATCAGGACTTCAAAAGGTGTATCACGATTCATTTGATTTAGGATCAGAACTTTACATATCGCAAATCATTTGATTCAGATCGTGACCTCGGGGGACGTATTGCGATTAATTTGTTTAGATCAGAACCGGTTTGTGATTCATTTTGCGAACTGAATGATTCAAATCAAATAATTCACGATATGTAATTTGAAGTCCCGATCTAATTCAAAAGATTCATGATATGCAAAATTCCAATCTTTTCTACTGTTTAAGAAACAAAAATCGAAAAAAAAAAAATTACGAAATCACTTCGAAATCCTAATCCGAAACAAATGATTCGTGAACCCGCACCGAAGTCCTGATCTGAATCAAATGATTCGTGAGCTGTACTCCATAGTACCAATCCAAATTAAAAGATTCGCAAACCCACTCCGAAGTTCAGAATTTCAGATCAGCACTCGGAGCGCAAATTACAAATCATTTGATTCAGATCAGGACTTCGGTATGGGATCGCGAATTGTTTCAGATCAGGATTTTGGAGTGATTTCACAAATCTTTTTCTTTTTTTTTTTTTTAAGTATATTTTGAACTATTTCTGTTTTTGTTTTTTTGGGGTTTTTTTTATTTAAAATATAAGACATTGTTCGATAAGTAAGACCCCTTAAAAAAAAGAAGTGCTTAAAGTTCTTGAAAGTCCTGCAATTTCATTTTACAATATTTGTACAAACCCTCCAAGACTAATTTTATTCAACTAGCTTTAGTAATGCCAAGGTCACAGGTTTGATTCCTAGTGAAGACAAACGTACACCTTGATCTCAAGGTATGTTGTTTTGAATGAAGCATCCACCAAATGCATTAGAAACTGTCCGCTTTCAATTTGAGCCTGATTATGGGCAACAATGTGAATTCTGGGAGTCAACGCACCTTCTGTGAAGTTTTTATGACTTTGCTGGATGAAGAACAGCGAAAGGAAGAATGCAAATCCCAGGCAGCCGAAGATCATTCCACACAACAGGAAGCTGAAGCTACCTTGATTGTGCATCACCTGAGGGAGGAAAGAGAGTGAAATCAGCACATTTACAAAAACAGTTTGAGCTCATTTGGTGGTCCATGATGACACTAGCAACGCAAAGTCATGGGTTCAATTCTAAGGAGCAAGACTTACCGAACCCACGATCACCTGGAGTAACATCTCGCCCATCCCTGCACTGGTCACCATGACTGTTGTGGCACAACCTGAAGATGAAACAACACAATCAACTGTTTTAATTTTTTCAAGATTTTCATTGACAACAACCTGCCTGTTGTTGTTGTATAAAAAGTATAAAAATACTTGAATGTGGGGGGAAAAAGTCAAATTTGTCGAGATTGTTACTGTAAAATTCTAATTGACACTGAAATCTGACGACAACTAAATAAAACTTAAGATTTAAAAAAAATCTGATTGTTATTTTTAGGGGTTCAAGTGCGCTACAGTGTCAAAAAGTACAAAATCCCTCAAAATTCCCAAAACGTCAGTCGCAGGCTCAAGTGTCTTATGTCATTGGAATCCTTGGCTTGAAATCCTCAAAAGTATTTCTTTGAAAAACCTACTTTTGCGAACTAGTCCTAGGTTTTTCGCCCGTTTGGAACTAAACTAGTGCAGAAAGATTCTCTGGAGAGTGAATATCAATAATTATCAAAAACAAGTTGGACTTTCGACTTACCGTAGCAATGGGACGCCAAAATGTTTTAGTAAAATGCCTATAACTCCTAACGGAATGAGATAACGAATGAGTTCCACCAAACTCTGAGCACTTATGTAAGAGCTCAATCTGAGGTCACAGTTTAATATAATATAATTTGATCTCAATGATACTAAAGTAACACTAGAGCTTGTGTGTAAAAGGACACAGCACATACATTTATTTGATTAAATCACAACCTTTGCTATTTGCAATTTCAGGTTTATTTCACTTAATCGGACTTCCTTTGCAACAGTATAGAAGCCCGTTTCCGCCACTGAATGAAAAATAAAAGGTTTTTGCGACTTATCATCTCACAGTTCTGGCTTTTTTCTCAGAATTGTGAGAAATAAACTCACAACTGTGAGAAATATTGTCAGAATTGCCTGTTGGATTTCTTTTTTTACATCTTGCAATTCTGACTTTTTTTCTCAGAATTGTGAGACAAAAACACACAATTGCAAGCTTTAAGTCAGAATTGTGAGATATAGGTCGGAATTATGAAATAAACTCTTATTTTCTCAGAACTGTGTGATATAAACTCACAATTGTGAGAAATAAGGTCAGAATTGCCTGTTGGATTTTTTTTCCTCTCCCAGTTATGAGTTTATATCTTGCAACTCTGACTTTTCTAGCAATTCCTACTTTTTTTCTCAGAATTGTGAGATATTATAAACTTGCAATTGCGAGTTATAAAGAATTATGATATGAAGGCGCAATTCTGACCTTTTTTTCTTTTAGAATTGCAAGATATAAACTCACAGTTGTGAGAAATAAAGTCAGAATTGCCTGTTGGATATTTTTCTCTCCCAGAGAGAAAAAAAGTTTATATCTTGCAATTCTGACTTTTTTCTCAGAATTGTGAGACAAAAACATGCAATTGAAAGTTATAAGTCAGAACTGTGAGATTTAAGTCATAATTATAATAGAAACTCTTTTTTTCTCAGAATACATGCATGATACAAAGTCACAATTGTGAGAAATAAAGTCAGAATTGCCTGTTGAATTTATTTTTTTTATATCTTGCAATTCTGACTCTTCAAGCAATTCTGACTTTTTTTCTCTGAATTGTGAGACAAAAACACAATTGCAAGTGATAAGTCAGAATTATGATATGAACTTTTTTTCTCAGAATTGTGTGATAAACTCACAATTGTGAGAAATAAAGTCAGAATTGTGAAATAAAAACTTGCAACTGCGAGTCATAAAGTCAGAATTATGATATAAACTCGCAATTCTGACTTTTTCTCAGAATTGTGAGAAAACACATGCAATTGCAAGTTATAAGTCAGAATTATGATATAAACTCTTTTTTTTCTCAGAATTGTGTGATATAAACTCAGTTGTGAGAAATAGTCAGAATTGCGAGATAAAAACATGCAACTGCGAGTTCTAAAGTCAAAATTGTGATATAAACTCACAATTCTTGACTTTGTTTCTCAGAATTGCGTGATACAAAGTCACAATTGTAAGAAATAAAGTCAGAATTGCCAGATAAAAACTTGCATTTCTGGCTTTTTTTTTTCTCAGAATTGTGTGATATAAACTTAGGGCTGCACGATTATGACAAATCATTATTGTCGATTATACTGTAAGTGAGATTATTAATTATGATTATCACAATTTACAATGAATGATGTTTTGAATAGCTTTATATCATCGTTTGAAGCAACTTCATGCCACATTTTCATATATAGTTTCTTCTTAAAATATAAAAAAGTAAAAATGTAAAAATTAAAACAGAAAAAAACCCCTTAAGATAATGTGTAAGAAAAATACACACATCTTAAGAAAGCAGAAAAATGTAAGTGGATTTTTTTTTTTGTAAAGTTTTCTGCAAGTTATAAAGTCAAATTTTGAGGAGGAAAGAAATACTGATATGATCTCAGAATTGCAAGTTGATATCTCACAATTCTGATTTAACTCGCAATTGTGTCTTATAAATTAAGAATTGCGAGATACAAACCCACAATTCTGACGTTTTTCTCAGAACTTCAAGTTTGTCTTGCAGTTCTGACTTTATAACTCGCAATTGCGAGTTTATATCTCACGATTCTGACTCTTAGATAAAAAGATGCAATTACCTTTTTTTATATTTATTTTTTATTCAGTGGCGGAAATGGGATTTTTTTCCATTAATTTTTTTTTTCAAGTGGTCCAGGATTCA
Source organism: Labeo catla (assembly GCA_012976165.1). Taxonomy (NCBI): domain Eukaryota; kingdom Metazoa; phylum Chordata; class Actinopteri; order Cypriniformes; family Cyprinidae; genus Labeo; species Labeo catla. The sequence goes on from VONZ01000112.1 coordinate 1,359,328, forward strand.
TATGCATTTTAATATCGGTTACAGCTGAAACCAGTCAATTAAATTCCGGTCCGACCTGTAGGGACTCTAATGACGGGGATATTTTTAATGATAATGATATTTTTCTAATTGCTCTACCCTAACCAACCCCCATATCTGCGGTCAGTAATTAGCCATTTATTTGGAAATAATTCCTCCCAACGGGTTCGCCTGCTGCGTTTAAAAAAAAATCACCTCAGTCGTAAGACACAAGACCTGTCAAGCCAAACCTTCCCTTAATGTCAAAGGCCAACAGCGGAAAGAATTAAACGGGGCAGATCCTGTTGTCTTGGGCTCAGCAGTAAACCTTAAATAAATAGTGAACTGCGAAACCACCAATGGCTACTGTCAAATCAATGAAAGGCGTGGACAAAAAGGCGAATTTAACAATGCCGGAGACAGCGGCGGCCCATCTGTCGCAATACCTTTGTACTCCAGGATGTCTTCAGTGAATGCGAGCGTGCAGGGAAAGATACTGCTTATAAATAGGCCGAGACAGCAGGTGCCGATGAAGAGAAACACACTACTGTTGGAGAAGATCAGCAGCAGAAGTAGTGTGACTATCACACCCACCTACGAGAGAAAAGAACGGAGAACATTTGCATTTGGACACGCACCGTCACCTTTGTTCTGTGAGGTGAACACCCCTGCTTTATCTGCACCAGGAACGGAAATTAAGAGGCCCCGCTGTCATAAACTTTTGGCGTGAAATGAGAAAGGAGACTTAGTCATGCCAGATAAACAAAAGTCCTGACTGGCCAGAGCAGGATGCAGAACAAGGATGTTTGTTCCTGTCCAAAGTTTCCCCTTGTGCATCGTGGGTGACACACCTTTTTTTTTTTTTTTTGATTGTGTAATCCACTTTTATAGTCCATCTGACTCAACAGGAATCTGTCAAGAGAAAGTTTGTAATGGACTGACAAACGATGCTTTTCTAAGCTCCACCCCCCTTAGTTACTGTTGCTAAAACAGACAAGCTTCACAGAACATCACATTTTTAACTGATGATCTAAAAGAATGCAAATATACACACACACACACTTAGATACATAAATACTATTCTTTATATTACATTAAATGTTTATTTTAATTTATTATTAACATATTAGTTTATTTATGTTAATTTTTACTATTACATATTATGTATTGTTGCATTTATTTTTATTTATTTAATTAATTAATTATTTTGCAGGTTTTGGTCATAGCTGTGAACTGTTTACCTTTAGCTTTAGTTATATATAATATAATGCAATATAATATAATATTAGTTCCAGTCAAAAGTATGGAATAATATTTTTAATCTATTATTTATTTTTATATTCATATTTTTTTGTTATTTTTTTTTTATTTTATTTTATATTTTTTTTTTTATTATTTTGGAGGTTTTTGTCCTCCACAGCTGTCTACTCCCACTGTGTACTGTCACTAGAACCTTTACCCATAATTTATTATATTATATTATATTATATTATATTATATTATGATAAAAATACTATCAATCAATAGTATGAAATAATATTTTAAGTTTATTATTTTTATCTTAATCTATTTTATTTTATTGTTATTATTTTTTTTTATTTATTGTATTTTATTATTTTGCAGGTTTAGGTATTCCATAGCTGTGTACTCTTTAGTCACTAAATTACCTTTAGTTATATATAATATAATATAATATAATATAATATAATACCTTCATTTATTATGAACGTTTATTTATACATATGTATTTACACATATGTAAATACATATGTATTCACAAATACATATGTATTTATGCATTTATTTATTTTTATTTCATTTAATTTTATTTATTATTATTTTTATAGTTACTTATTATTATTATTATTTTTTTATTTTTGCTGGTTTTGGTCATAGCTGTGAACTGTTTAGTCACTAGAACCTTTAGCTTTAGTTATATATAATTTCTATAATATAATATAATATAATATAATATAATATAATAGTTCCAGTCAAAAGTATGGAATAATATTTTTAATTTATTATTTATTTTTATATTTATATTTATTTATTTTTATTTTATTTTTATTTTTTTGTCCTCCATAGCTGTGTACTCTTCAGTCACTAAAACCTTTACATATAATGTAATATAATATAATATAATAATAAAATATAATGTAATATAATATAATATCATGATAAAAATACTATCAGTCAATAGTATGGAATAATATTTTGAGTTTATTATTTTTATTTGTATCTATTTTATTTTTTATTTATTTTTATTTATTTTATTTTATTATTTTGCAGATTTAGTCACAAAATTGGTTGCCTTTAGTTATATAATATAATATAATATAATGATAAATATACTTCCAGTCAAAAATATGGAATAATATTTTTATTTAGTTTATTTATTTTTATATTTATATTTATTTATTTTATTTTATTATTTTGCAGGTTTTCATCCTCCCTAGCTGTGCACTCTTTAGTCACTAAAACCTTTACCTTTAGTTACATATAATGTAATATAATGATAAATATGCTTTTGTTTGTTTTTGATAAAACAAATTGATGTTTGCAGTGTACCTTGTACACTTACAACTCAGCAACAATGTTTTTCATATATATATATATTTTTAATACAACTAAATCAAAGATACGCACCTGACTAACGGTGAGCAATCGGACAGGTTTAAAGCGGTAGGACAGAGGTATGGCGGACAGTCGGCCGACAGTGATCGCTGCCCAGAAGACGCAGGTCAAGTATCCGGCGGTCTTGTGAGACAGATTCATAGGGGGCGCCACTGCGTAGGTGTACACAAAGCCTGTGTATGAGCCCTGAGGTGTGCGAGATTAAATAATACATGAGTTCAAGTAATTAAGCAAATACTCTTCAATTACAGAGCTGAAGCTGCTGTGAAGTGCTAATCCTGCTTACCACTATACCGTCAGAAAAGAAGAGCACCAGACCCCCGAGGATATGGATCCCAAAGAAAGACAGCGGAAAATTGTGCGAGTTGCCAAGGAGACAGCAGTCGAACATGTCTACATGGCCTGCGGAGACAGAAGAGCGGGAAGATTACCGAAACATCCTCTCTGGCTTTTATTCACATCTTACGGCATGTTATTTCTGACATGTGCTGTGTATGTGGTCTGATCCCACGCGCTAATTATTTCATCAATGTCAGCGGTGAAGAAGTGCTTAGGATCTTACTTTTGGAAGGCTCTTTCTGATGTCCAGCGTCTTCTGTCAGACCTGTGGTTCCCCAGGTTTTCATCGCTAGCGCGTCTCCGTCTAGTAAACGCCGGTTGGGGTTTGAGCCGCACGTGAACAGTCGCTCCCAATACATCAGGATTAATATACCGATTGGTACAGGAAGCTATATGCAGGGAAGACAGAGTTATAAAAGAATCAAATGAATCATGTTAATGAATCATTCTTAAACGATTCAGATGAATCAGTTTGAAAGCATTCTTGAAACTTTATTGTAAAGAAGACTTGATTGAAACTATATAACCTCAAACAGGACTATTAACTAGAATATTGTTGTGTATTTGACCACGCACACACACAGAAAAGCTAAATTAAACATCTGATTAATTTTTGTCAGAATCAGTTGTTTCAAACTGTCCATCACAATGAATCCATTCTGAACAACGGTGCCAGAATTGCTCAATTGTTCAAATGCAAAATTTTCTGTCTGGCATTTGTTTAAAATAAAATGAAATGAAATGAAATGAAATAATTTAAAAATATGACATGAAATAAAAAAATGAAATGACATGAAATTAAAAAAAAAGACATGAAATAAAAAATGAAATGACATGAAATGAAATGAAATAAAATAAAAAAATAAAATGACATGAAATAAAAAATAAAATGCCAAGAAATGAAATAAAAAAAATTAAATAAAATGACATGACATGAAATTAAATAAAAAATTAAATGAAATGAAATTAAAATGACATGAAATGAAATAAAGTTTAACAAAAAATGAAATGAAATTACGTAAACTTAAATAAAATGACATGATAAACAAACAATAAAATAATAAAATGACAAAATAAAGTTGAATAAAAAATAAAATGAAATTAAATGACATGAAATGAAATAAATAATAAAATTAAATGAAATAAAAATGACATGAAATGAAAAAAATAAAATAAAACGACATGAAATAAAATGAAATGAAATGAAATGACATGAAATTAAATAAAAAATTAAATGAAATTACGTGAAATTGAAAAAAACAAAACAAAATGACATAACATGAAAAAATGAAATGACATGAAATAAAAAAAATAAAATGAAATGACATGACTTGAAATAAAAATGAAATGAAATGAAATCAAATCAAATCAAAAGAAATAAAATGAAATTAAAAATGAAATGACCGACATGAAATAAAATGAAATAAAAAACGAAATGAAATGAAATAAAATCAAATGAAATGGAATGAAATTACATAAAATTAAATAAAAAATAAAATGACATGACATGACATGCAATAAAAAATGAAATGAAAAATGAAATGACATAAAATACAAATTGAAATGAAATGACATGAAATACAAATGGAAATGAAATGACATGAAATTAAATAAAATAAAATGAAATAAAAATTAAAATAAAGTAAAATAAAATGAAATATTTTATTCCTATTATTATTTTATTTTTTTTCATTGTAATATATACACACTACTAGTCAAGGCTTTGAGGTATGTTTTTTTTTTCATGTTTTTGGGGGGAAAAAGTTTCTTAAGCTCACCAAGGCTTTAATTAAGAATGCAGTAAAATCAGTAATAGTGTGTAATTGTGTAACATTATTACAATTTAAAATAACCTTTTTCAATTTAAATATATTATATGATGTAATTTATTCCTTTGATGTAAAGCTGAATTTTCAGCATCATTACTCCAGTCTTCAGTGTCACATGATCCAGATACTTTTTTCAGGTTTCTTTGAATAGAAAGAACAGAGCCTATTTGAAATAATATATATTTTTAAGTTTTTACTGTCACTTTTGATCAATTTAATGCATACTTGTTCAATAAAAGTAGTCATATATTTGTCATTTTTTTAACACACACACACACACACACACAATAAAGACCAGGTGTTAGGTGTGTATCAGTTCTACGATCACTATTGATCCACTGCGTTATAGGCAGTGTGTACACAAAGCTGTTAGAGTGCAGTTGCCAAGGAGACAATCTTGATTCATTTCTCAATATTCAGATAGACTCCCAACTGCCCTTCCTTTGACAGTAAAGCTGACAGAGCATTTAGTATATGCACACTCACCCTACACAACTTTACCACCACACTGCAGCAGACCAGCTAGAGTTCTGAAGACATACCACTCTTAAAACTTAATATAACCTCAAAACTCAAGACAGATCTCGATCTTACATTGATGATAGCCATGATCCAGAAGGCGTAGGAGACGTTGGTCACCACCTCTCCATCAGTGTGGAGGTGGACGCTGGACACGTTGAGCACATGTCTGCCGGCGAGCTTGTTCCTCAGATGCCTTAATGATGTAGCATTGCTGCTGCTGTTCCCAATCACACAGCTGGTCTCAGACAGGAAGGGGTCAGCGATGAGGGGACTCACTAACGCCCCGAGACCCACAAAGAAGTGAAGGGCCTAGAAAAAGATCAGAGAGAGGCAAGAAAAGAAGAAGATTCAGCAATGATGTTCTCCTCTGAGACGAGATTCTGTAAAAGCAAAAGTTTTTAAAGCAACTTTATAAAACATACTTCTGATTGGATGTTTGTTTAAAGCTGTCAAACAATGCTTGCTTTGGGTCATGTCCACAATTACCAATGCATATGTCAAGTTTTTAATTGACTGTCACCATAAACTATATAGTCTATAGTAATCCAAATGAATTATATTATTTACTAAGAATTGTTTATTGTGGTTATTTAATTAATAATAAATCACATTTATTAAGTGTCCACTATTATTGTAATATTATTCATATTTTATTATAGTTTTTTATTATTATTTTATTTGATTTGTTTCTATTTAAATTTAATTTAGCAAAATATTTACTTTTTAGTAATTTTGTTATATGCCTTTGTCATTTTTAAATGTTTTATATTACTATATTTTTCTACTGTGTTCATATATATAGTATTATCCAGTGTTACTGTATATTTTTAAAATGTAAAAAAATATATTTTAATTTTAGTTAGTAAAATACTTTCTATTAATATTTTGAATATTTTTTTTGCATTTATTTTGATTTTAGTTAGTAAAATTTAATTTAGTAATTTTATGTATTACTAACATTTTGAATTATTTTTAGTTAGTAAAATATTTAATTTGTTTAATAAATTTTAGTAATCTGCTTTTGTCATTTTAATTGTTTTATATTACTATATTATTTCTATTGTGTGTGTGTGTGTGTGTATTATATATGTAATTTGTTATTTAAGTTTTATTTATTTCCAGTTTTAATTTTAGTGCTATGAATTGTTTATTGTGATTATCTTATTAATAATAAATTATATTATTCATTTAATATTGTGTATTATTGATGTATTATCCAGTGTTATTGTAATATTGTTCATATTCTACTATAGTTCTTATTAATATTTTTACTAATTTTATCCAGTTTTTATTTTATTTTTAGTTAGTCAAATATTTAATTTTTTTAGTAATTTTGTTGTTTTTATTAATATTTTGAATCATTTTAAAGCTTTTATTTTGATTTTAGTTAGTAAAATATAATTTTTTAAAATAACTAAATAATGTTTTTATAAATATTTTTTTAAATTATTTTTCAGTTTTCATTTCGATTTTAATTAGTAAAATACACAATTTTTAAAATTTTTATATTTTAATTGTTTTATATTGCTATATTATTTCTATTGTGTGCATATATATATATATATATAAAATTTCAGTTTTAGTTTTTATTTATTTCCAGCTTGGAATTTTAGTGCTAAGAACTGTTTATTGTGATTATTTTATTAATAATAAGATATTATATAATAAGATTATTTATTTAATATGATGTATTATCCAGTGTTATTGTAATATTTATATATTATATTATATTTGACATGTAATATATTTATATTCTATTTAGTTTTTATTAATATTGAAATTTTTTATTACATTTATATTTCTATTTTTAGTTTGTAAATAATTAATTTTTAAGTAATTTTGTTATATGCTTTTGTAATGTTTTTTATTGTTTTACATTAGATTTTTATGTACACGTTCATTTATATTATATTGCATATTATATAGAATTTTATTTTAGTTTTAATTTTTATTTATTTCAAGTTTATCATTTTAGTGCTTCAACTTAACAATACTTTATCATTTCAGTGTTTCAACTTAATAAAATACTATTAAAACAACATTAAAACTAAACTTGTTAACAATAATAGCCTTGAAAGTACAGCTATTAAAAAATAATTTTAAAAACAATATTTTTAAAAACAGAATAAACCACTCAAGACATGCGCTATAGTGATTTTACCCCTTTTTTGTACCCAACTACATCTTGGTAAAATCATTAACTTATGCTCTTTTGTGACTTATTGTTTAATATGATTTTCAACAGAATCCATGTATGAAAGGACACTTTCATTGATTGTATTTGATTACACTCAGTAAATCTGTAACTCTTGAAAGTATTGTGCACATTTTTCTAATATGATATAACTGCATGAACAGCATTCCAAGAGAACTTCTGTGTCACAACATTGTAATCAAACTATTTAACTGTCTATGAAATATAAACAACAAATATGAACTTGTTTCTTGGAACTGGTACAGCAACGTCACACTCGCAATTGTGCTGTCAGTCTTAAAAAGACTATAAAACCGGTGTGGTTTGCTTAAATATTTCTTATTGTTAAACATTTGAAGTCTTTGTATAATGTGGGTGTATTTGCTTTTTACTCGGAACAATGTGCTTTGCATTAACATTAAAAAAATAATAAAAATGACAGGGAGAAATCTATAGGATGACACTGAAACTGGTTCTATAAATGCCTGATTCTATCCTGTAGATCAACCGAAATATACCTTATTTTTAAAGTTTTAATTTTGCATTCTGTATGTGTGAGGGATGAATGCTAATGAGAAACACACATCGGCTCAGATTAATCCACATTTAAGCTACCATATCAATCACCTGGTTAAATAAAATGTAAATTGCTAAATTTAACACCTACAGTCATTCACTACAAAGTTTAATTTCAGACAAGACCCCTTGGGTGAGTTTCTCTCCTCCCCAAATTATGACTAAACACCGGAAATGATGAGTTCAAGTGTAAAATCTGTTTAAAGTCATCATGAATTGCCATATAATAAGATCTACTTAATGACTTAATGAGCATTTCTGAGGGAAACGCTGTATTCAGTGAGAAAAAACAGTGTAGAATGGGACATTGGTCACGTTCTGTGCCCTGTATTATTAATTAAAAAAACCTACATGGTAATATATGAAATAACTTAAACCATATATACACTACCAGTCAAAAGTTTTTGAACAGTAAGATTTTTAATGTTTTTTTTTAAAGAAGTCTCTTCTGCTCACCAAGCTTGCATTTATTTGATCCAAAGTACAGCAAAAGCAGTACAATTTTGAAATATTTTTACTTTTTAAAATAACTGTTTTCTATCTGAATATATTTTAAAATCTAATTTATTCCTGTGATCTCAAAAAAAAAATTTCAGCATCATTACTCCAGTCTTCATTGTCACATGATGCTTCAGAAATCATTCTAATATTCTGATTTTTTTTATCATTATTATTATCAATATTTATAACAACTGAGTACATTTTTTACAGATCAAGACATTTATAATGTTACAAATTTAATGTTACACAATTTCTATTTCAGATAAATGTTGTTCATCTGAATTTTCAATGATTTTTCTGAATTATTAAAGAACCTGAAAAAAAAATTGTACTCTAAAAATTCTACTAATGTTTTTGGGAGCAGCAAATCAGAATATTACAATAATTTCTGAAGCATCATGTGACTGGAGTAATGATGCTAAAAATTCAACTATGAAATCACAGGAATAAATTACATTTTGAAATATATCCAAATAGAAAACAGTTATTTAAAATAGTAAAAATATTTCAAAATTGTATTGTTTTTGCTGTACTTTGGATCAAATAAATACAGGTTTGGTGAGCAGAAGTATCTTCTTTAAAAAACATTTAAAATCTTACTGTTCAAAAACTTTTGACAGGTAGTGCATATATATTAGTAAAGACATTTATCAAATAAATGCATTGTTGTTTCTGCGAAACAATTGTTTTCAACGTTGATAATAATAAAAATGCTTCTTAAGCAGCAAATCAGCATATTAGAATGATTCTAAAAGATCATGTGACACTGAAGACTGGAGTAATGATGCTGAAAATTCAGCTTTGCATCACAAAAATAAACTGTACAATATATTAAAATACTAAACAGTACTTTTAAATTGTAATAATATTTCACAATATTACAATCTGTATTGTAATTTTTAATTAAATAAATGCAGCCTTTGTGCGCATAAGAGACTCCCCTAGCTTTTGAACAGTGGTGTCAGTATAGTTCATAAGAACTCTTTTGTCTTCCAGAGAAAAGTCAAACAGGTTTCGAGGGTGGGTAGATAACAACAGAACTTTTAAAGAAAATTATCTGTATGCGTTGTGTGTAAAGACTTCAGATATGTGGATGGCATGTTTTCTGCCACAGCCTTTCAGAGAAACACTTTGTACCTATAATCAAGCAAACTAAAGATACCATTTTTTTGGAAGGTACTGACCTGCAGGAAAACTGTGGAGTCTTTCTGGTAGATCTTGACCAGTTGTAGGTTAGAGATGGTGTCAATGATGCCCATGGCAAGACCAGATACCGCCAAGGCAAAAGCCAACAGGAGCAGCTTATTGCATAGCGGGATGACAGCAAAAACCACAGAGATGGTGAGGGTGGACACAGCCAACGCTGACAAAGAACATACAAGCCTAAGAAAAAGAAGACAATAAGACATTAACAAAACCACATTAAGCCAGGAGGCATCAAAATGGTTGCCAAATATGCAATGCATTTCTTTAGGGATTAAGCTTTTTATAGTGAAAAAAAAAATGCGCATTTTGTAGTATGTTATATATAAAGAAAAGTTTTAAACAGATCCCATCTGAAACAGCCTCAAGTGAGTCTTTCAAATAAAGGCGTCTCTGTGATGCTGCCTCAGGCAGGATTTTATTTCTGAACATCTCTGACTTTATTTTCACCTTGGCCCAATTCATTTCTGTTTACATGGCTTATCAAATACTGTTTCCATAGATAACAGATGATACCAGTGGATATGTGACACTGTTACTTTTTAATAGTTTTATGCTGCTTTCACATGCTCAGAAACATCCTGCTTCTGACTTCTGAAGTCGTAATTACGAGTTTGTCATGTTCAAGTGCTTTCTTTGTCAGAAAGAATAGGAATAATGGAGGACACTAGATTCATTCGTTTCTATTTTGGAGGGAAATCTTATTATAAAGCCTAAATGTATTGAAGACATTCAACCAGTATTCAATGGATTTTTAATAAAATGCAAACCATATAAACATTACTCACACTATTGTATACATTCACCAAGTTTCAGCCAAATAAATGCTGTTTTCACTGAGTAAAATAAATAGAATATGCATCTAATGATGGTTTAGATACAGTTTAAGTCAAAAGTTTACATACACATTGCAGAATCTGCAAAATGTTAATTATTTTACCAAAATAAGAGGGATCATACAAAATGCATGTTATTTTTTTAATTTAGTATTGACCTGAATAAGATATTTCATATAAAAGATGTACATATAATCCATGAGAGAAAATAATAGTTGAATTTATAAAAATGACCCTGTTTAGAAGTTTACATATACTTGATTCTTAATACTGTGTTGTTACCTAAATGATGCACAGCTGTGGTTCTTGTTTTTTCTTTTGTTTAGTGATAGTTGTTCATGAGTCCCTTGTTTGTCCTGAACAGTTAAACTGCCTGCTGTTCTTCAGAAAAATCTTTCAGGTCCCACAAACTCTGTGGTTTTTCAGCATTTTTGTGTATTTGAACCCTTTTCTACAATGACTGTATGATTATAAGATCCATCTTTTCACACTGAGGACAACTGAGGGACTCATATACAACTATTACAGAAGGTTCAAAAATGCTCACTGATGAGTCAGAAAGAAACATGACGCTTTAAGAGCCGGGGGTGAAAACTTTTGGAATTTGACTTCTGGGAAACATGTAAGTATCTTTCGTAGCTTCTGAAGGACAGTACTAAATGGAAAAATATATACATTTAGGAAAAATAAGAAAAAAAAAATCATTCTGTCCAAAAGTTTTCACCCCCCAGCTCTTAATGCATCGTTTTTTTCCTTCTGGAGCATTAGTGAGCAATTGAGCCTTCTGTAATAGTTGCATATGAGTCCCTCGGTTGTCCTCAGTATGAAAAGATTGATCTCAAAATCATACAGTCATTGTTGGAAAGGGTTCAAACACACATAAATACTGAATAACCAAAGAATCTGTGGGATAGGAGTACAAGAGAAAACAAAATAAATGTAGGTAAAACTACAACTTAACAGTTATTACAGCAATGGTTTATAGCCAGCCCAACTCAGAAACTCAGGTATCAAAATGACTCATAAATATGACTTGAGAAGTCATTCATGTTCAATTTCCGTCTAGGAAACTCGTATTTACGATAATCTCAATAGTGCATGAAGGTGGCATTAAGTTGCATGCCACAAGCTGTAAAACCAATAGAGCAGAACAGACAAAAGGTAAACATGCTGAGAAATGTGTGGTTAAATATAGTCAGGACTGCAAAACAGAGATAAAGAAATGAAGTAAATCCACGGAGATAAACAAAGTAATATGATTATCTGAAATAAGGAAAACATAAAGAAAGGGACTTGTGTTACACCGGGAGCACAAGTTTCCAAATAAAAGCAATTAAATGAGACCTGAGGGTCAAAACATGACTAAACCAAGAAAAAGCCATGCTTGCTAGTATCCTTGTGGTTTTACTTGTTTTTAAGTCATTATTACTTTTTAGTGGTACAGTTGAAGTGTAGGGTAACCTAAAAAACAAACTGTAAACTAATATAAATAGTGATTATTGGCAGTGTTTACTACTCCAAGGAAATAGTTGGTTATAGTAAAAAAAAAAAACACTCAGTTCTTCCTTAAATATGAAGTCACTTTAAATGAGCACATGTTGTTCCAAAACTATTTGAACCCACTTACAAATAAGTGAATTTCTTTATCTGAACAACATCAGGGCAGTGCATGTTTTTATGGTTTTTATAACTGAGACAGCACGACTTTAATGAGCACATGACTACTACAGAGATTTCCAGACAGAGGCCTTGGATCCTTGGAAGGGTTAGAAAACAATAAGTCCCAAAGAGATCAGATAATGATATCCGTTACGATGGTTAAAAGCTGCCAAAAACAGTTTTCTATCATGTAGGATGCATATAAAATGCCTTATCTCACAGCTTGAGGAAGTGTAAGATACATGACTGAGAGGGGAAAAAACAAAAGCAAAACTTTTGTAGTCATGAGACTAACTTGCTCCTTCTAATAACTTTTAAGGACAACTATATCAGAAAAAATGTAATTTTAAAATATACATGTACAAATGTACACCTTTTTCTCATTTAAAATCATTTACAATTTTTATAAGTACTTTATTTCAGTATGACACTACTGAAAAAGTTTGACATATGTCAACCACCCAGGAATAAAGAAATAAAATAAAAATGTATTAATACATAAATTGCAGTCTGAAAAACACTTACGTTTTACTGAAGAATCCTCCAATGGTGCTTCCAATAAAGAGGAAAAACTGTTGGGAGAAGAAGACCAGAGTGATCTCCTGTAGCGTGGACTGAGTCTGACATCTCAGGTCCAGGATGGTCGGACCCAGAAAAGCGACACAGAGTCCAAAACTAAAGAATACACTCCAATATGTGAGAGTATGCTGCCAGTTACTGCGGAATAAAGCGCATATACGTTCATTGAGCAGCTGCTTCATGTTGAAGAAAGTTTCTGAGGTGTTTCTTGAAGCATTTACGCAGCGGAATTCATCATAGACGCGAGAGGAGACTTGTCTGAAGTGAGAATCGCGTGTTCGGAATGATGCTTGTCCGATTCGCGAGCGAGTTGTTCATTCGAATCGGTTCTTTTGAATGATTTGGTCTGATAAGACCCGTTTGTGGAGAAGCGGTATGAAGACGTTTTAGTCATGTTTTGCACCAGGTGTGTTCTTATGATCATTAGTAGGCAAGTCACAGAAAATCATTATGAAATTATGATACTGTAGAACCTTCCATTAGACATAAACTAAAACAGGACTGAATCGTTATCGACGCAAAATTTGGTTAAAATAATAACAAAAATAATATATATATATATATATATACCAAAACATGACGACCACCATTTAACAAAATATTCAATTCAATTCAATTCAATTCAATTCAATTCAACAAAAACGCGTTATATGACGCGCAGCGACTTCTGGGAACACATTTGAATAAACGAACTAGTTCATTAAAGCGAATCGATTCGCTAAAATGATTTGAACTTTCAAAACTATTAGGGGGAGATCAGTGCCATAGGTGTTACAAAACCTAATCCTGGTTAAAAAAAAAAGTACAACTACCGATTCATGACTCAAACAAACCGGTTCAAGAAAACGAAGCGATTCACTAAAAAGATTCAAACAGATCCGTGCAACAGGTGTGTTTCTAAACGGTTTGATCTTCATAGATAATTCGTCGTCAAAGTCAACATAAATATGAAGGTGAGAAATCACGCTTCGCTGCCTGGGGCGTCAGACATATTTGGACTATTTTGTTTTACAGATATTTTCAAGTTCACCGAACCAAATGCACCTGACAGGTCCGACGAGTTCTTACACAAGTCTGCTGTTGCAGCTATGCTAACAATGAAACACAAACTCACACAGGTTTATTTGGCTGTCCAGGAGACATAATGTGGCTTAAACCGATTCAAGTTTACTTTGTGAAGTGTACTAATGACAAATAACACAATTCAAGACAGTAAAACTATTGTTTGAGACGAGGGTAAGTCACATTCCCATGGTTCAACTCAACTCATTTATTTATTTAGTTTATTATTTAATTATTTTTGGCTTTTTCGCAGTCACAATACATTCAGCTTCAGAATAAGATCCATAATAGAATAGACAAATCACACAAAATATTTAATATCACATTTCATACAAAAATCTAAATCTTTTATAAAACATTTAGACGTCATCTAAGATCATTTAATACCATAGTTTATTTATTTTTTCTCTCTGGCAAAAGTTCACTGAGAATAAAGAAAACACTTGTCAAAATACATATGTTTATATATTAATTTCAATAGTATTTAAAATATTTTCATTTACCACAAAACACATACATTAGTGCCGCAGCTGCATTAATGTTAAACTAAATCTTTTTACGTCATTATATTTGATAGAATTTCATATTTGTCAGTCAATATTTCTGTTCTCCGGTGGCCTTTAGGTAATTAAGCTTTTAAATTCTTTCCACTGTAAAACTAACTTGTGCTCAGTGTCGTTTACAATAAACTAAAGAGTCATAGTGCTTTCATTTTTAAACTACAAGATACAGTAGGAGAAGGTGAACAACATTAGGTTTCAGGTCCAGGACACTTGCATGCCATGTGCAAATACGGAGTAGCAATTAGCTTAAATGGCAAAACGAATATCAGCATGTGCAATTACTTGAAAGGACCGAGATCCTTGAGGAGATTGAAGTAGATGGTTTTTCGAAAGGCGTAAAATTGGACCCCATCAACTCTTACGGTCTGCAAAAGGCACCTTTTGATGATTTCGTAAATTAATAACTAGTCAAAGATGCTGTAAGCGAGTAAAAAAAGCTATGGTAATTTTTTTTTTTTTTTTTTTTTTTGCCAATCAGAAACGCTCTTTGCCTGTCAATCATTTTGTAGACAGGGCGGGATTTAGAAGTTCGCTAAAATCACTTACAGCACCTTTAGTAGCAATCTCAATGGTATCATGACAGAATTCAAGTAGTTTTCTATTCAATGGCTCATATATTTGAGACTTTACATCTTAAATGTGTCAAGCCTTCTCTATATTAAATTATTAAATGAACGCTTGTAAAATTAACCACAATATGAGTTTGTGCAATGACTCGTCAAACACCTATGGCAAAACAAGTCAAACCACAAACAGAAATGAAGGAGATTTCACTCAATGGGAAATATAGGACTTGAAGCTACCATGTTTCTTGCACATACACATACACGCACAATTAAAAATACTATGAAAGTCTGAAAATACTACTAGAAATGGCGGAGAAGAGGCCGAACTCAAAGCTCTGAGCTTTAGGATCAGTGTGGTTTTTAGGTTTGAAAGAGACTGCAAGAGATTTGATTGAGCCTTGGTCACACTTTTAACCACCTAATGTTATGACTGAGGATGATTCACTTCTATTCAGTCTGTTTTCTGATATACAGACTACTAAACTTGTGTTTGTGAATGGATGCATGCATGCATGCATGTGTTTGATGGAGAAACAAAGCTGTTTGCTTCATAATGGTTTTGTTCAGGCGATCTCTTCATGCACACCACTTTGTTTCTTGTCCTCAGAATATGCTTTGTCTGCGATTCTTGCCTCGACCTGGATTTGGAGAAAACGACCCACTGTTAGACAGATCTGCAGGAGTGCAGGTGAGTACGTATGAGAGCATTAAATCCTACAGGTTTACGGATGGAATTAATTTGCCTTATGCATGACTAAACATGATCAAGTTGCACTTTGCAAATAGAGATGAATTGAATACCCGGCGGTTGGAATACTGAGCTCTTGTGTCCCGGATCCTTCTGTAGCTGGATCTCCCTCAGTGAAAACACAGATGAGGCTAGAGAGGATAAAAGACAAGTGGGTGACGATCAAAGCGAATGTATTTTCTTGTTTGTTGTTGCATCAAGGAAAAAGACAGATTGTGTTGAGGTGATGTTATATAAGCAGACTGTCTACAAATGCAGTAAATATTGGGATAAACTCACTGTCAGGTATGGAGTGGATGTTCTCGCCCAGAGTCAGGAAATAAGAGTGTCTTAGAGATGACTCGGCGGAAATCCTGCGTCTGGTGTCGTACTGAACAAAAACATGGAGGGAAAACAGTGATTTAATGCTTTTTTTCTTTTTAAGTGGAAATTATATTATATATATATTATATTTAATAATGTGTTTTGTATGCTTCTGGAATAATACGGTGCAAAAAAATATTTTTATATTTTATATTATTAAATATAATTATATTATATATAATTCTCTCTCTCTCTCTCTCTGATACTAATAATTTTTTTATATAAAAATGTTTTATGTCTTATATATATATATATATATATATATATATATACACACAATTATAAAAAATTATATATGTAATATTTTTATATATTTCTATATATTATTTACTCTCTAGCTCTCTCTCTCTCTATATTATATATATTACAATATAGAAAAATAATCCATAATGACTTTAATTGGGACTAAGAATATAATGTTTTCTAGAAATTGATATCATTCATATTTGTTGTTTTTATCAGAAAAGAAAGCCTTCATTTGAATTTTAATCAACTTAAGTTTGAAATTGAACAATTTTATAATTTTTTGAATTTATAGTAGATACTTTCTTACATTTAAATTCATAATTTAATTTATACACATTGCAAATTATATTTTAGTATAAACAGTGTAATTTAAATCTTTAATTTTGATCTAATAGTGACCATAATTTGCCATGTAGTATTATTTATTTAATATACAAGTAATATATTTAATATATTTATTTATTATATAAGTGTATATATATATATATATATATATATATAGTAATTTGAAATTTAAGTAATATAAAACAAATTTATATACACATACACACACACACACACACACACACACACACACACACACACACATTCATATTTCAACCTATAGTGACCATCATTAGCCATATAAAAATTTAATTTACTTTTTATACAATTTTCTGTAAATATTAACATCGATGTCTGTTTTCTCAGAGAAGACTACATTTAAATTTTAATCAACTTTGAACAAAATTATATAAAATATAATTTATATAAAAATTAGTATATAAAAATTGTTTTATAGATTTTAGAAGTACCAGAAATACTCTCAACTAACAGAAATGCACTAAAAGCCACAGAACTTGAATTTTTACTTGCATGCGTAACGCTCCATTTTGCGCACTAGAGCGCGAGTTACAGTAGCAGCCTGTGATCTTTCCCGTCGTGTGTGCTCTTCACTAATGACTCGATTTGAGTACAGCTCCCCTGACTTGTTGATCCCTGAGCTCTAAAGTAGTTTTAAATAATGAGGCACCCATCACCCTGCTGTCATCTCACACAAAGTTATAAAATTGTCTCCGGCGAAGTTTGGCGGTGTTTCAAGCGAGCAGAGCGTTCAGAGCGCATTGTGTGCGGCTGACGGCGCGATCAGTCAGCGGGGTTTGATGAGAAACAGGTGCACGGTTCGGACTCATTAAGGCCGCTGTCACCATTAACGAATCGCGCGCTCCGCGGTCTTTCATCATAATGACAGGTCAGTGCGCACTCAAGCTGCGCGCGCCATCAGAGAAAGAGAGAAACGCATTCACGTTTCTACACAAATACCGCGTTCTTCCCAAATACAAATGTGCACAATCTTAGACATCCCATTGACTCCTACTGTAGTTAAATTAAAGGAATCATAGCTATTACACACTAACCCTACCTTTTTTTAGGCTTTTTATCATCTGACACAATCAGGGTACATTTAGGACATTATTTGGCACAGCCCTTTTAATCATATTTACAGTCAAACTGGAGAGATATTATAGTATATTGACTTAAAGTTTGTAAATTAAGCTTATCTTAATAGTTTGATGGTTTTACCTGGATAGAGGGTAGACAAATTTTAAAGTAGACTTTAGAGTTTATTGACTTTTAATATTTGTAAGTTCAGCTAATCATAATAGTTTGCAGATTTTACTGGCTTTTGCTGGTAAATGATTTATGAACCTGCTCCGAAGTTTTGATCTGAATCAAATGACTTGCAAAGCTGCAACGAAGTCCCGATCTGAATCAAATGGCCTTACAAACCAAAGTCCCAATCTGAATAAAATGATCCACGAACACGCACCAAAGTCCTGATCTGAATCAAATGTTTCGTGAACCAGCACCAAAGTCCCGATCGGAATCAAATGATTTGCGAACTTGTACCGAAGTCCCGTTCTGAATCAAATGATTTGAAAGACCCACATCGAAGTCTCGATCTGAATCAAATGATTTGAAAAACCCACTCTGAATTCCCATTCTGAATCAAATATTTTGCGAACCCGCACCAAAATCCCAATTGAAATCAAATGATTTGGAAACCTGCACCGAAGTCCCGATTGGAATCAAATGATTCGTCCACCTGCACAGAAGTCCCGATCTGAATCAAAAGAATCGCAAACCTGCACCGAAGTCCCGATCTGAATTGTTTCATGTTCTGAAGTTCCAATCTGAATCAAAAGAATCGCAAACTCGCATCAAAGTCCTGTTCTGAATGAAATGTTTTGCGCACCTGCACCAAAGTCCCGATCTGAATCGAATGATTCGCAAATCCACACTGAAGTCCCGATCTGAATCAAAT
Organism: Labeo catla; assembly: GCA_012976165.1. Classification (NCBI taxonomy): domain Eukaryota; kingdom Metazoa; phylum Chordata; class Actinopteri; order Cypriniformes; family Cyprinidae; genus Labeo; species Labeo catla. The sequence continues at coordinate 1,378,050 of VONZ01000112.1, forward strand.
GATTTGCGAACACGCACTATAGTCCCGATCTGAATCAAAAGTTATGTGATGCGCGTTTCGAAGTTCTAATCTGAATCAAATGATTTGCGAACACACACTGTATTCCCAATCTGAATCAAAAGTTACGTGATGCACGTTCTGATCTGAATCAAATGATTTGCGAATCCGCTTCGAAGCTCCGAAGCAGTGTCAAAGCAGCTTTACAGTGTTAAAGAGGAAAATAATGAAAAGTCGATAATGCATAAGCACAACAGCAAACACAACATTTTTTTTGTCATCGTCCAGCTCAGTTCAGTTCAAATAGTAGACTATCTGTGCAATCAAATTGGCAGTATTACCTGACATTGTCTATTGTTTAATTCTGATTTAATAGTGTATTTAATCTTGACTAAATAAAGATGCAGTATGTTATAAACAATAAAATGTACTCCACTAATTGTTTGTTGTATTTACAACTTAGAAATATTTTTTTACAGTGTAAAGGTCACTAACGTGCATTACTGTATGCAATGTCTACTGCAGACTACAGCCAAAAATGCTGTGATCAGCGAGTCTCTGGATAAGTCTTTAGCCCGTGGCAGCCCTCTTTGTTCAGTCATTCCCCCAACATAATCTCGAACAATATTCGTCTGAAAGGTCCTTACTCTTGCCTGTACCTGAGTGAAGCGTGGAGGTGTCAGCCTGCGTTTGTTTACCTGTGTTTTGATAACGCTATAATGTGCTGTGCCTGACACCCTTGCCTGTATCAAACTAATTGGACCTGGAGGAGAGCAGGCAGAGAGGGGAAGCTGACACCATAATTAGCTTCTGAGCTCACTCCATCTCAGCAGCGAAACTCTTAACAAGGGCCTTTTTTCACCCGGGGATTTGTGGAAGCTGAAGACAGTTGCAGTTCCATGGCATTAAACAGCACCTCTCTGCACATGTGCTGTGTGCTTGTTAGAATCGCACACATAAATGTCTCATGCTAGAGATTGACCAGTGTGAATAGATTTTAGTTATGATTAATTGATTTTAATTGAGTAGTGAAAATAGGTTGTAATTGATTAGTAGGTGATCTGATTTATTAATTGATTTCCTAGTTTTGCCACAGTAATTATACTTGCAGACTATTTTAACGATGTCCTTACTACCTTGCATTGCTGTCTATGCAGGCTCAGAAAGCTCTCGGATTTCCAGCAATATTCCTGTTTCATCCATGCTGTGAGACCAGAAATATTGTCTTCCTACTATTCTGCCATATGCCATCCTCTGATGACCTCTTTCACCAGCAGGGTGTTTCTAAACACAGTACCACGGCTGGCTCGGTGTGTGTGCGTGTGCATGTGTTTTGGACTATTCTCAGTACAGCCCTGCAGGGCTGCTGTTTCTGACATCTGACATAGACTGGCAAAACCTCATATTGCATAAATCTATTGTCTCATATCTTATTGGCTCCTCCTCAGCATTCCAAGAACTGGAAAGTTGTCTATACACAGAGCAATGTACCTCAGATAATATGTGTTTTCAGTACGAATGTACTCTATGCAAATACATATTTACAGGCATTGATGCTTGCTTTTTTACTTTTTTGATTTTAATTTTAAATAATTAGGAGTGCATAAAGACCTAAAAGTGCATGAAAGTGTATCATATAATTAATTTTTCCTTAAAAAGGGATATAAGGAGGCATTTGTATACAAAATTATTTTATTTTATTTATTTGGGTACTAAAACTACACTATGTTTTAAAAAAAAAATGTTTTCAGTAAGAATGTACTTGCTTTTTAACTTTTTATTTTATTTTAATTAAAATATTTCAGAGTGTGTAAATACCTAAAAGTGCATGATGTATCATATAATTAATTTTTCCTTAAAAAAGAGATATAAGGAGGCATTTGCATGCAAAATTACTTAATTTTAATTATTCGGGTGCTAAAAGTGCAATAGGTTTTTAAATATGTATGTTTAAACTGTATTTACTTATAAATTCACCCCAAAAAATTGCTGAAAATGTACTCACCCTCAGGCCATGTAGGATGTAGATGAGTTTGTTTTTCATTGAGAGCAATTTAACATTACATCACTTGCTCACCAATCATCTGCAGTGAATGGGTGCCGTCAGAATGAGAGTTAAAACATCTGATAAAAACATCACAATAATCCACAAGTAATCCAAACCACTCCAGTCCATCAATTAACATGTTTCTAATTGCAAATGGTGGCTTCTGGCTAAAATATGAGGTCTCTATCCGTAATAAAAATCATCTGAATCAAGGGACAAATATGCACAGGTCAAGTGGAATTTTTATGTGAGAGGACAACATTATAGACTTACAAAGATGCAGCTTTTACTTCACAAGACATTAATTGATGTACTGGAGTGGTGTGGATTGCTTGTGAATTATTGTGATGTTTTTATCAGCTGTTTGGACCCTCATTCTGACGGCACCCATTCACTGCAGTGGATCCATTGGTGAGCAAGTGATTTAATGCTACATTTCTCTACAAATCTGTTCTGATAAACAAACAAACTAATCTGGGATGGTTATAAGCAAGCCCGAAATACTCTCGCTTGTGATGCATTGGCTGAGGCCTTGCATTTGCGTTTGCATACTTGCATGTTTCTACCTCAAATCGGAATAATGCTTTTTTTATTTTTAGATTTTTACTCACCAGCAATAGAGCCGTAAGAAGGTCTATTCCCTCTGTGTCAAGCCTTAAAACAAATAAACAAAAAAACAAGCTTGTATATTACAATATTCATCATCTATAATTCATAGCATGCAAAGGCTCCAAAACACAGTGTTGTGTTTTTATTTATAGATACAGGTGTTTTTTTGTTTGTGCATTTTATTTAAAGAAGCCAAAAGCTAGTCCTGTTGCTTTCAAGTTAGTTTGTGGTGTATGTGTGGTACCTGGGCACATGATTAATGAGCGCTTGTGCTCTGTACTGAGGAAACAGGTAGGATTTGAATTCCTCATTAGCTGTGATTCCAGGCCAGGTCTCCTCGGTTGGGGTGCCTGGTTACAGAAAGAAGTGTAAGAATTTTAGTACGTGTCCTACAGTGAGATAATTAGACCTCCATTCAGCTTCAGACGGTGCACCCACGACCACCCACAGTCCGTTCGCTGACCGCCTGATGCATACTGCATAAAAAATGGCTGATGTTTTGTTGATCTGGCAAGCCCTGATCCGCTTGGCTGGCTTTGTACAGCTTCTGAATCGAATTGCACAGGTTGTCATGTTTACAGCTGGCTGCTGGAACGAGCGCTTATGAGGAGGAGTTTGTAATCACTCAATCTGAGAGTTCACCAGCAAGTCACTTAGTAGTAAGTAAATTAGTTTTCTGTGAAACAAGTACTTTTGGATACAAATAAATTCTGATTTTTTTTTAATGATTTACATAAAGCCAAATGTTGAACAATTACTGCTGTTAGGGGTGGGCGATATAACAGTAGACATGATTAACCAGTAGAAATTTGTCAACTGGTAGAGATTTTCAACTGTTGTCTCTATCACGGTTACACATGAACTTATTGTTTGCATGCCTTTTTATGCATTGCGTTTTAAAAACAAGTGATTTTAAGCTGTTGAAATGCAATCAGCAGTAAAAGAGAATTCATTTGGCTACAGTATATGTGAAGATCTTGTTCATAGAGTGCAGGAGTACTGAACCAAGTTATTTTTGCTTCTTTATAGGCCTTCAACGAATATAAACACACTTGCGTGTGTTTGTCTTTGCAAGTATCTGCATTAACACAGTAATATAAGTTTTAAGTGAATGCAAACAGCTGAGAAAGAAAACACATGTGTAACTGTATGTTGGATCCGGGCAGCTCTTAAAGTGACAGCTGTCTAATATTCCTGCTGTCTGTCATTCATGTTAAACAACAAAAGAGATAAAATTTCTCACTGCTTTTGACTAAAATCAATTTTGTAACTTTAATAAGAAGAAATATATATTTAATTTACACAGTGAAGAATATGCAGTGTTTTTATACATTTGATTACTTTATACAGTGTATGTAGCATTACTTATTTATTTGTTATATTCATTAAATTGATCAAAAGAGATATTTAAAGTAGGGCTGTCATGATTACTTACGATTGTTTTAGTAATCGAGTAATCAGTCGCTTATTCTGATGATTAATCAAGTTATTATTATACTTATTTATTTTTTGCTTCATATATCAGTTTGGTGGTCTTATCCTGTCTATAAATTAGCAACATTTTATTTTTTCCCACTAAATTGTTCATTAAATTGAACAAAAGAGACATTTGAAGTAGAGCTGTAACAATTATGCATGATTATTTTAGTAATCAGTCAATTTTTCTGACGATTAATCGAGTAATTATTTATTTATTATTATTTATTTTTTGCTTCATATCTCAGTTTGGTTGTCTTCTCCTGTCTATAAATGAGCAAAATTAAAAAAAATATATAAAAAAAAATATATATATAAAAAAATATATATATATATATATTCATTAAATTGATCAAAAGAGGCATTTAAAGTAGGGCTGTCACAATTGTTGATGATTATTTTAGTAATCACGTAATCAGTTGATTATTCTGATGATTAATCAAGTTTTTTTTTTTTTTTACTTTTTTTTTATTTACTTTTTTTTATTTATTTATTTACTTCATATCTCAGTTTGGTGATCTTCTCCTGTCTACACTGTAAAACATACAAAACACAATTTGTTGAGTCAGCTTAAAATAATTTGTTACCCTGCTGCCTTAAAATTTTAAGTTCAGTCAACTTGAAATGTTAAATTGTACTAAGTAACAACTTAGATATTTGTGTTTGCTAAACTTAACAGATGGGTAAGTAACCCAGCTGCCTTAAAATTTTAAGTTGATTCAACTCAAATATCTAAGTTGTTACTTAGTATAATTTAACATTTCAAGTTGAATAAACTTTTTGAGTTGACTAAACTTAAAATTTTAAGCAGCCAGGTTACAAATTATTTTAAGTTGACTCAACAAATTTTTATAAATGAGCAAAAAAAAAAAAATCTGTTTTAAATTGTTCAATAAGGTGATCAAAAGAGACTGAAAGTAGGGCTTAAAGTAGGGCTGTCACGATTATTCATGATTATTTTAGTAATCGAGTAATCAGTAATCTTTTTTTTTTGTTTTTTTTGTGGTAATTAAAATAGACCCAAACAAACAATAGCCTTGAGAAATACATAAAATACATTAATAATAACAATAAGGCAATAATAATTAGTTAAAATAAAATATCAAAAGCGAGTAATCATGGTTTTATTGAACAAAACTGTTAAAATACATAATGTATTATAAACAATAGAACTAATGTACATTACGCATTATAACAAATGACTATAGAGGGCACATTGTTTTTAGCCTGGCGATTGTTTTTACACTTTACTGCACAGCCCAAATTACACTCATGCAAATAAAGTGTATATATTAAACCTGCATCATATATTTATTTAACTGTATCGTAGCGTTTCTGAATTCACAATAGCATTATGCTTTATGATTTTTAAATTGGTTTAATAATGCATTTAATGTATTCTTTGAATAAATAAGCTTTCCATTGTTGTATGGTTTGTTAGGATAGGTCAATATTTGGCCGAGATACAACTATTTGGAATCTGAAATTTGAGGTTGCAAAAAATTAAAATATTGAGAAAATCGCCTTTGAAATTGTCCAAATGAAGTTCCTAGCAATGCTTATTACTAATCAAAAATTAAGTTTTGATATATTTACGGCAGGAAGTTTACAAAATATCTTCATGGAGCATGATTTTTACATCATATCCTAATGATTTTTGGCATAAAAGAAAAATAGATGATTTTGACCCATACAGTGTATTTTTGGCTATTGCTACAAATATGCCTGTGCTACTGATTTCTGAAGGATCATGTGACACTAAAGACTGGAGTAATGATGCTGAAAATTCAGCTTTGCATTACAGAAATGAATTACATTTTAAAATATATTCAAATAGAAAACAATATTTGTAAATTGTAATAATATTTTTCAGTATTACAGTTTTTATGAATGACAGTGTTGTTCAACTAGACAAATTGAAAATGTAACTAATTTAAATATGCACATGTTGCAAAGTTTCACATTTGTCTAGAAAACCCCAAAAGGAGGTTTTCACAGTGATTCCATAAACGAATCATTTTGGGTTCCCAAAAGAACCTTTCATGGAACAGTTCCTAAAAGAAACATTTTTGGCTTAGTGTAAAGTAAATTTTAATGATCTGAAGAATGCTTTTTGACTCTAAGGTTCTGTGAATGTTAAAAAATCTTCATTGAACCATAGATGCCAATAAAGTATTTTAATTTATACATAACAGTTAAAATGACACAAAATCTCTCTCGTACGTACCCATGAGCCGAAATATCAGGTGTAGTTCCTCTTTGACAGTTGATCCAGGAAACATGGGACGGCCTGTCGCCATTTCGTACAGGATGCAGCCCACGCCCCTAGTCATATAGAGACATCCATCATTTCCCTACTGCGTTATGATCAGAAAATCTCTTTTAATTTCAGTGCTGTTATTCTATACGTCAAAGCTTTTAAATGAAGCCAGCAGGCATCATTTGAATATATCAGATCAGGACTGTCACAGATGTTTTAGATACGGCGTCTCTGAGAGTATTCTCTTATCACAGTTTGACGTCTGCTTGACTGGAGGGTAGTTTTGGGAAAGCTGCGAGGTGGAGATATGGGAAAGACACATGTGGCTGCTGTCACGCTCGGATTGATTAGCCCACTGGACTAATCCTGAGGATTAAACACAACGGCATTTTTATCGAACAGGACGGCTTAGCTTTAAAAAAGCATTTATGTCCGAGTCCGTGTCAGCTATCCAAGGTTGCCCGAGGAGTGCGTGTCAGGGTGCGCGTGTGACGTTAAAAGGTTGTGTCAGGAAAGACAGAATTCAATTTTCTAACTTAATGTTTCTTCTGGAGGACTGAGCAACAGTCGAGAGCTCTTTGGCATGATCAAACGGCAGTTTGATACATTATTTCATAGAGTTCGTAAATGGGATTTTTTCCCCCTAAAACAAAAGGTTATGTGAAACCATTCGTTTAGATATTTTGACATGAGATGCTGAAAAAATAAAATGGACTAAAATTGAATGTGTTTGAGTGCTGAAAAAGCAGAAAAGGTCCAGTGATGGCAATGATCAATCATCTCAAAAACACTTTATACTAATAGTTCATAAAGAAAACTGGCCTTGTGTTAACAATACAAGTGTTTTGCCTATTTAAGATTTATGTATATTAACTGTACATAAAATTTCAATCCATTACAGTTTTATCATTAACTTAATGTTCTGCATATTCATCAGCCATACATGAATAAAACAGATTTATATAACAGTACTAATGAACAATAACCAGGTATATATAATTATCATAAATCTAATTTACAATATGTAAACCAGTCTCATACATTTAACTAAATGATTCTGACTTAATTGCATTTGTATTATTTAAACAGTTAAATTTGTCAAGTTTAAACTGTTAAATTCCTATTATTTAAATGGTTGAATTTGTCTAGTTTAAATGGTGAAATTCATAATATTTAATTGGTTAAATTTTTATAGTTTAAATGATTAAATTCATATTTAAATGGTTAAATCTGTCTAGTTTAAATGGTTAAATTCATATTATTTACATGGTTAAAATTCCCTATTTAAATGAAAATTATAACTACTCTAATTAAAATGGTTAAAATCGCCTATGTAGATTAAACTGGTATTATTTCACTGGTTAAATTTGTCAAATGATTGCATTTGTATTATTTAAATGGTTGCATTTGTCTAGTTTAAATGGTTAAATTCATATTATTTAAATGGTTAAATTTATGTTTTAATTGGTTAAAATAATATTATTTAAACAATTAAATTCGTCTAGTTTAAATGATTAAATTCACATTTAAATGGTTAAATTCACATTTAAATGGTTAAATTTGTCTAGTTTAAATGGTTAAATTCATATTTAAACGGTTACATTTTTCTACTTTAAATGGTAAATTCATGTTATTTTAACAATTAAATTTTGTTAAATGGTTAAATCTGCCTAATTTAAAAGGATAATAACAAATTTTAACTCAAGTTTTGTATTTGCTTAAGACAATATGAGTGGTGCTTCATTTGCAAATGTTACTAATTAAACCAGTGTCATATTTAAATGATTACAATTGCCTATTTAAAATAAATTTGAAACAATAAATAATTTAAATGATTAAAATGGCCAATTTAAATTAAATTGGAATTATTTGAAGGGTTAAATTTGTCAAAAAGTAACATTTGTATTATTTAAACGGTTAAATTTGTCTAGTTTAAATGGTTAAATTCATATTTAAATGGTTACATTTGTCTAGTTTAAATGGTGAAATTCATATTATTTAATTGGTTAATTTTGTCTAGTTTAAATGGTTAAATTCATATTATTTAAATGGTTAAATTTGTCTAATTTAAATGGTTAAATTCATATTTTTTTAACGGTTAAATTTGTCTAGTTTAAATGGTTAAAATAATATTATTTAAACAGTTAAATTTGTGTAGTTTGAATGGTTAAATTCATATTTAAATGGTTCGATTTATCTAGTTTAAATGGTTAAATTCAAATAATTTTAACGGTTACATTTGTCTAGTTTAAATTGTTAAATTCATATTATTTAAATGGTTACATTTAGCAGGTTAAATGGCTGAATCTGCCTAATTTAAAAGGATAATAACAAATTTTAACTCGAAGAAAATATGTGTGGTGCAATTTGCAAATGTAACTAATTCAACCAATGTCATATTTAAATGGTTAAAATGGCCTATTTAAATCACATTGGTATTATTTCAATGGTTAATTTGTCAAATTGTTACATTTGTATTATTTAAATGGTTAAATATGTCTATTTTAAATGGTTAAAATCATATTATTTAAATTGTTAAATTTGTCTAGATAAAACGGTTAAGTCTGTCTAATTAAAAAGGATAAGTTTAACCAATTGTAACTAGATCTGAAAAAAATATGAGTGGGGCTTTGTTTCGCAATTTATTTATTTATTTTTTTTTTAATGCACTTGCTGTGATGTTGTTCACTGACCCAAGTCAAAAGAGCCCGACTTCCAGTACATATCATGATTTATTGTTTTAGATTATGTAAACTTTTTTTTGCATGAGCTTGAATCTTTCATAATGTTAGCAACACATTGTGGCCGATGTCGTACAGTAGCACTATTGTGTTTAATGTTTTCCACCAGTGGTTTATGGGAGAAACATCTTACCACATGTCTATCGGTGTTGAGTACTCCGTGGAACCCAGCAGGACATCAGGAGGTCGATACCATAAGGTCACAACCTCATTCGAATAGGTTTTTGTCGGGACTGATTTTGCTCTGGCCAAACCTTAACAAGCAAGATTAGACAGATAGTTAAGGCGATGAACAAACGTTGCTGGGTAACCCAGAATCCAAGCCAAGAGTCACATGGGAGACCGCTGCTGGGTAATGTGCTAAAAAAACAAGTCAGATATGCTTTGTTCTGCACACCAAAGTAAACGCATCTGTGAATATTCAGGCTTCGTAAGAAAGTCTCACCAAAGTCTGCCAGTTTGAGTTCTCCCTTGTCATTAATGAGCAAATTCTGAGGCTTCAGGTCCCTGTGGAGAATCTTCCTCTTATGACAATATGATAAACCACGAAGAAGCTGGAACATAAATATCTACAAGGACAGAGAGACGGGTGTTAGCGCTTCTAAAACTTAAAATACCAACAAAGACAGCATTTTAAGGCATCCCACATGTAGGCAGCTACCTTTAAATGTAGATTTTGACCAAATTAAGTCAACACCACATGTATCTACTGCAGATAACGCAATCCCAGAATGCATTACGAAATATTCAGAAATATTCGAAAGTTGAAAATTCTGCTTTGTTTTTTAATTTAATAATGACAAGTACAGATTAAATTAATTCAAAGAGTTCTACCCATTATTTACTCTACTATATATCTCATTATTTTATTTTATTTTATTTTATTTTTATTATATTTTAATGAATAGATTTTTTTTTTTATGCCTGACATCATGTTTTATCCAGGTGCAGCATGATAAAGTGACATGCAAAAAGCAATTAGCTGTCGAATTAGAAAAGTTGATTACTGCTGTTAGTATAATTTTATTAATTTATTAATTTTTCAGCCTAAGTTCCAAATTATCATAAAACATGCAGGCTATTTTAAGCTATTTTAAAATTGCCTATTTAAATTAAATTATTATTATTTTAATGGTTAATTTTTCAAATGGTTACATTTGTGTTTTAAAAACAGCTAAAATGTTCTAATTAAATAGTGAAATTTATATTATTTAAATGGTTAATGTCTAGTTTAAATGGTTAAATCTGTGTAATTTAAAAGCGCAAGTTTTAACCAGAAAAAATAAAAAAATTTTAACCAGATAATGCAATCCCAGAATGCATTATGAAATATTCTGAAATGTTATATTTGTTTTAATTCAATAAAGACAAGAATAGATTAAATTAATTCAAAGAGTTCTTTACCCATTATTTACTCTGCTATATATCCCATTATTTTATTTTATTTTATTTTATTATTTTATTTTATTTTATTTTAATGAATATTATTTATGCCTGACATTATATTTTGTCCAGATGCATCATAATAAAGTGTATAGTGAGGTTTTTATTAATTTATTAATTTTTCAGCCTAAGTTTCCAATTATTATAAAACATACAGACTATGTCACCTAGAGAGCTATACTTAATTTAAAATTGCCTATTTAAATTAAATGATTATTGTTGAAATGGTTAATTTGTCAAATGGTTACATTTGTGTTTTATAAACAGCAAAATGTTTCTAATTTAAATAGTTAAATTTATATTATTAAAATGGTTAAATGTATCTAGTTTAAATGGTTAAATCTGTCTAATTTAAAAGAGTAAGTTAGATTAAAATTTTAACCAGATAATGCAATCCCAGAATGCATTATGAAATATTCTGAAGTGTTATATTTTTTTTAATTCAATAATGACAAGTATAGATGAAATTAGTTAAAAGACTTCTTTACCCAATACCCAATCTAGCACGATATATCACATTTTATTTTATTTTATTTTATTTTATTTTTGAATTTATTTTATTTTATTTTATTTTTTAATACTTTTTATGTCTGACAGCATATTTTATCAAGGTGCAGCATGATAAAGTGACATGCAAAAAGCAATTAGCTGTCGAATTAGAAAAGTTGATTACTGCTGTTAGTATAATTTTATTAATTTATTAATTTTTCAGCCTAAGTTCCAAATTATCATAAAACATGCAGGCTATTTTAAGCTATTTTAAAATTGCCTATTTAAATTAAATTATTATTATTTTAATGGTTAATTTTTCAAATGGTTACATTTGTGTTTTAAAAACAGCTAAAATTTTCTAGATTAAATAGTGAAATTTATATTATTTAAATGGTTAATGTCTAGTTTAAATGGTTAAATCTGTGTAATTTAAAAGCGCAAGTTTTAACCAGAAAAAATTAAAAAATTTTAACCAGATAATGCAATCCCAGAATGCATTATGAAATATTCTGAAATGTTATATTTGTTTTAATTCAATAAAGACAAGAATAGATTAAATTAATTCAAAGAGTTCTTTACCCATTATTTACTCTGCTATATATCCCATTATTTTATTTTATTTTATTTTAATGAATATTATTTATGCCTGACATCATATTTTGTCCAGATGCATCATAATAAAGTGTATAGTGAGGTTTTTATTAATTTATTAATTTTTCAGCCTAAGTTTCCAATTATTATAAAACATACAGACTATGTCACCTAGAGAGCTATACTTAATTTAAAATTGCCTATTTAAATTAAATGATTATTGTTGAAATGGTTAATTTGTCAAATGGTTACATTTGTGTTTTATAAACAGCAAAATGTTTCTAATTTAAATAGTTAAATTTATATTATTAAAATGGTTAAATGTATCTAGTTTAAATGGTTAAATCTGTCTAATTTAAAAGGGTAAGTTAGATTAAAATTTTAACCAGATAATGCAATCCCAGAATGCATTATGAAATATTCTGAAGTGTTATATTTTTTTTAATTCAATAATGACAAGTATAGATGAAATTAATTAAAAGACTTCTTTACCCAATACCCAATCTAGCACGATATATCACATTTTATTTTATTTTATTTTATTTTATTTTTGAATTTATTTTATTTTATTTTATTTTTTAATACTTTTTATGTCTGACAGCATATTTTATCAAGGTGCAGCATGATAAAGTGACATGCAAAAAGCAATTAGCTGTTGAATTAGAAAAGTTGATTACTGCTGTTAGTATGGTTTTTATTAATTTATTAATTTTTCAGTCTAAATTCCTCATTATCATAAAACATATGGGCTATTTCCAAATCATTAGATGCTGTTAATCAGTGCTTGAAATGTCACCAAGAGATCTATACTTAATTTATATTTAATTTTCTTTAATAAATTGACTTATTAGTCATTTAAACAAACTAATTAGTCAATTATGGGTTCCCAGTGCTGTAATTTCCACTCAACTTTCTTTTCCCTATAGGTAAGAAAAATCACAAATGAGATCTCATTGCTTCTTTGAGTCTGCTGGGTAGCCCCGCCCACTGAAATCTCATTGGTCCAAAATCCTGCTCTTCACAACTGTATCTTCTGATTGGATGTGGTGATGTTGAGCAGCTTTGTGCTTGTAATTGATTAACAAATTGCTTGTCACTGGAAACTTGTTGTTATTTAGCAACATGTTAACATGTCACACTCTATCAGAGTCAGTTCTCTCACATCTCTCTTGCTATTTCGTGTAAGGATGCTGCCTTAGAAGGTAGCTGTCTATATAGATAATTGGTAAGCTTGTTGGTGTTTTTCGCTGTTACCTTCACATTGTGCATGCTCATTAGATTTCCACAGTTGTCGAGGTACTGCTTCAAGTCACTGTCCTGCAAAGACAGTAGGTTGTGACATCAAAATGCCATTCAAAACAGACTGGCCCTGCCACTTTTTTGAGATTGCTTTCATAGTTAAAGAGGAAAATACATCAAATACTGCCCCACCCAATATCACAAAGCATTGTTGGACTATACAGGCTGCTACAGTTTTGAGAAGAAAAGCCGTGTGACGTGGCTTACCAGATACTCGAAGACAAGGGTGAGACATCGGTCTGTATGGATGATGTCATGCAGCGTTACGATGTTGGCGTGTTTCAGGTTCTTTAGCAGTGACACTGGTGCAAAACAACAAGAATATGACAATGAGCACCTAAAATAATAACCTCCAGCGGGGTTGTGTAATATTCAGAATGGAATTGACACTGGCTTTTGAAATTCTAATCCAGTTCCTGAATTTTAATCAAGCCGAACAGGATGCTGAATTGTTATTCAAATTAGAAAATGGCTCTTAGTGTTGTTTTGTATTAATTCATGCTGAAAATTAAATATTATTACTGATAAACAGCCAACATATTTGCTGTTTCTGGAAACATAAATGGAAATATAATAAATATATATATTATTTTATATATTATATTATATTATTTATATAAAGATGTTTTATATTATTTTATATTATTTTAGTTGTTAATAAAATGTGCATTATATTGTAATGTAATCTGTATATTAAAAATGGCATGTGTATATGTATTTATTTTAAGATTTACTTTTTTTAATATTAACGACTAATGTATTACAAAGAAATAATACTCTAATATGCTGATTTGTTGCTCAAGACACATTTCATGTTATTATTTATGTTTATGATGTTATTATTGCTTCTTATAATTTTTTGTGAAAGCAGTTAACTGTTTTTTTAAAGATTTTTTCATAAATAGAAAGTTTTAAACAACAGCATTTATTTGAAAATATTTTGTAATATTATAAATAAGTCATATATTATTTATAAATAAATTATAAAATAAAAAAGGATTAATAATAAATTACATTTGCCCCCCATATGTATGTATTTATGTGTGTGTGTGTATAATATATATATATATATATATATATATATACACACACATACATACATACATACATACACACATTTATATATATACACATACGCACATTTAGTCATATATTAAAAATAATATATATATATATATATAGATGTCATGTTTTTTTTTGATAAATTTTATAATTTTATAAAATCTATCTATCTAGGTTTACAGGTATATATGATTTAATTAAAATTATAATAGACAGGTAGATAGACAGACAGACAGACAGACAGACAGACAGACAGATAGATAGATAGATAGATAGATAGGGATGAAAAATGCATAACCATATTTATTATACACCTAAAAAGTATACTTAAAAATGTTTTTATTTTATAAATAGATTTTATCTTCATTTTTGTTTTTAATTTGTCATTTTTATTAAGTAATTATTAATTTATGGATTATTAAGACTGCCCTAATTTACCTCTCATTTTAAGTATTTTTTTTTATGCATCAGGAGAGAATTAAATATTAAAGTGAGAATGAATGGACACTTTTGCCGAAGTCTTCTGAGTCTCAGCTTTTTCTTTAGAGAAATGGATCCCAGTAATCTTAAATCTGAAGCAAGTTCATACTTAAATGAAGTCCGGAAGCTATAAAAGAATTGCTTTCTGAATTTTGCCTAACCCTGACCTCTCGTGACATGTTTTGTAATGCAATTCATCATGGTATGTTCCCTCTGTTGTGAGCTTGGCAGCCACTGGGTGGCAGCCTTGCTTCACATCAGCGTTTCCCATTAGCAACCCTGCTCACGTACTCCATCTCATTTAGATGGAGTGATTCAGGCTGGGTGAAGAAGACGCCTGTGGCTTGCTAGTTTAGAATGTATACTCTTCGTGACAATCTGGGTTTTGAACAACTGGGGAGCTTCAAATCATAGCTGTGTGTCTGTGAGAGAGTAGGACGCCACCTTCCCGTATGGCCGTGCACGGGGCGCCCTCTTCGTGCTCCAGACGAATCTCTTTCAGCGCCACCAGGTTTTCTGTGAGTTTGCTGCGACCCTTAAACACCGTCGCGTATGTGCCCTGTTTGACAGACAGGAAGATAAAAATATGTCAGTCATCTGGGAAACAGGAGTGGTGCAGAATAGATCAGTGGTTCTCTACTGGTTTTGCTCGAGGGCACAGATTTTGGCGACTCCACGTATTGTACAAAAGCAAACCGTAATGTACGTTAAGTACCCTAAAGCCCGGCAATATGACAAATTAAGAACATGTTTGATTCTCAAATGTCTTTTGAATTTCGGACTGCACAAACAAGGTTAATCTCAGAGTTTATCCTTGTGTAGTTTTGTTAATTGTTGGTTTTTTTAGGATGCATTTTCAAGTGTCTACCAAATGTGCTAAAATATTGTAGAGATTGACTGGAAACATGGTTTTTGATGTCAACAAGATGATGTATAATATAAGAAAACATATTGTCTATCCTAAATGCATAATCATATGGTAAATTGCATTGCATTTTTGCATTCAACATTGTTTTTATTCCTGTTTTCATTAACCATATCAAGCCTGCATTAACCAGATGAGAACCACTGGATTAGACCAGTATGAAACTTGTTGATCTAGTTTCTAGTTTGGTTGGAGATATATTGCTTTGAACCACAATATCAGCTGGGATAAGATAGAAAATCAAAACTACTCTTTAAAACGAGTGAGCTATGACAGTCATTGACAGTCTCTTTTCTCACCAAGGCTCATGGTAAAAAATGTGAAATGTTATTAAAATGTAAAATAATTTTTTTCTATTTCAATATATTGTAAAGTGTAATTTATTCCTCTGATGCAAAGCTGAATTTTCAGCATCATTACTCCAGTCTTTAGTGTCACATGAGCCTTCAGGATTTTTTAAAAAAGATTTCTTACTATGTTGAAATTACTTGTGCTTGATATTTTTTGTGTAAATGGTTATAAAATGTTCCAAAGAACAGCCTTCACTGACATTATAAATGTCTTTACTGTCACTTCTGGTCAAATGAATGTGTCCTTGCTGGTTAAAAGTATTAATTTCTTAAAAAAAAAAGCCTTACTAGGGTAGATCCATAAACTACATCCCATCATTTATGTAGCAAGACCTAAGATTCCTCCAAGGTGATTGTCCTTGTAAATGAATTTGTATAAAGCTGCCTGCT
Source organism: Labeo catla (assembly GCA_012976165.1). Lineage (NCBI taxonomy): Eukaryota > Metazoa > Chordata > Actinopteri > Cypriniformes > Cyprinidae > Labeo > Labeo catla. The sequence continues at coordinate 1,394,212 of VONZ01000112.1, forward strand.
AAATGATATGCCTATTAGGTTAAAGATTTTAAATGCAATATTACAGATATTTCACTCAAAAAAGAGCAATTTCTAGCTGATATGATATTTTAGAACTAGAATAAAACCATATCACACTTTTTAAGATTTTATTAAATTCCCTGACTCTTCCAGGCTGAGCTAAAAGCACCTTTAAATGTTAATAAAAAAATAATCCAGTAATAGTGGATCAAAACCTATAGCAATTTAAAGTATGAAGTGGTTTAGCTGTGTGGTTTAAGATCTGGGCTGCTAATTAAAACTTAAGGGTCAGTAAGGTGTTTTAATGTTTATAAAAGTCTCTTTTCTCACCCAGGCTGTATTTATTTGATCCAAAAAATTGTGAAATAGTTTTTAAAATGTAAAATAACTCTTCTCTATTTCAATATATTGTAAAATGTCATTTATTCATGCGATGCAAAACTGAATTTTCAGCATCATTACTCCAGTCTTTAGTGTCACATGATCCTTTAGGATTTTTAAAAAAGATTTCTCATTAGTATTTATTTTGAAAACACTTGCGCTTGATATTTTTGTGTAAATGATTATAAAAAAAAAATCCAAAGAACAGCAGAACAACATTTATTAACATTATAAATGTCTTTACTGTCACGTTTGATCAATTTAATGCATCCTTCATGGATAAAAGTATTAATTTCTTTTAAAAAACACACACTTTTGAATGGGTTTGGTTCAAAGCCTTACTATATCCGTGAGCTATATCCCATCATTTACTTAGCAAGACCTAAGATTCCTCCAAGGTGATTTTCCTTAAAAATTGATAATCCTTGTATAAAAGTGTCTGCTGAATGACAAGCCTATTATAGGTTAAGATTTTTAAATGCGATTATTGCAGGTATTTCACCCACAAAAGAGCAATTTCTAGCTAATATGATATTTTAGAGCTAGAATAAAATCATATCACACTTTTTAAGATTGTATTAATTTCCCTGACATTTCCAGACTGTGCACCTTTAAACGTTAATGATAACATTTATAACTGCTGATAAAAAAAAAAATATGAAAGGTGCTTTATCGTTATTTGTTTCTTTATTGAGGTGAATTCACTACAGTCCTTGTCCAGTGTTTTTCCAATACTTCAGGTTTTTTCTCACACAGTCATTAGATACGGTATTCCTCAGGGTTGTATGTAGTACATTATTTCTCACAATTTGCAATGTGCATGCTTTGTTGCACTTAATGGAAAATTGACGGGCTAGTCGCGGTACAGCTTTGAGCATATTAGAGACTGATGTCTCTTCATGCCAAAGAAAAAGCCCATTAAATCAGAATCCACATTCAACACGACTCATATTCACTGTAATCGCCTGCGGGGAATCTCGTAATGAACACATTCGATTCTTCATTTCGATGGCTGCTGTTTTATGTTTTTAATTTTTGCCTATAACATTCTTTTTTTTCACCTAGGAAAGTGAAAACATCTTACCTCTCCTAGTTTGCCCAACTTCACATAGGTTTCCAGTTTCCCAAAGCCAATGTCAGACTGGAAAAGAATGGAATACAGTGTGAGCAAAGTGTCTTCAATTTACTGAAATAGTTTGTTGACAACATTTATGAATAGTTTTAGAAGCTGAAAACAGTGCGTGGATATCAACACATGTAAATAAGCACATTTAAGAGCTAGAACTGTAAGTGAGGCTGTTGTTAGGATTGGTGTTATTGTTTAATGTGAAGTACAAACAAAAAACATATTTTGCGCAAGTATGTAAATGCAACCAATGCTTTGAATGCATACATTTTGTTTGAAAGCACATTGTAAAAAAACAAAAAAAACAATTTGTTGAGTCAACTTCAAATGTTACCCTGCTGCCTTAACATTTCAAGTTGATTGAACTTAAAATTTTAAGTTTCAAATGTTAACTAAAAATCTGGTTAAACTTAAAGGCTGGGTTTGTTACCCAGCTGCCATAGATTTTGAGTTGAACCAACTTAAATTTTTAAGTTGTCACTTAGTAACAATTTTTAGGCAGCCGGATTACAAATTATTTTAAGTTGACTCAACAAATTGTTTTTTACAGCAGCAGAAATATTTTATAGCACTTGACCTGAAAGTGAAAAATGGCTGTAGAAGATGTTTATTATGTCTGTTAATGATAATGTTTCTTACAACAGTTTGTACAGTAATGCTTTGAATGCACCTTATGGTGTGTTATTTATCATTTGTAAGTATTTTTAGCAATATTTTTCAGCGCTGAAGCTATTTTGTAGATGAGGGGCATGCCAAGTACACTAATACAGCTAGAAATGCTAGACCAACGCATTAAAAGTTCACAAACCTGTTGTGCATGTTGTGTATAGCGCTCTTCACAATATAGTTTGAAAGCAATAGTATAGTTCGATAGTAGTTGAACTTAATGATCACTGTAAAGTACAGTAATCAGGCTCTGAAGTGAAAATGCTATTTGTTTTCTTCATAGTGGAATTAATTTTAAATAACTTACAGTATAAACCTTTAAAAGGAATAGACATACTGTGAGCCACAAGGTTGTTAATCATTCAGCCTGTATTATTTTAGTTTATTGTGTTCTGCAATGGAATACCTGTTAAAAAAAAACTCCACACTGTAAAATTTTTCACCAGTTTCAACTTAAGTTAAATCAACTTAAAAGGACAAGTAATGTCAACTCATAAGTTAAATCAACTTAAAAGTACAAGTCATTCTAACACAGTTATTGTAGTGAGTTAAAATGACTTAGTTTAAAGTTGATTTAACTTAAAATGTTAAGGCAGCTGCTGAACCCATGATTCCGCAGAAAAATCTCCTCCAATCACAGAGCTGCGTATGACTTAGTAATTTTTCCTTACGCTCTCAAACTACTTACATATTTGTGTGCATAATACGCACATTTCACAGTAAATGTAAATTTCTATAATTGACGTCTTCAAATCTATCATTTTATTTTTCCAGTGTTTTATTTTTATTATGTCATTCACTATATGCTTTATGGGATTGTAATTCTTTCCCTTATCAAAGCTGTCTATTTCTCTAATTCTCAATTTTTTTTGCTTCAAATCAAAGTTTGTAATGTTGTGATTCACCTCGTAACTTGTTTGTTATGTTAAACCCCTCGTAACTCCTAAATGAAGATTTTTCTAAAGTCCCCATGGGAAAAAATGAATGGGAAAAATACTTCCAGGACCAAGGCCACTGAAAAACAGTGACTGACAATGCTAAAAATGTATGTTGCGTTATGAATAAGAAAAAAAGATATTTAAAAAAAAAAAAAAGTACAAATGATCACATTTTCAGTGCTCAGTAAGATGCAGTGTGTTCATAATTAACATTTGCCATATATTTATACAATTTTTTTTTTTCCCACAAGCTTGTTGCAGTGCATTCTGGAGTTGTATTGACTGTAAAAAGGCATTTGTTGCTCAAGATTTTGTCTGTGAAAAAACAACAACAGTATCTGTGTACCATTGTATCCCTAAAATTCCTAATAATGTTGCCTAGGTAGGAAGCAGAATTTTTTGTGCATGTAGCGAGGTTTACTTTAATAAGAAGTTTATTTTAAGAAATTAACTGCATCTTCATATGTTTAAAATTGTAGTTATTCTGTTTTAAATGCAGAAACGTTAGTGGGGTTTTGGTCAGTCTGTAGTTATTAGCATTAATTTAAACCATGCAATGTCCTCGTTTAGATTGCATCAGCAGCTGTCTAAGCGAGTTTAGTTTGGTTACTAACCAGCGAGGCTCTTCTGGACATGCGGCTGAGCGGTTTGCACGGCGGAGGGCTTTCCATCTGTAACTTCTTCAGAAACTCTGGTGGGAGACGAATATCCATGGGCAGAGACATCCTCTTAGTTACATCCTGCACACACATCAAAGAGCTGTCAGCTATTAGCGTTCAGCTAGCACACATATGAAAACACAGCGTGTCAAGGTGAATATGACAGCTTTCTCCAGCGCGCAACACAACTCTATGCCTATAGGCAGAACCGACTATTCTTACCATGACGAACTCAGCATGACAATGAGAAAACCTGTCACTTTTCTCCAGTTTGAAGACTCTCACTCAATAAAGGATTCTGGCGCAATCTCAACACACCAAGGCAGGGCAGGACAAAATATTGTATCTTACGGCGAGTTGAAGTATATCCAACAATCTTTTCGCATTTAAGGAGCTCTGATGGAGTTAGTTCATAACTCGATTCATCGCCACGCTTAGGAGAGGCCCAAAAATAGCACGGCAATGAGGGGGAATCTTATGTGCTCTGAAAAATGAGAGCGTTCCCTGTGATTCCTCCCGCTTTGCCTTGTGGCTGCGTTTGTACGGTCGTGCAATAAAACTAGCTGGCGATTCTCAATAAAACCAGGGAATAAAAAGTCCTCCTTTCTCCTCGGTGTCTCTCCCGTCATGCCTGTGGGAATAAAATAAGGGTGCACGGTGCAGATAAAAGGTTTGCGAGAGCAGAAAGAAGCCGTCGGATTTGAAAATGGGAGAGGGCATTCATTCCAATTTTCCCCTTCTAGATTCATGGCTACTGAATAAGAAAGCTGACAGCCAAGGCAAAGAACACTCTGAATGCCGAGTCTGTCTTTTGTGGCGCCGGACTAACTTACAGGTAATACTTCCACTCCATTTAATGATGGACTCCATCTTTCTCATGTGCCTCCAACTGAGGCTCTTCTCTTGTACGGATACAGAATCGCATGGATGATTATGGTGAAAGAGAGGAGAAAAACAGGGAAGGTGATCAAGGCAGCAGGCCTCTGATTAGTCTGTTGTTGACACTTGGCAATCCAGTTGGCATGGTTTATTTTGAACCTTATTTTTGATTCTATACACACACACACACACGTTCGTTTTTGTGAATTGTGGGGACTTTCCATAGACTTCTATAGATTTTATACTGACCAAACGATATTGTCTATCCCCTAACCCAACCCTACCCCTCACAGAAAACATGTTTGCATCGTTACACTTTAAGATAAACATCATTTACTATTTTTAATCATTTTTTAACATTGTGGGGACCGCAGGCCATTTGGTCCCCACAATGTAGCAAAAACAAGTACACACACACACATCACATCACACCACACATACATACCTACATATGTGTGTGTGTGTGTTTGTACTGAAGAGGATTATATTTTGATTATATGTTGATATATATAATGTCAGGGCAGATATTCACCATGGAAACCACAATTTCTGTTAAAATCCCGTAGTTATTACAACAAATTTGGAAAAAAATATAATTTCCCAAAATCTTTAAAAGGTGCAAGGTACCAGTATGCTTGAAATAGTAATAGATAACAGAAAGTAATGTGACCTAATGATTTTCTCTATTTTTATGTATAAAAATTCACAGAGAAACCTTTCGTTATTTTGTAAAACTATTACTTTCCCCAAGAAGTGTTGCATTTTTTTTGTTTGTTTTTTTTTTTTTTGTAAAATTATGTTCCCCCAGAACCTTTGTTCTTTTTGCTAAATTAAGCTTCCCAAGAAACTTTGCATTCTTTTGCAAAATTATTACGTTCCCCAAGAAACTTTGCCTTTCACAAAACTGTTGTTTACCTGAGAAACTTTGTGTTCTTTCGCAAAAGTATTGTTTCTCCGAGAAACTTTGCATTCTTTTGCAAAAGAAACATTGCATTTTTCACAAAACTATCACGTTTCCCCACAAAACTTTGCATTTTATCGCAAAACTATTGTGTTCACCTGAAAAAAAAATTGTTTCCGCAAGAAACTATTGCGTTCCCCTGACAGTCTTTGCACTCTCTTACAAAACTATTGCATTCCACCAAGAAACTTTGCATTCTTTCACAAAACTATTGTGTTCCAGACAGTCTTTGCACTCTTGCAAAACTATTGCATTTCCCTGAGAAACTTTGCATTCTTTTGCAAAACTATTTGTTCCTCTGAAAAACTTTGCGTTCTTTTGTAAAACCATTGTTTCCCCGAGAAATTTTGCGTTCTTTTGGAAAACTATTGTGTTTCCCTGAAAAACTAATACATTCTCCTAATAAATTTTGTCTTCTCTTTCAAAAGTATTGCATTGGCACAAGAAACATTGCATTCAGTCACTAAAGCATGGAAATATTTCTTCACACCTCATATTATTTTCATTTGCAAGCAAAAATAACGTTTCTTAAGAAAACACAGAAGTTTCGCAAGAATGCAAAAGCATTAATATATACATTATATATATTATTATTTATTTTTTTATCATGTCCCTTTAGGGCCTCTGTAAAACTGCGTTGAGCATAGTAAAGGTGTTTATAGCAGTCAGACAAAAACTTGTCATTGCTTTAGTACTTTGATGTGACTTTACCTAGTCTCACCTTAAAGAGAAACAAAGGATTTGATAACGAGGCTTTAGTGCCTCTGGCAAGGACTTTATTAAGGACTCAGACAAGATTACAAGCAGAGCTTGTGTTGTTCTGTTAGGATCACTAGGACTCCATCAAAGCTTCAGGAATAAGCACTTGGCTGGGCTTTAGCATGGAGAAGGATGAGATGATTAAATGTGACTCACCTCCATGGAGAATCGACGGTGCTGGACTTTGTTGCGGTACTGCAGCTGGGTGGGAGATTGAGCCTGGCTGTCTGGAGCCACAGGACTGGGCTGCAGGCTGTGTAAACCCAGACTACTGGGCACCACACCTGTAAGACACAATCACATAAAACATACTCCAACAATCTGTTTTATTTACAACAAGAGTTCTAAGATATATATATATATATATATATATATATATATCTCCATAGAGTTTTGATGTGCAAAATATGATTATTTTGTCAACACTATAAGGTTTTTCTGTCTGACTGTGGTGCAGTAGATGGAGCTGATAGTCAGAAACCATCTTGTAGTCTCAGCTCATTCAATATTTATAATAAATATTTGACAGTATTCTTGTATCTACGGGTACTGAGTGATAGGTGAGGAAAAGCACATTTTGTGCAAGAACGAAAGAAGCAGGAGAGCATAAGTGAACACTTCTGAACATGCTGAAGCAAAAAAATCCTTGATACATACAGTAAACTTTTAATATATTTATTTTTTTCAGTTCCGTAGCCTGTTTTATGCCCACACTCGTAGCCTATAGGCCGTGTTTTTGTGATCCCGCTGTGCTTTGTTTGGTCATTGCTTCTATTACTCCGGAAACTTCAATGGCAACTGTTGCATTCATTAGGTCATAAGAGTCATTTGAAGAGCCTCAACAATCTCTCGTGCCTCTCTCGAGTGCGAATGAGCCGTAGACGTCCCACCTCTTCTCTGATTAGCCCGCTAACTCAATAACCGTGAGGTCAGCTTTGGCATATGCTGATGACGGCATCATTAATCAAGCCCACCGCAGTTAGCGGAGCGATCGCAATTATCGCGCCGAGTTTCATGCATTTATGATGTGGCTATCTAAGTGCGTGTCAATCCAGCCACCCCAATTAATAACGTCTGTGTCAACAGACTGTCAGCACAAATCCAATTACGCCCCTATACGGCACGTCCGATAGGGACCCAGCGTCGCCATGGCTGACCCCCTTTGCGAGTGCTCGGCAGATGCCCACGGCAGCCTGGCATTATCACTGCCAAACCGTGTTTTCGGAGGTGAGAACGAAAATCAAAATGGCTTTTCTGCTCCATCAGTTCAATTTGGACGAGGGGGCTTGAAGGGCCTCCGGAGGCGGCGAGGTGGGAGCCCCCGGTCCATTTCACAGCGCCGTGGCAGCATAATTGAGATCCACCTCATTATTGGGCCGAGCCCGGCGCTGAATGAGAATTGCCTGCCAGCCTCATCCGTTCTCATTTATGCCGGTCTCATCCTCTCTGGACTGCACAAGTGAACTCTTTATCGGAGCCATTTAGGCGGGAACACAGCGAAATGTCACATCTGGCAGAGATGGCCGGTCGACGCGGTCGCATTACCCACGGCTGTCTTTATCCTATCCGAGACGATTGCGACAGCTGTTTTGCTTGTCCCTGTTGTGACTCTGAATATTACGGTTGGGTTGACAAAATCAATAAAACAGTTTTAATCATCGTCATTTTAATGTATATATCCGTTTTTAAATAACAATGTCGATCTGTTAAGTCCTATAACTATAGTAGTATTTATTGATGCATTCATGTTGTCTGTCATTTTAAAGTTGCAGTATGTAGTAATGTGAACTAGTGATTGAAATAGGTACTGCATTCCAAATTCTTAATATTTTGCTCAAGCGGGTTGCCAGATTGCAGACACTCAACAGAACCAAGCACATTTGACAATGGACAACAATGAGCTTCACACTGTAAGTTAATGAGCTGATTTATAGTTGAGGTCAAAAGTTTACATACACCTTGCACAATCTGCAAAATGTTATTTTTTAATTTAGTACTGACCCGAATAAGATATTTCACATAAAAGACGTTTACATACAGTCTCTTGTTTGTCCTGAACAGTTAAACTGCCCGCTGTTCATCAGAAAAATGCTTCAGGTCCCACAATTTTTTTGGTTTTTCAGCATTTTTGTGTATTTGAACTCTTTCCAACAATGACTGTGTGACTTTGAGATCTTTTCACACTGAGGACAACTGAGGGACTCATATGCAACTATTACAGAAGGTTCAAAAACTTACTGATGCTTTAGAAGGAAAAACAATGCATGAAGAGCTGGGGGTGAAAACTTTTGAACAGAATGAAAATGTGTACATTTTTCTTATTTTGCCTAAATATCATAATTTTTTTAAATTTAGTACTGCCCTTCAGAAGCTACAGAACATACTTACATGTTCCCAAGATCACAAAATAAGTTAAATTTACCCTGATATTCAAATTCCAAAAGTTTTCACCCCCCGGCTCTTAACGCATTGTGTTTGCTTCTGAAGCATCAGTGAGTGTTTGAACCTTCTGTAATAGTTGCAAATGAGTCCCTCAGTTGTCCTCGGTGTGAAAAAATGGATCTCAAATTCATACAGCCATTGTTGGAAAGGATTCAAATACACAAAAATGCTGAAAACCAAAGAATTTGTGGGACCTGAAGGATTTTTCTGAAGAACAGCAGGCAGTTTAACTGTTCAGGACAAACAAGGGACTCATGAACAACTACCACTAAACAAAAACAAAAAACAGCAGTGGATCATTTAGGTAACAACACAGTATTAAGAATCAAGTGTATGTAAACTTTTGAACATGGTCATTTTTATGAAGTCAACTATTATTTTCTCTTGTGAACTATATGGAAACATCTTTTACATGAAATATCTTATTCAGGTCAGTACTAAATAAAAAGATTCTGCAAGATGTATGAAATCTTATGACCTCAACTGTATCTGCGTTTTAATATGCCTTTGGACATAGAGCTCTTTAGGTGGATGCAAAGGTTTTTAAGGATCTGCAATCTTGGCTCCAGTTCGTTTGCTGGCTTCCATAGTGTTTTCAACCAACTGGCAACCCCGGGTGTCAAAATCCTATTGGGTCAATTGGTAGTGGACAGGGTCACAAAGACCAAAACAAAAACAGACATTCCAACAAGAAACGCATGTTTCAAAATAGAATAACTGCAGCATTGTTTTTTGAGATACAAATATGTGAACATGTTTCTCAAATTTCTGCAAACATATTATGGTGTTTTTATGCATTTGTACAGTCCAAAAATGACGTACAGCACCTTTAATTTCTTGACTGCATTCTAATTGGCGTTGTTTTGTCATTCATCAGCTGGAAAAAATGATTCCAACAATGTTGGTTCTTTGTGGTGTTAGAACTGCGGTTTTCACTTTGCTATTTTTATAGAATTAGAATGATATTCAAAGCATTTTGTTGTTACATTTATCGTCATTTGTGTGAATGGGCCTTTAGTTTTCTGTTTTATGCGTGAAAAGAACTTCACTAAATATTTTTTGTAGCGTGCCTGACAGCCAATAATTGCAACAAGTTTTGTGCTTTGTTACTTTGATACAAAGCAAAGTTTTCACTTGTAAATTTTGGTGCTTGTAGGCATTTCAGTTAAAGTGGTAGTGCAGAGCATGGTCATTTAAAACAAGTATTGTATCTGATATAAATATCCAAATGAATCAAATCAAGAGCTTGTGAATTGGAATCAAATCAAATGAAATCTGTCAATACCCAAACCTACCGAATCGGCATCAGACCCCGCAGTCACCCATGTAATACGGCATTTGAATTCCTTGCGGTGCGCACTGGTTAATATCGACGGCTCTAATCTTACTTGGCATTTGCTGTTGTCCTGAGTTTGTGCAGGGATCAGAATCCCTCCCTCTCGGCAGGCCAGAGGGGTATTAGAGTCCTGACCCCAGAGCGTGTGCCGACGACAGGGTCAGAAATTGGATCTGAACCGCTTGAGTGACTCAGGCCCCCACCGAACATCAAAGCCCATCTCATCTGATCCGGGCTGGCACACAAACTGACCTCAAACATCACGGTCTCACTGTACCTCTCCGCTCGGGCTAACAGCGACGTGATGAAAGGTAAGGATGACCACCTGCATCGACTCGCTAGTCCGGACTGTCACTACACACAGTGACTGGTTTCTGTACTGTCGAACGCAGGAGGAGAGATGTGAAGCTTTGAAAATCATCAAAGCTGCATGAAGGTGTGAGAGATCCAATTGTGCCAACGAAGGGAGAGACATGACTCACAGGTCATAGATGGGAAATGACAAAGGCTGGGACAGATGCTCACGTTTTGTTATTAGTAAAGACACCTGTGAGAAGCAGAATATCCACTGCATTGTTTTCAGAAAATGTGTTACTAAAATATTGATGTCAGAGTATTGATTATATAACATATCGAGGTATAGCCCTTACAAGTTTATCAGAAGATTCTGTTGGGAAAAATACAATATTAATATAACAATGTTATATATATGTTTCCATCACCTGTGTTTATGCAAACAATGGGAGATGGAAAAACGCATTCGCAAATAAATTCCTCCATGCGCATCAACCTGACTAACTAGTGGACCGATCTTGTTGCACAGCATCTGAAACGTTATGGTCATACTTAAATGCCTGAGCAAAGTCTGTCGTCAAACTATTTCTGCATAATTGCCTCCCAGAACTGTCTGCTCACACTGAAGTGCAAGTAATTTATAATGTATGACAATTGTGGCTTCTCTTACTTTTCTTTTAGATATTTAGTGCCAGTTTATCAATGACAGTTTTATTCTCTTTGACACGATGGATGAAAATAGTGCTTATTCTCAAATGTTTTATGCTATATTCCAATTTTGCGCTTAGCTTACATTCGCAAGTTAAATAAAAGTTTGTGTTTACGTATTATATGTGTGTGTGTGTTTATGTATACATACAGTATAAATATGCACAGTACACATACATATATTATGTAAACACAAACTTTTATTTTGAATGCGATTAATCGTGATTAATCGAGTTGACAGCACTGATACTAATGTTATATATCAGAAATTATAATGTAAATAAAATGAGTGAGCCAGATAATTGAAACCAAATTGAGAAAGAGAGAGAATCCTGAGTCAGTTGTTAAACATCTTTTTAAATGGCTGATTTAATGACTCCGAAAATCAGCCATTGTCTTCTTTTTTGGTTCTTGAATGTTTTTTTTTTTAATGAATATGTTTAGTGAACAATACAATGATTTATTGCAATGATTTATTTGAGTAGGTTGCTGAACGAATCAGTGTTTATGAATGAATCGATTCAATTAATCAGTTTAATGACTCACTCAAAGATGACACCTACAGGTGTAAAGATGTTCCTACCTCCAGAAAGAGTCACTGATAATTGATTTATAAGTCAGAGCTATTAGAGAAAACGGTACAAGTTACTTTTTTTTATTCTTTATTCAGTGGCGGTTCCGTTATTCATTATTGCGAGATATAAACTTGCATTTGTGAGAAATAAAGTCAGAATTGCAAAATATAAACTCACATTTTTTCCTTTTTTCCTCAAAATTGCAAGTTTGTATCTCATAATTCTAACCTTTTCTCATAATTGCATGATATAAACTCGCAATTGTGAGTTAAAAAGTCAGAATTATGAGATAAAGTCAGAAATTCAGACCTTTTTCTCATAATTGCATGATGTAAACTCAAAATCGCATTTCTGACTTTTTTATTAGAATTGCGAGTTTTTATCACAAAATTTGAATTGCGAGTTAAAAACTCAAAATTGTGAGATATAAATTTGCAATTGTGAGAAATAAAGTCAGAATTTCTGAAATAAAGTCTTCTTTTATTCAGACCTTTTTCTCAGAATTGTGAGTTTGTATGTCACAATTTAAACTTTTTTCAAAAATACATGATATAAACTCACAGTTGCGAGTTAAAAAGTCCACATTGTGAAATATTAATATGCAATTGTTAGAAATTAAGTCAGAATTGTGAAATAAAACTCGCATTTCTGACTTTTTTTTTTTCAAGTTGCAAGAATTGCAGAATTGCAATGACTTTTCGCAACTGCAACAGTTGTGAGGTTATTAAGTCAGAATTGTGAGATATAAACTTGCAATTCTGAGAAAATATTAGTCCCCCCCACCTTCAGAATTAGACATTATAACTCACAAATGCGAGTTTATATCTCACAACCTCACAACTGTTGCAGTTGTGAAAAGTCACAATTGTGACTTTTTTTTCCCACAGAGTTTATATCTTGCAATTCTGACTTTTTAACTCACAATTCTGAGAAAAAAAATAGAATTGCGAGATTAAAAAGTCGCAATTAGCTAAATTTTTCATTCAGTGAAAAATGGCTTCCATAACATAAATGTATGCTATTAGTTAGAGGTCGACCGATATTGGATTTTACCGATTACTAGGTTGGACCACACTGCCCAATATTGATTAATCGACTGATAATTTTTTAAATGGATATTGAACAGAAAATAAATAGTGCTCTACTATTTAAAAAAAAAAAAAAGTAGTCTACTAAACCATACTTTGTAAATGAATAAAACTATTAATATTAATTATATATTGATCATTACAGTTAGTTCATTGTTCATTAATGTTAACAAAAGCAACTAAATTTTTTTTTTAAATATATCAGTAAATGCTGAAATTAACACACTCTAACAAGGAACAATACTTCTATTCTGCAGCTTTAAGCTCTGCAGTCTTAATGTTACAAATGGACTCGTATTGTAAAGTGCTACCATTACATCAACAATCAAGCTAAAGATGGCCATCTTTAAATATCTACACAAAGGCCACAGTTTTGAAATTGCATACATGTGGATATTGTGTGCTATTGTGCACAATTTAACTGCTTCTATTCTAGAACATTTGTGGTTATCTAATCAAAATATAAAAATATGTTAGCCACACAATGGGCAAAAGTGCAGCGCCACACACTGGATGTGTTGCATTCAATTCAAGCGGCGTCTACAAGACTTTGTTTGATCACCAAACGGGCGAAAGTATACTGCTGTCCTTTCTCCACTAATGCAGCATCTAGTCAACAAAGTCATCCCTTAGTAATGATATGAAAACATGCATTACAGTATACTGTACACACCGTTTCTTCGTCAATGTTTTAAATCCACCTTTGAAGTGTCCCGTTCTGTGCAGCGCGCAGTGTCACGTGTCTAAACAAGCGGCCAGTGCTGTATAACACAGACTATAGGGACTTTGCTGTATAATGACGACCTTCTCAGCCGCTCCAGCAACGGACCCAACCTGGAAAAAACTATCGGCATGGATTTTTGCCGATAACCGATAGTTCCGCCATCAACTATAGTGCCGATTAATCGGCAAAACCGATACATTGGTTGACTTCTACTATTAGTACACATGTAAAGGTTATAAGTCAAGTCAATATATTACGCAATCAATTGAAAAACAATTTGGTAATACTAAAAAAAAAATACAGCAAGACAGAAATGTTGGTAGCCACTGACTTCCATTGAAAAGAAAAAAAAATACTACCAAAGTCAATTGCTACCAGCAACGGTTTGGTTACCAACAGAAGGAGGTAATCATATTTGGGTGTCTGACATTGTCACAGGTTTAAGAAAACCCCAGGCATAACTAATAATAATCACTGTAGCTGTGAAGGATAAGATGTCGGTTCACGAAACAGCTAAACAGTCACTTTGAGTATAAATAAAGCGAGTAGCTGACAGATCGCCCTATTCTCCTTTTTACGCACAGTTTCATTTGTTTTGTAGTCTTTCATGCCTCTTCTCATTCTCTTTTTAAAACCCTTTCTAGGTGCACAAAGGATCACTAATGCTCCTTTATGTCAATGACAGCCTTGAAAGCAGGAGTAGGCCTCGCTGGGTGATCAAAAGACCATCTCGTCCCCCTCCCTCTCCGTACATAATGAGACTAACGCTTCAGCCCTCTCCCTTCTTTATTTGGCAAACCCGAATATCCCCATTAACACGGCACATTGCGAGGATGAATCACCGATTCCGTTCAGCGATATTTGATGTTTCAGGTAATAAGCGTGGCTTAACGCTGGCATATTCAAAGGCGGTCGTACTTGGGTAATTTGTTTTTTCAATGGAAGATCATTAGTAATAGGATTATAACTCTTGAGTGGACCCTGAAGGCTCTTCACTTTCTCAGCAACATCATCACTCGACACATCATATCAGTGCGTTTATGTGCTGTGGATGTTTCCAAATGCACCCTAAGTGGAGTGATTTCTGATTGGAGGATGCCAAATACCACAACCAATCATATGTCTGCTTTACATATAGCTCAGCAGAGATCTCAGAGTAAAAATCTGATTCATTTTCTTCATACAGAAACTGATTTTGAGTGATAATGATAGACCTGCCATGAGCTCTGAGGGTGTTAAGTGGTGATTGATTCATCTGTAGTGATTTTAGCTTCATGAAAGCATGTTTAATAACCAAATTCACTTTGAAGAGCTAAACTCTCTATAATACTAATGAGATATCGACCAATCAGGAGAGAAAGTGCTACCATGGAAACAAAGAGCTTAGTATTGACCAAACATAACTGTAACGCACAGCAAATCATGGAATCACTTTTAAAAACTATATATTTTGTAATGTTTATGTTTTTATACTTTTTAATCAACTATAGGTCAGTGGCCTTATTTGGCATGTGTCAGATCTTATTCAAGCTTTAACTAAAACTATAAAAAGTTGTTACTTGAAATAAGAAATAAACCTTTACTGAAATAAAATGTTTTTAAGTTGCCAAGGCAGATTGTTTAGTTAGAAGTACTAAAATAACTAAACTTGAAATTAAAGAAAATGATTAAAATAGCAACAAAAAAATGTATATATAAAATAAAAATATGAATAAAATTAACAAAAATAATTTAAATAATAAAAACAAAAGTTTAAAATTAAAAACATTTAAAATGATACTAAAATAATGGTACCTGAGTGACAAAAAGAATTTACATTTAAATTTGTACAAAATTATTATTTAAAACAATTAATAAAAAATGACAAAAAAACATACAATTATTTAAAATATATAAAAAAACAAAATATAAAATGAAGATATTAATAAACTATACTAAAATTTTAACTTAAAATTTTAAAATTATAATAAAATAATGGTACCTGAGTGTCAAAAATAAAAATCAATAAAGAAATCACTATAATGCTGTTGAGCTGTAAATGAATACAAAAATAGTATAATTTTTTTAAAGAAAATCAATTAAAATGACAAAAATCATAAAATAATTTAAACTAAAATTAAAATAAAATGTAAAATAAAAAATATCTGAATATTATGAAAGTGAATTAAAAATTAATTTATACTAAAATAATTTACATTTAAAAATTTTAAATGATACTAAAATAATGGTAACTGAGTGACAAAAAAATCAATTAAGGAAAATCACTATAATGCTATTGAGCTGTAAATTAATAAAAACAGTGTAAACTTTTTTTAAGAAAATTCATAAAAATACAAAAACATAAAATTATTTAAACTAAAATGAAAACAAAATATAACTAAAAAATGTAATATACAGCGCCCTCCACTAATATTGGCACCCTTGGTAAATATGAGCAAAGATGGCTATGAAAATAAATCTGCTTTGTTTATCTTTTTGATCTTACATTCAAAAAAAATCCTTTAACCTTTCATTGAAGTAAAACAATTAAAAGTGGGGGGAAACCTACGTTATGAAATAAATGTTTTTCTCCAATGCACGGTGGGCACAATTATTGGCACCCTTAGAAATTATAATGAGTAAAATATCTCTGAAGTATATTCCCATTCATATTTGCATTTATTTAGCACACTAGAATGACTAGGAGTATGATACTGTCCAGCAATAACTTCCTGTTTCACAGGATTATAAATATGAGGAACACAAAGGCCAAATTTCCTTAATCATCCATCACAACGAATAAAACCACATAATACAGTTCTGATGTGCAGAACAAGATTGTTGAGGTTCACAAAATAGAAAGTGGCTGTAAGAAAAGAGCTAAAGCATTGAAAATCCCAATTTCCATCATTAGGACAATAATTAAGAATTCCAATCAACTAAAGATGTTACAACTCTGCCTGGAAAAGGATGTGTGTCTATATCGTCCTAATGCATGGTGAGGAGGAAAGTTTAAGTGTCCAAAGACTCTCCAAGGATCACAGCAGAAGAATTGCAGAGATTAGTTGAGTCTTGGGGTCGAAAGACTAAAAAAAAAATTCAAGCAGCCCCTACATCACCACATGTTGTTCAGGAGGGTTTTAAGAAAAATCCTCCTTGCCCATCCAAAAACAAACTCCAGCATATTCAGTTGTCAGACACACATCCAGACTTGAATTTTAAAATGGGACTGGCTTCTGTGGTCAGATGAAACTAAAAAAGAGCTTTCTGGCAGCAGACCCACCAGATTGGTTTGGTACAAAAAGTACCCCATGCCCACGGTTAAATATACTGCTGGATCTTTAATGTTGTGAGCTTATTTTCCTGCCAGAGGTCCTGGACATCTTGTTCAGATACATGGCATCATGGATTCTAGCAAATACCAACAGATAAAAAATGTAAACCTGACTGCATCTGTTAGAAGTTCTATAATGAGCTGTGGTTGGATCTTCCATCAGGACAATGATCCAAATCAAACATCAAAATCAACACAAAAATGTGTCACTGAGCATAAAATGAAGCTCCTGCCATGGCTGTCTCAGTTCCCTGACCTGCACCCTATAGAAAATGCGTGAGGTGAACTGAAGAGAAGAAGCACCAGCATGAAGCTGGGAAACTGAAGGATCTGAAGAGTTTCTGTATGAAGGAATAGTCTCTGATTTCTTGTCAGGTGTTCTCCAAACTCTTCAGGCATTAAAGGAGAAAACTCAGAGCTGTTATCTTGAATAAAGGACATTGCAATAATTGGGTGCCAATAATTGTGGTCAACATGAACTAGAGAAAAACATTTATTTTATAATTAGATTTTCCCCCTGTTTTCCATTGTTTTGCTTAAATGATAGGTTAGAATTTTGTGAATTTTATGAATGAAAGATTAAAAGGATAAACAATGCAGATTTATTTTCACAGCCAACTTTGCTCATATTTACCAAGGGTGCCAGTATTAGTGGAGGGCACTGTAACTTTTTTAATTTATACTAAAATAAACAATTTAAAATGATACTAAAATAACGGTACCTCAGTGACACTGAACTAACAATGGCTTGTGTTTTAGTGTATTGCTAATTAATAGTTAATAGTAATGCATTAACCATATTTAACTAATATGACCCAGTTTTGAAGTGTTACTATTTTTAGTCAGCCTGTTAATTATATTTTATTTATTTTATAGCAGTCTACTTCAACATTTTACATTTTGTTATCATTCACGTTTCTGTAAGTGGTCAGTCTCCTTTTCCTCCAAACAAAAATAAGTAGAATTTAAATATTTTGAGCAGATTTTTTAGCTTGAAATCAAATATTGAAAAGCTGTGATTCATTTCAGAGCTGGTTGATTCGTTCAAGGCTTCATTGGAGGTGTTTTTAAAAATGCCTATGGAGAAAATGAATGGGAAAAGTGTGAGGTCACCGTTACGTACACGTGTTGCGTGTGTACTTCAGTAAACTAGGCTTCGAGCGCTCGCGTATTGTGAGATATAAAGTGTACTTCAGCTTTTACTCGGCCTTTGTCTACCATCAATTTAGCGGTAGCTCACAACTTTTCTCTCTCACTCTAAAACGTTTTTCGATTCCCCTAGCAATCACACGCAGCCGGCGTTTTTTTTCTTTCCGTCCTCTATTGTTCGGCAGCATGAATCTCAACTTGTCTCTGATGTTTAAATGCATGCTGCCATTTAATTGCTTGTTGCTATGGCGACGCAGACCGTTAACAAAGGCAACGTCGGGATCCGGATA
This sequence comes from Labeo catla, assembly GCA_012976165.1. NCBI lineage: Eukaryota > Metazoa > Chordata > Actinopteri > Cypriniformes > Cyprinidae > Labeo > Labeo catla. The sequence goes on from VONZ01000112.1 coordinate 1,412,500, forward strand.
ACAAGAGATAGCTATTCTGTCTCTCAGGTAGCCATCTGATTCATCAATATTTATATCACATCCTGCTTTTCAGCAGATCTGAAATTCAATACCGGGTCCCCCACACAGCCTTAGATGTTTGTTCTCTCTCTCTCATCCGCTCTTTCTCTATCGTTCTCGTATTGATTTAATTGCATTTTATGTTCACACCTGGCCTAGGAATGCAGCGGGGGATGGTTTTTGCCGAAACGGACGAGTAAATGTTTTGCTATCCTTGATTTGTTAAGAGAGAGGTAAATGTCCCCTAGCCTACATATGCTAATTTAAAAAACAGACAAACTGAGGGAACGACTGAAGAGAGGAGCGTTGGAGGGCTAGTTGGTGCTGCGTTTCAGTAAACATCAAGAGAATGAAGGTTAAAGAAAAAGTTCAGACAAAAAAAGAAAATTCTTTCTTAATTTATTTACTCACATTTAGTCATTCCAAACTTTTTCTTTCTTTTGTGAAAGCAAGAACAAAATGTCCTGTTGACTAACAGATGATTAGGAGAATAAAAAGGATGTTAAACTCCAAAAAAGTATTATTAAAGTAGAACTTATGACTCTTGCACTATATAAGCAGAACCTAAAACTAACAAATGGCCAGTGACTTGAGAAAAATATTGGCAGTAAATATTTTTTACTGGCCATGAAACTCATTATTTCATTTAAAAAAGACTAATTGCTATTTTTATCATCATTATTATTGTTAATCATTACATTATTATATATTACACACTACCAGTCAAAAGTTTTTGAACAGTATGATTTTTAATGTTTTTTAAAAAAGTCTGTTCTGCTCGCCCAGCCTACATTTATTTGATCCAAAGTACAGTAAAGTTGTGAAATATTTTTACTATTTAAAATAACAGTTTTCTATTTGAATAGGTTTTAAAATGTAATTTATTCTTGTGGTTTCAAAGCTGAATTTTTAGCACCATTGCTCCAGTCACATGATCCGTCAGAACTCTAATATTCTAATTTGCTGCTAGAAAAACATTTATTATTAATATGTTGAAAACAGCTGAGTAGAAATGTTTCAGCTTTTCTTTGATGAATAGAAAGTTCAGAAGAACAGTACTTATCTGAAATAGAAACCTTTGTAACATTTGAACAGCAAATCAGCATATTAGAATGATTTCTGAAAGATCATGTGACACTGAAGACTGGAGTAATGATACTGAAAAATCAGCTTTGCATCTAAGGAATAAATTACATTTTAAAATATATTCAACTAGAAGGCAGTTATTTTAAATAGTAAAAATATTTCACAATATTACCGCTTTTGCTGTATTTTGGATCAAATAAATACAGTCTTGGTGAGCAGAAGAGAATTCTTTAAAACACATTAAATATCTTACTGTTCAAAAACTTTTGATTAGTAGTGTACAGTATATCATTTATTAAATATTAATTAAATGAAATGATAAAATCTAAACAAATACATTAAAAAAATCAATATAATATTGAGCTGTTAAATTCTGACTTTTTTTTCTCAGAATTGCGTGATATAAACTCGCAATTGCAAGTTATAAAGTCAGAATAATATAACTAGATATAAACTCACAATTCTGACTTTTTTTCATAGAGTTTTTTTCTCAGAACTGTGAGATATAAATTTGCTATAAAGCCCACTTTTTGAGGGAAAAAACCTTAAAAAGTTTATATCTCGCAATTCTGAATTTATATTAGAAAATCAGAATATTATTTATATTATTCAGAGTTTATATTACAGTTCTGAGAACAAAAGTCAGAATTGTGAGTTTGTATCATGCAATTCTGAGGGGGAAAAAAAGTCAAGTGTAAAAGGTAAATTCGCAAATGTGAGGGAAAAAAGTCAGAATTGTGAGAGAAAGTTTTTTTTTTTTTTTTAATTCAGTGGTGGAAACTGGCTTCCATACATACTTTTTTATTTTAGTGAAACCACAGGGAAACTTTGGAGACAACAGATTTATAAATGCTTCACATTATAAACTTGGAAAGATGTTTGGCACTTGTTGCACTTTCGAGTGCACATTACAAGTGGTGTAAACTCTCAGTAATTCAAGTTTTAAACTCTCAAGTTTCAAGTTCAAGTTTATAAATAATAGTATTTCCTACATAAAGCTGTCATGTGGCTTAAAAGGATTTGGAAATCTAGTTCATGAGTCATATGACCAACTTTCATGATGTTTTATGGTGTTTTTGAGTCCTCTTTTTATGGTTTATTACTTCACGTTCATTGAGTGTATCCAAATACATACAGTATATTTATTCATGCATCCACACATTGCTATTCAATAATGAGTCTTTAAAATCTTTGCTACTTTTGACAGTCCATTCTTGATTCAAACTAGAGCAGTTAATTTTACGATATGCTGATTATGAATCGCAGTTCATCAAATACATAAATACTTTTCCTGAATATAAAGTTTTAAAATGATTATGGCAGATAAGTAATAAATCAATGAATGGAAATTACACAAAGTGGTTTTAGAAGTCAGTATATTCTTTTATTTCGGCGATAAATCTCTGTACCTTCTGTGCCGTGTTCTTGCTGCCTTTTACTTTCACTTTTTCTGCTGATAGTCTTAAAGAGACAATGCACTTTTAGAAAAAAAGGTACAAAAGCTGTCACAGGAGTGGTGCCATTTAAAACCTACTAATATGTACCATTTAGGTACTTATAATTAAAATGTAGGTACCTAAAGTACTTTCAGTTGAGGTCAAAAGTTTACACACACCTTGTAGAATCTGCAAAATGTTATTTGACCAAAATAAGAGGAATCATACAAAATGCATGTTATTTTTTTTATTTAGTACTGACCTGAATAAGATATTTCACATAATGGATGTTTACATATAGTCCACAAGATTTACATATGTTTGATACTTAATACTGTGTTGTTACCTGAATGATCCACAGCTGTGTTTTTTTGTTTAGTGATAGTTGTTCATGAGTCCCTTGTTTGTCCTGAACAGTTAAACTGCCCGCTAAATCCTTCAGGTCCCACAGATTTAGTTTTTCAGCATTTTTGTGTATTTTAACCTTTTCCAACAAATGAATGTATGATTTTGAGACCCATCTTTTCACACTGAGGACATCTGAGGGATTCTCATGCAACTATTACAGAAGGTTCAAACACTCACTGATGCTCCAGAAGGAAAAACGATGCGTTAAGAACCAGGGGGTGAAAACTTTTGAACAGAATAAAGATGTGTACTTTTTTCTTATTTTGTCTAAATATCATATTTGTTTCATTTAGTACTGCCCTTCAGAAGCTACATAAGACACTTACATGTTTCCCTGAAGACAAAATAAGTTAAATTTACTCTGATCTTCAAATTCCAAAAGTTTTCACCCCCCGGTTCTTAATGCATTAGGTTTCCTTCTGGAGCATGAGTGTTTGAACCTTCTGTAATAGTTGCATGAGAGTCCCTCAGCTGTGTGAAAATGTATCTCATTATGAATGTAAATAGTACAAATGATGCATGTAAACAATATACTGTAATATTCAAGTGACAGTCGTACATTCTAGATTATTTTGGCTTTATAAAAATGTAGGAAGTTATTAAACAGGCTCCTACAGTTGGCATTCGGTTTCATTAAAATTCAGCGGTAGGCGAATGAGAGCGTTATATAGCGCTTTCAAACCCCGGCACAAAGGCACGGCGAATGAGCGAGAGAGGGAGAGGGCGGCAGTGGGCCTTGGTTTCCTTCATTTGCAGATATGAAAAGCGAGGCCCTATGCAGGCTCATCATTTAAATATCACAGTGGCAGCGAGCTCTTTGATCTCCTCGGTGGTAATTGGGGTCGTAGCAGGCGAGTCATTTTCTGCTCTTTCTCGCTCCCGCTTTCTCTTTCTGGTCCTCTATCGGAGAGATTTTCCTCTCCAGGAAATCCAGCCGCAATCTGGACTCCCCACCAATCTTTCATATCCGTCCCAAACCTTCATCTACCTACTGTACGTGTTGAATCACATCCCGGCCTTCTCTAGTGACAAAATTCAGATGCGCCGCCGAAGGTTTCGGGCAAATAGCTTGCGGGTTGAGCAAATACGAGGGGATGCGCTCAGGAGATTTGGCTTTCCTTCTTATTTGAGATGTCCGGTCTTGAGGAGAGATTGCGTAAGCTGTGAATCTTTGAGATGAAAGCGGAAAAGGGTTGTGATGTCCGACAGTTTATTTTTTTTCCTTCCAGTTTGTTTTGTGCTTTAGTATTTTTAGCTGTGCTGCTTTAAAGGGTTGAATTTATGAATGCAGAAAGGGTTTTTGCCTGCTGACAGCATGTTGTTATACTGTCAGTATGGTAAATGCTCTCCATAAAGCTGCATCTCTAAATTCATCCGTTCTAAAGCACCGCTGTTACTGCTTTTGTAACAAATCCACTCGACGATATATTTCAACACATAATGCTGTTTTTTGGAGGGCAATAAAGGTTATAGCTTATAGTTCTTTAGCCCATATATTTGTTTGTACAATGTATGTACACATACAGACAGATGATGTTGTCTTAAGACAAAACAGATCTCAAGACTCCTGCATTTCTTTTCTGTTTTGAACACAAGACAATCCTAAGAAACATGATATGATTGGTGAATCTGTCTAGGGCTGAATTTTTTTTCCTTAAAATGTTAAGATTGGTCTTTTACTGTATGTAAATCTAATTCTTCACTGGGTTATTATTTTGAAATTAAATTAATTTGATACATATTTTTTAAATAATAAATATTTATTGGTTATTTGTGATGTAAATGTTACACTAAAATATTGATTTGAACAATTTTTATAATCATTCATAAAATTTTAAGATTAATCTTTTGGTATATGAATCTGGTTATTCACTGGGTTATTATAAAATGTAAAAAATGGAATTAATTTTATAACTATAATGTATAATGAAAAAATAAAAATATTTCTAAATACAACTTTTGTTTTTTGTGACGTAAATGTTACACTAAAATATTGATATATGAATCTGGTTCTTCACTGGGTTATTATAAAATAGAAATAATTCTAATAATAATTCTAATATCTAAATACAGAATATTTATCTGTTATATGTGTGTGTGTGTGTATATATATATATATATATATATGTATAATATTTAATTTCTATATTTCTCTTATTCTTAACATTTTAAAATTGATCTTTAATGTATATGAATCTGGTTCTTCCCTTGGTTATTATAAAGTTTTTAAATTACATTAATTTGATATATAATATATATAACATATCATTAAAATATAAAAATATTTAATATTTATATATGATGTAAATTTTATATATACACATTTACTGTATATGAATCTGATTATTTACTAGATTATTATACAATTTTAAAAAGAAATTAATTTTATAAATATATAATAAAATCTTTAAATATTTCAAAATACTAAATATTTTATATTTATCTGTTATTTTAATTTAAATAAACACTTAAAAATATCATATTTATCTGTGATGTAAATTATATATATATTTGAAAATCCTCTGTATTTATTCTTATAATTTTAAAATTGTTCTTTTCTGTATAAGAGTCTGGTTATTCACTAGATTATTATACAATTTTGAAAATAAATTAATTTTATATATTTTTTTTTTATATTTTAATGTAATTTTTTTGAAATATTTACAGTATTTCTAAATTTATCTTTGTATTGTATTTATATATTTATGAAAAATATTAATTTAACATTAATATATATATATATTATATTTTTAATATATATTTATATATATATTTTAATATTTAAAGTAGTAAATATTGTGGTTTTCATATTTTTAAATATTTAAATAAAGTCAATTAATAAATATTTATTTTTTCTTTATGAATGAATTAATGTTAATTATTATTGTTTAAAAAATATATATTTATATAAATATTTATATTTGCTTTATAACTGAAGTAATGGTAGAACTTGGAAAGCTAATTATTTATGCATGCATGTACTGTAGCTCAAGGTCGCTTATGTATATAAATAAGTATACATAAAAAGATGTAGTTTTCCAGAAGAGTTACTACTGGATGAAATACTGCAGTAGAAAATGGAAGCAAAGCCCTGTAGTTTGACCCTTTGTAGTGTCTCCCCAGAGTGTGAAGAGGTCAAAAGGAATAATAGATATGTCTGACAGCAACTTTAAACAGCTAACTGTTTGAAACAGTCAGTTTCCTACGTTCTGTCCTGAAATGACTTTCCGTGCATGGGGACCTGCACCAGTATTTGTGCTTGCCCTACCAGTAGGCTGCTTTCGACCCTGGATGTCAGAGTATGTGTGTGTCCTATTTCTTAGAGGCCTCTGGGCTCAGACAGGCCTCTGCCCAGACCGCTTTCTCCCACTGGGCTTCAGTAGAGTCTGTCTGCACATCTAAACACACGTATCAGGTCTATTAAGAACCTTCCTACATCTCTGTGAACTTCCAAGAGCTCAAACCTCCCTTGAGAAATTGTATCGGAGGCTTATATCTATATCAAAGCTATCCCATAAGTCCCACGGAGGCGTAAAACAGCTGGTGAACTAGTAGCTGCTGTGAGAACGTAAATTGGTTTTTTGATATTCCAATAGTGATGCTATATAACTAACCAACCAGAGAATGATTAAAGAAAAACTCACCTAACGTGAACATTCCGTCTTTATTTATTCACGCTCATGTCGTTCCAAACCCATACGCTCTTAAAACTAGATAAAAAGTTTGTCAAAACAAACCTTAGGTTAGCTTGAGAAAGCCTAGCCTATAAACTTGAAGTAGTTGTAAAATCTTAAAAAGTTTGAAGCCAATGTAAAGTTTAAAACATTGATAGATTAGTATTTAGTATGATTGGTGTAATGTTATAGCATGTTTTTGGCATGTTTTAACATGCTGTTAATCATGTTGTTAATCATGTTTTATTCATGATTAGCATGATTAGCATGTTTTTAGTATGTTGCTAGCATGTTTCTAACTGATTACCATGTTGTTAACATGTTAACCATGTTTCTAGCATGTTTTTAACATGATTGCCATGTTTTTAACGTGATTAGCATGTTGCTAGCGTGTTGTTACCATGCTTCTAATGTGATTGCTGTCATGTTTTTAACATGATTAGCTTGTTGATTGCATGTTAGCATGATTAGCATAACGTTAACATGTTGTTAACATGTTTTAAAATGATTGGCATGTTTATAACATGATTAACATTCCATTAGCATGTTGTTAACATGTTTCTAGCATATTAACATATTATTAGCATGATTATCGTGTTGGTAACGTGTTGCTAATCCTGTTTTAACATGATTAGCATGTTGATAGCATGTTTCTTACATTATTAACATGTTTTTAATCATTTTTCTAGCATGTTTTTAACATGATTAGCATGTTTCTAGCAATGTTGTTAGCATGTTGTTGGCATGTTTCTAACATGATTAGCCTGTTAGCATGATTAGCATGATTGTAACATGTTGCTAACATGCTTTAGTGTGCTGCTAACATGTTTTAACACGATTGGCATGTTTTAACATGATCACCATGTCATTAGCATGTTGCTAGAATGTATCTAGCAAATTAGCATGTTGTTACCATAAATAGCATGTTGCAAGCATGATTTTAGTATGATTAGCATGTTGTTACCATGCTTCTAACCCGACTAGGATGTTGCTAACATGTTTCTAACATATTAGCATGTTGGTAACATGTTGTTAATTATGTTTGATTAGCATGTTACTAGCATGTTGATAGCATGATTAGCATGTTAACATTATTTTTCTAACGTGATTAATATGATGCTATTATTTTTAGCATAATTAGCATGTTGTTTTAGCATAATTAGCATGTTGTTAGCATGTTTTAACATGATTTAGCTTATTGCTAGCATGATTTAATTTTTAACATGTAGCAAACTGCTACCATAACTAGCATGATTAGCATGTTGCTAGCATGTTTCTAGTATAACTCGCATATTGCTACCATGTTGTTAGCATAATTAGCATGTAGTTAATATATTGTTAGCATGTTTCTTGTTAAATTAGCATATTGTTATCATGATTATCATGTTGGTAATGTTGTTAATGTTTTAACATGATTAACATATTTCTAGCTTGATTAGCATGTTGTTAGCATGATTAGAATGTTAACATTTTCTAACATGATTAACATGTTTCTAATGTGATTAGCATGTTGTTAACATGTTTCTAACAAGATTAGCATGTTGCTACCATGTTATTAGCAAAATTAACATGTACAGTAGTTAACATATTGCTAGCATGTTTCTTGCATGATTAGCATATTGTTAATGTGATTATGTTGGTAATGTGTTGCATGCTTTTAACATGAATAGCATGCTAACATGTTTATAGCATGATTAGCATGTTGTTAAGATGTTACTAAACTGATTAGTATGTAGCTAGTATGTTGATAGCATGTTTACATTGTTAGCATGTTTCTAACATGTTGGTAACATGTTTAACATGCGGCTAACATGTTTCTAGCATGATTAGCATGTTGTTAGGATGTTTTTAACATGATTTAGCTTATTCCTAGTATGATTTATCATGATTTAGCACACTGCTAGCATTACTAGCATTGGTATATAGCATGTTTTTACACATTGATACCATGATTAGCATGTTGATAACATAATTTAGTTCAGTGATAGCATGTCTTAGGCTGTTTGGTAGGTTTGGCTAGTGGCTAGCTTGGTTTTAAAATAGGGTTTAAATTAATTTGGCTGTACTGCTCAGACAACTTGCAAAATAGTACAACCAACATGATAAAGAATCGTGATAAAATCGTGATTTTCCTGAAAAAAAAAAAAAATAAAAAATAACAAAAATCGGCTAGCATAACAAAAGTTGTATTTGATCCAAATCACCTACCGTTCTTTTAAAAGCGTATGACATCTTTTTACCTGTAAATCACTTTAGGAGAAGTTTTGCAGAATGTTAATGCAACTCTTCTACATACAATAGAAGAAGATAGTGAAACGTGGCTTTGCAACAAGGTCATGGGTGTTGCAACAACATGAGGGTGACTAAATGATGATATAATTAGATTTCCTTGAAATAAAGGAAACAAAACATTTATCTTTTTGTTTCTTTCCAGGCTTAACTTCCTTTTTCAAGTAGACATTCCCTGTTCAGAGACGAAAGCTCTCGACACATTAATAATGCAGAGAAATCGAGCTGTCATTGAAACAAAGGTGGCTCGGCGGTTGAGGTGAATGACTGATAAGCCGTGTTGCTGTGCCCTTGTGGTTTTAAACCGTTCTCTGGGGTGGTTATTAAAGATCTGGGCTGGTAACTGGCCACTTGTAAAACTAATTTTACTGTTAACCACTGATATTTTGCTTCGTTATGGGGTTACAGGTGCCGCACACTTTCAGCTAATTATACAGAATTGATTGTAGTGTCCGGTTGAAAGTAGGTCATCAGATATTAGGCAAATTGTGTGTCGAAAGGCTTTGACCCGCTGGACTATAATTGATTATGCAGAAAACTATTAGCACTCCTCATTTACAAGGGAATTAATAATAGAACATGAAAGACGGAATATTTAGACTAAAGGCTTCAGTGTGTGTCCCAACACAATCATAATGCACTGCTTTGACCTCCGTATGTGAAGTCCTGCACATACAGTAGCATCATGGAAGAGGGAGTTTATGTTTGTATAGGTAGCAAGAAAGTATTCTCAGTAAACTGCAAAAATAGTAAAAGCAAATGAATGATGAGACATACATTTGAGCTAAGGTTTTTATTATTTAAAAAAAACAAAAAGTTTAAAATACAAAATCTAAAAATATTTTAATAATTTTCAAATATGTTAATGGTACAAATCTAAATTTAGATATTTCTAAATTGTGCAAAAGTTTGGGGTCAATAAGATTTTATTTTATTTTATTTTATTTTATTTTACTTCCATAGGTTTTGTTAATAATAAAAAATAATAATAATAATAATAAAAAGTTGATGAAATAGTGATGCAGTTCACTGTTTAACTCTTTGGAATGTTCATTTTTTTTATTTTAAAACATATTTCTGATATTTTCAATTATCAATTTGATATATATTGATATATTTTCGTGTATTTTATTTTATTTTATTTTATTTTATTTTATTTTATTTTACTGTCATAGGGTTTGTTAATAATAAAAAATAATTTTAAAAAGTATTTCAAATATTTTTGATGATCAGTTTGATGCATCCTTGTTAAATAAAAGCATTAATTTTTGACCCCAAACTTTAAAAGTATGTGTTTATTTTATTTTATTTTATTTTATTTTATTTTATTTTATTTTATTTTATTTTACTTTATTTTATTTATAAAATTGTAAAATAAAAACAATATTTTATTTTATTTACTGCCATGGTTGGGTTAATAATGAAAAAAAAAAAAAAGTATTTCTGATATTTTTGATTATCAGTTTGATTAATCCTTGTTAAATAAAAGGATACATTTCTTTAAAAAAAAACTTTTTCTTTATTTATGTTAATTTGTTTATACGTTCAGTTAATAATTTAAAAAATACTCAATTTGTGCAATAAAAAATTTCAACAGTTCAGAGGTAACAGTTAAATTTGACTTAAACTTTGAATGATGCAATGCAGTGTTTAACTTGTTAAAAAAGTTCAGATTTTTATTTTGTGTGTGTGTGTGTTCTGCAGAATTCTTAGGAGACAAGTTTTGTGAAAGGCCCTCAGGTCCTCTTTGGTCTAGTTATTTTTCTCCTGACGTTTGTGCTTGAATATAAGCTATTTTATGCGCACCTGAACACCTGCTTCCTTGTTGTGATGTTCGCATGATTGTTTTGATTCGTACCTCTGAGCGAAACCATCCAGACACTGCAGCCCTTGCCGTTTTTCATCGGAAATGAGCACACTTTTCATTCATGCCTAGCCAGAGGGCCACACGACAGCTGGTGGTTATTTCGATGGCTGTCTCTAAATGAGATGCCTCTCCTTTCAGTTCGCCACAACACACATTACATTCATCCTTTGCGGTATAAACTCCTCAATGAGATTTAGAGCGCTTATAAAAGCGATGGGTGGGTGTTTCTGGGTCTGTAATTATGTTCGAACCCTCCGAGGAATCTGACGAAAAGCCATTTTGGAAGCATTATCATTAAATATAGCTTACATCTTTGTGGTAATCAAGAAACACTTGTTAACCAAAAGACTGTCGCCAACATTTGCATGATGGCTCCATCACGGATGCCTCTCCACAGAGAATGACTCGGTCGTGGCTCGATCAGCGATACATCACAAATATAACGAGATAACGGAGGCAGACGTGCTGGCAGGGAGGAAATATGAGGTCCGACTCCCTAACGTGACTCGGATTGGTTTCTTCTACATTAACCTTGCGGTAATTGAGTTCTAATAATCATAGGTGTATAGGCGAGTGAATTGGAACGAAGCGTTCCATTTCTCAAGGCGTTTCCGACGCTTTTTCCTTCCCGACCCGCAGACGTCTCTCCCGCCACGCTTGGCTTGGAGGTTCATTTGCAGCTGGAGGGAAGGGGACGGGGTAAATAGAAGAAAAGCGCTCTTGCGTCTACTCCCCGCCTGTCCTCGAATCCGCTCCCTCCTTCCAAACCCCATCGTGCTCCAGCTGTCTCCGTCGCTGCCGTCTCTCCCGGGGGTGGAGGAAGTAACAGCGTGCCGTCCCATCAGCCAATCGGAGCAGCTGGTTCGTGGTGGGGGGAAAATGGGGCGTTGTGGAAACAGCTGCCTCAGACAGACAGCTGAGGAGCCTGATTACTCCCCAAACAAATGTTTTGTTCCCAGCATGCAGCCAGGTCCAAGTCCCCGTCCTGCCACGGACTGAGGGTTCATCGCCTGATTTGGCTTTTTAGTATGAGTTTATTCAGTCTTGTGTAGACAGAGTTTTGTCCTTCAACAGTCGTATGCACCTTACAGCTTATTCTGACTAAGTAATGCTAGCTTAGACAGGAAGAAATCATTGGAATGACCAAACACTGTCATTTAGGGCAGATTAAGGGCATTGAATTTGATGATACTAATCTACAGCTTCAGTTTATACTTGTTACAAAATGGACTAAATTCTTACAGTTGCATTTTCTCCTGGATTAATTTTTTATGATCAAATGATTTGCAATCCATGCTCTGAAGATCCGATCTGAATAATGATTAGCAAACCATTCAATTTGTGAAATGATTCACGAACCCACTCCGAAGTTTTGATCTAAATCAAATGATTCTCAATACGCACTCCAAATTCGCAATCAGAATCAAATGATTTGTGATATGGGTTCTGAAGTCCAGATTAGAATAAAATGATTTGCGAAACACACACCGAAGTCCCGATCTGAATCAAATGATTCGCAATCTACGTTCCGAAGTTCCGATCTGATTTGTGAACCATCATTTCAGATCAGGATTTCGGAGTGTGCATCACGAATCATTCAATTTGCGAAATGATTTACAAACCCGCTCAATCTAAATCAAATGATTCATGATATGTGCTCCGAAGTCCCAATCTGAATCAAATGATTTGCAATCCATGCTCTGAAATTCCAATCTGATTTGTGAACCATCATTTCAGATCAGGATTTCGGGGTGTGGATCACAAATCATTCAATTTGCGAAATGATTCACGAACCTGCTCGATCTAAATCAATTCAAAATCAAATGATTCACGGTACGCACTCCGAAGTCCTGATCTAAATCAAATGATTTGCGATACGGGTTTTGAAGTCCCGATCAGAATAAAATGATTCGCGATACACGCTCTGAAGTCCTCATTTGAATCCAATGCTTTGTGATTGCGCTCTGAACTCCTGATCTGAATAACGATTTGCGAAGCATCATTTCAGATCAGGACTTCGTAGTGCGCATAACGAATCAAATGAAATGAATGAAATGATTCACAATACGGTCTCCGAAGTCCCAATCTGAATCAAATGATTTGCGATACAGGTTTCGAAGTCCCGATCAGAATAAATTGATTCGCGAAACACGCTCTGAAGTCCTGATCTGAATAACGATTTGCGACTTCGGAGTGTGGATCACAAATCATTCAATTTGCGAAATGATTCACGATAATTTCAGATCGGACTTTGAAATGCAGATTGCGAATCATTACGGGACCCTGCTCTGAAGTTTCGTTCTACATTAAATGATTCGCTATACACGCTCTGAAGTTCTGATCTGAATCAAATGATTCACAATCCGTGCTCCAAAGTTCCGATCTGAATAATGATTTAATGATTTAACTGATTCCGAGTTTTGAGAAGCTTTGTTTCACCTAACACTCTGTGTACTTTCTAAAATCATTACAAGTGATGCCGAAATTTGAAAATGAATGGCTCTTTTGATCTGGTTTTTGCTAGTGAATTGCTTGAACTGAATGATCGAAGTCACAAGTTTGAATCAGTCGGAGCGGTTCCAATATAAATGACTCACTCACTCGAACTGGTTTGTCTGTTCCTCCGCTTTTCATGTCGTTAGCCATGAAATTCAGTTGCTGACAGTGGTGAAAACAGTTGTCCTGCTTATTATTTTTGTGAAAACCAACTTTTATTTGAAATAGAAAACTTTTTAAAATCATAAATGTCAGTTTTGAAAAAATTGATACGTCCTCGCTCAATAAAAGTATTAATGTCTTTCAAATAAATAAATAAACAGAGCTAAGTTTGAAAAACAATATTGCCAGGCAATTTTTTCATTTTTGATTGCACTTGAAGTCTTTTGTGGTTTGTACCTCTATTATGATGATTAAATTTATATAAATCCGGACATGAAGAGTGAAAATTTGCTGTTTTTTTTTTTAATTAAAAAAAAAAAAAAAAAAAACATGGAACAGGATGCCCAACACTTCCATGATATAATGCATTTCCAAGTGAAACAGAATATGTATGCTTTCATTTTTGTCACCATAATGTATTTTTTGATTATAAAGTTGATTGGAATCCAAAATAAAGAGTATATAAGCTCTTTCTTTAGAGTTAAAATAAGGTACAGACAGGCCAATAACTAGCATTATCGATTTATGTCAAGTCCGCAGGTGCACGAAAACCCCTGTAGATCTTTGACAGAGTCTTAAATTCTTAAAATGGTCTTGCTTGTAGTCTCTCCCTTGAAATTCGATTTAATATTGACTTGAGAAGGCGTTAAGACCATAGAGCCAGACAGCGAAGCAGAATTGTACTATTACCACTGCATTAATAATGTAGGCACAAAGATAAGCACCACTGTGAGCGAAGAGCGAAGATGCTGGAGGGTCAGAATCCCGTTTCCTCCTCATCTTCTCTGGAGCGGCTGTGACCCCCGAGGTCCTCGCAGGCCGCTAGATGCATCTCTCTCCCATCTTTTGAAAAGATTATCAAACTCTTAAGGGCCGCTTACTTTCCCGGGCACTTGGTGAGATCTCATTCCATTTGAGAACAATCCAAAAGGCTTCGAATTGAGAAAGGTTGCCTCAGTTGACTTGCGGTGATGCTTCAAAATGGACATTATTTACTTTATTAATAAATGTTATTGGTTTTATTGTGTGCGGTTCATCAGTCTAACCAATTCCCATTGGATAATATATCCCACCCTACATTTTGTCTGGCTGAATATCCTGTTTCATTCATGAATATGTCATATTGTGGATGTAAAATAGGTTTGGAATGTGTTTGGTTGACTTTAAAAGCAGTGTTTTCTATAAACATTAGGATTTTTATATTTACAGTTTTACATTTTTTTTGTATTATTTTTTTTTTCTGCTCACCAAGCCTGTATTTATTTATGGAAGCCTGTTTCCACCACTGAATAATTTTTCTTTTTTAAAAAAGGTTATTGCGACTTATCTCACAATTCTGACTTTTTTTTTCCTCAGAATTGAGTGATACAAAAGATATAAATTCACAATTCTGAGAAATAAAGTCGCAATTGCATGATATAAATTCGCAATTGCGAGTTATAAAGTCAGAATTCCAAGAATTCTAAGAAATGAAATCAGAATTATGAGATATAAACTCGCAATTCTCTGAACATCAGTCTTTTTTTTTCTCCTTATAACTGGACTTTATAACTCACAATTGCGAGTTTGTATCTCGTAATTTGGAGAAAAAAAAGTCAGAATTGTTAGATAAAAAGTCGTAATTACCTTTTTTATTTTTTATTCAGTGGCAGAAATGGGCTTCCATATTTATTTGATCCAGTGTACAGCAAAAACAGTACAATTTTAAAATATTTTACTATTTAAAATAACTGTTTTCTATTTGAATATATTTTAAAATTTGATTTCAAAACTGAATTTTTAGCATCATTATTCCAGTCACATAATCCTTTATAATAATAGTAGTAGTAGTAGTAATAATAATAATAATTATAATAATAATAATAATAATAGTCTGATTTGATAATACTAGTAATACATTTTTTTTCCTAAACAGCAAATCAGCATATCATGGTTTCTGAAGGATCATGTGTCAATGAAGACTGGAGTAATGATGCTGAAAATTCAGCTTTGATCACAGGAATAAACTACATTTGAAAATATATTCAAATAAAAAGCAGTTATTTTAAACATTTAAATATTACTGCTTTAGCTGTATTTTGGATTAAATAAATGCAGGCTTGGTGAGCAGAAGATATTAAAAAAATATATATATATATATATATATATATATATATATATTAAAAATCTTACTGTTCAAAAACTTTTGACTTGGAGTTTTTCTTTTGTCCCATTTTAATAGTTTTTATTACACTATCTTTTACATTTATTTTTATTTTGGTTTTAACTTAAGGCAGCATTTCTAATTTTCTTTTAGTTTTTTTTTCTATCTGATATTTATATTTTAAACGATTTAATCTTTATTTCAAACAAAAAAAAATGCTTATAATAGTTTTATTTTTTACAGTAGCTAACAATAAAGATAAACTTTTCTGTCCTGCTGACCTGATAAATAAAATTAAGTCCCGCAGCTCATCATTTCTCTCTTAATATTCAGTTTCACGTGTAAATCCATCACGTTATGCAAAATCTATTTGAAGTTTCATGTCGTTTTTATAAATCTACAATTTTTTACACAACAAAGGAAACAAACCACAGATGCCCAAATTAGAATTAAATGTCTTTTGTTATTATAAATTCTTCATTATGCATGAAATTAATGAAAAACAAACAGTTCATATTGTAGGATTAGACTAAAGCCCTGTTTGGATGGGACTAGTTTTCCCTCAGGAGGTCAGGTGCATGTGTGTTTCACAGATTTGTATTTTTGTTTATTTATTTTTTAAAATCCCATCTGAATTTACCATGTCTGTTTTTTTTCACTCAGGCGTCCTCTGAGAAATTGAATCCATCTGGATAGGACGATCTGTGATTATGGTATATTATTTACCCTACTCCTAATTTGTTTTGACCTTTGTTGGAAACTGATGAAGCTACAGTTTTTCTTTATAGATTTAAACCAGCTTTCTTGGCAAATGAGTCAGTGAGGAATGCCTGGTTAATGTAGTAGCACTGTCAGATATGATCTATATAATAAGTCACACAAGTCTTGTTTATTTCAGTGGGCTTTAGGATGCTCACATCAGACTCTTGTGCTTTAAATGGGAGACGCAAATGTCAAAAGAAAAGCCGTACCGTCATTGCAGCGGATGTTGAGCTGGTTTATCTGTTCTGTGAACTCGTTCTCCTCTATCGTCTCTGTTCGTGGCACGGAAAGTGAGAAACGCCTCTTGAAGTTCTTCATCTTATTCATGTCGCTGGACCAGAAGTCCTGTGGAGGATGCAAGAACAGTTTGAGTTAATGTGTTATTTTCGAACATGAGAAGATGACATTTGTTTCGTTGCGCTCTTACATGAAAGCTGTCGTGATATTATTGGGCTTGTGTTTTTTATCTTTTAAAAGAATCTGAGACTGAATGTTTACAACTTTTTAGAGAGATTTGCCTCTGTTTCTGGCATCGATGGCTGCTTTTACACTGTCAGAGCGCCAAGTTTGGTATTTGTTACACACAAAAATTTCAATATAACAAGTCTGTAATTAAAAGTCAGAGATCTCAATATAAACTCAAATGTTTCTTGTTGAATTCCTCCTGCTATCTGCATTCAATTTAAAGCGCTATATTCTTACTTAAGGTCAGCTATTGACTCATTTGGGTCTGTTTTTATCTCCCCAAAGGAGTTTTTGCAGAACAATCTGATTCATTTTGATTCATGGGCTAATAAAAGAGCAACCTCTGAGACAAAAATTATATCTTAGTATTTTTAGGGATTTTGTTAAAGGAGAAGTCCACTTCCAGAACAACAAATAATTTACTCACCCCCTTGTCATCCAAGATGTTCATGTCTTTCTGTCTTCAGTCGTGAAGAAATAGTTTTTTGAGGAAACCATTTCAGGATTTTTCTCCATATAATGGACTTCAATTGTGCGCCAATTTTGAATTTCCGAAATGTAGTTTAAATGCGGCTTCAAAGGGCTCTAAACGATCCCAGCTGAGGAAGAAGGGTCTGTTTACAAACTAAAAGGTACAACGATGTCGGACAATTCTGAAGTTGTAGGAGAAAATAAGATTTTCGCCATTCTCTACCTTTTTTGAGTACACAGACAATGAACTTAGATGTGATTCTTAGTAGTAATTGGAAGTTTGGATCATTTTACCGACTCTGACCTTGGAGTCACATTCAGCAAAATGAACGAATCTTTTTTCTGAGTCATTTCGTTCGTTTTAGCAAAATATAATTAAAATGTTACATGTTACTTCCCTAACACATCTGCTGCTCACACAAACGTTGATTACACTACAAACAATAAAAGATTAATTCATTGTTTACTTGGGTCTTTAGTCTGATTAGCTCATTTCACCTCTTATCTGACAAGTTTTCGGGTTTGAGTCGTTTGTTCATCACGTGACAGCCCCATAAGATGAACGAACGACTCGTAAAAACTCGAAAACTCGAAACAGGTGAACTAATTTCAGTACAGAACCTAATAGGATGTTGCGCACGCGCGGCTGAACGAATCACCCCCCGAGACGATTCGTTCTTCCCGAGTCACATTAAAGATTCGTTCAAAATGAACGAATCGTTCAAGAACGACTCATCGCTAATACGTAGCATCATGGACGCACATCCCAGAGCCTGTGCTACATGAGCTTTTGTGCTTAAAAAGTATACAGATTTTTATTTTTCTGAAAAAAATGACATTGTTTCGCTAGATAAGACCCTTCTTCATCGGCTGGGATCATTTAGAGCCCTTTGAAGCTGCATTTAAACTACATTTTGGAAGTTCAAAATCAGGGCACCAGTGAAGTCCATTATATGGAGAAAAATGCTGAAATGCTTTCCTCAAAAACCATAATTTCTTTACAACTGAAGACAGAAAGACATGAACATCTTGGATGACAAGGGGGTGAGTACATTATTTGTAAATTGTTGTTCTGAAAGTGAACTTCTCCTTTAATAATGATAATTAAACAATATTTTGTTGAGTGTGTTTTGTGCTGGAACTTTGGATGGTTTATGCTTGTCATAAAGGTCAAGATTTATACATCATCTGAAAGCTGATAAATAAGCTTTCCATTGATGTATGGTTTGTTAGGATAGGTAAATATTTGGCTGAGATACAACTATTTGAAAATCTGGAATCTGAGGGTGCAAAAAAATCTAAATATTAAGAAAATCACCTTTAAAGTTGTCCAAATGAAGTTCTTAGCAATGTATATTACTAATCAAAAATTAACCTTTGATATATTCACGGTAGGAAATTTACAAAATATCTTCATGAAACATGATCTTTACTCAATGATTTTTGGCATCAAAGAAATATTGACAGTGTATTTTTGGCTATTGCTATAAATAAACCCGTGCTACTTATGACTGGTTTTGTGGTCCAGGGTCACATATGACAGTAAAATCACCAGTAGGTTGCGTCAAGTCCCTGTATTAATGAGTAGTTCATTAATTCATAAGTGATTCATTCATTCAAACGATTCATTCAAAACGTCTGGTTCATTTAGAAAGGAAACAATTAACTGTTTTTATGAATGGATCTTTGAATCACTGATTCAAATGATTCATTTAAAAAAATCATTCACGGAGAAATGTTCTGATCAAACTTTGAAACTATTTTCAGTGCTCACACACTGATAATCAGAAAAAAGACTCTTGCTTGTGTGAAATTGCTAAACTAAATCATATCTTATAAAAAACAAAGGATATTTTTTGCTTGTACAACTTAGGCTATACTGGCATTTTAACTATATTCTAATAGGCTTCATTATGCATTTGAACATGTGCTTGTTCATTTGTTTACTGCAAAGCGAGTGACATACTCAATCATGGCAGCTTGCACATCATTAAAACAACAATTATGATGTTATCATAGACGATAAAAATCACACACCCCTACTGTATGCCCAACATCAGTGATTTCTAATGAGTTAGAGAGGGTAAAAATAAAGATAATTTACTGTAATACTCTTCAAAAGTGTACTTTTTTCCCTTATAAGTGATAAAGTGGTTGCTGTATGCATATGGACTAACACTCCGTTTAAAGAGAGCGATTTCTAATGATATTAAATTTCTCCACAGCTGAAGTTCAGCTCCGTCTCACTGGAGCTTATCAAAATCTCTCGTACTCTCTTCCGTTACCAGGCAGAGTGGTTGCTAAGGCTTCCAGTGCTGTGCGTTTAATTCCGGGTGTGAGATCTTGCTGTGTGCTTTACTAATTATTTTGAAAGTGGGAGACTAGCCAATACTCCCATTGCCAATTAGCGTCAGCTACCCCTAAAATAACTCTGTCTCAGAGCGCCATTGTTTCTCAAATGACTCTGAAACAAAAAATAATAAAATAAATATTAATTGTGCTAAAAAAGTTCCCTTGTCAGTTGTGGTGGTGGTAGTTTTTTCCCCCCTTCTTCTCAAACTTGTTTTCTGCCTCGCGTTCTCTCCCTTTGATTATAGTGGTTGTTTTTGCTAAGGATAATGATTTAGTCTTCCTGTCTTTGAAACATGACTCTCATAAGACAATGATTGCTCCATGCGGTCCCATCATAGGGCTGATGAAACGCAGACCAGCATCTGCCTGAATAATGTCATCTATATCGGATTTATGGGATGTTACTGGTTCCAGCATTGAAAACGTTTAGCGCAATCTTTTGTTTTGGTCGTGACCCTGTTTTTGGGGATTTGAATGCATTTTTTATATTTTTAATTTAATATAAATCAAATCTCATTATATATATATATAATAAATTATATTTACACATAATTAATTATACAGTGTCTTGCAAAAGTATTCATACCCCTTCATTTTTTTTCCACATTTTATGTTGCTGCCTTATTATACGTATGCAATGCTATTTTAGAAATGTATTTTTAATAAATGTGCAAATTTGTCACAAATCAAGGGGTAGGAATACTTTCGCAAGGCAATAATTAATTATATATGTATATATATTTTTGTAATGCGATCTGGGAAAACCCGTCAGATGCTGTGCTGGGACGTTTTCAGGAAATTCGAAAAATTGGTTGAATGTCAATTTTTTGTCAAAATTAGGTTTTCATTAAATTATTGTTGTATAACATCTCCGATGTCTATCATCTCTGAAAATATCTTGTCAAAATTCACTCGTTTAGTGCAGAAAATAGCAATTTATTGCATTTTCCTAAAAATTTCATTCCCGAAAATCAGCTAACTTAAGATAGCCATAACTTTTATGTTCAAGCTATGAAAAAAACAAAACAGTTTTGGACCTAGCGTTCATATGGTATCAAAACCTAAAAAAGGTACAATTTCACTATGTGTGAAACACATCTATACACCATATATATATACACCATATGTATATATATCTGTATGTATATATGTGTATGTGTGTGTGTATGTATATATATATATATATATATATATATATGTGTATATATATATATATATATATATATATATAAACCAGATGATTTAATGTGTTTATATTTATTTACTGTATTTATGGATTTAAATTTGGTTTGTGATTTAAATATGGATTTTAATATGGTTGTTAAAGGGGAAAAAAATGAATGCCATGACACTAACTACCACATTACTGTGCTAACCAACAAATAAAATAAAAAAAAAACCTCTTTTTATAAAAAAAAAATCAAGCTAGTGTCACTGAGATGAGTCTAAAACTGTCAGATACAAAGGGCAGAATATGAACATGATTTTTAAAGTATCTTACAGTTTCCTCACATTAATCACACACAGTGGAAATATTTTATTGATATTCTCTCCTGCTTCCGTATTCACTCTGATTGAATCCAAAATCTCATCCAAGTGTAATTACGTCCCGAACTCCAGGGACCCTCCAAAGATGTGAGGGTGTCATAAGCAGATGTTAACCGAATCATCCAGAGAGGTGACCTTATATTCTCTGTCACACTTCCTGTGGTGGCTGGTTTTTCCGTCTGTAATTTATTCTAATTCTTATTCCGAAGGAGAATTTGGTCTCTCTAATGCTGTTGCTGATAAAACCGAGTTTGCGTTTGTCTGACTTTACTAATGTGCTGCCAACTTACAGACTCCCAAAGATGCCTCATGTACTTCAACTAATTCACAGCCTTCTCGTCTCATCTGACCGACCCCGTCCATCAACCTCCGCCTCGCTGCCTTTTGCATTTGGTACGTGCCTCGGTTCCGTGGGGATCGCGGTGACTCAAAATAGAGCCACCTATCCTCCGCCGTGATGCGATCTCCTCCAGACGCGTCTGAAGAAGCTGAAGGAATTCTCAGCGTGACTCATTCGGCGCTCTGTACTCACTACGCTCCGCGGGGACGTGACTTCTCTTTGGCAGGGAATCTATTAATAAGGTGTTTTTTTGGTTCGGTTGGTGGGCTGGTGGCATATGGAGGACTGTGTGTTCCTGGAGTGGGCCGTAGAGCCCAGAGGAGTTGAAAAGACTTGCACATGCTGAAGTCATTGAAGAATAAGTGATGATGGAGAGCCGGTCATCTTGTGTGTTCTGATAATCGTGCAGTAGGTTTTGCTGAATATATTTAAAACGATGGTGTCAGCTTACTGTAGATCTGGAAGGCCAGATTAATAACAATTCTTGCATTACTATTACTTTTGTTACTTGTACTTAGGGTAAGTTATTTGCACAAACCCATAACTTAAATGAACTATCTTGCACTTTACTCTGGCCCTAAATAATGAGAAAAACATCAAAAAAATAAAAAAAGAGTGAATAAAATGAAAATGAGAGGTGGTGGAGTTGCTAGGCTGCTTTGAGTGTTGTCTAGAATGTTGCTATGGAGTTTCTAGGGTGTTTTGAATGTTGTTTAGAATGTTGCTATGCAGTTGCTGGGGTGTTCTGAGTCTGGAATATTGCTATGCAGTTGCTAGGCTGTTTTGAGTTCTTTTTAGAATGTTGCTATGGAGTTTCTAGGGTGTTTTAAATGTTGTTTAGAATGTTGCTATGCAGTTGCTGGGGTGTTCGGAGTCTGGAATTTTGCAATGCAGTTGCTAGGATCTTCTGATTGTTGTTTAGCATGTTGCTATGGTTGCTAGGGTGCTTTGAGTCTGGAATGTTGCTATACAGTTGCTAGGCTGTTTTGAGTATTGCTTAGAATGTTGCTATGGAGTTTCTAGGGTGTTTTTAATGTTGTTTAGACTGTTGCTAGGTTGTTTTGAGTCTGAAATGCTTCTGTGCAGTTGCTAGGATCTTCTGATTGTTGTTTAGCATGTTGCTATGTGGTTTCTAGGGTGCTGTGAGTCTGGAATGTTGCTATGCAGCTGCCATGCTGTTTTGAGTGCTTTTTAGAATGTTGCTACGGAGTTTCTAGGGTGTTTTAAATGTTGTTTTGAATGTTGCTAGGCTAGGCTAGAGTTTGGAATGATACTATGCAGTTGCTAGGATATAATGGGTCTTGTTTAGAATGTTGCTATGTTGTTGCTAGGGTGCTTTGAGTCTGGAATGTTGCTTTGTTTGAGTCTTGTTTAGCATGTTGCCGGGGTGTGCTGAGTCTGGAATTTTGCAATGCAGTTTCTAGGATCTGTTGATTGTTTAGCATGTTGCTATGTGGTTGCTAGGGTGCTTTGAGTCTGGAATGTTGCTGTACAGTTGCTAGGCTGTTTTGAGTGTTGTTCAGAATGTTGCTGCTGTATGTTGTTGCTAGGGTGCTCTGAGTCTGGAATGTTGCTGTGCAGCTGCTAGGCTGTTTTGAGTTCTTTTTAGAATGTTGCTATGGAGTTTCTAGGGTGTTTTAAATGTTGTTTTGAATGTTGCTAGGCTGCTTTGAGTTTGGTATCTTTTATTCTTGTTTAGAATGTTGTTGTGTGGTTGCTAGGGTGCTCTGAGTCTGGAATGTTGCTATGCAGTTGCTAGGGTGTTCTGAATGTTGTTTAGATTGTTGCTACGTGGTTGCTAGAATGTGCTTAGTGGTTTCCAAGTGATGGTATTAACCACATTCAAGTTTAATAGCTAGTTTTAGATGCAGTGCTGGTCTGTTACTGGCACTAGCTGGTTAAATTGGTTGTTGCTACATGTAAACCAGCATGATCGGCCAGAACTAGCATGATTTGGTACGCAATACATTTTGTAGTGGTAAACAGCAGTAATGCTGGTTACCATTTAATAGCTTCTGCAGCAGAACTCAAGACAGCTGATGGTTTTCATGTTCATGTAATCATCTGTAACTGCATGCATTAATATTTCATCTGGATGTCATATAAACCAGCAGATTATGATTGCTGGGCTCAAATTGCTCATAATCCGCTAGAGTAAGAGTCAATCAGCTCTTTTGTTCTGTGACTAGAGCTCTTAATGGCTGATATGAATGTCGGCTTAATACCATCAGCAGAATTAAAACACAATTAACATGATTTGTCCATTTACATTTTCACCAGACTCATTTCACTGAAGTCAGACCAGCAGTATAGAAATGTGAGGTAAATGTTTCCAAAAGATCCAGTTATAATCCATTTTATTTTATGTTATTTTATTTTATTTTATTTTATTTTATGAAAGATGGTGTGTATATTTAGAATATTTAATAATAATATGATATTTATTATAGTATAGTATATAGTATACAGTATACGTTTCACATAGATGTGTGCGATATTTATTGTCTACAAAAATAACATAATTGATGTTTTAACAATGTAAAATGTTGAGATATACAATGTAAAAAATTAAAATATAATTTTTGGTCAATATTGCACACCCTAGTTTTATTATACATAATTTAAATGTTCTTCTCTTTACCTTTGTGTTAATATTGATCTTTAGATGCCTTATTAAATCCTTGGAGCAAGGAGTACTTTTCTCATAAAGTTTGATGTTTTCTCTAATTATCGATTCTGCATGTGTATGTGACCTTAAGGCCTCTGGTGAATCAAATTAGTAAATTCCATGTGCACCCTTCAGTTTTTACCCACACTATTATTAATGAAAGTAGTATAAATTCATTCATTATTATAATATTGGCTTCAGAAGGGCATGTTGTGCATACAGCTTTGCAGTCTTCACGGGTGACGGTTTGTCTAATCTGACCCTCGAGTTAAAATGATAATGACACGCGTATCACAGAATCACACTTTATTGTCTTTATAATTGCACTGTTCCTCTCCCTCCAGTTGTTTAGATTCTCAATACGTAATTTTGCCAGTGTCGTGTCGATCTCTGCTTACGTTCCCAGAACAAGTCAATAGGTAGCGGTGGACTCAATTTAGCTCTGCACTGTTAGCAAAACAGAACACTGCAGTCTGATACGTATTGACCTCTGAATGAGTCTGTGGATGAACCAGTGAGGCACAGCTGTGCTGCCAAACCTCCACCGAAAAGCCCCTGCTGTCCTTGACTACCCCTCTCCGTCTCCCGGCAGACGCCAAGATCAAAGATCGCATTAACATTGGTGAGATGTGCAAAGGCACTGAATGTTTAACCTTTCTCTCTGTGTGCACTTGTTGTTTTCCACAAAACAAGCCACAAAAGGCAGATAAAAGTAGACTTTTACATTTCCTGAAGAAAAGTCAGCACTATGTATGGTTTGATATGTACTGAGTGATGAGTATTGTATCTGAAAACATTCAAAGGCATTCACTGTGTGAATCTAGTTATTGAGCGAGTTACATTTTAGACACAACATTATCTGTTTTCGGATCAGAACGTTTGTGCGTCTCATGGCAGTACTGCAGTATTTCCAGTGAATCTGTTTTTGAGCAAATCATTTGAGTCAATGATTCAGTAATCAATTCATAAAGACAGTCATATGCTTTGTTTCTAAATGAATCAGCCATTTTGAACTTATCATTTAAAGTATTCTATGAATCACTCATAAATGACTTATTAAGGGACCTACTGATGGTGTCATATTTATTTATCCATGCCTAAACCAGTCAAGGTACCAGCATAAAAACACACTAAGCAAAATATTATTTAATTATCATTTATCCAAAGAATCATAAATACACACTCTACCACCGTGATATTATAGTGAAGTGTTAACCCTCTGGGGTCGACAAACGCACCGGCACATTTTGTGGCATTTTTTCCTGATAACCCCTAAAGGAACTTAAATAACTCCATCATCTTTTGATCATACAGAAAAGAGAAATACATTATTTGTATCTGTAAATGGTCTACTTTTACTTCTATACATTCATAATAACAACAAAATTTTGTGCTTTTGTAAAATATGGAAGACACTGCCGCACCCTGTGCCTTTCTGCTGCCTCAGCATGTATATTCAAGCTGCTCACGTATTATTGTAGCCCTGAATATTTAGTGCTGAATACAGTATTGTTATACTTTAGCCATTTAACATGTTTTTAAGATACTGCAAAATAAAAAATAAAAAACAAATGTCAGGGCATGTCAAAACTTCTACAGGACCCCAAAAAGCTAAACTTCAGCTTGCTTGTTTGTTGGTGCGTTCAGATCGTTATTGACACTTCCGCAATGAAGTGTGCGTACATGGTTGCCAGATTGCAAAAAATTAAGCAAAATACCCGGCAGGAAATCTTTTTAACAAGCCTGATCTCATGACGAAAAACAGCAAGAAGCGAAAACATGTGTTTCGTGACATATTCAATGTGAAATGTCCACTGAGTGGCGCTAAAAGAGGGTTCATTTTTTTTTTCCCTGGAACAGATGAACATACATACAGTACGGTACGTTTTATGTGACGTTGGTTTTGTATGCGTCACCGCAGTTCTGACTTTAAATGTGGCGCTGTAACGGTACTGCTTTGTGATGTTTTAAAAAGAACGCACCATTGCACTACACCTAAACCTACCCGATAGTTTGAACAAAAGTGAATTTTAGCTTGTTTTTCAATTTCTCATCTCTAAAGGAGAAGTACACTTCAAGAACAACAATTTACAGATAATGTACTCACCCCCTTGTCATCCAAGATGTTCATGTCTTTCTTCAGTCATAAAGAAATTATGTTTTTTGAGGAAAACATTTCAGCATTTTTCTCCATATAATGGACTGCTATGGTGCCCCGAGTTTGAACTTCCGGTTCATGACAGTTAGGGTATGTCGAAAAATTCCCATCTCATGTTCTCCCTCAACTTCAAAATCATCCTATATCGCTGTTTTACCTTTTTTGTTAAGGGTGCTTGATGATCTTTGCATGTTCACTTTGCATAGACTGGGTCGGAACGTCTGCAGCGATGTAGGATGATTTTGAAATGATTTTGAAGTTGAGGGAGAAAATACGATCAGAATTTTTCGACATATCCTAACTGTCTTGAGCCAGAATACACAGAGTTCAGGCAGAGTAAGACAAGATGAGCGTTTGAGATTAAAAAGTATTTAAATTGTATTTTTTTAATGAAAATAACTGATCGTTTCACTAGATAAGACCCTTCTTCCTCGGCTGGGATCGTTTACAACTGCATTTGGGATCATTTGAAGCTGCTTTTAAACTGCATTTTGGAAGTTCAAACTCGGGACACCATATCAGTCCATTATATGGAGAAAAATCCTGAAATGTTTTCCTCAAAAAGCACAATTTCTTTACGACTGAAGAAAGAAAGACATGAACATCTTGGATGACAAGGGGGTGAGTACATTATCTCTAAATTGTAGTTTTGGAAGTGGACTTCTCCTTTAAGCTCTTTCATCATAAGTCATGTTTATTACAAGATTCATACCCAAGGATTCCACATCCAAGTCCAATTCCTATCCTAACAAATTATTTAGCTTTTAGATGATGTATAAATTTCAATTTCCAAAAAGCTCACCCTTATGACTGATTTTGTGGTCCAGGATCACATATGTCCCCTTTAAGGCTCTGTAAAATTCTGGTCTTTGGATTTTTTTTTTAACCATCTGTCCGTCAAAGTTTAATATCGAGGCTTGAGCAACAGTAATAAATTTCCCTTTATAAAACAGTGCACAAAAAAGCCACTTTGATTAGATCTACCTTTTTCTCTCCTCTTTCACTCTTTCGTTCCAAAGCGGCATAATTGTTCATTGCCAGGAATGCATTCCAAATCAGGATGCGCCCCATTTGTCTTCTTTACAGACTACAGATCTGGCTTTGCACGGACCAGAGAGCACACACTGGCACATTGTGCGGCCGGCCAAAAGGCAAATATCCATGCAGGTCTCACTCACAGAGCAAAAAAGTGCAACCAGAACCCCCGCGTGGCAAAAAACAAACCCTAATTTGGTTTTTCACAGACTCCGTAGACTGGACACTCGGCAGGGTTCGGCCGTTTTGATTGGGAACACGACTTCCCACATGAAAAGATGTGAGAAAATAATGAGAAGATTCTGATTTCTCTGACAGAGTTTGGCCGCCCCGTTCTGGCTCGCCATCATCAAATGGCATCTGCTCTCATTCTCGTGCCAGATCAACTTGGCCCTCGGCTCTGAGCGGGAAAACCCATCATTTGGCAGCGGGACGCCCTTGATGGTGCAACACTGATGTCTCAAGCTGCTTTCTCTGCGGTTGCGTGTCAGAATAATTCGCCTTTTCTGCATTCGTGAGAAAACATAAAGGCGTTTTTTTTTGACTCATCTGCCTATTAGATTCTCACTCATGGCCGCGAGTGACAGCCGGATGGCGTTTGATTCGGGGATTGACCCCTTTTTGTCTCCCCTAAGGATCATCCCGCCGCAAGGTCATCGTCATGTGGTTATTGTTCAAAGAACAGAACTCAAAGTCTGGTTATCGAATGTGTTACGAAACTTTTCAAGCGTTCGCACGCCCCGCAGAGATTGTTTGCGACATTAAAAACAATGGTTTTCTCTCCCATCTGGCTTTGCTGCTGCAATTACAGTACTGGCATTGCCGCGCAGATGTCCGTCCACCAAGTCCATTTATTGAACAATGAGAAAACAACATGACATTTGCCTCTGGCGAACACGGCTAAGCCCTCCAGCGGAGCGGCGTCAGGGCATTGTGGAGGCTGAGTACTGACGTACAGAGAGGGAAATCATTTCACCTACACTTTAATTGATGCTTAGGCACCCGTGGGTTGGGTTCATTCAATACGGCGGCTGATCAAATGCTAGTTTTTGTCCAGGGAGAAAGAGCACGCAGAGACGGCTGCGAGGAGACCTCGCTGGTGCCGAACAGTGTTGTGATTTGATTTGAAGGTGAAAAAGAATATCCTTGTCTCATGCACAAAGAAATTACAGCTTGTTGCGTATAATTGTACAGAGGAAATGTCACCTGTAATCAGCAGTGGTTTTTGCCATTTTCAGCTTTTGGTGAAATACCAGGGTATTGATTTGAAAAATGATGTGTATATATATATTAGGAAATGTATATTAGGATATTTCCTTCTCCTCTGTTTCCTTCTTATTATTTGACTTTGGCTTGTTCACTGGGTGGTTTGTAATGCACCTTCTCATGTATATAGAGAAACTTTGTTTCTCTCTGTCAAAATATTGAATATTTTAATGTGTTTTCCTTTGATGTCTTTATCTGGTTTCTGTTTGTTATAATTTTTGCTCCTTTTTTCAAACATTTATTTTGTGTTCATTCTGGTAGTTGTGTATTACATTGTTGCATGTTCCCTGTCTTTTTTCAGATAGATAGATAGATAGATAGATAACTATTTTGTAACAATAATAATTTAAAAAAAAGTAATAAAATAAACTATTATATAATATAATGTTACGATTTCTAAATTCACTTATAAATAAACACATTTATTTAAAAATAATATAAATACTTAAATATTTAAAATATTCATTCATTCATTCATTCATTCATTCATTTCTTCATTTATTTTATAGTATTAAATTGTAATATCAAGTATTTATTGGTTAACAGCCATAATATTACATTATTTATTTATTTAGAACAAAATAGTATTTAATTTTAATACTGAGGATTTATTGGTTAACAGCAATATTGGTTTGTATGTGTATTTATTTATTGATTATTTATTTTGTGCAAAATAGCTTTAAATTTTAATATCAAGGATTTATTGGTTAACAGCCATAATATCACAATATTTATTTATTTATTTATTTAGCACAAAATAGTATTGAATTTTAATATCCAGGATTTAGTGGTTAACAGACATATTATTTATTTATGTTTATTTTATTTTATTTTTTTGCGCAAAATAGTGTTGAATTTTTAATATCAAGGATTTGGTGATACATAGTAGTATTTTATTTATTTATTTACTTATTTATTTAAGTAAATTTTTAATATCAAGGATTTATTGGTTAACAGCCATAATATTGCAATTTTTATTTATTGATTTATTTATTTAAAACAAAATAATATGGAATTTTAATATCAGGGATTTATTGGTTAAATATTTATTTATTTATTTAGCGCAAAATAGTATGGAATTTTAATATCAAGAATTTATTGGTTAACAGCTATAATATCGCAATAGTTATTTATTTATTTATTTATTTAAAACAAAATAACATGGAATTTTAGTATCAGGGATTTATTGGTTAAATATTTATTTAGCGCAAAATAGTATGGAATTTTAATATCAAGAATTTATTGGTTAACAGCTATAATATCGCAATATTTATTTATTTATTTATTTATTTATTTAAAACATAATAATGTGGAATTTTAATATCAAGGACTTATTGGTTAACAGCCATAACATCGCAATATTTAACTTTATCATTGTCAGCCAGCATTTTAAAATATCAGTAATTCAGTTTTTTTGTTTGTTTGTTTGTTTGTTTTTTTAAAGATTACATTCGATGATGAATTGTGCACTATAAAACCAGGAATTTTTTAAGAAAGTAGGATAATTTTTGACGTCACTTGGGATCAATTTCACATTCAAAAGACAAAACGATATGATTCATTCGTTTGAAATATTTAGTTTAAGATTTGCACTGAACATCACAGCTTTTCCAGAAAACAACTCATCCAGAAACAGTCATCATATTTTGTATGAAACCCTTGACTCTGTCAATACGCGTCTGTAAAATGATGACCTAGATCCTGTCAGACGCCCAGGGGATCGACTGACTCATTCATCTGGAAGTGCACTCCTGTAATGTCGTCTCAGGAGGAATAAAGGTACGAGTCCAGTAAAAGTAAAAATCCAGGAATCCGGTGTTCATCGAGTCCAGAGCCGCTTGCGTCGGTTTTTATATGTTGCAACGACTTGTTGAGACATTGGTGTTAAAAATCGTAAAACCATTCGGGCCTGAAATTGCGGGGCTGTTTTTAAGGCTGATAATGAAAAGCAACAGATGATGACACGTTTTACCTCCAGAATGGCCAATATTCTGTGCAAAATGAGTGAGAACAATAGCGGTTTGGAGCAGACGTGTAATTTAGCCTTGCTGTTTTTTGAGTTAAATCAGTAAAGGGAGGAATGACTAACTAAGGATGGTGTCTTGGGGAAACACAGATCGCTCTCTTTTTTCCTTATTGCGCTGTTTTGGTGGAAGTCGTGAGGACACGGTGGAAGTGGAATAAACAGGAGCGGTCGGGGGTCGAGACAGATTAATGAGGAGAAGTGTCCCCTTCGCCTGCCCCTTCGACACACTGCTCCAAGAAATAAAGGGGTGTTTTACTTTTGTTCTGGCGTTGTAATGAATCATGATCTCTCACAGAGCTGGAGATAGTTTCTCTGTATTAAAAAACAATAATGTCTCAGTCTCAGTGGCCTCGTGGGTAGAAATATGAGTGTGGAAATGGCCTGAGGAGAATTTGATTGTCCGCAGGTGACTCCTTCAGACATAATTTTCTCAGATAAGTATATTTGTCATAGTTCTTTTTCTTAAAATTAACGTAGACACGAATGTTTCAATAGCTGATGTATATTAAGAGTAGAGAAGTGCAAAATGAATGTGGATGGCAGATCAGATTGTTTAGTCTTAGGGGAACTTGACTTTAGATTGCAGACCTGTCAAATGTGAGATATTAAAGATGTTATTGAGAAATCTTTATGAAGGGGAGATATGAGACCGTTGTTGACAGAGTATAAAGCAATAAGCTTTTATTTATTTATTTTTAGAGTCTATTTTTTTTTTTTTTTTTTTTTAGTTTTTTGAATTTGAGAAGTATTTGCTTTTATACCTCCAATTTTAAATTTTATTTTTATTTTATTTTATTTTATTTTATATTTTGAAAGGAATCAAGCTTTGATATTGAACATTCTATTTATTTAATATTTTATTATATTTTATTTTACTTTAGATTTTCTTTTATTATTTTATTTTGAAAATTTTAAGAAGTATTTGCTTTGATATTTAACCTTTTATTTTATTTTATTTTATTTTATTATTTATAGTCTATTTTATGTTTAAGAAATATTTGCTTTCTTGTTAAACCTCCTATTATTTTATATTTAATTAAATTGTATTTTTTATTTAATTTAATTTTATTTAATTTATTGTTTTTATTATTTTATTTGATTTTGTAAAAGAAAAGGAAATTGAAAGCCTATTTATTTTATACTTATATTTTACTTTGAAGAATTTAAGATGTATTTGCTTTCATATTGAACTTCCTATTTTGTTTTATTATTATATGTTATTTTAGCATTTTTGGAAGGAATCAAGCTTTGTTGAACCTCCTATTTAATTATTTTATTTTTTTTTATTTTATTTTATTTTACGTTATTTTTTTAATGTTTGATTATTTTCTTCATTTATTTTTTGGAAGGAATCAAGCTTTGATATTGAACCTCCTATATATTTTATATTTTATTTTATTTTATTTGAAAGAGTTTAATAAGCATTTGCTTTTAATGTTAAACCTCCTATTATTTTATTTTAATTTATTTTTAATTTATTTTATTTGTATTTGGAAAAATTTAATGAGTACTTGCTTTCATGTTAAACCTCCTATTATTTTATTTTATTTTTATTTGGAAGAATTTAATAAGTACTTGCTTTCATGTTAAACATCCTATTATTTTATTTTATTTTATTTATTTATTTTTTTTTAATTTTTTTGAAGGAATCAAGCTTTGATATTGAACCTCCTATTTTATTTATAATAATTTAGTAAGTATCCCATTTTATATTTTAATTGTATTTTAATTTATTCTATAAAGATAAGAAATACTTTTATTCACATCGAGCCTGATGTTGCTATCTTGAATAAGCAAGTGAGATATTGAAAAGATGTCATTTGTGATTTGTCTTTCCCATGGGGAATTCCAAAGATAATTTTCCCATCTGTGCATCATATTCGGTAAATTTACAACTGATGCATTTGTCGCCAGGTCCTATCTAATCTAACGTATTAAATTAGCCAACCTGTCCATCAGAAGATTCATGTCCATCATCTAAAGATGGTTTGCCTCTGCAATAACGCTTTAATGACTGCATTAAGAGGTAACCCAGATTTTCAATTGTGACTCAAACCCAAAGCACATAAAGACAGGCCGGGCTCAGTCCTGCGGTCAGATTAGTTTACGCCTCAGTGACAGGAGCGCTCGTTCAGATGCACAGTCCAGTGCCGTTTTACAACTTGCAATATGCCAGCACAACGTTGCCCTTGTTTTTCAGGATGACATCGCTACAAGCATTTACACTGGATTCCTCCTGGAAAAAATCCTTCTATCCGACAAAGCCTGTTCTTTTAGGAAGACAAAAAGAACAGAGAAACACTGACTTGTTTGTTTAACTACTGTGTTGTCACTTCTCAGGGCTACAGAGTGCAAATAAAATATTTACAAATTTAAAATCCGAATTTGCTACGGACAGGAAAGTTTACTTTGATTCTCAAACAAATGACTCTTATGAACTGATTCTTTTTAATGAAACATTGTCAGACTTCAGACAAGTATATTGGTTTGAACTGGTCTGTATGATGTGATCTGATCTGAAAGTCATTTTTGATCTTGTCTGTTTTGATTTGATTTGTTTTGCAAGTTAAATTACCAGCTGGTTGTTCAAAAGTAAATGTGTAGTTAAAGATACACATTCACAACAGAGATTCGTATCGCGGTTTTAAAAAGTCAAATAAAATATATAAATAGTAGTAGTTATTGTTTAGTATGTTTTTTTCCCCTCTCATTGCCAGCACTTTACAACAAAAAAATACAGTAGCAACATTTTTTTCTTTTTTCAGATTGAACTGAAATTTACAGCGGAATCAAGCTTTAATATTGAACCTCGTATTTTATTTTATTTTATTTTATTTTATTTTGAATAATGTAAAAAGTATTTGCTTTCATGTTAAACCTCCTTATTTTTTGTACTTATTGTTTTATTTATTTAGAATAATGTAAAAAAAAAAAGGTATTTGCTTTTATTTTAATGTCCTATTTTTCCCTCTTTTTTGGGGGGAAAATTGTAATTAATATGCTAATGTATTATTATTTTTGGAAGGAATCAATCTTTAATATTGAACCTCATATTTATTTATTTAATTAATTTTATTCTATTTTATTTTATTTATAGAATAATGTAAGAAGTATTTTTATTCATATTAAATGTCTTATTTTATTTTTTGGGAAAAAAAGAATACAATTTTGCTTTCATGTTAAACCTCCTTATTTTTATACTTTATTTTAATTTATAGTTTTATATTATTGTATTTAAAATAATGTAAAAAAGTATTTGCCTTTATTTTAATGTCCTATTTTATTTATTAATTTTATTTAATTTTATGTAGAGTAATGTTTAAAGTATTTGCTTTCATTTTAACAGAAGAATTTGAGAAGTATTTGCTGTCATAGTAAACCTCCTATTTTATTTTATTTTATTTTATGTTATTGGAAGGAATAAATCTTTGATATTGAATGTCCATTTTATTTTATTTCATTTTATTATTTCAGAAAGGAGTTAAACCTTTTATTTTATATCATTTTAATTTGAGTTATCAGTTTAATTTAATTTAATTTTATTTTATTTTATTTTACTGAACATTTTTTTTTTTCAGATTGATCTTAAATTTAAAGTAAGAATTTAAAAAATGTAAAAAACATAAATTAATATAATATTAATTTAATAGCACAAGATGTAACAAAACCCTAATGAACATAACTGGTCAGAAAAAGCTAAGAAACATTAAAAAAACAAACAAACAAACAAAATAAAACATTAAATGTCAGCTGTTATACTGTGAATGTCAATTTAAATTTTTTCCCAACACAATACACTTTATACAAAGGCAAGACCTTGCTTCTGAACAACCATCACTATTGAGAGATTCTGTTATTTGGCAACCTAAATTCATTTGATTCGTAAGCGTTCCAATTTGAGCGCCAGCGGCATTCTAGTCATTTTATTATCTGCAGTCAACGCTTGATTGAATGCGCTGTAACTGACCTCGTACGGCGGCCCGTCCGGCCCCGGCGGTGGCAAAATTGAGACGTCCCCCTTAAGACGGATGGCGATACCTCACACGCGTATCGCCCCGATACAATATTCCTGCCTGTCAAGCTGAAAATCGCACGACTAAACTAAGACAAATGGCTTCCACGGACACGAAGACAGCTTAATATGCAGCAAAGCTGAAAATGACATGACAGGAAGGGCCATTTGTCATTGCCTTTGGCTTCGCGGCATGTGTGGACATAGATAAAGATGCATATTACTTGGACCGCCACATTAGACCGTCTTTTTCGGAAAGGAGCGAGCTGTGAATGATGCATTAGTAATGTTGTTAGCGCCGGTGTCACATAATTTGCTCGTGCGCTTTTCATTACACAAGTAAACAGTTGACGGGACTCCAAAATGCACATAAATCTGGAGGAGGGAGTGATTATATATTTTTAGAAAGCCTACCGGCAGTAAATGCCTGCCGATCCCCGTCCCATTTAGACGACGCAATAAAGACGACCTTTTGTTTTCACTGTACGCTTCGCTACGACCGGTGCCAGAGATGTCTCGTTGCACTACAAGAAGCTCTTTCTTTCTTTATGTAGATGCACAAATCAAAAAAATGGTCGGGCGTCAAGTTAAAACAATGGCTGTAGTGTTCCTCTTATTTAAAAAAGACATAACAAAACACAACCGCCAACTATCTATGCTTAATAGTCGTGCTAGTGTTCGTTCAGCTGGCTCACAATTACGTGAAAAGAAACTAAGCCTGGTGAGAAGGAACAAACTGTGATTTTTATCGAGACTACATGGTCATTTTGTTGCTCTTTAGAAGCGTTGGGTTTGTTCCCTCCCGCTGTGACGATTGCTAGCAGCCTCTAGCTGTTATCAAAATCTTTGACGATCCATAAAAACAGCATTTTGCTTTTGTTCCATATCATAAAGGCAACGTGTTGCCCTTTTAATGAGTCAAATCTGGATTAGCTTGAAATGTTGAGCAATGTTGTGGTGAAGGCCGTGCTTTATTTACTGCAAACAGCAGGCTAGCTACTGTAAACATTTCTGGGAACCAGCCCGGATGAAGCACAGATGAGCGTTAGTATTTGTTAAGCTTTCTCTCTTCTCTTTCTGATTGCTTCATGCTCAGTGGTTGCTCTTTAATAGCTCAGGAGACTTAATAGGGCTTTGGGTGAGGTTTATGCATCTGTGTTTCTCCTCAAATTTCTTAGACATGTTTTAATGGCAATACATTGTCTTTTTTAAAAGTCTAAAGCTATAAAATATATAATATATGTGGTTATTCTGAAACTAGATGTGTTACTGTATATTTGTATAGTTTATATTATATGATTGTTATATAATGGTATAAAATTATATTTTATTACATTTGTGGATGAAGATCATTTTATCTTTGAAGATTTTAATGAGAGTTTACAGAGTTTATATTGAGGTCATTGACTTAATTTCAGACTTTTGAAACTGGGAGGCGTGTGATTTCTATATTATTTTTTATTATATTATATAACTATATATATTATATTATATTATATTATATTTGTGGATTAAGATCGTTTTATTTTGGAGGACTTTAATACTGAGATCACTGACTTTCGAAACTGAGACATGTGATTACTGTATATTATTATCCAATTATTATATCTGATATTATATATATATATATATATTTATATTTATATAATATATATATATATATATATATATATATTGTGTGTGTGTGTGTATATATATATATATAATTTTTTTTTTTGTAATAAAAAGTAGGCATATGTAATAGCAGTCTGACTACTTGATTGTAATAATTATCCGATTACTCAATTAATTGTGAAAATAATCGACTGATAACTCGATTATCAAAATAATCACCAAAAGCGCTAATATATATATATATATATATATATATATATGTTTTGTGGTAATACAAAATAGACCTAAGCGAATAATAGCCTTTAAATTTACTTAAAAATACATATATAATAGGAATCAGTTGATTATTTTGATGACGATTAATCGAATAATCCGATATATAAAGGTAATAAAAGTAATAAAACCATACCTAAGCGAGCAATAGCAATCTGATTACTCAGTTGTAATAATTATCCGATTACTCGATTAATCGTCAAAACAATCGACTGATTACTCGGTTACCAAAAAAATCGTTACAGTTCTTTTTTTGTGGTAATAAAAACAGACCTAAGTGAACAATAGCCTTTAAAATACATATATAATAGCATTCCGACTACTTGATTACAATAATTATCCGATTACTCGATTAACTGTCGAAATAATCGACTAATTACTCGATTACCAAAATAATCATTAATGACTGCGCTTATATATATATGTATATAGTGGTAATAAAAATAGACCTAAGCGGACAATAGCCTTTAAATTTACTTAAAAATACCTATATAATAGCAATTAGTTGATTATTTTGATGATTAATCGAGTAATCAGATATATAAAGGTAATAAAAATACACCTAAGCAAACAATAGCAATCCAATTACTCGATTGTGATAATTATCCGTAAACTCAGAGCGAGCTGATCGTTATAATAATCCCAAACTCACAGCAATATGTAGATATGGAGTTTGAGACGCTCCACACATGTAAATGATAACAGTTCATGTAGAACAGCATTTACTGAAGACTGAGCAGATCTGAGACGCACGTACACTAATGTAAATAATGAAAGCGAATATATTAAACCTGCATCGGTTATATTTATTTAATTTTGGGACTTCACAATGGCATTATGCTTTAGTATGGTTTTTAAAAGGGTTTATTATATTATATTATATTATATTATATTATATTATATTATATTAGCGTATTAAGAAAATCCCCCAAAATACTGAGACATAATTTTTGGCCAATACTGCACACCCCTAAAATACCCTAGCATCATCATTTGAGGAAAAAATCTGTTTTCCTAGTTTTCTTGTAAATTGTATTGTAGTTTTATGGTTAATATCAATGCAATTGATAGTAAACCAAGGTTTAACAAAAGGTAATTGTGTTTACACGAGAGGACGTTTTCTCCAATGTGGCCCTCAGATGAAATTAATTTTTGACACTCCTGTTCTAATTAGTGATTTTTCTATTCTATATGACTGTAACTACAGGATGAGTCTATCACTTCTAGTGAGAGTCTATACATGCAACAGTACAGGTAATAAAGCTGTACAGCTAAATTACTAGCCTCATGTGAAATATGGTTTTCTGTGCAGGATTTAACAGGACACTGTGTGCTGAGTTGAAGGAAACGGTCCCATGCTGGTTTGCTAGAGGCTACACAGAAGTTATGACCCATAAATGGCCCCAACGAGAGATGATTTATAGAAATAAAAGTGTGTTGACAGGCTAACTACCAAAGAGCTGCTGGGTGACTAGCTGTGTTTGCACTGTGGGTGGCACATCCTCACCCTGATATTCACCGAGATAAGACTGATCTGAGAACAGTTTGTTTTCCTTTAAAATGCCAAAATGAAATGACTGACTGGGGAAGTTGGCCTTAAATGACCACGGACAGACATATGAAACACATGGGGAACTTTATCGTGACTAACATGTAGTGTTTGTCTATTATTACAGGTCTTATGCATCGACCCACCATCATATGAGTCATCCCACATTCCTGGGGTCACTTTAAATAACTTTACTTGCCTTCAGATGTAAAAAAAAAAAAAAAAAAAGGGTTATTATTGAAATAAAATATGAAAAGAAAATGTAAAACCTTGCCAGAACTACAGGTGCTAAACATAGATGTGGGATATTGGCACTTCCAGATGAAGTGTAGGACAGCGGGATCACCTTCTATGCAAGCTGAAGCCAAATCTTGATTAACAATTTGTCTAAATGCATTGCTTTGCTGTTCACTACATGTCAGACAATGAGTGAATGAATGAATAGATGTAGATGAATGGAGTGGTGTTGCTTATGAAAGATTCATTGCCTTAATACTGAGCTGTTTGGAATAGTTGCAGTTGCTAGGCTTTTCCAAATGTATTTTTGTTGCTATGCAGTTGCTAGGCTGTTCTGTGTGTTTTTTTATTTCGTTGGTATGCGGTTGCTAGACTGTTCTGAGTGTTTTTGTGTTGCTGTGCAGTTGCTATGCCATTGCTAGGCTGTTCTCAGTGTTTTTTTATTGTGTTGCTATACAGTTGCTAGGGTGTTCTCAGTGTTGTTTGTGTTGCTGTGTGGTTGCTATGCAGTTCTGAGTGTTTTTGTGTCATTACGCAGTTGCTAAGCTGTTCTGAGTGTTTATTTTATTATGTTGCCATGCGGTGGCTAGGCTGTTTTCAGTGTTTTTTGTGTTGCTATGTGGTTGCTATGTCGTTCTAAGTGTTTTTTTTTGTTTTGTCTATGCAGTTGCTAGGCTGCTCTGAGTGTTTTGTGTTGCTATGTGGTTGCTATGCTGTTCTGAGTGGGTTTTGTGTCAGTATGCAGTTCTGATGCTGTTCTGAGTGTTTTTGTGTTGCTATGCAGTTGCTAGAGCTGTTCTCAGTGTTTTTATTGTGTTGCTATCTGGTTGCTAGGGTGTTCTCAGTGTTGTTTGTGTTGATGTGTGGTTGCTATGCTGTTTTGAGTGTGTTTGTGTTGCTATGCAGTTGCTAGGCTGTTCTGAGTGTTTACTTTATTATGTTGCCATGCAGTTGCTAGGCTGTTTTCAGTGTTTTTGTGTTGCTATGTGTTTTGCTACCATCCTAAGTGTTTTTGTGCTATGCAGTTGCTAGGCTGTTTTGAGTGTTGTTTTTTGTTTGTTTGTTTGTTTGTTTGTTTGTTTGTTTGTTTTGTCGCTGTGCTGTTTTGGGTGTTTTTTGTGTTGCTATGCAGTTGCTAGGCTGTTCTGAGTGTTTATTTTATTATGTTGCCATGTGGTTGCTAGGCTGTTTTCAATGTTTTTTGGTGTTGCTATGTGGTTGCTATGCCATTATATGTGTTTTTTTTGTGCTATGCAGTTGCTAGGCTGCTCTGAGTGTTTTTTTTATTGTGTTAATATGAGGTTGCTACATGTTTTTATTGGTGTTTAGTATGTCACTGTGTGGTTTCTGTGAATTTTATTGCATTTATTTGTAGTTGCTATCATTTTTTCCGGTCTTTTTTGCTGTTTGTTACTGTAAAGGTTAAGTGTTCTAGGTGGTTTTGAGTGTGTTGCTTAACAGTTACTGGGGATTTCTGAAGTTCCTAGGTATGTTTGACTTGGCAAATACCATTATTAAGTCTATCCATCAGATAATTTCTTTTATTTGAAGAACTGTTGTATTTGTTCTGCAACAAAAGCAGTTCTGACAGTTTGGACATATTAATATTATGTACATATGTGTATATAACCAGAGCTATAACACACAGTACACAATGGATTACCTTTGCCCATAGTAATTAAAAAACACTGAACAGACAACTCTGTCTCTCAGTGCCATATGCTGTGTAATAAAGAACCGTAGCAGCCGCGTGTTAAATTATGAGGATCTAATTATTTGTCTAGTTAGCAGGCCATTAATCTCCTGTAATCACTCACAGATTTATAGTGATGTCATCAGAGCTCTAAAAACACTCTCGATCAATAAGCACTCAGTCCTATAAGTTATTTCTAGTAAATCAATGGGTGCCCTATAGAGACTTTAAACAGTATAATTAGTCTGTGCAGATCAATAGTATATCTCTCTCTTTCTCTCACTCTTTCTCTCAGTAACTCTTCAGGGAGTGACTTATAAAAGTGGAAAGGTTTGAATTTCCCAAAAAGAGGCAAAACTGGAGGTTTGTATATACATACATTTCATTAAATACTTAAATGCTTCTTTTTTTTTAGCACTTTATAGTTTGTATGTAAAAGTATAGGACAAAAATGATCACTGATTGTTATCTCACTGTACTTTGTGCACCAAAATACAATTTTTATTATGAAATTCCTTTCTGAAATTCATTATATAATTTGCACACTGCCTGTATTTCTACAATAGAGCAGTGTCTCTCTGTGAATGTAATTAGTTGAGTCTTAATTACTCATTATTTCAATTGCACATGACTTTAAGTACTTAAGCTTACTTATCAACATGCAATTTGCTGATTAGGGCAAACAAGGGCTGGGTGGTGTGAGGATATACACCACCTGGTAGTTATACAGACTGGAAGAAATTCTACTTTTTTTAAATGTGAGAGTGACAAAGAAAACAGAGTCACTGTAAAAAATACAGCAGGACGTGTAGAGTTTAGATGCTTATGTTCAGTCGGTGAGCAAAATTGCAACTTTACGCATTAATATAAAGTGTGCGTAGCACTGTTTGTGCTGCAGTACTTCACAATGGCTCATTCAAGCAAAATCAGAGCAATATATTTTATATTTGTGTAATACTGATATTCTTACTTAATTGTAATATAATGTGACTTATCATTTGTTATGAATCATTGTTTGTTATGAATAATTTTAAGTTGTGGTTGGCATTCCTCAAGTTCAAAATAATTAGTTGATTAGTATACATTTTGGGACTTATTTAGAAAACATATCTATATATAAGTGTTCATCATATTGTATTTAATTTATATGAAGTTCTCTAAAGTTCCAAATAAAAAGAAAAATAATAATAATAAAAAAAAAGATTTACATTCAAATAGTGCATCACAATCAACAATGTGTCATTTGTAAAACATTTAAATAATTTTAATGTTTAATTTATATAATAAATATTACATTTAATGTTTTACCTTAATATTTGTAAAATTTTATATATATATATATATATATATATATATATAAAATAACAAGATTAAAATTAAAATGGTGCAACAATCAACAATGTGGCATTTGTGAAAAAATGTAAATAATCTTATCAATAAAAATGTATCTGTTAAATATTACATTTAATATTTGTTACATTTATATATATTTTTTTAATTATATATATATTTATATATATATATATATATATATAAGACATAAAACTCTGTGTCAAACTTTTAAATGTTTTACGAATGACATATTGTTGATTGTAATGAACTATTTTAATTCAATTTTTTTTTTTTATTTAAACTTGAGGGACTTATTTTTTTTATGCAAAAAAATCTACATTGTGATTACTGAAACCTGTAATGTATAGTACTCATACTGTGATTAAGAATGTGGTCATTCCCTCCATCCCTGTTGCAAACTTGTGAAAGTTCTTGACACAAGTTGCGTAAGTTGATTGACATCTGCACTTTATCTCTGCCAACATCCAGCATCATAGTTTTGGCCTATAAACCTGTCGGTGGTGTGAACTTTACTGAGAAACGCTCGCTCGTGGTGTGAACAGAGGTTATTAGTTCACAGGACCGTGAACACTGATGCCAGTGAGGCGAGAGATGGCGAGAGGGCAGATGGTGAAGAGGTTAAACCAAGAGCTGCGCGCCGCCCCGGGCCTGTCCATGTTGGGTCGACCTCGTTCTCATCTTCCTATCGCCATCAAAGCACGGCAGCTCTTTTGACTAACAAGAATCGTTGTTCACAATACAGGG
The DNA here is from genome assembly GCA_012976165.1 of Labeo catla. NCBI lineage: Eukaryota > Metazoa > Chordata > Actinopteri > Cypriniformes > Cyprinidae > Labeo > Labeo catla. The sequence continues at coordinate 1,454,666 of VONZ01000112.1, forward strand.
CGGTGTTGGTGCATATTCATTCTCCCCATGTGTTATTTCTATCTAGACAGGGAATTTTGTGTCATTTCCATTTCAAAGCCAGAGAAGAAAGGTAAAGAGCACTTCTTTATAATCACAGGGCTCTGAAATTGTATCCCAGCTCGGATACAAACAACGGGGAAATTCTTGAAGGCGCTTTTGTTGCTTCCTGATACTTTGCTCACTTACACCCGAGCTATTACCATCACCAGAGCCCGGGACATGATATATGATATGTTTTGCTTAGGACTTTTTTGTGCGTCACCACGGCTGTCACTATATGCGAGGCGCCGTTTATCTCAAATGAGCAATAAAACCTCTCATTTGGTGCCGTTCTCCTAGGCCCAATTGCGCAATTATCTTCAATCGCCTTCTCGAAGTAAGGCTTCACAGCCGAGGAAGGAAATTAACTGAGTTAGAAGACCAACAAACCACAATTGCTCCTTCTGAATACACAATTTAGCTTTGAGAGGAAATGCTGCCCGTCTAGACCAAGGTGATAATATCTGTCATATTCACATCCTATAAAGGAACTCATAAACTTATATAATGCCGTCGTGTTCTCCACATCACAGGTTTGTCCTCATATTCTCTCAGTTTATTAAATGAAGGTTATCTTCCATGTGCGGAATAAAGTTTGTGGAGCAAATTATGAGGAAACTGACTGGTCAACATGAGTAACTGATAAAAATACCCATTTCTATTATTGTTTCCACTGGTTTTCCACACACACATACTTGTGTGTACCTTGAGTTTCAAAAAAGTTACCATACCAATGTTTTGTTTTACAAAAACCAGCACTATTCATATTCATTTTATAAAACTACAATCTTATGCATTAAAAATCATCATACTTGAGTTTATTTCAAATTTAACTCCTTCAAAAGCACAGAAGAAGCACCTCGGACAGTTTCTGCTTAATGCTACTTAAAGTTTCACAAGCAACATTTAGTCCCAAAGGTTTTTTTTTAACATTTTCATGAAAGCAGTTTTCCCTCAAGCAAACATAAACATGATTTGTGTCTTCCCACATGCCCTCACTGGATCATCTTTGTGATCACATGAGACCTTCAGATCTGAAAAGTTGCACAAGTTGCTTGTGAATTCATGCTTGTTGACAAGTTTTAAAGTTTCACAAATGACTTTTAACTCTCTCGTTCTATATGAAACCACCACATGCTGTTGCTTTAAAGATCCAGAAACCAAAACGCTCATCTGCAGATGTTCATCACCAACTTTTTACTCTCATAAACGCCATATCAGAACCCTATACACCTCAAAGCGGCCGTTTATTAAGCGGCTTTATTTTTAAGAGTGCTGCATATAATATAGATGTGGCGACTATTCATAGCACCTTTTCTTTTTTCTTTTGCACTAATGAGCCACTGCCAGCCGCCTATTGTGGCTTCACACTGATCCTGCTTCACACTAATGTTATTGACCGACTCTATTTGTGCGTTCGAGTGGTCGGATAGGCTGCAATAAGCAGGCGTGTTATGTAAACATTGCAATGTGTCACTTTAAAGCATCTCGCCGCAAATCTATAGTCCCGGCCGTACAGGCAGCCGTGAATCATGTGCCCACGCCGCTGAACACGCGTGACCCCGAAGCCGCATATATTGCGTCAGCACGCGTCAGCGTGTGGGTTTAGAAAAGATGAGCGAAACCTGAATGGAAAGAGCGTTTATGGCGTTATTCCAGTGCTAGATGTACACAGCTTCGCTCTCTATCTACATAACAGCACGGTCGAGCATGTCATAAAGTCAGAACAGTTCATGTCACAACACAGACACGGTTGTATACTCACAGGAGTGGTTGGAGTCTGCAGGAGGCAAACAGTAGACCGTCTCTACTCTACTCTTCCTTCAGTGTGAAAGGGAGGAGAAAGAGGAGGAGGAGGGCGGCCTCCAGGTCTGGAGGCAGTCAGCGCACCGCCAGACAGATAATCCAAAACTGGAGGTGTCTTATTTAGTCTGCAGCACGCATTGCATGCGTGCATGCAGCAGAGAGAGGCACAGGCGTTTATCTCGCGTCCCTCTCTGCGCTCCCTCCTACTTCTGCTCATGAGAGACCCTTCTGACAGGAGGAGATGCGGGGAAACATAACAGAAAATAAATAAAAAAATAAAAACATACAGGAAGCAAATGTGTCTCTCTGAAGGATTTTATAATCACGCTGGGTCTCCACCCCCACTTGGCTGTCTCTCCTCCCCTATTGTTATAGCAACGGCCAATCAGAGCGCTTCATCACACAAGCCCTCTCTGCCTGCCGAGAGACTGTGATTCTTTCACACCGGAGCTTGTTCAATATGGCTGTGGACCAGTAGTGTGTGTGTGTGTGTGTGTTGTGGATGCTGTTAATTAGCTGATCTGTCTAGTGGAAGGTTAAACAGTGTTTCGCTGTCTTTAGCTGTCAAACCCTCGTTTTTTTTCAGTTTTGTGGTTTACCGTCTTCACATGCGCTTCGAAGAGAGATATCAAACACGTCGGCGTAGACTAATTAGGGAACAGCTTTGAAAAGTGGAGGTTTTCACTAGCTAGTCAGTCATTGGTTTAGTTTAATAGAGGAATGCTCTGTTAAAAGACTTCATTAGAGGTTATGTGCTCATAAGTGGTCTTAATAGGCGTTGTTGTCTTGTTTTACGGTTTCATTTTCTAAAAATTGCTAAAACAAGATAATTTGCTTGAAACAGCACTGCATAATGACACTATTAGGACTTGTTTTCATGTATTTCATCTTGAATAGAATATATTTATTGTACTGACACAGACTTAAGTATTTTTGTTTATACTTTAAAAAGTTTAAATCAAATCTTTATATCTTAAGAAGTGTTGCTTTTTAAGCAAATTCATCTTGGTTTAAGGAATTTTTAGATATTTTACTTGGAAAAACAAACTCTGAAACAGCGTTTAAAACTTATTAAGAACTAGGAATTTGGAATTGATTTCTTTCTTGCATGAAACACAAAATCAGGCGTTCGAGCTGCTCTTTTCCATTCAATAAAAGTGAGTGAGAATGATCTCTTTCAAGCTCAAAAAATGGCAAAAAGTACCATAAAAGCATTATAAAATAGTCCATATGACTTGTGTGCTGTTTTTCCCCCCCAAATCTACTGCAGCCATGTGATTGAAACTGAAGTCATTGTTCATTCATTACTGAATATATTCCCTCCTCTGTAGTTCTCAAATCTCATTTGCATTCATCTCATATATGGCATTTCAGGATGTTTCATACCAGTGTTATTTCAGTATTATTTATAGACCTATTTATTCATTTTTAGATTTGGCTTTTAATTTTATATATTCAGGTTTATTCTAACTTATGTTTTTGTTTTATATACACAAAATATTCATATATAAAATAATTGAAAATATGTAAACAAACTAAATACAATAATAAAATTATATAAGTTAAATATAAAAGAAAAGAAAATATAAATTCAATTTTTATATATATAATTGAAAAATTGTGTGTGTATATAAATGTAAAATAAAAAATGTATATGTATTTTTTTAAAGAATGTATATATCTTTGATAAATATCTAACAAAATATTTGTATAAAATATGTATATTATATATATATATATATATACACATATAACTAATATGTAAATGTATAAATAAAAAGTAAACAAAATAAATAAAATGAAAGATTAGTATTAGTAAGTAATAGTATTAATTAAAATAGTTTCAATATATAAATTATGTATATATTTAACATTTTTAAATTTTTATAAATATATAAATGTGTATATATAATAATATACAGATAAATTATAAAGAACTAAAAGGAAATAAACAAACACAAATATGTGTGTGTGTGTGTGTGTGTATGTATGTATATATATATATATATATATATATATATATATATATAAAATTAAAATAGTTTAAATATATAAATTATTTATATACACTACCGTTCAAAAGTTTGGGGTCAGTAAGACTTGTAATAGTCTTTAAAGAAGTCTCTTATGCTCATCAAGGCTGCATTTATTTGATTAAAAATATAGAAAAAAAACAGTAATATTGCAAAATGTTTTTACAATATAAAATAATGTATTTTAACGTACTTTAAAATATAATTTATTCCTGTGATGAAAAGCTGAATTTTTATCAGCTGTTACTCCAGTCTTAAGTGTCACATGATCCTTCAGAAATCATTCTAATATGCGGATTTATTATTAGAATGATCAAGAATAATCACAGAATAACCACAGAATAACAAGATGGCGCCGCACATGGCAGCCACGGTGTTTGGCTCTCCAGTGTTTGTACTGTTTTTGTTAGTTTTCCCTGTTTTTTGTCTCTCAAACACAATCAGTTTTACCAGGGATGAACTGCTGAACATTCGGCAGAACACACCTCAAAATATCCTACCGGTTTTCTATTATTCGGACGTTTTGCTAAACGTTGTAGTTGGCGGAGCGGCGGCACTGATCAAACGCCTCAGGACGCGCAGACGGGGAAAGCGAGCTGGCGCTCTCGTTAAGCTTCGACAGCGCGGTTTTCGAATGGCGCTGCCTAGCATCCATCTGGCAAATCTCCGCTCTCTACCCAACAAAACGGACGAACTACTTCTGCTCACTCGGACAAATAAGGACTTTTCAAACTCCGCTGCTCTGTGCTTCACGGAAACCTGGCTGAATGACGCGATGCCGGACTGCGCGCTTCATCTGCCGGGCTATCAGCTGTTTAGAGCGGATCGCGACGCAGAATCAACGGGGAAATCGCGTGGCGGCGGGACGTGCTTTTACATCAATGAGAGGTGGTGTACAGATGTAACAGTATTAAAGAAGATGTGCTGTTCCGATCTAGAAGCGCTTTTCATTAACTGTAAGCCGTTCTATTCCCCACGAGAGTTTTGCTCGTTCATTCTCGTGAGTGTATACATTCCACCGCAAGCGAACGTAAGCCTGGCTCTACAGAAACTCGCCGATCAGATCGCAGACACAGAGCAAAAACACCCGGATTCTGTTTTAATCATTCTCGGGGACTTTAATAAAGCTAATCTCTCATATGAACTGCCAAAATACAGTCAACATGTTACATGTCCCACCAGAGACAGTAATATACTGGACCATTGTTACACAGTAATTAAAGGTGCATATCGCTCTGTCCCACGGGCAGCTTTGGGACTCTCTGATCACTGCCTGGTTCATCTTATACCGACCTACAGGCAAAAACTTAAATCTGCTAAACCTGTAGTGAAGACTGTAAAAAGATGGACCAACGAAACAGAGCGGGTTTTACAAGCCTGTTTCGAATGGACTGATTGGAGTGTTTTTGAAGCTGCTGCCACCGATCTGGATGAGCTCACAGAGACTGTAACATCCTATATCAGTTTTTGTGAAGATATGTGCATTCCTACCAGGACTTATTTAACATTTAACAATGATAAGCCATGGTTTACAGCAAAACTCAGACATCTTCGTCAGGCCAAAGAGGATGCCTACAGAAAAGGGGATAGAATCTTGTACAATCAGGCCAGGAACACACTGAACAAGGAGATTAGAGCGGCTAAAAGGACCTATGCAAAAAGGTTAGAAGATCAGTTCGCTTCAAACGACCCAACCTCAGTGTGGAAAGGTCTGAAAGCCATCACAAACTACAAGACGCCATCCCCCAGTACTGAGGTGAATCAACAACTTGCTGAAGACCTGAATGAGTTTTATTGTAGATTTGAAACCCCCCACACTCGTTCTGACCATCTCCCTACACATCCATTAACACCTCCAACAAACCCCTCCTCCCCCCCTCCTGCACTTCAGATTAGTGAGGAAGATGTGCGCCAGGTCTTCAGAAAGAACAAAAGAAGAAAGGCACCAGGCCCAGACGGTGTGACACCAGCCTGTCTGAAAACCTGTGCTGATCAGCTGGCACCCTTTTCACAGATCTTCAACAGGTCTCTGGAGTTGTGTGAAGTTCCATCATGCTTCAAACGCTCCACCATCATCCCCGTCCCAAAGAAACCCAAAATTACTGGACTTAATGACTATAGACCTGTGGCACTCACGTCTGTCATCATGAAGTCATTAGAAAAACTGGTTTTGGCTTACCTGAAGGACATCACTGGACCCTTACTGGACCCCCTGCAGTTTGCTTACCGAGCAAACAGGTCTGTGGATGATGCAGTGAACATGGGACTGCACTTCATCCTGCAACATCTGGACAGACCAGGGACTTATGTGAGGATCCTGTTTGTGGACTTCAGTTCGGCCTTCAACACCATCATTCCTACACTCCTCCAGACCAAACTAAATCAGCTCTGTGTTCCTAGCTCTATCTCTCAGTGGATCACCAGCTTTCTGACAGATAGGCAGCAGCTAGTGAGAATGGGGACATTAATATCAAGTAGCCGCACCACCAACACTGGCGCCCCTCAGGGATGTGTTCTCTCCCCACTGCTCTTCTCCCTGTACACCAACGACTGCACCTCTAAAGACCCCTCTGTCAAGCTCCTGAAGTTTGCAGATGACACCACTCTCATTGGCCTGATTCAGGATGGTGAAGAGTCTGCTTACAGACAAGAGGTTGAGCAGCTCGCTGTCTGGTGCAGTCTTAACAACCTGGAGCTCAACACGCTCAAAACAGTGGAGATGATCATAGACTTCAGGAGAAACCCCCCTGCACTCCCCCCTCTCAGCATCATGGACAGCACTGTGGCTGCAGTGGAGACATTCAAGTTCCTAGGGTCCATCATCTCCCGGGACCTGAAGTGGGACACTCACATCGACTCCATTGCAAAAAAGGCCCAACAAAGGTTGTACTTCCTTCGACAGCTGAAGAAGTTCAACCTGCCGCAGGAGCTGCTGAAGCAGTTCTACTCAGCCGTCATCGAATCTGTTCTTTGCACATCAATAACTGTCTGGTTTGGCTCAGCCACAAAATCAGACACCAGAAGATTACAGAGAACGGTTCGGACCGCCGAGAGGATTATTGGTGCTCCCCTGCCCACCCTTCAAGAACTGTATACATCCAGAGTGAGGAAAAGGGCTCAGAAAATCACTCTAGATCCCTCACACCCATGTCATCCCCTTTTCAAACTTTTGCCATCTGGTCGGCGCTACAGAGCCACAAATACCAGGACAGCCAGACATAAGAACAGTTTCTTCCCTCAGGCAATATACCTAATGAACAGTTAAATTATTTATTATTAACTTTTAATAAACTTTTAATTATTAACTTAATACATCCTTGGTAAATAAAAGTATTAATTTCGTAAAAAAAAAAAAAGAAACAATAAAAATGTACTGACCCCAAACTTTTGAACGGTAGTGTGTGTATATATATATATATATATATATATATATATATATATATATATATATATATATATATATATATATATATATATATATATATGTGTGTGTGTGTGTGTGTACTTTATATATGTATATATATATATATATATATATATATATGCACTAGGGATGCTCATTTTAACCAGTTAACCGTTAACCGACGGAAAGAATTTTGACCGATTAATACAATCAGTTAAATGGTTTAAAAGGACTTTTCCCAGTAATTGATTAAAATACTTTAAAACGTTTGCTGGATGATTAAAATAAAATAAACTTGCATTTTTGAGAGAAAAAAAAGATAGATCGTCTATGCCTATAAGTCGCATTTTATTATTACATTCTAAAGCCGAGGCGAAATGTTTACAAACACTATAAACATAGGCTAGGCTATTTTAGTTTCCCCTCACTCTATAAAAAAATTCTTCAATGTAACAATATTCAGGAAAGAACAAGGATGTAAAATATAAGTAGCTAGGCTATATAAACGACAAGCCAAAATAAATTTCATTAAGGCTAAAGTGAAACTGAAACTAATGTCGGGTCTCTCATTCGAAACAAATCCAAATGTTTACGTATTTGAGATGTATTTGAATGCCAAAATATTATTTATTACATAAACCTGGTTTTGTACTTCACTTGCATTCCAGTATCCACATAAAACAAATGGTTTGGCATAATATTACTTCAGTGTGTTGATAACGATTAAGCAGTGTGATTTTTTTTTTTTTTCCATATGTTTGGCTGACTGTATTTTATTATGATAATGGAAAGGCTTTTTCCTTCTAACAGTGGAAACGACTCCTTCTAGTCATACAGATAATCGAAACTGTAAACGGTTTGCGTTTGTTTGTGTACATTCACAATAAAAACAAAACTTTGTGCTTTTGCAAAATAAAGAAAAAATAGGATGACGCTTTTTAGCTGTCTTCCTTTCGCGCAGCACAAAAATGAACCAAAAACTCTGCATACTATAGCTACTTGTTGCACAGTTTTTTTTCTTTCGTTTTGTTTAGTAAAAATATTTATTGTATAGGCCTATTCATTCATTATATATATAGCCTAGCTTTATGATGTTTTTCTCCGCTGGCATAAGCGCTGCAAGTGCGTGATGTGATGCGTCCATGCGATTCCTCATGTTTTGTTGTTTGCTGCTTTTTGCACATGTAAAATGAATCACTGGAAAACAAATTTTGGTATTTTTAACGAGTCACAGACACTTATCCTTTCTAAAATAATTAAATTCTATTTTTAAAATAATCTTGTCGGTTAACGGTTAATAATCGGTTAACGAGCGTCAGCTGTCGGTTAGGAAAAATAACCGAAATGAACATCCCTAATATGCACTTATATATATATATATATATATATATATATATATATATATATATATATATATATTTATTAATAATAAAAAATATTAATACATTTATTATATATATATATATATATATATACATAAATGTATTATTATTTTTTAACTATAAATGATAAACAATAACTGTATTATATATATAATATGTATATACACTACCATTCAAAAGTTTGGGGTCAGTAAGACTTGTAATAGTCTTTAAAGAAGTCTCTTATGCTCATCAAGGCTGCATTTATTTGATTAAAAATATAGAAAAAAACAGTAATATTGCAAAATGTTTTTACAATATAAAATAATGTTTTTTATTTTAACATACTTTAAAATAGAATTTATTCCTGTGATGAAAAGCTGAATTTTTATCAGCTGTTACTCCAAGTGTCACATGATCATGATCCTTCAGAAATCATTCTAATATGCGGGTTTATTATTAGAATGATCAATGTTGGATAATATCAACAGTTGTGCTGCCAAATATTTCTTGGAACCTGTGATTTATTTATTTTTATTTTTTTTTGTTGTTGTCGTCTCTGTGCACTGGAAGCCTGTGACACCAAAACAAATTCCTTGTATGCGTAAGCATACTTGGCAATAAAGCTGTTCTGATTCTGATTCTGATTCAATGTTGGATAATATCAACAGTTGTGCTGCCAAATATTTTTCGGAACCTGTGATTTTTTTTTTTTTTTCAGGATTCTTTCATGAATAACAAGTTTAAAAAGTACAGTGTTTATTCAAAATATAAATATTTTATAACAATGTAAATTATTTATTATTAACTTTTCATAAACTTTTAATTATTAACTTAATACATCCTTGGTGAATAAAAGTATTAATTTCTTAAAAAAAAAACAAAAAAAAAAAAGAAACAACAAAAATGTACTGACCCCAAACTTTTGAACGGTAGTGTATATAATACACTTTTTCACTTCATTTAATTTCTTAATATCTTCATCAAATATTTATATTTTATGTACAAATGTAACAATTTTTTTGAGCTGTGTGGTAAGTGTATGCTTTAGTGATGCTGCAAAACTTCCCTTTTGTGTTCCACAAAAGAAAGTCAGTCAAACCGGTTTGGAACAGCATGAGGGTGAGTAAATAATGACAGAGTTTTCATGTTTGTCTGAACTATTCCTACAGTTTAGTTCTATTCCATTAAAACACTGAGGAATGGTAAAATGCAGCCATAAGTGGACCAAATCCCTGTTAGATGTTGTGCGTCTCACAGCGGCAACACAGTCAAAGCTCCTTTTCATTAAGCGAGCAACTCAGATGTTCAAACAGCGTTCAGCTCGGTTTCAAACACGAGGTTTGTTGATGTTTGCGTATCCGTGTGTGTCTTTACCAGCTGTATACGTAGCGCACTACATACAGCAGATCTCAGAGCCAGTGACCCGCACAGCAACAGAATGAGTACTCAGCAAAAATTAGGCATCCAAATGAGGTTTTCACACCTGAATTGGAAAAAGTAATTTACTGAAATGAGGTTCAGAGAACCATGGATAGAGCAGAAAAAAGGGCTGTGCACCTTTCACACATTTTCTTCTGAAGCATGTCAGCAGATTTTATGATGTTAGAATCAGTCAATAATTAATATTGATGTTTACAGGAGACCTACACCGCTAAAGTTGCTTGTTCAAAAAAGGACTTTCTGTACTTTTCAGTACTGTATGTTCTGAAACACAATTATTTTTAATGAAACAGTGGCTTTCAGTAAAGGATCATGTGCAGTTAGACGATCATTATCGCAAAACAAACCCTCAACCCTAATGGGAAGTGGAGTGTAAATAATGAAGACCTTAATTAACTAACTAACTCGTAACCTTGTTTAATTGCACTTAAAAAAGTTCTCTTCTGTCTGTTGTCCTGCACTTCCTGTTCTGCTGTAGAAATGTATTATTTTCCGTTTGGTCTTCAGCTTGGTATAGTAGATATTGTTTTCTATCTTGGATGAATCTTTTTTTTCTTGTATTCTCCTCATTTATAAGTCACTTTAGATAAAAGCTTCTGCTAAATGAATAAATATAAATGTAAATTATGTTTTGAAGTCAATATAGTCCCTATGTTGCTTAGCAGTTCAACTGGAGTTTAACTGATAACATTTATATGTACATTTAAAGCCACATTAAAATATACTCAAGTATATATATAGATTCTGTTCCGCCTAGTGAGCTGCCCTGCTGTTTACCGTCTACAAACACAGCTGCCTTCTAAGATTGCAACTTTGATGGTCACTCATAAGTGTTATATTATATTATATTTAAAGTCACATTAAAATGTAAGTAACAGAAGTACTTATTCTAAACATACACTCTGTAAAAACAGACTGTGTTCCGCCTACAGATCTGGCTGTAGAAACCACTACATTTTCAGATTCTGACTGATTGTGATGGTAGAATTTAATTTTACTACATTTCAAATGCTTTGTTGCTATAGATTTTTAGGATTTATTAAAAAAAATAATACAATACAATAAATGGAAATAATAAAAATGTCATAAATATATTATATTATACTGATTTTGAACATTGTGTATGATTTGCAGTAGCAGTTATTTTTACTGTATTTCAAATGCCTTATTGCTATAGCTTGTTATAATTTATAGAAACTATAACTACAACGAATCTATATACATACATTAGGGCTGTCAAACGATTAATTGCGATTAATCGCATACAAAATAAAAGTTTGAGTTTACCTAATATGTGTGTAACATATGTAATTATTATGTATATATAAATACACACAAATGAATGTAAATGTTTAGAAATATGTTATTTATGTGCAAAATTCTATTTTATATTATTATCCATTCCTTTTTTTTCAGACGTAACATGACTGAATTGCAACACTGTATCATCTGTAGCATTTTCATTTATAATATATTATATGATTTTTAAAAAATATATACCATATATATTTTTATATATTTTTTAAATAAATATTTTGTATCTATATACATCTTTTTTCCATAAATATTCTGTTCTATTCTATTCTATTCTATTCTATTCTATTTTATTCTATTCTATGCTATTCCATTTTCCATTCATTTTTTAAACGTAACACATATATGTATATAATTGATTTTTAGAATTTAATCATTTTTTAGAATTTATAAATAATTAGAATATATTAAATATTATATGAACAAAATAAAAAATTCTATATTCATCTATATATATATATATATATATATATATATATATATATATATATATATTTATTAATTACACATATTTTGTCTATATATATTTTTTTTCCATAAATATTCTATTATATTCTCCATTCATTTTTCAACATTGCAACATTGTCATTTACATATATATGCATATATGTGTGTGTGTGTGTGTGTGTGTGTGTGTGTGTGTAATATATATATATAATATATATTATATGACCAAATTAAAATACATCTATCTACATTTCTCTCTATTTTGTGTATATATATATATATGTATGTATATATATATATATATATATATATTTATATATACATACAAACACACACACACACACACAGATATTTTTTCCATAAATATTCTTTTCTATTCTGTATTTATTTATCTATCTATCTATCTATTGTAGAATTTAATTATTTTTAGAATTTATAAATAATTCTAATATTTAATATATTATATGAGGGAATGAAAAAAACATCTATCTCTGTTTATCTCTCTATATTTTTATGATGTATATTTTGTATCTATATATAGATTTCTCTTTTTTCCCATAAATATTCTATTCTATTCTATTCTATTCTCCTTTAATTTTTCAAACAGTAAATTAGGAAATTATGTGAAAGTTATTTGTTATTTTTTAAAACGATGTCTTTCTCATAGTTCATCACAGTTGATATGGCATCATTTCCACTTTGACGAGTTTCTTTATTTGTTTTCTCAAGGAGACAACAGTGTCAGTGAAGACCTTGAGATGAAATATGAGACATGAAATCAAAGAAACATCAAGGAATTTTTCACTTACACTATTTTTATTTTCTGTCACGGTTAAGCAAGCTGTAATTATGACAATGCAAAGCGTGGGAACATACAGTATTAATTATGTGTATTATTTATACATAAAATGCTAGCTTTAAAATTTTGTGAAAAAATTGCATTCAAAATTATTATTTTTACTATTATTTAGAATGGTTGAGATTGCTGTGATATCAGGATTGTTTACACATACTGACAGCTTTCAGAACTCTGATGGTTTATCAGCTTTGATGATAATAGCGTGAAGTAGGCCGTTAGTGAAGCGTTCAGATGTGTGGCCCTGTTGAAGCCATCAGACGCCTCGGTGCTGTCAGGACTGACAGGATGATAGTATCACATGCTCCTCTGTGATGGAAACTACCGGCACACATCAAACAGCATGATCAAAGCCCGTATTTGCCTCATAACCTTGTTGTTCGATGAGCTGTACAAATAAGTTTTATATGCTGAAGTTCACTGTAGCTTTTCCTCCTAATTTCAAATGGAAAGACTTTGTTTGTGGAGATAAAAGCAGCGGTGAGGACCTGATGCTGAGCTGTTTCTCTAAAAGATTAAACCTGAACGCATTAGGGACCAGTGACCCTTAATTGGTCCAGAAGCTTGTAATCGGCTGATTCTGATGATGCTTATTAGATTAATTGGTCTGAAATACCAACACAAATCCGACTTTGATTTTATAGCTTGATGATGAGACACTTTGAGGGTCGCTGACGGTGGAAAAAAGTAGAAACAATAACTGCATTACAGTGTGATGCAGCATATTTGAAGCCATGCAAACCTAATTTATCTTTCTGTTGGTTTTTTAAATCCATTACATTTATTGTAAATTTAGCAGAAAGTACAGAATACGTGAATACATTTCCTTTTTGTTCTATATAAACTTATTATAAGAAAAGATCTTGATGAGAATGGAGTACTGCTAGACATACTTAATGCAGTATGCATATTACACATAATTTGTGATATTTAATACCATTCTATGGTGTAAATAATTTTTTTATTAACATTTCTGGAATAAAAGATTCAACTCTTTTGTTACAGTTACATATTTTTACACCCTTTGCATAATTTGACAACATTACAGCTTGATTGCAAATGATGCAACTGTTCTCTTGTGGTAATTACCTTGATTTTTCTACATTTTCTTCAAATATATTTTCTCAAGCTTTTCAGTGGCACTGTTGTCTCCTTGGTAATCAAAAAGGAACTCAAGATGGAAACTTTTTCTTTATTATTATTTTTTTTAAATTGTTGAAATTATTAGTTTTTTTTATTATTATTAATTTTTCACAATTTTAAAGTTTATTTCACTCTTTTGCTAATTGTTTAAATGTTTTTCACCAATCAAAAGTTTGGAATAATTAATATTTTTTTGTTAATGATTAATGTTTTTTTTCTTAAATCAAAAATGAAGTAAAAAAAAAGTTGTAAAATGTTATTACAAGTTAAAGGATCTGTTTTCAATATTAATAAAATAAATTAAAAATAATTAATTTATTAATTATTATTATTGCTGCTTAATATTTTGTGAAAACTGTTACATTTATTTCAGTAGAAAGTTCAAAAGAACAGCATTTATTTGAAATAGAAATCTCGTGTAACTTTAGAAATGTTTTTACTGTCACTTTTGACTTTCAGAAAAATGAAAAACATGAAGTAATTGTTTTTCTGCTTAATATTTTGTAAATGTCACTTTTGATAAATTTAATGTTTTTTTTTTTAAATGTAATGCTTAAATTAAATCTGCAAAAAATATGAATCATTAACTTACACTTGCAATCCAAAAATTGACAAACTTTTTTTGTTATAAACAAAGTGACAAAAGTTTTTTTTTTATATACTTATTTCAGTGAAAAGTTCAAAAGAACAGCATTTATATAAAAAATAGAAATCTTGTGTAACTTTAGAAATACAATACATACAGAGGTTGCGTTAGACGTTAACGTTGTTTGTCATTTTGACAGACAGGGTCATAAAAATTCCGTCATAATCTATTATTACACGTCATTTGTCATATTTTAATTAGAATAAAACATTTAATTTCTTTTGTTTTTGTTCATATTTTAATTCTTAATCATGAACCTACAGGATGACAGCGCAGTATTTAAAAACAACAAAATACGCTAGGGCTGGGTAAAAAAAAAAACAACAACAACAACAAAAAAAAAAACACGATTTCTCGATTTTAATAGATTCTAATTTTAATGAACCAAAATCGATTCTTAAATCTCAATCGATCTTTTGGTCTATGCTGTTTTCAGTTGATGAATAAACAGTACATAGTGCGTCTTCCTTCCAATAAATAGCAGTAGGCTAGGCTTTGTGTTACTTTTGATATAAAACAAAGTCTCAGATTTCAAATTCTGTCCATTTGATTAGGAAATTCAAGCAATAAATACCGTTTTAATGTGACGTAATAGATCGTTGTAGCTTCTCTCCTGTGCTTAATCACATACGAAAACATTCGTGACAGTTCCGTTTTTGTTCTGGATTCAGTGCTCTGCTGCTACATTGGAGCGCACTCGTCACCTACTGGACAGGGGTGGGAATTACAGCTACAGTTTTACAATAGATCACCCTCAGTGTATTCCGTCAAAATGACAGACGGCCTTCAGATTTTTCCGTCACTAATACAAAAATACCGACCTCTGATATATATATATATATATATATATATATATAATTGACACAAACACATTGACAAACTTTTTCTTGGGCAAATATCGCTTGAAGTTAAACATGAAATTAGTTATTTATCTGAATTTCTAAGTTTCTGTTTCACATTCAGTGAAACTGGTTGTTTTTGGGGTGCAAAACAAACAAAAGTGACAAGTGCAATCAGTGACAGATTCTTTTAGGTTTTTACACTGAGCTGATACTGTACATAGTTGTACTTGGCAGCACTAGACTGTCAGTAATCAACATACGGATCTAAATCTGACAGCATTGAGTATTAGTAGCTGAATTGTGTTTGTAATATTGAGCTTTTTCTCATGAGTCACTCAGCCGGCCAACCTGGAAAACTCTGCTGACAAAGAGCCCGAATCGGCCGAGTGACCTTGTCGGGGACTGGAGAGAAAGAGATTGAACAGCAGAGGGACAGAGTTTTCTCCCCGCAGGCGACACGCTGAGATCTGATTAGATCAGCGATGCCCTTCACAGTGGACTCGGATCCGAGCGGGCCCAAACGAACGCTCCGGAAAATGAAAATCTATTTCAAGGGGGAACGGGCACCAAACGGCCGGGGTTAATATTTAATGAACAAACAGGAGTGTGATGCGGTGGCAAGCTGCAGGACCCGCCGTGTTTGCACAGGAACGATCTGCAGCTTTTTTTAAAGAGCCGCTTTGATTTATGCGGTGAGAAGAGACACCCTGGGAGAGAGGACACGTCTGATGGAGTCTGTGCTGGGAAAGCATGGAGTCAGCACTTTGACTGGATAACAAGACTCTTCATCAAGGTTTCCCCTGTGAGAGAACTCGTTTCAGTGGCTCACGATCGATTTAGCCGTATCCTCTTCTCGTTTGGGAGTGTGTTACCTCTGTGACGGTGTGGAGAAGGGCCTGATGGGTCGTCTGCTGCTGCTCTTCTGTACTGTACTGTTTCTGACAAAGAGCTTGCTTTTTTTGTTAACCTTATAAAGCCTAGTGTATCATATTTGATACACAGGCCTCTAAATGATCAGCATGATCAAAATTGATCAAAACAACCTGTTGTTCACAATTTACTACATGCCTTCAGGGTTTCTGTGACTCTTACAAAAAGGCCACTTCCAAAACAAAGATTCATATATAATGTACTCACCCCCTTGTCATCCAAGATGTTTATGTCTTTCTTTCTTCAGTCGTAAAGAAATTGTTTTTTGAGGGAAACATTTCAGCATTTTTTTTTCCATATAATGGACTGCTATGGTGCCCTGATCCCAAATGCGGTTGTAGGGTCTTATCTAGTGTAACGATCGGTTATTTTAACAAAAATAATACAATTTATATACTTTTTAATGCCAAGCGCTCGTGTTGTCTTACTCTGCCTGGACTGTTTTTTCCCGGTTCATGACAGTTAGGGTATGTCAAAAAACTCTCATCTCATGTTCTCCCTCAAAATCGCTGTTTTACCTTCTTTTTTTTGTTAAGGGTGTTTGATCTTCTTTGCATGTTTACTTTGCAAACACTGGGTCGGTACTTCTGCAGCGATATAGGATGATTTTGAAATGATTTTTGAAGTTGAGGGAGAAAATACGATTGTAGTTTTTCGACATACCCTAACTGTCTTGAGCCAGAATACACAGAGTTCAGGGAGAGTAAGACAAGACGAGCGTTTGAGAATAGGAAGTATTTAAATTGTATTTTTTTAATGAAAATAACTGATCGTTTCGCTAGATAAGACACTTCTTCCTTGGCTGGTATCGTTTACAACCACATTTGGGATCATTTGAAGCTGCATTTAAACTGCATTTTGGAAGTTCATATCTGGGAGAAAAATGCTGAAATGTTTTCCTCAAAAAACACAATTTCTTTACGAGTGAAGAAAGAAAGACATGAACATCTTGGATGACAAGTGGGGTGAGTACATTGTATGTGAATCTTTGTTTTGGAAGTGGATCAATACGTGGTAGATGGCAGTATGTGCTGCTTCATCTGTCAGTCACCGAAGAAGAACTTGTCATTTTGATTTTTTTGTTTTAGTAATAAAAATCATTTAGTTCAGTTAGAGAACAGAAAATACAATTAAAACTGAACGCAGCTGCTCAATGCAGTGTCGCACCACAGATCAGATTTTCATTTTCGCGTGAAGAGAGTGAGTCTGACTGACAAGAAGTGAGAGGTCAGAAAGACAAGGCTATGGTGAAAGAGTTTCAAAACGAAATGCAAAAGCGCCTGTTTTAAAAATATTATGTATGTGTATGCTGATTTTTATTTAAACTGTGTATTTTTTTTTTTTTTTTTACGTTACATCAAGGTGTATGCCTTGCTTGTATTCCAAGCTTTCTTATTTGTTTTGCTAATAAACATTCTATGTTTCTTTTTTTATTTGGTTACAGTGTTTACTGATATTCAGTTTTGTATACTAATTCAACTTTGTGTAAGTTAGTATTTTATATTAGGCATAAATCATGGTGTATTATTATTCGTTTTGTTAAAAGTTTATGTTACATTAATGCTGCTCATTTAAAAGTGACAGTATAATACGCATGACGCTTTTACAAGCTACTTAAAACCGAAGGAAAGTGAAGAAAAGAGGGAAAACTCAAAATGAACTAAAAACAAACAATTGCTTGACAGCGAATTGCCACTAATTTAAAAGTGAAAGTAAAACTCGACCTATACAACATATTGCTGTTTTGTTTTCCCTTCAATTTTTTTTTTTATTCCCTTAAATTTTCTTAAATGTTTAAAACTACTTCTATCTTAAAGTTTTTCGTCTTCCATCTTACAATTTCTTTTTTTTGTTCCCTTAAATTTTCTTTGTTGGTCTTAAAAAGGTCTTTAAAAATGTCTTACATTTTTTTTTTTAAAGTTCTTTTAGGATAATTCTGAAAGTGTTCACCTGTGGTACTGTGAAATCATTTCTAGTAGACATAAGAATAAGTTTCATATTGTTAATAATAAGGCAGCTTGGTTTACTTGATCCACACAATATAAAAAAAAAAGTCTTGTTAAGATATACATCTCCACAAATATGTTAATCTCTTAATCAATTGTATTGCATTGCATTGTTCTTTAAATGATATCATACAGTTACTTTACCTTCTGATTTGCAATTCCTACTTCTTCTATATCTTACAGTTTCTTCTTCTTCTATCATGATATCCTTGTGATATGCAATTTCTCCTCCTCCTTGTCCTTTTTCTATATTGCTGTGTACTTGATGTACTTGAATACACTCCAGTTTGGTCACCATTTTTTCCCAGAGGGAGAAAAAGAACAAATCTAGCCTTTGACTAAATATCCCATGACCTTCAGGAGGCATGATGGAATTTCACTTAAGGATTCTTGGCCCAAGTGGTATGTGTGTGTATGTATGTTATATATATATATATATATATATATATTGGGATTAGTAAGATTTTTATTTATTTATTTTTTAAGAAATTTCTTCACAATCTAAGATTCTTGGCCCAAGGGGAATATACAGTAAAACTGTAAAATACTGAAATTTAAACTAATGGTTTTCCATTTGAATATACTTAAAAAAATCATCTTCTTCTATAATACATTTCCTTCTCCTTGTTATCGTTCTTCTTCTATCTTACAATTTCTTTCTCTTTTTCTCTTCTTCTTCTTCCATCTTACAATTTCTTCTTCTTCTGTCATACATTTCTTCCTTTTCCTTGTGATATGCAATTTCTTCTCCTCCTTGTCCTTCTTCTGTAATGCAATTTTTCCTCCTTCTTCTTCTGATATCATACATTTCCTCCTCCTTATCGTTCTTCTTATAATTTCTTCTTCCTGTTCATCTTCTTCATTCATTGCCTCCTTCTTCTTGTCTTTCTTCCAGAATTTCTTCTTCTTATCTTACAATTTCTACTACTACTACTTCTCCTAATATCATATTGTTCTTCTTCTGTCTTACATTTCCTCCTTCTTTTGATATGCAATTTCTCCAACTCCTTGTCCTCCTTCTATGGTTCTTCTATCTTACAGTTTCTCCTCCTCCTCCTTCTTCTTTTTCTTCTTCATACATTGCCTCTTCCTTCTTATCCTCCTCCTAGAATTTCTTCTTCTTCCTCTTCTAATATCATTAATTTCTTTTTTCTTTCTCTTTTTCTCTTACAATTCCTTCCTTTTCTTCTTTTGTTTTGTTCTATCGTACAATTCCTTTTTTCTTCTGTCACGCAATTTCTTCATCATCTGTTACACAAATTCATCTTTTTCTGATGTTAATCAATTTTTTCTTTTTCTTCTTCATCATCATCATCATCTTTTTTGAGTGTGCTTTGTTTTAGAATGTTTGTAGGTGAATATATTTTTGCATATGTTGTGAACTGGCCTGGTTTAAACAAACAGGCGTTAAACGTATTTGAGAATGATTTAAAGTTTAAAGTCAACATGACAACTGACAAAAAAAAATGACCTTATTTTACTCTCTTAAAACATTGTGCTGAACGATTTATCAGTTTACGCCATCTTTCATCAAAATATAACAACATGCTCAGCCAAATAGCTATTTAGACAATTACAGGATTAAAACAGGCCACGACTGTCTTTTATGTTGAGTAAGTTTAAAACAATCTATTTAACTGACTTTAATAATACTGCTGTTATTTGTCAGAGAAGTGCTGGAGACAGCTATAAACATCCACTAAAAACAATACGCTTGTTTATTTACTCATTGATTAGAGGGAACGGGTGAATTGTCTGCGCTCTGTGGTACAAGAAATATAATCACTCCACAAGGTCAGAAAATAAGAGTGATTATTCTCCTGGTGGAAATTCCATCTGAACCCAACCGTGAGGTGAGCAGAAGACAAAGGAACAAACTGTGTTCTTGAGATTCCTCTCAATTCATCTCATTGCGATCTCAGTGAGGGTTAATTCTGATTAGTGATGCTCTTTGTCGGTGGGCCGCATGCACACTGCGTTCAGTCAGGGCCAATTGCTAGTTTTCTGATGACCTTGATGGCAATAAAAGCTCCATTATCGGAGCGTGATGTCATCGTTCAGTTACACTGCATGAAGATGATATATTGTCGCAGGCCGGAACAAAAGAGATTTCACAGTAAGTGCGACTGGTGACCTCAACGTTCTAGGAATACACTCAAGTTTGGTCACCCCTTTTTTCTCAGAGGGGGAAAAAGAACAAATCTAGCCTTTGAATAAATATCCCGTGACCTTCAGGAGGCATGAAGGAATTTCACTTAACGATTCTTGGCCCAAGGGGAATATATATTACAATTTTAAACGAACAGGTTTCTGTTTTAATTTTCTGTAAAATATTTATTTTTGTAAATACTTTTTTTTATAATTAATTCCTGTGATGCAAAGCTGAATTTTCATCCTCATTACTCAAGTCTTCAGTGTCATATGATCCTTCAGAAATCTTCAGAATATGCTAATTTATTATCAATGTTGAAAACAGTTGTGCTGCTATATAATATTTCTTTTTTGGAACACACACACACATATATATATATATATATATATATGTATATGTGTGTGTGTATGTATGTGTATATCTATATATGTATGTATATGTGTGTATATATATATATATATATATGTGTGTGTGTATGTATGTGTATATGTATATATGTATGTATATGTGTGTGTATATATATATTTATATATTTATTTATTTATTTTATTATTATTATTATTATTTTTTTTTTTTGCAACCTGTGATATTTTTTCAGGATTCTTTGATGAATAAAAAGTAAAAAGAACAGCATTTAAGAACAGCATGTTTTTTGTATCAATAAACACTACTGTTCAAAAATCTCATGTACAGTAGGTTACTAAACAAAATAATATTTCCACAATTTTTTAATAAGTTTAATATAATTAAATAGAATTGAATTACATTTTTATACAATTTAATAATTTTACTTATTTATATAAATAAATAAAATTGCAATTTGAAATTTATTTAACTTTTAAAAACACGACTTAAATGATTTAAATTATTACTAAAATTATTTTTTAAGAGTTTATGTTGTAGTACAGTACGTAATCAATCAAATCAGTTTTTTCAGCATTATTCAATTTAATTTATTTCAGCATAATTTCCTGTAAGCTTCAGACACCAGTATCAGGTTTATCAGTTGAAAACACAGTTTTATATGAAAGGCTCTACTTTGTATCGCTTGCCAAGTCCACTCAAATGCAGCACAACCACTGCTCTCGCTTTCACTTGCTTTCTTCTCTCAGAAGAGCCTCTCTCATCTGTCTCATTGCACATTGTGAAAGCGAGAGCAGAACAGCTGAACTCCCCCTCAGCTGCTCGGCTGCGGCTCAGCAGCGCCGGCTCCAGGTTTCACCACAGCAGCTCGGAGACGCAGAGGGATGAAAGGCACTAGCCTCTCTCAACAAAAGCATTAGCCAGCCTTTGAATTATGCAAGTTCCACACTTAAAGGAGCTTCAAATTGATATTTCTTAAGTCAAAGAACAAAAGAGATGAAAGGCAAAGGCGTCCCTGTGAAGACAGACGGACACTCTTTCATTAAGACTGTATGTTCATTCAAAGAAGAGGCTTGCCTTGAGACAACAAAACCTGGCACAATATTTTGCAGCTCTCTGCCAAGGAGTCCATCTTTTCTCATATGTCAAACGTATGAGTAACAGCCAACAACATTAGCAGGGAGCTAGCATTTTTAAAAACTCTGATTCATATGTCAGAAAGATTATACAAGCAAGACCTTAGTCAGAAGACACCACGTTTAATTTGAGGAGAATGAAAGCAAGGTCATGAGACACGTAACGAGACATTTGACTATCAGCTGAAAATCTGATCCATTTTGCAGCTTCTTCATGCCAAGAACCACCCACTTAAAAAATGAAACATCTGATTGACATTTAACGCAGTTAAACTGTTATTTTTGTTTTCACATTGTCATCTGTTGGCAGATAATGTTAGTTGACAACTATCACAAAATAAACCCAAAGAACGATGAATATGTTAACAATCAATTATGTAGAATTACCTGGATGTACAGTGCTAAAAGGCTGTAATGGAAATGGCAGATTACAAACCGGTATTATAAAAAACCATGTCTAATTTGTATGATTTTTATGCCACTAACTTGGAAAACCTAGTCTGTTTCAGTCTGCTCTCCTCATAAATGGTCATTGTTTGAAGCCTTTACCATGTAAACATGACTTTGTTTCCAGATAGACCATTGCATCCGACTCCCAGACGATGTGTAATGCCAAACAATCTAATTGCAACTGCCAATTACCAGCTCTGGCCTTCCTTTCAGATGGTTAGTGTGGCTATTGTTGATCAGACAAAACGGCATCTACTGGATATTTGCAAAATGTTGTACATGCATGCATGCATACATGTGATAAGAACTACCTAAAATGACATTTACGGTCTTTGGGGAAAATTAATTTGAAGCATAAATTGATATTTTTTCTATATACATACATTTTTTGTTTTTAAATAGAGAGGGCAGGGTTTATGACCTATACTCTAATTTTTTCAGTTAAGTTTATACCAAAAATATGCTCATATAGCCACCTTATTCTTCAATGTGGAGGTAAGCCTATGGGCGAGACTTCCGGATCAACGAGAAGAATAGCAGCATGCGGTAAACGGTAAAACTGTTTGCAGTACAAACTAGTGTTTATAATTAACATAATACATTAAAATATGGTAAGACACACCAATTTTCAATATCAAGCAGCAAAACGAGCTGTTTTGTGTAGCTAGAAATAGCTGGATGTGGAAGAGACCGGAAACCAGACCCATAAAATTTACAAATGGCCACACCTGCTCTTACAGAAAAAATAAGGTGGATTTTAACACAGAGCCTGATTTTATCAAGTATGACATGTTCCTGGATCAACATCTTTGTTGCCCCTGGAACAACATTGTGATTAACCAATCAGACTTGAAAAATCAGTTTACAGTTTTTGTGAAGTTTAGGCTTACAGTCAGTGTTAGTGACATTCATCTATTATTTCCTCCGATTTTAGGGATTACTCATGGGTAAGGTTAGGTTTAGGTGTAGGGATGTGGTCAAGATTCAATTTTTGGATTAAAATGTTGTTCCAGGGTCAACAAAATCAGGACGTGCAGATTTTAAAGATGCATTAAGGTATATCAAATACTTGCTTCTCAACTAAAGGGATAGTTCACCCAAAAATCTTATTTACTCTCTTTCAAGTTGTTCCAAACCTGTATGAGTTTCTTTCTTCTCTTGAGCACAAAAGAAGGTATTTTGAAGAATGTTGGTAACCAAACAGTTGACGGTAGCCATTGACTTACATGGTACGAAAAAAAAAAAACTACTGTAGAAGTCAGCAGTGTTGGGGAAAGTTACTTTTAAAAGTAATGCATTACAATATTGAGTTACTCCCTGAAAAAGTAATTAAAGTTACTTAGTTACTTTTTATGGAAAGTAATGCGTTACTTTATTTTGCGTTACTTTTTAAATCTGGGCAGGGGTTTGTTTGTTTGTTTGTTTTTAATATAAAGTTCTATTTTTGGCAAATGTAAAAGCCTTTTCACACCAAAAGCCTCAGGCTTTAAGAAAAGTAAATTTATGTCTGTACTGTAGACCACAGAGAAAAAGATGTCAATTCTTCAGCAATAAAAAAGGAAAACAAATGTTAGATTATCCTGAGTAATTTTTGCTTATTAGTATGGTTGAATTGGATCATCGAAGGTCGTCAGCAAAGACATTGGTTAATAAAATGGGATTAAATGGATAAAGGATATTTGTATTATTTAACATATTTAAGTAATGCAGGGTTGTGTCGTATTCTGGGTTGGATTTCAGTGTTTTTATTCATTTTGAGGAATACTTAATCTATTTTTTGTGAGTGAGTTGAATTAATGCATGTTCACATTTATTCTAGAACTAACATCTTACTCCCGATTTCTCTTAACATGGGGACAGGAGAGTTTTTAATCAATAAATGGGGGGAAAAGTAACTGGCGTTACTCATTTGAAAAAAGTCACTCAGATATTTTCTTGTCAATTAAAAAGTAATGCGTTACTTTACTAGCTACGTGGAAAATATTACGTAACTCGTGTTACTTGTGTTACCCCCAAAACTGGAAGTCAGTAACTGTTTCCATTTCCCTGTTTTTATGCGAATTTTGAAGTGTTGCATCAGAAACGAGTGATGTAAAATTCAAATTTCTAAATAAATTTCCCTTAATTTCAAAAAAAGTTTTTATGCTTGCTTGAGGTGGTTTTTGACTTCTGGGCATAAGTGCTAATGTGAATAATTGGAGATGGAAACCAGTAGTATGCAGTGCAGTGTTAATTTTGACAGCAAATTATTATTTGGTCTTACTCATAGTCTTTTGACTAAAATGCCATTTAGTTTTAGTCATATTTTAGTGCGTTTACGTGAATACTCATCAAAACTGACAATTGGATATTATTTTGTATTTCTCCTTTCATGTGCACTGTGTTGAAGGCACAGAAAACTGGACCAAATTGAGTTCTTTTTTTGCATCTCAAATTTACCCACGTCTGCTCTTCTCTTACTCCCAGATATTGACATTTTTTAATGTTTTGTGAGACGTGCACCAAATGTATGCTAGCTTATGTCCCGTCGGATGAATAAAATAACTGGAGCGGTTATTTTCAGTTATAAAAATATAATAACTGAATAATAACTTTTTTTTACCGAGCACGTTTTACCATTTCCAAACCACATCAATCTTATTGACTACTATTAATTTTGTATTTAATCATTTGTAGATGATATATAATTGTCCATGAAGAATGGAAGTGAAAAACTCCTTATATTCAGGTGTGCATAATGATTAGGCATGTTTTCTTTTACAGATAAAGCAAGCCAAAAAAGAGATTTAACTCAGACTGAAAAGTCAAAATTATTAAATGCCCATGAGAAGAATGCAATACTAATGCAATACTAGAACTGAATTGAACATGAGAGTGAGAGTGACTCTTGAAGGATAAGCATCACATCCTCTTATACCTCTGATTCAAGAGTTTATCTTCCAGAATCTGGCAGTACATTTTGGGAGTTCATGTTTAGTCTATCTCCTATCCTGAAAAGTCTGACTTGCAGAGATGGACTAAAATGAACTCCCAAAACTTGCTGCCAGATTTTGGAAGATAAATTCTTAAAAGAGTGGTATAAGAGGATTTGATGCTGGTCCTTTAAGATTCACTCTCAACGTATGTGTCTGTAAAGCCTATAGGAAACAGTCTTCATGTATTTCACAACACTTCAGCATGTATTCTTTTTAAGAGAGGGTCATTTTTTAGGATTTTTCACCCAAGCAAAGTCTCTGAGTGAGAACCTGACACACTGCACTTCTGAAGACTCCATGTAGGTTGCAGTTCTGGAAAACGGTGGCGCTGGAGACGAAATGGTTCCTGATGGTTTCACACCTAATTCTTCACCTTAATTCTTAATTCTTTTGCAGTTAGCATTCGTCTTTTCTTCTCCACTATTTTTTCTCACCGTGCTGACCCAACAAGCATTTCTCTGTCTATGCCTGAACTTTGCAAATTCTTGCATTAGTATTACATCCTTCTCTTGGGCATTTAATAATTTTTTGCTTTTCAGTCTGGGTTAAATCTCTTATTTGGCTTATTTATATGTAAAAGAAAACGTGCCTAATAATTATGCACACCTGAATATAAGGAGTTTTTCACTTCCAGCCTTCATGGACAATTATATATCAAATATAAATGATTAAATACAAAATTGATAGTAGTTATTAAGATTAATGTGGTTTAGAATTGGTAAAATGTGTTTGGAAAAAAAAAATATGACCAGAATATCAACGTGTCTAATAATTATGCACACGATGTATAAAGGATGATTTTGAAGTTGAGGGAGAACATGACATGGGAGTTTTTCGACATACCCCTAAACTGTCATGAACCGGAAAAAAAGAGTCCAGGCAGAGTAAGACAAGATGAGAGTTTGACATTAAAAAGTATTCAAATTGTATTATTTCTATGAAAATAACCAATCGTTTCGCTAGACCCTTCTTCCTCACCTGGGATCATTTACACCCACATTTGGGATCGTTTGAAGCAGCAGTTAAACTACATTTTTAAAGTTCAAACTCGGGGCACCATAGCAGTCCGTTATAGGGCTGTCAAACGGTACCGGGTTCGATACTTTCGGTACTGAAATGTTAAAATTTTTAAAAATTTTTTTAAAATGTTAGCGGATCCGTCTATATGCAGATGTATTAGGGATCTGCTGACACACGTGGCTTTCAAACGCTCCCATTGTGCTTATTTGTGAGCGCTCAGTGAGGAGCGTGAAACGCTTATCATTGTAGCCAATCACAGTCATGTCTGTTGAGCACGTGAACACTATGACCATTCGGCGATGTTTAAAAATTGGCTCAACAGCGCTTAAATGTCAGCGGGAAATGGACGTTTTTAAAATTTCAGTACCGAAAGTACCGAACCCGGTACCGTTTGACAGCCCTAGTCCATTACAATTTTTTCCAACTGAAGAAAGAAAGACATGAACATTTTGAGGGGGTGAGTCCGTTCTCTGTAAATTGTTGTTCTGGATGTGGACACCTTGGGGATTGTTCCCCCAAAAATTAGTATGGGAAATATCAACTGTCTGGTTACACACATTCTCTAAAATAATATATGTTGTGCTCAACAGAAGACAACTTGAGAGTGAGTAAAAGATAATAGAATGTTCATTTTGGGTGAACTGTCCCTTTAAGGATTTTTCGATATTTTACCGGCAAAATAAGACATAAATGCTTGTAATGAATAGGAATTTTTGCCATGCACAGCCTCATTTTCATTTACGTCAATCTAAATAATGCTGTTTACTCCAACTTGAGTTAAAGTGTCCATTTTGGGATGCTAGGAGTGAAAGCAGTTTGTAAACTCTTAAATTTGGTGTCTCTCCACTCATACAGTAGGGTGACAAATGTCACATAAATTACAGATATGGTAACCTGCAAAAGTGTCACATTGGTTAAACTGCTGTGTTGCAATTTGTGCTCACCTGACACTTATTTTTAACATGCATGTCCTTGGCAGAGTTATCTTTAGGGTTTAAATGGAGTGTGTTTAGCATTAGTTTGTCTGCGTTGGCAGCAGTCCTCTCATTAAGCTGATAGAAGCTGAAAATAGTGCAGGCAGACACCTCCCCAGCACTGTGTGAATTGCCTTTACACCGAGATAATTATGGCTGTTTTCAGTCGAACATTTGTTTGCCGTTTTTTCCCCCGCTTTTATCTGTGGGAAAACGAAGCAAGGCCTCGGGAGATGCCGAGACGTTTATTTCCCTCTGTAGAAAGTTTTTTTCCGGCTCGCGTTCTGAATCTCATCACGGAGCAGGACAGATGCGGAGCGGGGAGGGCCGGTGCTGCTCCGTTAACAACCCGAAATCGAATCTGTTGCATAAGCGTGTGGGGTTACGCTGAGTGAATGATGTACGCCGAACTAAAAACAACTCTGAGTAGATATTGCTCGCTGGGAATAAACTGCATTACAGCTAGTTTGTCTTCATCCTCCCATTCCATCATTTCAGCTGTCACTTTGCGCTTTCTTCTTGTTTCACGTAACGTATTTACACCTCCCGTTGTAATACATGTGTTCTTTAATGCCTTGGAGCACTAAACGCACTTGTGCAATAAATTTGTGATGTTTTATGCATGCGTCTCTTTAAGGCTTCCATGCGAGCGGTTCCTCAGCGAAGACGTTTAATGTCCTAGATCACGTCTTGTTTCCTCAAGCCTTGTTTCTCATCCTTTTTTTCTGCTTTTTTTTTTTTTTTGAAAAGACAAGTTTTCAGTTTTTTTTTTCTATGTCATCATTGTTTCTCCTGGAATTGAGATTAAATTGAAAGAAAATAGAGACGTCTGTCTCTCTCTCTCAACAATGTCTCAAACTGTGCTCAGATTTGACAAGATGTCTATAATCAAATTTCTCATCAGATTTTCCAAAAAGCCAATGCTTGTAGCTGCCATGTTGCATTTTTTCTGTCAAAATAAAAGTTTGATGGTTTAACGCAGGGGTCACCAGATCCTGGAGGGCCGGTGTCACTGCGGAGTTTAGCTCCAACCCTAATCAAACACACCTGAACCAGCTGATCAAGATCTTACTAGGTATATTGTGTTGAGGTGTGTTGAGGAAAGTTGGAGGTAAACTCCGCAGGACACCGGCCCTCTAGGAACAGGGGTTTGGTGACCCCTGGTTTAATGTTTGTAAATTAAGAAATTAAAACAACTTGAGTATTAGTATTGTAATTTTAAATTTGTAACGTAAAATTGTTACAGTATTTTTAACTACTAGTTTTATTATACAGTAAAATTGAGTAATAATTCTTATTTTTTATTTATTTATTTATATTGTTATTTTATTATTATTATTACTATTATTATTATTAACTATATTGATAAATTGATAAAATACAATATGCATACAAATTACAATCACAATTTGTAGCAGAAAAATCACAATTCGGGTTTAAATATTAGTATTGTTATTTTTAATTATTATTTTTAAATACTACTTTTATTATACAGTAAAATTTACATGGGTAATAATTCTTTATTTTTAGTTGTAGTTATATCATATATATATATATATATATATATATATATATATAAATTAGATTTTTAGTAATTTTTATTTATTTATTTATTATTATTATTATTATTATTACTTCATAGCCATATTGATAAAATCACAACATGCAATCGCAATTTTTAGCAAAAAAACACAATTCAGTTTGATATATTAGTATTGTAATTTTACATTTGTTATGTAAAGTTTTATTATTTTTAAATATTAATTTTATTATACAATAAAATTTACATGAGTAATGTTTCTTAGTTTTTTGTTTTTATATTTTATTTATTTATTGTTGTTATTATTAATATCAATATTTTGTTAGTATTACTTTTTAGCCATATTGATAAAATCACGACATGCATACGAATTGCAATCATGGTTTTCACCCGAAAAATCACAATTCAGGGTTAAATATTAGTATTACAAATGTGAAATTATAGTAGTATTTTTAAATACTAGTTTTGTTATACAGTAAAGTTTACATTAATAATTTATTTTTTGTTGTATTTATTTATTGTTTGTTTGTTTGTTGTTGTTATTATTATTATTATTATTATTATTATTATTACTACTACTACTACTACTACTTTATAGTCATATTGACAAAATTACAACATGCATGACATTACAACATGAAACACGATTTTTATTAGAAAAATTCAGGTTTAAATATTAGTATTGTAATTTTTAAATTTGTAATGTCAAATTAGTATATTACTTTTAAAATACTAGTTTTATTATACAGTAAAATTTAAACAAGTATTTTTTCTTATTTTTGTAGTTTTTTATATTTTAATATAATATAGAATTATTTATCTTTTTATTTGTTTGTTTGTTTGTTTGTTTGTTTGTTTATTGTTTCTTATTATTATTATTATTATTATTATTACTTTATAGCGACATTTATAAAATCACAACACGCATACAAATCACATACAATCACATTTTTTGTTTCAGAAAAATCACAATCCCGTTTTTTTTTCCCCCCTCATATTGTGCAGCCCTACTCTGTTTTTATTGTCTGTTGACTATTGTATAATTTTCTAATTTTCACCGGAATTTTGGTAAAAACATCTGAGGCAGAGTTGGGACTTAAAGGTGAAGCGTGTCATTTCTGCACTGCTATTTTAACATCAAAACAAAAGCTGAAGCCTTTAGGTCTCCTGAGCTGTGAAAAAGCAATGTCTGAGCAATAACATGTTCCTCGGGGAGTGTTGCGCTATTTCTCTTTATCTGTCCTCTAAATACACGTCTGTACCCCCTTCATGCATCGGCAGGCTTTGAGTTCTCCGGCTTTCTCTCACTGTCTCATCTCTCTCCTGAACCCTCTCTCCTCCACATCTTAAACCCAATCAACAGCTCTCGCTTCCAGCCCGCTAGCAAGATGTCTGACCTCAGAGAGCGAAAGAGAGAGAGAGACGATGAGAGGACAGATGAACAAATGATAGAAATGAGGCAGAGGTTGAGAGTGGTAGATTGATATCAGAATCAGAGAGAGAGAGAGAGAGAGAGAGAGAGAGAGAGAGAGAGAGAGAGAGAGAGAGAGTGATGGAGGTTTAGGAAAATCAGAGGATGATATGGAGGAGAAACAGGTATTAGAGGACAAAGAAAAACAAGCTGTTAGACTGGAACAAACAAAAGATGACTTACAAAAGACCTTCAAAGTTTTCAAAGACAAGACAGGTAAAATGTCCTCTAGACTAACATGTGCTTGAGTGATTTAGATGATTCCTGTTTAATTATCAACATCATTCATTATCTATAATTTAATAAGATGTCACAGAGATACATGATTTATCATCAAATATCGTTTTAAATTTTACATTGTCATATGTGAAAAGATGGATGGAAGAAATTGATAGTCGGATAGATGAATAGTCAGATAGATAGATCGACAGATAGATATTCTGATGGATGGATAGATGAATAGATATAGTCGGATGGACGAATCGACAAATGATGGATGGATGGATGGATGGATAGAAATTCAGATAAATGAATGGATACATAGTTAATAAATGACAGATAGCTAATAGGATGGATAGACAGTAGGCTGGATAATAGATGGATAAATGGACAGATAGATAGGTGGATGGATAAACAGATTGACAGAGATGGTGGATGGATAGATATTCAGAAAAACGAATGGATACATAGTCAATGAATGACAGATAGCTAATAGGATGGATAGATAGTTGGGTGAATAGATAGAACAGACAGCTGGATAGATAGACAGATAGATAGACAGACAGATAGACAGATGGACACATCAACAGACAGATGTTCTGATGGGATAGACAGATAGGGAGAGAGAGAGAGAGATGAATGGATAGTCAAATGGATGAATACATGAATAGATATAGTCGGATAGATGAACAGAGATGATGGATAGATATTCAGATAAACAAATGGATACATAGATGAATGACAGATAGCTAGTAGGATGAATAGATAGTTGGATGGATGATAGATAGATAGATAGATAGATAGATAGATAGATAGATAGACAGATGGACAGATGTTCTGGTGGATGGATGAATGGATGGATGATAGAAATTCAGATAAATGAATGGATAGATAGTCTGGATAATAGATGGATAA